>OX421466.1:19900000-22300000 GCA_949126895.1 Eilema caniola
AGGTAATCTGCTATTTTAAATTTTAAAACTTTAATATTTTTTGTTGTTGTTTAGATTCATTTAATAAAAATATTTACATAACAATGGTTTTGAGATTGAAACTATATTTCTAAATAATTACACAATACTAAAAAAGAAAACTAAAAGTTAAAATGCGTCGTGGAATTCATCTGCATCGAATGCCTCTTGTGGAAGTGTTCCCAAAAGACTGGCAGCATTGCCACCAGCCTTCTGGTCACGAGAAGCGTCGACCACCATACGCTTCGCAATCTCTCTGAAGAGATTGCGGGCGCTCGGACCCCAAGGCCCAAACGTTTCGACTTCAAACGGCACAAATTCATAATCTCCAATGAGATTGGAGTATATAATGTTAATATTTGTATGTTGTAGCAACATAGAGGGTCTACTGTTACACATAATGAGCAGATTTTGTGATTCCAAGAGATCCAAAAAATACCAACTTTTTGAACAAGTGACCAATTACAAAAAGTAGGTAATCTTCCTAGATATTTTTTGTTTGAATTTGCAAAACTTCTAAGGTAATACTTTACCAAGTTTAATAATAAAGTATCTAATTTGGAACTGATCAAAGTGAATGAAAACAGACATTAAATGCCAGTGGAGGAAGCAGTTACCACGCTCTGCGAACGGTTGTTATTCACAGAGAAATTACTCGACCCTAATTTTCGACCGAATCGCCTTACGCGGGGAAAAAAGGAAATTGCCAAAAAGGAATGTAAGGGAAGTAAAAATCAGTAGATATTGCCACAAATCATACGAAATAAATCCTAAGGTTACTTTACTTTATATACGTGTGGACTAAGGGACCATACTCGTATTTCTCCAAATGTTTATAGGATTCAGTAAACAATTAAAACGAGATGTTGATATTGCTTTGAGCAAGCCGGCAAACTCAGACTGTGGTAAATATAATTCTACCTAATATTTCTACTACATTCTAACGTGTACCGTTTTGCAATCACTATGTTCAAACGTATATTGTGTCCAATAAAAGACCAACACGAATCGTTAACAAGTTCAACTTGGCATGCAAAAGCACTTTACCTGCTAGTAAGTGCCTCTAAATCAGATTATTACCCACCCCAAAGAGTGGGCTGTTCGTTTTGTTATGGGTCATCTCGCTAAGCTGAATTAAAAAAAAAAAAAAAAAAATGGTAGTCCAAATGTAGGTAGAATTTAATTTGCTTGTTTACAACATTGCTATTAAAATTGTTGTGCGATAAGCGATGTTTAGCATATAGAAGTTTTGAACACAGTAGAGAGTGAGATTGGATCATAAACAAAAACATCACATACCTAATACAATCTTCAATAAATAATGGACTTATTGAAACTACATATAACTTCTTTTTAGACGCATACTACGCCAGATAGCGAATGAGAGAAGAGGCATAAGTGAGGGAAGTTACTGTATGAAACCAAAGTAGGAACTTTGATACTCACAAACTGTGTGCTAATGTAGCATAGTATTAGTTACTTTTATGAAATACATATAACGGGAAACCAACCTGAACGTCGGGATCAGTGTAAAAAACAAAATAACACAAAATTAACTATTTGAAATAGTGTAACAGTTTGAGATTATGCAGTTCATCATGTATTTTATTCGATCGACATTCGTCGTACTAAGCCGGCACGTATAGACGCCGCGTTATCCCTTGAACACTCCCCCTGATTTGTAAATTTGCTGCCCTTTATCTATTGAATACTGCATATAATGCAAGCAATTGTAGTAACAAAACTACGCTCAACCAAGTCTGATGGCCAGTAATGAACGCTGTAGTTGATAAATTGTTTTTTGTTTTCAGTTCATAAAGATAAAAAATCAGGCTTGTCACAATAAAGTACTATATAGTACTTTGGTACTTGCAAAAATAACCACACTAAACTAAAATAATTCTGAAACCAAAATATGTATTATTTCTGGAATAATTTGCAACTCGTATTATACTTAGTAATTCTGTGAACAGTAGACCTCGTGAGCACCCCACTTTGCCACATTTTCTGGTACCCTTATCTAGTACATATTAATAAAAAAGAAAAATTATACGGATCTTCTTATTTTAAACAAGGTGAAACACTCAGGGTTTCACCGAAAAATAATGACGATCCGTTCTTAAAGAACGCTACAGCAAACTATTTTTTATCCAACGAAGTTCACCTTTACAAGACTTCATTTTTTTCACAAAAATCTGTCAAGAATTCCTTGATGTTTCAGCCAAAATTCATCAAGATCTGTACATAAATAGGGTGACAGAAAACTTCCCCTTTTTTCTCCCCTATTTTTCCTCACTCGGTCAATTCCACGGGAAAAATACATACGACCGTGGTGTAGTTTAGACACTGCTCACGTGGGTAAAGATAATAACAATAATATGCTAGCTAGGACATAGCGTTATATAGGATCACAGTACGACTATGCTCAAATTAGAACGAATGTAAACTAGTCAGAATCAGAGGTCACCGCTATTAATAGGTAATCGTAACACATACCAGTTAATGAGCAATGCCACGTTGAATGGCAATGCTAATTTTTTGCGCAAGATACCGTCACGTGTGCCATTAGTTTGTCTTATTCACAAGCATTCGTGTGTATGAATAAGTGGTTAATAACATAGGCATGGTCATGTTTAAGTAGAATGTCATCCAAACATAGCAAGGCAAGGCAGTCACGTGCTTTAGAAAGTAACTACTGCGTTTAGACGCCACGTGGTTATAAGAAGTTCTTACTACATCTTCTTGCCTGACATAATGTGCTATATGCTTATATGTAACTTAATTTCCCCCCGCCACAACACGCTATCTATTTGACAGCTTGTGGGCCTATCCCATCAATCTAGGTTGTAATTTAAATTTACAGTTGAGAAGCATTTTAGGGAATAATTAATACTTACTTATATAAATTCATAAAATATAATAAATACTACTATATAATTTAAATTACTTATTTTATTTTAAATAACATACAATATTAAAATAATCATTTTTCAACTTGAATTAGATGTAAAATAAATTTGTATGTAAAAGATCGGATGTTGGATAATGTACCGTTAAGAACACATGACATATTTTAAAATATTAATCTGTAATTCAATCACTTACGACACCAATTCTTCAGTCATTGATTGACGTAAATGATTAATTATGTTTCATTATCCATAGACGTTGCTTCTCATTTCGTATTAATAAATTCATAAGTGCAGCTGTCTAGACAAATAAGATAATTTCGTTGGTTTGTTTTAATTTGTTTGTTTAATACGGTTCGCGCATAATTTTAGTTTGTTGACTGTACTCACCAATTAAGACTAGTACCTATTGTAGAGTATGGTACACGTCAGTCGAAGGTACGTAAATGTACGCAAACTAGGATTTGTCGATCATCATCGCAATTTGCCGAATGTACTTTATTAAGAACGAACTACCTACACTTGCTTGCTCACCATGTGGTATCCATATAGGTCTACGTATTCGTCGGCGAACCAGTTTATTCAAAGGTTAGGCAGCAAATAGTAATTTTATAGGTGTTACATAAACCAATCTACAAATATATAAATCACTTCTGACCGTAAAAGCTGTGTCAAAGGCGATGTTGAATAAATCCGCCTTGTTAATTGCTCCAAGAATAATCGTTATAAAGTGTCGTTTTAATTAGTGCTGCCACCTAAATACCGTGAAGCGAGACTGCCAATTTATCGGATTTCTCGCCGTGCCGCAACCGCTGTCACGGTAAAATTTACGCGACAAAACAATACGTATTACGGGTTAATCCCTCGAGGGGCTCCAATATTACATCCCGGTAAGCAGTGGTTCGTACTTTTATAGAGAAACTGTCGTTTTGTGGAACACCACAAATTGAGTATACAGGTTTATTTATGTATTCCAAAAACACAGCCTACTTGATGGTTGATCTACAAACATCTGCAACACTAGACGAATTTGCAAGTTGCTACCTGCAGAGGGGCGGAAGTAGACTAGGAAAAATAATGGAAGAAAGGAAAGGTGTAAGGCAGTTTTACCGACTTTGCAAATATATAACGTTAATGCTAGTGAGAGGGTGATAGTTTCCTAGTCGAGCCGGCATGTCAATACTGGGATGCGTGTTTCCAAATGCACACAATAAAAGTGTTGAGATAAAGGGGCATTTGGGGCAAAGCGGCTTAGCTAAAAGATCGTGAAAAATTTGTTACAACCTAGTTTATTCATATAACATACCTACTGTTACCATACTTAAATCTACCTGGCACTAAAAATAATTAGGATGAAAAAAATATTTTCTAAACAAATTTTTTATTCAGTGTCAAATTTTCAGGATCCTGGAGTGTCCCACGAGTAAAATCGAATATAATTTGTACTATGATTTATTTTCTCTAATTGACTTCCTATTTTTTTTGTGACCTAGGTGACATATTATTATTAGTTTATTGTAGTAAAAATATTATAAAATCCTTCTCCAGGATTTGTCCCGAGTGTTTTATAGCAGGATCATGTTCAATGTAAAATAAGCAAATATTCAATATTCTATTAACTGAGCGATCTTGTCTTTCAGCTGAGTCCATTGCCTCTACTAAAGGGACACAATAAAAAACCATCTTTTTCTTGCACCTGGTTTAGTCAGTCCGGCACATTTTTTGGAAGGAATGGCGTTGGAATCAGTGGAGTTCACAGAATACTGGCAAGATATTTACTTACAAAATGTATATAATAATATGGTAATTGTAGCATTTTGATTTATAGACTGCTTACACAAAGGCTTAATGCTGTTTAATTATGGTTGAATAGGCGTTCTTCTTCAATACTATTCACAGGAACATGGTCTCAGGATCCTACCTAATAAATACCACAGTAATACTACTCCATAGTAACACTGTGTAAATACTCAGGATGCTGAAAAATATGATTTTTGTGTAAGAATATTCGCTACTGCTACTAAAACTACCTAATATAGGCTAAAAGACGTTATAATCTTATAGATAAATGACGTTTTATAACCATACTGAAAAAAAAATGTCAGGCCAGAATCAGACTCATTTTCGTATTTAGTTTGATGAATAACCCTTATATCTACGACGTCTGTTCAGTGCATACGGTTTCCAAATTGATCCTGTTCTGTAACCGGGGTGTGAATCCGATCCTGCATTACGAACGTTATGTGTGTACTAACCGTTATTTTATGATTGTTGAATAATGAAGCTGTTTTTATCGATGTTCATTTAATTAATGATTAACGGTGCTCGGAAACTGCATGCTCCGGCCCGCTCTATGATCTGAATAACTTATGCTTGAATGGTTCACAATCCATCTGCCTGTTAATTTTGCAGATATTGTTACTAAGTGCTACATTAATATTTTAATTAGATATTGCCATTAGGTATCCACGCTAACTCATATTACTTTACTGATTTAAATATCATTACTTTAATAAGTACTTAATAATTGAATATGTATACTTTTTACGTACTTCTTTATAGTGCAGTAATCCCCACGGCACTGAGGCTCCACTGCCGGCGGTCAGCGGGGGTGGTTAGGAATCGTACTCAAACTGAATAACCTTCGATCTTGGGTCTTCTACGATTTTGGTGCTTCGGCTCATGAGTGGAAGGGGGCCTCCAGACGCGCAGGCCTGCTTCGACGGCAAAAAAGCTGTGAAAAAGCAACACAACTCATAATAATCAAATTTATGATTGCCGCCGTTTGAAGAAGCGGCCGTTTCGATTTTTGATACATACAAGGGAATCAATGTGCGAACTGCCTAAATCTCATCTTTGGTGGACCAATTACCTATTAATATACCGCGAGAGTAAAACACAAACGCATAATAAACGATATTAAGTGATCCAACCAAGTGAGTGAAGAGATCCAACCCACTCCTAGAAAAAGCGTAGCTTACAATCTTGAAACTTTTTTTTACAGATACTACGCTTGTATATGCCGGAAGGACCTGCCTAAAGATATCATTGGAGCTCATTTGTTTTTCGGTCTCATATAAAAGGGGGCAAGTTCGTTGCGGTCAATCGTGCACTTTTCATCCCACAACTTACGATTATTATCGAACAGGACGCGCGTGGCACGGGCTGTCCCCAAGGGATTAAAGGGACAGGCATCCGGAGAAACTTTTTAATAGCTTAAAGAGGATTTTCGAGCTGCGGAGAATCGTGAAGTTGTTGATTTAATGAAAGGGCAAAGGTTATGAAGGGATGATTTATAGGTATATCGCAGGGGATGACGTTTCGGTAAACCCATTATTATCTAATGAATAGATGGACTCAATACATGGTTCTGTACTATCATTTATAACACAAATTTACATTATCTGTATATCATTTATAACATAAATTTACATTATGTGTATGAAGCCCTATCGAAGTTGTCGAGGCTCAAGCCAACCTCACCTGTAAGAGACCGATTGATTGAGGAGGCTCTTTAAATCAAATTTTTAAGCATTTTAAATGCTAAATATTCAAATTTGAATTGTTTCGGGCGAGGTCTGGTAGCTTAGTGGACAAAGCATTGCCCCTGTAAGGCAAAGATCGCGGGTCCAAACCCCGCCTAGACCGATTCGAACTTTTCCTTATTTTAATCAAGAGGAGGCTCAAGTCACCATTTCCTAAATGGTGACTTTCCTCGGGATCAGTTAAGCGACACTATAAGACCCTTTATATTTTCCCGGTACCAAATTACCATATATAATTGGATATTTGACTGACTAGTCAAATAAGTTACTTTTTATTAAACGTCAAAACGGTAAGATATTAGGAAAATTGTATGAACATTTTATTTGTGACGTCATAATATAAAATAAATAAAAACGATAAAATAAGAACCGACGCGACTGTTTTCACTATTTTACCATTCTTAATTTAGTTCAGCTACAAAATATTTTAACTACAGGAAAATACTCAATTATTGCCACAGACTGAAGAAGAAAAAAAAACTGTTCGCATCGGTCCATGGATTCACTAATCATAAAACTTTGTACTTACTTTGAATATGAAGGAAGTAGGAAAATAAACAAACGGAATCCAAAATTGGAGATGCACATTTTCGCTGTCACCGATCTCACAACTTTGTTTTGAAGTAAGGGAGACCTCATATCAAAAGTTACTTACCAAGTGAAACTTTTTCGAACAGGGGAGAGAGAAAGCAACAATTACTGGAGTCCCTATTCTTTTGTATCTCTACACTGCTGTATTGCATTGTGACTTGATTATACAAATAGGCATGATAGGCATAGAAGTAAAATATTAACAGCCATAAATACTTATATCATCAATTACATACCTATATAAACCAAACCGATACACTGATTGACGGGTGAGGCTCTGGCGCGTGGCGGAAGCTTTCCTCTTGGGGTTGGGCAATCTAAGCTGCATAAACTAAACCAAGAGGAGGAGCACCTCTGAAGTGTAAGCCTGGGATGCAACTGAAAATAACGTTATACTGACGATAGTATGAGACGGACTGGATGCGGAAGGCGAAGGATCGTACGAAATAGCGCACATCATCAATTACATACCTGTATAAACCAAACCGATACACTGATTGACGGGTGAGGCTCTGGCGCTTGGCAGAAGCTTTCCTTTTGAGGTTGGGCAATCTAAGCTGCATAAACTAAACCAAGAGAGGGAGCACCTCTGAAGTGTAAGCCTGGGATGCAACTGAAAATAATGTTATAGTGACGATAGTATGAGACGGACTGGATGCGGAAGGCGAAGGATCGTACGAAATGGCGCACATTTTTTTTTTGGGATCGTTTTTGGGGGAGGACTATGTCCAGTAGTGGACTGCAGTGGGCTAATTGATTGATTTGATTGATTGACGATAGTGAACCATAAACTAGGTATTGTTTTACCCTCATGTACCTACCTCTCATGATAATGGTTGTGTCTCTATTTCGGAGTTCCTAAAAAATAAATCTTCTTGTTTATTCTTTCCACATTACTACATCAAATTATTGAGGTCCCTTCAATAATTTGATGTGTGATCAATTAATCAAATTATGTACTTGAACAAGTGATAAATTGATCAAATTAGTTGTTTTGGGTGTTCAGTTTGTAGGTACGTAAAAAAAATATAGGTATCGGTCGCATCACAGCGACCCACGATCGATCAAACGCCGCTTATCTTCAAGGTGGTGTCGGTATGCATCTAATTATGTTTCCTACACGGTGGTCGATAGTACGGTCAGCATCAGATCGATATGGAGTACTGTACCCGTCAAAATTGATCTCATACTGACGGTACCAGGCCTACGATGGGTTCTGCTGGAACGAAATCAGAAGAGGATAGGTATTTTGATGGATACTATTGTTCCATTGTGTATTCATTAAGTGACTCAGGTTTGAATCGTACTAGAGATGGGCCGAGTACTCGGTTGTTACTCGGTACTCGGCGTACTCGGCGGGTTTTTTGATACTCGTACTCGGCCGAATAACTCGGTTTAAATGCCGAGTATACTCGGTTTAGATAAAGCAATATATTTAGGTTGTTGACGTTAACGCAAATGGCTCACGATTTTCCGATATTTAGTGTTTTTATTTTTTGTTTTGTGTTCCTTCTCTTTTTCTATTTTTTCGATTTTTGTAGATTTAATATCTTTCTATTTATTATTCATGTCGCACGTCCTCCACATAGGAGCCAGTTGGAGCCTAATACCATGATGAACTGGCTCCTTTTTTGGTGTAGCGCGAAGAACAATTGTGCCTGATTAACTTGTTTGCGTGTGTTAGTACATAATTAACTGTGTAATCGGTGCTGCATTAAAATAAAAGGCTTTACTTTCTTTCTTCTTTCAAAGTTTCATTTTCCAAACCTTTAGACTTCTCTGTGTGTTTTATTTTAAAATAGTTAAACATTGCTGTCGTAGAAGCCTTCCGTCAAAAAAATAATAAACAAAAAAAAGAATTAAAAAAAAAATCAGAGAATTGCATAAGGTGCATTTCACTTTCGTTTTATCTTCTTCAATTTCGTCGTAAAACGGCCAAATTCGGAATCTTTTACGTGAAATCATCACAGTCAAATTGTCAATTAACAAACTTTTTCAATTATTTATCTACTATGACGTGCAACGTGACGTCAAAGAGTATATAATAGGTTGACGTATTTATTTGTAAACTAGCAAGCGACTGATAGATGAAAGGCGGGGCGGGGTGAGGGGTGTATCAACGCGAGCCGGCCGCTCGTGCCGCACGAACCTGTTTGTACTTGATTACGCGCCCGAAACGGGGATTTGATTGAACAGAGTTACTCGGCCGAGTACTCGGTTGGAAAAAAATTGAACCGAGTAAAACTCGGTACTCGTTACTCGGCAAAAGTGCTACTCGGCGCATCTCTAAATCGTACCAATCATGACTATTTAAATTCGAAACATCTTGGTAAAAATCCTTGTATCCAGTTTTAAGAGATGACGCATAAATTACTTATGGCATGACGTCATTACTAGCAATTGTTAAAGAAAATGCGATACATAATTGAATTATTTCTATATAGTTTATTTCCACAAGTTTGTTTTGCTTACAATTTAATAACACAACCGTTGTGATAATATCATAATTGCTATTGAAAAGAATGGTCGCGAATTGTAATTAATTCTCACTGTTAACGACTTGTACAATACAGTCGATATAACTGAGAAACCTATAACACTCATGATCACACTTTTATAGAAGGTATAACAACTGCATTTTACTGCAGATATAGCTGATGACTACTTTCAAAGTATCTTCTTCGATGACCTAGCATTCATCATTCCGATGTTGTAAACGTTTATAGGCTACGGCAATGCCGTTGACGCAGGCGTTGGTCTAGGTGCCTGTGATAGCTAACTCGTTGGTACCTATCTATAAGAAACTCTGTAAAATCCACTGAAGTTTTTTACGCGTTGAGACATGCCTTGCATTGCTCAACAGATACACAAATGAAGGAATTTTGAAACGCATTGTTACTTGCGATGATAAATGGATTCTCTTTGATAACCGCAAGCGCTCAGCAAGTTGGTTGGATCCTGGTTCAGCACCTAAAGAATGCCCCAAACGAAAACTTACCCCTAGAAAAGTGATGGTCACAGTTTGGTGGTCTAGCGCCGGTGTGATTCATCACAGCTTCTTACCAAACGGGGTGAACAATACTGCAGATGTGTACTGTGAAGAACTGAACACAATGATCGAGAAGCTGGTACATCTCCAACCAGCATTGGTTAATCATACTCATACTGCAAAGCAGACGGTCTCCAAGTTGCAAGAACTGGGGTTGGAAGTTCTCCGTCATCCGCCACACTCACCAGACCTTGCGCCTACAGACCACTACTCTTTCGAGAAAATGGATAACTTCATGGCGAGAAAGAAATTCAATACCCGAGAGTAAGTACAAAAGGCCTTTGAAGAATTTGTTGCCTCCCGTCCAGCTGATTTCTTTAAGAATGGCATCATTAAACTGCCGCTGCGTTGGCAAAGACGCATTGATTGCATAGGTAATTACTTCGATTAATACAAATAAAAACTCCATGAAAAAAGTCGTTTAATTTTTTGCATACATAACGGTAATTTCATAGGTAAAGACCTAATATTAGCACACGTACCTACCTACTCTTAATATTGCGAATTAATCGATTCGTCGATTTAGTAAATGCGCTTGTTAGGAATATATTCAAGTTGTCGTCGATCGTGCGTCAATTTCCAATACACATATTTCATGACTACACTAGGCATTCATGTGTCAATTAATCTAGACTGGCTAGTCATAACGCCACTTAATAATAATAATGTTGAAATTGGATACATTTATCAGTTCTGATTAGTATTTACTGAGATAGGTGATAAAATTCTATTACCAGCTTGTTTATTTTATTATTTATCATTTTATTTCAAGCATATACACTCATTTATTGTTAGTAAATTAAAATTTCCTCTTAAATGTTAGTAATGGAAGGTGCAGATTACAACAATGGTTTATGTACGGACAATCTACACGAGCAGCAATCATTCATCAATTAAAATTTATAAACAGTCACGACAACTCTTTTTCATTCGTCAGTAATTACTATAACTACTGGCGCTTATAACAGAATACTTAGTCGTGAATTTTATTGCACAAGTATTTTTTTACCTACATAATGTGATGCCATGAGTATCAAGACTGTAAATGGGATTAGACTACCGGTCATGGCTGACCATGAGCGGTATTTTTAGTCTAATCAATCGGATTTTGATATCGGATATACTTAATTATTTATGCCAATTGTGTGCTCATAGGTGGCTATCATGAGATTTATTAACTGCTGTAGAACGTTATTATAATTATGATATAATTCATTATCATCATCATATCAGCCACACATAGTCCACTGCTGAAGATAGGCCTCTCTTATATACTTCTAGAACGATTGATTTAATGCAGCCCGCATTCATCATAATTATGATATAATTAATAAACTTAAATTAGAATGAGAAGCCGAGAAACCGCAAGACAGGCCATTTTAAAAACGGATTTTGATCTATAATACGAGGTATAACGTGCAAACCACGATGTCCCTCCGTTCTTACGATCTCCTAACAATTCCATCCGCTATTACACGCATCGATTGCAATTAACTGAGTTTAAACAAGACTAGGGCTGCCATCTTCAAAATTAAATATTATTAAACCCGGACAAGAAGCGTGAAACCCCGGACATTTGAGCTTTTACCCCGAGGAGGTAGGACATGACGGTATTTCCGTCCAATTGAGCAGGCCGACTGATTAAGTACCTCCACCCTACAGAATACCGCGGCCATTATAACCTCGTGTTGTGATCTCGGCAGTGAGTAGGGTAGCCAGAGCTCACTGGAGAGTTTTTGTGCAGTCTGACGGCACAGAAACTCTTTGTTCTAACAGAGAGTTTCTGATGCCCTTGGTGTTGTACACGTCCATAGGCCACGGTAATCACTTTTTATCAGGTGGGATGTGTGTTTGTCTGCCACCTAAGTGTTATAAAAAGAAGCAGAAAAAAAGACGGGTTGCACTCCGGTAGTGCCGGCAGAAGTGAAAACTTTTTCTTTCTTTTTTTACAGAGAAAAAGATAAAAACAACATTCCATACCATACCATACCATACCATACCTATAATATAGCGCCAATCATAGAACCTATCACTAATTTTCTGTCAAAAGAAATTAATGAATTACAAAAGGAAAAAATAATAATAAAAAATAGTAAATTACAAAAAGAAAAAATAATCACAAAAAGTGTCAGAAGCCCAGGTTCGAACCCAGTTCTATCTGAAACCATACAGAGTCACAGTCGAAGTGCTTACCGCTAAGCTACGAAGCTTCTTAGCGTGCCTAACAAAATAAACAATCTGTAGCTAATGTTGTATCACGTTAGTTGTCGGTTACGGTTCAAAAGTCAAGTGATCCTGACGCGAGTTTAACACTTTTTACCCATCCAACGCCGCTAAAGAAGTTTTCACTTCAAAAATCCCTCTCGGAAGGACACCCGTCCCCTGCCGGCGGAAGTAAATCATCTTAAAACTCTTACCCGAAACCACGTGTGTGGAACCCCACATGACGAGCATAGGTCCTAGTTCTAGGGGAAGATGCTCTCGAGCCCCGACCGAACCGTTATCTACCCAAGTGCAATCGGCCACGGTCGGCGAGAGATGTCGTACGGTCTTCGCAGTGATCGGTCCTGGAATCGCTTCTGTGCAACATCGGATACGACTGAGTGGTGGTGAGCTCGAGATGGCACGATATTGACAGCAGGCGGTACTATAGGTATATAGGCTACGACTGCATTTGCCCAATCTTAGAACGGATCGGGCGGCTGGGTCTCGAGGTGGCACTGCACAAAACAACGCCACGTTCTTTCAGGGGACTCGGCTTGCGCCATCGAAAGGAACCAGTCTGACACTCCTATAGACATCAAGGCCCTGATGAAATACCTTGCTTTGGTGCGGCTGCTGCCCAACATAAAGGGGCCGGATGAGTCCTCCAGGAATTCCTACGCGGAAATTTTGCAGTCCAGCCCTTGCAGAAGTTCCGTGCTCTACAACGCACGACGGCTATCAGGGTAATTAGAGGGTACCGCACGATATCCTTTCATGTAGCGAATCTCCTCACCGGATCACAACCATGGATAAAAATAACAATAACTTACTGATGATCTTGGATATATCGGTACCGAAAGGCGTGGGAGCGGACATGAACGCGAGTCTGGAGAAAGCAGGACCATGAAGTCCCAGCTCCTTAGGGATATGGTAGCGAAGTGGGTGCTAAGACTTGGGGACACACGCGCAGGGCACATTTAAATTTGTCGGCCCGAACTCTAATTGTAGTCCAGGTTTTACCGGGTTCGCGATTGTTCCGTGTTCGGATATACCGTCAAAACGTCAGACCAAATGTTCATGTTTGATGTTTATGTTCACTATATTCGTGTTCGTACGTGTGTACGCGGCTTTACGAGGTGGAAATAACTTTCATCAATATAGTTCAGTGAGCTTTTGATACTCTATTGTGAAAACCACTTCGCTACGATCCTACGATGCAAAGGCTGCTCGTTTATATGGTACAACCCCATCCCCACGCACAGTGGGTACCCACTGTAGTCAGACACTTATGAGCAGAACCCTCAAAGCCTTTGGACTCGGTATAAAGGCAACCTGCAGGGAATGTTGACGATGCTAAGCTTGCAAGCGGCATTGAATATCTGAGTTTAAGGAGAGATTTTGCCTCCCCATGTATGTTTTAAGGATTATATAACGGTGCGTCTTTTTAATTTATTCCACGGGAATATGAGTTCACCTTACTTGATAGTAATCCCTAAATAAAGTCAAAAGTGGAACTGAAAGTTCTACGAGAATCGAACGCGTAAAACTCGACGCCAAGAGGCGAGGTGACCACGCATGTTGTGTTAAGCAACACTCAACGATCCTGTTTTTCCTGTTACCTTATTAACAGGCTCGAAATCTCAATATCACTCACGAAGGTAGGTACTAAGTTTACGGCTCATATTATTATCGGTGCGGCCGCGGTGTCAATTACCATGTACAATCGTGCCGAACTATAAACCGGTGAATTAAACAGCCATAAACTGATACATGGCACCCATAGGAATACCTCCCATATACTAATTAACTCGATGTGAGAGTTATAAAACTCTGTTGTTGAATAATGATATGTAAATGAGACGCTTTGTATTTTATGGAGGGGTATTTAAGTACCCCGATATTTGGTAACGTGTTAACGATACTTTCTATAGTTTAAACATTTTATCGTTACTAAGATTGCTCAAAATACCTAAATCAGTCATATCGCAACATAAAAATATTTCATTTGAATGTGCGTAGCATCAATAAAAATTTCGATCAGTTACTATCAGTCATTAATCTAACAAAAATAAATGTTGACATTGTTATCCTTACTGAGTGCTGGCTCAGCAAAGTTACTGATCTCCCAACCTTGAGTGGATTTCAATCACACGCTACCCAGACTAACGGTAATCAAAATGACGGAATTGTAATATACACGAGATCAGGTCTAAATGTTACTATTTGGGAACCAGAGTTTGTGGGAGGAAATTGCTTAGTTTGTAAAATAGACAAAAAAATAGGTGTGGTAGCAGTTTATCGGTCACATGCTTACGACCAATGCTTTGAAAATTTCTTGAATAGTTTGAATAATGTTTACAATCACTTGTCAGACTATCGAACGGTCATCCTTGTGGGTGATCTGAATATAGATATAAAGCAGGGTAATGAGGATGCCCTATATTTTAATTATATGATCCTGAACGCCAGTCATGGGCTCATACCGACACATCTATTCCTAACGCGGCTAGAAAAGTGTATAGATCACTTATTTGCCAAAACTCCGTTACCCACTACCACACTGGTTCTTGACTCATTTATAACAGATCACAAACCTATCTTATTCAACATTGAAAATGCCAGCCCCACACGATATGCGTCTCATACAATAACTCGCCTAAATCATGAAGCTATTAGGATAGAACTGGAAGAAACAGACTTTGCTGATATATACAACTCAACTGATCCTAATATATCAATGAATAAATTTATAAACACAATCAATTCGGTAATAACGAGAAACAAAATAAATATTCCAATTTCTAGACGTAAACGAATCATTAAACCTTGGATGACCCCAGGCCTCCTTAAATGCATAAAAAACCGCGATAGATTGCATCTGAAATCTGTAAAAGCTCCTGATAATATAATTCAAAAAATTAGCTACATTCGTTATCGAAATTTTTGCAATGACTTGCTTCGCAAATTAAAGGTAGCTTATGAAAAGAGTGAGATAGAAAAAGCTGGTAATAACCAAAAAGCTCTCTGGAGAACTATTAAAAACATAACGTACACACAAAAAACACGTACTAGTCCCGTTGAGCTGCTAAAATTAAGTGAAAACCCTAAATTATCTACCAATAAGGTAAATGATTTTTTTACTAATGTGGGGAAAAGATTGGCTGAGAATATACTGTGTACTGCAGGCCCGAAAATCAGGACGAATAGGGCGTCTGTATCTGCAAATACTATACCATCTTTTTTAAATTCTCTGGTCATTTTAGAAGTTGCTGAATCAGAAGTGGAGACTCTTATAATGCAGTTACGCAGCGACTGTTCTACCGGATGGGATGGTATACCAGCAATAGTACTAAAAAAATTGCCGTCATATACTAGTTCCACATATAACCTACCTTTGTAATCTATGTATAAGTGCTGGTGTGTTCCCGGACGCCCTGAAAAGGGCAATAATTCATCCTATTCACAAGGGGGGGAACAGAAGCTGTGCCAACAACTACAGACCCATTTCGGTTCTGCCAGCTCTCTCTAAGATACTGGAAAAAGTCCTAAATAAGTGCCTGAGAGGCTATCTGGATAAGCACAACATAATAGCAGGGAATCAATACGGCTTCCGAAATGGAGTTTCAACAGAAGATGCCGTACTAGATCTAACACAATTCGTCGCCAAACATCTGGACAAAGGAATGAAGTGCTTGGGTATATTTCTTGATCTGTCTAAGGCATTTGACACAGTTTCTGTTCCCATACTTATCTCAAAATTGGAGCAAATTGGTGTTCGCGGTGTGGCACTGGAGATTTTTAAGGACTACTTGAGTAACCGAAGACAACTAGTCAAAATTGAAAACCATTTTAGTGACGAGCTACTAGTGACATTTGGTGTACCACAAGGAAGCATATTGGGGCCAACATTGTTCCAGATATATGTCAATGACCTTTGCCAACTGAGCCTTCCCAACTCTAAAATCTACACCTACGCAGATGACACCGCGATAGTTGTTTACGGATCTACCTGGGAGACGGTTAAAGTTCATGCAGAACAAGCTCTCATTAATATAATGAAGTGGCTCAACACTAACGTTCTCACTTTAAATTTACAAAAAACTGTATATATTCCTTTTAGAATTCGACAGAACACTGCACCACCCAACAGTTTCTCTATAACCGCGCACTCATGTACAAACCCAACAACACCTTGCTACTGCACAACACTAACTAGAACTGAATGTGTCAAATACTTAGGAGTCCAAATTGATGTGGGACTTACATGGGATAAACAATTAGAGACTGTAGCAACGAGAACCATGCGACTCATACACATATTCAAGTCTCTTCGAGACTCTGCCAGCCTTAACACTCTGAAAATGGTTTACTATGCTTTGGGTCAGTCAGTCATCAGCTACTGCATTTCCGTTTGGGGCGGTGCAGGGAAAACTTGCTTTCTGAGTGTGGAAGTGGCGCAGAGAGCCATACTTAAAGTGATGACAAAGAAGTCGTATAGATATCCTACAACACAACTTTTTAGTGACTGCAGGGTATTAACGGTGCGACAGCTTTATATACTGCAGGCTGTACTCAGAACGCACACCACTAAACCCACACCTGATCCCAGCAAGCGTAGAATTCTGCTTGCAGGCACTCAACACAAAACAACATTCGCTGAACATCAATACTATACACTATGCACTTACATTTATAAGAAAATTGAAAAGGCAATAAAAATATCATACATGAATAAACATGAGGTTAGAATTAAATTAATTGAATGGTTATTACAACAAGACTATGACAGTACAGAACATCTGCTCAAGTACATAGCCTAGTATAAAAACCACACACACACACACACACACACACACACACACACACACACACACACACACACACACACACACACGCACACGCACACGCACACGCCCACGCACACGCACATGCACACGCACACATAACCACACACAAATATTAACCTTATAATAATTTATATATAATTAATATAACCTAATTACTTCATTTGTTTAAATTTTGCAGTAACTGTATATTGCCTCTTGAGATACAGGCTTGCCTAGTTCAAGAGGTAAAATATTAAATTTATGTACGGATTTTTGTAACAATACCTAACTTATTGTTCCTTGTATCTGTATTTTTTGTGAATAAATGATTTTTATTTTAATTTAAATTTAAAACTAAATTTAGTACCGATTTTTGTAGGTTATTTTATAGTTAGCTTATATGGATAGTGTACGAAGCAAAAAAAACTTTTTAATTTTAACTTTTTTGTTAAAGTATACTAAAGCCAAACCACTTGTATCTAGGCCACAAACATTGTCGATAGTTTCGAGCACGTCACTAAGCACTAAAAGCTGGTATCATTATTTTACAATTTGACATTTTCAGTTGTCAATTTACTATCTGAATTGAAATAAACGGACTATAGTGGGATAGACATTAGAACTGAAATCAAAACAGTAAAATTACATTATACCGAATATTTGTCATCGCTACATTGAATAATAGTAATCAATAGCAAAGTAAACAACTCCATATGCTTACATTTCAAAAAAAAAAAAAAAAAAAAAAAAAAAAAAAAAAAAGTTTAAGTTATTCTTCGTCTAATAGACACAAATAACAAGAGTGTTCCGTATATAGCGAATATGAATGCTTGGCCTAAAGTTCCAAACTTCATTCCCAGATATGGTAGTATTATTAAATTTTCTGTATTGAGATATCTACAATAATTTACTCACCCTACCTTACCCTAAAATATGTAATGTTTCAACAATCATTTTTCATCGCTTAAGTTGTGGTCTGTCGATGTATTTTTTTTTTACTTGTGGGAATCACCACGGATCTGGAGGGAGAGGTTAAGTCGGACTCGAACCGACTAAACCGAACGCAGTCTGTGGGTCGTTGTGCTAGGCCGAAGGTGAGGTTGTCCGACGACATATCCCCCGTACCTCGACTGACCCAGGGCCATCCCTCTCGGTCTGGCCCTCCTCGTGTTACCTGTTCTACTCAGTATAGGCATTGTACAGGCAGCGGTGGGTTGTGTTGAGATGAGTCAGTCAAAGTGAATCCTATTCAACAATGTATACGGCGGATAGTACAACTCTGTTAAGCCTGTATCTACCCTTTTAATGAAGTAAAGATTGCTTATCACCAGATATAAATGGCCCTGTTCATGTGCGCTAGTCGCCGGGTAAAATTAATCCCCTGTTATATCCAACCTGTTGTTGCTAAATATCGAAAAATAACCTTTACAAACATGGTTGTACAAATACACGTAGATACCGCAGCTATTAAACTTTTACTCAACAGTTTTGCAGCAACAGCTTGTTCAGGTAAGTATCCTTGTAGTGGGTGCAATGATTAGTTGATGTCGCTAAGTTGTCAAACACTCTGAAATCTCTTATGTAGTTCGTGCGAGTCAGACACCGATGAACAAGTTATAGATCTGATTTTGAGGTTGTGTCATATGCATGCACAGTGAAGAGCATTGAGTTATATGTATAAAGGGATGTGATGTGTTTGTATAGTTATTTACCTATCCAAAATTCATGAATCATCAACAAGTTATAGATCTGATTTTGAGGTTGTGTCATATGCATGCACAGTGAAGAGCATTGAGTTATATGTATAAAGGGATATGATGTGTTTGCAAAGGATGAAGAAGTGTGTTTGTATAGTTATTTACCTATCCAAAATTCATGAATCATCATTTTTGTGATTTTTTTAATTTTAGCAGTACAACCAATAATAATAAAAACATTTTAATAAAAAGAAAGATTGAGTCATATCCGGTGCATTGTGCACGTTATTGATAAAACTTTCCCTGGAATTCGAAGCTTACAATAAAAAACTGTTTCTGGAATCACCCAGATAACGGTTGAATGTCATTACATAAGTCAAATATATTAATTCCCTGGCACATAAAAAGGGAATAAAATTAATTTGGGCGGTGTAGGACGATAAAGACGGTGAGGTGGTCGGCGCTTCGGTGGGAAATAGTTCCCTCGGTATAAAAAACAACACCGGATGTGAGGTGGTTCTGTAGATTCGCTATTTATTATATTTGTAAATTATTGAACATGTCAGATAAACATGGCATGGCTTGATATGGCTTGTACGCTTTTTGTTTTTATTAAACCAGATTGTCGCAAAGTCAATTATCTCAGTAACTAGTTGTGGCATCTTAAGATCAAATACCTACAATCAAATATATACAATGCCTACGATTGTCTTTTTATAAATGTGATAAATGCAAGTACGAAATGGAATAAAATTTTGAAGCATTTATGCTAACTATTGAAATCAACTAAGATAAGACCAGAACTGAATATTTTTTTCCTGTCTTAATCGATAAGAAATAGAATGCTTGACAGGCTTGGACATTTAATAAAACGAACAAATAATAAGGAGTACGGAGTATCTGCAATAGCCGTTCATTGACATGAAGTCATCTTACGAGATATCGCGTACTTTTATATTTCATTGTGCATTTTTAGCCTTACCCACTCGATTTGTTAGACAATTACCGGAGTGTAAGGTTACCCTATAAGGCAGTTCCCTCGCACTGCAGCTACCTGGACCACCCACGGTTTTAAGATGATCCCCTTTGGCGTGCGAACAACGGTGTCCCTATCTTACCCCCAGAAAAGGGGGGCACGCGATGCACCACCGCCTCTCTGCTTCAGTACTATCGCCTCCATTGCCCCGAGTTCACCGCCGGAAATTCCAATCCAAGTTCCCCCGTCACTCGTACCTATACACATATAAGTACTTATTAGTTAGCTATATCCAGCTCATATAGCTTTACGTACGTGTTGGCATGGCGACGAAACCCTAATGAATTTCCTGCACGTCTTACTATCTAGCGCACGGATCTCTAAAAACAAAATAAATTGCCGCTCTCGTGTGCGGCTCAAAGCGGGCGCGCGCTGCTTGCATTTATTTCATTCAGACTGGCAATAGGAATTCTCTGGAGATCGGGAAACGTTGCAGTTCAACAAATTAATATTTTTGAATTATAATTGATTAACTTTTCAGACAAAGATATAATAAAATAATCCTCATAATTAAGTTTTAATAATCCTTTATGGCTAAACAATAATTAATTTAGTTTCATAGCAGCCTCGGATGCGACCGGTACTAACGCAAAGATAATGATGATGATTACTAATTCCGAGAATACAAAACTATAAACGTAAAGTCCATTTTCCAACGTCACGATAAAAACAGTTTTACTAATAACAGTAGATACATGTTACATAGTTGCAGAATAAAAACTGAAATATAGATAGATCAGTTCATAGGTACATTAGTATATTCATATTGATCATATGCATTCATCAAATAGTTTTAAACACAAACAACAAATAACATCAATTTAACATCAAATAGTTTTAACAAATACTTCAGTTTTAATTATTGATAATATTATTACCTACCTATCTAAATCAAACGAATGATTAAGTCGTTTCATTTAAGATGTATAACTAGCTTTAAATTACCTGTTGTGTATTGATCAAGCTCATTCATATCACATACAGCAAAATAATTATATTATAACAATCTTAACGTTTACCGACTTGTAAGGTATAATAATCTCTCTGTAAAGCCTGAACTACAACTATTCCCCGTTTCGTTAAAAAAACGCGGCGCTCACAACTTGTTGTCGTGGGTGTCTAGGGGTATCGATTGATGTGTAAAAGAGACAACAATATAACCCCCATAAATATACCAGAAAGAGATAGAAAGAGCCCTTCTGAGAACAAGATAGCATCAAGAGTTACGCCAGGAAGAGAGAGACGTCGCTGGCGCAGTCAATAAAAGCTCCTTTTATCATATTTTTTTTACTTATGGCTTTTTCATTTTTTTATGTTGGTTAAGTGGTTATTTATTCATAACACCTTTGTCGGTTTTTTGTCGCGCTCATTAAGTCGAATTAGTTTGAACAGGCGTGCGGCGTTCTCGATAATGACCGGGTAATTATGACTTTTAATATTTGAGACGTTTAATTTTAATTTAGAATGTCAATTATTCTTAAAAAATTGTGGTATGTTATTCAGTATAGAGTGATGCGCCAGGGTTATTATACTGCATTACCATCTACACCACAATTAACAAGTAATTTATTAGCTTAAAAAGACAGTCTAGTAAAAGGCTGATTTATTCATAACTTAATCATCACTGTTTGGCCAATAATAATATAGTGAATAATATAGTGAATAATATAGTGATTAATATAGTGAATAATATAGTAATGATGGTTGCAAGTATGAATAAATAAATAAATAAATAAATGTCTACTTCTAAAGTTTCCTTGTAAGTTCATGCCCACTTATTACCTAAGAGTTTCCACGGAGTATATTATGAATAGGTAGTAGAATCAGGTTCGCCCAGGAATAAGGTAGTGTCGACAATGGATGTAAGAATACAAAGTTGTATAGTACCTGTTGGGAAACGTCTATAAGAGAGGCCTATGTTCATCAGTGGACTATGTGTTGGGTTTTGGGCTTAATATTACCGACTCTTCACATCATCAGCGCTTTTAAAATTACGCGCCCTTTATGCTCGTTGAAGAACCGCAACTTCCGAGCACTTCCAATTGGCGACTGTCACGCCACTAAACGACTGGACGCGGAACTTTTGACCAGTACGAGAAAAAAAAATCTCCCTGCCACCGGTGTGCGCGCTCTCGTATAAAACAAAAAACTAAACTATATAAACTGTGCAAGTGAGCTTGTGAAGTCATGATGATTAATGGCAGGAGCCATTGATCATCATGAAGGTGAAGAGTCAACCTTTTCCTAAGCCCAGTTTTTGAAGTGAAAACTTCTTTAGCGACGTTGGATGAGTAAAAATTGTTAAACTCGCCCGTCAGGATCACTTGACCTTTGACCCGTAACCGACGACTGACGTCATACAACATTAGCTACAAAGTGTTTATTTTGCTAGATACGTAAGAAGCTTCGTATTTTAGCGGTAAGCGCTTCGACTGTAAGTCCTTATGGTTTCAGATAGTACCGGGTTCGTACCTGGGTTTCGGATACTTTTTGTGATTAGTTTTTCTTTTTGTAATGTGTTACTTTTTGTGATTATTTTTCTGTTTGTAATTAATAAGTTTCTTCTGACAGAAATTGGCAGAAAATTAGTGATAGGTTTTATGATTGGCGCTATATTATAGGTATGGTATGGTATAGTATGGTATGTTATGTTCTTTTTATCTTTTTCTCTGTATATAACGAATTAAGGAAGAAAGAAAAAGTTTTCTCTTCTTTCGGCACTCCCGGAGTGCAACCCGTGTTTTTTTTAATGTGATTAGCGTGCATAGGACTCGATCCGCCACTATGTGTGGCTGATATGATGATGATGATGATAGTACCTGTAAATAAAATCGGCAATGGAAAAGAATACAAGGTGCTATACTGTTATACACCTCGTATACTTTTCCTTTGCCGATTTGACTGACTGTCTCTAAAATCATTAGGTTTCTTCTCTTAAGGTAGGGACGTGAGTGAGTAAATGAGTGAGTTATGCAAATGTTCGTAAGCCATTGCAACCGCTTACTATTAAATAACTGCGCTTGCCTTCATCATTTTAAGTCTATTTTCTGATGCTTAACGCAAATCTTTCAGTACGTTAGATTGACTCTGGAGGGACAATTCGAGCTTTCCCCCTCTCCATATCTGCGCTTAATGTTGGTCAAACCGCAGATAGCAAAGAGTTCACGACAGTAAATCTATTGTCCCTCTATCTACGTCTGGTGATCGCGACCGCATGCCTTCCTGCACCATTGTACGCATACTAATACTCTTCCTGATACCACTTACCTTGTTCGGAGCGAATAAATTGCATTACTTTACATATTTGTATCTAATCAGAGAATATAATAGACACCTGTGCAGTCTACCACTCGGTTTAACTATTTAATATTTACACTGAATAATTAATACTTAATATGTACCAGTTGCCGAGGAGCTCTCTGTGTGAGTGAGCATCACATCGATCTTGTCTAGCAAAAGTACACAACATGATATTAATTGGCAGTGAATAAAGTAGCCAGAGCTCACTGGAGAGCTTTTGTGCTGTCAGAGGAAAGACCAAAGTCTTGTACTGCTTTGTCTTCTGCACTGGCGGCACAGAATCTCTCTGTTCTTACGGCAGAAAAAGTGGGACGTCCATAGGCCACGGTAACTGCTTTCCATCAGGTGGGCCGTGAGTTTGTCTGCCACCTAAGTGGTATTAAAAAAACCTCATTATTCCTTGATTTAAATTGTTAACGGGAAGGGAAGAATACCAAGATCATTTTGAGTACTTTGATAGTACCTAATGATCGATTTGATACTGAATGTATAATGCTGCTATGTTTAGAGGGAACTGAACTCACTGGGGCTTACAATGAAGTGGCTGAAATGGACTGACTAAAATCACAATAGCTTGAGTTTAGTCATAAAAGTCCTCGTTTCAGAGCGTTGCTGGTATGAGTTATGAACTGAATTGTCAACCATGGATTCCTCGTCTAAGTGAATATAACCTGAGACTGTGAACCTTTTTACCTACGACGAAGAAAGACTGACATGGTAGTATTCTTGAGTTCTGTTACACACAGGCTATGTTAACTGATCTTAAATGATATGAAAAAATCACCCACTCCCTAACTATTCGCAGTTCACTATCGATGTTTCTTTTTGTTAGAGGCATAAAAGAAACTTCCCGTAAACCCCAATAAAACTCTTTTAGGCGTGATACCTCTTTTCCTATCTTAATCGATTTGAAAAGTTAGCATAGTAAATGCTTCAAAATTTCATTCAATTATTTGGGCAGAGTCATCAAAAAAACAATGTTTAAAAATGATTGCAACATCATTCATTGTTTCCGATATTTCGTATGAATTTCGGTCGATGACTCCCACCGTCGCCCTAAGATGGTAGTATAGGAGAATTTGGATAGCTTCCGGTGTGTCTCGGTGGCTCAGTGGTCAGAGAATTCCCCCTGTAAGGGAAAGATCGTGGGTTCGAGTCCCACCTGAGCATTCTCACTTTTTCCTATCTTAATCGATTTGAAATTAGCATAGTAAATGCTTCAAAATTTCATTCAATTCAAACAAATATTTTAAAATCATAAAACACCGCCTTCTTATTTGAAGTATCTTGAAAAACTGTGGAGTTCGACGCCCCGGCTCTACAATACATAGGCACGTAGAGAACCTGAGTACCTAGACCGAAGCATGTATCACTCGTACCTCGGCAAAAGATTATTTTCAATTCCCACATGAATCAAAACATAAAATTTATGACCGACAGTCGTAAATTTTTTATGTATATTTGTTAATACAGATAGACGAGCTAATATCATAAGCGTGTCAATTTTAAAAATAAACTGTCAATATATTATAATCGAATGGGTAGACGCACAATGTTTTGTATTAATAAAAACCCATCGGGTTTTTATTAATACAAAACATTAAGTTCTTTAAAATCGATCTAGAAATGTCTTTTGCAAACTAATCTTCACTTCAAGCGTCTCTATATCCCCCTATGTGTTAAACATTATACATGCACTATGATACAAGAATGTGTTAAAGAAACCGACCAACCTTCAACGCTAAAATCAGGCCTCAATATCTTTGTTAATTCATTTTAAAAGGTTTATTACTTTTCATGCCATTCATTCTTGATATCAAAATAAACTTGAAGTATTTAAATGTACCCAGTCTCTATTTTTCTTTCAGACTTATTTTTTTTAATGTCTGCAAGGAAGACTAGCTGTTGCTCGCTATTCCGGCAGCGTGGATGTGGGTTATCGCAACCAAACATAGCTCATGGAGTCCATCTCTGTACAAAATTTCATCAAGGTCGGTTCTGTAGTTACGAGATAAAGATAATATAAAGTGAAGAAACCAGTCGGAAGTCAATCTGGTATTCCTTATTGCAACTTGAGTCTAAATAACCTTATAAGTTATAACTTACCGTTTTGCCGTTAAGTAAAAAGTAACTAATTTGACTAGTCAGTCAAATACCCATTTGTTATTAAAGAGTACTTGACGAAGACGAGACGTAGCTTACCTAAGTACATTCAATATGATTTGTCACTTCCTGCACGTATCCTCCTCTCTAATTTTGCAGTAACACACCATTATGTATGCCTGTTTGCTTAAAGTAAACAAATAAAGTATACAAACAATTTATCACCTTGTGAATTTAGAGAAAGGCGAACATTGAATCATGAATTCGAATAGTCTACATAATGTCCCAATAAATTTCACGGCGATCATTAAAGAGGTATCAATGGTATCATTAAGTTTAGGTAAGACATCACAATGGGTAACGAGCGATGAAAGTTGCCCACACAATAGTGATACCCTGCAGTGTGGGAGCTCTTAGTTATTTACCACGCATAACTACGAGTAAAACGGTATGTGCGCCGTCGGTGTTAGCGCAATAGGGCGTAACTTGTAGACAGTGAATTTTCCTAAACGATCCTTTTTTTATGAGGAAGTACACATAGGTATATGTATTCGGCAATTGGAACTCTTTAGAATAGTTTCATGTTGCTCAGTCATTACAAGGAGCAGGATGGAGGTCCTACTACTTTAAACAGTAAGTTTCATAGCTACACTCAAAAACTAAGCAAATTGCATGAATTTTTAAAACATTTAGCGTGCTAACTATTCATAACGATTAAGATAGTAATTGTTTTGAGTTGGTTCGGGCGGGATTCGTGCCCGCGATCTTGCATTTACAAGGCGAATGCTCTTACCAGAGCATTCTATTAGATATAAGAGAAATTTTCGGAAGGGGCACAGTGTCCGGGAAACGTTTGCGTGTATAAACATAAATGTTGTAAAACTTTACATATAACGCGCTAGTTGCACGGCATTGCATTATCACCGATATGTGGTTAAAATTTTCACTTCATGCCGTGACTAAAGATATTCTTGCCACGGTAATCATTTTTACGACTTTCTTTTATAGAAACAACACTCATGACTTATGTAGCTAGTTACACCATTCTCACGATGAGAAAATCATCATTTATCTATTTATATCAACAAATAGGGAAATTGCACAATATTCCACAACATTTCACACTACGCTATATAAACCCATGGTAACATAGCTTAACTAGCTTTTGTTATGGAATCTAGAATGCTGATAAACCTACATAGATATTTTTTATACATTCATATTATACATGGAAACAGCATCCGTGGCGTAGCGGCAGTGAACTCGGCCGTTTCTCGGGAGGCGCGGGTTCGATCCCCGCTCAGTGCAAATATTTGAATGCATGAATATGGGTACTTGCATTGGTCTGGTCGTGCCTCGGACAGTACGTTAAACGTCGGTCCCGGTTGATATACAAACATCTACGGCAGTCGTTACGGGTAGTTGGAGCCCTCAAAAGTCCAACAACTGGTCCAACTGCAATGCTTCGATATCGCCTTTGGATTGTGGAAGCTACATGGCAGTCGTTTCACGGAAAATGTTGAAGTTAAGCCAAATCCTCAGTTGGACTGAAAAAAGCGGACCCCAGACTCCAAGTTTATAGCTTCGGATGCGACTGGGATTAACGCTAGGATGAAGAAGGAGCCCAAATACAAATATTTGCACTGAACAGAGTTCTCTTCTCTTCTCTTCTCTTCATCATCCGGGTCTCCTGCTTAGCGACCGCGTTCAGGTATACAGATTCAATACATACATAAACTCACGCCTTTATCCGCGAAGGGGTAGGCAGAGGTGCTAACACCTACATTTCGCCGGTTTTATGTTTAGGTCCCAATGTAATAGGTGGCGAGCCTATTGCCATTAACTGGGCACTTATAAACCTGCGATTAATACACACATAACTTCGAAAAGCATCGAAAAGTCATTGGTGTGTGCCATGGAAAACCTGGGATCGAACTCATCGAACCCGAGACCTCGTCTCAGCAGTTCATTACCCATACCACTAGGCTACCGAAAATATAATAATAAATATTCCAATATTCCACAACATTTCACGCAACGCTATCTCGATCCATAGTAAGCATAGCTTAACTAGCTTGTGTTATGAAATCTAGAATGCGGATAAACATACTTACATACATTTTTTTTTGTAAATGCATACATATTATACACCCAGACCAATGCAAATACCCATAAAGTGTAATGTATATACCCAGTTTAAAGTGTAATGTATATTTTTTAATATCCTCATAGTATGTTAGCGACACGGTATTGTATTAGCACAAGTACAAACCTTCGTGGTTTTTTTTAATGTGCTATATAAATTCAATCTGTAACTAATGTTTTGTTTTTGACAATAAACGAAAAAAAAAAATCTTTTTTTTAAAGGAATTTTACCAACCGAAATTACTAATGTTCCCTCTAACCCCTCCAAATAAGCCTAATTAAAATCTATCGGTCAATTGAACAGAATAGACAAATAACTAAACAATTAAGCTTCTCTCAAAATGAATGTACTATCATAAATTAAAATAATAAGCATTTCAATCGCAGGAGAAATGCTAAGAAAGTACTGCTCGGTCTGTGCATGGTCACGTGCTAGTGCGCTACACCTGGTCTAGTGCGCATTGGTTCAGAGAACTATAAACCCAGCCATTACTTGCGGTTAAGGCACTAAGTGACACACTGGTGAACGAGTAAACCATGAGAAGGGCTTTTTCTACCTCATCTAAACGGGTGGATTTAAAGTACCTCTACTATTTTATTATACCTGCTACAGTAGCTGCTGTAGGCAGGTATTATAAGGGCTCGTCGCTAAATGGTAACCGAGTACGTTCATACGTGGCAAGATTAAGCAACACTAGCCAAGTAGGTCTTGAGATTTATGTCATTTTTATAACATTGAATCTCCAAGTGAATGGGAGGAGCACGTTAAGCTATTAGGTCCCGGTTGCCATACGAACATCTATCAGACATTCATTGGAGTCGGTAGCTGGAGCCCTAAAAATTCCGACAACCGTTTTAACTACAGAATTTAGGCAATAGCTGTCGTTTCATTGAAAATATCGCGTCGCAGTTTGACTGGTAAAAGCGAACACACGACTCTGAGTTCACGATGAGCATGGCAATTTATATTTTAAAAAGTGATAAACAAGAATCTACCCACGCTACACAACAATTGAAACTACATGTCTATACAATTTTTTTCTACACCGTCAGTTCAATTCAATACACAAATGTCTCGCTTAAGGGATTATACGAAGTTAAAGGTGAGCTCGTGAAAAGTTATATAAATAGAAATTTGAGGAAAATAATTCCGTGCTTATGAAGTGTAAAGACTCAAAGGAGAGGATTTTCTTTTTTTACATCATCAAAGGCCGTCGGAGTTCCTTAAATTTATCCACAATGGCAGTTACTTTTACTGGATCTTAGATTTGAACTTGGAATATGTTTATAACGTAAGCACTTACTGTTTACGGCCTAGGTTCGAGATTCCATGCCATGTGTTTCATATCCGACCTCATGAAGTAGTAGCATGAAGCATGCAGCAGAGGGGTCCATCGCGTTGCTGAGTTGGGAACTCGGGACAGTGCCTGGGACTTGCGACCCAAGTATAGGTTTAGAAGGGGCCCCTTTCGTTGATGTACATTAACACTCACCTTCACTACCCAAGTTCCCCTCCCTGCCTAACCAAATTTGATACGAACCTACTAGTGCCGCTTTAGACATTCGTCCTAGTAATGAGCTTATTGTAGCTCTCGATAGGCCTATATCTTTAAGTAGGTTATAGAGAGATTTAGCTGGTATACCTCTCGCTCCCACTTCTACTGCATACAAATTAACCACGTAACCGTTTTTGATTAATTCGTTTGTGAGATCGTAGTATTTATTTTTCTTAAGTGTGTGGTCCTTCGGTATATTTGTTTCCCACGGTACAGTAAGTTCCACAAGGACCACATATTTAGTCGTTTTCGAGTAGAGCAATATGTCCGGTCTAGATGACGAAACCCCAACATCCTCCGGAATTTTATAGTGCTTTTCATACGTGTCGATTAGGAGAGTGCAATCTGGGACAGTATCTAAGATTGAATAAGGTTTGTTCCTGGATTTTATGGATGAACCTTCAGACACAAAGTTGATATGACGTCTGTTAGTAGTCAATCCTTTTTGGGCTCTAGCTACTGCCAGACTCATTGCTTCGCGTATGATGAAAAGCACCTTATCGTGGCGGCGTGAGTATTGGCCTCTATCAAGAAGCACCCTACATCCTACTAATATGTGCCTAGCCGTCCTCACCACACGTATAACATTGTTTTTCTGTGGCCTTCTCCCACCTTACCAGATTACTCTGGTCTGGAAGGGTCATCTGAAAGGCGTTAAGATAGAATTTTAACAGGGCCGGCGACCACTCATAAATCAAGGTGCGCCACTTTAAAGCCATCGGTATGCAGAACTCTCCCATTGTCAACCATTCGTTTTGGATTCCCAAATTCATCGCGTGCACTCGATATTTATCATTTTCGTCTTGCTTCAGAAAGGACCTAAGTATATCCTGGTCCCTTTTTGGCTCTCGTACTCCCAACCCCACTTTGTTCGACTGGGCTCCTATCATAAATCGTTTATGGAATATAAGTCTAGATTCAAGCTCGGACGCGTTATTATCTTTCGGGACCCTTTCGGCAAATGGTGCCCTGACTGTGTCATCTTGGGATTTACCTAAGATGTGGGCTTTGGTAACTCTAAGGTGTTTATAGAGCTCCGATGGTTTCTTTAATTTCATCCCAAAATTATTCTGATCCCTAAATAAAGCAGAGTGAACAGCATTAGTGATTTTATGACAGTTGCATCTATTTATTATATCCTGGATTTTTGTAATACTTATTATTTATTGTTTTAATTAATTCATGTGCCACCAGTATCGAAAGTTGTCGATAAATTAAATTTAGTACAGATTTTTGTAGGTTAATTTATAGTTAGCTTATATGGATAGTGTACGAAACTAAAAATCTTTATAATTATAACTTTTTTCTTAAAATATAAGAAAGCCAAACCATTTGTATCTAGCCACAAAAAAGCTGGTATCATTATTTTACGATTTGACGTTTGCAGTTGTCAATTTACTATCTGAATTTAAAAACGGACAATAGCTCAGGTTTTAAGATTTCACGTAATTACGTGGGTAATTGAATACAATATGATCTATTTTAAATGTACATCTAAGCTCAACATTGTAACGTTAGTGAATGCGGAGCTTGAACAAGTATAAAGCGTAATTACGCTTAATAGCCATCTTGAAATTGAAGTCAATTCATCTAATGTCAGTCGTGATTCGTGATATCTCAACTTCCGAGTCTTACAATTTGTTCTAGAACTGTTCTCACTTTAAATTTTTAACAGTTTTATTTACAGATTGAAATTGCAAGACTGCCTACCTTAAGTGAAAGCCAGACTTTAGTAATGACTCTCATTACAATTTTAGTAGAACATTTAAGAATTCATCATCTATGTTGTTGTTAACCGATTGAATCTGGAGCCTTCTGATTTTTTCGCCTTCACTTCGTGCAGTCTTGGGTATCCCTATACAAGTCAGACCTAATTGTTGCATGAGAAAGAATATAAAACGAAGGGACTTAAAGCCTTCGAAATTTTTAGTCAACACATCAAACAATTCATTTGAGACACCTTTTAAAAATGTGTAACGCTTGTAACACGTACCCACCTAGATATTATTCTACAGATATACGTAAATCGATGTACAACAACGAACAACCTGATAACTATGTTACTATGTTTCTCACGCGACCTTTACACTTTAGGTATTATACACAACCGAGGAGGGCCAGACCGAGAGGAATGGCCCTGGGTCAGCCGGGGTGCGAGGGATATGTCATGACTGACGAGACAACCTCACCTTCGGCCTAGCACATCGACCCACAGACGGCGTGCGGTTTAGTCGGTTCGAGTCCGACATAACCTCCCCCTTCGGCTCCGGAGGGGGGGGGGTCATTCGTGGGGATTTCCCGCACGTAAAAAAAAATGTACTAAACACAATACACATCCATATCATCTTCCTCTCCAGTTCCTGTATTGCATTAGTAACGGCCACGCTTCGAAGCTTTGTAAAAAGACAGACCCAATTTTGGTATATTAGGGGCATACCCTTTAACCTAAATACTATTTTAAGGTCACAAAGGGTACAGGCCACCTGACGTCACTGGGATCAGCATTAAACGTGCTTTACGGACGATTTCATATTACAACTGATGAATATAATACTTAGACAAAAAACTAAAATGGGCAGGGTGGAAGAATAAAATGTTACACAGCACGGTGCGTTATATTGTGTTGCGGACGCAACATAAGCTATCAGACATTTATAGATTAAAAAAGCGAACATTAACCTTGTCAAAGGCACTGGACCATGCCCACCAGCTTTTTTTAGGTGCGTAAAAATACACCTCATAGGTTGCTAGTGCATATACCTCGCACCCCGGCTGACCCAAGGCCTTCTCTTTGAGTCTGGCCCTCCTCTTGTCTACTGCCGTCTTGATCTGCTTCTGCTAGGGTGACAGGCGGCTCCACCCATCAGGCCCAGGCCAGCGCTCATGATGCCTACCTGCTTTGCCTATTTTGTATACCATTTACGTGGCAGAGAAGCACACAGCACACCTGATGGAAAGTGGTTTATCGTGACCTATGGAGATATGCAACACCAGGGGCGTTACACTCGCTGCTATACTTAATCTTCAAAAAGCAACAACAACCTATACAGTTCCGGAACAATATCTACCTACGTAACAGCTGAAAACCAAACAAATTGGAAATGTCAAAAGTAAAGTAACATTTTAATAAAATACGTCATCAAGTTTCAATGACGTCACAAGCCGCCCACCCCTACATTAAACAGCAGGGGTATCACAGTGCCGATAAACATTAATTGCCGCTGTTAATCGATTGCCTTTTAATTTTTTCTTTTTGACTTCACTGTCATTTGACACGAATTTAATTAGTTTTCTTTTGTCTGATGTCGGTTTATCGGTCTTATCTCACTTAATTTCTTGAGTTCTAATTATTTTCGCTCGTTTTTGATATTGATGTGTTTTAAATTCGTAGTTTCAAGTTTCAGTAGGTAGTAAAGTATTAGTTAAGTAAGCGGAATGGTTTATTAGACTATTATGGTTGCTTTAAAAGGCTTTCTCGTGCAGTTGATGTCTTTCAAAAATATATGGCCCTATACTTGTGAAAGTAGGTTTGTATGTCAATCATATGTCATGTCTTTCCTAGCTTATTCATGCGTTATCTATACTATATGACCTTTATTGGCTTGGTAGGGAAAGTAAAATCCTATTGCTTATTCTGAATATCGAAAAGTAATAAGTTGTAGGTATCTCGTACAGATCCTGCTTGTTATGCTTTATTGGTTTACTCTTTTTCTTTCCCAGTAAATGTGCAAATGGCAACTCTGATTTTGTAAGCGTTCATAAGTCGCAGTTTCTGCTTACGAAACGTCATACGTCAGCCTATTATGAAGAACATAACGTCAATATTTCATTACAAGTTAGAGAAAAAAAAAATTATGCAAGTAGTTAAAAACGGTTATTTCAATGTTACAAGCAGACACTCCAATTTTATTTATATGTATAAGATGTAGGTATAGACTATTTCAACTAAAGTTCATCAAAGGTTTCGTAATCGTCTTTTAACAAAACCTTACAACATCAACATAACATTAATACGCGTGAAAAAAGTCATGTGTACTATAGTAGTCTCCTGCGCTGCTCGAAGTGAAACCGCGTCGCTTTCTACTGCGCGCGGGCACGATTCGCGCGCCGCATTTCTATTAATCATGACGTCAACGTCACGACGAACACGCCGCGCTCACGCCACGGTCATATCACGTGTGCTCTTGGCAATAGCCATTGCGACTGTATATTTACAGATCAATGGGAGACAGCGGTGAAGTTTTGTACTTAAGTGTTATAGAAATAACGTTATGTTCTGGGTGAGGAACGGACGACACTACCGGGCCACGCTTCTTCTCGGGATCGGGAGTTCAAGCGGTTATTGCTCTCGGAAAAGCCCACAAATATGTGTCTATTTTTGATTCGTTATTTAAAAAATAACATGCAGACCAAATTTCACCAATGGGCACCAAAGTAGGTATTAGCATTGGTCGCCACCGCTAATGCGCTATATTGAACATGATAAGAAAAACAAAACTTTCGTGTTCTTATTTAAGTTTAATAATTTGTAAATACGTATTAACTTATGATAGTACGTTTAAAAAATTTTGTGTGACATAATTCAGTTAAAAAATGTATTTTTTTTAAATTAGAGTAAATAATTTAAACTATTACGTGATTTTTTATTCCTGCGAGACCTCATAAACTCATAAGACAGCTACGTTTTATGGAATTTGTATTTAAATTTTAGTGTTGTGGCTATATTGTATTAGGTTAATACATTTTAATAATTGTATGAAGTTTATCTACGTTCGTTACTTTTCGTTACGTTTTATTGGTATATGATAATTTGGTCAAAAGTAACGTAAGATAACGAAAGTTACATTCTGGCAACGATGCGATAACTCTTTGGCAACTTGAAACGATTATTCTCTCAACCGATTTAAGACACTCCAACCCTAGACTACAACTGTGGTCCCCCCTCCCAAAGAGGGCCAGACCGAGAGGAATGGTATAGAGAACCTCACCTTCGGCCAAGCGGGTGTTCAAACTAAATAAATGTTACTGCTATGATACATAACAGGACACAAAAATTCAAATACGATGTTAATATCCATTAAAATGTAGTCTACAGAATGCCTATCACTCGATTATATACGAATTTGGCTCTTAATCGATTTCGAAAGTTGCTGACATCAATATATCACTGTGTATATTAATCATTTTGTGTATTTCCTCATCCATAAGGTTTAGTTTGGCATACTAAGGAGATCTATGGATTCTTAATGTGCTTATCCAAATAAATACCTGCCTACCTAAGAAAAGATTTCAATAAGAATCTAGATAATAAAGATGGACAGAGAGGGAGAGATGGACAGATGGAAAACTTGTTTTGGTACTTCGGCAGCCATGCCGCTGAAAAAGATTTCTTAAACTAAAAGAAAATAACTACTACTAAGTAGTACTACTACTAGTACTAAGCTGTATGTACCTATATGACGACCTTTCTTTACAGTCCTAAAGATAGATTAAAAATAGAAAAGGAAACAAAAAGGCGAGAAAGCGACACGACAGTTCGGTTCGATCGTCAGTTGTTTTGTCAAAGTCAAGTACCAATACAAGTAATTTCTTTTAAATTCTATGAAGGAAAGCCTTGTGTTAAACTTTGTTCCAATTTTAATGTTTATTTTAATTAGTTTATTGGTATATCTTCTTTTCTTATCCATATATAAAAATGAATTGCAGTTCTGTTAGTCGCTAAAACTCGAGAACGGCTGAACCGATTTGGCTAATTTCAGTCTTGAAAAATTTGTGTATATCCAGGAAGGAGAGAAGATTTAAACGGTGAGAAAAGATGGGAAACTGCAACTATATTTTATTAATTCTGAGGCGGTACGAAGTTTACCGGGTCAGCTAGTGAATAATATTATATAGGTAAGTAAGTATTTGTTTCTATCTGTTCTTTAATTTTAAAGTCTATTCGTTTCCTATCTTTACATTCCAAAAATGAAAAACAAAATGTTAACTTCGTTTAGACATTTTAATCGACAAACCATTTCGTGCCTAAATAGGTTACTTTCAATCCTTGCACAATAATCTTCTATATTTAATGAAAGATAAGACATAACTTACGAGTGTGAACGCTGAAGTTTTGAAGTTACTATATTCAAAGTTGAACGGCGAAGGCTCGTTTATTAGCCTTAAGTGTGTAGCATAAGTTCGAATTATTACTTAAACTTGTCTGTAATTTGTCCTAGAAGTTTCAGGAGTTATTATTTAAAGTAGTAGGATTCAGTTCAACTAAGTGACTGTTCGAATCAGATGAGTGAACGTGACCAAAATAAAATGTGTTGTGGTTCTGTAGTACATAAATAGAATCTCTAAATTCTTAGCATAGTCTCACTTAATATCAGTCTGATATACATTTCGACATTTCGTCGGGAGACAAATCACCCAAAGAGATTCCTTAAGGTCTTATCTCACTTCGCACCCTCTTCTACTCTATTCGTTACCTCTCTTTTCTCTCCTGCTAATAGCAGGTAATATTTCAATGTTACAAACGTTATAAACCCCCAGTAACTGCATAATGCGCTTTCTAAACCAACTAAATATCAAACGGTACCTACTGTTATGCGTTGGTAAATCTTTAAAAAAATGTATCAATAGTGAAGTCAATTTTCAACCCATGCACGTCTTTACGGCCGATGATATATTAAACTTTCTGTTAGCATAAAATAAATTGGGCGTATACAAGGACTTATATGAATGTGTATGAAACAAAAATTTGGCATCGCGAAATACCCCCACTATTTGATCAGCAACAATGCATGACTTTTTGTAGCTGTCCTATGTCATTCGAAGCGTCTAGTGGGATAGGTTATTTTTTACTATGGCGACATACTTGAAATGTTTGGTGTTTAGATTTTACAGCGTCTAGAAGGATAGATATTTTTTACTATGGAAACATACAAAAAGTTTCATTTGACAAACTTTCATTTCGCAAACATATTACCTACTTAAAAAATAATCATTTGATAAATAACGATTTTGCAAATGTATCACTTAGAAAATATTTCAATTGTTAAAATTTTATTAATGAAAATGTTCATTTGACAAAATGAAATCAGTTAACAAACAAGGTTTATGCTGGCGTGTAGCATACAGTAGGCAAGTAGCATGTAGCAATAGTACATTACTACAGAGGCCGGGAAGAAAGGGGTTGCCGGCCGAAGACGTATAGATTGGTCTGAGGCAGGCAACCCCATATTTCCCGCCGAGGTATGTAAAAATATTAATATTTCAATGTTTATATGTATAGTTAAGAAAACAATTGATAATAATGTGCAATTAGTTATGTTAATGTGGATTTTTTATGTAAATAAAACTGCTCTAAGTACATACCAAGTCGTTTATTGTTTTTTTTTATTAGATACGCATAGTGGCAGAATGTCGATGCCTTTGCCACAAATTTATGTGGAATCGAAATTAAAAAAGAGGACTTTTCCGGCCTTGGTCTTGCAAGGTTTATATGAAATTCCATTACCGGCCTCTGGTCCTAACCGCGCCTGAAACCTCATACTTCGCAGCCTATTAAGAGGAAAGTAATGTCAATATTTCATTGCATGTTTGAGAAAATATTGTTTCTGTCACAGCTCCGGCGCTGCGGGGCTGACACGAGCTTGTCGCCGCAGATGGTTGTAACGTCCACCACCGCAGCTTCGGCTTGCTGGCCGGCCTAGCCGGCCAGCCTCAGCCGCGGCGATGGGCTTTATAACCACCTGCTCCTCTGCTCGTGGGGCGCCTTACCCTTCCGCGCCTGCGCAGGCTTAACTAACACTCTAGGGGTAGGGCAAACAAAACCTCGGGAAGTCGGATTTGTAGAAATTCATTTCTCTCACTACCTATTCAAGACAATAATTGAAGGGTAAAACTTGTTTTGCCAACTAACATGTTTAAAAAATAATCAATTTATGAAATGATGTTAAGGCATATTTTTTCCAGATAAATCATTTGTCTAATGAGTATACCTAGTTTATTTAACAATAGTTTTTAAAATGATAAGTTTTACAACTATAATTTTGTCAAACGTTGTTTGTCAAATAAGGACTTGTTAGTAGTTTTTTGTCAAAATTTTGGATACCGATGGCCGCATATCGCACCGGACGATTGCTTTCGTGCGTTAGTAAGGTTATCTCTGTGGATATATAATTCATATACTGACTTACTCTGTGGTGAAACGTATTGTATTGTCTATGGAAGTATAGTTACCGGTATATCTTGCTTGACCCGGTTGGTCTGCTTCAAACCAAGTTCAATCGTGTGGACGGCCAGCGAACCGTTCTGAAGGTTCACTGTTGTTCCCGGCATATATCTTGACCCAAGGCCTCCAAGTCCAAGAGGAACGAAGCCCTAGTGCGCGCATATTGGTGGCTACCGTGGCTCATGGACGTGTGCAATACCAGGGGCGTCACACTCGCGCTGCCGACCCTGTTAAAACAGAGAGTTTCTGTGCATTTTCTACACTGAGTAGAAAATAAAGCAGGACAAGCCTTATAATAATCTGTGAGTGCTAGATTTGAGCTCTTTCGCCGCCATAGCACCCCGTGCTATCCTTATAAGACACCCAACTGCGCTTATTGCATTTTGTGAAATGACTAGGGTCAAGATATATGCCGGTATCTATACTTCCATAGACAATACAATACCTTTTCACTGCAGTATAAGTAAGATAATAACCATAAAGATAACCTTACTGATGGTCTAAAATGGCTGCATCCTTATGTAGCCAGTAGGTCCTAACCGTCCTAAGCGATGTCCGGTCATTTGTAGCGCACATCGCACTGGACCACCATAATACGGCGGTTCGCTTCGAACCAAATCCAGTGGTCTGCTAGAACTTTTACATTTGAAGATAAAGCTAATTATATCACCAGTGCTGATGATAGTGATGGTACACTTAAAAAAAACAGGACTTTTGTCAATAGTACTAGAGCTCCCTCAGTTGGTCGTCCCGGAGATTACGTTAATTGTACGTAAGTTATCGTAATGACTGTTCAATTAAAAATACGTGATGACTGATTATGATGACTTACCTTATTCACCTCATTGTTATTTTATTTTGGAGACCATGTTTATTTTTGGAACAATTCTTCATTTGTTTACCTAAAATATGCCTATGTATACGAAAAACATACTGTTGTACGAAAATTAACACACTTTAGGAAAAGTTTTTTACATAAATCCTATGAATTGTTCAACTAAATCAGGTGTTTTGTCTTTTTTGGGTAGGAGAAAATAAACTGAAATGCATTCCATGTCTGTCGAAGGTCATGTCTGGGAACGGAGTCCGAACAAAATCTGGCATCCTCTTTTGTTATATGTCGGGCCACAGACGACGCACGACGTTACGTGCAATGATGGCAATGCCTGTGTTTCCTATTTGGAAAACTTTTTGCGGCTACTGTTATACTTACTGATGAAAGAAACTAAATGACTCCAAAACATGCATCACTTTCGATCGATGTTTTAGAGTTATTCTGTTTCTTTTTGATGGTAATTATATTTTTTGTAAGTTCTCCTTTCTACAAAAGCTACATCGCGCCAATTCTTAAATTAGAGAGAACACCCAAACTGGTTATCAAAACGCAGCTAAAGTATGGATGACTCCCGGTCGACATGTAGAAAGAGCCTGTAAGGTCCGTCCACGCAACTCTTAACTATTTCAAATGGTGTCACGCTCAGAGTTACCAAGCACCACCAATGCACACTTTGTTTAGGCCAGGGTTGATAGGATCAGTATTTTATCGATATCCATGACCTCTCTTTGCATCACGTAGTATATTGTTATTCATTATTATACATATGTGCCTAAGTAAGTAATACTTACTATTTTATGGCATGTGTAGGAAAGGATCTACTAATGTGTGGGTGAGTTTATTTCTTCACAATGTTGTATTTGGTGTATGCGTTACGTTTGCCAATTATACCACAAACTTAATAGGGTAATATAGTCAAATAAATCATTAATCTTGACAGGTAATGAGCTAACAAATCAAGTACATAAATAAGATAAATGTTAGTTGGCAAAACGGTCGGCTCAAACTCGTAAAACAAATAATAGAGCTGTTTTACATAAAATAAAACAGTTATTATATGCCGAAAGAAAGACAGTATTTAATTGAAGAAGCTGTCTGTGATTTTTAGCATTTTTAGCGTAAATATGGTTCAAATCTTACCTGAATATCTAACTTTCGACCATGGTCACGTTCTTAAACCTCACCACTGACAACTGCGTGCCTCTAGGTTTACCATAGATCATAGGGTCTTCTCGCCAGCAAGGACCTTGCTCGAATACTGTCTTTCTTTCGGCATATAATAACTGTTTTATTTTATGTAAAACAGCTCTATTATTTGCCTTCCAGAAAGACAGTATTTAATTGAAGACCTGTTTGGTTTCTGCTGGTGATGGTAACTGTAACGCTATGTGATAATACTTAAAACGGTATTATTAAGGGTATGAATGAAAAGGGATGCCTTATTATAATTATAACCATAATGAAATGTTTAGACAAAAAAGCCACGAAGATGCAGCATGCTATATATCATATTTATAACATTAAACTTAATTACCTAAACGAGACTTTTGATTTTCTCAATTTAAAATCTATGCTATAGGCATGTTTACAAACCAACCTCTGAAGGTCACTGCGGATCGAAACCTTCCTGAAGCCGCATCCATGTGTACTGCATCTAGGAATAGACACTAAATTGTGTCCCGGTAGTTGCTCTTACAGCACCTCTAATTGAGAAAAAACGACTAGTTACATTAGTATTTGAAACTGCAGAGTTGAGTATATTGAAGCACAAACAGGCGTTTTGGTGTTCTGACATTAGCACCTGAACTGCCTATGCTATCTACAATCAGTTTTAGAATGTATTACATAATAAATTCTGTTCTTTACATATTTTTCTCTTCTTCTGTGAAGATACTGCAAGATATATCTAGTAAATGAACTTACGCGCTAACCTGCTTGCAGCTAGAAGCATAATAATTGCAACTCTTCTAGAATTCTTAAAAGAGAGCTGTTATATTGTACTGAAACTGGAAATTAAAGTGTGATTTGGGTCTCGTATCATTTCCCATGGTATGGGTTACTAAGGGATACGGCTGTTTAGTAGAAATCAGCCAATGATTCTCCATTTGAGCGCAACAGACTCGCTCCATGTTATATGGAACTGAAAAATGTACATAGTATAGGTGTCAAATAATACACCTTTGCCTCCCCTTTGGAGATCCACATGCATGAATGTATTAACGTATACCATCTAGGGGAGTTAATGGCCTAAGGTTTGACTAAAGCAGTAGCTTTTAGGACTTGTTGAATGAATAAGTCCTTAGAACAATTGTCTACATTTGTAGCACAATATGCTGAGACTGCAGATTCCACTATAAAGAACTGCAGATCTTAATTGTTAAATTAATCGAATTGTAAGCAAAAGGTAAATAAATATATTTATGTTTAAACCAAGATATCTGGGATACCAAGCACCACCCTGGCCCTATAACATGAAAGAATGTCAGTGAAAATGCAATATATAACCCATAGTTTCAGGGTTACCCTGTATGCTCAGACTATACATCAAAGTCTATAGAGAAAGAAATGACCCTTACAACTTAGCATAAAAATAGGTATTACTTGGTTGATATTTCTATAGACTAACCGCGGTAGCCTAGTGGTATGGGTAATGGACTGCTGAGACGAGGTCTCGGGTTCGATCCCAGGTTTTCCTTGGCACACACCAATGATTTTTCGATGCTTTTCGAAGTTATGTGTGTATTTATCGCAGGTTTATAAGTGCCCAGTTAATGGCAATAGGCAAATTGGAACCTAAACATAAACCGGCGAAATGTGGGTGCCAGCACCTCTGTCCACCCCTTCGGGGATAAAGGCGTGAGTTTACGTTATGTTATGTTATTTCTATGGATTTCATAACATACATTGACAGTTTAGACTCATATATAAAGCATATTTGGAGTCTCTACAGAATATCAACCACGTAAAGGCCAAAGTGTTAAAACATGTATGTATGTATTGAGAGTGGTCGTCCGCCAACTACAACTCAATAACTCCCTTTCTTGTTTATTCCAGTACTTTATTTGTTCCCCCCCCCCCCCCCCCTTTAAGCAGGATAACCTCCCAGTCCCTGATGAGGGCCTGTTAGAATCTTCCGCAGATTCTTTATTGGTAAGGGTCCATTTGGGCTGTCAATCTGAGCCTGACCAGCCCAGTACTCATCCCACAGTAGGGCTATTTAGAAAGTGTTGTCTCTTGTCATTGTTTAAGGATCTTCCGCAAATCCTTTATTGACAAGACTTAGTGGTAAGCTCTCAATCTAAGATCGACCAGCCTAGAGTACTGTTTAGATGGCCCAGCCACTGAGGTATTAACTGGGTGGAGGAAACGTCAATCTCAACTGATAGTTCCAGTCTGACTGAAAGCTTTGCAAGTCCTCGAGTTCCACATCCTATAGGACCATGGGTGAGTCCCTTGATCTGAAAGGGTTGGAGGTGACATGCCGTCAGTAATGAACTGCTCGATAAATTGGAAAGTTTTCTGGACACCTCTACGGGTTAAGGAGCAAGTGCTCCTTTTTGGTCCAGTTGGATGCTGTCTGACTTGACCAGTAGCACATTTTGTACATAAGTAAAGCTGCTTACAATTGCATCATATTGGAGTGCCACGTTTTGTTGGTCTAACTACATTTGCTTGACAACATAAAGTTGTTCAATAGCATTTCCTAGTCCGCGACCATCACGTTTGTAGTGAGTGGTCACCTTTTTGACTGAGTGTCCCTTGTGCGCTGTGGTCCCCACTCCTGGGCTACCACTGTAAATTGCACCGCACTAGGGGATACAGAGCCCTTTTTTTTCTCTCAGTTTACCCTGTTTGAAGCAATTGCATCCTGAGACAATAAAGTTGTATATAGACCTCAGGTTAACTTTTTTTTTTTTTTTTTTTTTTTTTACGTGCGGGAAATCCCCACGGATACCCGCCCCTCCGGAGCCGGAGGGGTGGGTTATGTCGGACTCGAACCGACTAAACCGCACGCCGTCTGTGGGTCGTGGTGCTAGGCCGGAGGTGAGGTTGTCTTGCGACATATCCCTCGCACCCCAGCTGACCCAGGGCCATCCCTTTCGGTCTGGAGGTGGGGACCACGCCGTCCCCGACTCAACCCCGGTGTGGGGAGGCGCGCATCGTCCCACGATGCACGCCGCCGCCGTGGCCTGCTTCTGCTAGAGTGACGGGTGGCTCCACCCGTCACCCTCAGGCCCGCGCTCATGGGGGGCGGAGGTCTGTAAGCGCCCTCCGACGCCCGAGCCGCCTTCGGGCGCGAGCAGCGATGTCAGCGAGTCTTTCTCGCTCACCGCGCCGCGCCCGCTCTGCTGTCTCCTTCGCGAGCATGACCTGCTCGCAGAAAGAGGCGCTGGCCGCCCACGCATCCGCGCAGCGGACCATCGCCGCGAGCAGGGTGGAGAGCGTGAGCACTCTCACCCCCAGGGCCTGCACAAGCTCCCGCCTCGGCGTCTCGAACGCCGGACACTCGGTGAGCGTGTGCAGCCCCGAGTCCACGCTCGCGTCGCAGTGATGGCACTCGGGCGTTGGCTCAATAAACTTTAGAGTACCTTGCAACTATAGTAGAGTCAACAGCAAAAGTGGTTAATTAGAAGTTTCATTTATTATTCATTTTTTCTCTTCCTAAAGTAATCACCATTATGAAATACATTAACTTTGTTCTCTAAACATTATACAATTACTTATACATCAACTACATTGATACATTACTAGGTAATTCAATGTAGATTTTGTACATATATTTATTCTTCTTTTGCTGTTGACCTTTGCTTGGAGTCAAGTCATATTTGGTAAAATTTTGATAAATAAATCACTTATCTAAAGTAGACTGGAAATTAATGTTCCAAGTGATTCAAGGTGGATTGATCTTTGGAATTCACCTATCAGTTTGACTTTCCTAAAATGTGTATATGGTATATTTTAGATATATTCAAGAACCAAAATATTATTATGGGACCATTAAGATGGCATTAACGAGATCAAAATAAAAGAATATTGATGATTTATTTAGCAAAAAAGGACCATGGCTGTGACTTGTTTCCAAAGGATTTCCGCAATCCAACTAGTTGTCGTTGCAATGGTGATGATGAGAGGCCCAAAGGGAGGGCTCTTAGATAGGAAATTTCTTTCCTTATAGGTATTATGCACAGGAGCCTTCTGTGAGATCATTTTTTTTTTTTTTTTTGCATAGATGAAGAACTGCCTGGTACAATTCTTGTCATTCAATCTTCCTGTTGTAGGAATTGAACCCCATCTATTTGGGTGATCAACTGTTATGTTAAGTTCAAATTTTATTAAAATTGTGAGTGAGAAAGAGCTGTTTCTCAAAATCTAATTTGATTCCTGTTTGAATTATTCATTCAGGTGCCTATTACTTAAAATACTTGGAGTCGCTAGGTTTCTTACGAGTGACACCTGTAAATCTCTTAACTTTCCTGTCTTAGGCATGGTGATCATGCTTGGCAGGTTGCAGTCCAACGTAATTTAAATGTTAAAATCTTGGTCTATTAAGATAACATGCATTTATGGTTACTACCTACTCTTCCTTTCAGATTTAGAGTGTGAACTAGAACTCTCTTTTTTAGTTTTACGGTATAACTTATAATATAATATTTATAGTTAGTCTTGGTTACAACTTATAACTTGTGACATCCTGAAAAATTATACTGATGGCATAAGGATGTAAGAATCCAGTCACTAGACACTCTAGTCTTCTTCTCTATTAACCTACCAGGCCTTGGAATGTTATAGATTGCTATAACATTTTGTAAGATAGTTTCATGTTAATGCTATGTTAGACAAGCCTGCTATCAACTGATCAGTGCCTGCCATAATCGTTACTTTTATTACGGTTACATTTGTTGATTAATCACACATTAAATAGGTGACGAAAGTGGCCAGTAAACTTATATATATGTAAATAGTCTTTATATCAAGTGTCTGCCGAGCTAGTATTGTCTGAATGACTTAAATTGCTGGGGAGTTACAATCTTTTTGAATGTTGAGGGGTCAGCCAAGCAACGATTTAAGCTTTATGTATATCAGTAACTACCTAATGAGTGTCTTGGATTTTATTACCAATTCCAACAGGTTAATTCTTTGGTGTAAACCTTAGCTTATTGTGAAATTTAAGTCTAAGTTACGTACTTATGTGGGTTCATCTCCCGAACACTTTTCGACGTGATTCGACCGGTTGAACCGCTTATTCGGGGATGGCGAGGTAAAGCTATCCTGATCTTCCGAAGATGAGGAACTGCCTTCGGATTTATAAGTACTTCGTTCTCCCTCCGGAGCAACGATCTGAAGCACTCTCGCTTCCCTCTGACGGTATTCATTAGTATGGTACAATATCTACTTACCGAAGTTCTCAGCAAAGAAACTTCACTAAAATAATATACCTTGCAATTATTTATGTAGCACTGTACACATACAAACGGTAAAAACAACATAATTACTATGTAATTCACTTTTTAAGAACTTTTTTCTTGACATGAAAATTTTTACACCTTACGCGGTAAAAATCACAAAACGCTATGATCTATGGTAAACCTAGAGGCACGCAGTTGTCAGTGGTGAGGTTTAAGAACGTGACCATGGTCGAAAGTTAGATATTCAGGTAAGATTTGAACCATATTTACGCTAAAAATGCTAAAAATCACAGACAGCTTCTTCAATTAAATACTGTCTTTCTGGAAGGCAAATAATGACTAAATTGGGGATGTTTCAAAAATGGAAAGGTATCTACGTAAGAAACAACAGAAGCGGTGTCGCTGTTTGCAAGATAAATTTCGTAAGTTAGAGCGTTTTCACACTCATCCGATATCCGATATCCGATATCCGACATCCGATATCCGACATCCGATATCCGATATCCGACATCCGATATCCGATATCCGACATCCGATATCGGAGGAAGTCAAATGCCAAAATAGTGGTGTTGGCTCCGATAGCCGATATCGGGCCGGACAATGTGAAAGAAAGATACATATATATCTCATACATTTGACTTCCTCCGATATCGGATATCGGATGTCGGATATCGGATGTCGGATATCGGATGTCGGATATCGGATGTCGGATATCGCATATCGGATGAGTGTGAAAACGCTCTTAGGGACCAGCAATAACAATAATAAGTATCAAAGCAATGAACGCTTCAGTTAGCTGAAAGAAATAGACGACGATACAAGCAAAAAAATGTTCATGGCATTATTCCCCCTTAATATATCGAGAAATCGCCCGTGGGTTTAATAATAGAGCTTATAAACAGTGCTGATTATTGCCAATATTTCTTTTGTCTTTGTCCATTATAAGGGTGTGATTCCGAAGGTGACCGCATACGACAACTGCAGTCGCGTAATTCATTGCTTCTTCTTAATGGCGATTTGATAAAAGATATTTGATCACATACCTACTTGTGAATTTATTTGTAAGTTTGTATGTCTATCACATGTCTTTCCTAGCTTTACCTATTCATGATTTTCCTAATAAGTATATACGTCTAAAGGCCATGATAACCACTCTCCATTAGGTGGGCTATGTGCTTGTCTACCACCAAAGTGGTATAAAAATCCACTCTATTCCACCTCTATTGGCTTCGCTGGGAAATTAAAATCATATCGCATAATAAAATTTTTGAAAAGTAATAAGTTAACCCTTGTAGTTCATACAGATTGGCCTACCCTGCTTCCAATGCTATGTCTTCTCCCCTTTTTCTTTCCTCCAAACGTGCGAATGGCAACTCTGATGTTGTAAGCATCCATAGGATAGGCCGCGGTGTCCGCTTAGGGTATGATTCCGAAGGTGGTCACCTGTGGCATACGACAGCTGCGGACGCACTCTCTACTCAGCAGATACGCGGCTTCTCAATAGTTTACCTTTATCCATATCGCAGTTTAACCAGTACTGGATGTAATGTATGTACTGCATGCGTCTGCAGTTGTCATCGAAATCATATATTAAGATTAGTGTTTCACTAAGGTCAATTCACGCAAGAACTACCCAATTGCAATTTTTTATGTGAATAAAAGTAACCCGGCGGCGGCACCCGGCATTGATAACGTTAAAAGGTGAATCAACTGGATTAAATCAGCCACTAGTGATCTGTGGGGCTATTGAAATGTGCCCGTAATTCTTTATTTTTGGCTGTTAAAGCTGTTACAATTTTTTTGCATTATATTTTTTATACCAACTATGCAGCTCGATTCAAATCAAGAAGTATCCAACTCTGGTTTACAAACATTGCAGCCACAATAAACTTCAATGATCCAGATCAAGTGACGGCTGCTATATTAAGAAGAAAATTTATTGACTTCAATATTCGCGTAACAGTTACGGACCGTCAACTTACCACTAGAATATTTAGTAAATTAAAATACTGGTATTTTAAAAACTTTGAACTGGATAAGGTTTCCATAATCTTATTACAATTAGGGTATGAATAAATTCATATAAATATAGCTTATTAACATAACTTTATCTCCAAGGTTCTTTTATTAAAGAATCTATTTTATTTATGAAACAGTTGTTTGAATTTATTAAGGAACTCGTGTATCTTTGGAATATATTTGTACACAACAATATTGGCAGCCAAACGAACACAAGTATGGACCACACAAACTCTAGCATGGCATGATTGATCGTCCGCGTCATGACGTGAAGTGGTTGTCGCTAGTCGCGGCGAGCGGCGAGTAGCGAGTGCGGTAAATCACTCTGTTTACCAATACGCCGCGCGGCCGCATTACCAATGCAAATGACGCCCTATTGAGCCCGCTTGGCAGGTACCGATAGCATACGCGAGTTAGACTTTATATTTTATTATTAATAATATAACTTTTATAGTTCCTTAGTTCTTCATTATTGTATTTTCTGTGTTTTAAAGAAATTCAAAACTTTGCAGCCTCAAAGGTTTTTTAACTCCAGCCTTATGATCCCGAAATAAGAATAGATCGATTTGGTAGTGTTTTGAAGTGTATTATACTCTGTAATTCAAGAATAGGACTGATTACATCAAATTCACTTATTTTGATTTGATTTCACTAACTCGCAATACACTTTAATGGACAAAGGGGCAATTTTAAACAAATTACTCAGCTTCAAAATGTAGGAAGATATAAAAAACGAAATTCCAGTGGGAGAAATAACAGAGAAATTTTAATTATACCATATTGTTTTTGACAAAAAACACAATAAAATGCCTAGTATGGGACGTAAAAATAAGTAAGTAATGAATATTAAAGTAATAAAGATATAAGTACCTACTTAAGAACATTTTTATTGCCATAACACTTATTCTAAGAAGTTACATTACACCTACTTAGTAGACGCTATAAAACTGCCACATTGATGTAGGAAACAAAGAACAAAATAATACTACAACCTTAGTAAGATGCTAAAAAAGTGGAAAGAAGAAAATGACTACGATGTACTTCTTAATGATTTGGGGAACATAATCATCATAATCTTCGCATTGTTCCGATTACGTCAGAGGCTTTCACTTACTTACTTCTTCTCCTTTGATCTCATACATCTTCTATTATTTGGTTAATTTGGCTTTCACGGAGGCGACTTCCTTCCCTCTCTCTCTTTCTCTCTTCAACCCTGAGAGGAAAGCCTACGCAACAGCCTTGTCCGTCCATCAGCAAGAGTACCGGCTTGCAGGTGAGGGCCCCGAAGATATTTATTACCGTTTGCTTCTGTTTTTACACGCATTAGGAGCTTCCTCTACTACGAGTACCTAGGTACAGTCGACAAAGAAGATACGGTTGCACTTTTTCATTTATAGTTGTACGTAAAGGTGCAACTGTATCTCCTTTGCCGACTGTACATATATTCATATAAGCCTGCCGGATCTGAGTGCTTCTGAATCTGACATCCAATTTCGTAAAATATAAAAAACTGTATTAGGTACCTAATTTGGCGGCTTAAATTATAATTTGGTTGAAAGATTTGTTTGAAAACTAAAGAAAAATACAGTGGTAACAGTTTTTATAAACACTGTTTCAGGCGATAACTAAAACAAAAAGTGAAATGAGATTAAAAGTTTTACAATGTAGGTAGGTAGGCAAGTAAAACTGAGCGTACGGCATCAAGTGTTATTTTCGTTCAATGTTTACACCTTCGCTGTTATCGTCTTGCAGTAATTCTTTCAACCTACCTATTCAGTCTCAGCAACTATTCTATAAGATTAAGTAAATGAAACGTATTTTAAAAGAAAATCAAATAAACAATTTGGCTAGCTGCTGACCATACATAAAATTTTCGACAGCATGTTTTGCTTTTGCGTGCCGAGCCACGCGTATGTGTGTGTACCGACGTTACAATATACGTACACAGTGGGATTGTACGTAAATATCACACGAATGGATTATACACCAGTACAAATTGAGCTGCCTCATGTCCTGCTTTATAGCTAACAGAATATGTTAAAGGGGAACGTTGGGTGCTATGGAACGGTCAATAAAAGTAGTTGTTTTAAAATATATGCGTGGTTATATGTGTGCGTATGTCGTGAGCGTGGTGTTAGCACTCGGCTCACCTTCGTGCGACCTCGTGTTTCGACACCGGCGGCCGTACAGCTAGTTATTGTTCCCCCGAAGGTTCGCGCGTTGCGCGCGCGCCGACTACTGATGAGCTCTTAACGTGTTCTATTTTTAAAATCCGATACGAGTTTGAGATGTATGAATGTAGTAAGATAAGTGTGCAAGGATTTTTAAACGTGGCATTTGTAAACAATGAGTAGAGCTTGAGCGGTATTGAACGGTGAGCACGTATTGCGGGCTCGAGGGTTAATTAGTTTTGTTATGGTAAACAATAAATAAACATGATAGACATGTTTTATCCGTTTTAGTTACAAAGTTATGTAAAACTATAGTTTACTTTTGGGAATGAAAAGTACCTACTGAATAATAAAAACATTCAATTTTAATTTTTTAACACTAATTGGTCTTACCTTGAGCCGGTTATCCAGTCTACCCAAACAACTTCGAGTTAAACTCTAATTTAGGTTGGAGAGCATTGTGTAAATTCCATCAAGTTTTCTTGCCATCCTGTAAGGCAATGCCTTAAATCAAAATCTTCGACCAGTGCGTCCTGCTTCTGCTCACTATCGCTTGCGGTATCGAAACGAGGATCCAAGCACTAAAAGTTGCACAGCAGACTATGCTCGGAATTTCTTAAAAGGATAAAATTCTTACGTGGTAATACAGAATAGAAATAAAGTTACTAATATTTCGGTATAGCTCTCAGAAGAAGCTAGAGTAAGTGGCAGTGTACCGGCCACATTAGTTGACAGACTAATGACCGCTTTTTTTATAGTGCTGGAAATCCCCACGGTTACCACCCCCGCCGGAACCGAAACCGCGCTCATGGGGGACGGAGGTCATTCATTGACCTCGGACGCTCGAGTTGCCTCAATTGGCGAGAAGCTAGGGCCGTGAGTCTTCTTCACTCCCGTTCCTGCTCCCGCTCCGCCGCATCCTTCACGGACCGATGGCCGTTCGAGGAAGTGAGTTTTAAAGCAGAGACTGCAAATCGAATAACGAAAAGTTGAGAATTCACTTTTTTTAAATTCCACTTAGGCGGTTGACAAGCACACAACCCACCTGATGGAAGGTGGACCAGGGGCATTAAACTGGGTACAGAAGGCGGAGAATCTGGTGCAGTAGTAGGTAGGTTAAATTTCGGTCCTCGGGACTTCTGTGACATTCAACCGTGATATGGTTGCTATAAAATGATGTGAATGATACATTCGTATGAAAAATTATATCCAAGTTTTTTCATTATACCCATCTCTTTCACGTTTTACCCTGTGTTACCTCGTTTTACCCCCATTAACATGAAAATTTTGTCGACTCCAACATACCTAGTGAGACACCACTTGCTAGTTGAATCGAACAGCAATAATGTATTGTGTACGCTAAAAATTCATAGCAGGTACCTAACACTTCATAATTTAAAAAGTTCAAACAAGCTGTTGAACGAATCCAAAACCATAATAGTGGTTGCTATATCTACAGATACAAACACATTTATTTACAAATGTTTGCATAGATATGTCGGGGTTCGGTCCGGGGTAAGGATGGTACCCCCGGGAGGCACCTTTTTGTAAAAACTTTGCCGACAAAAGGGCTTCGGATCTTATAGTGTTTATGTATGGAATGCGATTATTTTATTCAGATGTTATGTTTGTTGGGTTGTGTTTGAATGTGCGTGGTTAACACCATGACTTTATTGGTTGGTTTATTATACTTATTTTTATTTGTCTTTTTATGTTTTGTGGAAAGCTTTACTGACGACTATATTTATTCTCAATTATAGATGAAAAAGATTGTTTTTTATAGGTCGTGGGGTCGGGACAGTCAGTAGTCTTATATCACCTGTTGACCTACAGAAGAGGTCCTAGCGCCGCCAGGCAAGGAAAAAAGAAGAGAAAACTTGGGGGTTGTAGAAAAGTAGAAAAGTACCCAATTGATAGCAACAGGGTCATTTAAACGTGGACCTATAAAACGTACACTTGCAGCACGCTATGATGGACGTTTTGACAAATCAACTAAGTTACGATGATACGAAGTCTAGTCATATGTAGCTGAGTTGATAAGGTAGTAGATAAGGTGGTAGGTACTTAACGGTCGTGTAAAAAAGAAAAAGAGCAAGCAAGCTCTGCCAAGTTCTCTTAGTAATTAACGGTCATCATATAGTGCTGGTAGTCGCTTCACAGAAAATGTCGAAGTTTAGCCAAATCCGCACTTGGACTGGTAAAAAGCGGACCCCAGACTCCAAGTTGATAGCTTCGGATGCGATTGGGATTAACGCTAGGATGAAGAAGATATTGTGTAATTAGCTGGGTATCTTATGCAGTAGCCAATAAGTGAGAAACACCACTTATAATAATATATTAGGCTGGTAAACATAACTTACAGTAAACAGGGTGTAAGGGGTACCGCCAATACCTTAGGAGCCCTAACTAATACGAGAAAATAGACGTGGCTCTGTTATAGGCTTTCCTCTTAGTGTTCAGAAATTAGACACTCCTGCAAAAGTCCTCTAAACATCATGGAAAGGAGATCGGACACGGCCTACAAAGTGCTAGCTTTGGATGCAACCATGGTGCTCGAAATAGATAAGTAAACCAAAATAAAGGCTAATCATCAGCTGAGCACATGTCTGTTTTACTGCCTTAGTGATGTTAGTATGTATATGTCGCCGCCAGCTAGCTTAATCAGCCGTCCTATTAACTGCCTAGGCAGTTAACTAAATGGCGCCATTCAATTAACGGTCTGAATGATATTCAGCCGTCTCGTTTATTACATCATTTAATAACCTGGATGGCTAATGCTTAGGCCAATCGTAGGATGGAGCACTACCTCGAAATAAGATAGAAATTTACATACTTACATACATGTAGGTGTAAACCTGTAAGTCCCCGAGGGGGTAGACAGAGGTGTATTCACAGAAAATTAGTGATAGGTTTATTGTGATAGCTGCGTAATCCAACTTGGTTAGGTTAGGCGGAGCGAAGCGTAGCTCCCGCATTGAACCTTTGTGGTTATTTTTTTAAAAACCATGCAGAATAAGTATGTATTCTAACTTTTTAATTAAATGGCTAGGCAAGTTACACGTCATCGATCCAAGCTATTTGCCTAGCCGTTTAATTAAAAGACTGAACACCATGCAGGCCGTAAATTGAACGGCGCCATTCAGTAAAGAGCCTAGGCAGTTAATTGAACGGCTGATTAAGCTAGTTGGCGGCGACATATATACAAAAATTAAATATCCATACACATTTATCCGCATTCTACGAGTAGATCCCATGACACAAGCTAGTCAAGCTATGCCAAATGCTAACTTTGGGTCTAGAACAGGTCTAGAATATCGTGAATATTTTTATTTGAAAAAGAAAAACTAATCGCTCTTTATTCAGCCTATTTATAAAGCAACACTTCACGCTCCCTCAAAGATTCCCCCGTAAATAAGTGCGTATACAATTCTGTTTGTTTTTACACAGAACTTTCTTTCAATTTCACGGTGGTGTGCCCCCGGCTTTTCCTTTGTACGGAATAATTTATGTTCACACCTCAATTTTGTTTTATTTTGTGGTTTTAGCTCTTGGAACGGTGAGATTTTATTTCGTTTTGCGAAGTGAAAAATGCGCCGCAATGGGATCGAGTGATCCCCTTAGTTTATTCAGGGATTCTGGTTCGTTAAAGATAAAAGAGGAATTTGATCCTATAATCGTGTGAGGGCTTTTGTTTTTGATAACTCAGCAGCAGCGATTTTGAGTACCTTTAAGTAACTTTACATACAAAATGTTTTGGTTTCAATCCATTGGCTTATTTAGTCTTGTGCAGATTTATTTACGATACGAAGAGCACAGTTTTTACGAGACAGTAAAATGCTCCCACTTTCATATGATTGCCTGCGTAAATGATACAGTGGTTTAAACAATCGTCCCGCTAACTCTCTTCCTTGATAGTTGTAGACACGACCCATTCATGGGACAATAATTTGTGGTCTTCATAGAGAGTTTCTGTGGATCTGAGTGTTGCTTGTGTCTATTAAATTTTATCTAGTATGTATTATTCCTTACCGAAATAAGACTAAGGAATGGTCTATAGCGCTGTCCTTTTTTATATTTTTAAGCAAGTTATAGGTAACAAATTGAGACTCGAGGTTTCTTAACTAATTGTGAAGTCTCGAGTCTACAGCTTTGTACTGGTGTTTACCGATCATAAATGAAACATACCTTATATTTTTTAGTATGTCTGTATATAGCTATGGCTCCTAGGGTGATGAAAATGGAGCCCAGATGAGACAAAATGTAGATTTTACGTGCTTGTCGATCAAACCCTAATGTAACAATATTCATCATAATACATGTTCATCATTCCACTCTTCTCCCTCTCCCTTAGTAAGTACCAACGCGCAAGTGACATCTTTTAATGCTGCATGGCAAGTGTTCATTGGCTGCGGTAATGATTTTAGTATTAAAAAAATCGTTTTAGAGTATTATTGCAGTTAGTATTTTGCTAGTGAAACCTTTGTTGTGAAGGGAAAACTTATTTAGGATCTAGGATACTTTAAACATGATATGCTTGCTTAGTAGGAAGAGAAGTGAATTGTCTTCCTACTTACATGTATAAAAAGATAGTTTCCTTCTTGAAGCTAAATAGGTTTAATAGGTATACTTGCATACTTGGAATGTTGACACAATTGAATAATGATTGTTAGTAAATAACAGCAATTCATCAATAAAAACAGCTATCTGTATTTTACGAACTTTACGGGGCAAGAGGATATGTGAAGTGGTAAACAGCTTGTCGAAAACAACAGGCAGAAAAGTAAGGCACTCTCACGACACAAACTAGACCAAATGCAGAAAATTGCTAATTACTTGAAGTACCTTGATCCTGTGTTCAAACTCATGGTCCGAGAACTTCCACAAACGATCAATCATTATAATGAGACAGGAACTAAATTGGACAACATCTTTCTAATTAAAACATAAATAATAATCCCTGTCTAAATCTTGAAATACACCTGTACCTACATGAAAACGCTGCGAATCGGCCTGCGCCCGGCTTGTTCGTCGCCGACGTCGATTCATTATCGGACTTCCAGACATAACATGAATATTATTCCGGTACAAAACCCATAACTTATTCAAACCTTGTGTCCCTAAGAACAAGGTTCATAATCCTTCGTTAAAACAAAACCGATAAGACAAACTGGAATCGGACATCGAGTGATTACTAGTCTTGCGTGTTTGAATTTGAACGTCGTATTCGTTTGGTATATTAATTAAAATGTTACTGTAACGCGTAGGGAATAAGGTTAGTTCTTGAATAAACCGCAGTCATGTAGGTTGTTTTAGAAGCGTGCTTCGGCGAAGCAATGAGAGAGGGCGTGCGATAAATAACCGCCTTTGTGCCGTCACCGGTCGGCTAAATAACGACTATTAAAATGTATTCCGAGATTGCGAGCGTTTTTTTGCCATGGGCCCGGGTCCTTGGGGCTAAGACCGACAGATAAGCACTTAAGACTTAAACTTTTTTTAAGAAATCTTGTAGAGCGATCGTATAATGAAACTGGCAGGCAGTGAATTGGTAGAGATCAAAAACTATGCAGTAATCAGTAGATAGAATGAAAGAAAGTTGGACATAGTCTCTAAGATCTAGACAGATAGTAAAAAGGTAGGTAGGTCCTACCTATAGGCAGGCACCTAATTTATGAATCTACTATGCGTTTCAAATAAGTTGATAACTGTCATAATGACATTTTGATACGTGTCGATAACTTCATTGTGTAACGTAAGGTCAGCAAATACATTTTTATACTTCACTGTTGCTTCACTGTTGTTAATATATTTCCAATTAAATATTTATGATGATTGTTGAACCATATTCCCTTTTCAAGATAGATAAGGATAGGGTAGGATAAGTACATACACATTAAGTAAAAATTAAATTATCGGTTCTTTTTATATTTATTTATTTTTAATCGGGCGGTAATTATGAATTTTTGAATAATTATAATTACTAAAAAATTTGATAAGTGCTTAATGAAAAGAATTTAATAATTAGGTCGTTGTTACCATACACGTATGAACCTGTCCGAAATGGAAATTTTGTTGTTAGCTGTACATTTTTCATGAATACGGAATGAAGTTGCCGCGGTCGCGATTATCTTCTCATTTGAAACGCATAGTACTGATAATAAATTAGGGTATGATTTGGTCCCTCCAAAAAATTAAAACACGTTTTGAGAAAACTTTATTTCAAGTCGTATGATAAATATTTTTGACGACTTTATTGTACGACTCATAGAACTAAAAATCTAAACGAATGTTTAAAACTGATAAAAGATGTAACTAGCGACATCTATGAATGACGACCGTATAACTAACTATTTGTATTGAGCGTGTCTGAACATTATAATTCCTTCTCTTTGTTTTTCTTTCTCTATTAATTCATTTCAGATTTCATTTAGGGTAATTATTATCACCTCTATTAATTACGTGAACGATGTCAAAAATGTATTAATAGAACACAACTCACATTAATCGCATTAAAGCAACAACAGATCAGAGGAATAATTAAATTCGTTAAAAAAATTTAAGGTGAAGAAGATCTAAAATATAAACTTAAAATTCCACTAATTATTGCTTCTGACACTGACTTAAATTTTATTTTAACACTTAATTGTTGCCTGGCTTCTCCTGCTACTACGTACTACCAGATGCAGTATAGATATATTTATTAAAAATCGATAGGTAATAATTAGAGATAATCTAAGCTACTCTTAAAATATGGCCCCGTAATCCCTTGTCTTCACTTTTTCATCGGATTTCCACCCCACGGTCGTTATGCGGATACGCGAGCGTTGTTTCTGATTGCGTCCAAGGGCTGTTATGGCTTTTATGAGAGCTGTCTGACTTCCCTATTCCGAGAGGAGAGCCTGCATTAGAGTCTCGTCTAGAGGTGAGGTTGACTTGGCTGCGAGATCTTTGTAGAGCTCCATACGCCTACGCCTACCCCAGCCCAGACAGTCTATTCTTCTTTGTTTCAAAGAGTTGCAGATTTTATAGAAACTTTAACGTTATTGTGTCTTCTTTATGAGGTGACAACATTTCTGATTGCCAATAACTTCGGTAATCAACAAAGCAAAAATGATTTCACACCAAACCCAAAATCAAATTGTTAGCTCAGCGTTTTAGGTTTACTTAATAAGTTTTATTTCAAAAGATAGGTTAAAAAACTTCAGTTTTGATACTGTGCAGGCAAATATAAAATACTTAAATTTAAAATTAAAATTTAAGTATGAAATACTTAGGTTGTAGTGAATCAATTAAATACTCGCTAAAAAGGGTTATTCGAGATAAACTATTGCCGTACCATTAAGACCTTATTACGTGTTTTGTTTCCTTCTTCGTACAGTCCCGTGTCCATTAAGCGGGGCGCGGCCGTCAAGCTGATGGTGGCACATTGTGACATGCTACGTGTCTGTAATTGTGACCCTCTTTCCTGAGACTTTTAAGTCTACGTGTCCTATATAAAAAAGAACAGATAAAAATTCCACAGTATCAAAATGTCATTAGGAATTGATTCGATGATGATGATGATACTGTAAGTTATCGTGTGGAGCAGTATTACTAACATTTCCAGAGTTTTAAAAACTTACGGTAATGTGTTAGTTGAAGTTCCGTGTAGAGTACTTACACAAAAAAATACCATAAGTACCTAGATAAGTAGTTACTTACATTGAACTGGATCAATCAGCCCACTGCAGTCCATTTCATCCGATCCTCCGCCTTTCGCATCCACTCTGTCCCAGCTCCCTTTTTTAGGTCGTCAGTCCATCTTGCTAGGGGACGTCCTACCTTCCGCCTGCCTTCTCGCGATCTCGCGAGCTATGTCAGTAACTTTGGTTCGATGTCCGATGACCTCGTTTTGAATTTCATCCTTCAGAGTAACTCCAAGCACAGCTCGCTCCATAGCCCGCTGCGTGACTTTTAGTTTATGGACTAGCCCTACCGTCAGTGTCCACGTTTCGGCACCGTAAGTCATAACAGGTACGACGCACTGGTCAATGACCTTTGTTTTTTTTTGGCATTCCGGTAGAGTAGAAGAGAAAACTCGACGTAGTTTCATGCAGAAACGCTGCCCAACACAGTTGGATCCTTCTGGCTAGTTCTTTCTTGAAGTTGTCTTTACCTAGCTGGATACCTGGCCCAGGTAGAAATATTTTTGGACAACTTCGAGCTTCGCCCTTTCGATCTCAATCGGTCTCGGCGCAACATGTTCGTTGAGCATAATCTTGGTTTTATCCAAATTTGCACCGAGGCCGACATGTTGAGAAGCTCCACCAAGGCTGTGCAGCATTTCAACCAGTTGTTACAGCGACTCCGCAACTATGACGCAACGCAGCAAAGGATAAATTATTCATTCAGTGGCAAAGTTCTAAAGAGCTATTTAAATGTTTTTATTGTACATTTGATATATATAACAAAAATTCTAAAGTGATAAACTAACCTACGTTAGTTAGTTTTTAAACTATCATGGTTGTTCATACTATTATTAAAGTTTTCGGGATATTCAGTTCTTCCGTGATCATGGCGCTTGCAACAGTGCCGAAATATCGGAAACTCAACAAATCATTACATGGTCAATATCCCGAAAACTTTAATAATACTACGTTAGTTAGGTCAGGTAGGTTGTACCGAATTACAAAAACGCTGTTTGAAATCTTTTTAACTGTGAGTTTGTGATGTCACAAATGTCACAGGTTTTCTTTCACTTAATAGATATAATCTGTGTATACCTATTCATATTCAAGAATCCATAGCATGAGCCATGCTTAAGTCGGGTACCTATTAAATCCTAGAATATTTTGACATTTGGGTCAAGTTTTGTTATATTTATTACGATTGATATTTATTTATTTGATTACAGACTGTTAGTGAAATCTACTGATAAATGAATACATAAATATACTGTTGAAAGCATAAATTTTCCTATATGCTGAAATTTCTCGCAAAGATATCATGAATTACAAGAGCAGTTTATCTTTCAGTACCCATTCACACGCCATAAATTAAGTAGAATAACCCTATCCAATATCGGGCGGCATCAATCGGAGCGTGAACGGCACCGATAGTGGGTAGACAGGGTGACAGGTGGTAAATCACAGTAAATGACATTTTTTCCGCAGTAACCCCTAGTACGTACGAGTGCTGTCTCGAGAGATATCCCCCGAGGTAGCGTCCGCAGAAACATGTTACATGCAAGAAATATTATAGATACATTTTTCAATCCGATGAAGTAAGCCATTAACATACGAAAGTAATAATAGGAAGCAAAGGGTTATCGAAGTTAGTGTCGATTATCTAACTCTCAACAATTTTACCCTAGATATTTAATTTTTATCTATTATACTGGAAAATATTAATGTCTATGATGAAATGAGATATCTAAATAAGAAACTATGCTGATTAATAATACTAAAGAAAACAAACGCATATAAAACGTAAAACGCATCATGAAAATCCTCCACCTTGCAGACCTTTTATGGTAGGTACCTAAATATATTACAGACTAAAAAATAATATTATTATGTCCATATAACATAACATTTGCACTATTTGAAGATACTCGTATCTACACTTACACAATAATATCGATAGAGTTGATAGTATCACCACCAATTATAAGTTGACCAATTTAATTGGCTTGCAAGCCATCCCATTTTCAAGGTGTTTCACTGTGATAGTATCTATGAGTATCGTTAGCTGGTTACGTGTTAATATCTATTATCTAGATATTGATGTCGGTAAAATTTCGATTGTAATGGATAAAAATAATTGACGCCATTCATAATGTGGATACTAGATACTATCTACGCTTATAGGTACTTTTTATACAGTACAGCAGATATTATTCATAGTAACGATACTGTTGGTACTATAGTTATCTGAACTTATTGATAGTAAGTACACGTAAATACCTTATTAAGAGGGTTAAACATTTTTCAACACACTTGCTCATAAAGTGGTTATAATTTCACCGCAATTAGGCACAAAATGACACCTATAATCAAACTGTGACTTTTTCATTGTTATAATTCGTAAGTGAGTTTTAGTTGCTTATACTGTTGATTGATGGCACTTGGTGGAACTTGCTACATATCTTCAATGAAAACACTTGTACTATTCCACATTATTTATTTAATTCCTTCCAATTAATAAATAATGCGGAATAGTACAAGTGTTTTCATTGAAGATGAGTTTTAGTTTTTTTATTTTTTTTATTGGTTGAGTTGAGAGAAAGAAGTTTCTTATAAAAAAGATAAACAAAATAATAGGTCGTTACATATGAAATTGCCGTTTTATTGAAGAAATAAATTCAATTTGCATTTTTTTTTGGAATGACAAATCCTAATTTTATGACTTTTTTGTGTATGAATGAGACAACATTAATAATAATAACAGCAACTTTTATTACATTTTTGAAAAGTGACAGCTGTAAAAAAGTAATACGAAATTTATCATCAATTATAGGTTGTCATTAGTTAGTTATCATAAATTCGTTACCCTGAAAAAAACCATTTTAAAGTGCTTCATTTTTTGCTAACTGTCCATAGTAAGGGCGTGGCATCGGTCTCATTATTTAGATATTAATCCAGCACTCTCCCTCTATCCTGTACTCCTGTGCAATATCAGGGGGTGTGAGGGTGAAGTAAGGGAGATTGCGGGGTGACGTCGTCGTCTGATTTTAATTAATATACGACACTTGTGGGACGGCAATTGTTCCGGTAGATTTCAACTTTTATGTTTGTTCAATAGTTTTTGTAAGTTTATCGACTTTTGCTTACGTCTCTTTTTGCAAAGTAAAGAGTTTTTGCTTTTATTCTTGTCATGTAAGTTTTCTTATAGGGTTGAATTTTCCCCATTTGAAATATTAGACCGTGCTCTCGAGTTTTTTGGTTTGTACGGAGAAAATCAAAGAGTCTGTTTGTAACATTAAAATTACAGTATTATAAGAAATGCATATGAATGTATGCATGAAAGGTCAGAGATTTTTTCTAATAAAACTAAAAAAAATAAGTTCAATTTGTCATTGATTCTATCATCAGATAATTTCTAATGAAGTTCGTCCAAAAAAGAATTATCGAGAAACATTTTATAAATAGAAATATTCCAACGATTCGAGAATTTCAACCGATTTCAAAAGATATTGTTTTGAAATCGGTTTAAAAAAAGACAGTTGAACGACATTCTTGTGATCTTTTAGATACAGTAATCGATTAATTGACAGACCAATACTACTTGTTTATCATCTAACTAGATAGCGAAATATTTACTTTACATAATTAAGCAATTACTAATAAATTATTGTGATCTTATCAGCAAAATAAGAAGACCACTTAACAATATTTAAACTCAAATAGCATCAATATATCCATTAAAAAACATGTTTGTTACAGTGAAGCTATACGGCTATTTAAGTGGAAGTCATTAAGATATCGACATCATAAACAGTAGCGTAATTTACAGACGCGATGGTAGTGATGCTACATATTGTACGATACCGCACGCCGCCGTCTCGCCCCGCACGTGTGTTCCGGCCTTGTGCTAAGCTAGGGTAACCACGGTTTTATGGGAAATGGAAATCATTATAAGAAAGTTTCATTGAAGCAATGAAATTTAAGGTTGCAGCAGTGTTCACCTGCATTATTGGCGTGGTGACTTTTTCATTATAAATATTGATATTGGCAGTTCTTATCTCTCGTGAAATACTCGCGAGAGATAAAAATGGCGCAATTGTTCAAATTTACTTTTATTTCTGCAAGCTAGTTTCCAAAGAACTCAATGAGTAAGCGCTAGAAAGAGTAAATAAGTAATATTGCATAATTTTTTAACAATATAGGCACGCCTAGCCCGCTTACTTTCTAGTCTATCCTAATATGAAATACGTTGAATCTCGTTTCTACTCACAAATTTTGAATGGATAGATTACTTGTGTTTGTGACAACTTTTGTTAACATAATTGCAAGGAGACCTTTTTAATGCTAAGTGTACAAATGAACACACAGCCTGTTTTAACTCTTTGATTATTTTTCACTTCTCAAAAAATTCTGTATATTTGATTCCAGGATTTCGTCCACTGCAGGGTGAAGAGGAGCACTCCCACCCCTATGCAGCCTCCTGTGGCTGACATCCTATTCTATTCGATAATCAATAATTCTCATAAAAACCGAATGCATGCTAACGCTACGTCCCAAGAGACACCCTACGCGTGTATTTATTTGTCATTTAATTGGTCACTTTAGTGCGACCCATTTGATTTGTCTCGTATTCCTTTGTTCCGTCTGGCATGAATACCGGTTTACACACAGTAAAGCCTATTTTACATCGGGACTACTGCAAAAAGGTGTTAAAAAGGGACAGTCGGAGTTACCGTACCGTAACCGACGACTTTGTAGGACGACATGACGTCATATAATATTCCTAGCTACAGAGTGTTTATTTTGCTAGGTACACTAAGAAGCTTAGCGGTAAGCGCTTCGACTGTAAGTCCTTATGGTTTCAGATAAGAAGAGTCAGAACCCGTACCGGGTTCTAACCTGGGCTTCTGACACTTCTTGTGACTATTTTTCTTTTTGTAATTTATTACTTTTGTGATTATTTTTTCTGTTTGTAATTTATTAATTTCTTCTGACAGAAAATTAGTAGAAAATTATTGATTGGTTCTATGATTGGCGCTATATTATAGGTATAATATGTTTCTTTTATCTTTTTCTCTGTATATAACGAAGAAAGAAAGAAAGAAAACGTTTTCACTTCTGCCGGCACTCCCGGAGTGCAACCCGTCTTTTTTTATTAAGCTCAATTTATACAGGTTTATCGAAATGAAAACGTTCGCACGTGAAAATAATCCTGCAGTGGTGATCACACCAAGTCTGAAAATTCGCACTAGGCATCGAGTGACGTCACTACATCCGAAGTGAACTGGGGCACAACACAAACAAGATGTACGGAGCTATTCTATAAACAGGACACAATTTACGAGCAGCACTGATCACTTTATTCTCACACGTGTGACTTGTTATATGTTTATTTTACGCTTTACAGGGTTGTACAGGTCTGAATTTGATTTCATATATCAGGAACTTTATTCATAGCTTAGAAGACTGAGAAAGAAGAATAAAGATATGACAAAGCTGCAATGCCAACCTTCTAGGAACGTTACCAATCCGTAATAATGCGGAGTAATTTCACGACGCGTTATCTATAACGTAGGTAAATGTTGTATTTTGCTACTTGCTGTTGCTCGCGGTTCCACCCGCGTGGAAGTCGATTATCGCGACCAAACATAGCCTAAGATCTATACCTCTAGGAAAATTCGCCAGCCTCTTCCAAACAGAAGTTTACACCATTAAAAGATGCTCTGTGATGGTCAACCTCCTGAATAACCCAGGAAGAGTGACAATCTACAGAGAGAGCCATCAGGCGGTGGTTAAGGCCCTAAGCAAAGTAGATACAACATCAGTAATCGTGAAAGAAAGTAAGGAGTCCCTAGAGAATCTGGCTAACAAAACTGACCTGACCATTGCCTGGGTGCCTGGACACAAGGGCATCACAGGTAATTATAAAGCAGACGAATTAGCCAGAGAGGGAGCAGAAGAAATCTTAGTGGGGCCTAAACCTGGGCTGCCAATATCGCACAAGATCACCAAGGGAGTAATCAGCTGCAGTATCACAACTGAAACCAACAGAAGATCCAATGCCGGAATAAGGCAGTCAAAGATCTTCATAAAAGGCATCGACAAGAAAAAGACAAGTCAACTCTCCAAACTCTCAAGGGCAATGATGCTAGTCATAGAGATAATAACAGGACACATCAGATTGAACAGACACCTAACAGTTATAGGTGTGAAGACCGACCTCATTTGCCCGGATTGTATGGAGAGCGAGGAGAACAGCCTACTACTAGCCACCTACTGGTAGAGTGCCCCATGTACTCCCTGATCAGATGGATCTCCTTGGATCAGACACACTGGAAACAGAGGAGCTACGAGATCTGAAGGTGGAATGAATCGCGAGCTTCTGCAAGGAAACAAAAAGGTTTGAAGGGGCACCGTGAGACCTGGAATTTAATTTATAATAATAATAATTTTCCTTACAGCGGTGCACCACTGTTCCATGTCCGAAGTTATCCAAATGTTCCTAAAGGTAAATCCGCCTTAGGGCGACAGTGGGAGCCATCTACCGACACTCGTATGAACGTAATCGATTTGAATAGTTACAATATGCCTACTTACCTGTATAATCCAGACAAAATAAAGATTTGAACTTGCATATATTTACATAGAGCTGAAAAAAAGTTGGTGGGATCTTAAATACACCATACTAAAAGAAATATGAAAAGTTCCCGGCGATTGTACTTAAAGATTTCTTTATTTCAGGTTAAACGTCAAATATTTTGGATTTTCGCACTTTCTCGTAAACAGCAAATGTTATTGCAAAAGTATGTTAGACTAGGTATATCACCTACAATATTGGTTTCAAACATTTTTTTGTACGAGTGACCATTCGGAGAAATAGCGATTTCTAAATTGGAAGAAGTCACATCTATTATAAACAAAATTAAATACTTGTTTCCATAGTAGGTAGATGCTTTTCATGACGTTAGCGTCCAATAAGAAAGGATTTACGATTACGACGGTAAAATAAGGAATGAGCGGGAATAAACCTCTGAATCAACTTTCATTCCATATTTTACATTTTTAGCAACGAAATTTCCGAAATTCTTTTCTTAGTGGATACCTAGTAACAACATTAGCATATACCTAGTGTCCAAATTTCAAATTCATAGGACCAGCGGTTTAGGTACCTAAAATTACATATTATCTACTTATATTTCCTTTAATTTTCAACAGGTCTCAAGCTGTTATTATTTCCTTGTTTATTTTTTATCTGCACTGGCTTTAATTTATGAAATAATGTTCCGCACAAAAAAAAATTCAGACCAATTTTGTAGATAATTACGTGATCTACAACTTAGCCTAACATTCTTTTACGAGAACATTTGCAGTTTACGAGTAAAGTATGAGAATCCAATATATGTTACGTTTAACCTGGAATAAAAGAAATATAGTCATTAGTCACGCAGGGCAAAATATGGTAGACAGTTGCCGAAATCCTGTCTCGGTATATCGACGACAGCACTGTGCATTCCCGTTTAACGCTTTCACTTTTTGATAGCGACGCGTATTATCGTGTATCTACTTAACCCACTTTTCATGGCCCCGGCTAAAGCCTCACAAAACTTCCTTTGTTAATACAAACAGTGCTAATAGTTACTAACATGGTTATATGGTTCAACTCCTTAGCCTTTTAGCGCCTCGAAGTTAGCGCTTAATGCTATGCAATAGGTACAGCGCGTGCACGCGCTATCGTGCGGGCCGGCAACGTGGCGCTACACGTTTGTTATTACGTAAGCGACGTTGCCGCTCCGCCAGACACCGGTCTCGCCGCTCTCGCCCTACCCCTCAGTCTCGCTAGAGCGCTTTCAATATTACAACGTCAATCTCGACATAATGGATTCTAATTCGAATTCGTGCGATATGTTTTCACCTAAAATAGAAATAGATTCGGAGAGTGAGAAGGAGTATTCTAGGCGCGAATCAAATACAAAACCGTATTGGAATTCGGAAAATACAATGAAGTTGATCGAAACTATGGAAAAAGAATGCAAGGAGTTGTGGGATCCGAAGAATCCGTTAAACAAGGACAGGAATGCGCGGCACACCAAGTTTGAATATTTAGCGGAGATGTTCGGGACCTCAGCGGAAGAGATAAGCAGGAAAGTGCACAATTTGAGGACCCAGTTCAATAATGAGTTGAGAAAAATAAAGCGACGGCAGGTGGTGCGCAGCGGGTGGGAGTATTTCGACGCGCTGTCCTTTCTGATGCGCACGCCCGCCGCCGACCCTCTCGAGACCGTCGACGCGGTTAATCTCGAGGTATGATACGATTACGATACATGATACGACACATGACGCTAACTGTCGCACGTGCCTTGTTTGTTTGATATTCAATTCACCATGTTGTTGTTATTTTAGTTGGTTTGATAAGGAACAACCTACCTATAGATATTACACAACAACAACAACTTCAGTAGATAAAACGATGACAGTATAGACGAATGTGTAAGTGTAAACAGATTGCTACTTATGAATTTTATTGTTGTTTTTCTTCCTTTATTAATTACGGTCCGTTAAGACGCGATGAGAACGCCTTTATGTCGAGGGAATAAGATCTATAATCACGCCATCTGTAATCAGTCTTCAATTGACAGCAGCGCGCACAGATCTCAGTGTTAAACAATTTAATGCCATAAGAAGGTTGAAACAAAGCTTATTCTTTAGTTACATTATATTTTAATTGTGAGATTAACAACCGACTTCTAATAGAACAGTAAATCTGTAAATTCAGTTATTTTTCTATAAGTTAATTCATAGGTACTTTTGATTCTTTTAGTTGGTTTCTTAAACGTAGTTTTTATTTTTATTTTTTACTTTTCAGTGTTTGTCTCTTACAAACACTGAAAGGTAAAAAATAAAAATTGCTCTTAAAATTGTATACCTATATGTTTTTCCCCAATTAGTGATTTAATCTAGTCCAGCATGCCTCCGACCACAGTGTTTGAGTTTTGTTTTATAACATTGACAAAATGCTCTCAATAACATATACGAGACATTCATGCTATAATAATTAAGGAGTTCTGTTGTCTACCTCCATAGTTCAAGACTTAGTAATTCCAGGACGTCCTTGACCATCATAATGTAAAACTAGCTAAAAAGCAATCATTTCTTATTTGATTTTGAGAAGTTCTCTGGTGTGTCTCCGGAGTCCAAGGTCCAGTACCCATGAAATTGATACGGTAGCACCTGTGAGGTATACTAAAACCAATTCAAAAAGAATTTTTAAAATCCGTTCATGAACGATGGAAATATGGGACATCATAATAATATGTCGGTTAAAAGTTTGAATTAAAATAATACAAAAATGTTCATAAAATGAAAACTGTTGACAGTGTTGGCTAGCAACAATTCCGCATCGAACTAAAAAAAACCACGTAAATCGGATAACGAATAGGTACATACATAAAAGAAAACAAAAAGATACCGGACGAATTGAGAACCTCTTCCTTTTTGGACATTGGTTAAAAAATTCAAATAGGTGTTCAATTCTTTTATTTTTTCGTCTTCAATCAAGTTATGTATTGCCGGATATCTCACCTTTTTTCTTTCTCTTTTTCCGTTCTCCTTCTCCTTTGCATCCCCCTTTCCGACTGCAGAATGTGATTATGTTACTAAGGTAGCGAACGAGCACATGGTATCGGTATGTGGATCTGAATGAACGCTTGTTCTTGCAATTTACCATAAGGTTTAATAATCACAAACCTTTTAAGAATACTTAAGTACCTACCTACCTACCTTGTCATATATTGTTAGATAGATAGGTACCTACCTACCTACTAATTAGTATAATAGCCAAGCTGGTAGGAACATAAGTTGGTGCAAATATTTTTACTACAAGGTGAATAAAATAGCATGAGAAGATTAACAAAATCAGAGTAAATAATTCGTGTAGTTTTGAACTTACGCTAAGGTGCCCAGATGAACATACTAAAAGTCCCCGAGTGTAGTACACGAGCCACGAGGCGGGGGAGAAAAGGCTCTTTTTCAGTCTTTTGCTTGTATATTGAAAACTTGTAATAATATCTCTTTACTTACTTCTACATTAAATTTCCTATAAAGTATGTCCAGACATTATTACTGTAGGATCAATACTTTAATAAATATGAATATATGGTCTATATACTTTAATAAATGGTCAAATGTAAGTGACAGACAGTGGCAAAATTAACTCAGCTTGGCCAAAGAGCGATCGGCGCTTGTTTTTTTTTTTGGAGAAAAGAAAATCAATCTTTAAATATACCGAGCACCTAGTATAGTAAGAGAACTGGTACATATTTCTGGGTAGGTTTTTTAGGTTTCATACCATTCGTTCGCGGTTCATCGCCTATTTTACACCCTTAGTGGTGAAGTCTGGAAAAAACGCTGTAGTGTTTATGTGTTTAGTGATCATTTATTTCTAATCAGATGTAGGTACCTACACGAAATTTAGTGCTGCTTATCTTAAAAATGACGAAGTTCCATACAATCTTTCATCCCCTATTTCACCCCATTAGCGGTAAAATTTCCAAAACTCGAGTGAATACTCTATAATCTTGATACTTCGCTGACCCTTTGGTAAAAAGAACGGAAGAAAAGGACCTGGTAATAAAATAAAGAAAGTGATTCGATATTTTTTAATCTCAGACTGAGTACTGGGTGCTAGGTATATTTAAAGATATACTAGGCTAAAAAGATTTATTTTTAATACTTATCTATTTTAAAAGAAACAATTATTGCTCTCAGTTTTAAAATTTTCCTATACACAAATGTATACTTACGGAACATAGCTGAAAAAACAATGAAATATAAAAAGAACACGACACAACATATCAAGAATCATAGTGAACTTATACAAAACAACAAAACGAAAACGAACTAAATTATAAATTACAGCCAGTTTAGGTACCTACTAGGTTTGGACCTGACGTCTATGTAACGTCATCGACGCCAGTTCCAAACTTAAATTAAACGAGTTTATTTTATTTTTCTTACACAGCTGGCTGAATTTCAAGCAGATGAAGAAGAAGAGTTTGGTGCAGCAGCGCGAGCGCACATAACCCTGATGGCCCAGAACAACAACGAGACTAGTCCAAGTAGGCTACGGATCGCTAAGGCCCCGACAAGGGTAGCGGCCTCCGCACCTCCGCCCTTGCCACCAAGCGCGCACCCGCTTATGTGGCCTGAGGATCTCACACCGAAGATCAGACCAGGGCTTAATGCTGATGAATGCCAGGTGAGGCTCAACTCGTTACTACTTACTTCTTTGTGGTTGTGTGGGTTATTGTATACTTAGGATTCCATTTTTTGCCAGGAGGTAGGACACAATGATATTTCCATCCGATTGAGCAGTCATAATACCCTCGTATTGTGTTCCCGGCGGTGAGTAGGGTAGCCAGATCTCACTGGAGAGTTTTTGTGCGGTCAGTGGGAAGACCTAAGGCTTGTCCTGTTTTATCTTATACACTGACGGCACAGAAATTTTCTGTTCTAACAGGATCGGCAACGCGAGTGTGACGCCATTGCACACGTCCATAGGCCACGATAACCACTTTCCATCAGGTGAGCCGTGTGCCTGTCTGCCGCCACTTAAGTGGTGTAAAAAAAATCGAATGCTCAAGGCGTGATTCAGTAGCTCAGTGGTCAGAATAGTTCCTCGGTAAGGAACTGGTCGCAATTTCAAGTTCTGCCTGAGCATTCACTTTTTCCAATCTAATTTGAAATGTATGTAGTCGACAAAAGTGATACGGTAGCACCCTTACATACCACTCTATATGAAAAAGTGCAACTGTATCTCCTTTGTCGACTGTACCTTTTTTAGTTTGCTATCTGACACATTTTTATACAGAACGTAGTTTAATTAGAAATGTTGGTATAATGTTAAGGACGTTTGTGTGCTACTGTTTCTAATTCGAAATTTAAAATTAATGCCCGTACTCTGGAACTGTGTCACATTTTCGTTCGGGAAGCAGATAAATGATTACGCTACTGCGTGCCTAGATGAATGATGCATTCATTCATCTTGACGTACCTATATCTCTGTAAACAAAGCGCGCCTTGACTTGTAAACATTTCATCTGTAGGACAGCTACCAAAAGTTGCACATTGTTGATGGGTAGATTTGTTGTCTTTCGGGATAATTACCAAAGTCATTATTACGAATAATTCTCTGCCCAGATATTTGGTGACTTCGTAGCCTCAGAGCTGCGTACCCTTCGCTCCCACGAATCTCGTAAAAAGCTGAAGCGCATGATCCAGAAGGCGATCCTGCAAGTCGGCGAGGAGGAGGACGTGAGCATTATCAGCGGATGACAACGACGCTTGTCGCTCGACTCCATCGAGTAAAGTGATTGTGCAGAGATTGTTATAGCGACTATTGTGATTACAAGTGCTGGTACAGAGTTGGACTACTGGTGAATTATGAATATTTTTAGTGTAAATTAGTTATATTAAGTATTCGTGTTGTTTTTAAGTAATATTGGTGATTCGACCTAAGTAATTGCTGTTAGTTTTAGCAACAAACTGAATATGTAAGTCGACATCGGCTATATTTAGATTAGGTGTTTATGTTATACATATTTGTAAACTGTTTCTGACATGAATGCTGTATTGCGCCTTCTTCAATTCAAAAGCAGCGCAATAACGTTGACTTATTGAGTCCGACTCGAAACTTTCACGACTCCGTTGCATTTTGTTGATTCCACAAGTTGCAAGTGAGGCATCTTTACGAAATAGGCAGGTACCTACTAGAAAATTTAAACCTATTTTACAAAGACCTACCTCCCTATTGTTGTGTTATCAGTAGAGTTGTCATAGTAAGCACATAAAGTGAATCCTGCGAAAACTGTGTAATATAAATGTAAAATTTTGATACGTTATATTGGCAGAGATGTCTTCGAATATTGGCTAATTCACGTTCTCTTATTAGTTATTAGTTTTGTATTAACTATCACACCTATCCTATAAAAGTTTATGAAAGAACGTAGTTATCTAGCTATATTAGGTACATTACATAATACAGGGTGTATTTCATTTAAATAGGATAAACGGCTTCACTTTTATTTTTTCTTTTAGCATTTTCTTTGCTGACTGTATGATTTTGCTAAAATCTGTGAATGCAGTTCAGAATATCTTTAAAAGTTAGGCATGGTCTCCTAAGAACATTTTGCTGTACCTAAATATAACGGTTGAGGTACCTAGGTTTACTGCATCATTAAAAATACACCCGATATATATTTATTTTATTTTATCACCTACTTCTTTACTTACACTAAACATGTCCTGCTAATTAAAAGATTCTGTCTACTGTCAGACAACTCTAAGTAAGGTAAATCCTCCAAAAATATTCTGTTATTAGGTTTGCAGGTGGTGTAGAAACTCTCTGTGCTCACAGGGTCGGCAGCGCAAGTGTGACTCTCCTGGTGTTGCACGTGTCCATGGGCCGCGGTAGCCACTTTCCATCAGGTGGGCCGTATGCTTATCTGCCACAGTGAATGCAGGGCTTAGATGTCACCCGTATACGGTGCAGAATATTCCTTCAAGAACCAAGCGGTTTGGTGACTCCTTTCTTTGTCGCTCACGTGTTTCCTTCTTCCTACAGTCCCGGTCCTTTAAGCGGGGCGTGAAAAAGCATCTGTTGAGGCCGTCAAGCTGAGTGCCACCATTGTTAACATGGTACGTGTTTGTAATGGTGACCCTCTTTTCTGAGACTTTGCCTTCAGCTTACCATCAGGCGAGGTGAAGTCAAATTGACGTGTCCTACATAAAAAAAAAAAAAAGATTGTTTGCAATTTGTTGAACATAGAACAATTAATTACAATATATTTGTTTACTATTTTATATAAGGTTTTAGAGTTACGGTAATACATAGTATACTTTTTTAAGTAAGTAGTTCTTGTAAATTGTGCGTTTTAGTTATAAACATCCGTCGTTTTTAAGTGTATCCAGAGTTATAAATAAAGGTGTTATAATAACGACAAATAAACTGCATGATATCTTAATAATAGTCTTTTTTATTGAAATCATTGACATCTCAATAAACATTTGTTTTATTCGTACCTCATTGAATCTATACTAACTATTTAGATAATACCTATGTGTCTATATGTTTTGGAATGTACTAACCATCTTATGGTAAGTATTTATACTTACGATACGAGTAATTATCTCATTCCTTCAGGTTAATACTAAAATTTTCGTGAATAAAATGCCTAGTAAGGAATAAGTAACAAACAAGCTTGAGTATTTTAATATCTCATAATTGGGTACAACTTTTGCTAGTGACTGTACCGTACTTACCGCTTATACGCACAGGTAACTCGCGTAATAACTTACGTGCTCTACGGGTAGCTCGTAACTATTCCATTAGCATGTTATCATCAACCGGTTGTAGCAACGAGTATAATCGCCCACAGGAATAGCTTAACACATTCCAAGTAACGAGCACCTTGAGAAACAAAACATGAAATATATTAAACTTGCTCTCTGAAAATTATAAAAAAGTAATTTATTGATTTATTTGAATACAACCTAATACAACGAATAAAAATATAATCAAAACATTCTGAGTGCGACTGTACCTATGGTTATAAATACACCTTATTGTATTTGGATGATGTGTCTATTAGAGAAAGCCATAATAGTTGTAGCATACGCGCTGAGTTGCAGAACATAACCCATAGTTTGAAAAATAGTGTCGTTTTCTCATATTGTGCCCTATAAGGAGTCCCTAGATAAACTGGTCAATAAAGTCGACCTGACTGTCGCCTGGGTGGACACAAGGACAACACGGGCAATGAGAAAGCGGATGAATTAGTCAGAGAAGAAGCAGGCTAAAATATTGGTGGGGACCGAACCCGGGCCTCCAATATCGCCAAAATCACCAAGGGAGTAATCAGCTCAGTCAGAAGTTGGATGAGATGAGATCGATGACCGGTATGAGACAGTTAAAGATCTTCATAAAAGGCATTGTCAAAAAAAGACGAGCCGAATCACCAAACTCTCAAGAACAGATATGAGGCTCCTCAAAGGGGTATTAACAGGACATAGTAGATAGAACAGATACTTAACAGTAATAGGTGTAAAGACCGACCCCATTTGCCCGGAGTGCATGGAGAGCGAGGATACCAGCCTCCACCAACTGGCAGAGTGTTCGCAACACAAAATATTAAGTATAAAATACCTTTTAACAAGTAGTAAATGGCAACACAGGTTTTTCCTCTCTCTCGCTATAGCTACCTAATCGATCGTGTAATTACGTACGAGACACAGAGTGCCCCATGAACTCCCTGGTTAGATGGAATCTTCTGGGATTGGATACAGAGGAGCTACGGGATCTAAAGGTGGAACGTACCGCGAGCTTCTGTAAGGAAACAAAAAGGTTTGAAGGGGCACTCTGAGGACTGAATGAACCAAACCATCCACAAGAGGAGGGATGGGGAAACGGATGAAATGGCCCGGAAAAGTCGCGAATGAATCTTCCGTCTGGCCTCCAGTGTCGGTCAATCATAATGTGCCGGTAGGTACAAATAAATGGGTTAGCTAAATACCACGGACCACGGGTGACTTAATCCATGTGCACTTCAAATAACACGTTAATCCATTTCAGTACTGTAGGTCTGGTACGAGTATGTCTGTGAATCTTATCTCAATATAAGGGCAATATAAGGTAAGTAGCAATGCTCATGCTGGTGTTGCTAGCTCCCAGTAGCTGCTTTTCAAGGCAAAAACTACTGTACCGATTTTGATACGGTTTGTTTATTTGGAGGATGATCATGCTTAACACTGTCGTATGTTTGATAACAATCAACCAGATCAGATCATCGAAGATAATATGAGCAAAAGTCCTGATAATCAACCTCTCCTGATAATTAACTCTCGGTTGTGGGAACCAAGGTATTCCCATCTTGCCCCGGAAAATAGGAATACATTGGGGGAAGGGGGAAGGGAATCAGGCCACCGTCCAGGCATGCTTTAGAGTGAGAGTCGGCTTCATCTGTCACCTTATTGGCCTGTGCTCATGGAGGATGGAGGTCTTGATTTTTTTATCGAAATTCTTAAGTTTAACGTAATTTGTTAATAACTTTAGTAAGGTTATCGGTAGAACTACACAACCAAAAATAAAAAATAATAAAGTTTGTTTCTATGTATAAAGTTATTAAATACGTCATCCTAAAAACCACACACTGAGTCCAAATGTCAATAACACGGTAATCATTAAAAATTCATGAACGAAAATAGTGCCGTATCACCGCCTCTAATAACAGTATAGTCGAAACATACCAAATTATTTCCGCTACTTGACAGTCAAAGCCAAACTAATGTTAGTTTTAACCGTCCGTCACTCATGGGCCCAATTTTGGATTGGGCCCATGAGTTCAATTGGTGTCAACTTGGCCCTAACGAACAATATTGATTTTTCCCTCATATTGTTAATCACGCCAATTGAGAATTTTTGTTGCAAGGGTTGAAAGTCAATTGCTAGCTTTTTATGTAATATTTTTATTGAATTAATCTAAAAATTTTGTTGACTTGTTTTTAGGGTTCAGCGCTTCAGCGCTTTAATAAACCAATAGGATTCATGAAACGTTTTACTTTTCAATTATTATAATTTTATTGCACCAGCCTCTCTAGACAAGTGGCAATTCGAATGCTGGCGTTGGATGGAATAGAATGACGAATGTCTGGGGTTTGACGTTTTTGACATGCGTTAGCGACTGTCAGATAAGGCAAATCCCATGCCTTCGTCATTCTATTCCATCAAACGCCGGCCAAGGATTTGCCACTTGTTTAGAGGGGCTAAATAGTAGAAGCAAACATTTCTATGGACTTATTTAGAAAAGGTGATTCAGTAACCAGTTAGCAATAATTTTGTGTCCATAGATAGGTCCTGTTGTAATGAAACGACCAAACCACACATTTTGACTAAATAATTTTTCGACTGGGAGAAATCTCCAAACAAAAAGAAAAGGTAGATAGTGCCCTGTTTCCGTTGCCTCCTTGTTGATGGAGTCATGAGTTACTCATGTTCTCAGATATTCAAGGTATGATAAAATTAATATATTGAACTGTATAGCACTTAGATCGTGACGGATTACCATTTATGTAACTAATTATGTTTAAGCGAATTGCGATAAGTAATTGCATGACAATCGCCAATTTAAGTAAGTAATTACTCTTGCGTTGTTTTTTATTGTACACGTAGCCAATGGAGTCAATTTGGCACACACTCCATAACTAAACATTGGAAGATTTCATTTGATGATTTTTCGCAATATTATATGTTTTTAAACTAGTGTTTCTGGGAGTTTCTGATCTTCTGACTGTTTCTGTAAATAGTTATAGGTACTTAATCGATATTCAGTGATAAATCTATAAGGTACTTAAGTATACGATGTTGATGTGAAATTGGGCGCCTTAACTCAGCATTAAAGTGTTCCATTGATATTTTACATCAAAAGGCAATAAAAATAACAAACAGAAGGACTTATAAAATATTTACTACAGAACCATTATTTCTCAACACCATTAAACCGGATTATTTATTTTTTCTTGTTTGTGTTGGATCCTATCAAGTCTATCTACTTATAAATGCTCCTATATAGAGTTACATTTTATTACCTGATAATAGATATATTAAGACATTATTATGTTTTAAATTCGTCTTTACGGATCTACCTAACATACCCACATACCAACTGCAGTATCTATAAAATGAATAAAAAACAACCATATTGAAAAAATAAATGAAAAAACTCTTTGCTTTGTGCCCAAATTGTCAGTGTTGAAACGACTAAAGTTACGCGGTATCTCAGTCCCTTAAACAAGTGGCAATTCGTTAGCTGGCTTATGGTAGAATAGAATGACGAATGTGTGGGATTTAACGTTTATGAAATCCGTTGACGATTTGACTTATATGACACATCAAATCTCATAGGTTTAAAGAATTTTCCCGGATCATTGTGCTTGCAACATTGTTGAAATATTGGTAAGTAATTCATTTGAGAATTTACAACGTAGGTATTAGTATGAAAAATTTCGTTAACCTCTGGTATTAATAGCAATACGTGGTAAATATTCAGAAATCTTTAATAGGATTGTGTCTAATTAATATTCTTCAAAAAAGTCCAGGCAATCCAACCTTTTTGGAGGAGAGTATGCCTTCCTCTCTCTTGAGAAGCGTGCGCAAATCACTTCCTCTAGTACCTACCTTATAAATGTGACAGGCTGCCTAACCCTCAATCAACTCTGCGGAAGAAGTATATCTGATATATTATCTGCTGTTAGTAAAATTTTATAGCAATTAGGTACCTATTAGGTTATCTATTGTTATTGTTCTAATAACAAGGATAATTTAAATTACTTTATTAAAAACATATTTATAGCAATAAAAAACACAAACAGATTGGATGCAATTTTAAATACACAAATTAACCGGCTCTTAACAATAAAGCTATCAATTTCAAACAAATGTCAGCCAGTCAGTCAGCCAGGAGTTGGTAAATTAATCGTGAAAGCTTGGTGTCACACGCAGGTGAGAAGGGTTGTTTGAGTTCAGGAGCGCAACCCTAATTGCCCCGAGACAACGTGACGGCCACGATTTATTGAGCCACCCTTTAAACAGAATAGGTACGTTTGTATGATTATTGATTGTTACGACTTTCCTGCTACACTTCCCACTGACTGCAGTCCAACATGGGTGAAATTCCCGAGACCGATACAAGTAGCCTATTTACTATTCTAAACTGTACGTATTCCATCTTGCCACTTATGTTACAGAGATTTTGTAAACCTTTTTTTATCTAGATCCATTCTAGCATTCTGGCGCGTCTGCAGCTTAACCTGGCGTAGACTAGGTTGAGACTGTTGAAGCTCGACAGATCCCATATCCGCCCGCATAGGGCTCCAAAATGCCGGTTAATTTAACGTCTAGAAAACCATAGTTATCCTTTTACAAGAACGTGGTAGCTGCTGGAGCGAAGCAAGCAGCTATATGTCAAGATGGTGGAGGAAAAATGCACTAATCGGAATGTCATGTATCCGTAGCGATAATCGTACGGTTCGTGAAGCTGCTGGAGGCCTTTCTTTTAATGTCTGATGGAGAAAAGGCCTGTTTGTTCGGGACCCGACGGCATCCCCGGCCGCACATGGGTTGTAGCTCCAGTGGAAGCGCGATCTCGAACCCCCACTGAGACATGCGCTGAGAAACCCTAGCGCATGTCTGGAGCGGGGCCAGTTTCCGAAGATGTGGCATACGGGGAAACTGGTCCTAATCCGAAAGGTCTAGGTCCTAGCCCGGCGGACGAACCGTCCGGCTATTGGCCCATAGTATATCTTCTTCTTTCTTTGAAACAGTTATTGCATAGCTTCTCGTCGGATGCTCAATACGGCTTTCGCCGGTGGCGTTCCACCGTGAATGACTCGGGGCGAGGTGATGTTTGCGGTGTCCTTGGATATCTCCAATGCGCGCGCGCGATCACATATCATGATGTTCCTCTCTACCTCCGCAGAATAGTTGGGGCGTACCTGACGGAGAGAGCCGTCATCTACCCAAGTATGGGCGGACACCCTGTAGGGGAGGCACATGCACCTGCTGCGTGGTCTACAGCAGAAAATGGTCTACAGGATCATCAGGGGGTACTGCCAGATATTCTTCGACGCAGCGAATCTCCTTGCTGGATCGTCACAGTGGATCCTGGAAGCGAGATTCTTTGCGAAGCTATACCGTTTCCGAAAGGCGGCGCGAGAGTGGGGGCACGGTCCCGAGTCTGTAGAAATGTGGGACGAGAATTCCGGCTCCACTGGGAAATGGTGGCGGAGTGGGAGCGAAGACTTGAGCAACCACGCGCAGGGCATGCCCTAGTAGCGGCGATAAGACTCAGTATAGGGGAGTGGCTGGAGAGGCTACACGACAGCCACTTAGGTGCTTTTCCACCAGAGGGGACTTTGTTATACAAATTTGAAGGAACTTGTTATACAAATTTCAATTCTCTCCTCCTGGAAAATCACCTTTAAGGTAATTTATACTCTATATCGGAACCAATACGGTTCATTTTTGCACAAACAAATATTTCAATTCACGCCTTGCACATTTTCGCGTCAATCCACACTGTTTCCATCAAAGATACGCTGGAAGAGGACTGAAAATTTGCCATACAAATTTCAATTCTCTCGCCTCGTCTCGTCTCGCCCCTCTGGTGGAAAATCACCTTCATACTGGCTGACACCAGTTTTCCCCGAGCAGGGGTGCTTCGGATGGTATCTGTGTCAGAAGAAGAAAGAGCCAACGTCAAAGTGCCATTATTGTGACGCAAGCGAGGACTCGGGGCTGCACGTGCTCACCGAATGTCCAACGTGGGAACCACCGAGACGGAAGTTGGTGATGGACCTGAGAGTAAGAGTTCTCACGCTCTCCACCTTGTGTTCGATGCGCAAATGCGTGGGACTGCCGGCGCGTCCTTCTGCGAGCTAGTGATGCTCGTGAAGGAGGCGGCGGCGGGGCGGAAACGGGACCGGGAGCGAAGCAGACTCGCGGCCCGCGCTGCCCGCCAACTGAGGCAACTCGAGTGTTGGAGGTCAAAGTCAAAGTCAAAGTCAAAAATCATTTATTCTGTATAGACCATTAAAACGGTACATACAAAACGTCAAGTTTAAAAAAAAATCTAGACTAGTTTAGCAAATGGACCACCGGTTCGAAACGCGGCCCCGACCTGAGAAGACTCCGGCAAGAAACTCAGCGGGCATTTTTTTTTGGGTCTATTTACAGGTTGATGAATGACCTCCGTTCCCCATGAGCGCGGGCCTGGAGTTGACGGGTGGAGCTGCCTGTCACCTTAGCAGAAGCAGGCCGCGACATTGGTGCGCATCGCACGTCTCGCACGTCTTACACTACTTATACCGGGGACAAATTGGGAACTTTGTGGTTCTTACCTACCCAAGGAGGGCCAGATCGAAAGAGATGACCCTGGGTCAGCCAAAGTGCGAGGAATATGCATGCCAACCTCATCTTCGGCTTAGCACAAAGACCCACGGAAAGCGTGCGTTTTAGTTGGTTCGAGTCCGATATAACCTCCTCCTCCGGCTTCGACTGGGGCGCGGGGTACCTGTGAGGATTTTGCGCACGTTAAAAAAGTCCAAGTTATTAGCCAGCTGTAGGACGTACAATAAGAAATGAGGTACAATTTTCAAGTGAGTCCCTTGACTATTTATAAACGTTACAAATAGAGTCATCAGGGGTGTGCATGTTTCCGATAAAGGGTAGACAATAATAAAAATAAACTATGACGATATGTTCCAGAGTAGGTGTCTCTACATAGTACTTGCTACGGTGATTGTTATAAGCTGCAACGTGTAGTACTTTGCAAAACTTTCGGCCCACAGTTCGCGCCTCGGTGGTCCTTCGCCACGTTTTAACATTTTACGTAATAACAAATATCAAAAGTATCTATTAGGCTATATTTATTTTAATTTATGTGGATCCTATAGATTCTGTGCCTAATAAATAATTTTAAGATTTTATCTTTTGCCATTAAACAGGTTCTAACTTATGAGCATAAATAATATACGAGTATTTTGTACAAGAACCTTATAAAACGGAACCCTTGAAACTGTTTTAAATATTCATTGATATCTCGCCGAGCCACCATGTCGTTATATATGAAATTCAATTAAACAGTGATCCGACTACTTCCGCAGCTTATTAATTCCGTATCTGTGTGATTAAATTTTATTATATACCATTGACGTTTGCTCTGAGCGGTTATCAATTAAGCTTAAAAATTCCTAACAAACAGGAATATTGCCCATGACACGAGGCCACCGATGATAAGATCAATATGATAATATCACTGCTGATGTACAATTTTGTTGTCTATTATAATTTTCAAGGTTTTGGGGTCCAGTCGTGGTGGCCATTGGCAATCGTGGATATCATTGGATATCACTGCCCGAAGCACTGATATCCAGTGAATTACTAGTCGGTGACAAGATCCCTATTGACCGACCCTAAAGCTCTGAATGTGAACTATTGCGTCTCTCGCGCTTGATCGTACTGCTCCTTGAACTGTGATTACCTATCAATATATCATTTAGACCACCGCAGTCAACTGCTGGACATAGGCCTCTCCCAATGTGCGCTATTTCACCTGATCCTCCGCCTTCCGCATCTAGTCTGTGGCACCCACCTTGATTACCAATGGTAACGTCATATCCGAGAGTCTCAATTTAAGAGCTACCACATCTTTCCAAGTGTTAGGTGACGTATGGTTTGTGCTCTCCGTACCTTCAGGAAGGTGTCGTCAGTGTGAATGACTAGAGTTACCACCTTCTATGATCAAACGCGTAGTTTAGTACTTATGATCGTTTGTAGCTATGAAAATAATTTTTGTGAATACCGGGAAAACAAGCTAGTTAAGCGCTTATGATGAAGGAATAGGCTATGTTTCCTATGTCAAGTTAGCTCTTACCTACCTAGTTTATGCTACCTTATGACCGTGATAATTTTATCTATCGGTTATTAGATACGCACCAGTTAATAACTTTAAGTTATGGGCATTTAAAATGAAATAATTAGGTATCTACAATTATATCACAAACAACCTTACATAAAACGTAGATATTTTTATACATTTTCTGCTTATAAAGTTGAAAAAAAGAATATTAATTTTTTTAAATAATTACCATTACCTCTATAGCTGCATTTACGCTGACTCTTCATAAAATGAATTACTTAACGACTCATTTACACAATAAGTACCTACCGTATTATTCGTGTAAATGCAATGAGCCGCTCCCAGTGGGAGTCCGGCTCGGCGTCCGCTAAATGATATTCGTGGACCTACAGTTTATGATGAGGTAAGGTGAAGCTGTATATAGCAATTAAGTACCTATAGGGACAGAGAAAGCGACTTTGTTTTATACTATGTACTGATTTATATATGGTTTTGCAAATACAGGTATCTACCTGTACCTTTACCCCATCTCTTCTAGTCCTCTCTATCAAGACTAACTGGATCACACGTACTAAAACCATAAAACAAATGAACGAGTTTGTTTGAGCATAATTGAAAGTGCCTAGCTTGATAGCCCTTTGTATGCTTAAATCTTTAAAACTACGCAACGGATTTTGATGCGGTTTTTTTTATAGATAGAGTGATTCAAGAGGAAGGTTAGATGTTTAATACATGTTTAATATAGTAGAGGATGCATCTGGAACGGGATCTGACTGAAATATTGGCGGTACGAAGTTCGCCGGGTCAGCTAAAATATATATATATAATACTAGCTGACTCGGCGAACTTCCTGTTTCCGCCCGCGTGGCGTCAGATCCCGTTCCCGCTGCACCCTCTACTATATTAAATATGTGTTACACATATAAACCGTCCTGTTTAATCACTCTATCTATTTAAAAAAACCGCATCAAAATCCGTTGTGTAGTTTTAAAAAATTAAGCATACAAAGGGATATAGGTATCTCATTACAAATTACATTAACTTTTGCAACAAAAAGTTAATTAAAGTACACCTTTGTTTGATAAAATCTGCAAAATCTGGCAATTTTATAAAACATTCTGATGTATGGTAGGTATACCTGAAGATAGCATCGGTCGGAACGCCCTTCCTATTGTTTACTTATTGTAATCGTTAGGGCAGGTCGGAAGCCAAGATAATCACCCCTCGGAGGGCAGTGTAAACAGTGGTTGAGAACATTTCGTGGAAATTAATGTAGTGTTTAGGCTTCCATTATGTCCATTATTACCTGATATTAATTTCACTCGTTCTTAGAATAGAAAAACAGGTATGTATCTGTGTAAGTTAGTGACGAAGCTCTGTATTCTTAGAATAAAGCAAAGACCTAGTGTTATTGCTCTCACGGATTACTATATAATATTGTGACAACTTCCTCTCTAGACATGGATTACGACATGTATTTTATTTCATCTGACATTTATAGTCAGACTACGTTTTATTAAGGTATCTTTTAAGACACAGCGCTTAAGTAATAATCTGTAACAGGGGGAATCGGAAATAACGTAATAACCGTTATAGTTATACAGATAGTTTCATAAATATTGGATAAGTATTATTGTGCAGGTTTTGGATTTTATGCATAGTTTTAGTTCGCTACTACTGTCAGTAACTCATTGGGAAGTTAATCGAAAGGAAATAAGGTAGGGTACCTACCTAATTGTTTTACATTTCGATGTATAAGAAGTAAGATGGATGGACCACGGGTGATACCCCAGAAAAAAAAATGGGTAAAAACTAGTGGTTTTTATTTGACGAGCAATTTTTAAGGTCCTAGATTTTGATTTTAGTTATACTACTGATACACGTATCTAATTTTTCTACACGTTTCTAATCTTATTGTTAAAATCCTAAGCAACAACATTCTAAGTAAGATACCTATCTGAATATTTTTAATTCTGCTCTACAATTACTAGGACTTCAAACGATTTACCAATTCTTTATGCCCTAATCAACCACGAAGTATACCCCTACAAAAGGACCGACTTGTGTGAATAAACAAAGGCCCAACTCTCGCTCTCCGTGTATCCTGCTTCGTTGCCTAATTTTGAACTATTTGTTCAGAGATTGTTCTCACTAATTTTCGGCCCACACTCGTATTCCCAAGCAACTTCTAAGTTAAATCGAACAAAAAGCACAAACCGTGTTTTACTTTACGACCGTATTTGCCAGCACTTCTCGTCTCCCTATCTCCCTCTAACATACGACGTTTGGTATGCAGCTCTTCGTCGCACGGCCGTCGACCCGGCTCGGCACCATTAGCCCCCACGGTAAAAGTACATACAATCATACAGAGATTGGATTTTATTATTGAACACGTTTCATTGGACATGATGTAGTTTCAATCGGATTACAGTCTGTTCATTATTTGCCACAATTTAAGTTTAGTCTATAATTGCGCTAAACTACCCATGTACAAAGTAAGCAGGTAAAGTTGTCGCTTTACGTATAAAATATCCAAGTATTTAAATTTTTATACGTACTTAGTTAACAAAAAATTACCATTAGCTACCTAATAGAGCTAATTCAGTAACTATAAAAAGTAGTCTGAACTAGGTAGTTACACTTACCTACATAGTACCTTTAATCTACTGTAATTACTGTTATCGACATAATTACCGTGGTATGTTGCCCGATCAAATCTAGCATGCATTAATTACTGACCATGTCAATATGTTTTTTTTACGCAGAATATCATATTGTACCTAGTTGGTACTGACACTTAATTATATTTAAGGTAATTTAAGTAGACATCTACACCTAGGTTAACGTCCCTAGATCTACAAGTTCTACCTAGAAGCAATAACTGTTACTCTATTCGGGTATAAGCGATGAATAATTCAAAAGCTTGCTCAATTCTCCAAGTTTCAGCATTCCAGTGATGCCTTTATTCACTAGTACAAATATATATGCAAAGTATTATATTGATACCTACCTACCTATCAAGAATAGGTACTTATGAATGGATATTTATGATATCAAGAAAGCAGTGTAAGATGCTGCGAAAAACAACTACCTACCAACTAACTACATACTTGGAATTAAAATTCAGAGAACTAAAATATCACCTCATTCAGTTTAATTCTGAGGAATCTGTAAATTATGTACCGAATCAGTCATTAATTTCAACAGCCACTCGAGTTTATAACCAGGAGCGCTGACAGAAATGGAGACAGCCCTCTTCCTGCGAGGAATTGATGACAGATAGACATGATAATTGCGGCTGGTTGTCACTGATGCTATAAATATTTAGGAGTCACTTAAACTGTGACGCACTGAGCTTGAAACGTAGAATGCTTTGTTGGAGTACCTTGTGATAACTATGGATAAAAATGTAATACTAAATTAAAAGTGCATAGATTTCGGTATCTATCTATTTTATAGATTACGAAATTACTGTGGTTGCAATCTATTAGGTTAAAATGATCTTGGACTAATCTAATCCCGCTAATTCCAAAAAATGTATTCGGAAAACAATCGAAATCTGTTTATATTTAAACGATCTATATATAGACGATTAAAGCTTATGGTAAGGTTTAAGATACGGCTTAAGGTAAGCTTTTGTTAATCCGCATTTTGAACTCCCCACTCATTTTGTTATTATTTACAAGTAATTATGCCTATGTATACCCAAAATTCAGCTCTAAAAGCTGTCTACTACCGCCTAAAGTCAGCCATCTACTAAATGACTTTAAACTATAGTGCATACATTATATATCGGTGGGAATAAGTATCTTACACGACTCGGGTACTTTAAAAACTTAAGGTAACTACTACTACCTACTTACAGTATCTACCTATTGACAATGTGTTACTGATAAGATCTATTGACATGACGTCATGTAACTATTTTCTTGAGTTATTTATCAAAAGATGACTTCGTAATATAATTAGCATACGACCCGCCTCGCCTGAGGGTAAGCAAAAACCGTAACTTCTGAATGCTTATGATACTTAGTTACGACCAGGAACTTCCTTAGAATCCTTATAAACTCCTTTTAAGGAAGCCCATGGACTTTGTATTAATTAATGTATTTGTTTAATCTGGCAAGTCCGTGTCGTTATTTTTATACTCCTTCTGACGTACTTGAAAGAGAGGAATCACTCCCCATTTTCGAATGGGAAAGGACAATTCGAGTAGAGAACGGTAAAAGGAAAATAGAAGGGTAAGTAGCAACGTAATTTAAATAAAAGGTCCGATATTACCGTCAGTCGGTAATATTAAATTAAAGATTACACGGTACTTACTTACTTACTTAGCTCCACTCTTTCGTGCTGAGTGAAGCAAATCTCTTGCTACTGTCTGATAATGTTCAATCCATGACCACTCTGGATGGAAACTCCTTTGTTTTATGTGTAGAACAGGAATGCTGACGATGTGGATTGTGAGCGGTTTATGTAGTGCTGAAAATAGAAAAAGGTAAAGGTGGTGTGGAAACTTGAACTATTGAGTTAATAAACGAATGATAAAACGAATAAGTATATACGTAAGGCCAATAAGACCTAGGTAATTGGGGAACATACCAACAAAAATCGAATTTTACCAGTGATAAATCAACTGCGATCAATGAAAATTGGTTTGTCGCGTTTTGCTCAATGAAGTTCATCGAATGAAATTTCCAATACACGAAAGCCCTGTTTCGTTTTATATGAATAAAATTCAACTAATGTATAATAAAATAAGTTAGGTGAAGTTAGTGAGATCACATTTTCAAAAAGGGTAGCTTAAAAGCATCTAAAACCGATGGCCTTGTATGAACGTTTGATGACTGTCGAGGAAACTCGAGAGTTTTGTCAGAATTTATGTAAGTAAATGACAGGCTGGTGTCTCTGTCTACCTCAGTGAGATATGTAATAGAGAAAGAGAGAGGAGAGAAGGGTAACTAGCTGATTGATAGCGAACCTAGTCTCGAGTTCCTGGAGGATGAAACAGGCTTAATGTGATAGAGTGTCATTTTACAAGTTTTTGGGAAAGGGGTTTTCTCAACGATAAGGGCGATGTGATAACTAGAAGGAGGTTACTGATGAAAACTATTTACAATATTTGTTAAATAGCTAACTAGGTGGAGTGCCTTATACAGATCACAATGCATGTGTTTCTTTAAAGGAAAGGATTTGCTTGCTTTTATGTCAAAGATAGTGAAGTATACACGTGTTCATAATTATATAATAAGCACCTCGACAAATATTTGCACTGAGCGGGTAAAATAAACACGCTACCATTTTTTTATTCATTGATTGCACCCAACTGAATGGTAAGAAGCTAGCTTAAACCCAGGAGCTACGGGCTACCACTACAGATAATGTCAATTCTAAAACGGTGCTAGTGGTCCCAACCTTGATGAATTTGATAAACTGCTTTGAGAACTCGGGATTGTAAGGAACACATGTGCGGGTAGAGCAACAGTTCTTTATCGTACGACTAAAAAAGGTCAGTACAGGACCTCTTGGGTTGAAAAAAATCGAGACGATATTGTAGTTGGTTGACAACACGGTGCAGCACGTGTTTTTCTGGTTAAGAAGGGGACACACCTTGTTGAAAGAGTTTATCGGAACACTTGCCGTGGCAAAGACAGTAAAATACAGCGTTCTCAATGCAACGTCTCTAACTCTCTAGGCAACTGCAAAGGTCTTCTGGTGTTATCAACTTCAGTAGGTACTTTCAATGATACGGACTGCACGCCACTGACATAGCTTCTCGTTCCTCAGCAACACTCAACCCTGCACACAAATCGTCAAAAGTTATTGCTATATAATCATGGTGCGTGCTAACTGTATTATTATCCTCATTCTACTTCCCACTAGCCTCAAGTTACGCAATCATAGCTTTTTTGTTATTTTCATTCATTCCGATGTTACGGCGCATTTTAATCCGTTGCCGCAGCCATTCATTTTGTTCGGGGCCCGTCAACCGAGACGGGCTTGTGTAATGTTCCGGTCCTCTACCCATCTCGCTTGCCCTTTCCGCAGGGTAAATACTACTGTCCCTGTTTAATCGCCGCTTGGCTCCTTTGTAGCTACAAAGGCGATCAGGGGGACTTGGCACGTTCCTGAGAAAACGGCAGATGTTGTAAGTTTGTTTGCTTCGACGGCGACACAAACTTGATAATCTGCGCTCCGGATTTGAAGTTTTGATGGCTTAATAAACTTTTTTATGTAGATCCTGTGATGATAATGTACCGGGAACAATCAGCTGTGTTCTTGTTGCATCACTTCTTTTCAATAGAAAAGGAATTTAAGAGCAGTAGCTGATCCTATTGTTGAAAATCAATGAATGGAAATAGGAGAGGATAAATATCAATAATACATAATAGTAGTACTATATTCATGAGATCCTGGGTTCATTACCCGTGTCAGGTAGACTTGTAATTGTAATAAAATCACATGCAAAATACACCCAGTTCACGGTAATAATAATATTATTTAAGGCTAAAATCGTTGATGAAAATTGATTGGGCAGAAAATCATATCTGCTTACCTCTTTAGAGAAATATATTTCAGGTCTGGGCAGGTACAAATTGAAAAAAAAGTAATACAAAAATGATGATAAAATACTTACTGACCTTGTTAAAGTAACGTATTATCTTTTCAGACTAAAGAAACACCACATATGTGCTACTTTTGGTTAAAAATTGGTCTAAAAAGATATCGTCATTGTCTTTCATTTAGGTAGGTAAGTACATATTATGTTGTTAGGTGCCTACGCAATTTAAATGATTCGTAATAAATAAAACTAAATGCCATGATAATAAATTAACGCCTCCCATTCACATTGATGGTACACCGCCCACATGCTGCCAATCCCCTCTCTGTAATTTCACGGGTTTCCAAGAATTCCATTTGGTCATAAATATAATTAATCAGTTCATATGTAAAAGTTTATGGGCCCACTTAATATTAGATGATTTCGCTATTCAATTTCATATAAAACCAAAAATGATCTTGTCAATGTCATACAAAACCACAAACTGTTGATACACACAGCTTTAGACTCAGAAAATAAAAAAATATAATGTATGTACTGTCAGAAAATAATAACAAATGAAAAAATAACAATCTAAATAAACCAAGTTCATATTTTAATGTGAAACAAAAACAACCGTAAAAAACGAACTCATTTCAAAAACAGAATCCATTTTATACGTCGATGTCATTTATATTGTAGTAGTAACAGATAACTTCACTGCGTGGAATGAACTCGGCTATCTGCGGTAGGAACTGTCGCGCGCGTGTGTGGCAGCGATATTCGAGAGACATTTCCCGGCTTCCGTCGTTCGGTCGCGACAAACTTCCTCGTGCGTTATGCGGCTCTGGTACTTGTCACCAGTTTCGATTGAGCATTTAACGCGTTGTTCTCATTAACTGGCCACTAAAAAACTGTTAGTCGGTCCTTGTTAACATTCTTAATCCATTATAATGTTAATCCTTTATATTTGTTAAACAAATATAAAACTATACTATAACTATAACTTACGTTTTCTCTTATATGAACAATGACTAATGTATAACATTATATTTTTATATTTTATAATAACAATTTATTTATAACTTTATGTCTTTTTATGGAAAAGATACTGTTTCTCACGCATATTAAGGTTTGCCAGTAATAAGGGACATTTCTTCTTTTTATTTTATTTATTTACCGGTTATAGGCATTGGAATTGATTAAACAGATTACGTGTTGGAATTTATTTTTGTTTTAGATATTGTTTTAGTCAAATAATTTATTGAGTAGTTATACGCTGGTTTTATTTTTACGAGTATATTCCAAAAACAGTTTCTAAGTAAGAAACGATTCTCACATTCGAACATATTTTAAACTTGACCAATCTTTCAATTTTCTGACCAGTTATATAGTTAAATATTCATACGTTGAATAAATATGAATTACCTTATTGCAATATAAAAATAAAACAATTCCGGTACAAAATTAGCCTATTGATTGAAATGCACAGTACGGAGTGGCAAACTTGCCCGGAAACCGGTCGCTCCAAAGTGGCAACACCATAAATTGCCGTCTAAAACTTCGCAGACTTCCCATAGTTATGGCATAAAGTATGGAGTTTTGTTGGCGACTGCCATTACGTAGCCCCGGTTCCGCATTCAGTACTTATTTTAGTTTTCTTAACGAGCGGAATAACGTGAAATTTCTCTTTGTATTGCACTTTTTTGGTTTAAAGTTACAAAAGTATCTACTTCCTACCAAATATTTGCTTCCAAATAAATGTAAACCAGATAAAACCAGAATAAATATTAACAGATTTATTTGAAATACTAAAATGATAACCAAGCATACGATGCGCTTAATGGTATATGAATACCTACCGGCAATCGATAAACTCTTGAATTCATTAGAACATCTATTTAGGCCATTTAGGCTCCTAATATGAATGTCAAATCATATTATAAGTACGTTCTTCAATCTAATTATTATATGGGTATCATGTAAAATACATACGCTTAAGGAAACCCAAGAAGAAAGAAGTAATCTATAACTTACCTTGCTTTATTAGCAAGAGTATAATAAAAGGAACCAGTTAGTTAATAAACCTGGTTTTAATAGAGGAATAATACATAATGATACCACTGCAGAATTGTTAACCGTTGAAGTACTTTGGTACCGATTGATGTCAGTAAAAGAAAACTATACAAATTTCCTTAATACACAAAAATGTCTGCCGAAATTCCAGTAAAATTTGTGATATCTCTCCAAAAGTAAAATGTGTACCTGTAGAGATGTCCAAAATAAACATGTTTTGACTTCTAAAAATTGCGCATATTGGAAACCTTCCAAAAGCAATGTAAACAACGAAGCGAAGTTCGTCAACTCTATCTAAAACCATATTCGAAATACTGATGTAAAATATCCATAAAATGTCCAAACCAGGAGGAATGTGGATATATCCCATGGCATCAAGCAGCGGTATGTTGTCCCGTAAACGGCTACAGATAAATACGATAATTGACGTCCACGGGTGCCCACTGCCAGACATTTAGCTCACACGTCCACTTCTGTAACTATAAAGGAAATAACGCCGAATAGCACACCTAAATCACACTAAATAGGATCCAAAGTCGCTTGTAGACCCTTACTTTCGTCATTACTCGCCTCAAAAGTAATTTGAAGCCGTATGGTTAGGAGCGGACAACATATGATTTATGTCAGAGTGGGATAGTGTGTGCGGGTGTGGTTTGTGTGTGTGCGTGCGTTCAATAATGTGACGCATGCGCTGTGTACGCCACCGCCATCTGTCGGGCGCCACGTGGTTAGGCGCGCAGCGCGATTGCGCGACCTCATCGATCGTCACCTTGACTGTTTAATAAATTCATGTACACGACCCACGTTTTGTTCATGAGTATAGACTGTTTACGGCTCGGATGACGTTTTGGTATTGGCTTCTTAGGAGTTTGCATCAGTGATGGATTTAAATCTAATTTATCACTAAATCCTACTAACCTATTAACTTCTTAAGATATGTCTTGACAATATAGGTGATAGTTTTAATAGACATCCAATAAAGAATTTAATAAATATGTAATAATCAATAAAGAAAAATAGGCTAATGATTTGGAAAATTTGGAGGCAGGATAATATCTAAGCAATAATTCGTTCGGGAACATAGAGCCAGACGAAAATTTAGATTTATACACCATTGATACCATCTCTCCAAGCACGTATAATTTAGTAAACCAAGAAACGACAAAAAGGGTTCGCTTTTTATGTTTTTTTTTTGTTTCTGCTGGTGTAATCTCGGGCAAGCAGAGTGTATTAAAGCAAAATTTCACAGCTATATTTTTTTTTCTACGTAATAAGGCGTGTAATTGAAAGACTACGATCAATTTTCCGATCTGAAATAAGCAATACTACCTACTTTCATTATATTTTTTGTGCTTTGATTTGGTTATATTTTTTTCATCAGTAAGTCGACTGTTACATTGCCAATATGACCTTTTCTCGTCTTCAATCGCCCAATTTTATTAAATTGGGTGATTGTAGACGAGAAAAAGAAGGAACCGTTTCCTTTTCAGAATTTAGTGAATAAATCCTCAGTATACTTAAGTATCTACTGCAATGCACATTGTAACTATTGTAAGATTTTGTTACTTTTGTGAGATGACCACGTAATTTTCACACCGATATTCCCAATATTTCTTACACTTATAATTGAAATTGCCATGACAAAAATATACTGACTATAACCGCAGGGTGTAGGAACCCACGAAAGATTAAAGTTCATTGCCAATACTTAGTCTACCTAATCATCTACATTCACATGACATATTTCTACATTTGATGGTATTTTGTTTCTTAAAAGATAGGTGTCTCATGAGGAATATAGATGTAACGCTATTACTGTCATTGCCTTATTTCTGTCATTGGTAGAGTCGTGCTCTAGGTAATAGAGTGATGTTGTAGCTCCTGAAGTTATAGAGCCGTTGTGTTAATGATAATCCCTTGCTTTATCTAGCGCGAACAGACTGATTTACTTTTCGACGTCATTCTACTCACCTGCTTTCATTTCTAATATTTCTATTATTACGTTCCCTTCCTTAGCAAGTAAAAGATACGTGAGTAACTCGGAATAAAACATTCTACTTAAAGGCAGTAGTACCGGATCTCAGTTTTCTATTTTCTAAACGAATCAGAAACTAGTTATTACCGTGCAAAAATATAGGACAGGTATTAGGAGAGGTAGGATACGACGGTATTTCCGTCCAATTGAGCAGTCCGACTGGGGAAGTACCTACGCCCTAGAGAATACCGCGACTATAATAGCCTCGTGTTGTGTTTCCGGCTATTACCGCTTCGTCTTCTATACTGACGGCACGGAAACTCTATGTGTTTAGAGGGTCGGCAGTACGAGTGTGACTCTCCTGGCATTGCACATGTCCATAGACCACGGTAAACACTTTCCATCGGGTGGGCCGTGTGCTAGTCTGCCACCTAAGTAGTATGAAAAAAATCTCTTCGATAAATATAATATTTGGTTACAATGTTTACGAGGAATCTACCCTGGAAGGCGGCAGTTTCTGGGGTTGGAGAAGCCCCAGAAACTGCCAACTTCCAGGGTAGAATCGTCGAGCGATAAAATGGGGGTACCTTTATTCATGTGTCTGTGATTATTCAGTGTCCAATACCTAATGCCAATTCGCAATATCACTGGTGTTTCTAGAGAGATATTTTAACTTAGAATAGGCGATAAACAAAGGAAAGCGTCGTGGAAATTTCGAGAGTTTCATTACAAAACAACACCAGACAGCGCCAGGCCTATAATATATTAGCTCATATTTCCTATCCTACGTAAAGAAGTAACGTAGTAACTTATTTTATCTAGATTTTCGCTTAGATATAGGTATCCATTACAAATATATAATCGGGACAAAACTGTCATAAGACAAATGACAATAGATTTAAAGATCCAACTCGAACTCATTAAAATATAAATTTAACAATTCAATAATTATTTATCTATGTAAGTAATCATATTCTATCCTCCGTAGTTTCGCCGCTAACTCACGTATTCTAACCCACACAACGAATTTTAGTAAATATATAGCAAAGTACCTAGTATATATAGGCGAGATGGGCGTCCTTAGCATTGGTCTGCAACCTGTCTAGGAGAAGGAAAACTCCGAAATCAAACCCGGAATTGGTGGCTTCGTTAGGCGCAAGTAGGATACAATCTGAAAAGCGGCAGTCGCCTGCAGCCAACCTGGTGGTTTCGCACGTATTGGCATGCCATTCCTGTGAGCCAAGCTGGGGAGGCCGAGAGGGTGGCGAAGGTCCTGGGCAACCCTACGTCATCAAATTGCGTCCCAGGCGATGCAGCGTCTGTGGAGAGGACACTTCACCCACGTCGTTCTGCGACGTGGATAACAACACGGGGAGTGGCAGTCACCGGTTATAAGCCCGTGCGCATGGGCGAAAGCGCGGACGCCAGGGGTCGCTCTCGACAGTGGGAGGGTCCATTGTAGGCCCACTGACCAGTTATCGCCCGCTCCAAACTGGGCAGCCCCCGGTCAATAAGGTACTGGTCCGCCTCGGTGTCGTTTGTTCCTCTGGGGTGTTGGGAACATAGGGGCAACCCGGAAGACGGCGCTGTGCTGTTGTACACCCGCGACTAAACAGCTATATAAAAACAAATTTAAAGCTAGCACTTCCACGCGCTTTGGTTCTTGGAATGTCCGAACTATGAGGACTGGTCTCCCGGATAGCTCAGAGACTTCGAATTACGCTCAAGATCTGCGTAAAACGGCTGTTATCGATCTAGAAATGACACGTCTCAATATATCTATTGCCGCACTCCAGGAAACCAGACTTCCAGATGGGGGCTCATTGCGCGAACAAAATTATACCTTCTTTTGGAAAGGCAAGGCCTCTGGCGAAAATCGCGAGCACGGTGTTGGCTTTGCAGTTCACAACACTCTCTTAAATGCCATAGAAACACCTCGAGGTGTAAGTGAGCGTATTATGGCCTTGCGCCTCAATACCAAAAGCGGCTTTGTTACTCTGATTTCCGCCTACGCTCCAACTCTCACCTCAACAGCAGAGTCTAAGGACGACTTCTATGATAAGCTCTGCTCTGTTGTGGCCAATGTACCGACCGGAGACCGACTTTATATTCTAGGGGACTTTAACGCCCGTGTAGGGCAAGATAATACCGCCTGGCCCGATTCCCTAGGTAGCCATGGCATAGGAAAGCAGAATGAAAATGGCCAACGCCTGCTAGAGTTCTGCGCCAAGTTTCAGCTGTGTGTTACCAACACATATTTTAAAGGGAAACTGATGCGTAAAGTCTCCTGGAAACATCCTCGGTCTGGTCATTGGCACCAATTAGACTTAGCCTTAACCAAAAGGAAGGATTTAAAGGAAGTTACCCATGCTAGATCCTACCACAGTGCACACTGCGACACTGATCACTCCCTGGTAGTGTGCAAACTTCTCCTGTCGCCCAAAAAGATTCACTCCTCCAGGAACCCCGGTAGGAAGATGCTAAATCTTCCTAAGACTAGGAACCCTGAGTTAGTGGATACTTTCAGTTCATTGGTGCAACGGATAGTAGCTGCCTGGGATGCGGATGCGCCCGTGGAAACAGAATGGGAATCCATTAAAGACCTCCTCACCACAACAGCCGGCGAGGTTTTCGGATATGCCAAGGTGAAATCACCGGACTGGTTTACCGAAAATATGGGCCAACTTCAGCCTCTAATTAACACCAAACGCCAAGCTGCGCTAGGGTACCGCCTTGGTCCCTGTGACGCCACGCGCACTAAACTCTGCACAGCAAAGTCATCCCTACAGCGAACCTGTCGCCAGCTCGCTAATGCTTACTGGATAGAACTGTGCAGAAACATTCAAGATTGCGCGGCCGCGGGAAACTTCCGCGGGGTATATGCAGGAATAAGGGTGGCTCTTGGTCCAGTGCAAAAAAAGACGGCCCCTCTAAAAGAGATCGACGGCACTGTTATCACTGACAACAGTCGTCAACTTAATCGGTGGGTAGAACACTACACTGGGCTTTATTCTCGACCAGTTGAGATCAATCCCGTAGCCGTGGATTTAATTCCGAACCTACCTGTTATGACTGAGCTCGATGATTTACCCACCGTGTGGGATCTTCGCGCGGCCGTACTAAAGCTTAAATGTGGTAAGAGTCCGGGGATTGATGGTGTACTCACTGAGCTCCTAAAACTCAAGTGCATATTACCAGTATTGCATAACTTCCTGGGAAAATGCTGGGAGAGGGAGCTATTCCCACAGGATATGCGCGATGCAAATATAGTAACTCTTTACAAAGGGAAAGGTGACCGCGGCGATTGTAACTGCTACCGTGGTATTTCCCTTCTTAGCATTGTCGGCAAGCTTTTTGCAAGGGTCATACTGACTAAACTGCAATGTCTTGCCGAACGCGTGTATCCTGAGGCACAATGTGGCTTCCGCTCCCAGCGTTCCACTACGGATATGATATTTACCATCCGGCAACTTCAAGAGAAGTGTCGTGAGCAGAATACTCCTTTGGTGATTGCGTTCGTTGACCTGAATAAAGCCTTCGACGCGGTCAGCAGAGAGGGTCTCTATATTGCACTTGAGAAAATAGGATGTCCCCCGAAACTGCTGAAGTTGGTGAAATGCTTTCACGAGGACATGAAAGGCACCGTTGTTTACAATGGTCAAACGTCCGACGCTTTTGATATGCGTAGAGGAGTTCGCCAAGGCTGCGTCCTGGCACCAACTTTGTTCGGCATATTCTTTTCACTTCTGGTCAAAGTTGCCTTCGGTGATGCGCAACAGGGTGTCCATCTACACACACGAGCCGATGGGAAATTGTTTAATGCCGCCCTCCTTAAGACTCGCCGTAATCGCGAGGACTTATTTGTTGACAGCTTGCTGTTTGCCGACGATGCAGCCTTTGTTGCAAAAACTCCCCAAGAGCTCCAGGTCCTACTGGACAAATTTCACCACGCATGTGCCCTGTTCTCCATGTCCATAAATGCAAAGAAGACCGTCATCCTAGCGCAGGGCTACACCTACCAGCCGACCATCTTGCTGGAAGGTGCACCCTTGGAGGTAGTCGACAAGTTTTGTTACCTGGGGTCAACCGTGTCGAGCAATCTCTCCCTTGACGGTGAGATCGATATTCGCATCGGCAAGGCAGCCACGGCGTTCGGCAGGCTACGTATAAGAGTATGGAATAATAAACATTTAACGGTCAGGACAAAGGCGATCGTATACCAAACTTGCGTCTTGAGCATGCTCTTGTACGGAGCCGAAACCTGGACGTCGTATGCAAAACAGGAACGTCGACTTAACACCTTTCATATGCGCTGTCTTCGTAGCATTCTCAACATAACATGGAAGGACAGGGTAACAAATGAGAGAGTGTTAGAGATTGCACAGCTTCCTAGCATCACCGCCCTTCTAAAACAGAGACGTTTGCGGTGGCTAGGGCATGTGCACCGAATGAGCAGCACTCGTTTGCCCAGGCAGACCATGTTGAGCCAAGTCGCTTTCTCGAAGCGTAAAGTTGGACGTCCCATACTGCGATTTAAAGACTGCGCAAAACGCGACATGATCGCATTCAACATCGATCGCGACACATGGGAGGATCTGGCTACCGACCGTGATGAGTGGAGAAAGGCCACCTACGAGGGCTGTGAGACGCATGATACAGCCTGGTTTCAAATCCTGTCCCAAAAACGGGAAAAACGACATGCCCGTGCAGAAGGTTCCGCCACAAGAAACTCTCAGTTCGCGTGCCGTAAGTGCGGACGAAAGTGCCGCTCGAGGATCGGTTTATTTAGCCACGAGCGACGATGCTCTTCTCGCGTAGGCGCTGTTTAAATCATCTGTCAAGATGAAAAGGCCTGATGATGATGAGTATATATATGTAAATTTATGTATTGTAATACTAGTTTTTAATGTCATATTTTCTCCGGAAGATTTTTATGCATAGTTAGTAATTACCTATTGAGATAGTGTAAATAAATAGATACTCGTACGGTAGACCCGAGGAGGGCCAGACCGAGAGGAATGGCCCTGGGTCAGCCGGGGTGCGAGGGATATGTCGCGAAACAACCTCACCTTCGGCCTAGCACATCGACCCACAGACGGCGTACGGTTTAGTCGGTTTAAGTCTGACATAACCTCCCTTTTCGGCTCCGGAGTGGAGGGTAACAGTGGGGATTTCCCGCACGTAAAAAAAAACTCGTACCGTAGAAGAACGGTAAATCAAAATGCACGTATAGAATTCGGTGTGAAGCCGGATTCGGTAACTAGTTTACCTATAAATAATATATTTAATTCATTATTATCATTGCACGTTGCTGTCTTCCGTTGTTTCAGCTTTTCCCCATTCACTTCGCACGGTGTTGGGCATCTTCGGCAATGAGAAATCCATTTTTGTGGCTATCCTTCATGTTTATTGCCTACATAGCCTAACCGAATGCACTAAAACGTAGCCGAACTTGCGAAGGCGACCGAGGCTGCCTTGAGTGCGAAATATATCCAAGAGATCATTTCTCTGACTCTGTACATCTAATGCATCATTTTCATTTCCGTGACAGGCAGCTCTTGCTGTTGTCGTTCTAGCAGCGGCCACGCTTCACAGTCGTATAACAGGGATGAAGAATTTTCTTTAAGTAACATATTTTATCCATGATGTCAATAGGAAGAAAATTTAAAATAAAATGTTTATTTTATTTATTCATTACCTACCTAGCAACATTGCTATCAATAGTAAATTATACTCACTCTCTTCAAGTAAAACGCGCATATAAAAATTATGAACACGAAAAGGTTAATTAATCAAACTATTAAAACACCTAGTCTTAGTTAAAAATACTTAAAGATAGTAGAAGTTTTTGCTAACCACCAGACTTAATGAGGTAGATTTAAATTCAAAGTATGTTTTTTGGATATCAGTCTACTATAATATTCTCATTTAAAAGCTAAATATTAGTTAGTATGCATGAATTATCCATTTGTATTGGTAGGTACCTATGTATGTTTCTATGTTACGTACCTACTTCATTATGATAATTTATGTAAATATTACAAATAAAATATATCAGTTAAGTACTCACATTTATCCACGTTATAGAACCCCATACTGAACAATCACTATGCTTAATTTACACCTAGAAAACGCTGCGTAATTCATCACAGAATATGACAATTTTGATTCTCATGTGAAACATCTTTTGAAGTAATGTCCAGTAACTATACAACTTAATATAATTATCTAGTTAGTTACACATGCCTCATACATTATATAGTAGATTTTACAACAAGTGCACAAAACGAACCATTTTTATCCGAGACTTTTAGCAGCCCGAGCCGGAGGCGAGGGCTGATAGTAATGTCGAGGATAAAAATGGTTTTGTGGACGAGTTATAAACTCTGCTTTTCACTTCGATTGCGAGGAAATAAAACAGTAGTATAACATTTCTTTAATTAAAATTCAAAGTAAAATTAGAACAGTTTTGGATACTGAAGGAAATTGTTTTTCCGGGCATATTAACGGTATTTTAAGTCTTAAAAAACACATAAGGCAAAATAAATTAAAGTGAATGTTATAAAATAACAAATTCTATCTATGAACTTCTTATTGTGTTAGGCTGTATGGCTCATTTTCTTTGCCTTAATATAGATACATTTATGAGTAGATACGTTAATGCCCTTGTGCACAAAATTCGATTTTGTGCAGCCTATATCCTGCACAAATAAGCACTTTCAGAGCATGAGAAGTGAAATAGTAGATTTTACAACAAGTGCACAAAACGAACCATTTTTATCCGAGACTTTTAGCAGCCCGAGCCGGAGGCGAGGGCTGATAGTAATGTCGAGGATAAAAATGGTTTTGTGGACGAGTTATAAACTCTGCTTTTCACTTCGATTGCGAGGAAATTTTAACAATTTTAGCAAATTGAATCAATTAATAAACGCACGAAAAAACAAGAGCTGTTTCCCGCCGCTTTATTTTTTTTTAATCTTACGACATTGAGGCGTGGGCTGCAGACCTATACAGCCTACTATAAAATTAATTTTGTAATAATAATTTTCTTAAATGAATTAAATAACCTACCGTACTTGAATTTAAATTTTAATATCTTTTAAGTCTTAAAAAACACATAAGGCAAAATAAATTAAAGTGAATGTTATAAAATAACAAATTCTATCTATGAACTTCTTATTGTGTTAGGCTGTATGGCTCATTTTCTTTGCCTTAATATAGATACATTTATGAGTAGATACGTTAATGCCCTTGTGCACAAAATTCGATTTTGTGCAGCCTATATCCTGCACAAATAAGCACTTTCAGAGCATGAGAAGTGAAAAGTATATTAACTTCAATAACATTTATCCTCCATACAACAAAGTCAGTTGTTATCCGTTTCCGCACGTTTCTCCCGCAGGTAAAAATGACGTCATGGTACCAGGCGAACATAAACTGACGGTGGTAAAACGCCACTTGTGGCTGGGCACAGTGCACGGAAGGCACGCCCACGGGCCGTCGCGCCCCCTCTACTTTACCAAAGGGCGATGTGGGATAGAGACCGCTTAGGACGTATTTTTAGAATGGTTTAAATTTGGAATGAGATGTTGTTTTTTTTAATTGTGTTGTTATGTTGGTAGCTGTTCTATAAATAGGTTTACATTGGTAAGCAATTATAACCGGTCGATAACCGTTATCAGCACGTAATGTAATAACTCCTGCACGCGATAATAAAGTATGTTCATAACATACTTTGTATAAATATTACCTACTTTATTTAAAATAAAATCATGTTACATTCCTCTCTATACCTACTAAAAGAGTAGCAAACAAACATATGGCCAACTGAGATTAAGGGGTTACCGTAGCAATATCTAAACGTTATTGAACGTAATCATGACAATGATGTGTTACCAGGTTAGGTACCACCCACAATGACAAAAAGGCGATGCAGGAGAGAGGGGGCAACAATGAGAATGGAAAAAAGGGAGGAAGAATTGCCCCTTTTACTTTTTCCAATTATTCTTTTTACTCGCTGGCGCTTTTACAAACATCATTCATATGTAAATTACGTATTTAAATGAGTAGCCAGTAGCCGTTTCATTCTAATATATTTTTTTAAACAAGTCCTTTTTATCTTGCGCAAAATCTCCACAGTACATATGTACCAGGGTTTTTTAACAACATTTTCTCAATTTCGTTTTATAAATAATTAGGGAGATGAATTTTCCTGAAGCCTTAGAACTTGCTTGGAGTCATAACATGATAGGTACTACTTAGGGCTTACTAGGTATCGTTCTGCTCAACGTGGGAGCAGCCCTGTACAGGCCTGTAAAGGTCTGCTCGGAGACATAATGTAGTCAGAGTGCGCCAACCTGCCCTAGCAGAGGGCATAGAGCAAAGCAGGCAAGGGACGGGTTGGTTCTCTGGGCGCCTGGGAATAACAGGTCAGGCAGTCAGCGCGACAACGCGACACACACCCTCTTTCTCATTCCGGGGTAAGATAGGGTCATCTCAAACCGTAGATTACCCGTAATTAAAGGCGATCGGGTGTTAGGGAAAGAAAATATTTTACCTATTGGATAAACTTACACACGATTTATTGAGACCCGAGACGTCGCGCGGTTTTAGTCGCTTCAAGCCCTATACCTAACTCTTTTAATCGTTTATAACCATAACCACCAAAAAAAGACTATCAAAATATTTTTCGCGTACCTAAGTATTAATTTATTCCTCATGCGGAGTCCAATAAAATTCATAATACCTTACCTAGTTGACATGGCAATAATCGGCCAATCTCCACAGTCTACATGGATCTCCGACTCTGCTCTATTTACCTCTAAACTGTCGATCAGGGAGATTCATCTTCTCATAAAATGGAAATAGAAATAAGTATGTATTTATGTTCATAGCTAGGTCCCTACCTAGGCAGAGCTCCAAAGCTTTCACTCCTAATCTGCTAAATATATGAACACTAGCTATTGCCCGCGGCTTCGCCCACGTTGATGTTGGTTTTCGCGTAAAGTAAAGCCGACGCTATTGAGCATTAAACTCGGCTCTGCACTCGACTCTCTACTCGCCTATTTACTCACCTCTCCACTTTCCTCACTACTCGACTCCCTACTCACCTATACTCGACTCTGTACTCAACTCTCCATACTCGTCTTATGTTCTCGACTTTCTGCTCACCTCTATATTCGACACTTTACTCGATTTTTTACTCGCCTCTGTACTCGCCACGTGTCGCTTATACACTTGAATCTATACTCGAGCCTCTGCTCGCCTCTCTACTCGACTCCGTTCTCGCCTCTATAATCGCCTCTACTCGCCACTATACCTACTCTCCTCTGTACTCGACTCCGTACTCACATCTATACTCATCTCCCTAGTCACATCTCTACTCACCGCTATACTCGACTCTACTTGACTTTCTATTTGAACTCTACATGACTATCCACTCGCTTCTCTAGATAACCTCTAATCGCTCCTCCATACTATAAATACGCCTCTATATACAACTCTTTACTCGACTATATCCTTCCCCAATATATAATCTAGCTGTCTATGTACCCAATTTCATAAAGATATCTTAAAAAATGATGTGAAAAATGAATCGTAAAAATAAACATTCATACACTTAACTTTCATCCTTCCTCCCCTGAGACCCCTTTTTTCACGATAAAAGGTAGCCTATGTCCGCTAAAAAGTATTAATCCACCTCAGTACCAAATTTCATCAGGATTCTGTACCAAATTTTATCCAGATCAGAGTGGTTTAGGCGTGAAAGTTTTAGGAGTTAGGTACTTTCGCATTTATAATATTTAAAAAAAATTTAGTGTGGATTTAACAATTCAATAATTCAATACCTATGTAAATAAAAATGGTTAAGCTACTTAGAGAGAGCAATAAAGGCGGGAAATCTATATTCGTATCAAATCTTCAACGACCAGTAGTGCCATCTATTGAGATAACTGTTCTAGTAATTAAACTATTTTTATTTCTGTTTGTATAAAACGTAAAAACGACACTTCACAGTCTAAAAGGCCTACCTGGCGATGAATTTTTTTTAAATTAAGTACAATTAAGTAGGCATGTAATTAGTATTAAAATTCCCTGATGACGACGTAGGCGTGACTTACATATTTTTTTACAATGCCGTGAATTCAAATTGGTATTGTTCATCAAGCAGGTAGGTAAGCCACAAGTCTACCGAAAGCTACTTACCTAACAAGGTAGGTAGGTATTGTAATATATACGAGTATGTCGCAGCCAACTAGCTTAATCAGCCGTTCAATTAACTGCATTCAACGGATATTATTTAATATTCATTTTAATTACTAACCAAAAAAAATTAAAAAATAAGAGGTTGCTTCGCAGCTCGCACCTACCTACCATGGACGGAGGCGCTGGCGCAAGCGGATTGTTTTGATATAATCTATGATTGGTGGATTAGAGTTCGTCCACAGCCGTGGCAGTGGTACCCTATGCTTAACAATACCTATATAAAAGAAATCCAAAAACTCATACTGCGGAAAGAGTAGATACATTTTGTGACGTAACTGGGGTCTAGATTTGCGCCGGTACTTTACTATACCTACCTAAAGTCGTAAAAGACAAGAGCGAGTAACAGCCACAGCCCTTCGAGTAGGCGTATTAAACCGTCCCAAAGAATCGTGAGTTTATCTACCCAAAATGTGGCTGTTTGTTCATGGGTCTCTTTTTTCCAGGAGATTTCTGAACGAAACAAAAGAGATTTCGTATCTACCTGAATAGAAGAAAACGGAACCCTTAGTCTTCATTGGTCGTATGTTTGTCAAGACCTTTTTCTCGGGAATGTGCTGAGGCTAGAGGTAAGTTCAAATTTATACCTGCTTAGGTCGGTCTGCATTACCTCAAGGCTCTGGAAAATACATATCAAAAGACCTACCTACAGCCGTTTTTGCGATCACCTTAAAGGTGTTACCACTATCCCCGAAGACGAAAACGTTTTGATTCCTTATCGTCTTATCATCGTGATTTCCAATCATATTTCGTTATAGTTGCTATTTACGTGCCGTTGTTAGCCTAAGATAATAAGAAAACCCATTTACGGACACTTTTGCGCCTGCAGAATTCTTAGAATCCAGGAAATATCGCGCCAGAGCTTAAATGCAAACTTAGCTTGCCTATACCACGAGACCAACAGTCAGTCTCTATAGGAGGGATCATTACATCAAGATTCCTGCCGGCTACCCAATGGTACAGAATAGATAGTTGCCAATGGGTAGCATGGTGCATGAGAAATAAGATCGAGATTCGGTTCGGTCGGCAGCGCGAATGTGACGCCCCTAGTGTTGCACACGTCCACAGGCCTCGTTAACCACTTTCCATCAGGTGGACCGTGTGCTTGTCTGCCTCCTAAATAGTATTAAGAAAGAGGCACGTAACTTTTATCTTTTTATCGGCCCTTTTGAAAATTCTCATCCCTCGTCTGGTGTTATTGGTGTGCAATACGGTACATTTATGATCTAGCGGTCTATATCTATAAACCAATTACTAACAAGGATAAGTCATGACTATTAACACCGTAATCACAGATATTCAAACTGCAGACAAACTCAAAAATCCTTAACCTCCTAACCAACAAACCGACAACACTAAATCGAAAACCTATTGCTTTGAATATCTATCATAACTAAACAAACTTAAATCTAATCCAAATACAAAATTCACACCGAAATTCTACAACACCGTGAACTCAGGCCCTGTACCGAAGTACCGTGTCGAAGGGCTAGAGGCGGGTCGCGGGGCGGGGCGAGACGCCGCCCCCGGGAGTGGCCCTGCGCAAGCGCGCACGCCCGCGCACCAACCTTATTGTAGCCCACCGGTACCTGTTTTAGGCGTTGTCTTAATAATAACTTAATAAGTGATTTTCACTAGTTCGCGCGATTTTTTCTCGCAAGAGTCTGCGACGAAATGTTGTGAGTGCCTAGTTGCGAGCTTCTGTGGTGTCTATCACAAACTTATTTTTTGTGATATCCAAGCAGAGCGCTATGCGCCGCCTCGTAGGACTAAGTAATACCCTTTTTTATTTTACTTCAGGTACTTAACTAGATGATGGGATGGTGAATTCTTTCGTTGGTTTTTTTAAACTCTAAAGTCAAATATGGTTTGTTTGTTATGATACTACAACTACTTACAGGTTTTTAACTTTTTATACGATCAATCGCGTCGTTAGTTTGACCGAAATTTCGCGTTTAGAAATTGCAATCCGTACGGTTTGTGAGAATATGAAAGCGCATAGTATCTAAGTAGTTAAGTACCTACCTATGACCTACTAGGGAAGAAGAGTGAGAGTCCGGCTATGATTAGCTTACTTTAGTATTGTAGAGTTAGCTATTTATCACACATCGTAATTTTTTTAGAGAAGATGTATTTTTGGAAAAGTTTAACTGTAGCTACAGAGTGTTATAGAAACGCTTCCAAAAATGGAAAAAGGCAATATGACCTTTACTGAAGATTTTTATAAATGCGAAAATTTTTTTTTTCGTTCGCCTTTTATTTTTAATCATGATTTTTAGGTATTAGCATTAAGGTAATAGGTATTAAATATTCTTCCTCATCTATTATGTTGCGCCCTCATTTAACCCGGTCGTATCCGAAGGTTTTCCAGTCTAACTGAGGGTTTGGCTTGACTTCGATATTTTCTGTGAAGCGATTGCCATCTGACCCTCACAACCCACTGGCGATTTCGAAGCATTGCATTTAGATGAGTTGTTGGACTTTTAGGGGCTTCAACTACCCGTAACGACTGCCATAATAGGTGTAAGTACGCTAGTATTATTATCTATTCTGTGGTGTAAGGCAATAGAAGGAGGTAGGACACGACGGTATTTCCGTCCAATTGAGCAGTCCGACTGGGGAAGTACCTCCGCCCTACAGAATATCGCGGCCATAATAACCTCGTGTTGTGTTCCCGGCGGTGAGTAGGGTGGCCAGAGCTCACTAGAGAGTTTTTGTGCTGTAAGTGGGAAGACCAAGGGCTATTCCTGCTTTGTCTTCTACACTGACGGCACAGTAACTCTTGGTACACAGGGTCGGCAGCACGAGTGTGACTCCTCTGGTGTTGTACACGTCCATAGGCCACGGTAACCACTTTCCATCAGGTGGGCCGTGTGCTTGTTTGTCACCTCAGAGGCATATTTTTTTTTTTAAATCGTACACCCGCCTACTGCGTATTAGTCGCGTTCACAACCGCCACGCCAGCACCACAGAGGATAATATAGAGCATTAGATAGATAATAGAGCATTAGGTATGCTCTATTATCTACCTAATTATCTTCTTCTTCATCCTAGCGTTAATCCCAGTCGCATCCGAAACTTTTTCAATGTGGAGTTTGGTATCCGCTTTGCCAGTCTAACTGCGGATTTGGCTGAACTACAATATTTTCTGTGATGCGACTGCCATCTAACCTTCACAACCCAAAGGCGATATCGAAGTTATTGCATTTAGACCCGTTGTTGTACTTTTTAGGGTTCCAACTACCCGTGACGGCTACCATAGATGTTCGCGTGGCAACCGGACAGACGGCTTAACGTTCTCTCCGAGGCACGACCAGAACAATGCAAATACCCATATTCATGCATACAAAATATTTGCATTCACTATCGCTACACAACAAAGGCAGCACTTCATCTAAATATCAATAACAATAAAAGGTTTTGCGAGACTGGAAAAAAAAACTAGGTATTCCAATAAAAAAGAAATTAAGGCCCATTTTCCTTTTTGGAATTGTTTCCCCCAACATCCTATATAGTTAAATATAAAATTTTATAAACCTAACATACCCAAACGGTACCTACGTACTATAAAGCAGGTATCAAACGGTTTGATGTAAGTAGGTAAGTAGATACGATAGGGAAAACGTTCTACAAATTAAAAACGATAACCTAATAAAAATACCGACCACAAGACCAAAAAGCACCTAAAACGAGCACTAAAGAACGAAAAATAAGATTCCTAGAGAATGAACCAACCCTGTAACTCTCTAGGAATCTGTCACACTTGACTATTTGGTTTAGTACCGGCCTGTCAGGAAAAAAACTGGTAGACTGCAATAAATAATTACAATACCTACTCATAGCGGTAAACACCAGTTTCGTCCAAAGTTTACACTTTCGAGCCCGAGATCCGCTTATTGTTTTCGATTAGTATGTAAACCTTCCCAGGCGACTGCCTACTGACCCTGAAACTGCGAGAGGAAAACCAGCGCAGAAACATGTCCGTTGTTCCACAGGTGCACTGACTCAATCGAGTTGGTAGGGCCCTTTATACAGTCTATACAGAAGACTACAAACTACAAAACATAAATAATAATTATGGATCTAAAAACTACAGCTGGTAAAATATAAGCTGATAGTTACCTAAATTAAGCATAGGATACCTTTTTTTTTATGTGCGGGATATCCCCCCCTTCGGTGCCGAAGGGGGAGGTTATGTCGGACTCGAACCGCCTAAACCGCACGCCGTCTGTGGGTCGATGTGCTAGGCCAAAGGTGAGGTTGTCTCGTGACATATCCCTCGCACCCCGGCTGACCCAGGGCCATTCCTCTCGGTCTGGCCCTCCTCGGGAGGGGGCACCACGCGGTCCCCGACTCCCCCCGGTATGGCGCGCATCGCGACGATGCGCGCCGCCGCCGTGGCATGCTTCTGCTAGGGTGACGAGCGGCTCCACCCGTCACCCTCAGGCCCGCGCTCATGGAGGGCGGAGGTCGGTTTGCGCCCTCCGACGACCGAGCCGCCTTCGAACGCGGCCAGCGATGTCCGTGAGTCTTTCTCGCTTGCTGCGCCGCGCCCACTCTGCTGTCTCCTTCACGAGCATGACCTGCTCGCAGTAGGAGGAGACCTATGTAGTTTCAACGATATCAAAACTGAAATATTTTGAATGAAATTTTAAAGCAATCTAAATATTCAAATAGATTATAAACAAAAAATATTGAATCGGTCTAGACGGGGTTTAAACCCGCGATTTTTACATGCCAGGGGTAATGCTTGGACCACTGAGCAACATTTTCTAGTACGGCATGTACGGCACATGTACTCTGAAATTCAGCTTTCTATGTATGCTGCCACCTGGCTTGCGTTTTTGGAGGCGCTCATGAGATGCTCCGGTGTACCTACATGATGTAAGTACGGCACATGCTAGTGGGACGGCCATAGTCTGTAACCCCACATGCACACCACAGCAGATCTTGCAACATAATAAAGCACCTATAAGTGGCGTGGCTCTAACCCGATTATTGCCGGCTTTGGGTCGTATGGTGCATGACAAGCTAGGTCGAGTTATTGCTTTTCCTTCGACTTCTCTTTTTAACATTCTCACCCTCCGCCACTGTTATGTTTTTTATACCACTGAGGTGGCGAACAAGCACACGGTCCATAGGAAAGTGGTTACCGTGGCCTATGGACGTGTGCAACACCAGGGGAGTCACATTCGTGCTACCGACCCTGTAAACACAGAGTGTTCCTGTGCCGTCAGTGTAGAAGACAAAGCAGACTAGCCTTTGGTCTTCCCAGCACTGACAGCTCCAAAACTGTCCAGTGAGCTCTGGTTACCCTACTCACCGTCAGCAACACAACAAGTAAGTAATTAAGTAGTATCAAGTACATTTTATAAAATCTCTACGATTCTACTGAACCTCTGTACCTGTATACGATGCGTACGGCATCGCCATCTATCGAATAATATTCACACTTTAGCGCATGCGCTGTATTCCCGCGAGTTCAATAATATTTCTATCTTGTCCGCCCGTTATCTATCAAATTGAGAATATTTTAAAGTGTTCTACTCAATTCTATCCACCGAAATAAGTACTTATTAAGTACTTTCATAAGTAGTATTGTAAGCATGTGATCGATCTTTGACTAGCAGAGTATTCATAATGATCTGATTGCCTTGGTTCCCCCTCCCCCCCTTTTTCTGTTGACTGATTATTCTGAAATATTGTACACACTTTTAGTTCGGAGAATAATACAAATAATACAATAAATAAAACAGTTTGATTTGCTCTTAATACCTTGGTATTGAGTTAAAGGTAGAGGTGTACGTAATAACGTTGGCAAAAAATGGGTGTAAAATAAACCCCTGTTTGAAAAAATACTTACCACCAAATGGGTTATTTTACCAATAGTCGTAACGGTTCTTAAATAAAATAGTACCCATAAATAAAGATGCCTGTGTCATTTTCCTTTTAATATCTAATATAGCTATTCCTAAAATATTATAATACGTAAATAAATACACCCACGACATCTAAATAGAGTTCCATTGAAAACAAAATACGCACGTCCTGATACGAAATTCAAAGGAACACCCACGGCTAATCGACCACGTCCTACCTATAATGTTCGTCGAAGGGTATGGAGGGCGGAGGGTGGCGTATCGACCCGCGGATTACCTACCACCCGCTGGGAAGGGTGGGCGTGGGTGTCTTTATAATGCGCGATGTGAAAAATAATCGGATAGGTTCCGTGATCGTCGCGCAGTCGGGCCGCGAACTGCCGTGCTATTCCGAACAGTCATTAAACAAACTCGATTATGAATCCGCGGTGAGATTCAAGTTTCGTATTCTGAACACGTCGGTTAATGAGTAAGTTCGACACTAGCGCCACTAAGTGATGACGGAAGTGAGAAGAATTACTCCAAGTGAGTATTTTGACGTTTTTCAAAATTTGGTATTCCGAAATAAAATTAACGCGCTGCTCGTAAAGGTCATTAGAGTAATTAGGTAGATTCATAAGTTGTGTAGAATTTAGATACATAAGTGAATTACGTATTATGCTTAGTCTAAAAGTGTAAATCTAATAGAGTAATAATTAGATAAAATAACAATTAAAAAATAAAAATCACAGGTTAGGTACCCAAAAGCAGGTATTAAGAATATGTACCTATAACTTGCCATGATGAAAGGGTGCAAACGATGTCCTTCGCATATAGGTTTTGTTTAAGCAATGAGAAATTTATGGTGAAATAAAGAAGATCACACACTTATGTATGTAGATGTAACCTGAAAACATTGCAGTTATCACGTAAAGAAGATGAAATTTCGTTACTATAGTTTTATCCGGTATCAAAGTCAACTTATAAAAAAGCTATTATTGCCATCTTTCAAAAACATACTTTCGTAACTTAAGTACTTATCACTGAAATACATAGGTAAGTACAATAATATAACCTTTTATGAAGTAAAGGAGACCGAGTTGTAGGTTATAATGTGTGTTTCACCCGCGCGTGTGATGGGTACACAAACCCCACTCTCGCAACTCACAGCATTCCTGAGATAAGAGTAGTGCTATTTCAGATCATCTTCTAATAGGTAATATAAAATTCTCGAGTCACAATGTTCGTTCCCGTACTCTTCTGAAACTAATGAACCTATTTTCATGAAATTTTGTGTGCATATCGGGTATTGTCGTGGACTGTATGACTTTTATCTCCCTATCAGGATTCACTTGAATAAAACTCCAATTTGCAGACTTGCAGCTTTATTCTTCTTACTTCTATTGTTCTGGATCGCTATTAGAGCTTTTCCGAACTTGTGTTCAATTGTACCGTGTAGTACTGTACCGCTTTACGGGCGTAACATGCTCGCTTAAGTACTACATTTTTCGTTAGCCCGCATAGGCACTTAAGGAGCAATCTAAATGACGCGGTTTGCTACCGTGTCTTACAATGTATTCTTAATACTACTTATACACTAATATATACATTATATATACATTATAGACCGTTCTTCATGCGGCATGACTCGGCGTACTGGACAGTTCTCCCCCCAGTGCAGCAGTTTGCGGAACGGCCTTCTCCAGTACGACGATCTTACTCACAGGCCTTTTGAACACTCCGGTTTTTGTTCTTACGTCTGCCATCCGGATTCCACCGTCAGGTCCAGTGTAGGTGCGTGTGACTTCTCCCATTGGCCACACGTTGCGTGGTAAAACATGATCCACTATTACCACGATGTCCCCAATCTGCAGGGGTCGTCGTTGGCTGCTCGGCTCGCCGCGCGGTACCAGGGTGGGCAAGTACTCGCGTACCCACCTGCTCCAAAAATGGTCGGCGAGGGCTTGACAACTCCTCCATGTTCGACGATCGGCGTATTGACAGGGCCGTGGGTTAACGGTCTTGCGTTGATTGAGAACTCTGCTTCGGCTAGCAAAGTTCCCAGCACCTCTTCGGTCGGCTCTTTTTCGTTAAGAGTCGCCGATAACGCTACCTTCACTGACCGGACTAATCTTTCCCACGCTCCGCCTTGATTTGGTGCTCCCGGTGGTATGTACCGCCAGTTGACCGCGTGCAGCTGTCCCAAGTCTCGTAGTGCCGGCATCCACTCTTCGTATGCTGCCTTCAGCTCCTTATCGGCTCCATGGAAGTTGGTGGCGTTGTCTGAGTATATGGTTCTCGGCCAACCCCGCCGTGCGGCCATCCTTCTCAGCGCCATGATCGCGGAGCTCGTTGTGAGTGACGCGACGATCTCCAGGTGTACAGCTCTCGACGTAAGGCACGTGAACAGAGCCCCCCATCTCTTTTCTCGGCGACGTCCCAACTTGACTACCATGGGTCCGAAATAATCTAACCCACAGTGAGTGAAAGGTCGTTGATAGGGCTCGAGGCGTTCGCGTGGCAGGTCTCCTGTCGCTGGCGGCTGCGGTCGTGCTCTTCTTCTTCTACATATTCCGCAGTCTCGTTCTATCGTTCGAACGGTAGGTCGCAAATGGATGATCCAGTACCGCTGCCGCAGGTCGTTCGTAACCTGTTCGCGCCCGGCGTGCCCGGCGGCCTGATGTTCACGCATCACTATCAACTTAGTGACGCAGTGTCGGCCGTCGAGTATGAGGGGCTTCTTTGCTTCAACTGGCGCGGTAGCTGCTCCGATGCGTCCTTTGACCCGTAGTAGTCCATCTTCCAAGATCGGGTCCAGCTTATACAGACGACTTGCTTTAGAAATAGGGCGAGCGGTCTGTAGTCGCTCAATGTCTTCTCCGAAGCTATCGTGCTGCGCGCGGCTGATAATTGCATTCTCAGCTCTTTCGATGTGTGTTGTTCCTAAGTGCTTTGTTAGTCGGCGACACTTGTCCACGAAGGCTAACACGTAGGCGGCGGCTCTAACATACCGATTGTAGTTAGAGAACCGGGCGGGGTCGGGTAACCACGCATGATGCACTTTTCTCTTCTCGCTAACGTGTAACACCTCGAAGTCTTCAACTGGCTGTGTCTTGTCTGCCGGCCATCGTTCTTCTGGTTGCAACAGGAACTCTGGACCTTGAAACCACCTGTCATCCGCGGTGATCGGTAAGTAGGTGACGCGTGTTGCGTCGTCTGCTACGTTCTGCTCAGTCGGCACCCACCGCCACTCCTTGCTGTTAGTGAGCTCGGAGATCTCACCCAGGCGGTGGGCTACAAACGGCGTGTAGCGTCGCTCGTCGTTTCGCACCCAATGTATCACCGTGGTTGAGTCGGTCCAGTATACTGTCTTGTTTATCTTGACCCGATGCTCTTGCTTGATTGTTGCCGCTAGTCTTGACCCGATGACCGCTGCTTGTAGCTCCAGCCGAGGTATAGTCTGCGTGCGTCGTGGCGCCACTTTCGATTTGGCGGCCACGAGGCATAACCTGACGCTGCCGTCCGACTGAATGACGCGCCAATACGCCACTGCCGCGTACGCTTGTTCACTCGCGTCACACAGCACATGCAGCTGTAGGTCTTGAGCTTCGTTCAGCATGTAGCAGCGTTCGAGTCGCAGGCAGGCTAGGTCGTTGAGTCGCTCTAACCAGGCTGCGAAGAGCTCATTTTCTTCTTCGGGTATAGGTTCGTCCCACGACATCTGAAGTCGCCACAGACTCTGCAGCACGATCTTAGCGCGTATAGTGAAGTGGCTCAGCAGTCCGAGGGGGTCATAAATCGACATGACCGCGCTGAGGGCTTCTCTCTTCGTCGGCGCTCGCGTCCGGTTGATCACTTCCGTGGGAACTCGGTTCATAGAGGTGTTGAACCCAAGCTCATCTTGTTCTGCGTTCCAGATGAGGCCGAGTATCTTGTTCTCGGGCCCATCTCCCCCCAGTGGCGTCGGCGACGTTGCTCGTAGCTCAGCCGGGACGTCGCGGAGCACGCTAGCTTGGTTCGTGTTCCACCCTCGTAGCTTGAAGCCGGCAGCTGCGTGGACCGTCATTAACTCGGAGACGGCTCGCTGGGCTTCCTTCTTCTGTAGCCCTACTTCGTAGCCTTTATCAGATCGCTTCAACGTAGATTCGACGATTCGCACCGCTCGACGTTCCGCGTCACTCACTTTCGGCTTGTGAGAGACACCGAGCGCGTCGATCTTGAAGTGATGGTCTACGAAGTCGTGTAGGCGTTCACTCTCATTTTCAGTTTGCTCAGAGGTGAAAACATGTAACACGTCGCTTTCGCTTTGGCGAATGATGCTTCGTGGTAATGTTCCATGTATCACCCACCCTAGGCTGGTTCTCGATGCTACGGGTTGGCCTCGTTTACCCAGACGCAGCTCCCGGGATACGATATACTCCCAGTGGTCTGTGCCTACTAGGATCCCCGGACGCGTCGACTCGTAGCAGACCTTGTTCTCTCCTAGGTCCCGCAGATGTTCATACTCAAGCAGCGAAGCCGGAATAGCTTGCTGATGTAGCTTCATAGACCGGATGGTGCGTGCCTTTAGTTCATGGGGCGCACCTTCGGGTCCCTTAATCTTCACGGTCACCAGCTGGCTTCTTTCTTCCGACTGCTGCATGTTGACCCCTCGCATTAGCAGTCGTTGCGGAGGTCCTCTTGCCCCAATTTTCCTTGCCAGGTCTGCATCGATGAGAGAGATGGTAGCGCCTTCATCCAGGAGTGCATGAGTCTTTGCCTCCCCCCCTGGTCCCACGACCGTGACGGGACACATCTTCAACAGCACGGCTCTTGGCTCAGCTGAGGACTGGGTTACCACTGAGAGTACTGCTTCCGTCGGGCTTGACGTGGTTGGCGGCTTCTCATCTTGCTTCGGCTTCTCACTGTGCAGAGTGGCGTGATGGGCGATGCGGCATTCGTTCACACCGCAAGGCTTCGACTTACACCGATTGCGTTGATGCCTTTTCACTAGACACTTGAAACACAATCCTTTTTCTTTCACGAAGTTCCATCGCTCTTCTACCGTTAGTGCCTTATACTGTGGGCACCGCGGTAACTCGTGGGCTTTCTCACACTTCAGACACTGATCTAGCCGTTCTTTCGACTCTGATGACTCTGTGACATTGAAGACAGCGTTCGTTTTCTTCTTATTCGCAGGCGCGGGCGTCGGGCGAGTTTCTTTCTTCGCTTGCGTGGTTGTACTACTCTCCGGGACGTAAGCATGCTTGAGCGCGCGGTCTGCCTCCCTCATCAGGAAGCGGGATAGCGTGATGATATCGGGTTCTGCCGCGATTCCGTAGTCCGTCGCGTAGTCGCACCATCTCGCTTGCACGTGAGGGCTCAGCTTGTTCAAAATTTCTCTTACTAGCGCTGGGTTGTACAGGTATCCCCGCTGATCAATGTTCTGTAGTACACACACGACGTTCTGTACTCGTATTGCGAATTTATTCAATTCCACTGCCGACGATCCTGGCCTTGGTAGCTTCTTCAAGTCTTCAAATGCCTTGTCGATAATTACTTCAGGACGGCCGAAAGACTGTTCTAATGTTCGGAGTATGACGTCCGGATCCGTTGCGGTCGCGAGTAGTGCTGCCACGATGTCTCGTGCTTCCCCGGTGAGACTCTTCCTCAGTCGCTGTATATTCTCAATCGCCGATATACTGTACAGCTTCGTAGAGTCGGTGTAAGCGGCTTTGAACGTAAGCCACTCTCCATGAGCCCCCGAGAACGTAGGTAGATCTGCACACCGTATTCTGGGTCTTGCTAGTCGCTCCATCGCTTCAGTCAGTTGATCAATGCGACTCGTTCGCGTGGGTGTGTCTGACCTTCCATGCAGTTCGAACCGTAGGTGCCGATCTTCTCTGCTCCGTGTTCTCGACTCTTCTGGCTCCGTTCTTGGCATGACGGGGTTCGCTTGCAGCCACTCATCTACTCTTCTGTGATGTGTTTCAATGGGTACATCTTCGTGAACGCTTTCTTGATCCTCTTGGATGGCCGTAAGTTCGGTGGCCAACCTTTTCCTTATCAATTCTGCTTCAATTTCGAGTTCTTTCTTCTTTAGTTCGGCCAGCTTTTCTGCAGCTTCCAACTCGAGCCGGGCCCGGGCTGACGCAGTTGAGCGGTGCGATCTCACCGACCCTCCCGGTGAACCAGTTCGAGGTAGGTTCCCGGGCTTCAGTCTAGGAGCACTAGGAGGAGCGTCGATCGTAGCCCCTACCCTAGACTCCATACCCAAATGCGTGCTTGGCGATGCCGGCGGACCCAGAGCCAACCTTCGGCGCCGTTCCTCTTCAATGCGCTGCTGTCTCAGGTCCTCTTCCCGTTGTCGAGCTAGAACTTCCTCTGCGTCAGCCTGACTTCTAGTCACCACCATCTTGAACACGAAGTATTCTTGAAGCGTAGATTCTTCCAACCTTGAAGCTGATCTTCACAATTCGATCCGGCTCGAAGGACCAAACAATGTCGTGGACTGTATGACTTTTATCTCCCTATCAGGATTCACTTGAATAAAACTCCAATTTGCAGACTTGCAGCTTTATTCTTCTTACTTCTATTGTTCTGGATCGCTATTAGAGCTTTTCCGAACTTGTGTTCAATTGTACCGTGTAGTACTGTACCGCTTTACGGGCGTAACATGCTCGCTTAAGTACTACATTTTTCGTTAGCCCGCATAGGCACTTAAGGAGCAATCTAAATGACGCGGTTTGCTACCGTGTCTTACAATGTATTCTTAATACTACTTATACACTAATATATACATTATATATACATTATAGACCGTTCTTCATGCGGCATGACTCGGCGTACTGGACAGGTATGTTTGAGAATTGGGTAATTTCTATTTTTCATTCCCCGATCCGCGATAACCGACATCCAACTGCTAGTAATTCATAAATTTGAAAACTGGCCAAGAATCTCAGATCTCTCGAATCTTAAAAAAAATTTCAATGTACAGTTCCAACGAGTAGTTTACTCGAGTTCCATAACAACTTCAAATAAAAAAGTTAAGACGCAGAAACATAGGAAAAAGACGTATAAAATACAAATATAAATAGATATATACTACCCATGGAAAATCGTATCGTCTAAATGGATCTTCAATTCAAATTTATTTTATGAATCTGCAGAATTTTCTTTTAGCTTGATACAATTTTAATGGTTTAAATTGAAGTCATTAAAATTTAATACCTTTTGGAGCTTATATTTTTTCTAGATTCTTGCTTTATGTAAGATTGGAATATAGTTTTAAATATTTTTGTGATTTTGATGCGTCACTGCTTACTAATATTCGATATTCAATGCATTTCATTAAACAATTAACCAACTCTTTATGTATTTAAACATATTTAGGTTTTTCCCTGACTAGCCATGGGTCTATCCTGGGTATCATCATCATCAAGAGAACGGGAATTAGCGTGCCCATGGTGTAGGTACTCACATACCTTTGATTGCCTGACGTTTCGTTATTATTTACCTAATAACTCTTGCTCGTATCTATTTGAGTGCTCGTATCATAGAAGCTGTAGTAAGTAGTCACATTCCTGAACCTATCGTGTTGCAAGTATTTAAAAATTTCGATAGGTGACCGCTTACCATCAAATGGGTCGTGTACTTTTTGCCGTCTGGCGAGTATATAATAACGATCGAATGAGTATTTCTACTAGAAAGCGCATCGGCACGAAGATAAATACAGTAGCCTAATTATAATAATTACTTACTTTCTCAATAGAAAAGTAATAATGGTGTAGCGTATAATTAGTTTCAAGAAATGAACATTTAGGTACATATACTTACATATCTACCATTCTGCAGTGACTTAATTTTTTGAATAAGTATGCCATAACTTTATTTTTGTTCCGCACTCTGTCTTTTTACAATTTTGTAGCCAAGCCAACGAAATCAAAAACCCATTATGCCGATCGCTCTTTTTGCTTCAGGTTATGAAAATTTTGTTATCAATCATTTTATCATAAGCTGAAATTGAGATAATTTTTATATTTCTTTATACTTACATTCTTACAGCACTATGTTACAGTAAAATTCTGATTGTAAAGCATTCACATAACAAACCTAGGTATAGTTTCCGCACGCGTAGAAAATAGTTAGAGTAAAATTCTCTGCTTTAATAATACCATGAGTCAGGATTTATATTTTCCTCCATCACTGCCGTTCATGCAGGGACGCCCTTCACGCATAGGTATTGTCACTAAGTTGGGATCTGTATCATTAAAATTCTCCGAACATACACAGGAGCAATGAATACGGCTTCCTCACCAAATGCTCACAGAAGTATTATCGTAACTTGGCCTCGTATTGCAAATTATGACGAAGATCCCAAAAAGTTCGTACCTTTGTAACAAGGATCTAAGAAAATATGGTTAGTTAAGTATTTTTATACGGTAATTTAATTACTTAATGATACAAACACATTATTCCAAAATTATCAGACAATTTGCCGCCTAAATTGTAAGGACGTCTGAATAAATTCGATTGTTGAATTTCGAATTCAGTTTTTTTTTCTACTTTGTTTAGAACTGGCCATGTTCTAAGAACGTGTGAATAAATTAAGCTTCTTTGAGTGTTTCTTTTTTTTTTAGGTTAGTTTATACAGCCTCCGTGGCGTAGCGGTAGACAACGCGGCCGCTAGGAGGCGCGGGTTCGATCCCGGCTCAATGCAAATATTTGTATGCATGACTATGATTATTTGCATTGGTCGTGCTTCGGATACCACGTTAAACTGTAGGTCCTAGTTGCCATACGAACATCTATGGCAGTTTTACGAGTAGTTGGAGCCTTCAAAAATCCAACAACTGGTCTAACTGCAATGCTTCGATATCGCCTTTAGGTTGTGGAGGTCATATGGCAGTCGCTCCACGAAAAATATCGAAGTTCAGCCGCATCTTAGTTAGACTAGAAGCCGACCCCAACTGGGCTGTAAAAAAGCTCAGCGAATTATAGTAAGTAGATTGTTCAACAAGGGACTAAAACAAGCCATAATGACACGAGATGTTTGGCTAATAGTTTGAGTGTCATTATAGTTGTTTAGTCCCACGTTAAACACTCTACTTTTCACTTTGAATGCGAGGAAAAAATACGATGTTCTATACAAAATTATAATATTTAAAATAACAAAGTTGCTAAGATGCACAATTAATTGGTGTAGGTAATTGGTGATTACAACGCAAGCTTAATACGAATATGTAATCTATTCAAAATTCAAATTGCAAATAAATTTGTCCCACGGTTTATTATTTTTGATAAGTGACGTACGCTTAAAATGCTTGCATATTTAGCCAACAGATTCAAACTTGAAAAATAATTTAAAACTAATTGGAAATGCATAATAAAATGAATTAATCCTTAATACCTACTTACATAATAATTAATTAAATTATTATCATTAATCGTGTTTCACGAAATTAAATGGGTTTTTAGATTTTTTCAAATTTAATTTTGAGGTTCTTTCTAAACACAATCACTAAAAAGGTGATAATCCTCCCATTCTCAAACACCGTGATTGGCTGTTTCGGAGTTTTCAAAGTAAATTAAAAAAAAAATACTTTAGTCCCTAGAGATTAATAAGGAACTTTAGTCCCGATATGCAGAGACTAAAGTAACATTTTAAGAGCATGAGAAGTGAAAAATGATATAACTACCTAGGTCAGTAATTTTTTATTTTTGATCCATAATAATAGACACCTTTTATCCAAAATATCATTCATAGCACTATATGTCACTCTAAAATCCGGTTTTAGTGATCCACTGCGGTAACTGAACCATTAAAAACTATGGTTGTTACTAATAGTAAAACTCGCACTAGGGGTAGAGATAAAGTCGTGTTTAACTAATTTTAACTAGGAGTACGTGCCTGTCACTTGTGCCACCCTCCGAGGGGGCTCTATCAGCCATAGGGTGACAATAATCCAATTAATATTTACAAACGTAGATACTGTTTGTTGAATATTAGCATGTGTATGTTAATGATAATCCCAGACAGGTTATTGTTGATATTATTTATATTTATATATATCTTCAAATTCAAATTCAAAAAGTAATTTATTCCATAAGAATTATAAATTTGTTTGAAATTGTCATTATTTTTTCCCCTACTGTGCAGTGCGTGACATAGCAACTACTGAGAAACACTGCGAGAAAACTCAGTAGGAATCTTTTTTTTTTAAACATCGTCTTACTCAGGGTGAATGCAGCTTTCCAATGGTGAAAGAATTTTTGAAATCGGTACAGTAGTTTTTGAGTTTATTCATTACAAACAAAAACAAAATATAAATCTTTCATTACAAACTAAAATACAAATCTTTCCTCTTTATATTAGTACTCGTAGTGTAGATGTAGATTGTAATGGGGCCCCATCGAGACCTTTAGTGCCAATCCGAAATTGCTGCAAGACAGTATATCTAATGATTGGTATACGAAGTTCTAGCGTTGGCTTTCCTCTTGGGTATGGAGGGTAGAGGTAAGGAGGACAATCTAGTATATGAAAAAGTGTCCGTCAAAATGTATTAAATAAGGGTGACGCCACATTAGCATTAGGGTCAAATCGATAACCGTACTATTTACAGCTTGCGAAATAAAATTATTCTAAATGCACGTTTTCTTTACTAAAATATTTCCTACAACGTAAGTTGTTGAAATTCTCAATTATTAACTACTTTAGTCGACAATGATATTAACAATTACTACATTGATACTATACCCTGTGCCTCCACCAGCGCCGTTTTGGAACGTTTTTGAACTGTTATTTAGCGCATACAGCTAGACACTTTTTCAACTTTTCTCCCATATGCGATGATCCTTCTTACCTCTACCCTCCATTATCTTGGGTTTGTGACGTCAGTTTATTATCATCGTCATGGTATTTATTTATGACAATTGTGTGATTAACTACATAGTCAAATGTTTATTATTACCAAACATCAAAACGGCATCAAAATTGTTAATAGTTCCGTGAAAAGTAATAAGTATGAAATAACGATGCATCTGTTCTGTCTTAGGTACAACGTTATTGCTCAATATTATTGACTACTAGCTTTTGCACGCGGCTCCATACTTACAAACTTTTGCGTTTATAATACACACACTGGCAGAATTAGCGGAACACAAAAATAGCTTTATTTTTAAACAAATAATAATCAAACACACAAACAACAGTTAAATTAACATGTTTTGACATTTTTTGCAACACCATACTTAAAGTTTAAAAAAAATACGGGATGCACTCCGGGAGTGCCGGCAGAAGTGAAAACTTTTTCTTTCTTTCCTTTCTTCTTCGTTATATACAGAGAAAAAGATAAAAAGAACATACCATACCATACCTATAATATAGCGCCAATAGAACCTATCACTAATGTTCTGTCAGAAGAAATTAATGAATTACAAAAAGAAAAAATAATCACAAAAAGTGTCAGAAGCCCAGGTTAGAACCCGGTACTATCTGAAACCATAAGGACTTACAGTCGAAGCGCTTACCGCTAAGCTACAAAGATTAATAGCGTATCTGTCAAAATAAACACTCTCTTGCTAATGTTGTATGACGTCAGTCGTCGGTTACGGTTCAAAGGTCAAGTGATCCTGACGGGAGTTTAACACTTTTTACCCATCCAACACCGCTTAAGAAGTTTTCACTTCAAAAACTTAATTAAACAAAATGCGTTTTTCTTAGATTTCGTAGTGACAGAGAAACAGTTGAAATTTTTACATTAGATTTTATGACGGTTTAAAATTAATTAAATGAATGTTTAATAATGAGTGTTTCCCACTGGTGCCCTGATTAAGGTTTCCATCCGTCTGGGCATGCTGAGAATGATGTTGTCAATGATTTCTTTTCGCAGCTCGCCCAGATTGTTAGTAGGTGGCATTCTTGATTTAACACTCCCTGTTTAGCAAGTCCCAAACGTGTTCAATCGGATTCATATCCGGGCACCGTGCTGGCCACTCCATCACCGTAACACCAACATGGTTTAGGTATGCCTGGACTGAGCGAGCACTGTGAGCCCGAGCATTATCCTACATTAAAATGAAGTCGTTACCAATAAATGAAGCAAATGGCACAACATTTTCCTCTCAAATCTCCCTGATATACCGATCACCAGTCAGATTTCTGCCGTCGACTACCACTAACTCCGTGCGAGCTCCTAAACATATCCCTCCCCAGAACATAATTGAGCCGTCACCATATGCCGCTGTATTTTCAAAATTAGACTGTAAATAAAAGATAAAAAGAGCATACCATACCATACCTATAATATAGCGCCAATAGAACCTATCACTAATGTTCTGTCAGAAGAAATTAATGAATTACAAAAAGAAAAAATAATCACAAAAAGTGTTGGTTTATTTTGCGTCTCCATATTCACTGCCTTGCATCAATCTGATTTAACAGAATTCTGCATTCATCAGTAAAGAGAACCTGTCCCGACTTGTCAAAGTCCCAATGACTATGTTCACGAGCAAAGTATAGTTAGTTTGTGCGGTGGTGTCTCTCAAGTTTTGGTGCTTTAGCGGGTATAAATGGGTAATTTCACGCTGCCAAATTTTATGCTAATTTCGGTGCTATTTTTCAATCATAGGTTTTCCGATGAAAAAATTTAATGATGTTGTTTTAGAACACATTAGTATTCCAGATATTTAGATGGAAACAAAAAACTGCTTTGCAGGCCTTCCACCGAAATTGCAACATCACACCTTGAAATTAGCAAAAAATTTGGCAGCGTGAAATTACCCAAATGAGCCTATACCAACTTCCTCGAATCTTCTGCGAACTGTCCGCTCACCTCTCACTCTTCTTACTCCTTGAACTTCCTCCAATGCATTTCGGGCCTGCACCGCCGTAAGTATCGTGTTCCGACGAACTTAAAGTTGTTTCGGTCATTTCTCCTTGAAGTACACATTCTCCTGCCTTGTCCTCTTCTCCTCACTAGAGAATTCCTCAAACTGTAACGTTCGACAGCGTTAAATAAGGTATACTTAGATGTTCGTAACTTATCAATAAGCGAGAAAACACAAAAGTCTCATAAAACTGCAATACAATGTTATTCAAATGGATTTTACGAAAATAGAAAATCTACGTCAAAGCAGTCGATGGATATGTATGAATGAAAAATTAAAACAAACTAATGAATAAATGACAGTTGACATAATTGTTCAATTTTCAAATTAGACGTTTTTAAAAAAAAACATGTAAATTTTATAAAAAAAGTAATGTAACCGGCCAGTGCTACGAAAAAAAAAATTTAATTCTTCCTTTTTTTGTGTTAGGCTAATTCTGCCGGTGTGTGTATTAGTAGGAAGTTAGGACTAGCTCGCGTGGATGTGTTTTTTTAACCTTTCATGTGGCTTTTGGAACATACAAAAAAAAACTACCGAATCGGTCGAGACGTTCTCGAGTTTTGCGCTTAGCAACATCCATTTGCTAGTTGGGTGTGAACTACATGGTAAATATTCCGATACCTCTATTAATGTACCTAGGTACCAAATGTTAATTTATACAGTAAGCTCAGTGAACACTTTTATATTAACTACTTATAAGCTAATACCGTCATTATCAATATAAGTTGATATTATCACAACAGCGTTGTTGCACTTTGATGCCAGAGGTTCATACTGCTACTCTTTCTCTTGACTTAGCAAAAATAAGCTTTATTAATCTTGTTAATTAATCCATTTTTTATATATATATATATATATGTCATTTTCATTATTTTCATTTCAAATATATATGATATATTTCATCATTATAAAGAAGAAAAAAAAAGTGGTACAATCAAATGTCCCCGTCGCACCGCTTCACGTCGTTGTTCAATCAATTAATCTTTAAGCCACAAAAGTAACATTATCCAGTTTTAATTCCCTTGACATATTATATAAATTGAAGTTAAATCATTTTATCTAGCAGTTTAAAGTTAATATAGTCTCATTGTAAGTAAGAAACAGTAGTTAATAAGTGCATTATAGTTTAACAAAAATCGCAAGAAAATATAATTGCGGATCTACTTTTTAAGACCAAATATACATACAGTTTGAACATAATTTTCTAATGAAAACCTAATAATATTCATAACTAACATATTTTTATTTCACTTTAAATTCGTCTGCGACATGGCATAAAATTAAAATACATTGGAAAATGGTCCTTGCTCAGTTGCCGCTAACAACATTAAATTCCCTTTTTCCTTACATCTCTTTCATAAAAAGAGTTTGTATATATTGTTGATACTTAAAAATCTATTTCAAATATCACTTATTCAATCATATAGCGTTCAATTCAAAGTTTTCAAATATCCAAATCAATAAATCTGTTCGCTTTGCACCAAGCGGCCGCGGTGTGTTCGGATATTTAGGCCTAAACGAGCGGGCTCGTGATCCAGTTGTGCGCTCGTCTGCGCGCCTAGTACATATTGTTATAATTATTGCTACATTATGCCTTATAATGACTTAATAATAGCAGACATTATTAATTATAGTTATTAATATAATTCATAATAATGTATGTAATAATGATCTCAAACGTTAACAATATGGAATGGCTTGGTACTGTTGCGTAAATTGATCATTTGATGATAAATAGTTGGATCCTTATTTATAATCCAGAATAAACGAAATAACTATTAAGTATACTAATATTATTACTGTATTACGTATTGTAATGCATAGACAAAACAAACACGCATTCCAGAAAATAACAATTAAAAAATAATCGAATTACTATAGGCTAATATTCAAGTAATTAAATTTTCTTGTCTTGTCTTAGATATGTGAATTTTCATATTATATCGAATGAAGGAAAACAGAGTAGACTCAATAACAATATGTTTTGTGGCTTGGGCTGTTGGGCCTCTTGGTTTATCAGTGTTTCAAGCAACAATAACCCACTTCTGCTACATGTTTATTACTAAGCCAAGAAAAATTACATTTTGATATATTTATATCTTAACTATTGTAGGTGTATATTTTTAAAACAGTAGGCCTACAATCCCAAAAACTGAGCTAAAAGCACTTCATTCTGCCTTTCTAAATTGATCTCAACAAATTCAACTAGTATCGCCAACTTTCTCGCGGATCACGACTCGACAACATCCGTTCTCTTCTGAATGCACAATAGGCATGCTGACGTCCCTTTTAAACTTGTTTAATTACCATATACCTGTCTCCTTCTGTTTGTCATGCGATGTTGTCAATCCTCCATACCGTACGCGGTGACCTTGTGGCGATGTTACACTGGTTAGACGTAACAAACACTAGGTATTATAAAGCAACTTAATAAATTTTAAAATGAAAAAAGTATACATTTGTAAATAAATAAGTCATTCTGTTGACTAGCTTAATATTTTAATGATGGTTATCTTGTTTTGTTGGTCAAATTATATAAGTTGTCTGGTTTAATAATGATAGAGATATCTAATAACAAAGTAATTTAATTTAATTTTTGTTCGTTTCTTTCAAATGATATTTTGATTTATCGCCGAAGATCAATTTTGATAGTTAATTCATGATCTTCTACCATCCACTTATTAATTCAAAAGGCTCTATTCAGGGTCTTTAGCTCGTGAAGGTAGTTTTGCCCTCGGTAACGTGGTGTAAATAGATCCGTCCTTTTGTGAAAAGTTTAAGTTTATAGAAAGTACCAACAGTCATGAAGTGCCCTTTTGTCAACTAGGTTTTGTAAAACATCAGACTATGAACTCTAGGAGAACATGTAATGTAGTTACTACTTTCAATTATTTACTTAAACTGTGCACTTCAGTATACCATTTTTAAACAAACTCATTATAAATTAAACTGAGAAAATTTTGTAAGTTGGTAAAAAAGTTGGCGATATATTAAAATAGTAACATTCTGAACTAATTACTATCCATAAAAAAAGAGGCCGTTTACTCCGCAAGTTTAAGCCCCTAGCTGCTTGTTTAGAGCACATGGCTTGATAATGAGTACTTTCCCCCCTTCAGTTTCTTGCCGGAGTCCTCTCAGGCATGCACTTGTCTTTGCACAACTGTGGTCTATTTTTGCTAAACAAGGTAACTAAAGATTATTATTTTGTCGTTTAGAGGTAGTTTTTAAGTAGGTACTTACCTAACAACAATCACAGAAAAGTAACGAGGAAATCCTGTTCGGACGTGTAATGCTTAGGGATGAAAGTAATGTCGTAAGGAAGGCATTAACTATGGAAGTGGATGGCGACGAGGGGAGGAAGACCTAAGAGGCGATGAATGGACTATGTGAAAAGTAATATAGCTGTCGCCGCCAACTAGCTCAATCAGCCGTCCAAGTAACTGCCTAGGCAGTTAACTAAACGGCGCCATTCAATTAACGGCCTGAATGATATTCAGCCGTCTCGTTTATTACATCATTTGATAACCTGGCTGGCTAATGCTTAGGCAATTCGTAAGATGGGGCACTACCTCGAAATAAGATCGGGTGGCACGGTAGTGCCCCCGCCAAGTCGAGCGCGATGCTAACACTGCCGTACCATCCTTACACTGCTATACTATCCTTTACTGGAACCATTTCGCCGCATTTTCAGGCCCCTATTTGAGAATCTCTGGATAAGACCAGAACGCAGAAATTTTCTTCATCCAGTAAGTTATAAACACATACTTAAAATCCAAAATTTGAAGTAGGAGTAAGAGGTCATTTAGTTCCGAAGTTAAGCGAAAGCAAAGTTTCGCATTTATGACACTCACTCACTCACTCACTCACTCACTTATGATCATCAAAATAGAAGTAGTAATTCCCATAAACTCAGAGTGCTGAAATTTGGTACAGAGTTAAGGTTTAATGGCCACATAAATGAAAAACTATAAAAACTAGGATAATCATAGATCTGAGGTACCTGATGACCCTGATTTGAAAATACAAGAACCCAACCAAACTATTAGAGATCGACATATCGCCTTTACAAAAAATATTTAACTTGGTGGGCCGCTTCATTTGATGTTAAAAATCGAAGGTCTGAAGTATCTGATGAAGAACCCTCAGCTGGTCTCAGCTGTATTAGAAATATGGTAATGCCCCCTTCTACTATTGGTACATAAACAAATCGACTGTCGTTGCAAAAATCTAGCGTCACATCACACACACATCTTCTAATTTAATCTAGCCTATAGCGTGCCACTGCTGGGCGAATGCCTCCTCCCCTTCTGCTTTTAATACGCATATAAATAAAATTAAAGGAAAACTTTGGATAAGACTAGACTGGCTTTTATACTTATACTTACAAGTTTACAAGAAGAAATAGTCGAACGATTAACTTTATTCTACTCGAAAAATACACAAATTAAATAAACAAATTACACTAAAATATTAATTTCGCTCAATATTTGGTCAAAATATAATGCCAATCATTATATTTGCCGACAGGTTGGTGCAATGGTGTCATGGAGCACCTGGTTTTGTACCCTTGTCTCTACCCTTCAACGACCAAGTCACACAACATTAACTATATTAATAAAGAAATCGCAGTTAGGAACCTTAGACTTGGCAAAACTTTGTCTAGATTTCATTACTTTTTAGAGATAAACTAGCAGCTCCATAGAGGCTTGGCTTGTTTTTTACAGAATGTTTTGGTGGGGTAGAAAACCGTGGGGGTAGACAGCGGTGTATGCACAGAAAATTTGTGAAAGGTTTATTGTGATAGCTGCGTAATCCGACTTGGTTAGGTTAGGTTAAGCCTTCGTGGTTATTTTTTTTAGCCATGCAGAAATAAGTCATTTTTCTATCTGTTTAATTAAATGGCTAGGCAAGTAGTTAAACGTCATCGATCCAAGCTATTTGCCTAGCCGTTTAATTAAATGGCTGAACACCATTCAGGCCGTTAATTGAATGGCGCCATTTGAGTAATACATACATACATATAAATACATACATACATATACATACCGAGATATAAATAAAATTGGAGTGTCTGTTTGTAATATTGAAATAACCGTTTCTACTGCATGCATATAGATATCATACTATATATAATACATTAAAATAACATTTTTCACAATTTTTGTCTGTCTGTCTGTTTGTTTTGGCTAATCTCTGAAATGGCTGGACCGATTTTGACGGGACTTTCTTTGTAGTAACTTAGACTACTTTTATTTCAGAAAAATAGCGTTGACTCATCACTATGCGATAACCGACATCCACGCATTCAGAACCGTGGGAAACAGCTAGTTTAAAATAAAACTAGGACATAAATGTAGACTTTAATTTATTATATGTAATTCCAGATGCCAGAAGTATCAAACAAGTCAATAAGTACCTACACTTGAATAGTCCCAAATCCTGTAGCGATGCGTTTGATGCCGCCCCACCGCGGCGCACTAATTGGTTCCAGCTCGCCGCCACATGCCAGTTGCACACCAAACAAATTAATTCGTTGATTGCGGTTGACGTTTGTACTATAAACAGTAGACGACTCGGCTGTGGTGTTTTAGTTCAGTAGCTCGTAACTAGGAATTTGTAGCTCATATTTATAAAACTAGATAATATTTCACATTTTTAATGAATTCACCTACAGATTTAAAAAGTAATATCTGGGCTTGTAATGTAATTAATACCTACTCTATGTTTGTAATATATCTCTTTTTTTTGCAATAGCGGGAAATTTTAATTTGTTTTGATATTGCGCGCATAGGTCCGGCCATAGACTGAAAGTAAAAAACTATTAATTAATTTGTCGCGGACTAAATGCAATTTACAAAGAAAACGTATCGTATCAGCGAGCAGGTGAGATCGGACTGGGCCACGAAGATCATAGTGAGACATCATACGTCTAAGAAAGCGCACATTAATTTAAAAATAAAATAAAATTGCCCATAATTCCTTACAAGATATTACCTACTAGAAACGAAAGGGTACTATTGGTCGAAAAATAAAATTAGGTACCTATAATGAAATGTATTAGTGAAATGTCCTGCGAAATTTCTGCAATAGCGCGCACTGTCTGCATTCAGAATGCGCGCTTACAGTTGGGCTCGACGTCATTCTGTTTCCGCCTGACTACACTACATGCACAATACTAATGAAAAACGAAGTGTACCTAGATAAATCTACACTTTTCTCTCCTAAGTAAATAGGCAATACATCGATGCTCCAAAGTCTCAACTGTCAATTAACAGGTGAAATTGATTGAATTGGGACTCCATCAGGTCAAGCATGAAAAGCTAGACATATATGTTTAGCCCTTCCCGCATCAATGTTATATATTAAAGTTAAATAATCCTTATAATCTGCGATATAAAGGAGATAGTTGCTACTATTTTGGGTGCTGCGTATCTATGAGAGGAAAATGCTTCGGTGGCATCGCAGATAAGATGCTGGAGAGTTACCTTCGCTGGTGTGGCCACGTTTTTCGGCAACCTCCAGGTTACGTAGGTAACAAAAAGCGTCGGTAGCTTAGTGGTTAAGTAGTCTACCTTACGATCGAAAGGTCCCGGGTTCGAATCTAATCCTAACATAAGCAGTCAAGATTAGTTGGGTTTAGAGGAAATATTAGTAAGGAAATATTAGTAATTTCGATTCTAATATTCTTTTTAATAAATAAAAAATACCTGGCTATGCCGCCTCCGGCAGGCCCTAATAGGAGAAGCAGACCGAAGTCACCCGGACCGGCGGATCGGGACCCCTGATGATTGAATGTCGAGCCGTAGGCTTCGTTTTGAGGTTGAGAGACCATATGGCAGTCGCTCTTGTAAAAGCCATGGTAAGCCAAAGAGTACAAAAGTGATCCCAGAGTCCAAAGTGTAAGCCTAGCTCCAACCGAAATCAACGCACTAATGATGTCCATGGAAAGTTTTATACTTACTGGAAATGATTTTGGATTTTATGTGTCTCTATCATAACTTTGAAGGACAAGATTTAATAGGTACAATATGGTAAACAGTGTGTTTTAAGAGATGTGTATAAATACTTAGAATAATAGCATACTAGTTCGCAACAATAAAATTTATCGGCTCTCACTGTTACGCTGAAAATTCCATGGTGAGAAATCACAATAAAATAATTAAATATTCCATTCGAATTCGTGGAGTGTCCAAACAAACCTGCCTCGTATTATGAACGCCGCACCGCGTACGCCAGAACATCTCGCGTGCTATGTTATTTAAAACCTTTAGCCGTACACGTCCAGGGAATAATTTCTTCTGCCGACATGTAAACACGGATTCCACGCGTTACCCAAAACGAAATGTTATAAAATCATATGATTCCCAATCAAAAACCAACTTAACTGTTCAACTACAGAGATGGTTTTTCATTGTTAGTGAATTGGGAGTGTATGCTTTTAAGGATTCTATGTTTTGTGTTTATTCGTAGTCTATTTTTGGCTGCGGTAGGCGGTCGCTCGAATGCATCTTGATTTTTATATCTTTTTAAGGGCCTTTTTGTAGCCCGAGGCTATGTCTGGATTTGGTCCGTGTTTCCGGCTATTGTGAACGCGTGATTTTTCAATTAAAATCGGGGCTTTTGAGCCGTGCAGAGTCACGGTAATCGGTTTATTGTATGATCGTTAAATAGAAACAAAACGTACTGATAGTGATTATAGTTATAATTCGTTTACAAATAAGATTTTATTCGTTTTATATCTAATTGTCTCATTGATCCTGAGATAATAAATTCCGTTCTGGATGAAATTGGATGCCCGGCTTAGGGTTACAGCTTTATATTTTTTTTTATGTTATTAAATTCTGAAGAAGTAAAGCGGACCCCAGACTCCAAGTTGAAAGCTTTGGATGCGACTGGGATTAATGCTAGCAGGAAGAAAAAATGAAGAAAATATAAGTTCATATTTATAAAGAGGCCTGACCCTTTGTTCGTGGAACTTAAAGTTTTATTTCTGAGTAATAATATCGGTGGTGATAAATATAGGTGCGACAAAACCTTCAAAAGTTTAAAAATACCTACCTTTCTGATTCCGTCACGCTACTTCCGTAACAAACGGTGTAAAGCTGTTGAGTGCCTTTATTTAAATCCTAATTGGCTCGATAAGTATGCGTGGGAGCACGAAGGAAATCAAACAAAACAAATCGCCGAAAATGTAGTATTATTCCTTCATTTACAGCCAGATTTATTTATAACTATTAGGTAGGTACTTAGTGACCTACCTACACGAATAAAAATATTAATTTGGCCTGATTGAAATATTTTTACCAAAACTTACCCGTTAAAGATTTTTTTTATAGAAATCCAACAGATTACGAAAAATAACCACTAAAATGCTCTTTGAAAGCGTACAATCCTAATCAAGGGACGTTGAATATGATATAAATGTCTCATAATTAGTATTTTACTACTAATAACAGACTTAAGTTACCTACTTAATATACGTTAGAGTGTTACTACAAAGGTACATATTTCTAAAGCAATAAACATCAGAGGACTTAATTTGGTGCCTTCTGAAATTGAACTACAAAATGAGGGCAATTCCTTCTTTACGCGTAATAATATTTTATTGAAGTCTATAAAATATACTACATACTAAACATGACGCTTTTCACTTTATTGGCTGAGCTCTATTTCCTTTTTATACGTTTCAAATGGTGTCTACCATTTTATAATACTTAATATAGTTTTATTGCTTACTTGGTGTGCTTACTACTTCTTTAGTAAGACCCCCCCATACCGGGGGCGAGTTGAGGACCGCGTGGACCCCCTCCCGAGGAGGGCCAGACCGAGAGGAATGGCCCTGGGTCAGCCGGGGTGCGAGAGATAATGTCGCGAGACAATCGCACCTTCGGCCGAGCACAACGACCCACAGACGGCGTGCGGTTTAGTCGGTTCGATTCCAACATAACCTCCCCCTCCGGCTCCGAAGGAGGAGGAGGTATCTGGGGCAATTTCCCGCACGTAAAAAAAAACTTCTTAAGTAAGAAATAAACTACTTTAGTAAGGATTGTAGAATTTACTGCTTCCGGGCTGTTTGAACACCGTGAAAGCCTTATGACTTATAAGTAAGGATTATAATTAGCAGTTGTACAATTAAAACCTCTACCAAAAAACCTGCCTATCAACTTTTACCTATTATCAAAATAATACATAAATTACATATTTTAAGTAATTGGAGATAATAAATAAAATGCAAATGATTTTAGCTCGTCGTCATTTTTATTTATTTATTTAAAAATGAATTCAAAACAATACATACCTAAATAGAGGCCTCTTACTAAGGCATATTATCTATTATTGGACGAAATTATATATAATAGGTAAATATATTCTGTCTATAATACTCGTAAGTATATTTGATTCCTTAAGGTACTATTACCTAGTAACCATATTTTAATTAAGAACCTAAATTTTCCCTTCACGAACATCACGCAATATCACGCTGTGACATCGTGTTTACCTATTTTGTGTCACTACACTTCATTTTCTTGAAGCGGTTTTCTCAATTCGCTGATTTCCAGTGCTCCTAATTAGTTCTTTAATAGCGGAGATTTAAATATGGGTCGAGAAATTTGCTCTAAAAGTCCTATTTCCTGTTGAAGGAGGGACCTCATCGCCCGTGGGTATTTACTTAGGTACAACGTGGTTAAGGAATAGGACTGATCTTTAATCGAAACGGTAACAACATGTACGACAAATACAAAGTGGGGGTGTAGGTACTTATGTACACAAGATCCTCGAGGCGAAGTCAACTTCATCTGCCAACCGTTAGGTGCCCCTGCTGACTGGCAGACGAAACTCCGGCACAGGCTTGCATTTCGGTGTTGGGAGACCAAACGGCAGTCACTCTTGTACAAGCCGTAGTCAAATCTTGCCTAAGGTAAAGTCGGCAGTACGATTGTAATGCCCCTGGTGTTGCATACGTCCATAGGCCACGATAACCACTTTCCATCAGGTGGGACGCGTGCTTGTCTGTCACCTAAGTAAGATTTAAAAAAAATGAGGAGAGAGAATAAGCCGACCCCAGGCTCTAGGGTAAAGAATTAATTCATTATAATTAATTAAAGAATCTGAGATTGTAGAAGAAGTATCATGATGCAGGTGGGAGCATTCTTGTTCATTATCGTACGACAAAATAGAAGTACCAACCGGTTCGAGAAGGTGACACCGCAGTTCAGCACATGTTAGTCTGGATAGGAAGGGAGAAAAGGTGAAATTAGTTGAAAAAGTTCATCACAACACTGGCTCTGTTAAAGGCGCTAGAATATTTCTATAACCTAGAAACAACCATTCAGAATTTATGACTTTATCATGGTTACGTAAGTCGAATATTGCACAAAGATAAGGATTTCTCAGCGTTACAAAAGATGATTGTTAGCACATTACGCAATGAACGCTCATTCGCGTGTCTCCGCTCCGATGCACGTGATGGATTCGATAGTTTCATTGGAGACACATACTTACTAATTTGTTATGAAGGTAGGCTACGTATCTTTACTGTTAAATAAAATCTTCACTGGTTTTACTGGTCACGTTTTGCGGTAACCACCTGGTTAATAAATGAATGTCCGACCAAGTCAGTTACGTCGGTTCCGGCAGGTAAGTGAGGGATGGGGAGATGCAAGAAGTAGTTATAGGTTTCATATCGTAACGGATGACATGGGTGCCACTGCCAGTGGTCTCACTACCATGGCATCCATGGTCGTTAGACATACGGAGTAAGAAAAGCCTGAAAACGGACCCCAGACCAGTGTTAATCCATGGAACTAAACTGTGGGTCACAGTTTGTCATCATTCAAGCGCTAATTCGGATTGCATCTGGGATGCGTCAGCCTATCTTCATCTCCTGCATATGTTCATATTGGCTTTTACGGCAGTAATTGCCGCCTGCCTGCCTCCCTCCCTCCCTCCACCACTTATAGAGGAAAGTCTACAGCAGCGTACTGGCAGGCATGAAAGTGAGGTAAAATGTGGGTAATTAAAAGAAAGAATAATTATCTGTTATCATATTTCAATATAGAAAATCACAAAAATACCCACAGTCACAGTTATTCTGTTCTAGGTCTAACGTAAAGTGAGACTACTAATGCCATCTGTTAGAATATATTTGAACTACGAAGTGCGTCTTGTTACCATTGGACAAGCATGACGTCGCCGTCACCTTGACAGATGAGATAGAAACACTCTACTTCAATAGTGTTAGAGAGAGACAAAACAATAACAGAGAGGCATCGATTCGGAGGTCAGGCGCGCATGTCAAGTGCATTTCGATAAAAATAAATTGAGTCGGTAGTGGCTGAACGAACACTCTTGTTTGCAGATAAGATACACAGATGTTTCTAGTCATGACTTGCTAGTTTGTGTAAATAGACGTGTTGTGCGATTCAACATTAAACAATTATTTATAGTGTAAATGAAGAGACATATTTATTGTAAAGGAGATACTTGCAAAGAAATTAAGTAGAAATGAATCCTATTCAATTAGTCACACCAACACTGACGTCAATTGCTTCCTAGGTTGTATGACGTATAAAAATACGTCATAGGGAACTGAAGGTCGTAACGTCAATGGATTCTTTTTTTTATACTTAATGAATAGTTATAAATTTTGAGTCTTATAGGTACTAATAAGAATTTTTTGATAAGGAATAATGTAAACGTTCTTTTAATAATACCACAGTAGAGTAAAGTGAGTTAAGTTTGGTAGGTAGGTAACTACCTAGAGTAGAGTGTAGTGTAGAGTCCAGTACAGTGGCGAAGGGTTAAAGAAATCTCACCCCAATCTAAGTAGATTGTCATTGACCATGCGACCCACTGGGAAGCCGTCAGGAATCGGGTTATAAGAACCCCTTGTCACTGATTCAGTTTAGTGTAGAGTATACAGTAAAGTGTTCGATGATATGAAGCATACTGTAACTTAACAGACGATGTTAAAGGAGAGGATAACACTTTTAGGTTGAAATACATGGCTCTAGTTATCACTTAAACTGAACCACTTAATTGTTTGATGTGGCGAGTGTTTGCCAAAACATAAAACAATTTGGCGAACAAAAATCTAATCATAATATCTAACGCTTTCACATACTTACTTGTCTAATAAGATTTCCATCAACGAAGTGGAACGTGTTTGATTGAACAAATAAAGATAAGTCACGTAATCATACAACACACAAAAAATATCTTATCATTAGTAATATTTTTATCTCGCTCTCTTTTAGCCCCACTTACTTTATTATATTCGCATCCCACTCTCCCGTTTTACACTCATCCTTTTAATTAACAAAATTTTACTAGACAATAAAAAATGCTAAGCCATTGAATTTTGAGTCTTATTTAAATACAAATAGGAATTTAAACGAAATATTTTACAAAAAGAATGAATGTCGTCATTTATTTTTTCTATGTGTGAGTGTTTAATTCACTACTACATACAAAACAAGGAAGCTACTATCGGCACTGTTTTCGATAAAATGATAAACGCAGGTTTAATATAAATCGGTTATGCTTTTCCATCACAGTGTGTGAGACAAAGTAAGCAATATAATGGTTTGAGTGAGAAATAAGTGAGTTCTTGTAGTAAGGTGCACCCTCAAGCGCTGGGATCGATCTGCTTCAATGACATGGTATACACGAGATTAGGCTGTCATGATATGAATATATTAGAGATATCCCGAATATAGACATCTACATATGTTAACCGAATCTTCAATCGAAACTATATCTACAGAATAGAATATTGTACCATTCATTTTTGTGAATAGATTAAAATGATGTTCCATAAGTGTGTTAGTCCCGTTCGCAATCTAGGTTTCTCTGGGGCCCGCTGTGCGGTTTTTACTTCCACAAGTAACACCTACTTGTATTTACCATTTAGGTAAGTACCTAATACAAATTCAAATAATAAGAGATATCTACCTACATAGGTGAAGTATAAATGACGTGACATCGTCTTTATTCTACCCCAGCTGCGACTAATCATCTTAAAATGAAATAGAAGGAATATGTGTAACTTTTTAGATGATACAATTATTACGATTCAATTTTAAAATGCTTTTAATTTTTTATTCAAGATCTCGTACAAAACATAAATAGCTGTGCCAAATAAAACTTCAAGAAATTCCCCTAATACTTGGTCAAATACTTACGAGCATGAAAAATGTGCCGTCCATAAAATATCAGCATCGTCGTGTCCTTAGCGATTGTATTCTTATTTTACCTTCCAGAAGCATTCTCATGGTAGAAATTGTCAAATTATACGAAACAATGAGAAAGGTACTTATAACTTTAAACTTTACATCTTTGTAAGTGATCATAAATCATTAAATGTACCATCCACTTGTATATCTATAATCTGCCCGTATCGGTGGTAACATGCTTGTTTATTACTTGAGTAGGATATCTCAGGATATACCTTGGAAAACTCCGGACCGTGTAGATCAATTTTCATTCACTCACACAGTAATAACTTAACCCCACACCCACTACTACTTATAGACGTTCTATGCACACAAGCACACATACAGATGTAGAGTGAAGTACAGTAAAGTCTGTGTGCTTCGCACACAAGCACAGAGTAACATGCAATTCTCGCCCCTACAGGACCAAGCTTACTCTCAATGTGTCCTACATTCACCAATCCCTAAGTTAACCTCAAAATTTGTACTTTTTGACCCGAACAAATCATCTTATCGACTGTGCAGTTTAATTCTGAGTGAAGCTGTCATTACAGCCGAAATCTCGTTGAATTTTGTCAACATTGTGTGTGTGTTGTCACAAGTGGGAGTGATAGTGGTGTGGCTACAACTCGGTACATTTTTCGGCCAATATTCGGTTGTGTCTGGATCGTGGCAGTTGTAGGATGTGGCGTGGAGAGTTAGCGTTATCTAACCCCGTCTCTGATAAGTGTAGCGAACAGGTAGATGCCTTGAAAGGGACATTGTAGAAGAGAATGAGCGTAAGTGCATCAATTTATTACAATAATTAAGTTGAACTATCAAACTTTGTTCTCAAACAAGTTATTGGAATTTAACTTAAACTTTTTCCAGCTGTGTTTCGAACCTAATTGTATTTACTTCAGTATTTCTTTTTCAAAGTTTGGTAGAGATAGATAGATACTATATTGTGTAACAGGCGGGCTATCACATACCTATACAGTATAGGTTCACATGGGTGTTATCTAATGGTTCAAGGCAATCTTATCAGTTCATGGTGAATTTTAACAAAGATAATACCATATGGATTTTGTTTATTAGCATAACAATACCGTGGGGATTAAATATTCATTCGCGAGAGTGCATTGTTTCGGAAAAATGCTGACCACGGTAATGTGGGGTCAAATAAGGGTAAAAATAATTTAAAATGACCATTATAACAAAAATGAAAATGTAATAAAAATGAGCGAGCAAATACAGTGCGTACAGCACCTGGATTCGTTCGCTCATTTTTGCTACTGATTCGATCCATCACTGGAATGTGTCCATTTCAGTGAGTGTTGTTCCAGTCCAGTGAATTTTTAAAGTGCATTTAAAATACTGGAATAATGTGAACACTACAATCCAGTTCAGCTCTGGACTGAATTGATTCACTGGATTGCTGGACCGAATCGGACATTATATCTGACTATTATTTATTTACTTTGATTTCGTATGAGGCGTTCCGCAATAAAACACTTTATATATTTATACCACTTAATTTATTAATCAACTATAACAGATACTAGCCTCCATACCTTTATAAGGTAATTAAAAATCCGTACCTGTATGTTTGAATTTCTTTTCTCTCATTAAAAGCTATTTTAGAAATAACTTAATTTAGACTGCCAGTGACTACCCTCAACGATATCCTAAAGAAAATTGCTACTAGAAATTATTTCTTTCTCAAATACTATCTTCATTGCAGTAATACTGAAAGACTAATCGACAGATAAAAGTTAATCAGTCTGATAAACGAATCTAATGAAAAAGAAAGCGATTAGAAAGACAAAAAATACCCATAGATACATATATTTTATAAAAAAAAATAAACTCAAATATAATTATAACATTGAATCATGCTCTAATAATAACATTTTACCAGCAATGTGATTGCGACTCCACTTCATTTTTGTCATTTCATTTTTGCAACGTAACTAAAATCATAACAAAAATGAAAAGCCGGTAGGCTTTGAAAGGTACTTCAATATGCTTCAATATTGCCAAACAAAAATCTCAATGTATTCTAACCAACTTGCATTTCCATAAATGTCAACAATAACATGATTAATCGGTTAATTAAATTATATAAGTGCTTACTTTCCTGTGTGGTTTCAAACAATACAAAACTGATAATTAACAGTTGGAATTTTTACCTATTTTCACTCGAAGACAAAATGGCTAACTCATATTAGATTCTGGTATGTGATTGGCTTGTTATAGTTTGATTGGCTTTTTAAAATTTATATTTAATTTTTTTTTTATTTAGACATTTCTTTGTAGCTACCCATAATTTTAATATTTTGAATACGTAAAATAAAATATTTGTTACCATAATCAATGGGTGTTAACAAAGTATTTTTCAAATAATTCATCATATAATTAAATACCATAGATTACATTTATTAAGATAATTTTTGTTATGCAGCCCGTGAAGAGGACAAATCATTTTGTATGGAGATTATCCGAGTTCGATGGAAAAAAAAGAATACGATGTGTTTATTTTGGGCAAAACGTATATAAATCTGTGTATTATAGCTAAGTAATATATATCAAAGTATTAATAGGTACTTCTTACATTTAATTTTTTTTTCATCTAATATCGGGAATGGACATATTTTGCAATCAAAATTGTCATTTTTAATGATTTTTACCCATAAATATCTACTTATTGGATCTGTTCCGAATATTACAAGTTTAAATACAATATTTTGTTTAAATCGTTGATTAAATATTGGAGGCATTCCTCGAAGCACACCCAATTGAAGCAGACCCAGACGAAGCACACCTAAAGTATTCCACTTAGCACACCCATAGGTGGGCTACAAATAAAATTTTCAAATAATTAATTTCCTATTCCACGAAGCACACCTAAACTATTCCACTTAGCACACCCATAGGTGGGCTTCAAATAAAAATTTAAAATAATTAATTTCCTATTCCACGAAGCACACCTAAACTATTCCACTTAGCACACCCATAGGTGGGCTTCAAATAAAAATTTAAAATAATTAATTTCCTATTCCACGAAGCACACCTAAACTATTCCACTTAGCACACCCATAGGTGGGCTTCAAATAAAAATTCAAATCAATTAAGATCGGAAAAAGTGAATCGCTCAGGTGGGACTCGAACCCACGATCTTTCCCTTACAGGGGGAATGCTCTGACCACTGAGCCACACCTGAAGCCAAATTCTCCTATTACCTTCTTAGGGCGATGGTGGGAGCCATCTACCCTAAGACGGTAGTATAGGATAATTTGGATAGCTTCAAGTGTGGCTCGGTGGCTCAGTGGTCAGAGCATTTCCCCTGCAAGGGAAAGATCGTGGGTTCGAGTCTCACCTGAGCGATTCACTTTTTCCGATCTTAATTGATTTGAAAAGTTAGCATAGTAAATGCTTCGAAATTTCATTCAATTACTCTACTTTAACATAAAAAAATCACAGATTGTTTCATAATTGGAATAAAAACTTGGACAAACATCAAAAACATTATAAATATAGCTTTCCATAGAGATCTATGTTGAAGTTTTTTATAGTTACGTTTTAACTAACAATAGAAATAATCTAGTTTTATGTAAAAAAAAAATCACAGACTGTTTAAAATCACAATCTTTAAGATACTTAGATAATCTTGAAGAAATGGGCAATTTAGTATCTAAACCTATCAATTAAATAAATTATTATTAATCAGAATCGTAATTTCTCTAGACAATGTCCAACTGTAATTAAGCCATTTTTATAATCTTTAATTGTGCTTTCGATTATATCATTTTTTATTTCAGCATGTTTTTGATGATTTGAATAACCCATTTTCACTCTAACTTCGGCATAATTATTGCAATTTTTTTTGAAGCAACCTAAAAGTTTTGCCAGATTTATGGGTCTGTTTTTATTAAAAAAATTATTTATTACAGAGTAATGAGACTCTGTATAATTATTAGTTTTATTTTTTACGTTATAAGTCGACCATTTGTCGTGCCATAACGTATGTTCGAGCCACTGAGTTACAAGGTAATTGTTAAATTTAGAAATATTTTCTCCTTGAGGACATTCGCTCATGATGTATATCCAGGCCTCATCCAAGTCTTCCAGCGGTAAATGTGGCAAAACCGTACATAAGGCAACATGTTTTCTATTTATGCTATTCTTATCTAAACCTAAGTCCTTAGATTTTTTTTAAATGCTTTTTTACAATGAAAATAACAACCCATTGTCTGTGCGTTAGGAAATACTGCTGTAAAACTCCTGACGGCAGCTTTCTCAAAATCGCTTGTGAAAACTTTGACTTGCATTTTCGGTATTGATGTTTATAATAATTCAAATAATATTTTATAGGTCGATTTTTTTGTGTTTTGTAATAAAGCATAGGCTTAACGATATATTCAACCTCACCGTGGATGCTGTGCTGTATATTTGTAGAAATGGTTTAGGGGCACATTTAAAAGTTCCGTCGCAGTATATATGATCGCAGCTTTCAAGTTCCTGTCTACTCTTCTGTGTAGCAAATAAAAGTATTCTCGTTTTGCCGTCATTGTAGTCAGCAAGTACAAAATCTTGAAACGGTTGAGGTACCTGGATATCAAATAAATCCTTCTCATAAATCATTTGTACTAAAATAAATAATAATAATAATTGTTTATTGTAGTACAAATATTTACATATGAATACATAGGATGTACAAATATTTACATATGAATACATAGGATGTGCAAATATTCTTTGAAACCCCTGTGACTTTCTTTCTTTCACAAAATAAAAGTAGGTGTGCGTTCGCGCAGCGGAATGTTGTTGAATTTAAAGATTTTAAAATACGTCTTGTCTATGAGATTTATATTATGAACATTATGAAAGTATTGTATCACATTATTATAATGAAACTGAAAGACGTTAGATATTTAAGTTAGTCTGTTAGTCTTGTAAATAATAAATATTTTCTTCTATCGAAATCGTTATATCTTAGTCTCCGCACTATGCGCGTGATATTCGTAGGTGTGCTTCGTGGAATAGGAAATTAATTATTTTAAATTTTTATTTGAAGCCCACCTATGGGTGTGCTAAGTGGAATAGTTTAGGTGTGCTTCGTGGAATAGGAAATTAATTATTTTAAATTTTTATTTGAAGCCCACCTATGGGTGTGCTAAGTGGAATAGTTTAGGTGTGCTTCGTGGAATAGGAAATTAATTATTAGAAAATTTTATTTGAAGCCCACCTATGGGTGTGCTAAGTGGAATACTTTAGGTGTGCTTCGTCTGGGTGTGCTTCAATTGGGTGTGCTTCGAGGAATGCCTCAAATATTGCATGCAAACATTCTTTTATATAGGTACCTACGTCTTCTAATGGGATTAAAATATAAAAAAGGTATGAGAAAAAGCAAATAGTAGACCTCGTAGTAGAGTTTGATTTTGATTGAAAGATGCCATTACTTTAGACAAAAGTGACTATCGGGTTCAAAGAATCAAAGAATCAGAGCTTTGTTCCTTAAATTCAACTGGCGAAATTTTAAATATTCATGCTGTCTTATCGGCGGAGACATCGAAATTGCCAGACAAAGTACGAAATTAGCAGAAAGAACGATACGAGCATAAAGTTAAAGAAAACTTCGTGGGGTAGATTAGCGCCAGTGCGATGAAGACATTTTTATATTTAGTACGTCAATTGACTGACCTAGACGGAAAAGAGCTGAGGTGCAGTTCAGAAAATATAGGTCTTTGTTATTCTAGATATCGATAGTTTCTTTTTTACGCTTCATTAAAGAACTCGGGATTGCACCATAAAGAGAAACAAGTATACAGAGCATTCCAGTTCTTTATCTTAGTTGATTGAATCATATCGTGTAAAGGTCGTATTTATTTAAAATGTAGTCTGATTATCCATCATTATCAAACTCCTAGTGGTTACCTGGTTGTGTTCAAAGTTAACACTTTGGTGACAGGGCTCCACTCACTCCTTTTGATTGAATTGTTGATTTTTGGCCTCCCCAATCTAAGAGGATGCCTACGTCAGAACTACATCCATTGTTTAGCAGGTGATGGCTTAGGTCCCGAGGGTGGTGGTAGGGCTCGGTACACTTGTCACTTAATTTGATAATTCATATAGGTTTAATTTTCTTTTTTTTTCTATTCTAGAACAAAGCAATCGTCAGAAAATAACAAATGAAATGGTACTTGTAGGCATAGAATTATAACGCATAGAAACGCAATACCCGTGGGCAAAGTGAAGCCATTTCAACTACAATAGTCTATGCTTGTAGGCAGTGTTTGTCAAATATGACAGTGTTTGCTGTGACAGTGTTTGTCAAATAACATAATCGGGGTCCAGTTGAAAAGTTTTAATTATGTAATCTTGATCACGTGTTTGTCAGTAGGTGTACAGTCAGCATCAGATAGATCTTGACAAGTAAAGTCTAAAAATGATCTTTATACCACGGTATTAAGATCTAGTCAAACTGATTTAAATTGTATTATTGTCCGAACTAAAGGTGTGTATACCGTATCAGAACATTCAGTAAACAGGACGGGAGGAATACCAAAGTATAAAGATCATTTTGAGTACTTTGCTAGTCAAAATCAATCTTATGCTGGGGACAATACCAATATTCAATCTGATCTCATTACGATTCACCGAAATTAATATTACAATGAAGTAGATTTTAACACAATAACAATTCCCTATTTATGATAATTCACTTACCTTATTGACTATGAAATGTGTAGCGCCGAGACGCGATCAGTATTCACTGTTTTCATAATCGAATTTTATCATACAGAATAGCTGATGATTTCATTCGATTATTAAAACGGTGCGAGAATGATACTATTAATATTAACGAGAAAACAGATATTTAATTTGATAACATGTAAGAGATAGAGGTATATCAGAAATGAATAATAAGAAAATAAAGTTGAGAGCAAAGCCCATACGGACACGGTTGTCAATCAGCAGGCTTGCATGTAAAGTAGGTCTTAGTGGGGCTTCATGCCCAACAAAACAGGACCACGATTTTGCTAATTGTCAACAACTTCACATCATACCACCAACACTGCAAAAAATTTGCGGCCATTACCATTAAATTTTAGACTTTAACAGCAAAACAGTAAAGTCTAAAATGAAAAAGTATTATTTGCAGTGTCTGTGGTATGACAGTGTTTGTCAAATAACATAATTGGGGTCCAGATGTAAAGTTTTAATTATGTAATTGATAGTTTTTATGTTGAATATTTGTAAAAAAATGGAGACATAGTTTACCTTTGAATATTTGCGGGAATACATTTAAATATGATTAGGTACTAAATTAGACACCTGTTGCGTTCATTCTTGTGAAAGGTATCTCACAAAACGTGCTGCTGTTTTCTGTAGGTAGATATAATCTGATATTATAATGTAATCTTTCATTGTTGCTTTAGGCGTAGTCGTGTTAATAAAACAGCGAAATCGGTAAGAAAAGACGAAAAACTGGTAAATAGAAGTCATTATTTAGGTTAAAACATCAGATCAAACCAGTGATAATGCTAAAATGATGATCAGGGCCATTATTTTTGAACTCATAGTTTTTATATAATAGTTGCAACGTACCCATGACGTCGTAAGTTTCCAAAATTTTGTCGCGATAAGATCCGAACTATCTATATATATATAAAATGAATCCTTATTTCCCTTGGTCACGCCATCACGCCTAAACCACGGAACCGATTTCGATGAAATTTTGTATAGGGGTAGGTTAGACCTTGAGAAATAACATATGCTGCGTTTGATCGCGATACTTAACATTGACGTGGGTAGAGCCGCGGGGAAAAGCTAGTTATATAAAAAAACAAAACTATGAGAAGCCAATATTTATGATAAATCATGAACTGTCAACGATCATATTTTAACCTACTTGTGCTCTGTGCAGAAATTAAGGCTTCTTCCTCGTAGTCAAACTTTTTAGTCAAACTGAAATTAAGGCTGTAGGTTTGTTTTTATTTAAATATTTCTGTGACTAAGCGCGAGAGAAAAAGTCGATGATGGAAGTAAAACGGAATTAAAGTTTCAGTTCACCAGACACCAACCTAAATATTAAACAAAGTAGGTTTCGTTGGTTAGAGATTATAAAATCTCTAAAGTATTTTGCTTAATTTCGTGTACAAATTTAGTTTTTTTCAGGATTCGCTAGAATAAAAATATATAACTAGGTATGGTCCAGAGGACCACGCCCGCATCTCCATAAGTCCCGCGGGATCCCGGTGAATGTAGACACATCTCAAGTTAGATGTCTTTGAAATTTTGAGTTTCCTATCTGTGCCGAACTTCAATCACTTGGTTTCTATTTCTGAAATGTGTATCAATAGATGTTCAATCGACTTTACTTTAAAAAGGTTTTAGCAAAGCTGTAATAAGTATTTTGAGTACCTACGTAAGCATTAGCGTTCCACTTACGATACGAATGAGCGAATCTCAGGTATTTTGCTTTCAATACGCTTGCTAAATTTCAATACAATATTCGTGAATTTCAACTCCTTCAGACCCCTGGAGTGGAGCAATATCGAATTCACGATTTCATTACATTTTCAGATAGCTACCTACTTATAGAAGAAAGATACTTACGAGTGAGCCCATGAGCGGCTGTTAAACCAGCATGTTAATAAGGTACTTATTTGTTAATAATTATAAACTGGCCGTAATGAATAAATCGATATGAACGATGACGTAGGATGTGGATATTTTTACCCTCAAATACCGAAGAAATTCGTGATTCATAGCTGTCTTTACAAAACAATAACATAATCCTCAGATGAGTGTACCCCTGCACACCCATCCTATAGACCCAAGGCAACCTTCAGACCCAAGCGAACTAGCCAGAATAAGGTTCTAGTGCAAGCTCTACTGTCAGGATTGGAAACTCTGAAGGCCGTAGCTACCGGCAAATCCGTGTAGACATAATAAGAGCTATAATTGGAAACGAAGGTAATTTTATCTCAGTTGCACCAAGTGGGCATATCGGGTAGGTCTGAGAATCGGCCAACAACTATTTTTCATACCCCGATTCGCGATAACCGACTTCCACGCGGGCGGAGCCGCGGGCGACAGCTAGTAATTATCTAAATTTTAAGAGTAAGACCCTGGCTCCTGTAGTACCTACAGTTTTTGTAAAACTTGCTGGGAAGTCAGGGATTTTCACTCATGTCCACGCAGTACCCGTGCAATATGCGCAAAGTATCGTTTATGTATAATTCACGTTTAATGAGATGTCTCGGCATTCCTCCGCATTGCAGGCATCGCGAGTTACTTACGTACTCAGAACACATACAACATCACTACATACATACTTACATGAACTCACACCTATACTGTACCCGAGGGATTTGGCAAAGATGCTTAAACATTTCCCCAACTATCTACCTATGTTTGTAGTCAAATATTATAGCGGGCAGTTCTTCATGGGGGAATAAAGAACGATCTTATATAACTTAGTCGACGTGTAAGATACACACAATACAATGGTCTTCTTTTCGTGTAAATGGCAACAATCAAAGCAATAAGTGGCGTCCAGCACATAATTAAGCTATATTGATGGTTCCTTAACTCGCTTCGTTTAGATAATGGATATTACCTGGAATGTAGTGTCGAGGGATTTGGCTCTTTGAAGAGAGATATATTGTTTTATTGCCATCATGATGAGGCGATCACCTTCTCCCATCTTATTCCTTACCAACCATGTCTATATGGGCCGAATATTGGGAGATCTGCTCTCTTTCGAGTGGGTTTCGTTTCCGTTGGAGATCTTATGAGCTTTGCACCTTCGAAGTGAAGCTTTGTGTGCCTAAAGGTCTAAGAAATACACAGGATGACAGGATCAGTCACTTAAACTCTGTGCTGGTGCTACCAAATGCTATTAATGTCCAGGGAGTGGGGAATGTTAGGGAACCGGTTCACTTTATTGACGTGACGTGGCGGAGGCTTACCTCATACATCCCAAGCACATAATATTAAAACAATAGGATTTAAGTATAAAACCTTATAAAGTTTACGATTTATTATTTTAACCAGTTGACTATCGATATTTCGATATGGAACCAAGTTATGCACTCTCGTAATCATAAAATACTGAAACGAATTGCCGGCAACGGATGTCAGATATTCATATCAAATATTAATAACGTTTCGGGTGCCTGCCGAATAATCGAAACCTAACGAAACATAATGTAACCTAACGAATGTTCAAATATAGGTGTTACCTAAACATGAGCAAAAAGTATTAACTTATGCTTCTTTTTAAGGACGAAATTAACTGCGTTAGTACATTTTATTCAATTAATTTCATAAATTTTATCTACCTATAATATGGAAGCTAAGTTTAGGTAAACAGAATTTCACTCGTGAAATTAAGTCATTTACCGTTGAACCGTAGAACAGATAGTAGTCTCTACCGTAGGCGATGACCCTAAATATTTACAACAAGAGGATATCACGCGCGCATTGCATTACCTGTAAGAACATTTTAAGTTATAAAACAGGCATAAAGAACCGATATAGGTACATGCATGGATCTCTCTATACAAAACCTTCCTTGTTATGGCTTAAACCTGAAAAGACCTGAATAAGTGTAGTTGAAACTCAGTCCGCGTCGCGTTTGACTAATTTATTCGAAATACGGCGCGGTGTTCACTTAAAATATACACACATTTATAGGCAAATAATATCATTGAGAATTTCGTCAAGAGTTTTCTTCTAATTATTTGTATTTCTTGAGATTCTCAGTGAAAGGTTATAGATATTTTTAACCCGTTAACAAACGGGTCGTGCTTCCCACTCGCACTTTGTACAACTCGTGAAAACCTTATTTCGCAAACCAGTCAGTGACGCGCGGGTGTAAGAAAAATACTTCTTTAACTTCATGGGTTCTTTAAAACTTCTTGCTTTTAAGTTAATACTGAAGATAGGCCACACTTTCGTAGCCCTATTTACAATAAAAGAGTGGGCTTGTTTTAAGTTTAGACTATAAGTTCAGAAAACTTAAACTGACTTCAAAAAGTATCTTCTCTGCAAACCGCATTTAGGTCTGGTGGAGCACCTTTGTAAATGATTAAGGTCAAGATAATCTATACTAATAAAATAAATCTAAAGAGTTTGTTTGCATGAACATGCTGATCTCTTGAACTAAGTACTGACTGACATGCGTTGCTTGATAAATTAATTTTGCATTTAATGTACTTACGTAAAATCACTACGGTTATTTTAAATTATATTGCTCGTATATTAAGTAGTTATTTAGTTAGGTTTTTCTCCTCAATTTGACTAATATTTTTGTTCTAGACTTAATCTCGACTTAAACTAGCGTAATAAACATACATAGGTAACTACAGTTTGTAATAGGGTCCTAGATTGCAGGAATGTTCTTTCGGGGTTGAAGATAAAACGTCAGTAGGTTTAGTTCCCTTAAAAACCAACCAAAATAAAGTAATTTGTACCCATAGTAGTCATTGTTCATCCACTAGGTACTCACTCATACCTTTTACACATGGTCGCGGCTGTTTGTCCCCGACCTACTTACCTTTATTTTACATAATAGACAGCAGTGAACCTTGACCAGTAAGCTTTCATAATTTATTGGGCCTACGTACGACAGCATGATTGTTTCAGGTCTCAGGATTCCATTTTAGGCTACTTATACTGACAGGTAAGACATACCACAAACATACCTTCCAACCTTTTTGAGATTTATCCACTGATATTCGAGCTTAGATAGCCATTTACCATTCAGAAAAAAAATACTCCTTCAAAGAAATTATACCTTTTAAAATGCTTTTATTAAAATTTAAATTCGCCATTTTCAAATAAAGATAACCCTTTGAAAGCGCGAGGATTGAAATTATCCCGAATTACAATATCTTTACTCATTTGTTAAGGTTATTTTTTCCGCCAATTACCAGTCACATAAAAACGGGCTCTTAACAAATTTTCATCTTGAGACGTTAAGCATTAACGTTCCCCTTGTTCAGAAGGTAAGTAATTAAGAAAAAAAAAGTATTTTTCTAAATAATTTATATAAAACATCAAGCCTCTGAATTATTCCGGGGAGCATCTTCAATTCGCGTTTATCCCGGGTCCCCTGTCCCGAAGTGAAAACAATTTATAAGGTCAGCAAGATCCAAGACTTATGTAAGCCTGGTTGTGGGCGGACACATCGTGATAAATGAGAAGTGGCATCATACAGATTGGTATTTTTTCGTCACTTTCATTGCGAAACGAGGAGAATATTAAATGTAACTGTTTATAATAAGATATTTACCACGTCTATAACATGAGAATAACTTATAACTAGATATATATTCGTGATTTCGGCGCTTATAATAATGCAGATGTATCGTATACTGGAAAATACAATTAAACATGGTAAATATCCCAGTGAGTCTAATAATGTTAATCACCATGTCAATCTGAAATCGATAATAAGATTGATATACTTATCTGTCAGTTTCAAAATTGAAAACGTTTAATCTACTTTATTATATTCTAACATAATTTATTTTGTAAAGTAAATTGCTATTTACGAGCAAGACAAGAAATATAAAAATGTCAATCATTCCTAATCATTATCTTCAAAGTGTGTATGTGTGTGTGTATGGATAATAATGGTTATTACATTATTCTTCATTACTTGATTTTTCCAATATTTGATGTAGGTATGTTTTAAGAAATTACGGACAAACTATTTTCCTAAATGTAGGTCACTCCCTTATTTTGCACATTAGCTACAATCAATAGCCCTAAAGAAAAGAAAAATATAGCCACATTATATTTCCACTCAATCCTATTCTACTCATGAAAAACGTGGTCAAAATATATTCGCGATTTAATCTCAGTCTCCCAAATTTCAAAAACGATCATTATGGCAATGACAATATTGTGCTACGAGAATACTGTTTTTAATATTGCGGCAATGGTAATTAAATCAAGGCCCTTTGGGTGACGTGTTCCAAGGCAAGACTTTACACACTTTACTGCGTTTTATTTGCTATTTACCTACATAATTAAGTAGTAAGCAAGAAAATGAATTTTTAATTTTGAATATATTTGGTCAAAGACATTTTCTTGAAACGACAAGTTAACTCAAAACCGCTATAAATACAATTCTTTTGTAAATCATACAAGACGTGGTGACGTATGTTTGTTGTCGCTCACTCATCCATTCTGGGGTCGATTCTGGCGTCAGACGAATTATTATTAGGTTTCATATTCAGCAATTCACAGTATCAGCATGGGCGCCCTAACAGGCTCACCCCTATTACGTGGGTCTGGAGATACAACTGGCGAAATGTGGGTAAAACATATCACTTTGCTTACCTCAGGCATGTTTGTAGCAGTTAAATGTTCAATATAAGCCGTACCCGACCGATATTATCGCGTGTTTTACGAGTTGTACCGACCTTAAACGATGTCAAAGGCTCAATTCCTTTTCACGGACGCTTTTCACTAAAGCGGATGAAAGTAACCTGAAAAGGGAGAATTTTATTATTTCCATTAAATTGCAAAGTAACTTCACATCGCGTTCAAAGAAAAGTTTCATAAAGGTGAGAACTGAAAATCTAATTTGCTGTAGGTAGGTATCCTTAATTTAAAAATACACTTTCTTGCGATTAAGATGTTTGGATACTGAAAGGACTTTAATACTGAGTACGTACATACATACATATACTCGCGCCTGTAAATCCCCGAAGGGGTAGGCAGACTTCCTACTAAAGTCGGCCTGAAAATTAAACCTCGTCTCCCTTAATTCTGACTTCTGCTGCGCTACTTACCAATTAGATAGAGATATAAAAACAAAATATGATAGTGAATTTTGTTTAAAGATTAAAAAAAAATCTCACCCTAAAAAATATAAGTAGCTTCATCAAGAAACTTAACATAAATCTTGTCAGAGGGAGGCTGAAAAGATTTATGCAAAGTTTCTGTCTGAATACATTTTCCTTACACCACAATGATCAAACACAATCTTTTGTACGCTACACAATGACCACAGTACTAATAACTACCTATTCTGAACTACACAATACATCAAAAATAAACAGATTCCGAATCAATACCATGTAAATAGACACAATTGCGTGTCTGTCGTGCCCCTTCTCACCCCTAGCACCAGTTGAATGCGACATTGACCCACTTCGAGGGGAGAAACGGCTAAATACGTCCTACGAAAAATAAAATTTTATGTAAATGTCGTTTCTTTTCACTTTGTATGCATATTGGGTAGATAATACAATCTCCTCTTTCATAATTCACCGATGGGCTGCAAACTATTAGAATACAAAATTAGACTAGATTGGAAAATTTGAATACAATCTACATAATTTTAATGGCAACTTGACAGTTACTGCGAGACGTGGCTTTTAGACGTGCCAAACGGGTACGGTGAACTGTGACTTCTATTCTAAACAAACGTTATGTCTTAGCTAAATGGTTAAAAAGTCGGCTTCGGAATTGAATGGTCCCGGGTACGGAATTGGCCGGTTTTTTAGTACCTTTGCAGTTTCTTATAAAATATATGGAAATAACATTCGGTAAGTGCCTACCTACTATAAAATTGTTTTCGAACCCTCAACAAATTTAATCAAACCCAAATTGCAAGTAGGCAGGTAATATAATAAATCGATTTTCCTCCCCAGCGCAAATGACGACCTACGGCAAGCGAGGGAGCCGTAGGATCAAATACTTATTACGTATAGAGGGAACACGTTTTATAATTTACATCTTAAACATTTGAAGTAGGTAATTAAATAAGGTCTCAAAACTAAATAATATCTCAATTGTTAAGAATAAGGATAAGAAACATAAATAGAGGTATATAAAACCTAAAACGCGTCATAAGACTCTATATAGATAATTTACATAATATGCCCCGGGGCCATCAATCAAAAATTGAAACGAATATTTTTATTACTTCATTACATACTATTGATCTTGATCTATTAACCAGTTATTACCTAATATATTTGGTGAGGAAAAAACGCAGGAAAGCGGCATTAGCGGTAAAGGTTCCGCACTCAATCGACACAACGTTAAGATGATAATGCTATATTATGCACCAGAATCTCATGGCAAATAATAATAAAAAATTGTACTTTTCAATTTTAATTTGTTTTTCATACATAGCAGTAGACGTACCTACTTAGGTATTATTTAGGGATGTTGATTACTTTTTATTCTCGAAAAATGATCACCTTTAATAGTTTTACAGATATTTGATTTCAAAAATACATTTTCTCGAGACACCCGAAAACGCTGTATATAGAATCACCATTGTTATTACTTCAATCAATTAATCAAATAGCACACTGCAGTCTACTGCTGGACATAGGCTTCTCCTAATATGTGCCATTTCGTCCGATCCTACGCCTTCCGCATCCAGTCTGACCCAGCCACCTTTATCAGTTCATCAGTTCATCTGGCTAGGGGGATCTATCATCTGGCTAGTCCTACCTTCTGTTTTCCTTCTCGAGGTCTCCACTCTAGGACTCGTTTGCTCCAACGGCCATCGGTCTTTCGACTGACGTGGCCAGCTCATAGCCACTTTACCTTGCTTATTATGCGAGCTATGTCGGTAATTTTGGTTCTTTGTGAGATGATCTCGTTTCGAATTCTAATCTTTCAGAGAAACTTCAAGCATAGCTCGTTTCATAGCCCGCGACTGTTAGACTATGGGCTAGCCCTACCGTCAGTGTCCATCACGCTACGGCACCGTAAGTCATCAGTTAGGACGCACTGGTCAGTAATTAATAATATAACCTGACTCAGGTATACATTTTTTTGGACAACCTCAAGTGTTGTCCCCGGTAGCAATCGGTCTCAGTGCGACACGTTCGTTGAATATAATCTTAGTTTTATCCAAGTTTACACCGAGGCCGACGCCTCGAGAAGCTCAATCTAGGCTGTGCAGCATTTGCCTAGTTCTTCCAGCGACTCCGCAACTATACGACGATGTCATCGGCAAACCGAAGATGTGAGATGTATTCACCGATAATGTTTATACCCCACCCTGTCCAATTCAGAGTCTTTAAGACGTCCAATACGTTGATGAATAGTTTGGAGGATATAACATCTCTCTGTTTCACTCCACGCTGGAAGCTGACAGATTTCGTCGTCTGGTCTTGGAGCTGGACGGACATTGTGGCAGTGTCATACAAGCATCTCGATGTCTACACAGCACCGCTGCAGGGCATCCAGCACTGCCCAGGTTTCAATGTATTTGAAGGCTTTTTCGTAGTCCACAAGCGCCATACACAGCGGCTGATTGTATTATTAAGTTTTTTCAACAATCTGCTCAACAGTATGGATGTGGTCCTTATAATCATGTTTATTATTTATAATAATCATTCTATCTACTAGCAAGTTGCGTCAGCATCCCTAAATCACGACGTCACGCGCGTGGTGCTGGTGCACTAAACAATCTAATTTATATGCTTATGTATTACTTCTGAGATATATTGTGTTTTCATGCGATGATCAAGTCAATATATTTATTTAAAACGTCAAAGATTTTTAATATTGATATGGTCACTATAAGATGTGGTTAGAATAGAATTACGTAGCAACTTAAGACAGAAGGTCCCTTAAGTAGGGACTGAATAAATTAATAACCGACTTGGTGTTACGTCAGTAATACATAAGTGTGATAGAACAGATTCAATAGCGGAACCAATGTCGCCAAACTCACACATACAACCAGATAATAATACGTTGCACTACTAGTAAACAATTGTTTTGATTGGTCGTATATCTTTAACACCAAATTAGCCTAAATTATGCACACAGCAGAACGAAAACATACCTTATTGATTGGCATTAGTGATAACTTTAATATAGATAAAAAAAGGAATTTACGACGTTTTGTATCTGAATCAAACTTGCTTCTCACTCTAACTCTATTACGAAAAAGTTCAACTACTCCCCAACAGATGTCCATTTATTTTAAGAATGTTATTTAGAACCTTAACAGTTATGAATACGGTTGATATTACTTTGAAGTATTATCTCTCTCACTCTAACTCTCTTACATTAACGCTAGAGCGGTGACACAAAAAGTTGGCAATATCGATAGATTTGTAATTTGTTTTCAAAATATCAAAGGATTCCAAACGCTGTTAGTAATTATAATCTATAAGAGTACTAAAAAAGAGGGATGTTTTTATTTACGATTAAAAAGGTATGAAGACGTGTTACTACGTATGTTCCTATTTAATTGAAATAAAACAAGTGTCCATTTATAGTAGATATTTTATGTAACTGTTGCATAATAAAAGCGTTTTCACATTATCCGGCGCATCCGATATCCGATATTAGTGTCGGCTCCGATATCGAAGGACATAAAATAAAGTATAAAAAGAACTCGATACTAGGATTTTTTTTTCTTTTTTTCATCCAGTCTGTGCGATCGAGAAAATGGCCGAATCGGACCGATTTTATTGAATATAATTATGTGAAAACAGCACATGGTGACCGCTATCGGCGTCAGGTACCCAATATCAGAAAATGTGAAATCGGTCTAAGGATACTTAAAATACGAGTGCGAGTATTTTACAATATGGACGGGTGTTTTAAGACCATATTACAAACAGTTTCATACACTACTTTAAATTAATTAATTGAATTTGCATAAAATGAGAAAAACGTAGAGCACCAAAATCTATTTGCTGATCGCGTATGTATGTTGCGCCGCGTCCACAAACTAGAAAATATCCAGCTGGAGTTGTTCAATACGGAAGTTTATATTTTTGCATGTTTGTGCGCGCATAGCTTCGTTATGTGTAGACGAATTTGCAAAATTCCTTCTTTGTTCGAAAGAAGACTATTCCGAAATGTTCCCATTTAATTTTTGTAAAGGTCCGATACAGGGTTTTAGAGAGAGACCACGAAACTCTTCAATAAATACCAGGAAATCAGCAGTAATTGCTGCAAACGCATATTATTGCTATGTCTATGCCACTACACATCATAACATCACGCCCGTATCCTTTGAATGGGTATGAGGAGTGTTCCGAATGTTCCGTGATATTAAAAAAAAACAATAAAGTCATTTGACAAACGTTTATAAATGTTTCCAAAAAAATAGATATCGATAAAGTTTGACTAGTTCTAGAATAAATAAGAATGACATGTCTATTTTGTGTAATCAAAAACAGGCTTTATTGATATGTGGTAAGGTTGATTTTGTTTTGATTTTATTTCTTTGCATTTCAATAATGTTCGTTATAAATTCTGCTGTATCCTGACTTATTGATGGTATAAAACAACTCCATTTCAAATATTTATGCTCCTACTATCATCTGTGCACTGCAAAATGGCCCAGTAAGGCATATTTCTAATAAATAGTATTAAATAACACACGGTGCAAAACTGTCAAATACACGTGATGACAGATACGACTGAAGGTTGAAATTGTAAGGTCTTGCAAATCTCCGCATAAGAATGACACGCGTGCCACGCCCACTTCACACTTCCACCGTTTTTTCTGTTCCGTGGTACCTACTATTAATTATTCTGTGGTATTACATGGATCTCGTAACTTTTTACGTTAGAACAGCGAGACATGACTTTTTTGACAAGTGTTGTTGTTTTTAGGCGATCCTATATTTTGCCTAAAAACATAATAGTGTATCTGTCGCAGCCCACTAGCTTAATCAGCCGTTCAGTTACCTGCCTAGCTGTTAAATAAACATGTGTTAACAGCCGTTTACGTTTATTACAACATTTACTAAACTGGCTGCCACCGTAAAATAATACAGAAAACACATTATACTTACACCTATTAATCCCCGAGGGGTTAAGCAGAGTATTCGCCGAAAATGTGTGATAGGTTTATTGAGCAAGCTGCGCAATCGACTTGGATAGGTTAGATTAGAATAAGTATTAATTAGGTTGGTTACTTCTTTTATAACCATGCAGAAATAAGTCATTTTCCTAGCTAATGAATAATAATTAGTGAACAGCCTAGACAGTTAATTGAACGGCTAATTAAGCTAGTTGGTTGCGACATATATCTATATCAAAAGTAAACTAAATATTTTACATAATACCAGTAAAACTTTTGTGAACTATTGTAGACACCCCCGCATGAATAGTTATCTACTCATATCGTAGACAACGCGCTTAAAACAAAGTAAAATGTATTGCTCAATATACATGACCAATGGTATTCTACATAAAAAACATATCTATATCAAAAGTAAACTAAATATTTTACATAATACCAGTAAAACATTTGTGAACTATTGTAGACACCCCCGCATGAATAGTTATCTACTCATATCGTAGACAACGCGCTTAAAACAAAGTAAAATGTATTGCTCAATATACATGACCAATGGTATTCTACATAAAAAACATATCTATATCAAAAGTAAACTAAATATTTTACATAATACCAGTAAAACTTTTGTGAACTATTGTAGACACCCCCGCATGAATAGTTATCTACTCATATCGTAGACAACGCGCTTAAAACAAAGTAAAATGTATTGCTCAATATACATGACCAATGGTATTCTACATAAAAAACATATCTATATCAAAAGTAAACTAAATATTTTACATAATACCAGTAAAACTTTTGTGAACTATTGTAGACACCCCCGCATGAATAGTTATCTACTCATATCGTAGACAACGCGCTTAAAACAAAGTAAAATGTATTGCTCAATATACATGACCAATGGTATTCTACATAAAAAACATATCTATATCAAAAGTAAACTAAATATTTTACATAATACCAGTAAAACTTTTGTGAACTATTGTAGACACCCCCGCATGAATAGTTATCTACTCATATCGTAGACAACGCGCTTAAAACAAAGTAAAATGTATTGCTCAATATACATGACCAATGGTATTCTACATAAAAAACATATCTATATCAAAAGTAAACTAAATATTTTACATAATACCAGTAAAACATTTGTGAACTATTGTAGACACCCCCGCATGAATAGTTATCTACTCATATCGTAGACAACGCGCTTAAAACAAAGTAAAATGTATTGCTCAATATACATGACCAATGGTATTCTACATAAAAAACATATCTATATCAAAAGTAAACTAAATATTTTACATAATACCAGTAAAACATTTGTGAACTATTGTAGACACCCCCGCATGAATAGTTATCTACTCATATCGTAGACAACGCGCTTAAAACAAAGTAAAATGTATTGCTCAATATACATGACCAATGGTATTCTACATAAAAACGAAGCAAAATATATGTTTTCCGCGTTAGTGATGCCATCTTCAGTAAATCTTGAGAACTAATAAACAGCGAATATCTTGTCGGCTGGAAGCAAAATTTTCTTTGAATTTCACGATGTACGCTGTCCCTGAAACTTTGTCTATTCGTTCCAAAAACGTCCGGTAGGTGGCGGTACTCTCTGGGGCGATCGAGTCACCAAGTTGTGTATTTGATAAAATTCCTTTCGGCGATGAAACTTTTACAAAAGCACCTTGTTCTAATTATAAAAAAACTTTGTGAACCTGCCATGAATAAAATAGTACTATATTTTAAATTAGAATTTCGCAAAAGTTCAAGGTTTAATTATGTACCTAATTAAAACTTTTACATCATAAGAAGAAGGACTATAAATAGAAATGGAACTTTTCAGATGCAAAAAAAAAATTACGGTATTCTTTGTCATTTACCATCTTACCTATGTTATTGGTGTCTAATATTATTTACACAACCGGGCCACAAGTGCTTTCTACATGTGCAGTTAACTTACAGAGGTCTTCTGTTACACATATAGATACCGTTTATGTTGCTAATTAATGTTTATTTTGTGAAAATATGTTCTACCTAGTCTTACATAATATGTTAAAGTAATAACTAAGGCATTTTATCAAATCGTTGAAAGCGAATAATAGTGGTCGGAGTCCAATAGATTGTAGTGTGGGCTAAAATCTTTTATATTTATGTGAAGCTGTAAACTGTTTTTCAGTAATAAAATAAATAAATAAAATAAATAATTAAAAAAAAATATATATGTAAAAATGTTCGATGTTTTCGACGAGGCGGGCGTACCGCAACTAGTTTCCGGCGGGATGCGGAAATGGTTCCATAATGGATCCCCAGCTTCGCATCCTGCAGGCGAACGTGGGCTACGCGGTGTCGATGCTCAGGCACTTCTTCTCCAGAGCATGGCACAATGGTCCATACACTTTGCCGCTGTCGCCGATCCATACACTGACCGGCCCTCCGGGCTCGCCTGGGTGGTTGGGTCGGCAGCACTGGTAGTGATCGCAAGGAAGCATGGCATCGTAGCGGTGTGTGTGAGGGAGATTGCGGTCGTGGCCATTTATTTCACGCTGTAGTTACACCGACTCATTTGGCAATATCGGCGACTAGCGGCTGACCGACGTCGTCCATGCCTGTAGCCCACGTCCGGGGGATTTCCCGCACTTATAACTTTGCATCCCTAGTCCCATAAATCATATTAAAACATAGCTTATGCGATATCGTAGGACAGTCTACATAGTGTATATTTATCTAATGATGTATATTGTATGCATGTGGGTAACTACAGACAAATTTATATAACAATGGACATTAACGTTATCTGTAATCTGGAGTTACATGTCTGGCTTAGGGAATGTACACACTGGAGCGATGTAGCAGGTATATTATTGAGTCATCCGAATATTCATACAAGTACCAGTCAACTTGGGAAAGGATAATTTTTGTTACAATAAACTATAAGTTATAAACATACAGCACATAGAACAGTACCCAGTTAGCGGCAGTAGTATCGTTTGTCTATCAATAGGGGTACCGGACCTAAGAGTCCCATATAAACCAAATCAAGATAAACAGTAGGAGAGGAACCGAGAATATAACTGTATATGTATGTTTGTAAAATATCCATTTTTTTTAAATGCGTAAAAAATGTATCCTCTAATTTTTCTCGTCATAATGAATTCCATTCAGCTCGAGGCATACATAACAACATTAAAATAAAGCCAGTTATACCACTCTACGTTGATAAATAATTGACTTATCTCGTGGTCAATGTTCAGTAAAATCCTTTACATGCACAGCGTAATGCAGTTAAACGTGCGCGCTATCCTGTAGGTAGTCTTCCACATATTCTATAAATATCAAACGTTTTGAATGTTAAAAGTCAAAAGAATGCGTAAAATAAGATATTTAAAAAAATGTCTTAATCACATTTATTTCTTACCTAATTTATTTTAATTGCGATTAGCTGAGTAGTTGCGACAGCCGACATCCACGTGGGCGAAGTCTTGGAAATCAGTTAGTACATATATTTGTATAATAAATAATATAAAGATAGGTAGAAGAGGACAAACAGGACAAGCAAAAGGTTAAAACTTATAATTAAAAGCTTAAAAAATAGACTGAGTTAGAAGTGAATCGTGATTCGATTACGGAAATATAATTATTCATGACGCAATTTAATTTTGTTACTGATATCCTTGTATCAACCGCATTCCAACCTCTACATCTGTAGATTAAAACAATTATCCACCGGCAAAAAAAAAAAACGAACAGTTGTTATCCTTACAACAGATTTTTTGTTGGGAATACCACGATCTGACGAAATCAAAATCAATCAAATCTAAAAAGAAACTATTGATAGATTCATTTACTGAGCAAGGAGGAAAAACAAATTCAGCAACTGTGTTAATCTATGTTTTAATCTAAATCAATTCCAATGTCCAGACATAACTCATTAGACAATAGGCCGTCCGTCCCATTCTACGGCCAGAGATTATACAAGAGTTTACCTAAGTTAATCTAACTAAGTATCTTAAGCAACACGTAGCTTTGTTCTTCAATCAGACCTGGCATTAAATCTATATGACATTTATAATTCTAGTGTGTATGGGCCTTATTTGTACCTACTATTAAAGCTCGTAGGGCTGTTTAGATACTATAGTAAAGTCCAGTACAGTTGTTAGGGTAGTGTGGGACATCTGATAACAAATACCTATATGCCTATCGGGTGAAATAATAGTTGTTTGTAAGTAACTGTTCTTACCTACTGAATAAGTATCTATAGCCATCTCATATGGTTTAATAAGAATGGCTTTTTCCCGAGTTAATTGCATGATAAATATAAGAATATTGAAAATGACCTTACTTAATATTTCCTTTCCTATTAATAACGTTGAAATCAAAGAAATCGGGATGAATGTAGCATATGCCCCAGCTCCGTCGAATGTCGGTTATTGCAACTTTTATTCATATCTTCGGTTGTACTGAAGAACCGATTGCGATCAAACAAACGTGACATTTTAAGACTGACTGAGACCTCTAAAATAAAACTACATCACAATCAATTCAGTACCTACTTTTGTCGTCCAACGTGGATAAGTAGATAAAAATTCCAATTTTTTTTCTTTTCTTTCAGTAGGTACTATCGCTAATAGGTATAACATAACCCAATTATTTTTTTAAAAATTCTAAAGGTAAATATTTCATAATACCTACCTGATTAATAACAAAAACGCCTTTGCGTTAATTATTTTAATTAGTTAGGTATTTTAGACTACCGCGTTTACCTGTTTACTTCATGACTGTTATCGCAATTATCTTCATTACTGTAACTGTCTATAATTACGTATAATTTTGCAAAACCATCTTACTTAGCTTACTAAATAAAACAGAATTGCAGTTGTTTGAAATAAGATAACACCCGATTGAAGTTCTATAAAATTAATGTATTTCATCTACACTACTATTAAAAGGAGTACTGTTACTGTCTAAACTACTGTTTGTAATGAATAAACTCAAAAACTACTGCGCCGAGTTAAAAAATTATTTCACCATTGGAAAGCTACATTCACCCTGAGTAGCTTAGGGTATATTGGATTTCCATGAGGACGTTTTTACCACCTGTGCGAGGCCGGGGCGGATCGCTATTATTTGATATACTAGTTCAAATCTACTCAACCCCAGGCCCGCACTACGAATTATAAATGTCCCACGCTAGCCACTGCATGCGGAGGTGATGTGTAGTGAGTGACGCATACCGCGAAATAAACGCGCCGTCCCTGTACAATACGTCATCGCCGCGTCGGCTGAACCCACTAATTATTACCCGACTGCGCCAGCGAGGGCCGTGAGGTTCCAGCTCCACAGGGACATGGCGACGGATTGACAGCAACGATTTGGGCAACCACGCGCAGGGCACGCCGTTATAGCGGCGGTACGACTCATCATGAGGGAGTGGCTAGAGAGGCCAAACGGCGACCTCTTGAACCGGCTGCAGCATATTATCACCGGCCACGGGTGCTTTGGGGATTTCCTGTGTCGGGTCGGGCCAGGGTTCTGAATTCGATTAAGTAAAAAAAAAGACTGGTTGCACTCTGGGAGTGCCGGCAGAAGTGAAAACATTTTCTTTTTTTCTTTCTTCGCTATATACATAGAAAAAGATAAAAAAGAACATACCATACCATACCTATAATATAGCGCTAATCATAGAACCTATCACTTATTTTCTGCTAATTTTCTGTCAGAAGAAATTAATAAATTATGAAAAGAAAAAATAATCACAAAAAATAATACATTACAGAAAGAAAAAATAATCATAAAAAGTAATAAATTACAAAAAGAAAAAATAATCACCAAAAGTAATAAATTATAATAAGAAAAAACAATCACAAAAAATCCCTGAAGGCCAGGTGGTTTGAACCCGATACTATCTGAAACTATAAGGACTTACAGTCTAAGTGCTTACCGTTTAAGCTACGACGCTATCTATCGTAACTTGCAAAATAGATAGTCTGTACCTAATCTTGTATGTCGTCAGTCGTCCGTTCAAAGGTCAACTAATCCTGACGCTTCCTTAACATTTTACACCCATCCAACGCCGCTTAAGAAGTTTTCACTTCAAAAAATTCGCAAAAATGCAGGTGTCTATTTGTAGTTTGCTACCGTCGAATTAAACACACACCGGCAGAATTAGCGGGACACAAAAAAAGGAGAGCATAAAATAGTTAGCTTTATTTTTAAACAAATAATGATTAAGGTTTCCATGCTGCGAATGAATGTTGTCAATGATTTTTATGGGCAACCCTGCCATTCTTAAAAAAAAAAACTATTGCGTTTCGCGGCTCGTCCATATAATTAGGAGGTGGCAATCTCGATTTGACACTCCTCTTTAGCAAGTCCCAAACGCGTTTAATCGGATTCATATCCGGGGACCATGCTGGCCACACAAACAAATAGTACAAATTAGGTACTACGCCGGTTAGTACTGCAGAAGTGAAGACAATTACTAATTAACTAATTAGCGCAACCAGTAAACATTAAATCTAATTCACTAATAGGATGGTATAATGAGAACATCCACTATCTATCTATTAAGCTAGATTAACTTTTCTTTTAGTACTTTATAAAGACTCACGCTGTGTAATACTCAACCACTCAAAGTAAATTACTAACAGGCTGCATTGTAACGTGAAAACTATAAAAACATCTACTACCCGTCGTGTTATTTCAAACTAAATTAACGTCCTTCCGGTTAGTTTGGGTACGGTTTTACTAGCTTAATGGATGAACGGATCAATAAATGGGGTAGTTAATTGTCAAGTCAAATCATTTATTTTTATTAAACATCAAAACGGTACATTCTGTAATAATATACACTAAAACAAGTTATGACGTCATATCTCGTTATTGTCTGATCATAATACATACAATGGTTTCCGTGGGGATTACCGCACGAAAAAAGATATTAGGTACTAGTTGGGTTGATCAAAAATATATTATGATGTCACTATTTTTCACGATTTTTCAGATCATTATGAGAGTGCCTATAGGGGATTTAAAAAAGAAATAAAGCTATTTATACTATTTATACTTATTGACCGAGCGAGCAAAGCGAGCTAGAGTCTTCGTTTCAATAAGATCACCGATTTTGCTTTTGTCCGTGTATCTGTTTGTCAGTTCCGGTCTAAAGCTGATTAACCGATTTACACCTAACTTGGCACGAAGAACATGTTTTTTGATTTAAAATACAACTTGTGAAGAGCTTTTTTGATAGGAGGGAAACTGAGGGAGAAAAGGGGCAAGTTTATTTATGAACGGATCACGATGACTTTTGGCTGAAATCTCAAGAACATGATTCCTTACAGGTTGTTGTGAAAAAATATAATGCCTCGTAAAGGTAATATACAGGATGTATTTTTGAAACGGATCAGTAAGCTGGGTAGGTACCTCAACCGTTATAGTCTACCTGCGAGGAACCGGATTTTAACGGGACAGCTTCAGGCCTGATTATAAAAGTGGATAATGACACAGTTAATGCTCTGCATATACCGCTCCCCCTCAAATTACGTCATCCAACCATTTCTATCTGCACTCAGTAACATACTTCGGTCACTTGTTGGGTACAAAACAGTAATTATAACAGGAGACATCAACATCGACATTAAACAGAGTTCATCTGATACGGAAGGTCATGTGTACCTAAACGCCCTGGCTTATCACGGTTTTTTACCTGCACATACGCACCCTACCAGGGACGGCAATTGCTTGGATCACATAATGCTTCGCACTAAATCGAAAACCCTAACACTTGTATACGACTCAACTTTAACGGACCATGGCTCGTCATTGTTGTGCCTGGAGAATAATGTCCTGAAACCAGGCCGTCTGCACACAATCAAAAAGACAAATTATGATACCCTTGACTTGGACATGAGGGACTTGAACTTCGAGCCCATTCTGTTCATGTCAAACCCGGATAGTGCCATGGAGTGTTTTATTGAGACAGTGAAAGCAGCTATAGAACAAAGTACTACGGTACAAAAAGTATCTGCCAAGAAAAGAACCTTCAAACCCTGGATAACCCAGGGCTTGCTGCGATGCATACGAAACCGTGATTCTCTTCATAAGAAGGTTAGACAATCACCTGGTAATATCATCATATCCACTACCTATAAAAGGTACAGAAAATATTGCACAGCCATACTCAAAAAAGCAAAAAGGCAATACGATTCACAAGAACTGAATAAGGCTATAAACAACCCGAAAAGGCTTTGGGACGGTATTAAAAACATCACGGGCACGACTAAAACTAAGCACCCTTGTACTCAACTTTTAACACTCTCGGAGTCGCCGACTCAGTCATGCAATGTTGTTAATGACTATTTTGTGAATGTTCCGAAGAGGCTCGCGGACGACGTACTTAATAAAAACCCACTATCATTATCGCAACGCCCTCGCACAGCTCGACTCGGGAATTCTTTTGTATTAGAAAATACAGATACAGAGGAAATTGAGACGACTATAAATTCATTAAGGACATACGCCGCAACTGGATGGGATGGTATCTCGCTTTTCTTCTTAAAACGATACTCCCGTATCTTGGCACCTACAATTAGCTACATATTTAACCTCTGCTTAGAAACAGCAGTATTTCCGACATCCCTCAAAAAGGCCATTATCTATCCCATCTTCAAGAATGGCAATAGAGGCGCAGTTAGTAACTATCGTCCCATAGCAGTCCTTAGTGGTTTAACTAAGATATTCGAACGCATAATTAATAAGAGACTAACTAACTACTTGGAACATTTCAAAATTCTGTCACCTCAACAATTTGGCTTTCGTAAGAAAAGGTCCACCAACAACGCAGTGCACGGGTTAATGGACCATATTGTGGAGAATCTGGACAAGAAAAAAAAGTGTTAACAATATTTTTAGACCTCACGAAAGCCTTCGACACTATTCTCTCTCCAACCCTGTTATCTAAATTAGAAGATGTGGGAATCAGGGGACGACCGCTGGAGTTACTCAACAGCTATCTCTCAAACCGCTCTCAGCTTGTTAGCATTGGTAACTTTACTAGTGATCTCCGTCCTGTTCAATACGGCGTGCCTCAGGGTAGTATACTGGGGCCTACATTGTTTCTCGTATTTATCAATGACCTGTGCAATCTGAACTTACCAAACGCCCAGATTGTCTCCTATGCTGATGATACCGCAATCACCTTCTGTACGGATTCTTGGCCTGAGCTGGAACTAGCTTCGCAGAATGGTTTTAATACTACACTAAATTGGCTTTAACACACACTCTGACCCTCAATATTTCAAAAACCAACTTGTAACATGGTATTTTTCATCCGTAGTAGTGTATACAATTCTTTGTTTCAGTGCCATCTACAAATTCTAATAGGAACTATGTATAATTGTGTAACAATGTAGGTCTCAATCTTCGACCGATTTTTGTTCTAGTTCTCACCCTCGACCGTTGGATGGCGCTGAGTGTCCCACAGTATATTTATCAAATCTGTAGTCGTGTTTATTAATTATTTCATTTACAATTTAAAAAATAGTAAAATAAATGGAATTTATTTCCTCAATTGTGATATATCGGTAAGCATGTCATAATTATTTTATTACTGGTCACAACCCGTCTAGCGATTGTCTACAGGATGAGCAGATAATGAGTTGTTTATGCTACTAATTAACCTCACTATGAATTAGCATAATTTTGAAGATTGTTCGCGAATGTTCTCCCAGAACTTCTATTTTCGATTCTCGAACCAGATGGAACCTTCACTATAAGTGTATTAAGCCATCTCTGCTTAAGTAAAAATCTCTGTGTCAATTTCTGAAGTCATTATTGTTTGGTGAAAATCTTGCTCCCAGATACTCTGGTAAGTCTTTATTAACTCTGTTTGATGGGACTGATGGCGGGCCCATATGTGTGGTCACAGCTTACGAAAGGTCTGTTTTATACAGGGTCCTATGGTTGGAGCTTGTGAGCCACTAAGGATTCCAACACTCCTTCAGTGTACCTGCGGCACACTTCGAGGTGCACAGGCCACCGAGAGCTTCTTCACGGAGAGGTCCACTGTGAGCAGCGTCCCCGTGACCTCACAATAACTCCAGAGGCCAGTACACTGTCCCTGTGGACCAGCAAATTACTTATATACTATCTATAAAATCTCATTAGCTTGTGCTGTACTTCGTGTGCCGACTTTGTGTGTCAATCTGCCTGTATCTGTGCCTACTGTGTGTGTTCTCTCTGCCTCATACTTCTGTCTATATATATATATCATATCCTTCTGTCTACTGTGTCTGCCTGTCTACATTTCTTACCTATTTATATATCTGTATTACTGTTCTGTGTTGTAAACTGTTAAATATATGTGTGTACAACCCGATGACCAGTTGTTTTTATTGGAGCCCTAGCTTCTCTTTGCACACACTCATATAGCTCTGTAGGAAAGGCGCCCTGGGAAAGAGTTCTCTGCATCAGCCCCTGAGCGAGCCGGTGAGTACCCACCTGAGTAAATCAGAGGTTACAAACTTCATAACATTTTCTATAACTACAAAAACCCAGCCAAGTCAACCTCTATCATTAAAAGCTCACTTCTGCTCCCCTATACCTCAACATAATTGTCTGTGTCCGGCTTTAAATTCAGTTGATTACACCAAATACCTACGAATAACTATTGACAGTCATCTTAATTTCAAGTTGCATACTAATATTCTCTCGGGTCGCATACGTAAACTAATCTACATTTTTAAGACTTTACGACATGTCGCAAACCCCTTTGTCATTCGTAATGTATACTCGGCGCTATGTCGTTCTCTGGTTACCTACTGTATTACTATTTGGGGTGGAGTTTCCGAGTCAGCGGTGAAGCCTGTGGAGATTGCCCACCGAGCTATACTTAAAGTTGCCACGTTTCGTCCAATCTTATTCCCAACCACTGAACTCTATAAAACCTGTGATGTTCTAAATGTGCGTCAACTTTACATACTACATACTCTTCATCTTCAACACTCTAGAACACCATACCACCTTATTACTAAACGTCGCAAAGACAAAATCTGCAACAAACCACCTCCACGCACCTCTTTCTTCAAGAAATTTTCACTATATCTTGCACCGTACCTCTACAATGAAATAAATTCAGAATGCCCAATCTACAGATTATCACACTTTAATGCGAAAGAGACTTTGCGAATTTTTCTCTCGAATCTAACCTATGATCAGACTGAAAAATATATACCCTCCTAAACACACACAAACACACACACACACACACATACATACCTATATATATGCACACGCATACACACCCTCACGTACACAGGCACTCACATACACACGTATTATAATTTATGCACCGTATATTTAAAATTTTAATGTTTAATATTTTATAAAATTTTATCATTTGCTGAAGTAATCTTTTTAAATGTTAAAACTATTTATTGAAATGCTTACCGTATTGGGGGGATTGGCCCTGTAATCTCCTTAGCACAGGCTACTGATAGCCTATTTAGGAGAGCAGTAACGCAAACCAACCTATTGTATATGAAAGACCCAATAAAATTTATTTTTAAAAAAAAAAAAGTTACAGGAAAACGTTCTTAAGAGACTATCCCTAACTTACAAATATTCTGGACTGCATTCACAGATTTAGGCAAAATCACACAGCAAGAAAAATGCTAGTATTCCGAACATTTTTTTTATATCAATCAATCCTATTTCAAGTGAAGATCGACAGAATCTTAGAGATCATTTGAGGCATGAGTACTTACTAGAAATTGACAGAAAATGCCAACAACGTTTTCCATACATTTTGTATTGAAACAAATTAATTAATAAATTGAAATAAACATAACCTATGTCCTTTCTCAAAGTCTAATCTACCCTTATACCAAATTTCATCAAAATTGGTTAAGAAGTTTAGGCGTGATAGACGCACAAACAAACAGACATCACGCACATACCGTTTCCCATTTATAATATTAGAATTGGATTATTTTTAGAACAAAGAGTAATACGATCGTATGGTAATCTGTAATCGCTACAGCTGTATCATCATCATTATCACAAAGAAGTTGCATTTATGTGATAAAGAATAAAAATCTATGTAAAAGTATCAAAATGATACAACTCAACTTACCGGCCAACTCGCAACATAGACTCGCAACTCAGAACCGATAAAATATTTGACATCTCGATATTTAAATTTTGTACAAACTTTTCATCTTGTTCACACATGTTATATCTTCTAGCAGTACGTTGGCATATAAAATCTTAATTTTTTTTTGGATCGTGCCATGAGTTTCTGGCAGTAGTCCTAATTAGAGTGTGTAATATAGACATGTTGATAAACAATATTTTTTCATTTATTTGAATGATACACACACACTAGTTAGACGAATTAATTTTGAAATATTATATCAGGCTTTCGCGGTTTATACTCGTCGGTATACATGTCTTTCTTTCTTTCATCATATCTTTCTTTGAATTCATCTTGAAATTATATGTACGCAATTTTAAGTTAATTTAAATGTTAATCCGTCACTTAAAATGTTAACTTTATTAATTAACGATTAACAGAATAACGAGTTAATGCTCAACTATGGTACCTGGATATACCTAACATAAACAACACTTTACAGCAGAATATTATCAAAGTAAATGACATTCGTATTTGAAGTTATAGTCAGAAACTTAGACACGGTAATAGAATGTTGTATAATTACCGTGTTTGAGACGTCTATATTGAATGGAATTGATGTGCGGAAACAATGTGGCCGCTGACGGCTCCGATAAATTTATTAACTGCGCAGGTTTGCCAGGTTATAATTATCGCTCTGTTATGAGGAAGTGTGCGTAGTTTTTGAAATGAAATTTATTACAACGTAGTTAAAATGAAACTGTAAGCGAGTATAGTTCATATGAACTATGAGCATTTCTTAATTTTTTTGACCATAGCCATAATGTCGATAACCTATGTTTATGCCTTTGATTATTTTATTACTGAGGTAATATAAGTAATTAATTAATTTTAGTTTGTCCCGTCGTTGTGACGCAGTGATTTCGAACTTTTTTTTCCATTACATTGTAAGAAACTCTACGTATGTTATACTCTTAAAACACTATTTATGGCCTCAAAATCCATGTTATATTGAGTTTAGTAAAATACGACATAAGTTTAATAATTTAAAAATATAATTCTGTCTTAAAAAAAATATTATTAAAAATAAAAAACCCGACTCATTCTGAAAAGATTAATTTTCATAGTGTTTGAGATTTGCAAATGAGTAGGTACCGCCTGCTATAAAGCTTGTTTCGATCTTTTCAGAATCAGTCGGGTTTTTTATTCTTAATAATTCTTTTTTCATATATATATATATATGAAAAATTATTACTTATATATATATATATATATACCTATATTATATATATATATATATATATATATATATATATATATATATATATATATATATATAAGTATATGTAATCTTCTTCTAATTTCATTCATTTTGATACCCCATGCACTTGATAAATTTGAGTGAAGATTTGATTTTTACTACATATATTTTGGCGCCAAAAAACCAACATATAGCTTTAGTTCATATTTTATTTATTGCCCAAGAACACTTGGGCAATAAATACCTCTCATTTGAGATATAAATCATTGAAATTCGTACGGTTAGTTCAGTAGATATGAGGTAAAAAAGAATATTACAAACATATATACCTACAAGATACGCGCGAAAAACATAACCCTTCTTGACAGTCGTAACAAAATAAGAATTCCGTTTTGGAACATTTTTCCAAAACGGAATTCTTATTTTGTTACTGAATTTACCGTACCGACTGCGTTCACTACCGCTACACCAAAGAGGCTGTCAAAGAGGAGTGACCAACGAACTATGTTCAAGATGGAATGATACCCATTACTCTGATTAGGCCAAATTAACCTCTATTTTCATATCAAAAATATTTTCACTCTGTTTTAATTCGGGCTTATTACGTTTAAGTCCAACTTACCGAACTGAAAATATTTTCATGCTGTTTTAATTCGGTAAGTTGGACTTAAACTTAATAAGCCCGAATTGAAACAGCATGAAAATATTTTGAGTTATTATGAGATCATGCGTTTTTTTGAAATTTTATTTCATTACGGATGTTGTCTAATATACAGACAGAAGATTTCAAGAAGCAATATAAATCATTTTTCGACAACAATCTTTACGCGTCAGATTAGATGGTAACACTAATTGCCACTTGAACCAGTAGACGTGACGTAGGTGCCTACCACTGGCAGATTAAGGCGCCTGGCGCCGCTCCGGGCGGCGCGGCGCTTTGTGGTGCTCTAACGCAATACCCTTTGATTATAAGCCGATACGCTGAAGCGATGTGTGGATTTAAACATTGAATATGTTATTATAGTCTGTGTTTCTAACTATTCACGTCATAAAACGTAAATAAACATTACTTTACCTAATTCTACACATAACATTTTCTCGTAATAAGTTGATAGTAAAAAGTCAATATCCGATGTTATGAATGAAACACTCAAAACTTTACTGAAATTATTTGATTACATACGACAAATGAATATTAATATAATAATCGTCATAATTCGAGGCCTTCGCCTTGAAATCCAACTATGTTATTATTGTTGTTAACCATTCTATGGTTGGTCTATTTACATTGTATAGTTAGCGTCAGATCGATCTTGATGAAAATGTTCTCAAAATCTCTTCCTGTTAACGAATTGTTCACATATTTGGCACCTAGGTACACACCTTTAGTTTCGACAGTACTACAATTTAAATTATTAAAGCAGTTTGATTTCCTTGATACCTTGGTTTTAAAATCATTTTTGTAGTTAAGATATTTCTGACTATACTTATCGGAGCCTCCTACTGAAAGGCTGCAACCGGCAGTGCCCGACTGTGGTGAGAGTTTGTTACTAAAATGGTTGCCAGAAGTTTCGTGCACCCTGCCCCTCCCTTGCCTTCAAATAAATATGACCTTGTTGTCTCACTTTCTGATTATAAATAACAACAACATTCTCTTTTATTCCAGCAAATGACAACAGACGACAGCATGAGTGACGACGTGTTTGAGGACGACACCCTGCGTGCGCCCGCGCAGCGTAGCACGCCCTCCCCCACTGGGTACAGAGACTACCACCCCCCGGTCGATACTCCCGCCCGTTCGCAAGTGGATGACGATGTACCAATACATAAGGTGAGTCAACAATAAGTCAGAAACTGCCTGTTTTTACATTGTCAGCAGCACGAGTGCGGCTCCCTTAGGGTTACACACGTCCATAGGCCACGGTAACCACTTTCCATCAGGTGGGCTGTGTGCTTGTCTGCGACCTATGTATCAGGTATAAAAAACATGCAGGGCAGTCATTGCGGACTGTCAAGAGAAGTGAAAACAGTCTTTGTAGAAAGTAAAAAGAAGAGAAAAGTTACTACCCTAAGAGTGCTCCACACGCACGTCAAAGAGATGTCAAGTGTAATAGGTACTACTGGCCTACATCGCGATAAGTCGTCAACGTGACGGTATATACTGTGGTGACGGTAACGATGGCGCGAGTTCCATAATTTTTGTTCACTCAAAATTATCTATGAGAAACGGCCCAATGCGCATAAAGAAGTTTTTACTACACAAAAAATACATACAGGTAGGAATCACAGTTATTTATCTTAGAGCTGTCGACATTTCTAATATGGCCAGGTAAATGACCTAAACAAACGCATGATCTCATCCCGGTGACAGCGAACCAAAGTTAACATCAGGTCATTGACATATCCAACTAATGGAGCTTTAATGTGATGTGCCTATTTGAAGCATATTTGTCTGTATTAATGCCGTGTTTTTCGTCTTGTTGAGAATAGTCACCCATCCTTAGACTGACCTAACTATTGCTTAACCTTGAAATGCGCTAACCAAGTGTTAAACTGGGTTGCTATATTAGCCACAAACTTCTATGTAACTATATTCTACAACAACATTTTACACAACGCTATCTAGACCTGACTAGCTTGTGTTATGGAATCTAGATTGCGGATAAACATACTTAGAAACTTTTTATTTTGTAAATACATACATATTATACATAGAAACCAATGCAAATATACATATGCGTGCATACAAATATTTGCGCTGAGCGGGAATCGAATCCGTGCCCTCTGCGCGTTCTACCGCTACACCACAGAGGCCGCCAAATATTATTACTACACCAACGTTATAAATCTACAAGGGCTTCAAGATTTTATGTAAGCACTTGTATCAATACCACCGTACTTAAGGCTACAATTATTTTGCTGAACATTTTGACGGGATGATTTGATCCCAAGGATAACAGAAAACCCGAGGATAACAAAAACTTCATTATGACGCCATTGACCTGTTCAATATTGTACTGTCATTTAAAACTAAAATATATGGCGAACCACCTCAGTTTAAAATACCTATACCTTATTGATTTTTCAATTAACGTCTCCTAAACATAGTCGGATAATAAAAATGAATTGCAATTCTGTTATATAGTCTTGCTAAAACTCGAGAACGGCTGAACCGATTTGGCTAATTTTAGTTTTGAAATATTTGCGCATGTCCAGGGGAGGTTTAAACCGTGAGAAAATATGGGTAATGGCTACTTTGTTATTGATTCTGAGGCGGTACGAAGTTTGCTGGGTCAGCTAGTATCAGATAAAAATGTGAATGCTTCAAAAGCTCAAAAATTATAGATCGATTAAACTCAAATTTTGACACAATATTCAATTCGCTTCATAGATGGTGGTATTTTTTAAAAAAGATGATCCAGGACAGAAAGAGAACCGGGACCGCGGACAACAAACAAGAATTTGGATAATTAAATTGAATTTTTAAGTGGGCAGGTATGGCCATATCTAAGATTATGACGAATAATAACGAAAAAAATACCTCACAGCAAACTCACGTCCCATTTTGATACAAAAAAAGACGGGTTGCACTCTGGAAGTGCCGGCAGAAGCGAAAACCTTTTCTTTCTTTCTTTCTTCGTTATATACATAGAAAAAGATAAAAAAAACATACCATACCATACCATACCATAACATACAACACCATACCATACCATACCTATGTATAATATAGCGCCAATCATAGGACCTATCACAAATTTTCTGCTAATTTTCTATCAGAAGAAATTAATAAATTACAAAAAGAAAAAATAATCAATCACAGGAAGTAATAAATTACAAAAAGAAAAAATAAGCACAAAAAGTAATAAATTACAAAAAGAAAAAATAATCACAAAAAGTAATACATTACAAAAAGAAAAATAATAAAGTGGCAGAAGCCCAGGTTTGAACCTGGTAATATCTGTAACCATAAGGACTTACAGTCGACCCGCTAACCGTTAAGCCACGATGCTGTTTATCGTATGTTGCATAATAGACAGTCTTTCTCTTTAGCTAATGTTGTATGACGTCAGTCGTCGGTTACGGTTCAAAGGTCAAACGATCCTGACGCAAGTTTAACAATTTTTACCCATCCAACGCCGCTAAAGAAGTTTTCACTTCAAAAACAGTTCTCGTAGCCAACAATTGTAACATTGATAACGACAAACGAGGCTTGACATTTCCCTTTGCAAGAACCATAACCATATAAATAATATAAATACCAAACCGTGATTAGAAATATTAAACACACTTTATATTAAAAGATGTCGGTATACTTATCTCCTCCGTAAAAAAGTGAAGTATTCTATGAACCAATTATCCCACACTTGCACTACATCCTACGCTCTACATGGCCGCCTTTGTTGCCAACGGAGGCTTCGCAGCATTGTTCTGCTAATCTCGTTGGCAGAGTACAAATTAATTGAGTCTACTTCAGCAGTAGAGCCTAATACGGATTTATTATCTACCTATTGTTAAAGTAAGTAGAGATTACGATATTATAATAGTAGGTGTTGTTAAAAGCTTGTACTGAAAATCTATGCTTCAAATTCGTTTGCTGAGAGTTTGGTAAATACTTAAATCATTTGTGGTCAATTCTTAAGCTTTTTATGGATTTAGATTAGATCCATCCATCAAGATTTTCAGGGTCCAATCCAACTTCACTTGCAAACTGATACATTTGCTAATTGATGAAAACCGTTTGCGTCATCAGCAAACGGTGCTCTTCTCCCGGTGAAATCATCACCACTCGACGTCACTAGTGCGTTTTATGGCAGATATATCACAATCTAAATTGAATAAGTAATCGTTATAGCGAGTCATTATTTAAGACACTTAAATGAAGTTTAACATTTCAAGGTATCACGCGGTGACACGCCATTAGCCACACGGCTATCTTTCTAGTTACTTATACCTAGTTATAGTACCTATTGTTACCTACATCATCATTGCTTCGCAAGGGAAATGCGAGCAACAAAATAAACATTGATTTTTAAACCTATGAGATAGTCCCTACCTGTACATTATTAAAATCCAGTATGGAATTACGTCATACGTCATCTATGGAAGTATATATCGTACCAGCAACAGAAACCAATCACTCTCCTTGTCAATCTCAGTTCAATTGTCTTGCCAAAATCTATTTAGGGCCAAGAATATGCTTACATACACGCTTTGATCAATATTGGAACTCGCTTAGCGTGAAGTGAATGCATCCGACAGTAAATACACAGTCGCCAACTAGGTAATAGTTTCGCCTTCACCATCCATTACTTACGTAAATATGAAAAACGTAAATAGTTGGACGTTATGTGACATTTGAATTATTTCACTTACTTCTCAGTTTATAAAGATCTATACCAAATAGCTTCTAACCTGCCTCAAGATCTATTCAATCAAAACTCATTCTTCAAAAGAGTTACTATATAAACGCACTTCAAGAAGCCAAGCTGCAAAAAATATAGACGTGTTCTCGGAAGCAAATTTTGTTGTACGCCCTCAAAACGATGAATTATGTAAAGAAAAAATAACACAAGGCATTATAATATCCACGCATGTGCCGCTGTAAACACCATCGAATTCAGCGTAGTCGATTTCACCCTTATTTCTTCCTGTAAATAATTTACGCACTGATAATAGATTATACGAAGTGTATACTCTACCGATGTAACTATCGTCCAGAATAGATGCCACTACAAAAGCTACAGAACGTTGATCTGAAAATTTTCAGAACTGATACATTTTTCACTATTTCGAAGGCACTACAGCCATATCGATCGACGGGGCTTCCATACTAATCTGTTCTGTTTTTCAGTAGGTACCTCAGTCCCCATCACACAGAGGGGTGGCAAATTAGATCAAGCCGTGAAGCAGCAGATTAACATTTGTTGGATGAAATGGCAAGAGGTTTTGGCAACTATTACGTGTGACTTGTGATATCCCCTTCGCTTGGATTAGGGGCAAATAATGAGAAAAAGAATGTAATTTAATATACTTACTATGACTCAATTATATTTATACTATTGTCAGAAACAAGTTATGAATCTGTAATTAATTAAATATGTCTTCTTTCTTTCTACCTTTTCATTAACTACTCGCTGAATTGCCCGGACTGGGCTGACAGATGATTACCCTCTGTAAAAGTTAATTAATTATCTTAAATTTTATTAGTCTTCATAGGTTTTGATGAGAGTCTCCGTTTCGACAAGGTGGCCGATTTTGCTTTTGCCCATATCTATGTCAGCTTGTCAGTTCCGGTCTAAAGGGCGCATAGCATTGACAGCAGAAAATATTGGGGAAGTTTGCTGTCGTATTTATGATCGGATCTTGATTATTTTCAACTGAAACATCAAGGCCATGATTCCTCTGATTCCTCTCAGGCTATTGTAAGTAAAAAATCATGCCTCGTAAAGGTAACAAAGTTTTTTTTTGATATTTTAAAAGAATATTAGCAACCGAAATTATCGAAATTACTAATATTTCCTTTAACCCCTCCAACTAAGCTAAATTGCTTGTGCTAGGAGTGGGTTCACGTCGGTAGTGTAATGGCCAGGATTCGAACCCGGGACCTCTCGATCGTAAGGCCGACCCCTTAACCACTAAGCTACCGACGCTTCTTTTTGAAGTTTTTCAAACGTTGTTTGTAAAATGATCGTTTGTCATACGTTTTTTGTCAAACAATCGTAAACCCTATCTACCAGGTCTCTTTATAACCTTTGAGCGAAAATCAGGGGAGTTTCTAAAGGGCATTTTCAAGTAGGCCTTAATACCTAATATTATCAGCATGCACATGCTCCAACATTATAGTAGTTTATGATACTGTTGCATAATAAGACCAAGTTATGTACAGTGTCATACACTACTTTATCTACTCTCAACTAATTTATTTTACAAACCAAACCAAACTTTGTTTAATTTAAATGTATAGAACAAAAAAAAAATGTTCGCGCCAAGGCGCAAACGTCGATTGCGCATGCGTGTTTCTTTTTTTTCCCGAATCGGCGGATTCTTTTTTTAAAGTAGAGGTTTAGTCCAGATGGAGGTTGTATAGGTGTATCGTTATGATTAAAAAGTTATTTTATGATATAGGTGTCCATACAAGACCTGTATCGTAATAAAACTTTTTTTTTGGCCTGTGCGTAATGTGTGTCCTAACTCATAAGAGTTTTGATTTCAATTTTATAATCTTTGTATTATAGTATCAGAGTAGATAAATAAAATTATAACGCGCTTCACTACTAAATTAATATTTTAGGAAAATTATATCCCTACCAATGATAAATATAATAAATAAATCATGCATGATTATACCTACATAAATTCGATATGTATTACGTTAGACCTTTGGTTCTAAGAAAACTCTCAAAGTAATTTAGCACAGTTAAAGTTGATATGAAGAAGGAGTCCTGTCCGTGACATTACCATGGCAATACAAAAAAAAAACATTTATAAATAAAGGTTTTGCAAATGTGTCACTTAGAAAATATTTCAATGGTTAAAATTTTATTTTAAAAATGTTCATTTGACAAAATAAAGTCGGTTAAAAACAGTCAAACAAGCAAACATAAACCACGCGTGTAGCATACAGTAGGTAAGTAGCATGTAGCAAACATCGTTTCTGTCCGGCGGTCCCACACGAGCTTATCGTCGCAAATGGTTGTAACGCCCACCACCGCAGCTTCGGCTTGCTCGCTTGCCAGCCTCAGCCGCAGCGGCAGTCTTTATAACCACCTGCTCCTCAGCTCGTGGGCCGCCTTACCCTTACCCTACCGCTTAAATAGCACACTAGAGGTAGGGCAAATAACACCACGTGAAGTCGGATTTGCAGAGATTCATTTCTGTCACTAACTTTTGAATACTCGATAATTGAAGGTTAAAACTTGTTTTGCCAACTAACATGTTTAAAAAATATCATGTTGTGAAATGATGTTAAGGCATAATGAAATTTTTCCAAATAAATTCCAAATAAAATCCCTCATACAGTTATCAGTATGTCACAGCCAACACCATCTGATGCTGGCGAGCATCTTTTCCTGGAGCTGGAACTGAACCACTCTAAGGTTCTACTAGGTGTCTACTATCCTTCATCGTCGAGGGTTGATTATTTTTCCTCTTATGAACACTTGCTAGAAACCTACTTACCATCTTACAGGCATACAATAATAATGGGTGATTTTAATACTTGCTTGGTAAAACCAGGGCCATATAGTGCGCGGGCTATGTCTTTTCGCCGCATTATTCAATCTTCTAACTTATCTATCCTCCCTCTGAATACTACTCACCATTTTCCTAACTGTGCCCCGGGTCTTCTTGATCTCATTCTCGTTTCTTCACCTGCTCATGCAAAGCATGGTCAATGCTCTGCTGACATGTTTTCTTACCATGACCTTATTTACCTTTCTTACAAGATTCGGCCACCTAAAGAAAAACCCAAAATTATAATGCAGCGCAATTTTAGTGGCATTGTACTTGACAAGCTTCGTGAGGATGCTCACAATATTGACTGGAACCCTTTGCTGTCGTCAAATTGTATGGATACCAAAGTCAATGCTCTGACTGAGAAACTGATCGAGCTTTATGATGTGCATGCGCCAATCCATGCCATCAAAGTTAAGCATTTACCTGCACCTTGGCTCACACCCGATATCAAAGCGTTAATTTTGAAAAAAGCTGCAGCTAAAGCCAGCTACAAAATTAAGGCTACCCAGAGTAATTTGGAGAAGTATGTGGCCCTCAGAAATAAATGCAACAGGGCGTGTAGGAATGCACAACGCCAACATATCCATACCTCGGTAGAAAGCGGGGATCCAGTAAAAGTCTGGAAATTTCTGAACACATTGGGAGTTGGAAAGTCACGTCAAGACTCAATTCCAAAAAATTTAAACTTAGATGCTCTTAATGTACATTTCTCTTCTTCGTCCAACCTAATTGGAACTACTAAATTCAATACACTACAATATCTTTCATCTATTCCAACTCCTGATCATCCACCTTTCTTGTTCAACCAATTGACCGCTTGTGATGTTAAGAAGAGCATTTTGTCTATTTCATCCAATGCTGTCGGTAGTGACGCCGTTAGCCGAAATATGATTGTGCCAATTCTGGAGGAAATTCTTCCTATCCTATGTCATGTATTTAACTACTCCATTTCTTCTGCTATCTTCCCATCCTTATGGAAAAGTGCTCAGATAATTCCGTTACTCAAAAAATCTAAGCCATGCGCCTTTTCTGACTATCGTCCTATATCTATCCTTCCTTTTCTTTCCAAAGCTTTAGAGCGCCTTATTCACTCGCAACTCAGCTCCTTCCTTAACAAAAACGCGCTGCTAAACCCTCTACAATCCGGCTTCCGACCTGGACACAGTACTGCAACAGCATTGGTTAATATCATGGAAGATATAAGACTGGGCATGGATAGTGGAAATCTCACGCTTCTTTCTTTACTTGATTTTAGCAACGCTTTTAATACCGTAGATTTCGACATCCTGCTTGGTATACTCGGCTCTCTTAACATATCTCCAACGGCTATTGCGTGGTTTCGTAGTTACCTGTTTGGTCGCCGGCAGCGTATCCGTGTCGAAGAAACGAGCTCTTCCTGGTGTAATACGATTGCTGGTGTACCGCAGGGTGGCGTTCTATCCCCGTTACTTTTCGCCATTTTTATAAATACAATCTCTGAAAAATTACTTTCATCCTACCACCTGTATGCTGATGATCTACAAATTTACACCCAAGCAACTCCAAACAACTTATCCGATGCATTTACTGTGCTCAACATGGACCTGGAGCGGATTTGCGAGTGGAGCAAGAGCCATGGACTCTCGCTTAATTCTTCCAAAACACAACTGATTGTCATTGGTAGTCCAAAGCTGATTGCAAAAATAGATTGGACCCAGCTTCCTCGGGTTACTATGGGCGGAGCAGTCGTGCCAGTTAGTGATAATGTCAAGAACTTGGGTATCTACATGGATAAATCACTTTCTTGGAATATCCAGTTACAGGAAATCAGTCGTAAGCTTTTCGCGTCAGCGGGTGCTTTGCGAAGGCTCCGAAACTTCCTTCCAATTGCCACTAAAACTGCGCTCGCACAATCGCTTCTTCATCCTGTTCTTGATTACGCCGATGTCAGCTATCCCGATCTCACAGAGCAACAACTAGATAAACTTGAGCGACTTCAAAATTTTTGCATACGATTCATATTTGGTCTACGCAAGTATGATCACGTTTCAGATTTTCGTAAACAACTCAAGTGGCTCCCAATTCGGCTTCGCAGTAATGCTCATATTCTAACATTGTTATATAATGTATTGTTTAATCCCACCACTCCCTCTTATCTCAAAGAACGTTTCCAGTTCCTTTATGACACATCATACGAGATGCCTGAGGTCATCCGAGAATTTTAGGCTGAAAATGCCAATGCATTCTACTGACTTTGTAGACAAGTCATTCACTGTCAGGGCTGTGCGCTTATGGAATGCACTGCCACTGAACATCAGGCGGGCAATAATTTTAAAAGTATGGTAAAGGACCACTACTTAGCATCGTGTACACCTATATAGCTCACTATTTATAAGCTCACCTATTATTAATCCTTCATACTGGTATGTACCAACTATTTATTTTATACCCATATCTATTTATGTGGTACATATATTTATATAATTATAATACGTTACGTATAGCGGTATATTTATTTTATTTTCTACTTATTTTTTACTTTTCTCTCTCTTTCTTTTTTTTTGTTTTAGAACACCTTATATCTAGTTTAATATATGATAACTACACCATAATTTTGTTTTATCACATTACTGTCCATCCCAAGGTTGCCTGGAAGAAATCGCTTCAAGCGATAAGGCCGCCCATTGTACATTCAATGTATGCATGCTACCTACTTGTCTCTACTGTAAATTTTATGGTGTACAATAAAGTATTATCTATCTATCTATCTATCTATCTAAAAGAGTAGTTTATTAAACAATAGTGTGAAATGATAGATAGATATATAGATAGATAACGCTTTATTGTACACCAACATTAGATTACAAGAGACAGTAGTACGGATTACAGTAATTATACTTAGTAATGATAAGTTTATCAACTATAATTTTGTCAAACGTTGTTTGTCAGATGAAGATTTGTTATTCGTTTTTGTCAAATGATTGGATACCAGTAGATACACATATAAAATATGTAGATAATTATATAAAATACCTACTTAGTTCATCGTTAGATTTTGCTTGGAACCTTTTTAAAGATTCTCGAAAATACCTTTTATTTAGGTACTATAAATATTTATTTTATTTTATCTAGGTAGGTAAGTATATGTAATTTACGAAAATATTATTTCCTACACGTGAATAAATTAGGCATCTACTTAAGTAGTTATGTATACAAATGACATTATAAGTTCTTGAGAGCAAAATCGAAACCTACTTAGGTAAGTACATACTTTCAAAGAAATTTCCACAATCAGAAAGCCCACTCAACTGGAATGGCTCGCTTTACTTATTGGATTTCATTGTATTTCATTTCATTTTAACGTTATTAACGAATCGCTGATATTATTAAGTAAATCTTCTAATAGATAACAAATAAAGTAACAGATCCTTAACATTTTTGTAATTTTAACTATTTTTCTTGAGTGGGTCTTTAAAGCTAAGTTTGTTTTTCTAACCTATTTCGTTGTATATAACCTATTTCGTTGTTTGTAGACAATTTACCTGTTAAATTGTCGCTCTTGCTACTGTTACTTGATATTTATTGTAAAATTACCAATTTTGTATTCACCAAAATTGACAATTACAGTTTATTTCTGTTCATGAAGCATATGATGTTTAGGCTTGGCTCTACAAGCTAATTAGAAATATTATTAATTTTAAACGCATTAGCCATAACCTAAAAAAAGTTTTCATAAAAGTCAATCTACCTACTAACAGCAGTCAAAATTCCTTGTACCTCACTATACCTGGTGTAATTGTGTTACCCTAAAGCACACAAATGAAGTCATGTTATCACGTACTATTCGTTTTATTCTAATCACTTACTATTTACACGGTGAATCAACACTGGCCCTTTCTATTGTGGCAAGAGTTGCAGAAACACTTGGTTTCTGATTCGATTTAGGGCCGAATTACAAGATTTATTTTACAGCAACAATTGCGCTGCGTCTTTAACCGCGTGAAATTCTAATCTCGTTCCTGTATCTTATGGGTTCTATTCTAAAGACAAAAAGTTAGACTTGCCAGACCAAATTTCAGCCAGAAACGTGAGGTCCGGTAACAAAGACTCAAATTAAACATCTAAATATCTTCACAAACTTTCACAATGATTTATGCGTATAGGGTGCTGAGGTAACTACAAAAATATAGGCCACTAAGTACTTAGACACTAATTAGACTCGTATTTCAGACAAATGGCAATAATGGTCCAAAATTTGCTGTACACCTACTAACAATATGACACACACACAAATTAATAAATAATGATTGATCATTTCCATTTTCTACTCGACTTTGCCAGCGATTCTAATATTTTTTTTCATTGTTCCCCTCTGAAGGCCTGGACGGATTTCGATGAGTGTATTGTTTATATTTTTTTAGTAAGTAGTTTCGTAAGTAGTTAGTTGAACACGTGCTAAGTTGTCTCAAGCTCTCTACAAAATAATTAAAAATAAAAATCTGTCGCTACGCACCCGTGGCGTTGCGTTTGTGAACGCGGCTGCTACACAGGAGGCGCGGGTTCGATCCCCGCTTATTATGCATGAATATGGGTATTTGCATTGATCTGGTTGTACCTCGGACAGCATATAGGTATAGCAGTCGTTACAGGTAGTTAGAGCCCTTCATGAATCCAACAACTGCTCTAAATTTATAATGGTTCGATAACGGTTTTGGGTTGTGGAGGTCAGATGGTACTCGCCTCACGGACAATGTCGAAGTTCAGCCAAATCCACAGTTAGACTGGTAAAAGAGGACTCCAGACTCCAAGTTGAAAGCTCCGGATGCGAATTTGATTAACGCTAAGATGAAGAAGAATAGTATTAAATAATTAATACCTAATACTTTATTAGGTATTAATTATTTAATACTATTCTTAATTATATTATATTAAACTAACAGGATTAATTTGTTCACAGACAATTCTGCTCGGCGACAGCGGTGTCGGCAAGACGTCTCTATTAGTGCAGTTCGAGACCGGCAAATTCCAGGCGGGTAATTTCTCCGCCACCGTCGGGATTGGGTTTACGGTAAGTGAACGAGTTTAGTGGCGATGTAGACGGTTCGAATTACCGCTTCGATAGCCGTCTTTACGGTTATTCGAAGACATGAAGAGTACTATTTATTGTTGCTTATGTCGTGTGAATCTGCCTTAATAATTTGTTTACAAAGTATTTGTTAAAATAATGTTTTAATGAAAATATGCCGTATATATTGAAATATCAATATAATATAAAGTTTTAGTGATTTATAGAATGATTATGATAATACCTACAGTTAGTAGTTCTTTTTCGGCTTGATCACAATGAACCAATTTTGTTTTTCTTAGCTTTTCTAGCAGGTCTACATACCATCAAGAAAATAAGTAAGTAAATATACGAATACGTGTTCACAAGGTAAAGTATATAGCCGGTGTGCATTTGGTTACGAGTAGGTAAGTACTATAACAAGTATATTTTAACAATGATTTAAGCAAGGAATCCTCACCATAGCTCTTCATTTTAATTCAGAGAAAACAGATACCTATAAATATTTAACCCGAATGCGAGAGAATTTATTAAATACTTGCACCGATACAAATACATACCTACTTATTTCGTTTATTCTTTCGATTAATATTATGTAAGCCCGGCTATGCTAGAATATTCATAACACCGGCATTAAAATCACTAGACTGAGAATTAAATTAAAGTCAACAAAGAAATCAGTCAGCTATAAAGTCCGTTGTAATGGTACATTCACGACACCCCCCGTGGACCGAGTGTAAGCGACCGGCCATGTCACAGACACCCCCTATCGGCTGGACACAAAGTATGTGTAGTGTATAGGTACGTATGTGTAAGTGTATGAATTCAATGATGACGCAACATATTTAATCTTCTGCTAAGCTTGTACTTTCGAGTCTGGGGTCTGTTTTTCAGAGTTGGCTGATCTTCGAACATTTTTTTTATACCACTCAGATGGCAGACAAGCACACGGTCCACCTGATGCAAAGCGGTCACCGTGGCCTATGAACGTGTGCTACACCAGGGGAGTTACACTCGTGCTGCCGACCCTGTAAACATAGAGCTTATGTACCGTCAGTGTAGAAGACAAAGCAGGAATAGCCTTTAGTCTTCCCATTGACAGCACAAAAACTCACCGCCGGGAACAAAACACGAGGTTCTTATGGCCGCGGTATTCCGTAGGGCGGTGGTACTTCCCCAGTCGGATTGCTCAATTGGACGGAAATACCGTCGTGCTCAGCTCCTAAATATTTATTAACATGTAATTAATGCCACTATAAGTTAGTTAAATTAATCATAATTCTTTTCTATTATTGGTTTCTATTAAAGTTTCGCTACCAATATCGAGGCAATGAGATCTACGTATAATACTAATAGTCTGTCTTTACAGAACTAGTCCTTACAAAAAGACCCGCTATTTCTATACAGATAAGTGTCATAGTATCATAGTAAATAGTTAACTCATGTTTCTAGTTACATCGTCCCGTTCCACATTCGAAATTCATTTCCGCTTCATCCAAAATCCGAGACCAAATACAGCAAGTTATGTCTTAAATAAGCTTCTAAACAAAACCTCATTTGATTCCAAAACTGTTTCCGAGACCCAACACACAAATAAGTACCTATTGGACCGGTATACAAGAATTGTTAAGGCGCCCACTCACTAACAGTCCGCCTGCAGTCCACCTGCAGTTCCTGATCTGTCCGGCGGCCTGCAGTCCTAAGCCGATAGCGCCCACACACTAAAGCGATTTTGGCCTGCCGGCAATTCCCTGTTGTCAGTTTTGCGACCACACACTAGCAGTTGCGAGTCGTCAGTTTTAGGTCGTACGATCGCCTGCCGGTAATGGTAATGGTAAAGTGCAAGCGATTTTCGACCTTATTGACATTTTCTTAATTACATGTTTTTTCGCATAAATAAATGCTGCTGATCACGAATATAAGAAAAAAAACTATATTTGTTGTGATGTCAATAAGGTTGAAACTAGCTTGCACTACGTTATTCTTATATAAGTACGTGCTAATCATTGTGAGAAATAGGTGTTAGCCATTTTGAATCTAATGGACTATGTGCATAAGAAATATAGACGATTATGTACAAAAAATGAATAAAATCTTAGTAAAAAATAGTGATGTAGGTACATGTCATCATAATGTTATTACTTCAGACAAAAGAATAAAATTAATTCACTGTTTTATTCTAAATTTATTACGTAAAAAAGCTGACACGAAACGTCGATCGACAGGCCGTCGTTCGACATATCCTCGTTCGCCCTGACGGCCTAGGACTGTCCGGCTTAGAACTGTCCGGAATCGTTCGGCGGCCACACACTATCGGATCGTAGTAGTCGTCAGTCCAAAATCGTTAAGGAAACTGTTAGTGTGTGGGTTATTGCGATTAACTGACAGATTTATATCGTCCGGTAAACTGTTAGTGAGTGGGCGCCTTTATCCTTGTAGGTAACCTCACTACTATATCCTTGAATTACTCGTCTAATAGATACGGTATGTGATTCAATCGATTACGTTTAAAATGCCTTGCCGCTAGTAGACAAATTATCAATGATCATTGATAATATTTCTACTAGTGGCCGCCTCCTATTAACACAACTCTGATTACACAATTGTCTACCAGTTGGAAAGCATGTGCGGTTGCATAATTAAAATAGTACGTGTCGAATAGAATATGTACCCTACGTACAGTCAGCATCATTAAAATGTTGATAACAAAAGTACTCAAAATAATAAAAATACCAAAATTCCAATTTTATATTGGTTATTAGAGTAGTCAAATAGTTGTAAGTATCCAGAGTAGTCCTAACTATCTTAACAATCGGTCTTTCAGAAATATGTCAGTTAGTAGAGTATTCATATTCATATACACAATCACGCCGGTCGATGGTATCTAGACAAGTATAATTTAAAAAAATATAGACATTCTTACTTTTCTCACTAATGCAAATTTATAGTTCACAGCTTATGCAACTGTCAACTATAAAAAAAATACACAGGACATTGTGAACTGACACATTTTCTATCATTTACTTACTCATATACTCATCCCTTACTATCCCGCAATTATGTGAAAGGGATGGCTTCACAAGTAAGATAGGGATACAAAATGCAATTAAATGACAATGTCTAGATTTAAAGACCTGCAAAATTTGAAATGTAATGAAAGGTATTGAAAAATTATATGTACAAAATAAGCATATGGAATGTTAAGATGTTATTTATTATCTCAAATATCAGTAGCGAAGGGTCACTATAATACGATGTCTACCGGCTTGTTTTTCAGATGTTAGAGACATTGAAATGTATACTCTAATAAATAACATCCATAATGCATTAATTAAAAATGAGGTGTAAGGCTAAAAATAAAAATGCAAAATTAAGGCTACAAATTAAGGTTTGCGTTCATGTGGGACTGTTAGTGTGTGAGTGTGTTCGTTAGTGGTAGTGCAGTTACTGTAATTTGCAGTTTTACATGAAGCATTTAGAATCGTCTTTATGCTGCATGCGTTGTCCTATGTGAGAGACAAGCGCTGCAACGCGACGCGATGCGACGGGATGCGAAAATATCAAGCAGTCGTTGTTTTTTATTGTGTCTTACGTTGTATCGCGTGAAGACGTCGCGTGAAGAATGGGTCGCGCCGCGTCGCATCGCGTCACGTCGCTCACGTAGTACAACGGGTAAGACATTGAGGTATACTAAATCAGTGCTTAAAATTACCTACTTAAGTATATTTCGTGTACCTATACTAAAAGTGGTAATGGTAAAAGCAGAAACTTCGGTAGGTGCGTACAAAACTGACCAATGCCTACCATTGGTCTGTTTTGTACCTACCTACCGAAGTACCTAGAAGATACAATACAAACCACCAGCATGCCTTTTGAAAATTTTCACCCTTTGCCATTATATAGAAATACACACGTCAATTTCATCAAAAAATTGACAGCCGAGCTACAGCGGTAACTAGGATATCTCATAATTTTTTAGGTTTGATGTACCATGCTTTCAAAATATATAAGTGGATTGTATTATAAGAGGGATCGAAGGAATTTGTGCTGGTCTACAAGTATCAAGGGATTATACCAAAGCTACCTGCCCTCGCCTTACCCCTTAACCGTAATATCGCTGATATTATTTGAACCTACGTACCTACGTACAATCGCCATCGATAATAACTAACACATTTTATCTTCTAATACTTTACATTTTGAATGATAAACAATTTTATCTGTAAATTATAAAATATACATAAAATCAAGCCTTTCCTGAGGGTTAGGCAAAATTGAATTAACACCTATATTTCACCAGTATTCGGTCCCACGTAAGAGTGAGAGAGTCTAGGCTGTACATATCTGATAACTGTCTAATGTTAAACAGCCCTATCCCTGAAACGCCTTGTTTTTATTTTATTTTATAATATTATATTATAATTAAAAAAATATGTAATTCATACTAAAATGTCACACATTAAACTAATTAAAATTTATGTTATCACAAAAAGACAGCGATTACACGTCTCCATGCTCGTACTTAAAATGAAGGTGCGCCCAGACCGCACCCGGTGCGAAAGTGCCCAATTAATAGATACTTAAATCGGTACATCAATTTATTAATTGCTTTATTTCATGCTGCAGATCTTCATGATGAATGGTCGGACACCGAAATGTATTATATAGTGTTCAGCTACTTCTGTAGGCGCCTGTACAACTCAGCACTGGCGCGCATACATTTTCCTTTCATTCGTAATGTCACAAAACTTTGCATTTCATTACTTGATTTCGTAAATATTATATTCAAGATTACAAGAGCAAGATATGTTTGAGAGTTATTAAGGTAATTATTTAAGTAGCTTAAGGGCGCAGACATCATATTTTATCCTCTTGTTCCTTAAGATTATGAAGAAAAATTAAGATGAAGACATTAAGAATATTTATGATAAGGAATTTTTAATTTATTTTGATTTGATATCCATGGGTCACCCGCTAGCTTGTGAATCAGTATCCATATTTATATTAGCTGAGAAACGCTGTAAAAGGTTAAATTAATAAAACGGTTCTGTGTTAATAGTATCAACTTTTCACTAGTAAATTATTTTCACAAATTAATAAATAAAAATTACGTCCGTTTTAAAAAATACGGATAAAGGTCGCTCAATTTATAAGTGATATTTTTATGATAAATTTTAATAAAATAATAAATGTATGTAAGTACGCGTATATTTTTGTGATAGATAAGTATTTGAATACGTGTTTTGTTATTTGTTATATTAAATCTTTTCTTATGCGATCTGTAAACTAGAATATTTAAAATATGTCAAACTATTTCTGTTGCTGAGTATGGGAAGTACCTATGTGACACTGACATCACGATCTTAGTTATTTATTAAAGCGATTCGGATACAATATTTCCATTCTCACCGCGCACACCATTTATACTTAAGAACCGTGTTCACTGTGCAGCACTATCACTTGTTAAATAAACAAAACTGAAAATAGGAATAATTTATTTTCTCTAACCTACAAACCGCGCCTCATTACTCCCATTCAATTTAGTGACTTATTATATTAATATTACTTATATTATAGCTTTAGCCTGGAAATTCTTACACCAGATATGGTAAAGAAAATAAAATATTGTTGCAACGAGAACATTTACAATCGGTAACGGAGCTACCTTTGTACCTAGCCCAGCCAAAGTATACACAACCTTCCTCTTTAAAGCCAAATTTTAGCCTTTTCTAAGACATTTTCCAATCATATTTTATGTGGTTTACTTCTAAAAGGTCTAATGGAAAAGCACTTTGATACATTGAGGGGTGTGTGTTCAAACAGTACCTATTTACATATTTTGCTCTTCGCTACCAAGCCACCCGGCTTCTGGCAGATCAATTGCTTGTATAAACAACTACATTAGTAGATAAAGTTACCGAATGTTTTTGTGGATTTTGAATGTTCATGAACAGTGTTCACATATGTTCAGCCAAATCCGCAATTAGACTGGAAAAAGCGAACTCCAAAGCGGATTAACGCTAGGATGAAGAAGAATGTGTATGAATATATATTACCTACTAATATTATAAAATGCGAACGTTTATTAAGACATCACATTTCTAACTCAATCACGCTCAAAAGCCTGAACAGGCTATGTAACCTTGAAATAGGCTCCCATGGGATGCAAGATCGAGACTAGCTATGTGATAAATGTCGTCAGTTCCCTTAGAAAGAGACTGTCCTGACGAGTCTCATCCTAGTTGTTAATGTTTCCTACCTAAATTTCAATATAAATTGTGAAACACGTTGCATTATTCGACTAAGGAACTGTTCAACTAATGTAGTAGATATGTCGCCGCCAACTAGCTTAATCAGCCATCCAATAAACTGCCTAGGGAGTTAACTAAACGGCGCCATTTAATTAACGGCCTGAATGATATATTCAGCCGTCTCGTTTGTTACATAATTTAATAACCTGGCTGGCTAATGCTTAGGCCAATCGTAAGATGGGGCACTACCTCGAAATAAGATAGATACATACATATACTTACACCTGTAAATCCTCAAGGGGGTAGACAGAGGTGAATTTACAGAAAATTAGTGATAGGTTTATTGTGATAGCTGCGCAATCCGACGATATTTTTTATTTTTTTATTTAGTTAAACATCATCGATCCAAGCTATTTGCTTAGCCGTTTAATGAAATGGCTTAACATCATTCAGGCCGTTAATTGAATGGCGCCGTTTAGTTAACTGCCTAGGCAGTTAATTGAACGATTGATTAAGCTAGTTGGCGGCGACAGATACACTATAGAAAAAAAAATATGGAAAAAAGTCCTCGAAAATTACGAAATCCTATTCGCAAATAAATATCATAAACCATATTTCTATCCCCAAATACTTACATAATGGCCGGTTTGAATGGTTGATATTTTAGCTCTATAAGAGGAAGGAACGAGCAGTAAAATTATCCCAGGTTTTATGGGTTATTTCTATTGCTATATAGGAAATAAATATTATGTTTAGGATAAACGACAAGGAGAAATCAATACCACTATCTACATTACATACCTAGGCCGGCAATTTAACTGTAGTGACTCTTAATATGATTGAGTATTCTGAATCTCCTATACTTTTAAACTGTTTACCCATTGGGTATATGACTGAGTCTAATTAGTTGTAATTTTTACTAAACGTCAAAACGGTAAGTAGTAAGGAAAATTGTATGAAAAATTTAATTGTGACTTCTTAATATTTAATAGTCAAATAATTTAATATTAAAGGTTGAGTGGAAGATTAAAAATAAATAAAGAACCGAAGCAACTGTTTTCACTCTGTAACTATTCTTAATTTAATAAGTTCAGCTAAATAATTTATTTTTACTACATTCGCCCAGTGATCGCAATTCGTCCATAATAAATTAAAAAATTTGAACATTATTAAAGGTCTATTGTCTTAAACTTCAATAATCTAAAATTTCACCAAGACTCTCTTTTGAAATGATCACAATTTTTTATTGTAATGAAAAAAATCTGTCCATTGAACTTATAGAACTTGACCACAGACTTACAATAAATAAAGGTTTGGGAAATTTCATACTCCTCCGTCCGCGCAATTTTCGTAAAAGAGGTAAGTACTGTAAAGTTTTTATCTTATTTTTTTATTCGTCAGCTATGAATATTTCAAATAGGTATGGGACTGTGTGTAATAGGCTACTTGACTCATTTTTTTTTCTGTCCTAAACAGTTAATTATTATTCCATTATACAAAAAAAAATATGAGATTTTATTTTTAAGCCTTTAAGTATTGAAAACTTTATTTAAAAGATATGATTTTCAAAAACCGGGGAAAACGCTGTCCGCCATGTTGTTCGATAAATCATCTGTGCTGTGACGTCAGAAATACATGTAAACAACAATATGGCATTGGCAGCTCAGTCCACTAGTACTGACACCGTGTATTGTTTTGCGTGCAACTTTATGTTCAGGACATATTTTACATTTTCTTGTGTAGTTTGTTCCCCCCGTTTAAGTTGCACGTACCCAATAGCATCATCGCCGTATGATTCTCTTGCAGATCTGAAAAAGTATAATGAGAAATATGTAAGTAGTTATAATTATTTGAAGGTTATGTTATCATGATATGAGCCTTTACTTCAGTATTACTTATTAATTGAAAAATTAATTAGGGAACTTTTGTTTTATTTCCATAAGTATATTAATAAAATGCAATGTACTTACAAAGCAGTCTTGACGTTTCTTGGCTGGGTTGAGCAGAAATCAGGATTCGTGGCAAAAAAATTATCAATCATAACCGAGTTAATTCTCGGCAAATTTGTGCTTTCTGCTTTTACAAATTCGTTGTCCATCATTGTTTTCTTCAGTAACTCGAAAAAACAATCACCTTTTTTCACTTACGGAAGATGTTTTCACAAAATCACAATCCGTTTTACTCGTACAAATGATCACACATCTCCATGATAATTATGACAATTGACGTTTCGTTGTTTTCGTATACTATAGACGTCATAATATGGACGACAGTGTTCTCACCCGTTGAATAAAAAAAAATAAAAATGTGTTTTTCAAATTAATTTAATTTATTGATCATGTACTTTTATTTCACGATATCGCTTTTTTACGTTTTCCTAAGTCAAGTACTAAAGGAAAAACTCATTCGATGTATGAAATTAAGTATGAGTCAAGTAGCCTATTAGCTAAGCCTAAAAAAGGTATGAACACGTAAGTAACACGCGTATGATATGTGTGAATAATGGCTTTACTGTGCGTAACATAATAGTATATTAATGCAAAGGCAGCGCAATAGGCATTTGCAGGTCAATTATGAGTTTGAAGGCCGAGCCGCAAGCGAGGACTTCCATGATACGAGACAGGCAATTGCCATTTCGGGCGAGGCAAATATATATTGCTTTTCTTAAAAAATGCAAGGATTTTTACATTCATATAGGTACTTACATATTTTTTCTTTTGATTTTGCTGGAAGCAGGTTTGCTATCGCTAATTTAGCTTCCGATCTTAAATCTGGTGGAGTACAGTCAATGGTCATTTCATTTACACTTTCAGAAACATCGGAACTCATTTTAATTATTTTATTAACAAAATAACAACGAACTCCGCTTTACCGCCATTTTTATTTTTTATTTTACAGTTTGTGCCGAAACGTACACGCATCTGTGGCTATACAGCCACGAGAACGCAATGTGTACGATAGATGAAAGAGTTCTAAATTCAAACTGCACACCGTTTCATACAACATTGCCGGCGCGCTCTTCGTTCCAAATTCAAAGAACGCGCCGGGAAGTGATTTTGGTTTTTCAGTCTACGTACGTTCTTTATTCAAAAGTAATGACAATATTTCCGCGCATGTTTAAGAAAATGTATTTTATGGCATAAATTTAAAAAATCTAAGGCTTAGGTATGCCATTTTCTTCCGCATTAACTAAATATGCCAAATCGCACCCTCTCACGTGCCCACAATTTTCGTATAAGGGATCCATAACTATTTTCACTTCACGTATATTTCAATGAACTATTGAAAAGGTAAGAAACCAGGTGTACTTTATAACTTTCCCTTTAGCTTACAATTAGGCGAGGTTAAACCGCCCTATATAAAAATATAGGTCGAACTTTAATCTTCCAAATCCTTTATAAGTCATATCATAAGAGATCCTTATTACAAATTGGGTTCTTAGAATTCTTGTTGAAAATTTTCCAGAGGATTTCATCAAATTGCAATTAATTATAACGATAGCTACAATGATGTGTATACTTAGGTACCTATAGCTCTTTGGAGGCCGAAGTAATTTATTAGCGAAATCATTCGATTTACCTAAAGTGTTTACTGGAAACTTGTTGAAATCGACTGTTACTTGAAAGCATTATTAATTTTATCTGTTTTTTATATGTTGGCAACGGAATTAAATGTCAAGTTTCATTAAGTTAAAAAGCTTAATATTTTGTCGTCAAATTAGACTTTTGAAATGGAACAAGAAATACGTCTTAACCTTTTTCATCTCTAAATGTCAAATTGGTTCCCATCCAGCTGTTATTAAAAAGTAAGTAGGTAGGTGATTCGTCAAATTCTAATGTTTTTGTTTTTATTAATATTATCTACTTATAATATTTTTATAAATATAATAACTATTACGTAGTTTGTATCTACTGATTTATTTTACTTCCGACTTCCAATTCACTCATGAACGACATTTAAATCATCAGTTTCTCCGGCTTTCATTCACACAGACTTCTATTATAATTTTTTAACTTATGCTGTTTGAACGTTAAATTTAAGTATTAGGTGCCTTTTAAACTTTCGAAAAATCTCCAGCTTATAAAAATGATATTAAGAGGCCTGGAAAAGCACCATGTTTCGCAAAATGGTGCTCTTTCAGACCGTATAGAAAAAGGCTAAGGATACAGAAAGGAATATAAAGAAAGGAAAGGTTTCTATCGATAAAAAAGACGGGTTGCACTCCGGGAGTGCCGGCAGAAGGAAAACTTTTTCTTTCTTTCTTTATTCGTTATATACAGAGAAAAAGATAAAAAGAACATACCATACCATACTATACCTATAATATAGCGCCAATCATAGAACCTAGCACTAATTTTTTTTCAGAAGAAATTAATGAATTAGGTACAAAAAGAAAAAGTAATCACAAAAAGTAATAAATTACAAAAAGAAAAAATAATCACAAACAGTGTCAAAAGTCCAGGCTCGAACTCGGTACTATCTGAAACCATAAGGACTTACAGTCGAAGCGCTTACCGCTAAGCTACGAAGCTTCTTAGCGTACCTAACAAAAACGTCAGTCATCGGTTACGGTTCGAAGGTCAAGTGATCCTGACGCGAGTTTAAAACGTTTTACCCATCCAACGCCGCTAAAGAAGTTTTCACTTCAAAAAGAAAGGAAAGGTTTCTATCGATAAATAATCATAACAATAACATCAAACTTCATAAACCATTGCGCGCGTACCGGGCATTACGATATACTATTCCGGTTCAAGCCACATTTGTGGAGGCTCTGTGAGGCGAAGTCCGGGACGCCATATCCGTTTGGCGCGATTTTATCGCTCGGCACAGATGTCAGAGAAGAATATTGTTTTATATTCATAATAATTATGGCTATTGACTGACTTTTACCCGCGGCTTCGCCCACGTGGAACTTTGGTCAAAAGTAGCCTATGTGTTACATTTATCTTCGTATCACAATTTTATCAGCCAGATTCGTTCATCTGTAGAAGTGTGATTGAAAAACTGACACATCCTACAAACTTTTACATTTAGGTATAATATCAGTACCTATCTAGAATTAATTGCATAAATAACTTTACCTACGTATTATTTCAATAGTTCAAGTATACCTACGTTAATTTTACCGAGTGTATGAGATAATGTCATAGTAGGTATTCACCTATTAGTAGTAGGGCTTCAGTTATGGTGGAGTTTTCAGCATGATGAATATCATCAAAACTATCAAAGTTAATAAGTATAAAAAAGATCATCTTAGCTTGTTGAAGTCGGTTTTTGCTGTACAAAATATTTTTAATAACAATATTTGGAACTGGCATTTATTTTGTCCCAAAAGTATGAAAACTTCTGTAAGATGAATGCCCCTATAATAGGTTAAACATGCTGCCACTTAAATGTTATAAAAATAAAAATAAACATAAATCAACATGTCAAGCGCACGCGCCGCTCACCTGTACCAAACCGCACCTACCCGCAGCTGTATCACGAATTAAATGACAGTTACTACCTGTATCAGTGTCCATAATAACTACCGTACACACCCCGTGCGGCCCATAACCTGTCACCGATTAACTTATTGTTTTTGAGCTTTCCTAAATCTAAATCTAATTGAGATGTTTTGATTGTATGCTACAGACATACATATATTCATTATATCTATATAATATTGCTATGCCATCTAAAAAGCTTATTATGTTCATACCCATATCGTGACTAGATTTGAGTTTCATCGGTACTAACTTTTTTACAAACTAACTTAACATTTTATGTAAGATATATTAATAGTAGCAGTCTTAGTCCTATACTAGGATCTGAACGGAGAAGCCCTTTTTCGTAATGTCCGTTACAGAAAATGTCCCACCCACGTCAAATTAAGCCTCAAACCTGTGTGACACCAAATTTTCGGGCTATCTTTGACGTCGGTTCGCACTTTAAGATACAGGTACTTAAACCTTTTTATAATATGATTTCAATATACTTGGTAATAAAGTGAATGGGCTGCTATTACCATCTTCGGGCCCAATCTGACCTCACTTGCTAGCTGGATATGATGATGATATTTGACAGGAATTAAAAAATTAAGACGCAACAGAGTTTCTAAGAAATTCATTGCTCCTGAAGATATAATTGTAATTGTTATCATTAAAATACTTAATACTGTCGAAATTTTACGCGAATCTTGCTCACTGAAATAAAACAATTAATGTGTTCTGAATTAATTTTATTTTGGCTTATTTTGAAAAAATACGCAAATAAGTTTCATTTCCATATGATCCGTATATGATCCATTGTCGGAGCAATGTTTGAATATTACGTATTACATTAGCTTTTTTTTCTTTTATTAATAAAACAAATATCTTTTCAAATAAGGAAAAACATTCTCATAGGTCGTAAGCAAGTGCAATTGAGGACGCATCAATTAAGAATCATTAATATTTAAATAGGTAGGTACCTTTGAATTATCACTGCGACGCGAGCGTGGACTCGGGGCTGCACACGCTCACCGAGTGTCCGGCGTTTGAGATGCCGAGGCGGGAGCTTGTGGCGGCCCTGGGGGTGAGAGTGCTCACGCTCTCCACCCTGCTCGCGGCGATGGTCCGCTGCGCGGATGCGTGGGCGGCCAGCGCCTCCTTCTGCGAGCAGGTCATGCTCGCGAAGGAGACAGCAGAGCGGGCGCGGCGCGATGAGCGAGAAAGACTCGCTGACATCGCTGCACGCGCTCGAAGGCGGCTCGGGCGTCGGAGGGCGCAAACTGACCTCCGCCCCCCATGAGCGCGGGCCTGAGGGTGACGGGTGGAGCCGCCCGTCACCCTAGCAGAAGCAGGCCACGGCGGCGGCGCGCATCGTACGACGATGCGCGCCTCCCCACACCGGGGTTGAGTCGGGGACCGCGTGGTCCCCCCCTTCCCGAGGAGGGCCAGACCGAGAGGGATGGCCCTGGGTCAGCCGGGGTGCGAGGGATATGTCGCATGACAACCTCACCTTCGGCCTAGCACTACGACCCAGAGACGGTGTGCGGTTTAGTCGGTTCGAGTCCGACATAACCTACCCCTCCGGCTCCGGAGGGGTGGGTATCCGTGGGAATTTCCCGCACGTAAAAAAAAAGGTACCTTTGAATTGAACAGAGAATTTTCGGCTCGTCAGCCGTATAATATAATGTTTTAACGAGAAAGTAATTAAAACGCTGATGTTAAATTTAAGACGTGACACTTATTCGTAGTTTAATAGAAGAATCAGAAATGTAGCAAACACGACTCTGTTTCGAGTTTTCCTCTTCACAATTTAGTATAGAAATGAGACCAATATTAATATTATTCTTTGAGACAAAGTGCTCAAAGAGCCATTTCCATTTGGATTTTTCTCATCATAAAATTATTAAGCTACGGAGTACCTAATGAACAAGTTTGCTCATATTTTAACCTAGCTGTTGTATGCGGCTCCACCCGCGTGTAATTCTTATCATGGTATGGCAAGCTATTACAGGGATAAAAAACAGTCTATCAAAATCCATCCATGTCAGATCTAAAAAAAATCCAGCCTAGCCATAACTCAGACAGATCCATTCCACAGTTCAGGCGTGTTGAGGTTACTCAACCAACATCCAAACATTTTCACAAAATTTCATATTTATAATACTAACACGAGCGGGCGTAAGATAGAATAATCGACTTGTTGTTGCAACTTGTGTATAAATAAACTAATTGAGGCTACCAAGGTAGACTTGGTAGACTCAATTAGTTGCAAAAAAAAATGGAACATGACAGTTTTTGACACTAATTCTTTTTTTCCAAAAGCCAAGAAGATTTATAACAAACCGGCAATCAAACAGTAGGTACTTATTGATTTTCACGATTCAGAAGCCACTTGTAACTTTATGTTTCAGACTTTACTTCCACCCGAGTGAGCTTACGCCAATTAAATTGTGTATAGAATAAAATATTCTCATTTTATCAAGAATTATATAAGAGTTGCTGTATTATGTATAATTTTCTGACATTGCTACTTGCTAAGTTCTAAAAGAACAGTAATTTTCATTCACAAGTTGCTTTTTCAACAAGAAAATTTGTGGCCCTATAACACTGATGTGTTACATTGCAGGTAACACATCATCATCATTATTGGATATGTAGAGATCTTCATAAATCGATAAAATCGTGTTAGTACTGGCTTCGTAAATGCTTAAATTTAATAAAAACCAAGTTAACATTAGGTACCTTATTGCAACTAAGTATTTCGTGCGGAAAATTTAGTCAACCGCATCGGAAAGTGTCCAGTTGACAGCAACAAGCTACGTGAACTTAGCTAATTTAATTTTTTTATTGAATGGTTATTTAAATATGCTCTTGCCAGCTGTTTTCGGAGCTCATGTGCAGGCTTGTTGCTGTCAACTGGACACTTTCCGATGCGGTTGACTAAATTTTCCGCACATAAAATAAAATGTATATTTAACAACGCGGTGCCCAACACAACATTTCGTAGTATTTTATAGAGTTGTATTTGTTCTACGTAGGTACACAAACCGCATCCAATTTGCTCGGACAAAAAGGCTCGTGGCTCAGTGCTAGTGCAAAGCGACAAGCGGGAAACAGCGGGAGGTTACGGGAGGCAGGGACGCGCCCGGGACTCATCCCGGAGAGTCGAGCAGTCGGTACGGGACGACGGGCGCGATCACTGCCTATACTGGCAACAATTGCGCGGGAAATTCGCGACAACTTTTGGTTCGTTCAACACCGTTAGCGTTCGTATTTGAATTTGAATTTTAAATGTGTTTAGTTTTTTTAGTGCTAATTTTACGGTGAGATTTTATGTGTTAAATTATTACGCCAGATATTTTTTGAAGTCTTAATAAAAAAAAAATTTGTGCAAAAATTCGAGAAAGAGAATTTCACCCAACTAGTATTTGCAACTTCAAACATAGTTATATCAATATTTACTTAAATATATCTAGGCGTCAACAAAGTCTTAACATCAGTAATAATTGGGTCGGTATTAAGATTACAATTAAATGAGTAGGTATTAATAATTATAACAAGATTAATGCGTAGGTGTACTATTTACCTAATTGATTCTGAGACTCCGATTTACCAATCTAATAAATTAAAAGCCGAAAAGTATTTGCTTGGTTAAAAGGGGATAGATAGGTAAAATTTGTGAAATCTTTACCCACTTAAACTTTACCTATAGTACCTACCTTCAATGCCTTTTAATTAACTACCTTTTAATTAACTTCAAAATTATAACGCCCACGATAAATGTATCGTGAGCAGTTTTTCATTGAAGTTTTTATTGAAGTTGAAAATTTGAAAAGCCAATAAATTGAGTAAAAATTTTATTAATTGAAATTTTCTTTTGTGATTGAAAATTTCTTAAAATAATTTCTCATTAACTTGAGTGCTAATTTTTTTACTCATGTAGGTACTCTGTTAATTTTGAGACTATTTGCCATAATATTATCTAAAAATATTTTTGTTTAAAACAGTACTTAAATGTTTTTACTAATTTCTTGAAAACTACAGAAGATACACGGCATTTAAATAATTGAAAGTCCTTTTAGACATTGAGGTAGACATTTTCATTTAAAACAGATATAATTAATGTGAATGTTTTGAGTAAACCTCGTAATTAATTTATTCGCGAGCCTGAACAAATAGCCTGGTTTGACATCACACAATTGCCCACACATTTACTTACTCTCAGTGAGGTACCTACCTACGTAAATTGAGTAACATGTACCTACAAGTCCCTTGTCATAAGCACGGTAGGTACCTATATAATTTGATAGTTATATATATATTTATCGAAAATTTAATGGCGTTATCATATTTTCTGACTTCATTTTATCTAGGTATAAAGATAGGTAAGATAGGTATAATAAGGTAAAAGCGGCAATGGTAGACACTTTACGGACAAATCAAACATCACTCTACAAAATTACATATATTTTTAAAAGAATGGTTATTACGTCCTCTTTTAACCGTTAAAGCAACATTTTAGTATTAACTTTAACAGATAAAATCTTGAAAAACTAACATATTTTTACTTTAAATACACAAACACCAATAGTGGATAATCACTTTAAACTGATAGAAAATCTAGCCGTAAAATACGGCAATGTTCTACATAGGTCAACAACTTACATATTTATAACATCCATACTAAAAATAGTAATAATCATTATTAATAAATAAAAAATAACACCTATTAAAAATCACTAACCTTAACAAAACTCTTAAGAAACAACTGGCGCCAATGCAATATTTACTTACGACAGTGTTGCGAATTTTTGAACATGTAAAGGGTGTCTCAGTAAGTGTGCACTTTTTCATTTTAAAATAAAAACAAGTATTTAATGACAGAGTTGTTTTTTTTTTTGTTGTTTTGTAAAGAAGACATGTTCCGATTAAGTATGGAATAAAATATCCGGCAAATGACCCCCACGGCTCCGATGACAGGCCATTACTCTTTTTATGAAATTTTCCATGACTTTTGCACAGAGATGTCGCTGTATCTCACTGAGGATTTCCGATTTGAGCTCAAGAATTGTTTCGGGTTTATTCGTATAAACCCAAGATTTCACAAAACCCCAAAGAAAAAATCAGAATGTTGTCATCAGAATTGCGTGATATAATGTGTTCTGGACTTCATTTTGCTCCATTACCCATTGAATGAATTGCCGGCGCTTTCTGTGGTCTGCTGGTTTGAGCTCCTGAGTTAGCTGAATCTTGTACGCATGAAGGTGGAGGTCTTCAGTCAAAACTGAAGTTGTTGTTGTTGATAACGATACCGAATTGATGTTTTCGAGTTTTCGGCGACACTCTCGTTTACTGCAGCAATGTTTTCAGGCGACCGACCGATACGTTGAGGCAAAGGATTCTGATTATCCATAATCGAACCAGCTTCTTAAATTTTTTTTGACCACTCTTCGAATGGTTGACACATTAGATGAACTTTCATGGCCGAAAATTTGACGAAGTTTGCGAGCGGTCTCTGCGTAACTTTCCCCTATTTTTGTAATGAGTTTTCACAATTATAACGCGTTGTTCTTTCGAAAAAAAAGCTCCATTTTTAATAAGCGGAATAAACGGAGGACCCAGTAGACAGCTGTCAAATTACAGAGTTGCCACTTGCATGAAAAAAAAATTCCAATTTTAAAAAGTGCACTCTTACTGGGACACCCTTTACTCGTATTACATATGCCATTAAATGTTTTTTTTGTATGAAAGACTAAATATTTAATCATGGGTATATGGGGTTAACGTAACGATTGCCATGAATTCCTTTACCATGGGACCATGGCTAGTATTTACTACTTAACTTTTCAATACCTACATTTAGTCACAAGACCATATACCTACTCGTGCTAGTTATGGGAAGCATTGTTTTTTTTTGCAAAAAGTATAGGTATTCATTACCGAAATTACTTTTAATTCTTCTAACCCCTCCATCTTAGCTAAATTGCGTGTGCTACTAGAGCATGATGTCAGTACCTACCTCTCAAAAAAGGATGACCCCTTAACCACTAAACTAACGACGCTTACAACTAACTCCATTTAAGCTTTTTAAGTGAAATTTATATGCAAATGATCTTTCAGAATGATATATTCAAATATTGCGTCCACATCCGCTCAAACACTTAGGTGTTATAAATGTGAGTTTTTTTGATAAGCTCTCCCCTCTGTAGCTGGCGGCAACAGAAGTTTTGCCTAATTACAATGTTAAAAATATAACAAGGCAAAGTTTTGGTGTAAGTTCTTTTTTCCTTCAGCAATTCCATGCTTACCCAGCTACTACACTCTAGTGTGTCATTTCGATTTCAATACCATATATTTCATACTATGTATAACTACTTAGTTAGATGCATAGGTATAGTTGGAATGATCCAAAGGCTACTTTTATCCAAAGAATAGGTTTTGGGTAATAATGGGCTAAATATTAAGAAAAAAACTATTAGAGATGACACCATACATATAGAAAAACATGTTCTTATGGTTTTCTAAAGAGACTAAATTATGAGGTTTTTCAAAACATGGTATTCTTTAAAAATGTTTTGTAGTTACAAAATACAAATAACGCAAGGGAGTTTTTATGTCCCTGTTGCCACCAGATTACACAAAAAACCCCTTTACTTAGGTACACCACGACCAACACAAACAATTAGTAAGGTTTTGTTTCTGAACGTTATGTTTTTGTCATGAAAAATGTTTAGCGCAATCCCAGCATACAAAACGTTTTAATCTAAAATGTAACACCAACCAACTCTGGGACGAATTTCTAAAGGGCTTTTCCGTTTTGCTAACGTGTGTGTATCTACATTTAACCCTATATATATATATCTACCGTTATCATATTATTGTATTTCTCCTCGTAAACGTTTACAAACTGAAAACCATAGACTTTTTGACTTAGGTATAATTCTATGCTGAAAACGAAATCGTTTATATTATTTTATTATCACATTTTATAAACTTCAGAGGGTATTTTATTATGAAATCCAGTCTAAATTTCAGACAGACAGACGGACAGTGGAGTTTTAGTAATGGGGTTCCGTTTTTACCCTTTGGTAATCACTACCCAAGGCCAAAAGCAGTTGACCTGAAAAGTGTGCTTTTTCAACCTTTCACTAATTAGGTATGTAAGTAAGGCATATTGGACAAAAAGCTGTAAAAACTGACTTTTTCTTCATTCACGTATCACAAAAATTTATAGGCGCAATTTTATTTTTTTTGAAGTGAAAACTTCTTTAGCGGCGTTAGATGGATGTAAAATGTTAAGAAAGCGTCAGGATTAGTTGACCTTTGAACCGTAACCGACGACTGACGTCATACAAGATTAGGTACAGACTATCTATTTTGCAAGTTACGATAGATAGCATCGTAGCTTAAACGGTAAGCACTTCGACTATAAGTCCTTATAGTTTCAGATAGTATCGGGTTCAAACCACCTGGCCTTCAGGGATTTTTTGTGATTGTTTTTTCTTTTTGTAATTTATTACTTATTGTGATTATCTTTTCTTTTTGTAATTTATTAATTTCTTCTGACAGAAAATTAGCAGAAAATTAGTGATAGGTTCTATGATTGGCGCTATATTATAGGTATGGTATGGCATGTTCTTTTTATATTTTTCTATGTATATAACGAAGAAAGAAATAAAGAAATTGTTTTCACTTCTGCCGGCACTCCCAGAGTGCAACCCGTCTTTATTTTAATATTTGAACTGATGGTTGAACATATCACGGAAATAAATTTTATCTCACTACGATGAAAGACGCCGGCGTTATCTATTTTACATGTCATATAACATTTCACGGAATAGGAGGTGAATCTATTACTGTCAAACGAGCAGCTGGTCATGAGCTATAATTTTATCATTTTATAATATAGCTGTACCCGCGGCTTCAATCGCATGGAACTCTGATCCCGTTCTTGCAATCCATGGATAAAATTGCAGGGCCTATGTATTATACCAGACAATCCTGTAACAAAGTTCTATCATCATCATCATCAGATCTATAAAGCCGTCTTCGTTACACAATCATCATAACAAATGACCTATGAATACACAAACTTTCAGGTCAAGCTTGCAGTTTAAGTGCAGGCTGTGCAGGACATAATAAAGAGGCACTTTACAAATTGGTGTTCAATTCATCGTGTCTTATCTAAAAAGACTTTTTATTGCTGTGTCAATAAAGGTGTTTATTGCCTTAATAGGGCTTGCCTTTTTGTAACATATCTGATTGAACTTTTAACTGTGACTATGCTGGATATCCATATCGTGGTTCCAGACGAAGCACCTACCAGCGAAAATGCGGCACACATTGAGAACGTGTATCACTTTTTGGCTTACACACTTTTTGGCACTTGTTTAGTTAGTTTGTGTGCGTTTTTAACTTTGTTGTCGTTGATAAGTCAAATATATAAAACTATATCAACCTCTTTTTCCAAGATAGGGACCTTGGGAAAGAAACCCCTTGATATTTTACAAAGAAAATTGCATGCTCTGACAAATGCAACCCCAAATATAACTTTTCAATGGTCTAAATGAGTATTTCAATGATGTTAATTTCGGGTAGTAAAAATCTAAAAAAAGTAAAAAGGTAAAAAATAAAGTAGTAGTGAATCAATGGAAAACCTGTATCGTTAGTTTTTTACAGATTACTAGTGATGTACGTTGCACGATCCTTTCAACTATAAGCATTGTTTGACAGTGTGTTCACGTCATTAGTGTAATGGATTAGATTCGAATGGCTTCCTCCCGTAAAAGTTTGGAGTAGGTTTGTTCATAACAAGAATGTCACGTGTTTTGTCTGTGAATGTTACGTACATGTTCATTCATTTTTTAGGCTTAGGTAATCACACACTGCACAGTCCCAGACCAATTTGAAATGTTCACATTTTCACGAGTAATCTTAAAACTCAAATTTATTATACGCTGAACTTAAACCACAATGAGAGCGTATTAAAATTAAGATTCACTATTCTGAATGTGCAACCAGTTTAAAACTACATGCTTAATACCTCTATCTATACCTCTCGCCCAAGTGGAACCAAAAAGCTGCAAAAAATGCAGCAGGATACTAAACTCAAAATCATGAACATTTTATTTCACAACACTGCAGATATTATTACGAATACTTAAGAGAAAACTAAAATACACCCCAATACATTACCAGTAAAAGTGCTCCGTACTATGCTTCTTACTATCCATTGCACGAAGGATTTACTTTTGTAAATGACCATCCTCTTATAGCGCTGACCGCAGAAAAGCTTTTTATACATCGAAACCTTTCCAACGTGCGGTCACCCACACACGTGCACCGTATAGGGCTTTCCAGTATTCGGCAGATTTATTAATCAAATAGATAAGTATAGTTTTGCCGTGATGGATATGCATAATAAGTATATTATTTTACTAGTAACTTTTATCCGATGATCTTCAAATATCTGTGGGGCGTTTCGTAGAAAAATTAAGAAATAAAAAATTAGTCCAATAAGCTAAAGTTAAATTCAATTTAGGTATGTACACTCATTACCGCAAAAAAATATTCGATTTTTTATTTTTAACAGAATTACGGTCGGACTAGGTATTTTAGTTTTATTGCTCTGGTAACGTCAGTTTAATAGTATTTCTAAGAATCTGTAGTTTTAGGTAGGTATTCATCTTTATAAGAATAATCCTAATCTGGCTATGCCTTACCAATCTAACGTAGGACTCTTAATTTCGTCAGTCTGACCAAGGACACAAAAGAGTGCAGTTGGATAGACTGATCTAACAATGCTATCTGACCACGGATACAGAAGGTATTTTCAACAGTCATCGAACATTGTGTTTTGATTAAATAATCAAACTATAATGAGATCGACACCAACAACTTCCTCATTAATTCCCTTCATTACAATAAATTGTATGAAGAAGAAAATACGATGAATTGGTATATTTGGATGCAAACAAATTTACCACAAAACAGCGCCAGCTCTAAAAGTAATCAAAACAAACAAAACACCAGATAATAACGTTTACCGTGAAGTAACACAATAACATTTCAATCAAAGGCATAGCTTGCCATAGTAATGCAATCCTAAAGTGTACTCGAACGAAAATTCGAGAGCCTGGGGAAATTGCAACAAAATATGCGTTGGTTGAACGACGATATTTACTAGGAAACTGGTAGAGCAGTTAAATATACAATAGTTATGTGTAGTTTTTTATAGAACTGGGTGACGATAACAGAAATTCTTCCTTTTAACCGACTACGAATAAGCCAAAAAAGAAGGGTAAGGTATGTGTTTTTTTACAGATTACTAGTATTGTAGTTTGCACGATTCTTTCAACTATAAGCATTGTTTGTGAGTGTGTCCACGTCATTAGTGTATTGGATTGGATTCGTATGGCTTCCTCTCGACTACGAGTTCGATGCGTTAAATATTAAGTAAAAGTTTTAGATTAGGTTCGTACGTAACAAGGATGTCACGTGTTTTGTCTATGCATGTTACGTACATGTTCATACTTTTTTTTTAGGCTAAGGCCATCACACACTGCACAGTCCCAAACCTATTTGAAATTTGCACGCAAAATCTTCGTAAGCAGATCTTTTTTCGTTTGATCTGTGTGTCTCTCGTGCAACATGGCTTTCCTCTCGGAGTTAGAAGAAAACATTCGCAGGAGTAAGCGGACCCCGAACTCCAATATGTAAGCCTTAGATTCAACCAGGAACAATGAACAAATACAAATAATTTTAAATGAAGTCACTACTATTTACAGAGTAGGTATGTAGCATTCATATTTATTATTAAAATGATATGAACTGCCAAATTGTCCACAATGAATATCAAACGAGATAATATAACTATAGAAATGTATGATCCGGCGTTATCTTCCACCCACTACGTGCTATGTACGGTCAGCAATACAAGTGGTTCATATAAACTGCATATAAAAATCGTTTGCCCCAGATCGTATGGACGATAACAAAAACTAGATATCTGCTAGTGAGCTACGTGTGAAGAGTTCAAATCTCTAAGATAGTATTCGGTAAGTGATCGGAAGTTATACGATATAAATTATGATAGAATTAATTTAATTTCAATATTCTATCGAATTAAATTCCATAGGCAGAAACCACTTCTAGGATATACTACACAATCTAACTATCTAAACACAAGCTAAACAATGTACAATAGATTCTAAAGCACGGATAAACAGACCTACGTATTTATGTTTTTTTGTCATACACAAATTGATTGATACTCTTTGCCCTTCACGTGTAGGCTTTCTTTTTACTTGTATTGTACCTAATAAAAACCAACCCATAGAATGTGACAGAGGTTTCTTAGATTTTTTAGACCCAAATGGATATTTTTAGGTCTATTATTGCTGGCTGTACCTACATCAAAATTTAGGAAGGAATGAGATATGCGCTTTGCTATCCTGCTGTGCCCCCATTTATCACAAACAGCTCCTGGATTTGCATCGTATTAATAACAATATGACGACTGTGTATCCCTTGGGCATTAAGTAGAGTTTAGAGCATTTGAGTTTAGTGCTACTTTGATGTGGGTAAATATTTCTCTCTTTAATTATAATACGTTTATAATGAATAAAAACAATTCCATTCCCTTTTTGAGGTAAGAATATCATCTTTTGCCCATTTCTGCTTGAGTATCTGTAGCAGTAAGATATAATAATTTGTTTTGAACCACATAAATTATTAGTACTAACCCGGGCCCTGCCGAATTCAACTGACTGAACACATACGACTAATATATCTTAAGCATCGGTAAATATTATTAATAATTTTCACTCTGGGTAGAAAATAATATATTAAATCTTTAATTAATGAAGAGCCAAGAGTGCGAGGAATACTTCGTGTAACTGACAACCACCTAACAGGGATAAAAAGAAAGGAACCTCGTGATTTCATTTCAGTTTCTATGAAAAACGCTCGCATCGTTTTCACATTTATAATATTGGCTGACATTGTCTTTTATAACTGATTTAGAAATGGAGGCAGGTTCTCAATTCGTGTAAATCTTTTTTTAATGCATGCTCTCCATTTTTTTCGTAATTTATTATTAACCGATTTTAAAACTAACTTTACACTGTGTGTGAGAAATGGATATGTAGGAAATTAAAAATGATCGTTTTGTTCTTAAGTTTATGACCGTCCTATGACAGGGTAGGTACACTATTATGGACAAGGATGTGCCGGAATTACCTGGGCTTGGATTATGGAGGCAAATAACAAAAAGCCTTAATGCTTGTCTTGTTTAAGTTTTTGGGAGTATTAACTTCACTATTTCACGTGGAAGCACCTTGTTATAAAGAAATCAATTTTATAACTGACCTAGTATACACCAGTTAAAAAAGTTCTTATGTGAGCCAGGATCGATGTAATTAATTTCGGCTGAGTTCATTCAGGTAGCGATACGTCGGACGGAGAGGCATGCGCGCCGATGCATATACCATTCTTCTGGCGCAGTAGCGCGCAAAAATCGAGCGGCGTCGCGCGTTATTATTAGTTTTATTATGTTGCTTATCCGCTCCGAACATTCGTGCGAGCCGGTGAGCAAATGGGACACAAAATGGTGCGCTCATTGAGTGTACACTTTCACATTTTGTGGCCATGCACTAGGTACATATTTCACAAACTTTAAAAAGTTTTTAAGCTTTGCAATATGTATGATATATATGTTATCTTTAATACATTACGATTTGTTACTAAATGATTTGTTTTATAGAGGCTCATTCCGGGTTTGCGGGGCAGAAGGTCAATATAACGACTTATAGAATGTCCTAGAATATTTATTTGCTGGACAAATTGTCAAATATCTTAGTGGGTGCTTACAACATTTTATTTTATTTATTTATTGACATGATGTTAGCAATATAAGCTTACAGTATACACCAAAACATTAAAAGCATCCAATTACCTGAAGATAAACAACGGACACTATTTAGTTATGGGATATTTATATCTACTAAATTTGCATTAAAGTAACCACCTCTGATTTCATGATAGTCATCAAAATGAATATTATAAGTGAAACAATTCAACCTAAATTACTTATATTACACTTCGGTCTTTATTAATTTTCAAAATACGAATAACGAACGCACTAGCTCTTAACTTTATCTAACCGAAATACATTTTCCACGAGCCACAAACATTTTAATTAGGTCCAAATTATAGCCACAATTTTACAGTCATTATTCGAGTGCTTGTAACCGATATAACCTAATTAGTAGTTCATATAAAAAGCATTGGCCAGCCAATTAAAATAAACGCTTTTGTTTCGGGTACCGGTTTATTAGTACCCTAGTGTAGTACCTATATATACTATACCTATTAATATGTCTGGACCTATATGTATTTATACGAAAAAGTGAACTGTTATAATAGTAGTTTATGATACTGTTGCATAATAAGGGTTCTTATAACACGAGTGTGTTTTAAAAAAACGAGCCGTAGGCGAGTTTTTTTATTGTATCACACGAGTGTTATAAGACCAAGTTATGTACAGTGTCATACACTACTTTATCTACTCTCATACTATAATACATAAACTAATTTATTTTACAAACAAAACCAAACTTTGTTTAATATAAATGTTTAAAAAAAAGTTGACGCCAAGCCGAGGCGCTAACATCGATTGCGCATGCGCGTTTCTTTTTTTTTCTTCCGAACCGGCCGTTTTTTTTTAAAGTAGAGGTTCAGTCAAGATGGAGGTTGTATAGGTGTATCGTTATGATTAAAAAGTTATTTTTTTTTATGATATAGGTGTCCATACAAGACCTGTATCGTAATAAAACTTTTTTTTGGCCTGTGCGTTATGTTTGTCATAAGAGTTTTGATTTCAATTTTATAATCTTCGTATTATAGTATCAAAGTAGATAAAATATATTATGGCGTCATCTACTAGGGTGCGTTATACACACTCAATATTATATTACGATCCAATAACGTGATCCGGTGAAGGAAACAATTTTGTTTGTTGACACTTGATATTATTTAATTTGTAAATAAACGGGATTGGCTTCGTCCTAGGCATACCTCGAAGCATAGGTACCTAAGCAAACCTTAAAGCCAATTTTTTTTGCAAATAACATATATAAATCTTATTTCGGCCTAGCACAACGACCCCCAGACGGTGTGCGGTTTAGTAGGTTCGAGTCCGACAACCCCCCCCCCCCCTCCTCCCCCTCCTGCTCCATTAGATTTATTGATATTTATGATGACTGCTCCGCTCCGTTAGGTGGTAGCGTGATATAGTATGTATGTCGCAGCCAACTAGCTAAATCAGCCGTTCAATTAACCGCCTAGGCTCTTTACTGAACGGCGCCGTTCAATTAGCGGCCTGAATGGTGTTCAGTCATTTGATGAATCGGCTAGGCAAATAGCTAGGATCGGTGACGTTTAATTACTTGCCTAACCATTTAATCAAACAGCTAGAAATATGACTTATTTCTGCATGGTTATAAAAAAAATAACCACGAAGGCCTTCTAGACCTACTAACCTAACCTATCCAATTGTGTATTCGAATTGTGTAACTTTCTTAATAAACCTATCACCTATTTTAAGTAAATAAAACTCTGCCCACTTCCTCGGGGATTTACAGATGTGAATATATGTATGTATGTATGTAGGTAATTTTCTGTCCTATTTCGGGGTGGTGCCCCATCTTATGAATGGCCTAAGAAGCATTAAGCCAGCCATTATTAAATGTTTTAATAAATGTTACGGTTGAAAATCATTCAGGCCGCTCATTGAATGGCGGCGTTTAGTTAACAGCCTAGGCAGCAGCTAGTTGTTAATCTCGCGCGTCAGGATCACTTGACCTTTGACCCGTAACCGTCGACTTTGTAGGACGACATGACGTCATACAACATGCCTAGCTACAGAGTGTTTATTTTGCTAGGTACGCTAAGAAGCTTTGTAGCTTAGCGGTAAGCGCTTCGACGGTAAGTCCTTATGGTTTCAGATAGTACCGGGTTCGAACCTGGGCTTCTGACAATTTTTGTGATTATTTTTTCTTTTTGTAATTTATTACGTTTTGTGATTATTTTTTCTGTTTGTTAATTTCTTCTGACAGAAAATTAGTGATATGTTCTATGATTGGCGCTATATTCATCATCATCATCATCATATCAGCCATACACAGTCCACTGCTGAACATAGGCCTCTCCCATAGACTTCCAGAATGACCGATCCAAAGCAGCCCGCATCCAGCGCTTCCCGGCGACCTTGATGAGGTCGTCCTTCCACCTAGCCGTTGGGCGTCCTACACTGCGTTTGCCCGTACGCGGTCGCCATTCCAGAACTCTTTTGCTCCATCGGCCATCTGTTCTGCGCGCTATGTGTCCCGCCCACTGCCACTTCAACGAGCTAATCCGCTGGGCTATGTCGGTACTTTTGTTCTCCTACGGATATCATCATTTCTGACGCGATCACGTAGGGAAATACCGAGCATAGCCCTTTCCATAGCTCGTTGAGCGACTCTAAGCTTGTTTAAGAGACCCATAGTGAGGGACCACGTTTCCGATCCATAAGTCATCACTGGTAACACACATTGGTTAAAGACTTTCGTCTTCAGGCACTGAGGTATGTCGGACGAGAAGACATCTCGTAGCTTCCCGAACGCCGCCCAGCCGAGTCGGATTCGTCGATTTACCTCATCTTCGAAGCTGGAATTGCCTACCTGGCTCAGTTGACCCAAGTAGACGTACTCGTCAACAGCTTCTAAGACTGAGTCCCCAACATGAACCGGTAGAGGCGCAACATGGACATTTGACATAACCTTTGTCTTGTCCATGTTCATCTTAAGGCCCACCTGTTGGGATACTCTGTTGAGGTCTTCGAGCATGGTGTTCAAGTCTTCCAGCGATTCTGCCATAATGACAATATCGTCGGCAAACCGAAGGTGAGTGATATACTCGCCGTTTTTGTTGATGCCACGTCCTTTCCAGTTCAGTAGCTTGAAGACGTCTTCCAAGGCAGCGGTAAACAGTTTCTGAGAGATCACGTCTCCCTGTCTAACGCCCCTTTTCAGTGGAATTGGTTTCGTGCTCTGTTCCTGTACTCGGACCGACATAGTGGCGTTCTGGTATAAACACTTCAACACTTCGATATACCGGTGATCTATCCGGCACCGCTGGAGAGACTGTAGCACGGCCCATATTTCGATCGAATCGAAGGCTTTCTCATAGTCCACGAATCCTAAGCAGAGAGGCCGGTAATACTCTTTGGTCTTCTGTATAACCTGCCGCAGCGTGTGGATGTGGTCTATGGTACTGTAGCCTTTACGGAATCCGGCTTGTTCGGGAGGTTGGAAGTCATCGAGCCTGTTGGTAAGACGGTTCGTAATAACCCTCGAAAACAACTTATAAATGTGGCTCAGGAGCGTGATGGGCCTATAATTCTTCAACAAAGTATTATCACCTTTCTTAAAGAAAAGGACCACCTTACCCCCGTTCCACGCTTCCGGCGTTATGCCTTCGTGTAGAACGGAATTGAAGAGCTTCTGAAGGACCTTCAGTACCGGCGTTCCGCCCGCTTTCAAAAGCTCTGCTGTAATTCCGTCCTCACCCGCCGCTTTGTTGTTCTTTAGCTGTTTGAGGGCCATCCTAATCTCGTACAGGCTGATGTCCGGGATGTCTTCGGTATAATGTCGGGTAAGCTTGGCTCTTGGATCTTTAGCCATGCCAACGGGCTGTGTTACTGATGTATATAGCTGTGCATAAAACCTTTCGACCTCCCTAAGTACCTCTGCCGTTGTCGTTGCCATGCCGCCATCCTCCGTCTTCAGCTTCGTCAACCGGCTTTGTCCAACGGACGCATTCCTCGCAAACACTTTGGAGCCTTTGTTTCGCTCTATCGTCTCCTTAATAGTTTTTGTATTATAGGAGCGAATGTCGTGTCGCAAAGATTTCTGTATGCGTCCGTTGAGCCGCCTATATGCCTCAGCGTCGTCGGAGGTCTGTAGTGGCATAAATCGACGTTGGGCCATGAGATCAAGGGTCTGGGTCGAAATTTTTTGAGGTTTTTGTTTAGGGCGAGACCTAAAGAATTTAGATCCCACCGTTTGGACAGCTTCTACCAGCACGTTGTTTACCTCGTCCACTGAAACGCGATCCTGTAGACAATCGAAACGATTGGATAGTTCGAGCTGAAAGCTCTCGGAGTCCCGGACATCGGCATATGACGGTCTGAGTGTTGACTTCATCAGACGTGACCTTTCTAGTCTAGGGCTAATATTCAATGTGCCTCTTACGATACGGTGATCGCTACCGGTTTTTACACGGCTGATCACAGAGACATCATTGAATACTTGCCTCTTTGTCGTCAAGATGTAGTCAATCTCATACGCCATGTTAGCCGGGCTTAGCCAGGTCCACTTTCTCTGGGGTGGCTTTTTGAAGAAAGAGTTCATCGCGTAGAGACCCTCTTTCTCCATAAAGTCCGCCAGCATGTGGCCCCGGTCATTCCGCTGCCCATATCCAAAAGGCCCCACCCTCAACTCCCCATCGCCCCGTTCGCCCAGTCTCGCGTTGAAGTCCCCCATAACAACAGTGAAATAGGTTTTGGAAGCATGTATGGCTCTACTTATGTCCTCATACACTTCCTCGACCTCTTCATCGGAGTATGACTTGGTGGGCATGTACACCTGGATGACCTTCAACGAGTATCTTTTGGATACTCTGAGTATCAGGTATACCACCCGACTCGAGATACTCTCGATGAATATGACGTTGCTAATAAGGGACCTGTGGACGAGGAACCCGACACCATGCAGTGACTTTCTGTCACCCTCCCGGTGGTAGAGTAGGTGACCAGACTTCAGGGTTGTCGTGCCTTCCCCCGCTCTTCGCACTTCGGACAACCCAACAATGTCCCAGTGTAACCTACTCATTTCCTCTTCCACCTCGAGCAGCTTCTCGTCAGTCCTCATCGTGCTGACGTTGTGTGTTACCAGGGCCAGTTTCCGTCTGGGGTGGTAGCCGAATCTCTGCCGGGGATTCTTCGCACCCCCTGCCCCGCCGTTACCATGACCGCTACCGGAGCCAGGAATAGCGGGGCTGCCGGGGACTAGGGGCCTGGTCTTTTTTTGTCCGTTCATTTGGGAGGTTTCTTGCCATACTCGCCACGCTTGGCAAACGGGTTGGCGAGCGCGGTATTAAAGTTTTTATAAGGATGCATCACAAAAGACGCCGCTGCCCATCCTTTGGTGTTCTCTTAGTCGCCTCTTACGACATCCACGAGAAGAGATGGAGTGGTCCTATTCTATGCCGGGAACCACACAGACGGCGCTATATTATAGCGCTGTAAATAAAGAAGAAAGAAAGAAAGAAGAAGTTTTCACTTCTGCCGGCACTCCCGGAGTGCACAACCCGTCTTTTTTTTTATGAAACAGTCAAATTCTTCAACTTTATAATATCAGTACAGATTACAGACATGAACGTTAAAAAATAACAGAACTGATTTGTACAATTTAATCTATTTCTAACACATATCTACGGTACACGACACCTAAGTATATCAATTTTAACATTCAGCACGATTTACTTCACTTCGCACTTGCTTCGAGTTTTGACATAGTTAAAATTAAAGTAAGGTAGGACCTTACTTTAATTTTAACTATGTCAAAACTCACACTTCTCCTACGCGATCTTAAAAACGGATCCGAAGTTTGCATTTCACGTATTAATAATGTAGATTCTATTTTATTCGCAGTATTATATCGTTTTCTTAATATTGCCAGTTGAAAGCTCGAACTTTGTGTAATCTCCGAGTTATAATACTTATAATAAGAGTATCGTATTTCTTAAGACAAGGCGACTTCAAACAGCTGAAGATTTTGCTTAATTATGTAATGATTACACACAATAGAAATAGTCATAATGGAAATAGGTACTTAGGTATATTACTGCCGGAAAAATAAATGCCACTTTTCGTTGTAATTTTATAACTCAAGAACAGGCTATCCAAACCAAATGTTTAGGCTTTGTTCTTAAAAGGTTCCTTATGAGTACTTCTGTATGCCAGGATCGGTGAATCGCGAATACACGGAGCTTTGATACTCAAAAAGTCTGCGGAAAAGTTATTCTATCTTTGCACTTCATCGGAATTAATCAATTAGAGAAATTGGAAATAGAATCGGTAGAGCAAGCATGCTTCTGTTACTTTGAAAAACCTTAAAACGACAAACAGTAAGTAGTTATACAAAACGCGCGTTACCTACGTTTGACCAAAAAAAATGTCAAATTAACATTTCCCCAAAAAAATCGCATATTTCATTTGCCAAATTTTACTTTACAAATAATTGTAACGCTTTTTTTTTTTTTTTACGTGCGGGAAATCCCCTCGAATACCCACCCCTCCGGAGCCGGAGGGGGAGGTTATGTCGGACTCGAACCGACTAAACCGCACACCGTCTCTGGGTCGTAGTGCTAGGCCGAAGGTGAGGTTGTCATGCGTCATATCCCTCGCACCCCGGCTGACCCAGGGCCATCCCTCTCAGTCTGGCCCTCCTCGGGAAGGGGGGGACCACGCGGTCCCCGACTCTACCCCGGTGTGGGGAGGCGCGCGATGCGCGCCGCCGCCGTGGCCTGCTTCAGCTAGGATGACGGGCGGCTCCACCCGTCACCCTCAGGCCCGCGCTCATGGGGGGCGGAGGTCAGTTTGCGCCCTCCGACGCCCGAGCCGCCTTCGGGCGCGTGCAGCGATGTCAGCGAGCCTTTCTCGCTCATCGCGCCGCGCCCGCTCTGCTGTCTCCTTCGCGAGCATGACCTGCTCGCAGAAGGAGGCGCTGGCCGCCCACGCCTCCGCGCAGCGGACCATCGCCGCGAGCAGGGTGGAGAGCGTGAGCACTCTCACCCCCAGGGCCGCCACAAGCTCCCGCCTCGGCGTCTCAAACGCCGGGCACTCGGTGAGCGTGTGCAGCCCCGAGTCCACGCTCGCGTCGCAGTGATGGCACTCGGGCGTTGGCTCTATACCCATCAGATGCAGATACCGCCCGAAGCTACCGTGCCCGGTGATAATCTGCGTCTGACGGTACGAGAGGCTACCGTGTTGCCTCTCTAGCCACTCCCCCATGATGGGCCTTACCGCCGCAATGACGGCGTGCCCTGCGCGTGGTTGCTCAAGTCGTCGCTCCCACTCGGCCACCATGACCTGGTGGAGCCGGGATTTCTCGGCCCGAATATCCTCGGGCTCGGGATCGAATCCCCGCTCCCGCGCCTCCTTTCGGAACTTATATAGTGCCGAAAGGGCCCTCGCTTCCAGGATCCACGGTGGCGATCCGGCCAGGAGACTCGCCGCTTCGAAGGATATCGTGCGGTATCCCCTGATGGCCCTGGAGGCCATCGTGCTCTGCGCCGTACGGAGCAGAGGCAGGAATCTGGCCTCCAGGGTGTCCGCCCACACGGGGCACCCGTATAGGGCCATGGACCGCACGACACCCGCGTAGAGTCTCCTGCAGGAGGACTCTGGGCCCTTCAAGTTAGGCAACAACCGGCCCAAGGCATCCGCGATTCTGGAGAACTAAGCCGAGAGAATCGGCCCAGCTCTCCAGAGCCCTGCCCCGCGCGTTTGTGCGCCGGGAACCCCAGGCCTGAGACCAGGCGTTGAAGTCCCCGAGCACAAGAACCGGACGAGGCGTACAGGCATTGACGACGTCGGTCAGCCGCTCCAGCGACCGCCGATACTGCCCTATGAGTCAATAATTGTAACGCTAACGTTATGTTTGGGAAGTGATTGTTTAAACATTAACTAGTACTTTTACCAATTTTTATTTAATTAAATGTTTTAGTTGGAATAACACATTTTACGCAAAACAAAATAAGGCAAATATTTTTTTTGCGGAGCTTCTATTTCTCGATGGTTATAAAAAGAAATCTAAGTTGGGGCACACTGTATTCGACTTGGAACCGTTTTGGACCTTTCTTACCACCACCTCTTTCGGACCACCATCGATGTTGGCAATTAAATTGGAGCCATAAATAAATGATTATATTAAAATAAAATTGCATTGTTTAAGTATATAATTCCCAAAAATATTACTTTTGCCTTTATGTTTTTTGTATTGTAAATTCATATTTTGACCAAACTTCTTTTGTCTAATGATTGTTTGCTGTTACAATAACTTATAAATCATTTGAATCAAATACTATTATGGTATTATCCTTGGTAATATTATGGCAAATAAAAATGTAACAAAAAAGGGCATACTAAAATTGTCCCAAACATTGCATTGGTATAAAAAAAGGTTGGGTAATAAAATTTTGGCAAAATCTTTTCGATGAAATAGCAGGCTCCCAGGAGACGCCGCTTAGGTACCTACAGCAACTGGAATTAATCAGTGAGAAGGTGGTACTTACGTCCCCGATAAGCCTGTCAAATCGTGCTGTTAAAATATCTAGGTATTCTTCAAACGTTTGTCGCGTTTCACAAAAATATTAAATTTATTTTCATCTAGAAAATGCATTTCAAAATATTTGCCTGAATACTCTCAGTCCTCTCGGTGAGTTTTAATTTAATATCCGCTCCTTGTGTTATTCGCTATATAATATGTATTATTGAGGAAGCTAGTAAACTGAGATATTTACCTAAATATCGATGTATCCGTCCGGCTGTCGGTATCCCCGTTAGGTATAAAAATATTTTAAAATGCCATCACAAGTAGGAAAGAGCTGTTGATTCTTGCTGAAAAGATCTTTATAGTTAAGAACTAAGTATAGAATTATTTCGATACAGCAGCCATATCATATTTAAATATGTACCAAACCACATAATAGATAATAGTGCTAGTGTAACCAAACTTATTTCCTGCCCAAATATATTAGATACCTACTCTAGTAATATACTTACGAATACTAGTTAGTACGTACTTACATAGATTTTACTTTTGTTCTTAAAGCATTTATGATTTCCTCGTTCACATTCGGATCACGAAATGCACAGATCGGTAGTTATAAGTAGTAATCCCTTTTTCTTTGTTAAGATAGCTTTGAAATACAAGTTTCTTTCTTTCTTTGTGTACTTTTCCTGTACAAATTAGTTTATTTGATCTCTCACTCAATAGGCGCAAAGAAAATTATTCGCAATATATTTGAACGTAGGGATATGATATTTATTTAACAGAATACCTTCACGTTCAAGGGTCCATTATATATGATAAAAAGAGTGAAAAGAGGTGATACTATTTATTTTATATCAGGTGTCCAAAAAAAATATCAGTCTTATGATAGCTTATGGAAACGAACTTACTAGAATGTTCAAGCTTACAGAGTATGTATACTTGTATACGTACATATATTCATGCCTATAAATAAAGGCAAGGTAGAGGTATATTAAGCGTCCGCATTTTGCCAACTTTGATAGGTATTTGATCCCACCACGGTAAAACGAGCGAACCTTTTTAGAAAAATAGTGGTATATTTTACTAGAAGGTAGCAAATCAAACCTCTATCAGTCAGAATATTCTATAACATTACCTGATAATATGAAAAAATATTTAGTATTGATAGATGTTTCACACTTCTATCAAACTTCATTTATATTTCATAAGGAATGTATGTGAACTTCTACTGTTAAACAATGTACTCCGATTAGCACAACTCGGTTTTAAAACTGATATTTTAGATTTTAAACAAAAATAGTAGCGTTCTGAAATGAACTTTTTCGCCAGTCGAACTACACAGTCAATGAGCTGACTTGAACTTTTACATGCTTGTATTTTGTATACCTACGAGAAAATATCCAAATTACAAAACACAAATAAACCTCTCAACACAACACTATTAGAAACTCTCTGGTTCCTATTCTGTGAGTTGGAGTTGCCAGATTATTTAATTTCCAGTTTCTCTTTTACACCTGTCTTTTTATTAAAGGTTGACACAAAATCATACTGTTTGAAACTGTCAGTTGCAATGAATTCGCCTTAACTTTTACCAGTGTAAGCTAATATGATTATAGTTTAAGCTGTACCCTACAGCAATAACTGATAGTTTAATACCTATATGTAAAACAATTATTTTTTTGATGCTTTTTTTGTAAACCTTTTTGTATTCGCAGTAGAACTTTTAGATAATTATCTACCGTGGCATACCTACCTACTGTTATCTGGCTACGATACACATACCTATAGTATAGTCCACTTTTTAATTAGACGAAGTAAATTGACAGCAGCTTAAGTCACTTTGTGAAATATGATGCCATATTCAATGTAATAGTGATGCTTTCAGGTTTTGGTTTTGTTCACTCATAGCGCAGCAGTGTCATACGCACAGGTCACACTCAATTTTCTTGACTTTCTTCAGGCGTGGTTCACTCCGCGCAGTACATCCGTTATATACCTACAACGAAGTAGCCGGCCGAGCGGATTAAAAATTAGTCGAGTGTCACGCGCGCGCTCGTGTGAACGCTTGAGGTGTTTTCTATGCTCGCGCTCGGCTGGGATTTTATAAAAACATTTTTTTTCTCTCTTGATCGTGCCTACTACTGGTACCTACCTTAGAATGGACAAGAAAAGAAAATATGACAGACGATATTGTGTGGCGTTCGGCTGTTTGAATTCGAATAGAAATATGCCAGATTTATCTTTTTTCTCGCTTCCCAAAGATGCTGTAAGGTAATTTTGCCAAATTAATAAGTTTTTAAATTTTAAGGTACTTACCTACCTACCCATAACCCAACCTACCACTACTACTGTTCAAAATGCGTAACTAGACTAAAACTACTTATTTTATAGGTAGACCACGAAGTAGGTAGGTACCTAGCCAGCTAGATTTTTGAACTGGGAGGGTTATTGGATCGGACCCATCGGGGTCAACGTACTCCGCTGTCACCCGCCTCGACGTATTTTTCTTATTTCGAGTGTCCTTGACGGGCATTGCGCGTTGACTATAGGTAGGTAGGTACCACTGACGATACCTACCCTACGTAATTTCTGCAGTTCCAAGTTCCTTCTTTTTAAACAACTTAAAAAAAGGAGGAGGGTCTCTATTCGATTTTTTTAATTTCTTATGTTTGTCCCTTCATAACGCCGTCATTTATTAGTTCTTACCTACATAATATATGAACCTTCGCGCTCGAAAGCTACCTTATAGCTTATAGGTAATATTTAGTATTCTTTGTTTATAGTCCGAGAGCTGAAGTAATAAATTTAATAGGTATACAAATGAATAGCATAATATTTAATATTATTCACCTGAACATGATAATTAGATACTTTGGCGCACTTTGGCTAGTCTGACAGGTATATAGACCGAGAGCTAAGGTTAAGTTTGACAATACATGGTGGCCAGCTCTCCTGGCCAAAAAATTTGGCGCCCCATATTGAGGAGTATTTGAGCCACCCCCATGTATGTCCAGTGATTTTTACTAGCTTAGGAGATACGATTTTTGAAGTTATACTACTTTTGGCGCACCTAACCTTTCTCGGCGTGGCGATTATCAAACACAAAATTTTCATTGTATAGAGACTGGACTATGGCGACTGCAACGGGGACTGTTCCTGTGACGGCGACGAGCGACTACTACGGTGACTGTGCTCCTCAGTGCCCCGTTTGCTTCACTCTAACCAAAGACCATAAGCACATGTGTGTTTGCTCCGTACTGACTACCATTTGTCTATTTTATTTTAGTCGCCGAGAGTGGCTGATTTTAATAAGACGAGAGGACTTACTAAGCAAAGAAAATTTGAGAGCTAAAAGCTACGAAGTCTGCTCCCATCATTTTGAAGATTATTACTTCGTACGTATACTACCCATGGAACTATTATGTATACTACAACTACCACTGTATTCCCACAGAGTAGACAGAAGCAATAGAGTGCTCCTTTAAATTATACATAAATATGTATTTACGTATCATTTCAGAAAGTTTTTTGCCTTCCTATATCCATCAACCTTTTCATGCTTATCTTTTATTTCTTTCACTGTGTTCTCCTACTTCTCCGAGAACATGGCCTAAGAGTTCCGTAGACGAGAAGAGCTGGGGGAGGTATATATTGCATCATTAAGTATTTTCATGTTGAGGTTTGACAAGTCACTTGCCATACCATTTACATGAAAAAGTTAGTTTTTATAATACCTAAGTGTCATAAGATTTTGTAAGTCTGTCGGTCAGTTAACACTAGATAATATAAGCTATACACCGTTTGTTGCGCTTGTAGCCACGCTATTGTAATGAAATAACAACAACCAATGTTAATGTCAATAAATAAGAAATAAATAATAATTTAAATTATATCCCACGCACCACAGAAGGTCTGCCAAATAAAAATGTATACGAAAAATATTTATATTCAAAAGGATTTATAGCTCATCAAAAATTCAAATGTATTTAAAATCTAAATTGAGTGTCTCCCCTATTCGTAACCCTTTGCGCGCCCTTATTTTTTCCGAGTGTACTGAAAACATCAATGTCAACGGTGGTTTCCCGTTTATTTACGTTCCTTGAAAGCTCCAAACGGGTAAGTCCCTGGTAAATATCATGTGAAAACAAGTTGTTATTGTTAGGTGTATTTACTAGGGTGTTTGAATGCGGGTAAAATGTGGAAGTTACTTCTCTAAAGTCTTTCCTAATTTACCTACAAAAGCGGTGAGTATTGAATAGGTTGATGTTTGTACACTTCCATAAAGAAAGAAGTTTTACCGAACGTAATTAAACAAAATAAATATATGATAGGTTCCACTTACCACTATGGTGTAAGCAAGTAGTTTAAACTTACTACAAGCAATGTTATGTATTGAACAATAAATAAAAACAAGGTAAAAACGTGTCTAAAACATCCTTGATATTCTTCATACAAGAAAATCAAAAACTGATCATGAAAACAAGAAAAAATACAACATCAACGCGCAATAACGAAGTTGTCCCATCATTATACTGTTTGTTGTTTGTTAGAGCCACGCGTTACCGCAGTCGAACTAATTTGCCAACTCCCAGCAACACGGTTAGGGCTGTCCCCTGCAGCGATTACGGGTTGACACGTAAAGCAACGGTTTGAATAATAATATAAGTTGGTTGAATAACCGTATCTGCATATAAATGGTTAGTTTCGATTGGATAAAAATAGAGTATAAAGGTACCGCAATTCAGGGTTATTCGCAATTCCCGGCATCTGCGATTCTCCTCGAAATTTTTTCGGCTTTAAAATAGCATTACACCATTAAAAAAATTGCCTTATAATAGATAAGGAAAAAAAAAACCGGGGGGAATCGCGTCTAAACCATTTAATACACTTGAAAACAGTCTTGCTTGCATAAAAATTTAGCTAAGGCAAATTTTTTTAGTTTACAAAAGGAAAGTGATGCAATCAGCTGCCTAATTAATTTTATTTACCAGAATGAACATTAACACCTTCAACTCAAAAAAGTACAAGCTTTGAGTCACATTTAATTTCGCTTTGAACCGTGAGCTGAGAGTAAACACAACAAGGGCCAGTGCACCGTTTCTGAGAAGTTGCGCTCGTTGCTAATAATGTCTAATTAAACAAGTTTAGAACTCCCACTCTAACGCGCGATTGAGAGGACTGTGAAACTCGAAGACAAAGCGTTGCAATATATTTATACTTGTCTATACATACATACATCACGCCTCTATACCCGAGGGCTAGGCAGAGGTGAATTAATACCCACATTTCACTAATCATAGTTTTCGGGTCCACGTAATTGGGGGTGAGCCTATTGCCGGGTACTATGGCGGGCCCGAGTCACGCATCTAAAGCTGAGCCTGGGCTAAATATATCTATCTGATGTTAAACAGCCCTAACCCTTAGTCACCTTGTACGACACCGCAAGGGAAGATATGGGATAGCCCAAATTATACTCTGCCGGCAACCGCGCGGCTTTCTATGGAAGTTCTAAAAGCGCTTACAACGTTAAATACATAATATATTCATAAACAGGTTTCGGAACCTTTCTTAAAAATAGATATTGTGCGCGTAGAAGTTATATTTGGCATAGTTAAAATTTATATGAAGACAACCAATCCATGAATTTCAGGGTTATGAATTTGAATTCCAGTAAAGTGTTTTGGCCCACTTATTACACATAAAGAATCCATCAATGTTATCAAAATATTCAATAAATAACGCCATTCAAGTGAAAACGAGTCTGTATTAAAAGCGTTTGAACATATTCAATACTAGCTGTTGCCCGCGGCTCCGCCCGCGTGGATGTCGGTAATCACTTAGCGTTAAGTCGACGCTCCTCGACTATTTACTCGCCTCTTTTCTTATCGCCTCAACACTTCAATCTATATACGACTCCCTACTCCCCTCTCTAATCGAATCTGTACTCTGCTTTTCCCCCCTTATACCCTGTTTCTCGCAATAAAAGGTAGCCTATGTCCGTTCTCAAGCTCTAATCCACCTCTGTACCAACTTTGATCAGGATTGGTTCAGTGGTTTAAGCGTAAAAGCGTAAAATACAGACAGATAGACAGAGTTACTTTCGCATTTATAATATTATTATGAAAGTATGAATCTTTTAGATCAGTAGTTATAATATCAGTAAGTTATAATATATAATATTTTATTTAGAAAAATATTAAAAATAGAAGCTTCATATTCTTGTATCAATAGCAAGACTCCTTTGATCCCACTTCTGATATTTGCGTAACGTGTATGAACATATTTCAGTATACCCTCTTGTTTGAGGTTAAACAAGGTTTCTTAATAAAGAGCGTGTTTGCGGAGCGATTTACTTTATACGTGAATGTGTGCATCCAAATGGCAAAGCAAAAGAAGAAAAGTTCATTATTTCCTATACCTACCCTACAAAGATGGGGGTAAGCGCTTACTCGACCCACTCATGTGTTGCTTACCTACCTCCCTCCTCTCGATTTTTCAATAGCAGAATTACCACAATAAGCAAGGTGTATCTATTGTTTAAACACAGTGTATAGCGTGGTCTAGGTAGATGTACCTACATTTCCTCAGCCGAGTGACTCAAAAAGGGGTAGAACTATGCCAAATTATACTTCATCTGAAAGTTACGCCTTTCCCAAAGGGCTTAGTCCACTTGAGGATATTTAATTAACACGTAGGTAATAATTTACCGCTTCTCACTTTACTAAAATTTGAGTATTTTGTCAACAAATGTCATCAGAATTTGAACCAATTAGTCCCGTTTGCGCGGTTCCTAACCTGTTCATTTAAATTCAGGTGTTTACTCATCGATTTCCAATACTGAACTTAAACAAACAATTCTCTGAAAACAACTGTTTATACAATTTGTTTATAATGAGTACTCATACCGGTCTGCTTGTCCGTAAAGAATTAGGTAAGTATATTTTTGATCCCCACTTCAAACCAAAAGATAGTACATATTAAGTATGTATAATAAAACATACAAAAAAACGGAGCCCTAAGAACAATATTTCGTGGACTTGAAAAATTTTTGCAAACTTTATCAAACAATTTTTAATGGCTGTTTATTTGGTTTATTTTGATCGACGCAACACTGATCAAAGGGGTTTTCGATGATAGGAACCTGTCAAAGTGAACTTAAACTTGTCAATCAGCTCTACCCGAAGTTCGTTCCGTCTATTTTTGTTCAGTTATTACGCATTTATTATATTAGATAACTAAAACCTTTCATGGTTCTATTAAAAATAAGGTTTCCGGAAATGTGAATAATAATTCACATTTCCGGAGATAGGATGTGCAGCTTGACTTGAATAATGCAATTATTTTACGTATCTACCATAAAGCTGGCTTGAGCATAAAGCTAACGCTAGATAAGTATAAGCTACCTAGGTATTATTAGCATAGTAGGTAAATTTAATAGTTTCTATCTAAGATAGTTTTCTACATATGTACGATCTGTCTATCTTAACACAGATAATATTATCATCTTCATTTTTTTTATTTTATCTCATCTACATTACATCCCTCAATGTTCATCCAATATTTTATTCACTAATAAGTACTATCGCGTAACTGTGTTCAATATAAATCTTAGCTTAATTATGTTTAAATATACCTAAATACGAGCATTATGATACGTTTGCTTTACAGAACGAAATGTTTCGATCGAAATTCCTATACCTACTCTTTTCCCGGAAAGTGCTCAAAACTAAAATCTATCAGTAGCATAAGGGACCTGTCGTCTCCGGAGGCTCTCTGTTGAGATCAAGAGGTCCATGACATTTAACGGGGCCCCAACATGGACGAAGAAGTCCGTCCGAACAGTGAGGTGTAGCCGGAAACTCTGGAGAGGGTATCCGCATGTTAAAAAATGAGTAGCTTAATTGATAGTAATCTAAAAAGTCGAATTTTGAATACACTATGATTCAAAGCTTCTCCACTCCACTTAGACACCCGAGCAGAGATAGCCTACCTAGCAATCTTGATATAGAATTACGTCATAAACTTTATTACCTACTAGTTATGCGTCTGTTGTTATCAGATACTTAACACAATTTTATGTATTGCTACCGCTATCATTGCTTTGTGTATTTGCATTACTAATATTAAACCGGTGGAGGGCTGCAGTTGATTAATCAGCTTACAGCAATATTGTAGACGAGGCGCGGTCTAGTAATATTGTCAGTAATACTCGTTTTCCCTTGCAGCGCATACAAAGAATTTATTATGTCTCAGTGATCTTGTGCGCACAACGTGCATCGCATAATATTACATAATGAGAATATGAAATGAACTTTTTCCGTATAGAATGTTTTATTTACTTTATATACTTGTTGAGTATTTTTATTACTATCGTATTAATTGGAGTTTTGCTATTCTCACTTTATAGAGGCACAATGAATGAAAAGAAATTAGGAATAGGATTATCAAATTATAGGATAATCTAATTATGGGATTTCAAAAAATTTTACGACTTATGAAACGGTAAATTATAATACAGGTATATATAAAATATTTTTTAAATATCTATAGTTTTTTTTTCCTTAACATAAAAAAAATATTTTTTGTTTAGATCGATTGTTTTTAGAAAACGTGAATTACGTGAAAACGTGAAACGTAAGAATTGAGATGCTTCTCTTCCTTTTCTTTCCCTCAAACCTAACGTCTTTCAGATCTTTTATTAATTCCTTTCATGTTATGAAAATATTTACTTGCCCGCCATTGAGAAGGCTATTCCAAGTAATCAATGGCGTACTGGGTTATCAAGATGTTTGCCAGAAAAAATACAAAACTGACCACATTCACAGCGAAAATGGGAGACGACCTTATAGCTGAAATTTATTCTTTTTCTACTTATATCGCTACGTAAGCAACAAGTAGTAATTATCGCTATAGCGCACTTTCGTGGTAAGGTGAATGACGTTTTCGTGCTTTCGCACTTTAGACTACCGTACCGTACAGTCGATATTTTCATGATATTATAGACTATTTCGACCTTTGCTGTATACTATATTATAAACAAAATTTGGTTTATATATTTTAGAAACTGATGAGTATTTAAATGGGTTTCAATGTAAAAAAATTAATTACGAAGATTTTAAGTAGCTGCTGCGTATGAAATAGATCAAAAAATCATAAATAATAGCTCTATAGTTATTTATGATACAAGTGTGGTAAGTTGGTCATTACACTCGAGGTGATATTGCACAGCCCGAGCCGAAGGCGAGGGCTGCAAGGAAACCGAGAGTGTAATGACCATACCTCACGTGTGTCATACGAAGTTTTTCGACACACTTACGAGTAAAAAAACAAATTTTATACTTAATGAAGGTCTCATAAACTGCCATGTACTTATCCCTGGATTTTGGAGGCAAAAGGCTATCACTGGCATTTCGTGCCTCACTTAATATTTCCGGCGGCGTCAAATCAACGTAACTGTCTTCTTCTACACTAGACATTGACATTTTAAACTTGTTGATCAATTATTCGTACTAATAAACAATGCTCACAGCACAGACGGAAAATTTGTTGAAAACGCCGCGCTAATATATTTTTTTCAGCGCGCGGCGTGTTATTGGCAGATTGGAGCGTAGGCACGAGCAATTACGCTAAACAGCCAAAACGGCCCGGCGGACGAGCCGTCCGGGTACCGGCCCATAGTGCTGCTCGACGAGGTGGGCAAACTCTTCGAAAGAGTAATTGCCAAGCGCCTCGTCGAGCATCTCTCTAGAGTGGGGCCGGACCTGGCGAATACCCAGTTTGGGTTCCGCCGGTGGCGTTCCACTGTGGATGCCATCATGCGTGTGAGGACTCTGGCGGAGGATGCGGTTGCCCGGGGCGAGGTGATGTTGGCGGTGTCCTTGGACATCTCCAACGCCTTCAACACCTTGCCCTGGAGTTGCATCAGGGAGGCACTCGTGTACCACGGTGTGCCTCTCTACCTCCGCCGCATAGTCGGGGCTTACCTGACGGAGAGAGCCGTCGTCTACCCGAGTTCGACCGGAGTCGGTAGGCGTGAGATGTCGTGCGGTATTCCACAGGGATCGGTCCTGGGGCCGTTACTGTGGAACATCGGTTACGACTGGGTGCTTCGCGGTGACTTCCCGTACGGTGCCACCGTCACGTGTTATGCGGACGACACGCTGGTGACGGTGAGCGGGGCTACGCACCGCGAGGCAACCCTGAGGGCCACGACCGCGGTTGGCCAAGTCGTCGAGCGGATCCGGCGGCTGGGTCTCGAGGTGGCTCTGCACAAGTCCGAGGCCATGTTCTTTCATGGTCCTCGGCGCAGGCCAGGCCCGGGAGCCAGCCTTACAGTGGGAGGCACTCCCGTCGACATCAAGCCCCAGCTGAAATACCTGGGGCTCGTGCTTGACGGTCGATGGGACTTCGGACAACATCTCCGAAGCCTGCGCCCCAAGTTGGTCACCACGGCGAATGCCCTGAGTCGGCTGTTGCCCAACTTGAAGGGCCCAGGGGCCTCCTGCAGGAGACTCTACGCGGGTGTCGTGCGGTCCATGGCCCTATATGGGTGCCCCGTGTGGGCGGACACCCTGGGGGCCAGATTCCTGCCTCTGCTCCGTACGGCGCAGAGGACGATGGCCTCCAGGGCCATCAGGGGATACCGCACGATGTCCTTCGAAGCGGCGAGTCTCCTGGCCGGATCGCCACCGTGGATCCTGGAAGCGAGGGCCCTTTCGGCACTATACCAGTTCCGAAAGGAGGCGCGGGAGCGGGGATTCGATCCCGAGCCCGAGGACATTCGGGCCGAGAAATCCCGGCTCCACCAGGTCATGGTGGCCGAGTGGGAGCGACGACTTGGGCAACCACGCGCAGGGCACGCCGTGATTGCGGCGGTAAGACCCATCATGGGGGAGTGGCTAGAGAGGCCACACGGGAGCCTCTCGTACCGTCAGACGCAGATGATAACCGGGCACGGTTACTTCGGGCGGTATCTGCATCTGATGGGTATTGAGCCAACGCCCGAGTGCCATCACTGCGACGCGAGCGTGGACTCGGGGCTGCACACGCTCACCGAGTGTCCGGCGTTTGAGACGCCGAGGCGGGAGCTTGTGCAGGCTCTAGGGGTGAGAGTGCTCACGCTCTCCACCCTGCTCGCGGCGATGGTTCGCTGCGCAGATGCGTGGGCGGCCAGCGCCTCTTTCTGCGAGCAGGTCATGCTCACGAAGGAGACAGCAGAGCGGGCGCGGCGCGGTGAGCGAGAAAGACTCGCTGACATCGCTGCTCGCGCCCGAAGGCGGCTCGGGCGTCGGAGGGCGCTTACAGACCTCCGCCCCCCATGAGCGCGGGCCTGAGGGTGACGGGTGGAGCCACCCGTCACCCTAGCAGAAGCAGGCCACGGCGGCGGCGCGCATCGTAGGACGATGCGCGCCTCCCCACACCGGGGTTGAGTCGGGGACGGCGTGGTCCCCACCTCCCGAGGAGGGCCAGACCGAAAGGGATGGCCCTGGGTCAGCCGGGGTGCGAGGGATATGTCGCAAGACAACCTCACCTCCGGCTCCGGAGGGGCGGGTATCCGTGGGGATGTCCCGCACGTAAAAAAAAAAAAAAAAAAAAAAAAAAAAAAAAAAAAAAAAAAAAAACAGCCAAAACGCAAAATGTAAAAAATCTAATTTTTATGTATTTATAAATTTGTTTCATGTTGAATTATTAATTAAAGTAAATAAGTTGTTGAAAATTTATCATATTCAAGGTGGTACACTACTTTTTTTTTTTTAAATAGTGTTATTTTTCGTCTAACGTTGAAACGAAACGTATCTAAGTCAAAACTTTTGCCGAGATTTAAAAATAAAACTATAACCCAGTTAAGTTAAGAGCAAATAGAATGCATATATAATATCTTTCAGCGAGGTACCAACTTAATTTGATGGAATATAAAATAAAACACTAGTGCGATCAAGAAAAAAAAAGCACAAGTGTTTAATAGCATAGTTTATGAGTGTAAAAGCCATGTGATAAACACCACTTTTTGAGTAAGGGTGTCGAAAAAATAGTTAACGGCCAACTGTGTGATTCCAGAGGTATACCTACATATTAATTTTTCATATTTTCTCCATTCATTTTTACATCCCTAGATCTCATATCACTTATGTGGCATAGCACTGAGTAACCAAACCCATTTCAAGCCAAAAAAGTAACCATTGATGACTTACGTTTCTATGTCTTTGAAACTTGATTTTCGATCCACGTTTTCCTAGAAATTGTACGTTAAATCTGAGTAAATTCGGAATGGAATTGTTGACAGTCATATTGTTTTTCACCGTAACCTCCATTCTCTTAACCTAATTGTGCTTTGGATTCCTCACCTATTTAGTTATTAACTAACAAATAGAAAGTGCCTAGACATATTTTTATATAATACCTAGGTATTTGTGTTTTATAATAAGCTGGATCGACCGCAGCCTTACTTCAACCTAAGCCCTGCTATCATGCTAGAATAAAACCTTGCAATACTAGAGAAATCTATTTAGAGGCTGAAATTGTTATTTTATTTTCTATAAAAAATATATATATATATATATATATATTTACAGGGTCATTTTTATAATGAACTAGCATCCTTCCAGGTGTAGGTAACAGACATCATAAGTAATAACTTTTGTTCTACGATTTATTTTTGAATGTAAGTAAAATTTAACGAATTACAAGAAGTCATAAAACAAAAGTTGTTACTTATGAAGTCCGCTATCTACCCCTGGGAGGATGCTAGTTAATTACAAATGACCCTGTATATAGGACACATCAATTTGACTTTACCTCGCCTGATGGTAAGCTAAAGGCAAAGTCTCAGGAAAGAGGGCCACCATTATGTACATGTGCCATGTTAACAATGGTGGCATTCAGCTTGTCGGCCTCATTAGATGCTTTTTCACGCCCCGCTTAAAGGACCTGGGAATGTAGGAAGAGGGAAACATGTCCTATCCTGTAAAAAAGTAAGGTTGGATATCAAAATCTCCCACCTACCCTATAAAGTCGTCGAATTTGTTTATAAGATGGTACAGAATGCTAATTAGGTACTACATATTTAGTCGCTTTGTACAACACTCACTAGCTACCGGTCGGAAATAGGATGGCTCTTGTATTCTATTCGTTCGTAAAATGAAAAGTTTTAGCACAGGTTAAAAAAAATTTTCGAGGAAAATAAAATAATTTTAGTTTAACAAAACTTAATCACATGAATTTATTTCATTATATTAAAACTATATTATAAGAACTGAAATGTATTCCTGTCTCTTTTTCTATCGAAAATGACATACCAATTAGGCTTCATAGGTATACATTTTAGTCATGTTTTCTTGTTTACTTACACGAATTTTTCACGATTTATCGGCAGTTCCTTTTCCAATTCAGTAAAAAGTACCGAAAGTCGTTAGCGAACAAACCAAAATAAACATTATACATGAAAAATCATGAAAAATCTCCAAATACCAAAACACTTTGGAAAAATACTTGACATGCCGTATTTACGAGTAACTTTGGTAATTAAATAAGTTATCGAATAACTTGAGTAAAGTTTATAAACAGACATTGACATTTAACATAGTACGAGTACATTCACGTCGGTATCTAATCATTTAACAAAAAACTAATAACATTTTCATTTGAAAAAAAAAACATTTGACAAAATTACACTTGATAAATTTATCATTTTACAAAATATTGTTTAATAAACTACTCATTAGACAAAATATTTATTTGGAAAAATTTAATCACGCCTTAACGTCATTTCACAAATTTATTATTATTTAAACATCTTAGTTGGCAAAACAAGTTTTAGCCTTCAATTATTGCCTTGAAAAAAACTTGTGACACAAAAATTAGTGACAGAAATGGCCCTCTTCAAATCCGACTTCACGTGGTCTTGTTTGCTCTACCCCTGAAGTGTTATAGACCGCGCAGGCGTGGAGGAGCGGGGCGGCCCACGAGCTGAGGAGCAGGTGGTTATAAAGTCAGCCGCCGCAGTTAAACTGCTGTGGAGGGCGTTACAACCATCTGCGACGATAAGCTCGTGTGGGCCGCTGGAGCCCCGCAGTGCCGGAGCTATGACAGAAACGCTTGCTGCATATCTGCTGCATGCTTCATACCTGCTATACACGTGGAATACGCTTTCTTGTTTGACTGTTTGTTAACTGACTTTATTTAATCAAATGAACATTTTTAAAAATGTTAACAATTGAAATATGTTATTAAGTAATACATTTGCGAAACCTGTTTCATGTCAAATGATTATTTTTAAAGTAAAATGTTTGCAAAATTAAAGATTGTCAATTGATTAGTTTTTCAAACGTTGTTTATAAAATGATCGATTGTCATACGTTTTTTGTTAAACAATACTAAACCTTCACATCAAACAACAATCTCTCGAACTCTTCACCCATCGCCTCACCATCTGTTATGATGAAGCTGCATTGAGAGTTCCAGCTACCTTTTATTGCGTGTACTCAGATATTTATAGAAATTTACTTTGAGCTTGTGTAAATTTGAAGAAGAAAGGGATGATTGTCAAACCAATTTAATAAAACATCACACAATTCTGGATCTTTAAAATACTTATCTCGTTTTGAAATAAAATAATAAAATAAAATAGTTGGGTATTAGTTTCACAGTAATTGCACAGTCGTATTATTTCTTACAGTCTGACCCAATCAGTACTCGCGCGGGATAACTATGAACGATTCAGGGGAACTCTCTAATCCTTAAGGGTTGTCTTGCTGTCAAAAACCTTTTTAACCGCCTTCGAAAAGGAGGAAGAAATCGAAATTCGGGTCAAATCTTAACGAAACGACCAGATATCATCAACCGATTTGATGACATTTTGGAAACACTTTTTATGTGGCTGGCTTTTTTTGTGACCACCATGTTCCTTGACTGAATTTCTGTGAAGCGAAGAATTCGAACTACTGATAAGATTATAGATAGTAACACTGTGCTTATAGGTTACACATCTAACATCTAGCACCCCCCATGACGCTGTACAAGCAATAAAGTAAATAAATTGTAATTGTATGACAACGTGTATACTAATATCCTCTGTCATCTTTACCAGTGAATACATAAAAACTGTATCTACCTATAAATCAGTAGGAGAGGTCAATTGTAACTTTACTTTTTTAGTCTCAGAGACATTGCACCCCTAAATCTTGCTCAGTGCGCCTCTTCCTCAGAATCGTAAGAAGAAAGTTATTCAAAAATAGATTTTGGTTCAAATACGACCGAATTTTCTTTTTCTGCGTAGATCCCTAACAATAGCGGGCGAAAATGTTTAGGACGAATTTTGCTATGACCAGCATATTGTTATGGAATGGACAATGAGAGTACTTACTAATAGGTTGTTCAAGTGAATCGAAAGAATAGGAATTTTTCTATCGAGTCTATTTATTTCGATCCCAACGCATTTATTCTGTGCCCAACAATAATGGTACATTATGGTACAAGTGTGTAAAGTTGGTGATTACCGCTGAGGAGCCATTGAGAACCGAGCCGTTAGTTGAGGATCCTAAGAAAGCCGAGGACGGTAATCATCAATACACACGTGTATCATACGATGTTTTGCAACATTCTTGTGAATAAAATACTACTACTACTATATATACTAAATCCTACGTAGTCGATTTTTAAATAGTTTCGGAACTAAGCAAATAAAAGGTTCTTGGGGCTACTAAGATACTGTTTTTTTTTAAATAATTTCATATTAGATACAGATACATAGAAACACCCAGAATAATAGGTACAATGAGACAAACCTATGCACTGAACAGAAATCGAACCCCGGTTGCAACTGCTGGGTACAACACTGATAAATATAATAGTAACTAATTGAAATAGAATAATCTTATTCTAATTATCTTCTTCCTTCCATCAACATATTATAGTAACAATATATATTAATACATAATATATATACCTCCCTAAAATGTTTATCTTCTTGTATTATATATACACAAACCATTTCTAATACAAACTCAAACAAGCCATTTTTAACTTTGCAGAAGGGGTTAGAGGGAATAATAATAATGTGTGTGTGTGTGTGTGGACTACGGGGGATAATTACCCCGTATTAATCGTTAGTACCACTCCAAAACCTGCAGTCATGCTGAATTTCAAAGAAATTTAAAAGATGTACGTAATCAAAGGCGGTCTGAATAAATTAATTTATTTAGGTACGCTCTACATGTTTTCTTAATAAGAAAATTATTTTTAGATCACAAATAAGTACAACAGTAACGGTTTTTTTATCGTACGGGAAATCCCCACGGATACCTCCCCCGCCGGAGCCGGAGGGGGAGGTTATGTCGGACTCGAACCGACTAAACCGCACGCCGTCTGTGGTTCGCAGTGCAAGGCTGAAAGGTTATGTAGCTGTAGAGCATAATCCCTCGCACCCCGGCTGACCCAGGGCCATCTCTCTTGAAATAACCGTAACGGTAGTGGTTACCCGTGCCACTTTAGCCATACCACGTTAGACACCCGTGATACCATAGCTCTTACCCTGTTTTTCCTTGGCTCTGGTCACTTCTAGTACTTTAACATGTAATATATCAAACAGAACAAAGTCGCGTTGTACTCTGTAGGGTAGAACTTCAAGTCCACTAGCTTCAAGGAGCCGTTTAAAAACATTCAAATCATTCATATACTATTTTCTGTGGGCTTTCGAAAATCAAGTAGGTACCGTATCTTGTAACATAAACTTTCAAAGTTACTAATCGATTAAAGACAAGACAAGTCGAGGAACTTCCGAAGTCAAACAAGGAAACGTACCTTTGAGTACAATTTAATTATACGCGTTTAACATTTGCTTGCTTTAGAAAATGTATTCTGCTTTTCATTTAACTTTGACTGTGTACGTTTGATTGGTTTCACTGTATGCTCAGCAATTATTCTCATTATTTGACTATTAAAAGTATACTTAACATTTATTTTCTCCTACCTAGGCCGTAAGTTCATTTTCATTTTCAATTTCTATCCCTGTGAAGGGGGACGCAAGTGACACTTTTTGTCATGTACAAAAACTTTTGACCTAGGTAGGAGAAAAAATAGTATTAGTGTCACGGGACGAAAGTACTACATCCTCACTCGCGTGTTGGTCACACACGCGGGACAGAGTGTAGTACTTTCGTCCCTTGTGGCAAAATATACTATTCTTTGCTTCTTTTTACTTACTAACTGTTGACTGCAGCTCATTTTATCCTAGGATTATGCATAATGTGGCGCGAACACAGGATCACTATTGTTACACTCAGTCAAAGTTACGACAAAAGCTAATAAATAACATACTAATATTATAAGTGTGAAAGTTTGTGAATATATTTGAATGTTTGTTATTCAATCACGCTCTAACGGCTAAATGGATTTGGTTCAGGGATAGATTATAATCTGGAATGACATACGAGCTACTTTTTAAACCCATATCCTGGCTCATGCCACAAATTCTATTTCCGACATTTCTATTCCTTTATCAGCTGTTTCTGTAATTCATTATTTCTAATTCTATGCCTAATTTTATTATTGTAAATATTGTAATTCAAACTTTAATTAAAGCCAGTTTTTAAATAGACTAGTTTTGTTTCCGCCACCTAACAAATTATGTAAACCTTTGATAATGCCGTGAGGTGAAACCGGTCAGGTTAAAAATAAAATTAAAATAAAGTGTGGAAAAGTACAAGTGCTATTATTATTCAATATGTGTAGTAGAATCCACCAAGTGCCATCAATCTCCAGTATAAACAGTAATCAAATAAGTTTAAAAAAAATTCTCAGATTATGCAAATTTAATTTATTTTGAAGGTAAAATATAGGATGAGGCAACCTCGGTCATTTTGACTATGCAAATGTTATTATGTTATTAATCAACATCTAGCAGTATAATAAACGTCATTATACCTAATGGACTTATTCGATCCATCAATTCATTCTAAATATAAAAATTGACTAAATGTAGGTCACAAAAAAAAATATGTTAACCCAGTTTTGCTGACCGGCTTATAATATTACTACGTGCGAAAAATCACTTGAAATGATGTTTTCTAAAGTTTACGCGAATATCAGTCATTGAAATAAAACCACTTTTTAACGAATTCTATCGCGATTTATTTGTTATTGTTTACTTTTAGACCGACGACATTCACTTAGTCCATCCTAGTAAACAGCAAAATACAGCAAGACTTGACACAGTGAACTCAATCTGCGTAAATAGTAACACCAAGAATTCATCATTTTTCGGATACTTTGAGATAACTTACACTTCAAACTATATGACAACTATTTTACCATCCTTAGTCAAACTGCGAACGTGGCTGCTGAAAAGTAGGCGAAACGTCGGTCTAAAAGTAAACAATATTAAAAAATAAATCGCGGTAAATTCCATAAAAGGGGTTTAAATTAATCACTTGAAATGTTGTTACAGTAAAGTTTTATATATAAAAATGCACTTGTTTTTGTTTCATTCAATGATACCAAGCGGTTATGATTTTACAGGCATTCAAACTTCTCAAATATATCGTGACCCGCTTGAACACGTGTCACGTCACATTCCTTCGCGTGCTTAGAGTTTTTTAGTTTGCAATATTCTTCATTTTCGCCTCATTAGCCTGCCTCGATAAACGGGCTATTCAAAACAAAAATAATTTTCGAAATCAGATCAAGTAGTTCCTAGATTTCTAGAGAAACGTAAGGCAGCGCCAAGTAAAGCTGACAGCGCGAAAGAATGGACGTCACACGCACCTAGCGCGAGCCGGTCGCTGCGCAACCACTTTAAAATATGGGGGGTTAGAATTGTAGCATTTTGGGTCCACCAGACAGGAATACTTCGTTTACCAGTAACTCTGCATACCTATATTGTAAGAATAGAAGAAAAAAATTATAATAGTCTATTACACTTTATCTAAATATAGAACTGCCATTGAACATGTTGAGATTTTCTATGTCTGTGATGTTATCGTTTATTAAAGGATTCACAGTAAACATAATCATTAAATTAGAAAACTAATACAACGTCGAAATATCTTACTAACTATCAGTAGGTATAGTCCCAAAACCAGTGAACTTTATTTTTGTGCCGTACTTGATATTTGATCATAATATGTGCTTACTTCAATTACAGTTCAATCGACCATTGTTGTTCAGGTCATCAGGCTCGAAATCACTTTTTGTTGTCTGCCGAGATATTAGGGCAACGAGAAATGTCTATCGATTACTATTATTCTTTTGTGATTCAGAAAAATAAAGCGGAAATAGGTTTAAGTATTTGGGACTTTCAACCTTAGGACTTTTGCCATTACTGAACATCGCCAGAAGTATCTAACAATCTCATATTAAGTGGTATTTTGTATTTAAATATCTACATTTTTACGCTAATGTCACTGCAGGAACTGTTAGTTCAATTAATGAGTGTTTAATAACGTTAGTTCAATTAATGTTATGAAATTATCCCATAATCTACGCTAAATAACATTATAGCTTAAGGTACGCTAATTTTCAAATTTCGAACTCTCTCCTACACGGAATAGGTTTTCCCAGCCCCAAACGGAACTCTGTAATTTCGGTCATCAATCTATCTACCTAATAGTATTTGTCAGCTGTGGGACAATACACTTTCAGGTTTTAATATACGGGTTGATGTTATATCCAGTATGTTTTCTTTGATCGATGGCTTCGGCTTAGGTCTGTCGGGTGTGTAGGAATCTGTTCAGCCAATTATTCCGGATGACAGACATCGAGCTCCCGACGAGTAGGCACTCAGAAGGATTTATGTGTTGAAGCTCAAGTTATTATATTTTCTAACTTTTATAACGTGAATTTTATGTTTGAGACAAATCCTACCTATTTAGGCGATGGAATAACAAAACAAGAAATATGTATTCTTTTGTTTGTCAGTATAGGTATTTACCTAATTTGATGCTCAAGCGCTAAAACGTGGCTCATATTCACATCACCATTTTTAATATCATTGTAGTTAGTAGGGAAAACGTTAAACAATGAGTACTAGCTATTTGTCGTTTTACCCGACTGTCAAGAAGGGTTATGTTTTTCGCACGTATCTTGTATGTATTTTTGGATGTATGTATGTATGTACGGTGCCCATTTGCAAATCTTAAATCAGATGAAATTAATGGGTACCACCTGCTGCTTGTTTCGATCTTTTCAGTATCAGACGAGTTTTTATTTTTAATAATTTAATTTTCACATCTAACTCGATTGAAGCATCGCAGATGTACTTACCCGTAATGTCATTAACGCATTTTACTTTAAAAAAGGATAACCCAGCAAACTTTAGGTATCTTACTCTAAAAACAGCCTGGTTATTTTGTCGATGTGTCGAATTTCCTATACCAAAATGAACACCAGTCCATTTTGGATACGCTATTTCTATCACGTATAATTTTCCCTATAACTGAATATTAACAGAAAGAAAATTCAATCCAACTTTTCATTAATTTAAAATAAGTCAGCTATTAATAAAACAATTGTGTAACAAACAGAATGAAAGCTTATGAACTAGAAGCTATTAGAGCCTATCATCAATTCTGTGGTCGTCCACGCGAGGACATTCAATTTTTTTTTTTTTTTTTTTTTTTTTTTTTTTCAAAATCAAAAAATCATTTATTCCATAAAAATAATAAATTTGTTTGGAATCGTCATTATTTTTTTCCCCTACCGTGCAGTGCGTGACATGGCAACTACTGAGAAACACTGCCAAAAAACTCAGTAGGAATCCTTTTTTAAAAAACGTCGTCATGTATGTACAATCATTTTCTTGTGTTGACTTAGAGCTACTTAATCCCAAGCATTTTTATCATTCAAATAGTCTGAAATATTATAATATGCTCTGCTACACAATTTGGCCTTAATTGTTGTTTTAAATTTATTTATGGACAATGTTCTAATTTCATTGGGAAGTTTATTGTAGAATCTAATACATTGCCCCATAAAAGAGTTGCTTATTTTTTGGAGACGAGTAGTATGTAACACAAGATTACCTTTATGTCTAGTATTTATACCATGTATATCACTCTTTTTAGTAAAGGAGTCTATATTTTTATGCACATAAAGTAAATTTTCATAAATAAATTGCGAAAAAACCGTAAGAATGTTTATTTCTTTGAACTTTTCTCTTAGAGACATTCTAGGACCAAGTTGGTATATTGCTCTTACAGCTCTCTTTTGCAATACAAAGATGGTATTAATGTCCGCAGAATTACCCCAGAGAAGAATTCCATATGACATAACACTATGGAAATAACTAAAATAAACTATTCTAGCTGTCTCAATATCAGTAAGCCGTCTAATTGTTTTTACTGCATATGCTGCAGAACTTAATTTGCCTGATAATTTTTCAATCTGCGGTCCCCACTGCAGTTTTGAGTCAATAGTGATACCCAAAAATACAGCAGTCCCCACAGGGTCCAACCCAGATCCATTAAGTTGTACATTGGTAGCTACCTGCCTTACATTAGGTGTCGAGAATTTGATTACTTTAGTTTTTTTATCATTCAAAAGAAGATTATTAACATTAAACCAATGAACAACCTTTGAGAGTGCACTGTTAACTTTGTCATAATTGTGTAATTGTCTATTAATTTTAAACGTCAAGGAAGTATCATCTGCGAACAATACAATCTCATGCTTATCCCCTACATAGTAAGGTAAGTCATTTATGTATATTAAAAACAGAAATGGACCAAGGATTGACCCCTGCGGAACGCCCATTACAACTGGGCTTCCTGCAGATCGTTTACCTTTTACTTCGACCCTCTGAACCCTATTACACAAGTAAGAAGTCAGAAGATCGAGAGCCCTGTTTCTGATACCATAGTGGTGTAGTTTTCTGACAAGAGTCTCATGGTGAACACAATCGAATGCCTTAGATAAGTCGCAGAAAACACCCAAAGCATCCTGCGAATCCTCCCAAGCCTCAAAAATACTTTTTAGTAAATTGAGCGTAAACGTTAGGGATCTTCCCCGTCGGTAGGGTGACAAGGATAATGCATTTTGGAGGGATATTTGTTAATTATACTACATTCATTTTATATTTTCAGATAGATAATATATTATCTTACGTGCATCTTGTGCTGTATATCTTACTAGCTCGTCACGGTCGTCACATTTTGCAGTTATGGTGTATGTAAAAGTATAATTTTAATCTATTTTCTTTTCCTACTCTACTCATTTACTTTCAAATGTTGTATGGTCTCGTATATGAATAAAGATTTCCAAGTGCTTATAGTTATGTTGTATACAACTTTACTTTCGACATAAGTGTGCCAAAGTCTCGAAAACTGCGAGTCGGGGACCGCGTGGTCCCCCCTCCCGAGGAGGGCCAGACCGAGAGGAATGGCCCTGGGTCAGCCGGGGTGCGAGGGATATGTCGCGAGACAACCTCACCTGCGGCCTAGCACATCGACCCACAGACGGCGTGCGGTTTAGTCGGTTCAAGTCCGACATAAACTCCCCCTCGGCCCCGAAGGGGATGATACCCGTGGGGATGTCCCGCACGTAAAAAAAAAGTCTCGAAAACTCTCGTCATATTGGTTACGTTATGTGATGATGAATATATTTGGAGAATCTAATCTAGAATTTCATGCATTTCGACTATCTCTGTAAATAAATCCTGTAGCATTTTCATTCCTGTCAACAAAAGCGATTGGGGATAAATCGATCCGATCGTAAACAACTTTGTCTATTAGCCACGCGTAATGTTTAACAATGACCTTTGATGCTGAAACAGATTATGCTGACATAATCTACTAAGTTTAGTTTCTATCCTACAGACATTATGAATTTTAACGTGTTACTATAGATGTATACAGGCTTATACCACGGATCTAAATTACGCTTATATTCAGCTTACGTCTGAAAGCAAGAGAAGCACAACAATCATTTATATCAGAAATCAGGTACCTATGTCAGGTTCATATTAAATACAATTACTTAGTAATGCAAAAAAATTACAGTATTCTAGAATATGGAATAAAGCCAATAGCATTAAAATTCAATTCATAATTATAAAAAGTTAAATAATCAAAGAGATCCAACCTATTATTTGGTGTTACTAGCGAAGACATTCCTGCCGCTAATCTGTTTATTTTAGTTTTCAGTGAATATTTATTACCAGAAAACTAAAATGAACAGCGCAACGTAGTGAAGTCTCGACTAATACGAGTATTACAGGCCCCAAATGAAACGATGATCTAAACAAACACATGTTACACAGACCGAAGCAAACTGTCTCATTTTGTTGCTAACTAATGGTGTTCGTACGTAACCCTTGTCGACGTAAATATAGGTACATTGCACGTATTCATTGAGTCAATTCATGTGGACTTAATTCTACTGCTTGTAAGCTTTCATCACGACACCGTGATAAATGTTTTATTTTTACCTGTTCTAGAATTAGTAAGTATTAAAATTAGATTGTGATACGCTTTGAAATTAGGTAAAATTAAAAATCAAAATAATCTTGCTTATCGTCACAGAACCTGGGGCCGGGCCGGGCCTGAAGAGGGCATCTTCATCAGAGCCTGGGTCATTGGGCAGTATGTTGGTTTTGGTTCCAAAGATCTTGGTGAGGTCTCTTTAACACCCCTTAATAACAAAATATAAGTACTTAATACTCTTCATATAAATTTAAACAAAGAAAATCAACATTCATGTTCAGGACGTTGTCGCTCTCTAAGACTATATAGACTAAAACGCGGCAAGATCGTTCGATCGCACAGTTCAATTAATCGTACGAAGAGGATTTAAAAGTCCTTATAGTGCGATCAATCGAACGATAGGGATTTGTAAATCCACATCGTTCTATTGATCTCACGAAGAGGATATTTTAAAATTCCGTCTTAGGTGTTCACTAATGTTGTTGTTTAAATTTAAGTTTTGCTACTCGTGGCGGGTATAAATAGGTACGAATTGAACAAGTCTGACATTCTATTAACGAGAATATCCTTTATTGAAAAGTACGAGAATACTTGTTTCGAAACTGGACAAATGAGTGGCAGTGACAACCCCTTCAACGGCCTTATCCCAAATTGGATTAATTAACACTTTATAACGACCCGAAATCGGTTATGGCGCGTTCTATACGAGTTCACAGGTTTTGAACATAATTGGTTTTGTTCACGCTACATGATTTCATGTATTAAGGAAATGTTCTCAATTTGTTTGCTTTGTTTTGTTTATTTTGGGTATTATTTGGACAAGTTCAACATTTGTTTGAATAAAACAGTCAGTTGAGTGTTTGTGGAATTTTTTTTTTTGGGGGGATTGCATGAAAATCAATCATAATGTTTAAGTATCACAGTATGGATTCACTATTTTGTTAACTTGTTTGAAAAGGGGAAACGTAAGAGAATTGTGTTATGTGGTTCCTTTGCGAATTGTGATACCAAGCCTGCATTAAATTACTTCGTTAAAACCACACAACCTGATCAAAGGAGACTATCAGATATTGTTCCAGTTGTGTATAAACAAAATATAATTAATTAATTGAACATTATGTGCTGTTCTGATATAAACCTTACCGGTTAGAGTTTCAGACTTATATTAGAGTACAAGTTCATAGTAGACATAATATTTAACATTATGTAGGTATACAGTATCCAACTTGTACTGTACTGTATACCTAACTACATAATAATAACAATGTTTAAGTACCTAAGTACCTACTAATAGTTCCAAACATAGATAAAATATATTTACTACCAAATTATGTCATATATTGTGCCTATTATGTAAAACTTGCGAAAAATAATTTACAAAGAAAATGTTCTTTCAATGTTTTTATCCTTACAAGATTTTGTAGACTTCGTACATAAAATAGGCGACCTTGATAGTATACTTAAAGTCTAAGTTAGCAATTCACGATTATCTTGTTATACCAAACCTAACAAAGCTGTCAGGGCTGCTCAACAATTTTTCTTGTAGAAGAACGCAAATTCGGATATTATCAAACAAATTTAATGAACTATAATCATTTTACTCGGATTTTATGTCAGATTTTGTCTTTTATTTTCTGTATTAGCACGGCATCGACAGCGTTATGAATAAGCCGACGAATTTGCAATTGAAAGATTAGTCGCCCAAATCCCACCCTCGTGCTATTAGGTAGGTAGGTACGCTACCGTTTTTTTTTAAGAAAAGTACTATAATGTAATAAAAAAAATAGTAGCAAGATTATAGCAGATCTTTTTTGGGCGTGAATTGAACAGAATTCAAGAGGCATAAGAACGTAAGATGTACGTAAGGTATAAAGATATAAGACATAAGTAATCAATTGCCATAATCAATTATAATAAGTTGTAAGTACCTACATCAGTGCCCCGAGCATGAAAAACATTCGAATTCGGAACATAAACGTATTGAAAGAACGGAGCATTGCGATTGGTTCACAGTAGGCAGGCGGCCAATCACAATGTTTCGTTGCCTCGATACGTTTACGTTACGAATTATTCGAAGTTCATTCATGCTCGGGGCACTGATCGCAAAGTTAAAGGACCCTAGCTTCTCTCCACCCAGCGTAGTATAGTCAATTGACGGGCTGAATGTAAATAACACTCCTTTGGCTTTGCCGTAGTCGGGTAAAACTCTCATCAACACGTAAGATTTTGTTTAAATTAAATCATACGCCTCGTAAGGTAAGGAGGTACTACATACCTCTTACTTTTTACTCACGTCTTTTGAACACTGCTTTGTGCCTATCAGATCCAAGACATATATATGTACTTCAAATTTGACAGAGAAAAAGGTAGGTACAATAACTGCTCACTATAAAGACGGGCTCTCCAGAGCGTGTCTCAAAGTAACTCACATCAAACTAAATCAAATACGAAATATCTTCCTGTTCGTTGGATATCGGATACCTGATAGGTATATCGACACCGTGTAGGTTCTATTGAACGCAGACATTTTAGGATACCCGAGTGCGCTTTATTTTGAAAAGTGGAAAATGTAGAACTATGCCAGTACAACACTGACCTTTATTACTACATAGCTGGACTGGCTATTCCATAGAAAATGATAGCTTACTTTTTGTGTCGATTTTGAAGCGCCACCGTGAGTGTACTGAGAACTAATTAGGTAGTTTGCAAATGGACGTTGTTTGTTGTTTTTATTTATGCGTTTACCATAAAAAATAAATCTAAAATGGCCATATTGTTAATTTGATACATAAGACCCATCGTTTATATTAAATTATCGATACCAAAACAATTGTTGTCCATCATTAGTATTAGTTTCACTCACTACTGCGTACCGCAACTATCAGCGCCAATATGGCGATTTTCAATTGGACACAATATATGGGTACCGATCACCAGTCCAGTGAGTACTATTACAGGTCCCCGATTCTGCTAATTATATGACATAAAAACTACTGTCATACCTCTGACATTGCATAAAATGTCATTAAATTTTAGACTTTATGCCTAAGTTTTAAAGTCTAAAATGAAAAGAGAAAGAATGCGTAACATTTTTCATTCGGGTCTTAGTTTGCTGGGTCTTAGGCCTCTGTTCGCCTACTCCACCTTGCCACAATTTGGTTTATCTTGGCCTTAATGGGGGCAACATGCGCCATGTGACTAACTAGACACAAACCTATATCAGATCACCAACTCAAAACTTTCGAGATTGCTATTGAGAATTTCTTACAAAAAAAAAACTATTGTCTGTATGTAAATAGAAAATAATATCGTGTAAAGTTTCCTTTAATCGGATAACATTTTTGTTTTGTTTATTGTTTTTATTAAATAGCTAATAACTGTTCATTCCAATAATCTTTCTTTTGAATAAATAGCCTTTTATTTATTCAAACAATGGCCTGAGCCTGACTGCACGAAAAACAATCGAACAACCTTTCCGAGCGAGATTAGATATTTACATAAAGAGTAGTTAATTTCCTGTTTATGCGAAAAGACTTTTATATTAAGGCAAAGGTTTACTGAAAATAAAATATAAGAATGGCTATGTATCGTAGATAACTTTCAGAACTACTACTTAATGTCTACGCTTAAATGCGCTTGGAAAAAGGATTTTTTTTATTTCAATAACATTAAACTATTAAAGGAAGCTCGTGAAATGTATAAGTATCGAAGCAGATGGTGGGATGTTATCTCGGTCTGCCTCCGAGGAAAAAAGGGGTGACAATGTGCAAAATTTATTATGGTTCACTCAAAAGAAATATGGGTAGTTTTTGTGCTGTCAGTGGAAAGACCTAAAGCTTGTCCTGCTTTATCTTCTCCACTGACGGCACAGAAACTCTCTGTTCTAACAGTGCAACGTCGGCAGCGCGAGTGTAACTCCCCTGGTGTTGCACACGTCCATAGGCCACGGTAACCACTTTCCATCAGGTGGGCCGTGTGCTTGTCTGCCACCTAAGTGGCATAAAAAATTGTGTAGTTATTAATAACTCTGAGTTTATTCCGTTAAAAAGTTTCTAAGAAATCTATAATATAAAAATGAATCGCTGAATGTGTTGCTTAGCGCAAATCTCGAGAACAGCTGAACCGATTTCACTAATTGTTTTTTTAGAATATTCCTTACAGTAATAAACAAATAATTGAAGATAAAAAAATACAGGCCAAAATGTGCCACGGTAAAGCCGTTGCGAATCAGCTAGTATAAATAAATCTTGTTTAAACGTGTGTAAATTGTTAAAACGTAGTCCGAAACTTGCTATATGCTTCCAGGAGTTTGTGTTGTGTTTCAAAAACAAGGGGCAGCAACTACTGGATGTACACGAAAACGTTCATCCAGGTGAAGCTAACTAAGTAAATAAGAACGAGAATGTTTAATTATTTTATGTTTAGACTAGCTTGTTGTCGGTTATCGCTATAATATAGATTATCGTTATAAATTGTAGCCCATGTGTTATTCTGATGTATAAGCTATATTATTGTAAAGTTTCATTAAATCCATTCAGTAGTTTGTACGAGAAAGAGTAACAAACATCCATCCATAAATCCATACTTACAAACTTTCGCGTTTATAATATTAGTAGGATTTATATAGTTTGTGTAACGTCTAATGGATATATGACGAGATGTTCTACTTACCTGAGCCAGAATAATATCTAATATATAAAATTCTCGTGTCTCAGTTTTCGTTGCCATACTCCTCCGAAACGGCTTGACCGATTTTGATGAAATTTTGTGGGCATATCGGGTAGGTCTGAGAATCGGCCAACATCTATTTTTCATACCCCGATTCGCGATAACCGACATCCACGCGGGCGGAGTCGCGGGCGACAGCTAGTTTTAAATAAAAAAGACGGGTTGCACTCCGGGAGTGCCGGCAGGAGTGCAAACTTTTTCTTTCTTTCTTCCTTCGTTATACACAGAAAAAGAGATAAAAAGAACATACATACCATACCATACCATATCTATAATATAGCGCCAATCATAGCTGTCAAAAAAATTTATTAAATTGTAAAAAGAAAAATAATCACAAACAGTTATAAGTTACAATAAGAAAAAATTATCACAAAAAGTTATAAGTTACAATAAGAAAAAATTATCACAAAAAGTGTAAGAAGCCCAGGTTCGAACCCGGTACTATCTGAAACCATAAGGACTTACAGTCGAAGCGCTTACCGCTAAGCTACGAAGCTTCTTAGCGTACCTAGCAAAATAAACACTCTGTAGCTAGGAATGTTGTATGACGTCATGTCGTCCAACAAAGTCGTCGGTTACGGGTCAAAGGTCACGTGATCCTGATGCGAGTTTAACACATATTCCTGACGCGAGTTTAACAATTTTTACCCATCCAACGCCGCTAAAGAAGTTTTCATTTCAAAAAGGTTGAAAGACCCTTTGAAGAACTCGCCTCGATGGCCTTTTTATAAGTATATAATATCAATATAGGCACAGTCGTCAAAGAAGATACGGTTGCTCCTTATCATGCAACTTTATATTAAAAAGTGCAACCGTGCCTCTTCCAGGCGACGTCCCGCCACTAAAGTGACGCGCCATCGCATCGAGTTGCGCGCGTCACGTCATTGACGTTATTGTTCACTACCTAAGGTTTATATTGCGTTACATAAATTGTCCGCTACCGCCAAATGTCATCCGCCACACCTTTGATGAGTAAAAACCAGCATACAAATTAATAAAATCTCCAGATAAGTACATACTTACATGCTGAGCTAATAATATATTTATTAAACCCAATGTGACATAAGATGAGGGGTATTTTCAAATAATATAAAAAAACATTTTATAATTAAGTACATTACTTCTAAATTACTTCTCCACACTGGGACTGTTGATATTTTTCCTACCAACAGAGTCCCTTCTAAATAATTCAAAATAACGGCTTCAACTATCAAGTTGGCGACAATAGTAATTTTTAATCCATTAAATAAATGAAAATTTGCACAAACCTAAGTTGATTCAATTAAATACTCATTATACCTACGTGACAACAATTGTAACAGGATTAGTCGTCAACTGTCACTTTCAACAATTTACAAATGGACTGACTTTTAAGCTTTCTTCAGCCATTATTTTATGTTTTACCTTCTTTGTCATGGAGATGAGAAGTCGTTCAGAACGAGGGCATTCATTTATCAACAGGTTTTACTACTGTCGGTTCTGCGGGATTGAACACTAGATATTTATGTAACGTAATTTGTAAATAAACTGGGTACACTTCTATTTTTATAATATTACACAAGCAGTTACGAACGAAAATTGTGTTACAATCATGGTGACATGAACTATTTCACGCTCTTACCTACCGAAGACACTTGAAAAAAAAAGAACAATAACCTGTTAATAAAATTACCCAGTGAAAAGATGTGAAAAGTTCCTTCTGAACATATCTGTTAATAACTGTAAATTCTATTAAGCTAGCTAATTTTAAGGCTACAGGGAGACCCAATCAAAACTAAGTGATAACATTTTTGGTACTTACAGCCGATCTAGTACTTAATATGTAATTGCCACACTAAGTACTCACAGTTAAAAATAAAGTAATGTTAATTATGTCGGTAACAGTGAATGGCGTAACGTTCTGGTCAAAAAGATCTTAAAGCAGCAAGACTGGTCTTGCGACCGTGGATTTGAGGGTAGGCTAGTATACGGTGTATGTCTGACCTCACCCGAATACAAAATAAGAAACGTTTATACACCATAAATGTCATGATAGCCTCGATGATAACAGTTATGGTTTCAACGTTCACGTATTCTGACAAAATTTCATTTGTGTCTATTGGATTGGATACAATCCTCTGATAGACAGAGGGACGACGTTTGTTCTAATAGGGTTTCACCCTTTGTGCACGGAATCCTTACAACAAAAACCTTCCCCTATTCCTGTACAATATCTACATTATCATATTCAACTACTGACTCTACCATAGCACAAAGAAATATGGTAGAAATAACATTTTCATTACGGTGAATGTTTGTGTTTGAAAAACGGGAATTTCATTAGCATTATCTGTTTTAACAAGCAGAGAGCTTTTTGTCGGATAATATTGTAATACCTAGGTCTAGGTGGAAAAGCATTAAGAAATTATGCTATAGTAAAATTTACTTTCGTGAAGAACCATTTATTTTTATTTAGATAGTTCTTATTTGGTTCAGTCAGATTTAGCTTTTTTGTTTTAATCAGATTTAGATGTATTTGTTTATGTATTGTCACTTTTGATATTTATCTCGTAGGTACGTTAAGTAATACGTAATCTCACCACATCTAAAAACCTGTAAATTAATGATGAGTAGGTAGTATACTATAAGCAGTAAATACAAGTAGTTCATAAGCTTAGACTCGAATTCAAGATTGTATGTCTTTAACTTTAATAATAAGTAAATACTAATTAAAAACTAATAATCTGAGAAGGTAGGTTGTCAACCGGTACCTATCTAGTCAATCTTTTATAATTTCAGATACAAACTTAAATTGTCTTTGATCCGAAAATCGTTTAAAACTTTTTGTCTAGCAACCTTTGGTGCTGATATATTCGAGGTGAACGGAAGCTTAACTCTAATTGATAAAATTGAATGGTAATACATGAATAAATTTAATTCTGAGCCGTTATACCTACAGGAAAAAATAATAAAATAAAATAAATAATTTCATCTCTGTGAAAGTTAACGATGTTCAAAAAATTCCAATTTTATTATTGGTTTTTCGGAAGACCCGTATTGATATTCGTGATTTTGCCTACCTTGATAGGTGGGTATAGCTTTTATCGATCACTTTCTATCGACTTAACAATGATTGATTGTACAAAAGTAAACAATTTTTACTTTACAACCAGTTTGCTGCTTCTAACTATGAAGAGTTTAAGTGTAATCTACGCATCAATCTAGAAATCGACTTTCCGTCGTCAGAGACCTGTAATTACATTTTTTATTGCAGTAGTAAGAATAAAGTATTTATTTAAAGAAGCGTGTACGCAGATACGGAATCGATTTTTTTTTTATACTTCATGGACACGTGAAGAGAATACATCAAATTAAAAGACTCCGATGCAATTAATTCCCGCTAACCTTTACTCGCTCTATTAACGTTGACAGACTAACCGGATTAATAACGCTTAATTAAAACAAAATTAAGAGCGTTCAACATTACTGTTTACATATTACACAGATGGATTTAATGGACATAAAAATGAACGCTGGAATGCACATATAAACAAGCTTTATACAAGTCGCCGCCAACTGGCTTAATCAGCCGTTCAATTATCTGCCTAGGCTCTTTAGTGAACGGCGCCGTTCAATTAATGGCCTGAATGGTGTTCAGCCATTTAATTAAACAGTTAGAAAAATGACTTAAATCTGCATGGTAATAAAAAAAATAACCACGAAGGCTTAATGCGGGAGCGGAGCGCCGCGCGCCGTAGCCTTCTAGCCTAACCTAACCAACTCGAATTGCGCAGCTATCACAAATATTCCGTGAATCCACCTCTGTCTATCCCCTGTAAAGATATGCATGTATGTATGTAATTTTCTATCTTATTTCGACGTAATGCCCCATCTTACGATTGGACTAAGCATTAGCCAGTCAGGTTATTAAATATGTATTATAATAAACGTTACGGCTGAATATCATTCAGGCCGTTAATTGAATGGAATTGAATGGTTTAGTTTTTTGAAATGATAACAATTATATCAAAATTCAACGCTGGAGAAGCCCCGGGCCAGTTTTAGGTATGGTTATAAAAAAGTTCTAGTTCCACTTGAAGTCACTCCATTTCAAACAAAGGTGAAGGCTACCGCAAAATCATAAAGTTTAGTTATTTTAAAGCTTTCTTTACTTTCAAATAGCGCAAGAAAAACTTAGTACTTCATTTTTCAGATCATTGCGGGATTAATAAAAGGTAGTTCATTTCTTAGAAAAGCCATCTGTCTTTCTATCGCAGTGTGATGCTGAGAGGTGGAGTGGAGTAGTTCCGATGAAGTCTTTATTGCGTCGGAACTTCCAACGCCAACATAAAAGCTTTATGTCTGAGAAACCTTTCTCAGTTATTAAGTTTATAGGACAAATTAATTGAAATGAAATGAAATTGTTCAATTATGTTAGTAGGTACGGTGAAGTTAACCTACATAAAAATGTTATATAATTGAAATTTTGAGAGAATAAAGTTCTTATTAATCTTTGGATGAAGAAATAAAAATTGGGACAATACGTTGTGTTCGGATGAATGAAATATAAGAAATCTATTGAAATAGAACCATCGCGATTTATTTGGTTTTATAAGTATTATTATTTACACCAGTTCTGATGTTTCGGTTGATTTTTAGCCTTATGGTCACTAAATTGCCAAAAAATCCGTTAAAAATAGTTTTGTTTCAAAGATAGTCAGTAGATAGCTATACGAATAATAGGTGGATAGTAAAATTTGTTCCATATTTGATACCTAGGTATATGTTTCAATTTTGGAATTTGTAACGATTTTACTATTTTATTTTACAACCTATTGGCCTATGTCCAATGGGCTCCAAGTAAAATTATCGTTGGAAATGAAAATAATAATATGGAAATGATCGAATGATTCGAATGTTATCGAAATGATTGTTCTTTTCTAATCACTCGTTTTTTAAACTTAATTACAATAAACGTACAAAAATAGCATAAAGTCATTTCAAGTTCTGACTTCACTTACTTAATTACGTTTAATTAATGAAAAATATTTTGATTACCCAGCCAGTTAGATAGGTACCTACTCATTTTTTGAAAATCATCCCGACTTCTATAGGTACTTACTTTAAATTCAGTTCTAGCGAAGTAATAATGATGCGATAATAAGAAAACTTTTGCAATCGTAGACTTTAATGGGCAATAAAATTCAGTTCCCAGGAAAAGTTGTAACATAAAATCTTTCGTTCAAACACGCTCTAAATAATTAGTAGGTAGGTACCAGTAATAGTGACTATTAAATAAAAGATAATGATGCTTGAATGAAATTTTGAAGCATTTACTATGCTAACTTTTCAAATCGATTAAGATAGGAAAAAGTGAATCGCCCAGGTGGGACTCGATCCCACGATCTTTCCCTGTACAGGGGGAATGCCCTAAGACGGTAGTATAAGAGAATTTGGATAGATTCAGGTGTGGCTCGATGGCTCAGTGGTCAGAGCATTCCCCCTGTAAGGGAAAGATCGTGGGTTCGAGTCCCACCTGGGCGATTCACTTTTTCCTATCTTAAGCGATAATGATGCTTTTTAAATAACTATAATTTTAAATCAGTCACTATGAATATGAGCACAAGTAGGTTTATTATTATAATCCATGTAAATGGTCGCGTGTTAAAGTTAGTGCTGGCCACGGATACATTATAAAGTTAATGTAAGAACGCAATATCAAATGTCAAATACAAAATACAGAACCTCAAGTTTTGAATTTGAAACCTAATCCCAAAATTTCGGCTTACTGGCGTCCCTACAAATTACTGTATTTAGTTTCATCCCATAATAATTCACAAGCCCCAAGATAGTATTCGGCTACCACAGTAGATATAAGGCTATAATTCTCATAATTACCTTTATGTACCTACATTAGAAAGTCTGTGAACTTAACACTTATGCTCCATTCCGAGACTGATTGTTTTCGTAACAGTTTGATTGCGTTTGTTTCTCAATTCACATGTCTACGCTATTTCTCAAGCCTTTGTTAGTTTACACATTAAACCATTATGGCTTGGCTGATCATTTATTTAGCAAACACAATTTTTTGCCCAATAGATAGGAGGTCAATATTCGATTTCTTTAAATATTTTGAGAACCAATAACTTCTATGTGTAGGTACTCGTGTATGCTATGGGTTGTATAGAGTTGCCAGGCGTCACGTAAAGTGCGCGGGTTTGATTTAGGTACAGTACAAACTACAAATGCGTTAATGCTACGTATGTACCTATATTTGCATTGGTCTAGATGTTTCTATGTAAAATATGTATGAATTCACATATAAATGTATGTTTATTCGAATTCTAGATTCCATACTGCAATCTAGTTAGGCTATGGTAGACCAGGCAATCATGCCCCAATATTCGAAGAATTGAAATAAAAAATGGTGTTCTTTAAAATATGTTTATTTAAGTAATTAGTTGTGAACTTTAACTCAATGTGCATAATACATTACTGCCGCGGCCGCCAAGTGTAGTGTTGCCGGACGATCGTGAAGTATGCGGGCCGAGGCGCAGCCGACGCACGCATTACGGTGTCCGGCAACGCTCAGTTGTGGCCAAGGCTTGTATAATGCTTTTCTCAAATAATGCGCGGAAATTAAAATACAATTAGTTACCTACTTTTCAAAATCAATGACGAACAACAGTAATTTTTCACGCGGCAAAATGTTCATTTGTGTTTAGGGTTCCGTAGCCAAATGGCAAAAACGGAACCCTTATAGATTCGTCATGTCTGTCTGTCTGTCCGTCCGTATGTCACAGCCACTTTTATACTGTTGAAACTTGTGTGCCTTTCTGTGAACCGCATTAAGATTTTCACACAAAAATAGAAAAGAAAGCAATAAATTTTAGGGGTACTTAGAACTGAAACTCAAAAATTTTTTTTCGTCAAAGCCATGCGTTTGGTGAATCTATGCACAGGTCTGCAAAAATGATATTGAGGTTTCTAATATTATTTTTTTCTAAACTGAATAGTTTGCGCGAGAGACACTTCCAAAGTGGTAAAATGTTTCCCCCCCTGCCCCTGTAACTTCTAAAATAAGAGAATGATAAAACTAAAAAAAATATATGATGTACATTACCATGCAAACTTCCACCGAAAATAATTATACTTGTCTGGATTCCATCGACCGGCTTGATTGTGTATATGAATATGAATACTCTACCAACTGGCATAATTCTGGAAGACCGATTATAAAGAAAATTGGACGATAGTTGGATCACTCTGGATACTTACAACTATTTGAGTACTCTAATAATCAATATAAAATTGGAATTTTGGTATTTGAATTTGGATTTTGTTATCAACATTAAAATGATGCTGACTGTAATATATATTCAATATGAAGCCGTAACTACGTACTTTAACTAACTTTGAAGTAAAGCTAATCTATTTATCCACATTCACCTGAAGATGCCCAATTGTCTGCCCTTTCCAGTAGTAAGTTAATTATTATGAATACAATTGTAAATTTGTTTACCAACAAACTAACAATAGAAACAGAATAACGATATAAACAAAATAACAATAGAACAGAAAACAGAACATTTACATAAATTCGCTCTCATTCTCACGGTATTGAGAAAACTCTAAATCGGTCGATTGCGGACTCCTGAACTGAGAGTCGATTAAAATCCATCCATTTTGTATTATATATATTATGTTGAGGTTGGAAAACTCTTGAATGTATGTACTGCCACTAGGGCTGCCATCCGTCCGGGTTTCTTCAGATTTGTCCTAGTTTCGAACCCGGACTACAATTATTGGAACCCAGAATGCTGCAGTTCATAGAAGTATGAGCACCATATCTCTATCACTACCTCCCATAACAGATTGCCCTCATGTGTTTTTTTTATGCAGAGAAATTGGAAAATATCTTCTGCTGCTTTGACTCTGGAACGCGCCAATTTATAAATAACCTTTTGCTTCTTAGACGATTCCAATTTGATGTATACTTATTGGTTGCAATGCAAGTATCCTATCTGGCGCTGGCTACAAGCTCTCTTCTTGGCATCTGTACGCGTTGCGGTCTTTAGGAGAACGGACAATTAAAAAAGGGCTTTCTATACCCTAATATACATCTGGACTGTGTCGTTCCATTACCAAGTGTGCTTGTGACACTTGCGTCTACCCTAAGACATGCCGAGCACATTATGTCTTGACTGAGGCTATGAACTGTGGGACGTGGCTTCATTAAGCCGCCACCACTTGAATCTGTGTTGGCAATGCTCGAATGTTTGTCTTTAGATGTCACATAGAAGGCAAAGACCAGGAGACCATTATTTGATTGAGTACTATTAGCAATCTTGCTGGAAACCCACCTTGGGACCTGGAGGTGAGAACACTTTCGGTGCTATATCATATGTATTGACAGCGGTAGTGAACCTGGCCGCTACGCTGGAGGCGCGGGTGCGATCTCCGTTCAGTGCAAATATTTGTATGCATTAATATGGGTATTTGCATTGATCTGATCGTGCCTCGGAGATATTTTGGTCCCGTTTGCCATACAAACATCTAATACAGTCATTACGGATAGTTGTAACTCAAAAGATCCAACAACTAGTCTAGCTGCAATGCTTCGATATCGCCATTGGGTTATGGAGGTCAGATGGCAGTTTTTCGACGGAAAATATCGAAATTCAGCCAAATTCGCAGTTAGACTGGTGGAGCGGACCTCAGACTACGAGTTAAAAGCTTCTGATGCAACTGAGATTAACGCTAAAATGGATGGAACAGTCGTACCTATGGATGGGAACATCCGATCAGTGATAATGTCAAGAATTTAGGTATCCATATGGACAATTCATTTTCTTGGAACATCCAGTTACAGGAAACTAGTCGAAAACTTTTCGCGTCAGCAGGTGCTTTACGAAGGCTCCGTAACTTCCTCCCAATTGCTACTAAAATTGCGCTTGCACAATCGCTTCTTCTTCCTATCCTTGATTACGCCTATGTCAGCTATCCCGATCTCACAGAGGAGCAACTAGATAAACTTGAGCGGCTTCAAAATTTTTGCATAAGATTCATATTTGGTCTACGCAAGTATGATCACGTTTCAGATTTTCGTAAACAACTCAAGTGGCTCCCAATTCGGCTTCGCAGGAATGCTCATATTCTAACATTGTTATATAATGTATTGTTTAATCCTACCACTCCCTCTTATCTCAAAGAACAATTCCAGTTCCTCTATGACACACATACAAAGTGCCTGAGGTCATCCGAGAATTTGAGGCTGAAAATGCCAATGCATTCCACTGACTTTGTAGACAAGTCATTCACTGTAAAGGCTGTGCGCCTATGGAATGCACTGCCATTGAACATCAGGCGGGCAAAAACCGTTAATAATTTTAAAAGACTGGTAAAGGACCACTATTTAGCATCGTGTACACTTTGACAGCTCACTATTTATATGCTCACATATTACTATCTTTTCATACTAGTATGTACCTACTATTTTATAAACATCTATTTATGTGCTATAGTTGTATATATTTATAATACGTTACGTTTTTTTTTTTTTACTTTTTTATGCTTTTCTCTCTCCTTCTTTCTTTTTGTTTCAGAACACTTTATATCTAGATTATCTGATAGCTAAACCATAATTTTATTTAATCACACTACTGTCCATCCCAAGGTTGCCTGGAAGAAATCGCTTCAAGCGATAAGGCCGCCCATTGTACATTCAATGTATACATGCTACCTACTTGTATCTACTGTAAATCAAATGGTGTACAATAAAGTGTTATCTATCTATCTATCTATCTAAAATAAAGAAGGAGCTCGGAACACAAGCCTCCAGAAATCAAGGCCGTGAAGTCTGAGCTCCGCCGGGATGTCGTGGTAGAATGGAAGAAACAACTTTTGGGACAGCGCGCAAAACACGCCGAGTTAGTGATGGTAGCACCCATTATGGAGGACTGGCGAAGGAGGCGACACAAGCACTGCTCACAGCGATGGAGCGCGAGCATGTGGTCTACCGCCGCCTTCATCTGCGACCAAGTAATGTTCGAGAAGGAGATGGCCAAGCTGGCGCAGATGGTCACTCAGGTCTCTCCCGATCTGCAGAGCTAACGATGAGTGGAAGCTGGTGGTGATGGTTGAATCCCCTGTCACCCTAGTAGAAGCAGGCTGGGGCGGCTAAGTTCGTCTAAGAGTAGGAATCAAACCTACGACCTCTGATTTAGCAATCGAAAGCTCCGGGCTACGCTACAAAATACGCATACTCAGTAAGTAGGTAAGTATAGGTACATCTAATAAATTAAAATGTTCGTGGGTTTGTCAAGTTCCAGGTACAAAGGTAAAAAAACACTATTGTTTCAGCTACGTAACAGCTCAATACGCAGCTTCGATTCCGACTTCACATCCGGCTCCAATTCCAATCATTTTAAAATTGGAAGATGAAAACGTGCAATGGTCGCGGGTATAGACAAGTTTCGGATTTTAAAAATATGAACAAGCCCGAGAATTTTTCACGCCTTTTTAGGGTTCCGTAGCCAAATGGCAAAAAACGGAACCCTTATAGATTCGTCATGTCTGTCTGTCTCTCCGTCCGTATGTCACAACCACTTCTTTCCAAAACATAAGAACTATCCTGTAAAATCTTGGTAAGTAAATGTATTTTGTGAAACGCATTAAGATTTTCACACAAAAATAGCAAAAGAAAAAAACAAAACTTTTTGTGTGTCATACTTAGAACTGAAACTCCTAATTTTTTTCACCAAACTCATATCTGTATATCTCGGTATCTATGGATAGGTCTACAAAAATGATATTGAGGTTTCTAATATCATTTTTTTTTCTAAAGTAAATAGTGTGCGCGAGAGGTACTTTCAAAGTGGTAAAATGTGTCCCCCCAAAAAATGACAACGAACTACAAGAACTTTTTTATAGTATGTTTCTTGCTGCTACGGAATTCATGCCCGCATGGGCAAGTCGGACTCGCACTTGGCCGCTTTTTACTTGTTCCAATTATTGCGTAATCTGTGGTAATAAGTACAGTTAGCATCAAAAGTTCATGATCATTATTAGAACAAAATTGTTTTTTAATTTCAAACCTAAAATATATTAATAGAGCCACTCAGGTCCGGTTTTTTCATCCATAGTAAAAATAGCTTTGACCACTAGTTATGCTGACCATGATTCAAGCACTAACCTATTGTTAAGCCCAATTTTTAAACATAATTTAACTAATAGTTATATTGACTAATAATTGTTAACTATGTTGCCATTGTGAACACTGAGATACCCGATATTTCATTAGGAAATCTTCTGTCAAATACTCAAATGTTGGTTTAGTTTGTCGTTGGAGATTTGAATCTTTTGACTGCACTGTCATTGAAAATTGTACTGTCATATACAGAGCCCGGTCATCTTGCGACAACTTATACTCCTAATCTTGAGATTTGCATCCGTCATCACTTGGTTGTTAAAAGAAAGACATCTTTTCTATTCCTAAAGAGCTCTGCATTATGGGTGGCCACATCGAAATTTTAATATGCGTGTAGCCTATTGTATCAACGACACTAAAAAATTTAGATTGTTTGTGGAAAAAACATCTACCACTTCTTTTATTTCTTCAACCGTGTTAGGCGTTGCAATAAAATGTCAGTGAGAGTTCGATGGGTAAGACTGCATGTTTTCTCGTAATGGGCGTAAATAATATTCAATAATAATATTCACTAGAACATAAACAGCTTCACCAACCAACAATTAACTAGCCATGCAGCACACAGAGCTGTTGTTTACTAATGGTTACATATTTAACTACAAGTTGCCTTAACTACGGATCAAAAAACCAGCCCTAAGTAGTTACAAACGCTTTTCATTTTACACATTCGACGCCGACTCCAGTTCCGATAAAAAATCAACCTCCGTATCATCTTTGGTTTCACCCACACCAAAGTAAAAAGTAAGCGTGTCTGCGGATTGTGTAATTTAATATAATTATAAAATCCCTAGCAACGCGATATTCCATAAATTCAGCTCATATTAAATTACGTCATACATGCTCGCAATTTACTTTGAAAGCTTTTTGCTCGGAACTCAAAATATGTACGATAAAAATACATCGTACAAAAGGAACCTTAAAATTATTCCAGCCTTGCGAAGAACGAGGGTACAAAATATACCTACTGTAATCAGCTGATTCAGAAATTGGGATAACAAGCGCGAAATTAAATATGCAGATTCGTTGCGAGAATTCAATAATTTATTTAGTAATATATTCAGATTGCTCTCGTATTGCCTGAGCACTTCTGTTATACTCTTTGTACCGTTGTATTGAAATAATGACTTGTAAAGAAATCTACGTGTAGGTACTTGATATCAATAAATACACATAAGGTTATTGCATCGGAACTGTGATACAATTTTATTAACTTAGGTTCCTTATGTAGCCTGTCAGACTATTCCTATGTTGTTGTTCACAATTTCATTTCAATTCTATTATTTAAAACTGAAACTAAAAGAACTATTACCTATAGCTAAAAATAACAATTAAAATGCGTCGAAGAATTCCTCCGCATCACATGCCTCTTGTGGTAGCGTTCCCAGGAGACTGGCAGAATATTTTTAGCTATATTAGTTCTTTTAGTTTAAGTTTATTTTTAACTTTTTATAATAGTTATATTATTATAGTATTCCCAAGTAGCACAAAAGTGCATTATAATTTATCACACTAGGTCACATTGGACATATGAGCATTTAAAATGAGTTATAAGGGTTTACTCCAACTGAAACAGCTGAATTTCAGAAATTCAGGCCCAATTTAAAACATTCTGCTGAACAATGACTTTATTATATATCATGAAGACGCCACTATAGTGTTCTTGATATTAGTATTGTGCACCGAAGTTGTATTATTAAGCCGTTAGCAGTTGTGGACATCGTAAGCATTATGAGAGCATTTTAGTAGATGCACATTATGGTTATTGTCATATTAACGGTCACGCGTGGACCGCTAAATTGCTTGCATATTAAGGAAGAACATTTGAACTATTATAATGCAAGCAGTTTTTCAGTGAACTTTGTTAACCATCTTTTAATGCATCACGCTGTATTTCATTGAACTTCGACAGTATTCTTCAGCTGTTATGACTGCTCTTATAACGGCATTTATGTGGTTCACGAGAACATTATTATAGAGCTTTTCTGCTGATGTATAACAGCAAACTACTTTAATTCGTTTCACATGCACCTCTCTATTCATGACTAGGCTGTATAATCAGACTGGCTGCGCACTTAATCTAGTGTTGATGATAAAATGATTCTTAATCAGAGTGTTTTAATGCCATAGCTGGTATTTTTGAGATTTTGTGAACATTCATATATATTCAGTTAGACGTTCACTTCCCGGTGGACGCCATTACGTGAACAAATAAGGGCTCCTAAAAGCTTATAAAAGGTAAATGCATAATGAGCATGAATTCAGTTCACTCGTGAGCATTCGAAGTAAATGTGAATCATTATTACTACATAGCATTGCCATTGGCTTACTTCCATGGCACATAAACCACCCTTTCTTACTCGTTACTGAATTATTATGGACAAGTGAACGTACATACAGCATATTGCATTTTATTGTAGTATATACGTTTCACATTGATTTTCCACCATTTTTCATTTTTATAACCTATAAAAATATACTTTAATTGTTAACTTATTTTAGATTTTAGAAACTGTACAACTGAATAATTAAGCTTTAATTTTAAGTTCTTTACGCACAAAGAATTTAGTTCTTACTCTATTTCCAGATAAAACAAATTTAAATTAATGTGTGTATCAGTAGACCCATATCTGGTTTTATTTTTTCTGTTAAAACATTCATATTTTCGGGGCGCGTGAAAATTTTCCACTAATATTGATAGTATTTCACCATACACTTGCATTCCCAATAAGATCTCACGTAAGAATTATGAAAAATGAGAGTTTAAGTTATATAGTAACTCTCCACCATTCTCGCCGCAATACTTTGTTTGGCACCATTTAAATTTACGTATGTAATATTGGAGACGAATGAATTAATTAAAGACACAATTTTATCCAAATTGTGCTCTCAACAGTATAGAAGCGTAAAAACTGTTCCAATTAATTGCATTAACTGCCTAAAAGGTAACACACGCCCTCGATTTCAGCAGATGTTCAGCTCTTGGGGTAATTGTGCCCCAATTAATGCTTATATAACGTCGTTAAGATGCAATCAAACAGGCAGATAAGAACTAATTGCAGTCAAATTTGTGCCCAAATCTGAGTTATAGTACCGTAGGATACGCATCCCCTGCTATTATGCAGCTAATTACAACTGCTATCGTTACCTAGGTGAACCGTAAATCTGTAACTGTACAGCACTTGTGTGCTACTTGGGTTATTATCTATACTGTCCATTATAAAATTTAAAAATAAAACTATTATTTTGGATATTATCTATTTTTTTGTTTAATTTTCAATGTAGTAGGTATTTTGATAGGCTTTTCTGTCTGGTTTACTGTGTCAATCAGCGGTCGCTGGGTAAAACGGCCTATCGAATTAAGCGAACCCGGACTTTGAAGTACGATCGTTATTTCGTGAACAACAGGATCATTGGAAGACAGATAGTAACAAACGTTTATTGTGTGTTCCTCACTGTTCTAAACCTAATCACTTTTGAGAGTGACGGTTCTCAATTGAAGTTTTACTGTTCAAGTAGGGTTGAAATTCGAACGAAAACTAATTTTAAGTGAGTTTTAGGGTCTGTAATAGGACCCTAACTACAGGTGTTACGGGTTCCTACCGCCAACTGATGCCACGCTATCAGCTGGCATTTTACTTAGGAGTACGGAAAACACAAGAATATTTTTAATATTCGCTTATTTGACAAAAAAAAACAATGTTTCTAAGTATTTGTTTAAAAATTACCTTTCTTGATTAATAACTTTCATGGCATCTAATTTCTGTCGATTTGTTTCGTTTCATATTGTTTGTTATTTTCGTTCAAAATTGAAACGCGTTTGAATAATCTATCATTGTACCCACACATAATCGAATTTTCTATTGTTAACGATGTGGTATCGTTTCTATAACAACGAACACACAACGTTGATCGTTGTACTATACTTAGCTATACCGATATCGATAAGTGCCGATATTAGTACAGTCAGAGCGTTTTCACATTGTCCGAGTCAAATGTATGACATACCTATGTATCTCGTTAAATATCCAAGATCTGAAGAGAAATTGAGCAATTTTATCTGAAAATCTGCAAGTCGTTCTTTAAAGAATGTTATTCCAATTTTTTTAGGTAACCATTAAAGTGACAGCTACAAAGAATTAGTTAGCGAACTATTGTTGACTCATAGAGCATTGGGTTGCAACAGGTCACTCAAGGTCCATTTTTTACATTCACATCAGGATTTTCCCCTGACAATTTAGGAGCTATCAGTGACGAGCACAGTAAAAGATTCCATTAGGACATTAATTCTAAGATGGAAAGGCGATACCAGGGCAAATGTTGGCGGACTACTGTTTTACAATTAAAAGGGGACCAACTAGGAACCAAATTTTCAAGAAAACCATACATTTTTACCTCATGTCCAAAAAAGAATACACATTAATTTACGAGGTCATTGTTTTTCTTTCATATTTTATATTAGGTACCTACTCAATAAAACAATACTTTTGGCTACGAAATTTTTTAAACTATTGGTTTTTTTATTTACAACCATCAATTAAAGTACTTTACTCGTAGGTACCTATATCAAAAAAGTCCGTGTGGCACGACAAAGTTTTTTTTTAGCTTATTATCTTAGAGGAAAGTGCAAAACCGGAGAAGATAAGTACCTACTCGTCCATCTATATTCTCCTGTAAATGGAATAAGAAAGAGAAATGAGTATCATTGCATGTCGCTTTCGTACATTTTGTATGAAAGGTTGTTTTTTTTTCTAAACGCCTGCCTTAAGCTTTCTTTATGGGTATAGGGTAGAATAGGGTCCATCATGTCTAGATACAAAACCTACAGACTATGTGATCATAGGTTACAGGCGTTACGATAACTCTGGGCGACTTCCTTTTGAATTTATATTGCGATATAATAGCTATACCAATACCAACATGCTAATCGGTTTATCCTTTGATTCTGGATGCCAGGCCAACATATCTGACTAACTTAGTTTCAAAGTTATTGAGAAATTCAGTTTCGCTCGCTAACATCAGTTCACTGCGTAAAATGAACATCCAATAATTACTCTATATTGGTTGTTTAGATGAAGAAAACGTAAATGTAATAAATGTCGAAGTGTGCTACGACAGCTCTAGGTCATCCACTGACGTCATGCATGCGGGCACGGGCTCCCCGCTATGCATGCATGCTTACAATTACATGCACTCATATACGCATATGACCAATAATTACCACGTATAATTTTAGTATATACGTGGTCTATTAGTAAATTAAAAAAACCTTACAAAATGTCAAAAATATTAGGTCGTTACATATGAAATTGGCGTTTTATTGAGGAAACCCAATTTGCCGTAGGTATACTAACATTTTTAAGTTTTTTTTTAGGAATGACAAATCCAAATTTTATGGTTTTTTTTTTATGGCAACTTTTATTACATTTTTGAAAAGTGACAGGTGTAAAAACGTAATCCGAAATTTATCATCAAAATGGATCAATCATAAATAATTCACTTTCAATCAAAGTATAAATAATGGAAATAGCAAATAAAAACGATCTCATGAATCTGTTAGAAAATTGCGGCAATTTCATATGTAACGACCTCATATCGATCGACGATCCATTTCATTTAGTAGTTTTCTTGTGTAAAATTAAAGCATGGTGTAAACAAAATATATTACCTACTTAAATAAACTGCTGCATTAAACAAAAGATTTTGCAAATATTGTTGTGTAACCTTTTTTATCTTATATGAGACAGGGTTTTAAAAGCCGGCAAGGGACAACAAGTAACAGATTTTCTTATGAATATAAACAGCTTAGTGTGGCCCTTCGGAGGATAGCAGAAAATCATATAGGTTTACTTATGGATTCATGACTCACCCTTTTAAAGAGCTGAGTAAAGAGAACTTTAGCCTTAATGTATAAATAAGTAGCCACAAACTACTTTAAAAGATTACGTAAATGGATATTGCATACATTAAAACATCTTATAAGTAAATATCATTTGGATATTTTCTTACTGCCTACAATATAGGACGTAGGACACGACGGTATTTCCGTCTAATTGAGCAGTCCGACTGGGGAAGTACCTCCTTCCTACAGAATACCGCGGCCATAATAACCTCGTGTTGTATTCCCGGCGATGAGTAGGGCAGCCAGAGCTTGCTGGAGAGTTTTTGTGGTGTCAGTGGGAAGACTAATAGCTATCTGTCCTTTGTCTTCTACGCTGACGGCACAGAAACTCTCTGTGATTAAAGGGTCGGCAGCACGAGTGTGACTCCTCTGGTGTTGCACACGTCCATAGGCCACGATAATCACTTTCCATCAGGTGGGCCGAAAAGCAGTGGTATAAAAAATGTGGATTTATTAATACCCGTCACCACTCAAAAACGATTCAATACTTAAATACATTTAAATAAATGAATGATATATTATTATACTATAGGTACATTAAAGGCAAATAAATGGAGAATTTGATAAGTTTAGTAAATAAACAGGCCCTAAGTAAACATAGATGACAAATATTCCAAACTGTGAACGATACGTCGATCAGTCAACATGAAATTCGATATAGCACCTACATATCTACCTATCTACGTCCAGTATTCTAGACCGGTACTCAATTCTGAATCTCAGTTTAAGTATCAGAGAAAAAATTGTTTAGACATTCAGCCTAAAGACATTTCTCTTCGCTTCTCTTCAACCAAAGTTGATGAAATATGTCTATGTCACACCCAACTAGCTCAACCGGCTCCAATTAAATGGCTAAGCAAGTAATGAAACCTAGCTATTTGATCAAATGGCTGAATAACATTCATGTGGTTATTTGAACGGCTGATTACCTAAGCTAGTTGGCTGTGACATCTACATTACGAGGTTTTTGGTCACGCGATACCTTTTTCCATTAGTCGAAGAGTTGTCTCGATTTTGTCGATGTCCGCCATGCTGAGACTGCAGTCCTCAGATTAATCAAGATTCAGGACTGAGTGTTGATCTAGAATACGAGCTTACATGGTGAAACATTAAGGCATCTTAAAGATTTCTAACACCATTTCTACCAGATACCCTTTTCGAATTCATTATTGAGGCTTAGATAAGTAGTAATAAAAAGTTTACTGGTGAAGGATTTTCTGTAATAATCACTGTACCCGTTTTTGGCTATGTCTTTTGTGGAAATCACGGGGTAGCGCAAATACGCCAAATCTAGATTATTACAAAACAATCCGCGCGTGCCAAGGCCTGATTTATCACACGACTTAGCTCTAACATATTTGTACTTCAATTACTTTACTTTAGATCTGTTTATAGGTTCTTCCTAACTATGCAAACTGAACTTCCGCATCCTGGTTGTTTAAAATCTTGTACCAAATCCTGACTTGAGTGTTTGCTTCTTACCTTTTGTTTTTCCTTTCAATGTTTGCTTATTTTCAATTAAAGTTAACAGGAAAACATTAACGGTAAAAGATACTAACCCAATTGAGCAGACCGACTGGGGAAGAACCTTCCACCCTATATAATACCGCAGTTATAAGGAATGTCTCAGTATAGGAGTGCATTTTTTCATATTAAAATAAAAACAAGAATTTTATGACAGAGTTGTGATATTTTTATTGTATTGTAAAGAAGACATGTTCCGATTAGGTATGGAATAAAATATCCGGCAAATGACTCCCACGGCACCGATGACAGGCCATTACTCTTTTCAATACATTTTCCATGACTTTTGCACAGAAATGTGGCTGTATCTCACCGTGATGACGCGTGGCATTTCCGATTTGAGCTCAGGAATTCGCATAAACCCGAGATTTCACAAAACCCCAAAGAAAAAATCACACAGCGTTAAATCGCACGATCTTGGTGGCCAGTTGACATCAGAATTTCGGGACATAATGTGTTCTGGAAATCGTTGCTGCAATTAGTCGATTGTTTCATGCGCGGTGTGGCAAGTTGCGCAATCCTGCTGATGTGGTTTCAGCAGGACGTTATAAAACTTAGTTGTTTTGTTATAAAAACAATAAACAAAAACTAAAACTTAGCACTTGCAATTACTTTAAAACTACTCTGAGTTGCAGAATAAAGTTACCCTGTAACTTGCAAATTGCTGTTCCACCGCTTTGTGGATCGGAACGTTAATTAATTCCGCTCGGAAACAATTCAACTTTGATTGAAATACTACTTCTCTGATTATTAGATCTTGTTAATGGTATATAAACTCCTCATTTACTTAACAGTTTTGCTGCTAACGTTTAGAGATTGAATATATACAATTTTCAATTATAATTAGATAGGTAATAAATGAATCGTACGAAATGGCGCACATTGGGAGAGGCCTATGTCCAGCAGTAGACTGCAATGGGCTAATTGATTGATTGATTGAGGTAATAAATGAAGAAATCATTAAAGTATAAGTAGGTGGTCTTAGTCATAGACAGACTAATGATTGCTGTAATACCCGTAAATATTGGGCACATGAACGTTTAGAATGATAGATATTCATGTAACTTAATCGAAAACTTACCTATTTCAATTTCATAGAGTGATAGCTTAAAATTAACAGAGCTTTTAGAAGTGAATATACTTATTCGATAGTTCAAATTTGCCAAGGTATATGAACCCAGTGAAAAAAAAAAAAAACATGAACAGTGAAATAAAATAAACTTTTAAAATCTCTACCAAGTGACTCTCATGTGATGTTTTAACGTATACCTACCATATAAAAATGTGGAACCCGAATGCGGTGGACTCAAGGCAAATGGAAAAACGTGTGGTAGTTGGCAGGGTCCGGCCTACATGGGCCCGGAACCTTCCAGAAGCAAGAGAAGATGAAGACAAGAATGAACCAGAGCTCGGGGTGATGCCGCACAGCGAGCCGCCTTCACCGACGGAGACATGGGAGCAACGGTCCAAACTAGATGACAAATACGATGTGTTTGGAAAAGTGAGTATTTTTTAAATATTTTAAAGTACCCTGGGTTCTCCTGCGCTAAGCAGGGCGAGCAACCGGGAGACACGCTAGGTTGATGATGATGATGAAAGTACCAATTTATTTACCCATCACATTTTTTGTCCCCGTTTTAGATTTCTTTCTTTGCTCTAAAAACAACAACTGTAATTTTTACGCTTCTAAGAATGTAGACGCAAATCCATACAGGAATGTAAAACCAAGATAGATATCCCACTTATTGAAACTGCCTCCTAATTTTATATGAAGAATTTCTGAGAATTCTACTTATTTAATTATTTATGCTGAATTATTAATGGTTTTGTTCTACCTATTAATTAGAAATTTGGCAAAATTATATTCCAGTTTTACCCTGCCTATGATTTAATCACGCTCCGCTTACTAGAACATGTAAATAAAGAAAATATCCCCCGCGCCGTTCCATGTTACCTTGTTAGGTAGAGAGTACCGTCGCGTCGTCTCCCTCAGAAATTTCTAAAGAAGATTATAACTTGAATGTATTTAACTAATACTGAGGGTGACTGAATGTAGTAACTATTTGTTGATGTTCGATATTGTATCTGCGAGATATGTTTATACGAAAACATCAACTGTCGTTTCAATTTAATTTTTCGTATTTTTTTTTTGAAAAGGCATCGGCAACATTCGGTGAACATTATACTCGTTCGAGTGTAGACCTAGACGCAAGTGCATATTTTAATAAACGTGTTAGCTAATGAATTTTATGTGAAAAAAAGTAATACATTGGTAGGTATGTAGGTATACTTTCCTAGGTATCTATTTACTTATTCAATTGAACACACTATTTATTCATTAGTGTCTTGCGTGTGTACGCAAAATACTGATGAATAAATAGTGAATAGTGAATAAAAAGTCATTTCGCAGAACACATTGGGATTATTACATAATTTAATTGTCAATTTCTTTCGCTAATTAATAGTACCTACTCGCATATCGGTGGTTACTTAGGTACATATACCTATAGAATATTAATTACACATAACATACTTACCATTAAATTTAACCAACTATCCGCTTACTAGAACATGTAGATAAAGAAAAAGGGGAGTCACACTCGTGCTGCCGGCCCTGTAAACACAGAGAGGTACACACCAGGGTACTACGATTAGTGTTATACCTAGATACCCATTACCTGCCAACTTGCAACCTTGGTTAGTATATTACAACGTTAAGCCACAGTATTACTACTACATACAGTAGCGCGACGAATGTACTTACACAGAGCAACGGAGGGGAACTTGCGACGCGTCGGGAGGCGCGGACGCGCTGTTCGCCAGATCGCGTCTTTTGCAGGAAAGTTCGCTAAGGGCTACCGTAGCCGCGTATAAATATCGCTCGCGCGCGTAACAATTATAAAGGCTTTTTTTCATTTCATATCATAATGGTGCACTATTGTTCCGTGTACGGATGTCTTTCGACATCAAGTGCCAATAAAGGCATTCGATTTCATAGATTTCCCCGTGACGCGAGGTAGGTAAGTTTATTTCTATAATTTCAAAGTAACGTCTAGAATCTATCGATAGAAGTTACAAAAAATGTACCTAGTTAAAAAAAAACAACAACATTGAAAGAGTTTTAAATTCTTTTATCCAAATAATAGTTAGGTATTATTAATAAAAAATCAATAAATATTCAGTACCTACCTACAACTATTTCCTCTCGTCGACAATCGTCGCATTTCCAAATGTAAACAAATGCTGCTACATAAGTACCTATCCATCAATTATTAGATTTATCGTGTATCTATAATAATATCGGGTATAATAATTAATCTGAAAACGTCTAAAATTATAGTATCACGAAAGTATCTTGCAGTACAAACACATGTAAATGTATTGCAAATAAATAATTACATAATAATTACATTTATTTCCTTTTTTTTCTTTTCTAACCACCCTTGCACATTTGCGACAAATAGCGTAGGTAGGTACGTACGCGAGCGGCGGCATCGTCCGACATCAAAGGCGTTTCTCCACTGTAGGTAGTAGTAACACTGTGGTTAAGCAGTACTAACTAGGCGCGTGATTCTACTTGACAATGAGTCTCAAATGCAAAAGTAACTTAAGTAGACGGTGGGTTTCAATTGATTAACATAGAAGATAGAACTTGTGTAAAATTAAACCAAATAATTTGTCGGCTAATAGGTACCTACGAACGCGCGTAATTACGTTACGGTTAATGAAGCCTCGGCTAACATGAAAGCGCTTAGTTACGTTATGGTTGGTAAAGCCTAATAAGGACCCAGGTCATTGTCCATTCTTAATACAGCAAAACTATGCTCCTCTGTTACGGTGACATTCTTAAGTAGGTGCCTATTCAGTCACTAGTCACCGTTACGCGTGTAAACACGTAAAATCATTTATTTTACTGCCTGTTGCACACCCTCGACAAGGGTGACGGCGATGGTAATCAAATAGGAAACGGAAAAATGGAAGAGAAAAATTGTCTCATACAAACTTGCTTTTGTGTCATTTTCATTTCATTTTAGTAGTTAAATATGTAGGTAGGTACTTAATGATATAGATAGAGTAACTTTATTGGACGATCGCCTGCACTGTCAAAATAACGTTAAGTGTAGTTTTAATGAGATTGAAATTAAATAGGTAATAATCCCTACACTAAAATCCCACCATGATGATTTTAGCGAATCTAACTGGGCAATGTTGATTAAAACAATAGTTCAGATAACTTTGCCCTACGTAAAAAAATTGCTATTGGGCTATTAGGTAGGTACCTACACTACCGACGTGAACCCACTCCTAGCACAAGCAATTTAGCTTAGTTAGAGGGGTTAGATGGAATACTTATTAGTTATTTCGGTTGCTAATATTCTTTTTTTTATCAGCTAAATACATACATATTTTAATCCTTATAGTTTATAGTGCTGGAACACCACGGATACAAAATAAGTAGGTAGGTAGATACCTACTTCCAGGCTACAAAACAAAAATCATGAATCTTATTTCACTGTACCTAATCTACCTATAGGTTCTTACACGAACGAGGGTAACAGATAGGTAGGCATCTAAGTCCTAAATCTAAATGTAAGTTTTTTTTATTTCACAGGTAATGCTACTAGGCGACAGCGGCGTCGGCAAGACTTGCATGTTGGTGCGCTTCCGGGACGGCACGTTCTTGGCAGGAAACTACATATCCACCGTCGGCATCGACTTCCGGGTACAATGAGTCGCTAAACACTGGCACATGTGCAGTTACAAGTTTATAACCATATTAAAATGAAATATAAGATATGAAAAAGTATTTGATGAGGCCGTCAAACTGAGTGCCAACATTGTTAACATTTCACGTGTGTATAATGGTGGCCCTCTTTCCTGAAACTTTATCGTCAGCTTACCATCAGGCGAGGTGAAGTCAAATTAGGCGTCGGTAGCTTAGTGGGTAAAGAGTCGTCCTTACGATCGAGAGGCTCCGGGTACGCATGCTGGCCATTACACTACCGACGTGAACCCAGTCCTAGCACAAGCGATATAGCTTAGTTGGAGGGGTTAGAGGGAATATTAGTAATTTCGGTTGCTAATATTCTTTTTTTTTTAAATCAAATATAGCTCTTACTCACAAACTCAAAACTAGAAGTAATTTTAACAACATATTTGGAGTAATTTTTACCTTACCTTATAATACTTAGGTACCTAAGTAGGAATTGCCTAAGTAACTAGGTAGGTACTTCATCAAATCTGAGGCTTTAGTAGGTATTATGTTATGTATCTGTGTCTGAGTTAAGCATAGATAATATATTCCAAGTTCATAGGTACTTACTTTATTTATTACTTGTACGTATACATGTACGTTTATTTTACGCCAATTACAACTATTTTCAAACACATTAAGAAATGATGTTCTTTGAATGTCCCTTAACCGAAATATAGGTAGGTACCTAACTACCAAGGTGGGATGACTAATCGGCAATAGCAGTCTAACAAAAAAGATGTTACTAAGTTTCATTCAAGGTTGAGACCTTGTTGAGACGTAAAACATTCCTATTGGCAAAAAATTTGAATGCCATTATTTTTTTAATTCTTGCAAAAAAAGGTAATTAATGACCACCAAGGGTTCTAAGTATAAATGGGCCAGTGAGTGGCTGCTTGCGGTCCGTTCCCCGCACGCCATTGGTGTTCGAAGTTTGGCGCGCTTTTTTCGTTCCCGCCCCTTGCCCATGACAGCTGTGATTGAATCGACTGTTCGCCTGAGTGATTTATTGTTGCAAGGGTTCCTTTTCTTTTTGTTCGGTCTGTAGTTAAATTTTTTGTAACACTTATTATCGAAAAATTTTAAGGTAAATTCAAAAATCCACCTTCCTGCTGTTGCAGTTAATAATATAATGTAGGTAGGTAGGTACATACTCGTACCTAACTATCTAAAAGATATATAGATTACCAAGGTACTTCGGTACCTAGCAAAACTGTGAATAAAGTTTGGTGTCAACAATATTTACGGCATATTTTCATCATTTATCTTCGTTCAGTTTCGAGCTCGAATTTTGAACACACTTTGCTGGCTGAGACCCATAATATTTATACAAGTAACGCCATCTGTTCGCAGAACAAAGTGGTGACCGTCGATGGCGTTAAGGTAAAACTTCAGATTTGGGACACTGCCGGCCAAGAGCGCTTTCGTAGCGTAACACACGCATACTACAGGGACGCGCATGGTAATTATAATATTCACTATAAAAATCTTTTTCGTTATTTTACATTATCGTTATAGTAGATATAATATTTTTTATAGTCGCAATTTAATGTATGCCTTTAATAAAATCGTTTCTACACTACTCGTCACGCCATCTAGTTGGTATTGCTTGAAACATTAGTTCAACGGTAAAGGCGAATGAACTTTTTATCATCAAATCAGTAGCAGTTGCCTTGGCTTCCACTATGAAAGATTCGTTCTCCGTAAAGTAAAGAAACAATACATTCTTGATATTTTATTTATAATTCGTTATAGCTATGTTCCTGTATGGTCGTTTCTTCAGATACGTATATGTCGCAGCAAATAAGCGTAATCAGCCGTTCAATTAAATGCCTAGGCTGTTAGCTAAACGGCACCATTCAATTAACGGCCTAATTGATGTTCAGCCATTTGATTCAACGGTTATGAAAATGGCTTAGATCGATGATTTATAAAAAAATAACCACGAAGCGTAATGCGGGAGCTCCGCTCTCATATCAGCCATGTAACCTAACCTATCCAAGTCGGATTGCGCAGCTTTTTCAATAAAGCTATTACATACTAATTTTCTTTGAATACATATATATAGGCTACCTTTCCTCGGAAGAAGGGACACCTCTGTACTAAATTTCATCAGGATATCTTCCAAAATTACAAACTAATTCCATCCATCATTACATCCCATATTCTCCGCCCCCCCTTTTAAAATCTTCTTTCGCGATAAAAGGGAGCCTATGTCCGTTTCTAAGCTTCATTCATCCCTGTACCAAGTATCAGCCCGTTGAGCGCGTAAATTTTTTGTATATAAATCATTTATGGAAATATGCCGACCGGATTTGTTGACATTAATGATCACTGCTCCGCTCCCTTGAGTAGTAGCGTGGTGATATATCGCTTATTTGTTATTCTGATGTATAAGCCATATTATTGTAAAATCCATTCAGTGAAAAAGTAATAAACATCCATCCATCCATCCATCCATCCATCGACCCAACCATCCATCCATTGACCCATCCATCCTTTGCTTACAAAATTTCGCGTAATATATATTAGTAGGATTGTGTTGTACAAGTGTGTAAGTGTGTATGCCAAATCAGAGTGTTCACTCTAGGACAAAGCAAATGAACCTAAACTCGGTGAGTTTATCTTGTTCAGTTTAGGACCCTGACCCTTAGTACCATATGCGTCTAATCTCGTTGAATTCATCTTGTTTAGTTTAGATGTTTCTTTAGATTTCGAGACAGTGGAAGCTGAGTATCATTACGCCGGTCTTTAAAGGCAAGGGACCGGTGCACTGCAGGGGTGTGGCAACTAAGTAACCTGTCACACCATGAAGCTTTACGAGAGGATAATCGAATCGACAGTGCTCTCGGGGTGACAATACAGATTTCGTCCTGGTCACAGGCCCATGGATCCGACGTTTACCCTAAGGATTGTCGCGGACAAATGCAAATCGACAAATACACCTCTGCATTAGGTGTCGCTCTGTATTTCTCCGCGACATCAGGAACACAATGGAAGGCCTTCGACTGTGTTCCTCGCGCGACGATCTGATGGGTACTGGGGTCCACAAGAGTCCAAAAAGGCTTACATTGAAATCATCCGAAACATAATGGCCCACGAATCCGGTTACATTTTTCGGGCCAATAACACAACGGATTCCCTCTAAACATAGGTACCATACGAACAGTGCAAGTTAAATCAATTTGCCAATGGTTTATTCAAAAGTTAGCTTACAAGGCCCCTTTTAATAATCAAAACGCCCGCGTTGTGGCGTTAAACGTTGACGTAGGACAATGCCTAATAGGTTTATAGTTACTTTGATTATTGCGAATCATACATCTTCTGAAAGGTGTCCCCCTGCCCCCCGCCCCCTTCCTCTATCTACGCCCATACGCCGTTTAGTTAATAACGTAAGGCCCTGGGCAGTTAATTGAACGGCTGATTGAACTAGTTGGCTGCGACACGTACATAGCATGGCGATTTTATCACCTGTAATTAATGATTAATGATCTCCTTTGTACGGCATTCTAATGTCTGTATTTACTGATAGGTATTAACATTAATGAACTCATGTAAGTGTCTATAAGTGTTTAGTTTCTTTTTGCATTCCGTTCTAATTCGTTCCCGCTTCATCCAGGAAAAAGTTAGGTATATTTTTTATACCTACTTGTCTTTTTTATCTACCTATTATACGAGTAGAAGTCATTGATCTTAATTCATTGATTGAGGACAACAACAAAGTAGATAGGTACCTACCATTTTTTTTGATATCGCAATAGGATTGAGATCGCACTTAGGGTAAAACATCCAAGAGTCAGCCTTTTAGTGTACTTATTAATTAAATTAATGTAGTTATAAATGAAAAAGTTAATTATATAACGAAACAAACACTATATTTTAAAACAATAAGTATAACAATCCACCACAAAATCGTATACCTAAATAGACACAAAATGTACCAAAATCCCGAACGCGTTGCCATATTAAAAAAAATGATGGCGAACAATTTAGGCAAGTCACTGGGGGCGCGGCAAATGAACAATGACATGCTATTAATTCGTATTCGTGCGTATTGGTCAATTAGGAGACAAGCATTCGTATAAACGTAATTTTAAAAGAGTAAAACAACTTCGACACTATTTATAGGCAAATAATGTCTGTAAAGGCTGACTACCGGTGCAGGGCTGACTACCGGGTGTTTTACCCTACATCTACGTTCTTCCCTTATTTTAATAGAAGAGCATTTTTATACCACTTAGGCGGCAGACAAGCACTCAGCCCACCTGATGGAAAGTGGATATCATGGCCTAATATGGACGTATGCTGGTATGCAACACCAACGGAGTCACACTCGTACTGCTGACCCTGAAAGCAGAGAGAGTTTCTGTTGAGTGTCACTGACGAGAGTAGAAGACAAAGCTGGACAAGCCTTTGGTCTTCCCACTGACAGCACAGAAACTCTCCAGTGAGCTCTGGCTACCCTACCCTACTCACACGAGATTAATATCGCTGCCGTATTCTGTAGGACATTAGGCAAAGTTTTGTCAAATAGGTGATTACACCTATTAGACCTCACAAATATGAGAAGTAGTAGCAGGAGCGCAGGGTGAAAACCATCATCATCATCACTTTAGCGTGATTCCCGGTTGCGTGAGGGACTTACACTTCGGAGGTACCTCCGATTACTCCTTCTCCTCATCATGGTTTGGTTGGTACAGTTTTTATGGGAGCAACTACTGTCGTATGACCTCCCCCTCCGAGAGGAAAGTGGATGTATCGCTTGCAGGTTGGGCTGGACCTGGAACTGTTTACTTACCAAGGAAAATTAAATATCCCGGAACCATTAGAGTCTACTGATTCCTAATTGCTTAACTGAGTTTGTTAAGTCCGGCCTCGACCAACTTGAATACCCAGCTTACTAGATTAGATTTATAGCTAGCCATAGAATATGTGGTAGGTACTTTTTAAGTCTGAACACCGCGTGGTAGGTAAGCAATTAAGTACCCTAGTAAAGTACCTATTTTATTCAGGTAGGCATTTCCCTTTATCGTTTTAAAAGTATAATCTTAAATAGGATACACATATCAATATTCTAAGGGTACAACTTATTCAGGTAGGTACTTACGTACCTATCTATTAAGGTACGTCGTATAGTTGTGCTTGTCTAACTGCCATTTCAGAGTACAGACGTGAAGTCTTTGGGGGCTAAATAAAACTCAGTTCCAATTCCAAGCCAACTGATTGACGGGCGAAATTCTAGCACCTGATTGCTTGTCAGACTCCACAGTCTGACAAGCAATCTGGTGCCAGAAACCCGGCTTTCACAGTATGGACAGTCGTCAAACCCCCACGGGTTTGACGACTGTCCCTACTGTGAAAGCCAAAATAAAATAACTATGTACTTAATGAAAATGAGGAATAGGAGAGCGCAATCACAGGACTACCCTAATTTATCCCTGTACTAAACAGCCAGACGCGTTCGAACGTTTGAGCAGGTTTGTTTGCAACTTACACTTACGTCATTGTTAAAGCAACTCTTTCTTCTCCAGCACTGCTGCTCCTGTATGACGTCACGAACAAGATCAGCTTCGACAACATTCGGGCGTGGCTTGGCGAGATTCGAGAATATGCTCAAGACGACGTAGTTATCATGCTTCTAGGTAAGTTCTGTTGTATGATAGAGGACAGCGGGTCCGATGGCTTCATAAAGACATGGCCTCCACATTTTTTATATATATAGGTACAGCCGACAAATTGGGTACGGTCGCATTATAAATTGTATGTAAAGGTGCCGTATCTCCTTTGCCGACTCTACCTAGCTACCTACCTATTCAATATTTTCCATATGTTGCCCCGGGCATGGAAATTAATTCTTGTGTCTCAGGGTCTTCCTTCACACCTCTTAATCCAAAAGATGTCGATGATGATGATGATAAGGTACAAATACTTTCGAATTTAAAGATGTGGGCGGATGTGGATAAACGCCTTTTACCTATGTTGTCGCCAACTGTCCATTCCTAATTATACATTAAAAAAGTACTTAGTGATAAGTACCTACTTAGGTAAATACCTATTTGACCCATGCATTTGCTAATGAACAAATCAAAAACCCCACACAACATAATGCCAGTGTGCATCTTAATAATAGCTCCCTACATCTATTTCTGGATGTGTTTTGGAAGTCAAAACAAAAGAAGAAAGGAATATGATTTCTTTAAAAATCAATTGTTGATACATAATACCCGCTCTCCATTCAAAAGCGAACGTTAAGCTTGTCCTGGTAATGATAAGAAACCCTTGGTAGGTAGTTTCTGCTGCTATTCTTCACAATGAAGTCCGGACACTTTTGCATAGAAATATCTACCCCTATTACTGGGAATAATTTTTTTATGGCATGTTTCGATAATTGTTTTGTGTTGTTATCATACTTAACATTAACTTCTAATAGGTGACAAAAACACATTAACTAATTATAGGTAATAAATTTATGGATAGGTAACTACAAAAACACATCATTACCTTTTTTAGGTGGCTAAAACATGCCAATTATAGATATCGGTCGGATAAATAGGTACTTAGGTATCTAACTTAGAATATACATCTTGGTAGGTATATAGGTTTTCTTAGTTCCTTAAGGCTCAGTTACACGATGTCATACAAACATACCAGAGCAATAATTGCATGCAGTAAATGAAACGCAATAAGGTCAACCGGGGCAATTGCGTCATATTTCTCGATCACTCCAAGTTATCGCCTTATTGTGAGTGAATTTATGTCATTATGCACTTTTTGAAACTCTAGTCTCATAATATGGCTATTTCTGTACAAAATCCTATTATTGATTTCTTCGCCAGAGTTTTACAACTGTGTCATATTGATTGTTTTAAAAAAATTGGAATTTTAGACGCATTTTCCCCGTCTGGGGCAAATGCGTCTTTCTTGAGTAAATACTTAATTGGTAAGCTATTCGTGAGAAAATCAAAGTAGTTCTTTTCGGATCAAATTTCTGTGCAAAAGAATGACAATTAAACTAAAAAAAAAGAATAATTGAGGAATTCAGAGACAATTTAGTAAAAATTGGGGAAATGCGTCTAGTTTTTGATGGACGCATTAGCCTCATACTAAATGCAGACGTTGTCAACATTTTACCTCGGTGGTTTGCGCTTACTACTTCAGGAAAAGTAAGCCCAGGAAAAGTAGGCAGGTACAGCTTAGCATAAAAGTCGTGAAAAAATAGTAGCGCCACTTTCTATGCCAAAACGATTTTACTATGGCAACACTTGTCTTCTTTCATATGATGAAAAAGGTGATGTTACCGGTGAAAATAAATTGAATTTTTGCCAAAACTGCAAGTACTTGTAGTTGTGTCAGTTGTGCTAAGGCAGCAGTGCTTGCACTGTTGTCGGTGTGGAGGGTAAGACAGCCGGGGAAATAACAACACTAGAGGCATTCCATCTTAGTCCTCGAGGTGGCAATGCATTCGCAGCTTTTAGTTGCTGGTGTCCATGGGCGACGGCAGTTACATACCATCAGGTGACCCGTCTGCTCGTTTGTCGCCTATAATATAAAAAAAATATGGATTTGCACAAACAATGTTTGTTGCAGCGCCCCCTGGTGATTTGTCACCGTAACATCTATCTAAGAACATGCACCAATTAAACCCGAAACCATAACTGTAAACTACATCAAAATCGGACTAGTAGTTTGGAGAAAAATGGCAACATGTATTTGCACAAACATACTTATACAAACATCCTCTCACCCGAAACGCATATACCGTCTCCGTTCCGGCGTGGGTAAAAATGGAGCAAAATGGACACCAGAAAAATGAACTTTCCAACATCACTTGTGCATTTTGAATTATTATACTACCTATAATAAATGATAAGGGATATTGGGTATTATGTTTCTTGGCATTCCACATCATTGAAATAAAATTTCACTTTCGTATTAAAATGTGCGGACATAAAAAGGTTGTCGATTTCTGTTTTCGGGGTAAATGCGTCCCACAGTCGCAATTACCCCGTAAAGGCAGACGCATTTACCCCCAGACATTAATCCTAACCTTAAAAATGGAGATATAATTATTTCTTTAAATAAAGCTATTACACTAAAAATAACTGTCTGTGTAAGCAACCCATTGACTATTCTTTACAATGGTTATTGAATAAAATCAGTCAAATAAAGAAAACAGAAGATTAACATGGATTTGGTTACTCACCTCTCGCAGCGACAAGTTGTCCAGAAACGTGCAATTTACAAAATGGCTATTTACTTCAATAAGAGAGCTAAAATGCCATCTGTACGAACATCATGTAAAGTATTTAGTTTAAGCAAATGTAACTAGATGGCAGAAATCAATGTAGATTGAACAGTTATCGAATAATTTAAAAAAGACGCATTAGCCCCGTAGACGCAATTACCCAAGTTGACCTTAATTGATTTTCAGAAATTGTAAGTAACTGTTTACACGCGGACACGCGAATATTAGTAAAAAAAAAAAATTTAAATTAAAAAAAAAAGACGGGTTGCACTTCGGGTGTGCCGGCAGAAGTGAAAACATTTTCTTTCTTTCTTTCTTCGTTATAATAAAAAGAACATACCATACCATACCATACCTATAATATAGCGCCAATCATAGAACCGATCACTAATTTTATGCTAATTTTCTGTCAGAAGATATTAATAAATTACGAAAAGATAAAATAATCACAAAAAGTAATAAATTACAAAAAGAAAAAATAATCACAAAAAGTGTCAGAAGCCCAGCTTCGAACACGGTACTATCTGAAACCATAAGGACTTACAGTCGAAGTGCTTACCGCTAAGCTACGAAGCTTCTTAGCGTACCTAGCAAAATAAACACTCTATAGCTAGGAATGTTGTATGACGTCATGTCCTCCTACAAAGTCGTCGGTTACGGGTCAAAGGTCGTGTGATCCTGACGCGAGTTTAACACGTGATCCTGACGCGAGTTTAACACTTTTTAGCCATCCAACGCCGCTTAAGAAGTTTTCACTTCAAAAAAACTACGAACAGCCCTGCATGCAAAAAAATGTCTAGTACCTAGGTAGGCATAGGAAGAATTTGACATGTTGTTTAGACGATGCTAGATAAGTGTTATTAATCGCTTGTACCGTGTAAATCCGCCTTTACTCTTCACATCCAAGTTAGTAACAGTTGCTGTGTATCTAATTGCAGGTAACAAATCGGATAGCGGCCTAGAGAGAGCGGTGAGGCGGGAGGAAGGGCAGCGTTTAGCGAGAGAATACCAAGTGGCGTTTATGGAGACATCAGCTAAAACCGGACTGAACGTTGAAGCCGCGTTCGCTCATGTCGCACGCTCTCTCGTCGCGAAAGCGAACCCTGTCGATTCTTCGAGGCTGGCGGTGCGCGCGCATCCTACTCAGGAACAACGGTCGTCATGTCCGCCTTGTTCGTAAATTTGAATTTGAGATTAATGTTCTCGAATTCAATGTTCGTTTTTCGAAGTGGACCAAATTTGAATTTTCATGAACTAATCGTATGGTTCCAGTTGGTTTAGGTAAATGTATGTGGTGATCAAGTAACGGTTTGTGTATAAAATGTTTGTACAAGAGAGGTACTTAATAAAGACTATGTTCTAAAAATATGTATTGTAGTTACCAACCTATTTTAAGTACTTTGTATGAATACCTAAGAAGGTACAGTTACGTATTGTATCATATTTTTACTTAGATAAAGGTGGGTACTATGTTCAATGTTCATGTTTATAGATATTTTATAATCTAATGGTGTTATAGGTTATAGGTAGGTGTATAAGTTACCTAATCAATGTATATTCCTTTTCTAATAATACATAAGTAGGTACCTACTCATGGCTGTTTTCTTTACATAGTGTCTAATCTATAATCATACCAAAAAACTAAGTTAGGTATAAAAATAACGCTTGTAAAAATGTACTTTTGTAACCTAGGTAGGCGTTAAACATTAGCTATATGTTAGATTTGTAAAGTTGTAATAACGAAAGCTCCTATTGTCTATAACTTAACTTACATGTGAATCTCTCTTTTTACATTGATTTATTTGTGAAATAGAACCTACGACACAGGGCTATTTTTCGAATTTCACTCAAAACTTTCTACATGAATAAATAGGGTAGGTACCTTGAAAAGTAGGAGCAGGCGTCCAAAGAACCTTTGCTCGCAAAAAATGACAGACCGCAAAATGTTTTATGATTTATGCACCTGAGACCTTCGGCTACATAAAAAGCCAGGTTGCCATCGGCACACGTGATCCACTTTCCTGCAGTGCCTCCTCGGCTTCGCTCTATTGAAGGGCGTTACGTTACGAGGCATGGTGGTTGCGTAAACGATGCAAACATATGCAATAGCAGGAATCGCGGTTAACTTGCTGTTATTTGAAGAGTTACGTTATTTGTCTTTGAAATCCCTCATCAGATATCCCCTTCAATGAAATTTAAACCTGACCATTTAGTAATAAATTTCTGCGTCTGCAGCCCCGAGTCCTTGCTTGCATCACAGTAGGCACACACGGCACAACATTTCTCGCTCGCCAAGGCCGGTCGCAGTTGCGTCGATCAGCGGCTCTCTCCGCCAGATACGCCCCGACTATGCGGCGAAGGTAGAGATTAACTTCGTGGTACACGAGCACCTCCCTAAAGTAACTCCAGGGTAAGGTATTGAACGCGTTGGCCGTGTCCCTGGACATCGTCAATGTCACCTCGCACCGGGTGACCGCGTTATTCGCCAGTGTCCTATCTACCGGGGTAATCTGCATACCAACCTGAGCCCTTTATCTCACAGGTGCAAAGACGGGGTCTGAGGATCTTCGACAATCCCATACTCTGCTCAATTTTAGGAGAGACTTGGCCTCACCGTGCGTATTTTACCGCCTGTACAGTAGTGTGTGTTCAGAAAAAATGTTCTACCATCCAAATGGGTCGCGGGCCGCAAGGTTGCCGACCGGTGACTCTAATAGGTACATACACATATGAAGAGGCAGAATGCGGTCTGCAAATATTGCAAGCAAAACACCCTTGGGCGCTTGCTCTAGTATTTTATTTTTTACTGAACCTGAACGCGCCTATATGCCTACAACTGACAGCTGTCACGTGTCGTATTAATTTTAGATGTCGAAATTGGAACGAAAGAGACGCAGAATGATGCAATAACTTCTAGGTAGGCATTGGATTTATAGAAAAGACATGGTTGAGTCCCAACGCTAAACAAACACGGATACCGTAGAATTCACGAATCGTCACGAAGCGTGACCACATAAAATAGATATAAAAATGTCATTTGATCCAAAATGACACAAGAAGGATTTTTAAACATCCCATACAAAATTGTATCTAAGATTTCGACAACTCTACAATTAACTAATGAAGCGGTCATATCTTTTATTATACAATGTAAACTGAATATCTATGTATTTGATAAGCGTTTTAATACTGTGGCGATGGTGATACACAACTTATATTTCTATAATAATGATAACAATAAAATGTAGTATTATAAACAAGTTATAGGTAGGTCTGCCGAAATGCCTCCCGAATTATATCGGTCCTGTATTATTGACGGGAACATTGCACAAAAACTCCAATCGCACAAATGGATAATACAAATGAATACCTACTTATTACACGTAAAGGGATCGGTATCTGCTGAAACTACCGCCACCGTATCAGAAGTGTACCTACCTACTTTATGCATGTAGGTAAGTATTAAGCATGAATTATCCAAAGAAGCAAGGAGGCATTGAGTAATCTTATGGCATGGCACAGTTAACATTCTTCTTCTGTCGAGTCAACAATTCACTGCTTTTTAGAATTCTGCTATCTCGACCGCGCTGTCAGTGGCTTTATTCAGATCATCTCAAGTGCAGGAGGTAGGCCACAATGACACAAGGGACACGAAACCAAGTGCGACATGGACTGCACGAGGGCACTGTAATCACATGCATTTAAGCTCGAATCTCGTGTTCCCCACCTGATAAATTTTATCTCGACCGGCCGAAGAAATTTGGTAAGGTGTGAATAACACAGAAGAGACAGGAGGCATGTGATATGGCTAGCTTACAATCAGGAGGAAAGAAGACCATATGATGCATTTCTCAGGTTGTTCCAATAGGTTATTGGGTCATGCACGCTTCTTGCACGTTGCTCTAGTCTCGCCTGCTAGCGATGGAACAGTATTACTAAGTTTATGCAGTCAGGCGACCAAGAGTATCTTTTCTGTGTACTATTCGAAGTGCCGATCTCGACATGGAGTCGCAGGTCCGTACCAGGACACAAGCCTTTTTTGTTTAGACAGAAAAAAATGTATTATCTGTATTTCGTGAGCTCGGAGAAGCTACGCGGCTATTTGGGGCATTTAAAAATACTACTACAACCTGCCGTGTGCCTTATGCCGCGAATTAGTGAGTGAACCGTCGGAAATACTACGTGCTCGTCGACGGATCACCCAAGCGCTGGCCCGCAAAGGTGCGGTGTGGACTCGTCTCCTGATTGGGTAATATCCAGACGCACCAAGACATCATCCCTTCGCTTTGGAGGCTTTACAACGGGTTGAGGGCTAAGCCCAACACATCCACCCGTAGACACACTAGGGCGGTATGAGGCGCAATGCCTCTTGGCCCGCTCCGCCGTCTGCTTTCGCAAGATGACTACCACGCAGAAGGATGCGACCGCCGCGTCGTAAAACTACTTTCGCTGCGGGCCATTGCCATATCGTCTCCCATTATGGCTACGAGGTCCCTGCGCTGCACCTCCCAGGCCGGCGGGCCTCGGGCGTATGCCGTGCCGAGTCCTCGCCGCAGGGAACTCGATTCTATCCAAGCGAATGATTACAGATACTTTCTGAAGCAGCCGTGCTTTCTCTCCGTCCACTCAACAATGACTGGCTGGATCACCGCCACGGTGCGATGACCTGCACCCGGGGACTCCAGCCGGGACGACCATTCAGCCTCGATGGCTTGGTGTGCGAGTAAAAATCCGCCTTTAAATACCTAGAGGCAGTTTCAGCCAGTCATGCATTAAGTCTGTCTTAACCTATGTCTCTTGCCGCAGCCTAATCTGTTTAACTTAGGGCTCAGTATGTTTTTTTTTCAATTTTTATATTAAATATTCATTCTGAATGATGTTTTAAGAATTGTTTAGGGGTTTAACATTTTGTGCTGGATCCACTAAGTATAGGTTTGTTTCACAAATTAGGTAGGTACACCATGCTACAGATTTTATAAGGTATATAAGTTATTTCATATCTGTTAAGGAAACATTGCTGTTTGTAAGAGTAATACTCGCTTACAAGAATAAAAATACTGTAAATGAAAATTTTGAACTTTTTTCTTATACCTATCATAATCTCATCAGAAGGTTCCCAAGCCAATCAGTTAGATTTATTTCTTACCACCTATGTGGTTTAAAAAAGATTTTGCTATTATCCTTTCATGAAGCCGTAACCGTATATTGCCCAGTAGGTTAAATCCACGTAAGTGCCTAGATAAACTTACTGTAACTACCTACCTACTTAATTTTATCAGAAATGAAGTTGTGTCCTACCTACTTTTAAAACATGGTCAGGATGCCGAATGCAAGAGCCGTTGAACAAAAATCCTGTGCCGAGGCTGTGCTTATCAATGCCCGTCCTATTGTGTCAAGTAAGTTTACGTACCTAAGTATTTACAAATTTTACAATATAACTTATGGAAAACACTGTAGGTACCTACCTATACTTTTTATATTGGTTGCCTACTTTTTATGATTTTACCCCGCCTGAGCCTCAATTCTGCTAAAGCAAGACCAGTATCATACCGCAGACAGTGCAAAAATTGGTATTAAATTTTGAATGAAAAAATGTAATAAAATCCTTTTCATTTAGTTTTGGACTTTAACACTACAGTTATGAAGTCTAAAATTCAATGGGTGGTAAAGGGGACAAGGGTTGTTAACTTGTTATGATATTACCTATAAGTTACAATGGCGGCCCTCTATTTGACCTCCTCATGAGATTTTTCACGTCCCGTTGGACTGGGCTGTAGGAATACCTATCAAGTGTCAACCATCCACTATACAAACCGTCCCGCATCGACCAAAGATTCCTTTGTAGGCCTCTCGTCCGACACCTCTTTGTTGGTCGAAGTGCACTTCTTAATCTTTTTAAAAGCGGACTTCCATAGTCACAAAACTAGAAATGCCGATCCGATTCGAATATACTCTGTAGGATTGAGATTACTGATTTTAATCACAGAATAGGCAGGTTGGGATTTTTTGAGGTCCGATCTAGATATTCAGTTCCCAAGCTGACTAACGGATGATGGTTCGGACGGGTTATCTACCTAGTGGCGATCAAGAAAAAAGACAAGTGTGGGAATGTATCACAAGGGGAGCGTTATTAAAACTTTTGAACTTAAGTCACTTGACTTTGTGAAGTAACCCAACCTCTAAACAGAGCCCAATTAAAAATGAAAATAATTAATTTCTATAACTTCTAAAAGCTAAAAGTGGCTGACCGGAAACTGAACTTGAAATTTTTATCAATTGACTCAAAAAAAAATCTTTGTTCGGAAGTCATAAATACCACAGTCTAAATAAAAGCACTTAGAAACAAAGTACCAATCAATTTACGTTTGTTCAGAAAGATTTAAAAGAATAGTTTAACAGAACAATATACCCGCATTACCTGGCGGTATACGGGTAGAAACTACAAGCAGCACGCATCTCAGGTAGACCATAAAACAGAACACGAATTAGGTCCGTACGAAGAATTGATTTACCTATTATTCGAGTTCAAGGAAGAAGCACTTCGCAATTCGTAGCATTCACCATTTTTTGTTCTAAGCACTACATAATGGGTCGGTATGCCTGGGAAAAACTGTCGCCTACGGCTAATTCCGAGCAAAGAGAGGTTCTGCACGTGTCCCTCTGAAGCTAACATTATGGAGAGCATGCAAGGGGCAGGCTGGTTCTCATGCCGTAAGCCTGAGATGACAGATACGGCCGCCTGTCACACCAGCTGAAGCAGGTTTGCGCAATTTTTATAATATATTATTCTACTTGAGACTTAAGATTGGCGAAATAGACGGCGATTCTTTCGATTGCAGAGGCCATCAATTTAAAAGAATAACGAACGAAATTTTTGTATTGTGTAACCTACTATCATAATTATTTCACGGTCATTATGACTATTATTATTATTTCTCAGTCAAATCTTTTGAAAGATTCTAATTTTATGTCACTGTACCTAATATTATTGGAACTTCCTGACGATGCCCGACAATCCTGACAATATTATTCTTCTACCGAGTGGTTCCCTCGTGGTAATTTAAACATTAGGGTGGCATTCTAATTATGTGATACCTATAATTGCCAATTCCCCCTAACTACACGTAGGCAGGTACCCAAAAGGACCTTACCTTTGTTATTGAATTGTGTGTATGTGTGTGTGTGTGTGTGTATGTGTGTGTGTGTGTGTATGTGTATGAGCGGTGTCGGTGCTGGTGATCGAGACAATAGGTAACCATCACCACCCCAGGTAAACATATCCACTCACCTTCGTCATAACAAAATTCTCAAAGTGTTCATTCCATTATTAAGAAAGTTTTTAGTTTTACCGAATGATGCTCTTATTCAAAATTATATTTCAATTAATTACTGTTCAGTCAAAAGCTGATTACGTAAGTAGATATACCTAGGTACATTTAACAGAATTTTACTGGTTAATATTTTATAACCTAGTACCTATGACGTCATCATTATTTTAGCGGTGATTCCCATTCCACCCGACGCTTTAAACTCGTAACCCAGGGTTCACTATCCTTTTCAACATTTTATTTGGCATAATGTGGCTATTACAAGAACGACTGCCGTCGAATCCCGACCGAGAAGCCTTGTGACTGGTGCGTTGGTCGGCAGATGTTGATCCTACCGGCTGGCAGGTGAGCATGGTTTGGGCCCCGAGGTTGTTAATAAGGCCCCATGTACCTACATCGTGATGCTTATTCTTGATTTCTTCAATATCAACTAGGTATTAAATAAAAATAACAACTGAGATTCTGAAAAAAGAAACCAAATGTACTACCTACAAATATGTGGTGTAAGTGAGGGTTCTTCAGAAGAGCAGTCATTTTATCACAAGCATTGCTTGCTTAAAAAAAATGTTGACCTCAATGACTAAAAATAATATGCAGTTAGGTAGGCACTATCCTAGAAACAGTAAGTATCTATTTTTTTATTAATTTTATTAGTACACTGACACTGCAATGAAGATAAAAGAGCGAAGAGATAAGGGATCCTACCTAATATAATTATGTGCAATAGGAATTATGGAATGAACGACAAACTTTGTTTCAAGACTGACGTAGTAAACTGAGTTTACGTTTTCATTCAATATTTTTTCACCAACCTTACCATGAATGAATCAAGTCTCAGCGACTAATTTCTTTCTATTTTGTTTGTTTAATAGTCGCGCCTAAAGTTGGCACTACCTTTTCTATGTGCTATTGTAACTTTAGCTTCTAACTTCACATCACTTCACACCGATTCTTTCAATGTTTTACATACAAAGCGATTGTACAAAGTAACACGTGTATTATTAAATGTGCTGTGAATTAGCTTAAAATGAATCAAATTGAAACACACTCATGCTATTATACTATCGGACTATATTATCAAATAACATAAACAAATCATTGTCAGACTTTTGTAATTTCCCGCCACTACGAATGTGGTACGAACTTATCCGAAGTTTAAATCTGCCGCCAGGAGTGTACTGGTTTAGACAGAGAAAGAATGATTTTTGTTGCAGAATTCAGAAGCCATGAACCTTTTATTTATCAACTCAAAATGTTTGTATTTTTCATCACTATTATAATTCACCTTTCTTTTTTTATCTCTCATATAGTTATAAGTTACAGTCACAGTGATCAAATTGATCTCATCAATCAATCTCCTTGGATGAAGTTAAGCCTATTCTCATGAGTTTAGCTGATCGTAAATGATGGATTAGTTTGTTGTAAACTATTTTGTTTAATATAACTCAAACTTTATTTGTGGAGGTAGGTATTGTAAACTTATCTTAATTATCATTTCTTTTATGATTATACATAAGCCATGTTTACGGCAGTGTAAGTTTTTAAGGTAAACAATTGTTAGTGAATCAAAGTAATAATAAAAAAAATAATAAGACTCCGATTCTTGAAAATCATAAAGTTAAAAAAACTATTCCTCTGAGTAAAATCTAAATAAAATTATCGAGTATTCAATTCATAAAACAATTAAAGTGAATGCAATACTTTTTATTTAATTATTACCATTATGAGTATGACATGTTACAATGTCACGTGGGCCTTAATTACAATCTTTTATCTATACATCCTTCATAAAAAGAGGTAAAGTTTGTGAGTTCGGGGTACTTATACTTGTTAGGGTTAGGGGCACATAACTACTAGTAGAGCTTGGGGAAAGATATACATAGGCTATGTTTGCTCGTGATTACCAATAGCCACGCGCCCTGGGCAACTGCTTGTAAGATTATTATAATTATTTATTAAGTAAACACAATTGAATAGACTTTAATATGCGATTATCGGTAAAATCACATTCTGTCAGCGCGATCGTACCGCATCGCTTGACGCGCTGGCCCACCCGGTACGAAGGGGTGCGGGCTGCGGGATAGCCGACCCCTCCACCCCACCACCACCGCCCGGCGCGGCGGCCGCCAAACTTAGCCCGCCAGTTAGTACAGTACTCAATTACGTCTTCGATGGACGACACCGGATCGCGGAAAATTTGTTCTGTATAAGTCAGTCCAAAAACGCGTCGCGTTGGATCAGTCGAGTCCTATCACGATTAGAGCTCAAAACCTTAAAAATACTTGAAAAAAATATAAATTCAATTGGTAACAAAAAGGTTTAGAGCGTCTGACAGAAACTCTATTTTCTGTTTGTTATGTTGGCTACACTGACGAAATTTTACGCGCACATGCGCAGAACGACAGGTGGTCGCCGACTCGAACCAGCCGTCTCGACCGAACCTATCGACTTCTCATCCTCATCATCAGCCGCTTTCGTGCTCTAGCAAGAACGATGTGCAGTGCTTTGTGTTGAAGTTCTCGTGGTGACATGGCGTCCCTTTTTTAAAGATTGTGGAAGGTGTTAAAATACGTTATTAATATCGTTTATTTACAATGAGTGTGAACTATGATCGTGTTTGTAGACTGTGCTTGTCATCTCGAGGCGAATTACTGCCGATTTTTCCTACCACCAGTTCGGATGACTCGGAACCTCCCGTCCTCGCTTCAAAAATCAAGGATTGTGTGTCTGTAGAGGTATGTATCTTGAAAAATAAGTGATATTACGAAGTTTCAAGTGAAAGTAGACCCTCGGCATACGTGAGAACTCGTCATCCGCCTCGATCGAGCAATGACAGGCAGCGCGCTTAGGTGGAGATGTCGTAAGATTGTCCACCATTTTGTAATGTTCCACGGCTATCGCTCGGCTCGTGGCCGCGTCGCGTCGCATTCCGTGCAGCCGGCGAGGAATGGCGCGTATCATGAGGGTCAGGTTGGCATTATTCCCGGGGGTCAGGTTGGGAGGGGGGCTATGTATCGCTAGGTAAGGCCCGCGTTGGACATCGTCGTATTGATTTATCGGACGAGACCAGCCTGCAGCTCGTCCCTCGGACGGACGGGTCGAGCGTCGGTGTTGGCGTGAGTGCGCTATATGTGTGTGTGTATATCGAGCGCTAACCCTCGAGGGGCTCACTGGCTGCCACTCGACTCGCTTCTACTTATTCGGTCGAGGAGCAGCCGCTCGCCGCCGTTTGACTATACCTACGCCTACCTACTTAGTTTCTCCTTGCGTATCTATCTATACACGAGGCGCGGTTTCGCCTCGCTCGTTCTGATGAAACAACCGCGTCGTGGAGAGCGCCTATTTGCCCACCGTACGATGATTACGTATGATTATTTTTTCAGATAAGTGAAAATGATGAGCTGCCCAGGAATGTGTGCAGGAAATGCATGGATAATGTCAATAATTGGCATATATTTAAAAATGTCTGTGAAAGGACTCAAAACAAACTACAGTCTCTGATTAGTAAAGATGGCAGCCAACTAGAAGAGGTGGGTTTTCTTTCTGGATATTTGAGCTTGGAATTGTCACACATTTTGTGTATCCATTGTTTTTCATATGGAAATATGCATTTTCAGGTGCAAATTAAGAGTGAACCATTGTCTGATGAAGCTTATGATGATGGAGTTGTTATTGAAGGCTCATATCCTGATAGTGAGGTATGTATGACTCAGAATTACTGGCTCTATGATGGATGAATGCTGTTGTTTAGTAAAACTCATACTGAATTAGAAGTAAAGGCCATTGGTCAATATCTTCATAATGCTGACTTTTGGTGTCAAGGACATTATGAACTTTGTATGTATTTTAATTGATAAGAGCCAACTATGCTATGAAACTCCTGAATAGAATATGTGGTGTGTTTTCCTGTACCTACTGACTAATTATTCTGATATGAGAGAAGGCACTACTGTGAACATAACTGAAATAACTTATAACTTATATCTTTAACATTAATGTATTTATGAGAACAAGGCCTTGGTTTGAAAGAGTGTAGTGTAGTATTTAGCATAATCTAACAAAATATTTTTAACACTTATATGTTTTACTAATTTCAGAATGCCACTCTGGCAAATAAAGTTCAACCTGAAGGTCCCCCAATTCTGGCTTCGTTGGGGCTCACACCAAGGAGTGATAAGGTAAAGATTAAATACTTAAAATTATGTTTATCAATATACAAAATAAGCCCTTGTTTTGCAGCGTAAATATTCTCTATTTAGTATGATTGTTTTTTTTTTACTTATATCTTATTTCATTTTATTATCTTACAATTCTGTTTATATAGTGAATATAAGTGTTTAAAATATTGTGTGCAGAATAAGTGTGAGAATAGTTCAATTGAATTAATTTTATCCACAGAAGTATGTGGATCCTCGAATGGATTGGCATCGAGTCTATGCCATCTTGGACATGGTTCAAGACAATGAGGTGATTGACTCACTACAGTCCAAGGAAGAGTGTGATGTTTTGCAACACTCTGATCATGATTCTGATACTGAGGCTGAACTTCAACCAGACATTGAAGATGACCATGTAGATTGCAAAAATGGCTATGTCTGCAAAAATAATAAGGTCCTAGCAAAAAATCCCAAACTCTCAACTTCAATGAACAACTTAAAAATTCGAGAAGCTCAGCAACTTAGAAAACTAAAATTGAATATCCCTAAACAACACTGCCCGCAACCTAAAAATGCGTGGCAGTTAATTTTCACAGATGATTTATTGGAATTGATTGTGACCTCCACCAATGACAATATTGTCAGGAATGGCAAAAGTAATTCTGTTGTAACTACTGTCAGCGAAATAAAAACGCTTATCGGCATTTTGTATTTGCACGGAATAATGCGGCCGACGCATGAAAAATGCACTGACCTTTGGCGAGGCGAATGTGGTGTTCCTTGCATTAAAAGTTCTATGCAATATGAAAGATTTAAATTCCTACTACAACACTTGAGTTTTGACAAAGAAGATGACGACAGCATTATACAGTTTGATATTATGAAACGAATGCGTAAGGTATTCGAAATCTTCGCGATGAATTGCAGAACAGCCCATGGGATTGGGAATATTGCAGTTATTGATGAGATCATTGTGCCAGTTTATGGACCTTGCCCATTTCGATATGATATTGATAAGAAACCATTGAAACGCGGCATAAAAATGGTGCTACTTGTCGACCCATCTACATTCTATATCAGCAATTTAGATGTCATTGCTGACCCATATTTCGGTGCTGAAGAAATAACCAAAAAGTTAGTTCATCATTTAGCGGGTACGGGTAGAACTATTGTTATGGATAGTTGGTATACCTCTTCATCACTGATAGAACACCTTAGAAATGAATATCAGTTATTTAGTATAGCAGCATTACATCCACACAATGCCTGGATTCCACCATTGTTTCTTTCACAGTATAGAAAGTGCAGAACATTCATGTCTGGATTTATTGATAATGATGTTTCACTTACATCTTATGTGAACTCTGACGTAAAGGCGATAAATATAATGACTAATGAGCCTAGATTTTACAGAAAAGGTCATGTTAATCAGACCACAGTTGTATCTGTGTATAAGAAGAATCAGTCAGCTGTGGAAGTTGTAGATGTTATTATGAATTATTATACCACAATGCAACATACAAATGACTGGACACTGTCATTATTCTTTACATTATTAAATATTGCTTCCATCAATGCCCAAGTTTTATGGAGTTCCCAAAATACGAATGTTGCACAACGTCGAACATTTATTAAAGAGTTGGCATTAAGTTTATTGGTCCCTGAAGAGAGAATATCTATATCACCAACTAGATTGAATGAGATATGTGAAAGAAGGCATAACCTGTCCCTATTAGGTGCAATACAACCATATTATAAGAACAGGAGGAGGTGTCAAATATGTGTGAAGACAACCAAACGGGACCGTAGAACCAAACAGTTTTGTGTCAAGTGCGGTCAACCTATCTGTAAAGAGCATTCTGTTGCTATATGTACTATGTGTGCGAGTTAAATTTTTCCTAAGTGTTATTTGAAAGTCAAATAAGATTATGTTATTATGTTTTGCTATTGTTTTTGTTTGGATTATTTATTTCTTGGTTGGTTTTATAAGAATACTTTATATGGTGTTATTCGATCATTTATTAAGATTAAGATCAATTAATAGGTTGGGTATGTTTTATATGGTCATAATATTATATTGTTAAATAACTCTGACCTTATTATTTGTCCTAACAGTTATATAGGCATATGTTAGAATTTATTGGTGTTATGTTAGAGCAATGTAATCTCTTTATAACTGTAAAAGATTATTTACTAATAAAGTATTCTATACTAAGAATAGTTTCTTTTATCTTAGATAGGTTCATTAATTAAAACATTTTATTTATACCATATCATTACATACAATAATATGGTAATTTTTCATAGAACCAGAAATATTATGCTAATACTTAAATTACTTGTATTGCCATTTACTCCTCCAGCTAAGCTAAATGGTTTGTGTTAAGATTGGGTTCGTCAAAAGAATTTCCATAACTGTATAATATAATATAGCTGTAGTAAATACTCTTTCAGTTTCATATTTATATCACATTTGTTTTATTAATTACAGGGAGTGGAGAGTGAGAAAGATGAGGAGGAGGAAGAAGAAGAAGAGTTGAATGAACCTGTTCAATCATTCCCTAAAATGCCTAATATGCCGGAAGTGTCTATAACAGTGATGCGTCCAACAGGCGAAACGCTGCACGCTCGACAAGGTATTCACCAGCTCGCTTCTAAAGATTGCCTCGTCTGCGGCCGCACTTACAGATACTCTCATAATGCACGTCGACATGAACTTACAGCGCACAGTTTTGACAGGTACACTAACAAAATAACTCCCAAAAAAACAGTCAGTCATCATCTCCAACCAAAACTGAGACCAAATCCGTTCAACCCTAAAGCGCGGTTGATGCCCAATCCTATTAGCCATAAAATGCAATTTATGTCGAAAAACGTCCCAGCAAAAGTAGTACCCGTGAGTAAAGTTATCACGCCACAGAAGCCCATACCAATTAAAGCGGCGAAAGCGCCACAAAACAATCTACCTTATCCTCTTCGTATTAAAGCACTCAAAGATTTACAGATAAAGAAAAAGGAACCTCAAATTTTAAAAACACTGTTGACCTCCAAACCTGAGGTTTTAGTGTCGGAACCCGAAATAATAAATTCTGGACCCGAAAGTCCAGAGACACTAATATCTGAACCCGAAATTGCTTCTTTCCAAGTGGAAGCAATACTTTCTGAGCCCGATGCCGATGTCTATGATCAACAGCATGGCGATGAGGAAGTTGACGCAGATATGCATAATAACCAAGGTCAAAACTATGACACGGTCGATATGAATTCAGAAAATGAAATAGAGATAGCTCGACAACAGGGTGACGAGACTGAAGGTGAAGTACAGGTTGATGGTGATGAGAATATGGATCAAGACGATAATAATATGGATGGTGGTCAAAGTGACAACGATCAAGATGTCGTTGATGATACAGCAGATAGTCAAGAAAATATGGAGATGGCAGATGGTCTCGAAATTAAAGCTGAACATGAGATGAAAGAAACTGAGGATGTTCCAGAGGAGGAAAGAGAGCACGAAGAAATTGATATGAATCACGCCATGAATGACGAAGACGATGATGATTTACCTATATCAATACAGCCAGTCGTTGAAATTAATGAAGATTTGCAGGCTGACTCATTTAATACTGAGATAGGAGAAGATGATGACCACGACGATACCGTTGATCCTAACGAGGCTGTTGACGAAGAGGAAATCAAGGAACTTGACCCTGACAAAACTTATGTCACAAAGACACAGCGAGATTTCATTTTGAAATATCGCGATGTTATTCAACAAATCAATACCAAACGTTGTTTGTGCTGTGACAGAGAACATCCACGCAGAAAAGCGGTTATTCAGCACTTGCAGAAAAATGGACACAAGGTTCCTAAACATACCTGTTATAATTGTGTAGTTACGTTCGGGCACATCGGTGCTCTCCTCAGCCATATGAGGTCAAACTCTTGCACAGATTTATGGAAGATTATATACAACGAAAATGGAATCACTGATGACTTGGTTTTGGAGGATGAGCCTAAGGAGGTCAAAGTTCAGTATAAAGATATATTTAATGCTAGATCCTATGCTTGCAAACTCTGTCCAGCAAAGTTCCAACTGAAGCAGTTCATAATGAAGCATGTTTTAGATGCTCACGAAGATGGGCAGTCTAGAGTGCCGCTTGGCTGTGTCCACTGTCGAGCTAGGTTTAAGGACAAGAGTTTGCTGAAGAAGCATATCCGTAAAGGCGACTGTACAGTGTATGTAGCGTGTGACTTATGTCCGGAAACTTTCGGGAATATGCAGAGTTTCAACGACCATGCGTTAGCTGTTCATGCTGGTAATTTCGAAACAGATAGCCAGAGTAAATGTGTCGACGGTCGCCCGACTGACTGCCCAATATGTGGAAAGAAAAATAGCAGCTATCCGAATTTAGTAAAACATTTGAAAATAATACACAATGAAGAAAAGCCTCACTACTGCCAACATTGCGATTCTAAATACGAACAGGCTGCTGATCTCAACAAACACATTTACATGGAACATTCTGACAGGACTTTAGGCATGAATCTAAACCATGATCCGGATATGTCCATTGTGAAGGAAGAGGCGGAAGAGTACCATTATTCTTGTACCGAATGCAACGCCATATTTGAGACCGTTGACGCGTGGACAGACCATCAAGTGGCCGAACACAACCAAGTGGCGCATCACTGCGACCAATGCGACAAGAAATTCTTACGTCCTTCTGAGCTTGCGGAGCACAAGAACACTCATTTGAGGGTTAAGTTCTATCCGTGCAGCGTTTGCGCTAACTCTTACAGTACCCCTCAAAAACTGTCTGAACATGTACAACAATCCCATCCAGGGATTGGTGCAATCGCTGCGGCGGATACGGAATTCTTTTGCGACATCTGTATCAGATCATTCAAAAGCCGTCAAGCATATTCAAATCACATGCGTATACATGCTAAAGTACCAACTACGAATAGGAAACCAGGCGATCTCACCCCTACTTCTTCTAACAAAGGGTTCTCACCCTCAATCATAGGCAAGCCCATCAAACAAGTATACCCTATGGTTCAACCCGGCTTCGTATCATTTAAACCTCATTACAATATTCCTAATGCACCCTATTCATGTGATATTTGCGGTAAAGGATTCATGCATAAAAAGAATATATGGAAACACAAAAAAGTTTTGCACGCTGATATACTTAACGAAAGAAACGACAGTGAGGAGAATACTATGCAAGCTTCCACAGAAGAAGACGAATTCAATCCAGATGAAAACGGTGCTATTTTATCCACGCCCCAATTTAATAGTTTCAACTTCGGCAACTTTGCAAACAATGTCCAACAAGCACAACAACAAGATCCAATGCCGTATTCATGTGAACTGTGTCTCAAGCGGTTCCCACTTAGAACCAGTTTGTGGAAACATAAACGTGCTAAACATGGCATTGTAAATCCTAATTCTAGTGGCGGCAATGATACGCAGACGCCATCGGCAAGTGGTGAAGGGAGTAGTAGATCTAGTTGCACAATATGTAGAATTACTTTTTCAGATAAAAAATCTTATTATCGTCATCGAAAAAATGTTCACAAGTCCACAGTACAAATGTGCAAAATTTGTGGCAAGCCTCTTAACTCGACTTTGGAATTGTATGAGCATTTAAAAGCTGCCCACGCCAGAGAACTTTTAGGTTACAACGCTAATCAAGGTTCCAGTAAATCCCATGAAGTATCACAGGAGCTGGAACCAGATTATGACAATGACCAAGAATCAGTGGACCCCAGTGTAGATTACCAAGCACGCTATCCTTGCGACACTTGTGGCAAACAATTTGTCGGTTTATTAGCGTTACAGAACCACCAGTGCGTAAATCAGGGCCCATCGCAACCACAAACATTTGACTGTGAAATTTGCCACAAGAGTTATACCTCAATATCGGCTCTAAAGAGCCATCGTGGATGGCACTTACGGTCACCGGATGGAAAAGCAGCTGCTAATAATAGCGGACTTTGGATGCCACAACACAAAGTCACGAGCAAAATAAGCAAGCATGAAGTTATTGATCCAGTTCAGCTCGCTAAAGTCACGCACACGTCGAGTCCTGCCGCTGCAGTAGCGGCTAAGAGAAGACTTCCGCCTGAGGTCGAAGTTACCGTTGTTAATCCAAACAAGAAAATGCGATCTGACGATTCCGTTGAATTAGAACAGCAAAATTCTTGTTCGGCTGAAGACAGATATTGTACGATTTGTGATAAAGAGTTTACTAAAAGGGCGGCTTATCAGCGTCACATGGACGAGGTACACCAACCGAATTCCGTGTTCTGTCCGGTTTGTGATAAAAGTTTCACTAGAAAGTCGACGTTACTTATTCACATGAAGAAGCATTATGAGAGTGGCGAAGGTAGTTCCAGCATGGTTGGTCAAGTTGAAGAAGATATGCACACGTGCGATTTATGCGGAGCCCAATACGATGATGAACAATCGCTGAGAGCGCATCGAGCGAGGCACCACGGCGAGGAGTCGGAAGAAGACGACGATGAAGATGATGGAGAAGATGGTAATGTGCCCATTGCACCTCCAGGAGAGTTTACGTGTGGGCAATGTGGCGATGGCGTGGCTACACCTCGAGATTTGATCGCTCATCGCACAATGCATGCTACTCCCACTAAATTTTTCTGTAACATCTGCAAAGTGTACTTTGCGAGAGCATTGGATCTCTCGTCCCACACCAGGGCTAGACACGCAGACAATGAAAAGGTTTTTTTTCCGTGCGCAATGTGCGATAGGTTCTATATGAACAAGAAGAGTTTGCAGCGGCACATTGAGATGGCTCACTGATTACCGCCTGCTGAGATCAATAAATCTATCGATCAGTAATATTTGAAAGGTATGAAAGCGATGCGCGTTTGTACTCAATAATGTTAAATAATTACCTACTTCTGTTTCTGTCAGAAGGCCGGTATTGTAGGCATTATACACTGTACATAAAGAGACAATCACCACAGCTTGACTGTGTTCAAAAATGATATTATTTTATCATTTGTCGTCATTCCTTGACTTTTGATTTTAATAGAAATCAACGTTTTATTTTATTTCATTATTGTTTATGTTAGTAAGCCTTTGCTCACGAATTGTGTTATTTATTCTATTCTTTCCGTAGTGATATGAAGACTGTTACAAATTGAATTTGTCGTAACGGTTTATGTGGACTCACTTGGGATACTTATGTCTTTAGATATGTAAGTACTTATCATGATTTATTAATGAATTATGATAATTAATTAAGTAAATATTAATAGTAAACTATTCTATTTTTGAATATTGGAATCACGGGCCAAAATTGTGAAACATAGTCAAAATCAGTCAACCAATTAAAATTTTAAGTATCATTTTAAAAATACTATGATTTTATTTTAAAATCGACGAATCTTATGGTCTTAAGCGTTTTTTCATTAAGTGTCGTGCTTTTAGTTTGTATTGTAAATATTTAGCACTTATTTTATAGTAATTCGGGGTTCAATGAGTTATTGATTTGGTATAAAAACGGTAAGGTCATTTGTGTTTCACTAAAATGTACTGATTATTTTTAGATTTTAAATAATATCCTATGTGAACCACTAAGGGCATATCTCCTCATCTATGGTACGTACTAAGGACATTTTGTAAAAGTAATAGATATAAAGGCCTAATAAATCTGGCAATATTGTATGTTAAATATACTAATAAGATTATATTCTAAGATTTTGGATACTGTTAAATCTTTATACTTTTACAAACAGAATCCGTTTCTCTGCTGCCAAAAAATGATTTCCCATAACAGTAGTTAATAGTATCTCATGTAGGCATAATATGTTCCTGTATAATAAAGTTAAATGTATATTCTTGAATTGTGTACACTGTAAAAATCTGCTTTACGATATAAATACTAAAATTGAATAAGCTTCCAAATCTATTAGTGTCTAGTACCAGAAAATTTCAAGCAATATTGTTACCTTTCTAACCAAAACGGTGCAAAAAGACATCTGTTTCAAATGATGCATTTTGTAAGAGTTATATGTACAAATTATGAATACGGACGATTGTATAAATATTCTTGAGGTTGGATTGTTTGTCATTTATCACGGTTCAATAATGATGATAAAAATAGCGTATTATTATTGTCGACGTTAGTACTGAGACGCCATTATAAAAATGATGATGAATTCGCTGACTAATGAGTTCAAGTTTCAAAAATGTATGTAAAGATATAGAAATAGGAAGGAATAGTATATCTGTAACATAAACACTTACCTAACTTTTGCAGATTCTTTTGAAAATGTACCATAAAATGTGAACAGTACAGATGCATTTCGGCTGTGTAATTTCAAAACCTAGTAAGGCACATTAACGTTATTTAGTTTTTATTTAATTTATAATTTTTTACGTTTAACAGCAGCTGATATTTGCTGGAAGTCCTGTACCTAAGGTCCGTTTAGATATTTTGACACTGCAAATGAATACTTACTGGTAACACCTGCCATTATGACGAAATCCTATTTTTTATAAGGTTTTAAAATTTTACTGCCGAAATGCATCTGAAGTGTTCTAATTTTCGCACATAAGCTTTTAGTAATAAAATATAATAACAATATGGTGAATTCTTGTCTCCGGTAACAGATCTTTTGATTATTCAAGAATTCTATACTTCCAGAAAGAAAACTTGGTATTGTGATATTGTAATCAGTGCTGTAATTTTGGGAAGCCATTTGCAGTAGTTATATTTGTCAGCCTCCGTGGCGTAGCGGTCGTGAACGTGGCCGCTGCGCAGGAAGCGCGGGTTCGATCCCCGCTCATTGCAAATATTTGTATGCATGAATATGGGTATTTGCATTGGTCTGGTCGTGCCTCGGAGAGCATGTTAAACCGTCGGTCCCGGTTGCCATACTAACATCTCTGGCACAACATCTCTGGAACAATCGCCTTTGGGTTGTGGAGGTCAGATGGCAGTCGCTTCACGGAAAAATGTCGAAGTTTAGCCAAATCCGCAGTTGGACTGGTAAAAGCGGACCCCAGACTCCAAGCCTATCACTTCGGATGCGACTGGGATTAACGCTAGGATGAAGACGATTGGCAGTAGTTATTTTGTCTTAAATTTTAAAACAGTATATTGTGTTTTAAAATCAATGAATCTACCTATTTCAAAAATAGCTGGTGACTTCCATGAATAAAATAATTTGCAAGCTGATTGTTGATCAAAAGTTTTATATGTGCTGCTGTAAAATTAGACTTTGAGATCGAATATTTTATATCTATCTTCTTGTACAAATACTGGCGCTAGTTGCCATTTGAAAATCAACTTTAATTTGTATTTAAATGGAGTTGATTATACATTGACCAGATTATGAGAATTTGTGCAGGTTCACCATGCTGTGTTGTACATACCTACTTCACGATGGCGTCTCATTTGTGAAATATTGTTGTCCATAGATGAGGTTCATTTTTGTCATCTTTGTGGTTTGATAATAAAGTGACTTAATGATTATTATTTTTGACTTTTATTTAATAATCACCTTTAAGCAACGCGGGTCAGGGTTTTGTACTTATTTTAGAAACCTTTTTTTGCGAAATCCATATTCTGCAACATCAAAATCATCGAAAGCTATTTGTCAACGTAACCCGCCTAGCAGAATACTTTTTCTACGTACAACAATCTGAAATAGGTACCACGTGAGGGTATCACACCCTACTTACCCTAATCTATCTTGCCATTCAAAAGTAAGTAGGTATTGTAGGTTTTACCTATAGGTACCTACTAAGTAGGTGAGGATCGAACCCAATATTGAGGGTGGGCATAAGTAATCAGGTATTGCTAGAATAATACACAGTATAGATTGCACAAAACATTTTAATATAAACTTAAAAAGTCGTACAACAATATGAAAAATTATTATTGACTAATTATATTAGCGGACATGGAGAGCCGCATTTACTATATTATTATGCAAATATTATATTATCTTTAACACTTCCATCGAATATATCTTACAAAAGAAAGAAAAATAAAAAGTATCTTTATAATAAAAAATCTCATTACACTAAGTTGTATTATTATTAAACTTACATTATAGATTTTATCTACAAAATACTGTAGCTATTCGGTCAGTTTCTCAATCGACAATCGCCGACATTATTATATATTACGTAATAATTAATCATAGGGTATTAATAAAGTACACTTAAAAATTGAAATCATACAACTAGGCTTAATTCTAAATCAAAATATAAAAATAGTAAAAAATAGTTGTACATATCAGTTTAGGTACAACGTTGTCAGTGTTGTGCATCGAACCCGGGCAAGCAGCTAGGGCCGCCTGCCGCCTACACTACACTACATACGTACGTCCTACACTACCACTGATCTCTCCATTGAAAAACTGCACCGACCGCCAAGTGAAATATAAAAAAGATAAATAACACATAGTATTTATTTATATGAATTTGCATGCACCCGTTATCTTTATGAATTGAGAAATATTTTTTCTATCATTTATTCATATTCATGTCTTTTAACAATATAAGTATACCATACACGCTAAGGCCGGCGCCGCGACGCGGACGGCCGGTAATGTACACAAGGACTAATATCTTCTTAAAAAAATACTGTTAGATTGAAACGTAGCTAAACCTATAATATATTATTATGTATATTATAATTATTATTATTATAAGGGTACAATCGTACGAGTGATTACACTATGTGAGATCTCCGACGCCTTCGGGCGGCCCGCCGCCGTCCGACCACGTCCGACCGGATATGCAAACATTACAACATACGAGTACAATACTTAGGTACCAGTACACTATAATAGTAAGTATGAATTATCAATTTCAATATTAAAAATACGTAATTTCTCTATTGGCCAACATTTCCACGTGAAAAATTAGACGATTATCGCGTACGAATATATATTATGTATACATATTTAAATATCAGTATTTTCTTAGATCGGAGGACGTATGTATACAGGCTCGCTCTAGAAGGTACGTCGTCGTAAGCGCACGTGGCCGATCGGCCATTCGCTCCCTTACACCCTACGAATATATCGATATCGAACGAAGACATCAAAAACTTGACTCGGCATTAAATATTACGAAAATAAATCGCCGGCGAGTCGCGCGGCAGATTATTGCTCCTATCGATAAATTTACACATCGACGTAACGAACGAGAATACAAAAAGTTATGGAAAATCGTACGGATATCACAAGCGGCGGGCGGCGCGGGACGCCCCCGCGGAAAATAAAAAAATAAATCGCGGCGCGCGTCTCTCTCGTAAAAAAGTAAAGACTCTATGAGCGGGTCGCGCGAGGCGGCTAGCGCGCATGCGCGGCTCAGTTGGCGAGCAGCAGGTGCGCCGGCGCCGGCGGGTACGGGGGCGCCGCCGCGGGGGTCGGCTCGCGCCGCGCCACGAAGTACGAGGCGGGGTCCGCGGCGGGCGACAGCGCGCGCGACGCCATCTGCTGCTGCATTGCGCGCTGCTTGATGTAGTTGCTGAACTCGGTGGGCGACATGCGGTTCGCGCGTTTGCTGCTTGTCTTGAGTTTGGTGCTGCCGAACTTGGTCTGTGCGAACGTCGCCGTCGTGAAGGTGAGGGGCTGCGCGCGGAAGGGCGGCGCCGGGGAGAAGGCGGCAGGCGCGGGGGGCGACGGCGCCGCCGCAGGCTCCACCGGCCGGAAGCACTGGGCTTCGGGGTTGAATGCTCGTGTCACCTGAAATTTCATACAAAAATTAGTATTTTCTTGATATTGGTTGGTCTCATCTTTGTATGTCCCAAGCGATCTGATGTTGTAATGCTATTGACAACCTCATTTTGAAAAGTTGGTATGATTTTGTACATGCATAATACGTGACGAGTTTATAGTCATCAATGAGACATTGTACGGACTGTCACTTTATTTAATATGTACTTCATATTATAAGTAATACAGTTACTCCATAGAGAGAGAGGCATTATTGTGGAGAGAGGCATTATTGTAATTTAAGTGATATGGCGCTAAAAATGTAGAGCACACTAAGACATTTGACACATGATGCCGATTACCTATTTATCACTTTTATCTAGGTTACCTGACTATCTTTATTGCCAAAACGCATAGCCAGACATCATTAATTGATTTGGTCATTGTTTTCGAAAATAATATATATTATTTTATTTTTAATTCTATGGTCACAGACAGTCTAGAATCTAAACTAATTCTAGACTAGATAATAAACAGCGCTAGATAAAATAGTATTGAACTAGTGTTTATTATTGTCGACGGCGCGGTTCGTGATTCAGCGTCGTCTGACCTACTTTTTCGTGGTATTAAGGTGAATTTCCACGGTGCGTGATTTTTAACGAAAGAATAAGAATCAAACGGCACAATTAATGGGCTAATTGACATAATTGATTATGTAATACATTTTCGTATATTCCCGAAGAAAAAAAAATCTGAAATGTCAAGCTGCAAGACGGTCAATGCACGCGTAATTTAACTGCGGCTTGTTGTCAATATTAAGACGTCGAATTTTTCCGCATTGTCCGTAGAATCACGCACCCTGGAAATCCACTTTTAGGTGTAAGTATGTACTTTAGTAAAAAAATATTATAATCCTTACCTCTCTGTCAGTCCTCTCATCAGCAGCTCGTTCGTCGCTGCTGAAGAGAACCTTCACCGCACCCTTTTCACCGATGCGGTACGACACTTCACCTGAAATAAGGAGACGTTTCGTTTAGTTTAGATTTAGTTTCCTTACAATCGAACTTCTTATCACTGAGCATGGCTTACGGTTACAAAATTATGTGATGCTGTAACACAATAGTAAACAATCAACATTGGATATTATAAATAGATACCTAACAATGAGATGGGAATGTGTGTAAATTTATATGGAGCCCCACCAAGATTTTTAGGACCCAGGTCAAACACATCTGCGAGCCTATATTCATTTTAGTTACGATAGAAGGAGCTAGCATAGTGGAACCTTCTCCAAAGTGCAAGCTTTGGATCCAACTGGAATTAACGCTGGGATGATGATGACAACAGAACCAATAGGAAGGCCAGTGTAGATATCTTATGAACTTTTTGTCAATTATGTCAAACCTGCTCATTCATTCTACCCAAAACACCTAAGCATATTATCTTCATCAACTTGCTTTAATACATTATTTTCAACCCACTCATATCATATCATACGGTATTAAGTTAGCTTTATGTTGCATGCTTCCGTCTCACAGCCCTCACAGAGCAGGCCCTCTAGACAAGTGGCAATTCGCTGGCCGGCGTTAAATGGAATAGAATGACGAATGAATGGGATTTGACGTATTTGACAAGCGTTAACGGCTGTCATATACGTCAAATCTTTTATATTCGTCATTCTATTCCACCAAACGCCGGCTAGCGAATTGCCACTTGTTTAGAGGGGCAGGGCTGGTCTCGTTTGCCAGTCATGGCGTCATAATACAATCTATGTAGAACAATCGTTATCATCACTAGTTAACTTGTTGGTGCAACTGAGATAAAATTACCTTCGTTTCCAATTATAGCTCTTATTATGTCTACACAGTAGCAGCTTAGTAAGAAATGGCCATCATTCTACTCGAAATATTAATTGCGGCAGAACGGCTCGAATGTCGGTGACGCGAGACTCCGAGAAGCGACTTACTATTGTCCTCACTGTTTCAGCGATGTTATTTTAAAGTTGGTTTAGTATTAAATTAAGAAGATATTTATTTTTGAAATGAAGAACCTTTTGTTTACAAGTATCTTGGTCCACAATAATCCGCTGCCTATCGTGAGTTCCTGGGTTTAATTATATATAAAGCCTGACAACACCCAGACTTTTTATAATACTTGCAAGGCTGGTTCAGGTAACTATTCTCCGATTATAAATAGATATCTACTAGATACTCATAACAATATTAACATCTGGATTTTTGTTCTCACCTGGATCCACCCAAACAGCGAGATCCCGTGGAAGGTGTTCCAGTACATCTCGGACAGGTACGCCCGATTCTCTTGCTGCCCGTTCCAGTACGGGGTCTAAAGGACCCCCTGTCTTCAGACAGCGGAACGCGGACCCTCTGCATGGTCTGTCGGGGTACCAGTGACCCCGGAACTTATCCTTGAGCGCCTTTTCGAGTTCTTCACCGAAGATGTTGACGCGCCGCCTCGGTAGCTTGTTGTACAGGTACGATATGACGAAGTTTAGGGCAACTTGCACTTCAATATGCATTTTTGAGCTCACTGTGGACAAAAGAAAATTCATGTCAGTATGTTTGTTCATTAAGTTGCAAAATTTTGTGTGCCTGTAAGGTTGATGATGACGTTTAATTATATCAAGGTAAGTGTATCTTGTTGCGCATTTTAACAACAGTTTTAACATTTCATAATTATATGTACCTACCTACTATCATGCTGCTGCTGGGTCGATAGGTTTTTAGGTAGGTATCTATAAGAATCAAACAATTCCACCTTGGCAAATTTGAAGGAACTTAATGCTACTGCATAGTTCATAGTTCTGTTCTAAAATTCGATCCAAAGGAGAACTTAAGGTATCGTAACTCCATCCAATTTTGAAAACTCGGGTTTTCAGGTATATAAACTTTATCAAAGCCCCTGGTAGCCCGGGTTTTCGATTTAATTAAATAAAAATACAAAACATCCATAGACCTACTGGGTGTAAGGGGAACGCTCTTGAAGCCAAAGACTCTGGTAGTACTCCGGGTAGACTACATATTGGCATAGTATTTTTTCGATTTGGTGAAAAAATATAGAATAGAATAGAATAAAACTCTATTTGTACACCATTTACATAACATTTTAGAATTAAATATAATTTATCATCAACACTTGTTGTACAAATATTTTATTTAAGTAAAGAAAAATCGTTTAACTATCATTATTTATTCTCGATCGTATAAGGAAAGTTCAATGAAACGGGAATTTCATAAAAAAAACATCACAACAAAAAAGCATGCGCTTGGCGCCATTTGCTTTTTTCTGTAATGAAGAAGAAAATGAAAAATACATAGAGCTGATTTTTTTTTTGTTTATTAAATCGAATAAAAAAAACATGGTCAATATCTAGTGTACCCGGAGTACAACGAGAGGCCTTCGGCTTCGGGAGCGTTCCCCTTACATTACATCCGGTATATGACGGGGTAGGTAGAGAGAATGAATCGCCAGGTTTCGCGATTCTTGCATACTTACAAAACAAACTAGCACATTTTCACGAGGTAAAAATAAATAGATGTGTCTTAATTTTGAATGTTCTTAAAAGTGTCTTTTTTAACGCGCGGAAATACCCGCGAATACATCAACCGAAGCTAGCTTGGGTGGTTATTCGTTTTCGGTTTGAAACCCGTTTTGATTTTCGTCCTGAAAACCCTGCAAGCCTGCATTTTTTTGGATCCGAGTAAACACGGCCTAGTTGCCCTAGAACTTATGAGTAGGTACAGAATATATATCTACACATCTATATCTAAGTATATTATACAGTATCTGAGATACTATACCATTTGACCCCATTTAACGGTAGGCTATAAGCGCTATCGCTGACGGTGTAAAAACTTAAAATGACATCACAAAGGAAAAAGATGGACCTTTTGCTGACAGTAACCTTTTTAAGTTGCTCTCGAGACTACTCGTCTCAAGAAACAATTCTGACACAGATATATTTAATGTTAACCTAGTGCAGCTGCGGTTAAAAATTAACCTCACTACTGCAATACGCTTGAATTTTCAGTCAATTGTTTACCTACTGAATATAAATACATTTATTTGCTGCAGTTTTATGCGCTTCTCTATTTTCTAAAATATTTTTTCGTTCGCCCACTAATAAATTAATTTTGTGCGAATCAGACATTAAAATAATTATATTAAAAGAGGGCGTTCGCAATGCATCAATACGAATCGCCATCCAGAAAAGTGTGAAAATACAAGTATGTAATAAAAAAGTAATACCTAAATCATAATATAACTCAATCAAATTAGGTAGGTGGTTCTATTAGATCTGTAAAACTAAAGGTTTATGTAGGTCCTATCTAATATATGTATGTAGATACTTACTTGCTACTTATAATGATAGTAGGTAGGTACCTACAACATGAAACGATATTCAGTCAGAAGCCTGATGATACCGACCCTGACAAGCAATGACAATGCAAATAAAATAAAAATACATTTCCGTATTTCAATGTTTTAGTTATTACATCTAGTATGGTCTCAAATCGATTCCGTTATGCGATGTAGACGTAACAAATCGATAAAATAGAATCGATTTGCTACCGAGAATAGCCGTTGCTGGGTAATTTGCAAATCCAATATTTAAATAGGTAGCTATTACCTACTTCAAAGACGGTTAGACTTCCTAGTAATGATCGATTGTTAAATTGCTTTATACCTACTTAAATCATTTAATTTGGGTAGGTACGTTTTGTTTGAAGTCTTAAGTGATCATACATGACCTAAATTATGGAAATATTTACTGAGAAGAGATAAGAGTTTAGAGAATGTATTTTTTGTCTTCAGAGCATTCTTAGTACATATTAGTAACTGGGTGTGAGAGTAATGATAAGGCATTATGGTTCCTAATTGTGAGTGTGACCGGTCATCGCTCTCTAATTTACTATTTAGATACTAAAGCTTAGCTCAGGACATAATGAGTTCAGAAATGTGTAGATACTGTTCATAGACACTGGTACAATTTATAGTAACATTGTTACCTAATGAGACAGGTCTGATTGTTCACTCGCTTATTTCACATAATCGAAAACTGAGCAATAGATAGGTACGACAATAGATAAGCAATATTATTATAGTTTAATAATAATGCGGTGCTTTCTGTCACGAAACTCACCAAGCTAATACTTTTTGACTAGGAGTTAGATAATTATGTTGTGTTGACAGTTCTTGTTAGCGTCGCGTGTAAAGTTGTCTGTTACACTACATAGTACTCGTAGAAGTAGAAACATCCCACTAAATATTGCGTGGGTTTAGTCACGTGCGAGATTGGCCGTGACTGCCGCATTTTGTTTTTCCGACGCTAAGCTAATATTTAGGGAACTCTTGGCTAAAATATGTCTTCATATTTTTGTAGCTTATTGTGTTGCTTCATGTGACAATGAAAGTTGAATTCTGAATCATATCTATTTATGGTATGTTATTATTGGAAGTGAATAAACTCTCTTATCAGTCATTTTAGGATTGAATGACTTTGTAGAGGCATTGCTTTTTAAGGTTTTATGAAGGTATTTCAAATATTTGATGTTGATAAAATATAAAAATGGTTGACCGCCAAAACGGGCCAAGCGAAGCAAGCAATAGGAAAAGTTTGAATTGTTCTAGACGGGGTTTGAATCCGCGATCTTCGCCTTACAGGGGCAATGCTTTGACCAACCAATTCAAATTTCTCCTTTTACATCTGTCTTTGAGGCGACAGTGGAGTGTTTACCTATATTTTAAGTATCTATTCCGATAGATACTTAAAATATCGGTAAACACTTTTTCTTTTCACTTTTTCAATCATTTTTAAACACTGATTTTTACTACTCCGCCTTAACAATATGAATGAAATTTTTAAAGCATTTTGCATGCTAAATATTCAAATCGATTAAAATACGAAAGGTTTGAAACGGTCTAGGCGGCGTTTGAACCCACGATCTTAGATTTTTTATTGATTTTGATATTTTGATTGACTTGATTTGAATATTTGCAAAATGCTTTCAAAAATTCATTTATTAGTGCCGGAGTCCATCCGTTTAATTTTTCACATTCATGTATGTAGTAAGATTATTTATTATTTTCAAAGTGCTATATCTTGTTTACTCGAGACTATTCTAGAAGTAAGTTCATTTCTTTTCTGATGTGTCGCTAGATATTTCATCCGTACGTGATCGTGTTTCGCATGAGGTGGAACAATCATTAAGTATACGAGGCACGGTAGAAATATTTATTTTATAGTCTTGAGTTTTATCGCGCCGTTGTAAAATCTCAAGTTTGAAATTGAATTTGATGACTGCGTCTTTTGATTAATCAGAGACGTATCTAAACTACCGTACAGTTTTATGTAATGTGGTAATTGCATTTTTAATTAGTATTTCCTTTGGTTGCGTGTGAAACTGAAATACCTACGGTTTATAATCCTCCTATTAAATTACGATTTATGATGTTTTGTCTCTCTCTCCCTATTTATTAATTAGGGAATTTCTTTTTACTGTTCGAAAATTTTAAGCCACCTTGGCTTTTGCGGGAGCAACTACCGTCTAACTCCTAACTTCGTAAGGTAAGCTTCCGCCAGATGCATGTCTATTAATCAAAAGATGTATCCAACTAGTAAGTGAGATTAACTTGTACCTCAAAGATGTTACTGGAGCCACAAATACCCTATAAACATAACGTAGATATCTCACTCATTGTAAAAAAAAGAGAACTTCATTCTAAATCGAAGCAAAATGATAAAGATAAAGATTTATATACCTATCTACACTGGAAGCTGTCATAAAAATATCACAGAAACAGATTGGCAAAACATGGCGTCTACTAAAAAAATATTTTCTTCTCTCAGATCAATAGACGATGATACTCTTTGAAGCCAAACACAAATATTTGTCTATCCGATACCCAAGTTGGCTGATGTGGGCGTTTCAATATATTCAACTTACATTATTGTTTTTGAGACTACGTAAGAAGTTACATAATCATGATCGAGAATTTTCTAGAATTCTGATATAAAACTCCATCGGGAAATCCATTTTGATTGTCAGGATGAAGCGGTAAAGTCTGCGCTGGGCATACGGTATTCAGTCCATTCAGATAACAAAGATAGTAATTATGACTTCGATCAATAGAACAAATAGTGTTTTAGCGATTTTGATAAAACGACATTATTAGTTATCTTAATATGTCCGCAAATCACATTTTAGATGATTTCAAAATCAGTTCAGTATAAAAATAAACGTACAATAGAGACTGCCTTAGATATATAGGGATAAAGACCTTTAAATGAACTTCGTAGACGGTACGGAAATAGATGAAAGGGTTCCAAAGACCCTTATAGGGATTGACGAACTTCAAGTACCAACTAAGTAGACATAAGTTCATTCTGACTGAATTTTTACCAAGAAAATCTTGCACGAATAAAAATGATTTAACTGTAACTTTGAAAGTTAACAAGGTCCATGTTTACTTAGGCTTGAGGCAAAACTGGCAATAAAATTAATGCCTTCGAGGGACTTTTCAAAAGGTATAAAAATATCATAAAACAACAACAACACGTAAAGTCGCCGAGACCAATTTCTGTTCTGAATGCCAATCAATTTTATCTCGCAAATCCGTGACATTATGCCCTTCAGCGTTTAGCTTAAACATTTTTGTTGTTTTATTTTGTAATTTTCCACAAGAACAATATCTGTACATAATCGATGCTACTTTAAAAGATTTACGTCAAAATCATAGTCTTTTGTAAACTTTGTCTTTGAAGCATGTCAGACACATACGTGCTCGTAATATTTGACTAAAGTACTGAAAAACAAACGTCACTTTTTGTCATTATTTTTAGTAATAAATATCTTCCAACAACATTATTCAACAGCCAACAAATATACGTGTCTTCTATTTTAGGCACAGTGGATACATTTGGACCGTACAATTCCGTATCCACAAATATCTAGGTTACCAGCCGACATAATACAGAGAAGCTTCCAGGCACATTTTCCAGCTAAATGGTTCCCACCATTATATTTCAAACAAAGCCACCCTTGTCACGAGGAAGGTCATGATGAGGAATGACGGTCTAAGCCTATGGTACGAACGTAAGCGTTTAGCGGGTAATATTTTATTTTGTTTAACTATTAATATAAATATGAACGGAAGACTTTATGTAGTGAAAATGTATAAATTGTAAACTAATTCTCAGCAACATTGAGGAACTATTTTTAATTTTAAATAATTTATAAAAAAATAATCTAATAGCAAGTAACAGTAAAATAATTCAATTTTGAGGACACTGAGCGATTTAATGACATGTAGTATAAACGCTTCATATCATGCTTTCGACCTAACATAATGTGGTTTCCCATGCAAGCTACGGCAGTTTGCCTAACCATGTGAGTTGCGAGGTATGAAGGTCGGGGTAATTAATTTACCTAAGATTAATCGCGTACGTGTTGCCGATTCGCGATAAAAGCCTTTTACAAAGCATTACTACACGGGATCAAAGGGATATTGATGGGATCGCCCTTTATAGGGTTGGGACATGCGGCTTCAATATGTCACATGTGGTTACGTGATATTGACAGTTTTTGTGTGACATTATTTCTATGAGATATATTGTATTTATCTTACGGATCGGGGACAGTTCGGCTTATTCATGTCAATAAATACGATCAAAATATGTTGTATAGTTTTGCCTCGGAAAGAAATGGGCCGTCGGAATCGATAAAGGTACCTGTTCTCGTCAGCCCTAATTACAGATGTGATTAATTACATCTTCTTCATCCTAGCGTCAAACCCCGTTGCATCCGAATCTATCAGCTCGGAGTCTGGGGTCCGCTTTTGTCAGTCTAACTGCGGATTTGGCTAAACTTCGACATTTTGCGTGAAGCGACTGCCATTTAACGTCCACAACCCAAAGGCGATATCGAAGCATTGCAATTGGATCAGTTGTTGGACTTTTGAGGGCTCTAACTACCCGTAACGACTGCCGTAGATGTTTGTATGGCAACCGAGGCCGACGGCTTAACGTGCTCTCCGAGGCACGACCAGACCAATGCAAATACCCATATTCATGCATAAAAATATTTGCATTGAGCGGGGACTGATTTAATACATATTGGAAACAAATATTTAGCTATGTATTGAGAGTACCTACCGTCCTACATACAACAATGATGGCAATTTGAACGTTATTGTCTCACAACCGAAAACTACTTTTGGTAAATATTCCTGATAAGCATTTGTAAGTCATTCAAGAATAAGTGGTCTGGTTAACGGCAATTGTTAGCTCCCTATTATAATAAATATAATAAAGTATTAGTGCATCTATTCAGGATTTGATTAGTAGTATTTCGTATACTAATAACTTAGCATTGCTTGTAATATGGGATTCTAGATTACAGGTGCCTAAATATACTTACCTACAACATGTTGATGATGTATTTATACCAAAAGTATACTGTTTAACACTATAATCTCTGCAATAAAACTGTCACATCAAAATGGAAGACCGGCAAAATAAAATCGTGGTAAGTAGGTCAAGTATGTTGGAAGCCGATTATGTAGTTGCAAGTTCCTGACTTAAAATTAACATATTGTTACAATGGCAGACTTGTAAGGCTGTTAGTGATTTGCTTTAGGAATTTGTCTGTTGTTCAAGAAATTTTTAATTTAGTTGAGGAATAGAGCGGCTTAAACTGATCCCAAAGTGATTTACTGAAATACATAATACCTACTTTACTGATTGTATGTATGGGGAAATTAGTTTGCTTGTAAAACTGCATACAGGGGTATTTACTTTTTATTATTGTGTGTACCGTGTTTCACCTTACAATAAAACGCATACAAAACACATCCAGACTCAAAGCAATTACTTGTGAAGTACTCAAGCTGTTGACGTTCGTGGGCGTCAAACCCATAATACTCGACGCAATATCATTAAATGAGTCCACATAAAAATTGCACCATCTCTGCACTCAGATTTTCAAAGCGGAGCTTTTCCACATTTCAGTATATTTTCCTTCCCATGTGCGTATATTGAAGTCAGATATAATTTCTTATAAACTTACCTGCATCTGTTTAAAAATGCATGTGTATCTGTATAATTTACCTATCTTATAACGCATCCACATGCGTTAAGTATAGGATTTCTTTTACGGATTTTCCCATGCAATGTCAGGACAAGCTGCAAATTAGAGTAGGTTTATACACGGCGGAGGACCGGGAGCAATGAAGCACATCTATACTAACCACCCAACAGTTCCCAAAATGATGGCTGTAAATTAGGGTAGTTATCTAATTAAACAGTTGAATCAGGAAACAATCCTAGTTGCCGCCACCGCACATGTGCCACTCAAAAGTTGTATTCCTTGTGATAGTGCACTATCACGCCTTTAATTTACTTTAATGGCAGCCACACGTTTTTCACAACATATTCGGTTAATTTGTAAATATTTATTTGAATAAATATTATAAATAAAATTATAATTAAATATTAAAAAGAATAAATTAATGTAAGTATATTGAATACAGACGGAGGTCCGCCATCGTGTTCCTAATTCTGTTTCCGTGACCCATTGGTTCATAATTCCTAAATAATACTATACCAGGCCTTAATCTATCTCTGTACTAAATTTTATTAAGATCCGTTAAGTTTGTATGGCGTGATAAAGTAGCGAACACATCTATAGAATGACGAATGTATGGGATTTGACGTTTATGAAATGCGTTAACGACTGTCACATACGTCAAATCCCATAAACTTGTCATTCTATTCGTACGTTGTCGTTCGTGGTAAGAGTTCGTCAAGTAAGAAACTGGACAAAGTTGGTAACGCACCGAGCACACTTTACGAGTTGCGCTTCTAGGCATCTCACCTAAGTACCTATTTCAATTGTGAAAATGTTTGTAATCCTACAAAATTTTCTAAAACAAACTTAACTAATGTGTTTGCTCCGACGAATTAACAATGTAGGTGTGACTTTAGTATATTTGAAGACTACACACTTTACCGCACAATTTGCGCAACACGACCGTATTTACCTAAGTGTTTCACATATAAGACATTCATGTCCCTTTTAACCCTGAAAACTTAGACCAATAAACATAGATTATGTTACTCAGCATATTCTGTTTCGCTACCTCATTTTACCCAAAACCGACCTTTCATTACTAAGAACAATACGCAAGATAATAATTCAAGTTAACCCGGCCTACGTCAGTTCATCTCCGTACTATGCTATTACGGCACTCGAATCGATCTTTACGAACGAAACCGAACGTTTTGAGGACATACGGCCTTAAGTTCGCCTGTCCTATTTATATCGGTAACCCGGTATCGATCTGCCGCCCCACTAGCCGACAACCCCCTATCTTCGCATATGCGATCTTATCACTTAACGTATAGAAATTAAGTTTAAATTCCTTTACTCAAGTATTTGTATGGGTTTAAAATAGTTAAGTTGGACCGAGTTGTGTTGATTCCAGTATTATTCTTGGTACGCCTCATAGTTTTTCTTGTATCCAGTTATAAAATAGTGGCCGTTGGAATTAAATCGGGATGTAAAAAGAGCTACGCTACTTTGTGTTGTCCTGGTACACTTAGTAGGATACACTTTACTTTGATTTATAGTGGTGCTACTGTGAATTCAGGATAATGTTTTTGTTTAGTTCGAAGCGTTTACAGTTCTTTTATTTTGCTGTTTCCCAGAGTAAAGTGCCAGAGATACCTACTTCTAATTATATTCAGATGATGCTATTAGCTGTGCTATTAGATATGTATCGATGTTCTTAAATATAATTAAGTAAATCCGCCAGGAATTTATAAAAATATCAAGTAAGTTATAGAGCTGGCTAAATTTACATCCTTGATATTATTAAAAATGGCCTTTATCCGTCTAGGGAGGCGTAGGCGTTCGTTTCTTAGAGAATTGTTGAATATTTTAACAAAAAAGAATTCTTCTAAAAAGCCTGACCTTATTCCTCTCGGATTCTCGGATTCACCCAACCGTTTTGGCTCGTTATTGGAAAAAGATTTAGGTTAGTCTAACTGTGGATGCGAAGCTCTACAAATTCGCACTTAAAGAGATTATTTTATGCTTTATTAGCTCCCTTCGGGTCATTTAACATAGGACAAAAAGATTGAATAAACCATTGGGCATTGGGGCTTGGAACCATCTTTTATGTCTTAGGGTGCTTACATATAGAAGCTGGTTGGCCCGGTTCGACCAGCAGGCGGCGATCGGCTTTTGTTTCCAATACCGGATATCGGTGTCGGACGCCGATAGCCGACACCTTGTGCTGTTTTCACATTTATCCGATAAAGTCGGCCCGATACGGCCATTTGCTCGATAGTTAGGGATGCTAGGAGTAAAAAAAGAAAAAAAGTGCAAACAACTTTTCGACCTTATTGACATGACATGGTATCGAGTTTTTTTTTCGTATACTCGTGATCAACGTCATCAATTAAAGCGAAAAGACATGTAACTCAGAAAATGTCCTTAAGGTCGAAAATTGCTTGCATTCGCCTTTTTAGTCTCTTTGTGTACCGATATCGGGCTAAAAAAGTGGCGTTGGCTCCGATAACCGATATCGGGCCGGACAATATGAATGAGAGATACATATCTCATACTTTTGACTTCCTCCGATATCGGATGTCGGATATCGGATATCGGATGAGTGTAAAAACGCTCTAAGACCTGTAATCAAGAATGTCCACAAATCCGTCATTTTCCCATACGTTGTTTACTAGGTACATAGTATAAATAAAACAAAGTCGCCTCCCTTTATATGTACGCTTAGATCTGTAAAATTACTTGTTCAACCATACAAACAAACAAACTCAGAAACTTTATAATACTAATATAGTATACATAGTATCAATTTCAACAAGAAAAGAAATCAACAAGAGATATTTACTATAAAGAAATATAAAAACTCTCCACCACGCAAACTTATTTACACATACCCTACAAAGTTTAAACATACGTCTATTGCACTGGCTAACCTGCTTGCCTATGTAAGCACCCTTACACGTTAGTATATACAGTTCGTTGTAAAAGGAGTTATGTGGTGTAAATGTAAACACATAAATCCACAGTGTTATTATAAGATGTAGCTGGTGGAGCTGAGCGTTTTAATGACATGTGTAATCGTTGGGCATGTAAGTGCGAGCACACTTTAATACTAACAGAGATGTATATAGTAGATATTTATGTTATATTTTTATTGGTTGTTATTCATGTTTCACTCTTTTTGTTAGTTATTTATTTCTTCTACTAACTCCTGTTATTAGATTACTAACTTTCATTAGTTTTAAAGGCAAAGAAGCTCATAGGTAAATGGTAGGGTACTTATGCAGCTGCGATTGATGTCCTAGCAATAAAGATGGGAAGACAATTTAGTGGTTCGGTCTCAACAAAATTAAGAGTACCAGCATGACAATTGGAGCGCTGCCAGTCAACAATTTTATCAGATAGGAAACAACGTAGGGTATGTGACAATTTCCATTGGCGATTATTTTACTTCCCAAAGAACCCTGACGATTCTACTCACCAGCTGAAACACAAATTTATGTTATCCGTACCGTTTTATACTCGTATTTCCTGGATACTTCCTTAGTCGGATATGCCTTAACTTGACTGCAACACTCCGTAGTTTCGTTTTTTCGCCGTCACAAAGTGTTTCCGTAAACTGAAAGCTGAAAATCTTCAAGTAAAAGTTCCGTCTAGGCAAGAGTCTTTCATCATAGACCACATCCGTTTCAAAACATAATCATTTTGGGAAGTTATATACTGGCAGCCAGTATTCCTGACGAGGTAGGCAGAGCTGTATTAAAGGTATTAAAACCCACATTTCGAATCGCAATAAGTGAGCCTTTAACTTTTTGGTCGACCATATGTTACTCGTAATATCAGATAGAGAACAGCTCTATATATTATACGCTTTGAACAACACCCATCTGCTGGGAAATGGGGAGCTAAACTATTGTTTCGAAAGCATTATTGTGTAATAGATATAAAGTCCAGTTCCAGTTATACTAGTCTGTTGGCTATAAAAAGCAGTTATTGTTAGTTTTAATAGACTATTTACTTAAGACGTTGCAGAAGAAGCTATTGTTCTTAGCTGTAACAAAAGTGTAGAGAAGTTGAGAGTCGAAGAATAGGCTATGAAGACGTAAGGTTTGAGAGGTAGCGGTCTTTGTTTAATTCTCAATATATTTGATATACTAAATTATTATAAATAAAAAACTGATTCTGAAAAGTTCGAAACAAGCTTTATAGCAGGCGGTACCCATTTGCAAATCTCAAACCAGATGAAAATTAATGGATACCGCCTGTTATAAAGCTTGTTTCGATCTGTTCAGAATCAGTCGGGTTTTTTATTTTTAATAATTTATTTTTAGCATTTTTTGTTATAGCAGCAACAGAAATAAATCTGTAAAAAATCACCTGCTTCGCTATCACGGTTCATGAGATTTAGCCTGGTGTTATTGACAGACAGACAGCGAAGTCTTAGAAATAGGGTACCAGTATGAAACTCTAGGTATGGAATCCTAAAAAAACAGGAATTTTCTATGGCATAAAGCAACAGAAAGTTAGCCTGGTGACATTGACAGACAGACAGCGAAGTCTTAGAAAAAGGGTACCAGTATGAAACTCTAGGTATGGAATCCTAAAAAAACAGGAATTTTCTATGGCATAAAGCAACAGAAAGCTTACAAAGAAATCTAATCAAATTTTTATATGAATTTTTCGCAGTATCTTGAGACTTGTAGCATTCCAATATAAATGGCTTGCATTCATCTACGTTATACGGCTTTCACACGTAATGACCTGATGTATTGTAACAGCTTAATAATCTGTTGCCGCCTCCTACATGGCCGTCTATCGGCATCTTCCAGTATATCTAAGACAAAGTAAGTTAAATGTATCTTATTGAACAGACCGACGAACCTTTTGAGTTTACGATTCGCCAATAAATTTATTGTAAGTGTTAAGGCTATGGCTTATTGGTGATGAATAAATGTATAAGGCTGAGTTATGACTAGATCGATCATGCCTTCCTTTAGTCCAAGAATGTTGGGTTTAAGGCGATGGGTAATTTAACACTATTCGGAGTGATCTGATAGTGTTTTTACTGTGGGAGTTTATTTTTGGGCGATTACGCAGCAAAAGGTAATAGGTTTTGCAGTAACTGAAGATTGGACCTTGATAAGCATTAATTTACTTTGTATTTTCTCTTTCGTTTTCTTCTCTTTTCTAAGTTCAGTTGTGGCATTCATTAGATTGTTCTAGATTTGTTAATAGGTACTGCTTATATCTACCTCTTTATTTATAGCTCTACCTCTGAGTCTTATAAAATGGTCCTTAACTTAAAATTTTAGACTTATCCTCTCTTGACATAATATTACGGCGAATAAGTGGAGCAAACTCAAGTACACTTTACATTTTACGAATAGTACGAGTAAAAAGCCAGTAGGTATTATGTCAAATTTTACCTCGGAGAGGTTTATTCAGAGTCAAGTTTTAATTATAAATTTACCCTTAAATTTACCTCTGAAATATCTTACTGAAATAACTTTTCAATTCTATTTCTGTCGTGTTTCTCAATAGCTTTTATCATACGGATAAATTAACCTCCTCTCTCAGAGAGTTTCATCTTATTCCAAAAAATATTTAAGACACTTATATTTTCTCTATCTACTACCTCGTACCTAAGTTTCTACCACTTATTACCTCGTCACATACCTAGTCCTAATAAAACTGTTAATGATATCGATCCGGTTTTAAAATATCCTGTAAACTAGTAATATATACTCAAATTAGAATTATCTATTAGTAGTAGTCATTGAACTCAATTTATATAATAAACATTTTTGTTTCCAAGATATAGCGTTTCGCATAAAATCTACTACCAACATCGATTTCCATCGTGTCTTAAGCGAAATGGGCCATAATAGCTGTACTAGTGGGCTGTAAATATGTCAAACGTATTTATTTCGTGATACGGGTACATCCTCCAATTATATTATCTATTCGTAAACATAAAGCCGTTAACTCACAGTGCGCACGCCACAGATGCTTCACCGAACTGGTCTAGTTTACGACTGTTTGATATCCAAATACCAAACATCACTATCAAGATTCGAGACCTTGGTATACTGAGGTTGTCTTGTTGGTCCTGATTGGCTTACGTACTACGTGCTAGCGAGGCCAGCTTACTGTTTAGGAGCGGAACTTCTGCCTGCCTGAATCTGCGTAGCTGGGGATATTTGGGAGTTCAAACCCTAATATTATCTATAAATTAACCTTCTATTATTTTTCTAATGAATAACAGTACAATTTCTTGCACATTTTTTTTTGAAAGGCAACGCAAGCTCCTTAAATTGAAGTGGAAATTTAGAAGATTTACAAAATCACTAATATTCTAAAGACCTGGTGAAAGTACCAAATTACTGAACTACTAGACATTTAAAAAAAAAACCAAAGCCATAAACCAAACTATTATAAATGAGACAACATTTAAATCCCTAATGGTATGTTGTAAACGGATTATCCTTTTGGGTTGTGGGTTATTATGGCAGCCCTTCAGTGGAAAAATTGATATTCACGCAAACCTATTTGGACTAGACCCGTCCCTAGCACCCTTGTAAATAATGGCGACGGGGATTATAAAGTGATTTAAATTATTTATGTGCGTAGTTAATACTTAAAGGAAAAATTATAAAATTGTCGGCTACATGAAAAGAGACAATAGGGAATTTCCTATAAAGAGAAGAAAAACTATAGAGTACAATATAATTTAGAGCGAGCAGTACAAGAGACAAGAATGCGGCGTGCATCGTAGGACGATGCGCGCCTCCCCACACCGGGGTTGAGTCGGGGACCGCGTGGTCCCCCCCTTCCCGAGGAGGGCCAGACCGAGAGGGATGGCCCTGGGTCAGCCGGGGTGCGAGGGATATGTCGCATGACAACCTCACCTTCGGCCTAGCACTACGACCCAGAGACGGCGTGCGGTTTAGTCGGTTCGAGTCCGACATAACCTACCCCTCCGGCTCCGGAGGGGTGGGTATCCGTGGGGTTTTCCCGCACGTAAAAAAAAAGAGACAAGAATACCTACGTTCTTTATTATTTTTGTTTAATTTGTTCATATTTGGCACCTTTGTTATAACATTTTCTAGAGTTTATCTTGTTATGTTTTTCAGACGTATCTTGAATGTTTGAATGTATGTATGTATGTCTGTAATATTCTTTATTACCTCATATCTTCTGAACCACCGTACGGATTTCAATGATTCATATCTCAAATGGAAGGTATTTATTGCCCAAGTGTTCTTGGGTACATAAAATATGAACAAAGGCCATATGTTGGTGTTTTGGCGCTAAAATGTAAGAGGTCAAAAATAGTTTTCACTCAAATTTATCAAATGAAAAATGAAGTCAAAATGAAGGAAATTAGAAGAGGATTAAATATATGTATGTGTTAGAAAACCCGGCCGATGCTGAAAAGATGGAAACAAGCTTTAAAACAGACGGTACCCATTTGCAAATCTCAAACCAGATGAATATTAATAGGTAAATATAAAGCTTGTTTCGATCTTTTCAAGAAGATATTGTTGTACCTTTACATACAACTCTATATGAAAAAATTTATTCTTCCCCGGTTCCAAAATCTGGTTTGGGTTCCCAAACACTCAATACTAAATGTTCTAAACTAAAACATTTCTAAAATGTTTATGGTTCAGAATATCACTTTGTCAAACCACTTCGTGCAACATAATCGATTCCCGGGTAACAACATTCAAAGTGCGACAATGTTTCAAATGGAAATAATGTTTATAAAGGATCCCTTGGCACGAATTCGTGTCACACTTTACATGTTAAAGCACCTATGTAAAGTATTTACTAAGTTTATTGTATAACATGAGCGTAGAAGACAGTATTATCATATGGTATTGTCAAGAGCTGTGTTATTAGCAGACTCAGATAAAGTAATTAAATCAACGTAGCGGGGTACAAGAAATTATTGGCAATATAAGTAATCAGCTTATCAATAATGTTTAATTGACATATTTTGGGATATATTTATGTGTGATTTGAGATGTGATATTGTAAAATAATATGAAACTGGTATTGGCAGGTACTTACCTAATGATTTTAGCCTGATTTATAAAAAAAATCGTGTCGGAATCTATACTACACACCAAATAAACTTACATGTACTAACTTTAATAAATATGTACTAAAGTATACAGTAATTTATTAGTGATTTTATAAACGCAATACTTACAAGATGGACTGAGTAAAATTAAAAATAGATTAAGGTATCTTAGTATATCTATGTATTTGACAGTCGAAACGGTCCATTGAGAAATTTATGTAGTATTTAGCATTTTACAGAGTTGATATTCTGAACTATAAAATAAAAATGAATATGTTATTGTAGAAAGAAATACAATAATATATTCATTGACACAAGCGCTCCTTCCTCTGTCACTCTATAAGACGGTGAGAGTACTTATTATTCAAAAAATTATATGAATTCCAACGTATTACAATTTTTTAAAAACCTTATAGATAAACAGCTCGAACGTGGTACGAATATATAATTGGTTGGTGTTTGCTTGACCTTTGTGTTGGATTACAGGATTATACGGTATTTTATATGGCAACTCTATATAATGCTTTTAATACATTTGTAGCCGAAGAAATGGCTTCCATTACGGATTCAAGGGTATTAAAATAGTGTGACGGTAATCGTATTATTTAGATCCAATCTTCTGTTATTGGTCACTACATAACAAGTCGAAATTTATTAAATAATTGCATTAGGCACTGTTTGATATCCTTAGTTTGAACACATACAGCGCTCACGGACGTAACTAGGGGTAACTGACACTAGTTTGATAATATTTTCACATTTGAGTACGTTATGTTACTGCGTGTCTGGAATCTAAAACCTAAAATAAATAAGGTACCTAAATATCTATACAGCTTCATACCTATCCCATTCTTCGATTAATAACATCCATCTTATAGGGTCTAATATAGGGTCATTCACTTTTTTTTGTGAGCCTTTGGTATACTTAACGTATGTTGGAATCAAACTTGTGGGTCTTAAGCACGGAGGAAAGGAAAGTTTATTTCGTGGTCTTAATCCTCAGATGTAATCTAAGATGAAAATTCTAAGGCACATCGGCAGACTTCAGACCTTCGTTTAGCAGTGTTAGAGAACATTCTAGCTCCACGTCGTAGACGAGCGGCCATATTCCTACCGCCGCGCGCGCTAATGGAGATTGAAGCTCGTGATTGACAGTGTTAAAATATTGTAAATTGCTCTCACACTGGTTTTCACAAATGTTTGTCAACTTAAACATTAGGTATGGAGCCAGTTAACAGATATATAAAACTGTGTCCAGCTGTTGTAGATACACCAGTGCGGGAGTCCGTACTTCGATTGTCATTCTGGATGAGAACGAGGTTAACGTGAGTTATGGATGATAACATACAATATTTCGAAGGATTCAGCCTTGTGTTTAATCACGTAAGTGTGTGAAGGTCGGTCAAATTATCTTTATATACCTTGATGATATGATATGTTTGGAATTGAAGAAATTTTAGTTTCATATTTGTACAGATTGAATCCAGGTAGAGGAACCCTTGCTAGTATTATTAGGTATATAAATTCGCTATTGATCACATTACGACCTACTTTTGGGGGCACATGTGTAGGGCGTTACATATAAGCCTTACGGCTTTCAATAAATGTAATAGGGGAGGATAGAACTGTGCAGGATAGAATTTCATACCTATAATTTATTTTCATAAAATAAATAGGGCAGCACAGTCAGTACCTTCTTTAATTACTAAAGTAGGAAACAACTCCGCCTTATGGTAAGCGGAAGCCGTGAATGAAAGTGTTAGCTTCACAATGACACCAAAAACACACTTATTCACTGTCATATTCAGAGGGAAAACAGGAGACGTGTGCTTGTCTCCCACCTAAGTGGTATTAAAAAAAGGAGAAAAAAAATTAGGGCCAAGCCTTCAACACTCTCATAAATGGCAAAAAATGGTAAAACGGGAGAGTATTCTGTTGACCATATGAGATCGATTTGATAATATCATGATATTGTTCATAATTTTTGGTCTTTGCTGGATGACCTTGTTACGAATACAAAATATTAATTCATATAAAAATGACACAGAGACATGTTTGCTATAGATCATTGAGTTTATAATAGACAGTTAAGCCAAGGCCTGAGTTTGGTTTCAGATGATTAGTAGTCATCCGGTGTCACGTATCTGTGACACTGACAAACATTGTTGATTTGTACTCACAGCTGACTTTGCTTGGAGGTACATACATTATTTATGAGTAGGTTTTGTTGCGATTTACTTATGTTTATTTGCAATTTTGTGTGGATTGTTTCTTTTGAATAGTTTAACTTAGTAAAAGACAAGTTTTGTTATTTATTTAACGAAGGCACTAGAGACTAGTGAACAAGTAGAATAATGTTCACTTAGCAGTTATTGCGGCCCAGTGAATCTTTATGTCGTCTAAGATGCCCCGTATTTCTTAACTTTTATTCTATTTTGTGGCTCCAGCTCCTTATTTATTGTAGAAATAATATATACTTGCAGAAATATAACAAATTGTATTAAAGTAAAATATGTAGCCTAAAAAACTGTAGATAAATACATAATTTAGGATAAGTGAGCCAATAAAAATAGATGTTAAAGGTGACTTTGGCTGATATTAAATAAGTCGCATATAAGTAAGAGATAGGTTAAACCTATCACTTACTTTGTACAATCACATAATACATAACTCAATTTTAAGTAGGTAGATATATAAATACATTGTAAATATTATATTAACATTGTGTATAAAAATATTATATGCATTATCTTTAGAAAGAACAATGCAGCTTCGTTCATGCTCGCCTATTACTTAAACCGTGTATTTTCACATTATTTCGTCATTCTTTGTCCTTTTCATCCAAAACTTTACTCGAACAAGGCCTTAAGTCTTAGTTAAGAATTCTTGCTGCGCCTTTACTTGTTTAAGGATTTTCGTCACATAAAAATCTCGAAAGTATCCACTTAAATATAGCCCATATTTCCGACTGTCTATCTGTTAGACCCGCTTTTGATTTTATCGTCTCTCGCCAAAGTTACGTAATAGTAATTCATAAAATCCAAACCTAATCTAGACGAGCTCGTTTTATTCGGTCCTTTCAAGGCTTTGTGACGTCGGCATATTTTTTTTGTCCTCAAAATAGGTCCGAAGTATAAAAACTTTTATCCAAGTTCAATTCAAGGAGGTTGATACTCCAATTCCTTTGATGATTGTGATGAATGTACATTTTGTTATTAAGGTGTCTTATATAGTTTGTGTTTATAACATGAAATGTTTTTTTAGACGTTTTGCATTTGTCTCGTATGTATTCAAGTCGTTATTTATCGACTTGTTTACAATTATTTTCAAATGAAAAGTCAACGACCTATTGATGTTTTATATTTATTTTCTGGTTATGGTACTGATTGATAAGCGTAACTTAACCGATTTAATGGGTTTCAGTAAATATTGTTGACGTTTATTACACCTATGATGAAAAACAGGCGTGTAGTAAGCAGTAAAAACCTTAGACGAGACAGTGTTACTGTTTAGGCAGCAGAGGACAGTAATAATTCTACTTAATAGCTTTATCTAATTGAGCAACACGTGAACTCACAAGAAAGTAACAAAAGGTCATTACATTATTACACACTATTGTCACAGTCTAACAAACATATTATTATCATTGTTTTGCCTATAGAGCCCGAAGTACGCTCTTCTAGTTTTTTTCGTGATTATTGCGACATCCCTCAGTACAAAGCCAGCACCAGAACCTCGTCTGTTATTCTGCAGGTCTACAGACTAGCAGATGAGCTTGACTTAGACACTGCATATCTTGGTGAAGCCCTTATACATCATCATTAAAGGTCATCAACCAAGATCTTCAGTGGAAAAGGAGTTCTTAGTGCTGGAAGCGGTTAGTTAGTAGGTACTGCATAAGGAGACTCCCATGGTTTATCCAATCCCCTGGGGTAATCTGATGAAAACATGGCTCACCGTTTAACAGTGATACGAAAAGATTAAAAATAGACACTGTTATTTACAAAGAGTAAGTAGTGCATTTTATTGAAAATATTCTACGAAGAATATTCGAAGAAAGTTCCTCGATATCAAGACTTGCCGATGTATTATTTCACATAAACATATCAGAGCGAAATAATTATTTATCACGTAAAATATATACCGAATCACTTTTTTTATGCACCAGCTGTATGGTTAGATTCTGATCGCATTCCTTCAATACAAAAAAACAAAGAACGTATTGAATTCATTGCGCGAATTGCTGACGTCTTACGGTAACCCAGAGGTTTTTGTTGGTTGTTAGAGGGGCTCATTTGCCAAAAGACTATTTCGCAAAATGTCTATAGGCCGCAAAATGGGATATTTTGCGAGGGTAGGCTTGGCAACTTATGAGCACCACTCCTGACTTTCTGTTTTGTTGGTAGACAAGGGTTGGCGCTTGAAACTCATTGCTAGGTTATCGGATTAGTAGAATACAGAGAAGATACAAGTTGGTGATAGGTATACTCCTAACTTCTATATAATTTCTACGATATTTCAGTCACTTAACCCACTTTGTCTTTTATCGATCTGAGTTATTTTTATCTAGTGTTCAGAACGTATTTACCACGTAACAAGAAGTCATACATATTTTAATTTTCTAAGTTGGAAGTAGGGAGTTCAAAATATCTCAAAAAGTTAGGAAGGTCCCCTAAGAACATTTTGCTAAAACAATAACGGTTGAGGTACCGTCCTGACTGCCCCGTTACAAAAATACACCCTGTATTCACTTTGTGAAATATTAAGCGGATCTAATAAAACTTAGATAATCTATTTTTTACTGAGAATCTCCAAATTCGTAATCGAACCCGAAACATTATGTACAGCAACCGCTTTTGCCACCACAGTGCCTTTAGACCCTTTAGTAGTATGTAAGTCATGGGCGTCAGTAGCTACAACGGCAACTATGCCCTTATCACTAACCCACTGCTATAGGTATTGTACTATGCAAATGACATACCTACATTAGTAGATAGCAACTTTCACACGTTTCGGGATAAACGATAGGTATGTAGGTTATCTGGTTTCACAATGTAGCTTGCTGATACAGCTGTGCCCTGTGCCACATTCTGTGATGCTTGGTAATTAGAAATTTGTTTGAATTGCAAGCATTTGCGTTTATACAATTTATTTATTTTGTCTTGTATGTCGTTATTTCATGAATTTATTAGTAGTACCAATACGTGTAAAGACATGCACGTATGGTAGAACCTATCTATATGTAGTGTATAGACACGCATTATACCTATATGAATATATCATTGTCATGGAATAAATCTATCATTAATAGGACGGGTATCTATTATTTCTCGCTCCCACTACTCCGAACTGTACATAGCGACCCTGCTGGGCCTGCCTCGGATTACGCGCGACATATTCCTGTGACAAATATGGGCAAGAGGATTTCAATCGTGCCAATTAACTTTGAACCTTTTAGTGATAAACTGTTTCAGTAGTGTTGAATAAAATAAATAAAAATGGGAAAACATCAGAAGTAATCATCGCTTAAACAGCATCTGGTGGAAATAATGGTGCCAGCATCGCGCAAAAGGACATAACATTTCACTTCAGCACTCTTAATATATTATTGAATGCGATATTAATTATAATAGTAATTGCAATGCTCTATGGAATATATCGCAACTATAAGAGATGCCACAATAAAACTATTAGAAATGAGATAACGAGACATAACAGTACTTTCCGGAGATCATTTGGGTTTACCAGAGCACTAGATCGGAAAAGGGACGTAACCCGTAGCAACGTATTATAGAGTATTCCCGTAGGTACCTACCCTGTGATGGCAATAGACAAGTGTCGACCGACCGACTCCTTGATGACGACATGATATGATGATAAATGGACAGTGCCGAGGGAGTATAAGGTATTTTTTTTAACTTTAATTAAGTATTTATTTACTCACGCATATTAATATTTTGTTTACTTACTTATTTTATATAGAATCACTATATACTTAAGGTAATATGATTATCAAATAATATATTAATTAAAATATTACCTATTCTGTGTAACCAATTTAAAATAAACAAATATGTTAAAATAGTTTGTAGTAAATAATATAATGATAAAGAATCTTAGAGAAATTTATGAAAAGATTTATAAATGAAAGGAAATTCTTGTAAAGTTGAATAAATGCCGAGGGACTGAATTTTTGATAACGAAAAGTTGTCAGAAACGAATGATTAGTACCGACAGTATCTTGCATATTCTGACGAATTATATTTAAAAATTAAAGATAACATTGTAGAGAGGAGTGCTATATTTGCTATTAAAGAATTGTATGTATGCATACAAATACTATATTCAAAGATAGAGGAGTTTTGTAAGTGTAATATTGTTGAACAGCGAAACACCATGGAAAAATTTAACCTTCGTACAGAGGGTCACTCTTGCCTGTGATGACCGGAGAGGAAAATAGTCAAAAATTATTGATTAATTTTAGTCTTGAAACTAGTCTGTCATAGACCACGAGTCTTCGACTTTGACGACATCATACGATAGCTGTAAGTCGCTTATCGATGATATAAAAAAATGACTACTCACGAAAACATCTAGTAGGTACTGCGTTGCAATCGCAAAAAAACGTATGGTAGACTCTATACAATAGCTGTTAGGTGTTACTAAACAGAGATTCACGGTGATACCCTTTAGGTAAGTTTAATGATATAATGTGAAAAATAAACCTTAATACTCTAGGCAATTATAAATCTTCAAAATTAATTGTTATCTCCGATCTTAACCAAAAAGCTCCATAGCAGCGTTTCCCAAAATGTTAACGAGGACAAGAATATATGTTTGTGTATAATAAATACCACATCGCAGGTAGAAGTATTTTCTTAATGTTTACAATCAATCATACTAATTCATGATCAAGAGGCATTGTCTATTACTTTTGTGCTTATACGAATGTTCGCTAGTCTCTTGCATTGAGTTTAATTTTATAGGCTTAAATAAATTATATTATATTGTTTGAACATTGAAACATGTATTTTATTTGACCTGCGTTTGTGTGTCCTGTGGTTGTGGTTGTTCATGATAAGGTAACATTTAAATACCTGAACCAAAGCATTATGAAGTTTGGAAACCGCTGCTCTATACGTATCCATTTCTCCGAAATACGAACTCCGAAAACATAGGTTCTGGCGAGTAGCTACGTACATAAAATGTAACAGACATAAAAGGCCATATATGAGAGAAAGCGGGCTAATTAAATAACGAAGTTATCCTTTGTTGAAATTAAATATTCTATTCTACTACATTATATTGTTATCACTGGTTTCATAAGGGACACGGTTGAAAGGATTTAGGGATTCGTGAGCTGTCATACTCGTCACTGGTAAGGTTTTATAATGTTGAATATGAAATTATAGAGTATGTTTCCGAATTCGTTTTTATTTCAAGCAACCTGGAGTATTAGGTTAAATACAATTTATGGGTTGAGACAATAAAGTGAGCTTGGAGGGGTGTTAAAAAAGAAGTTGGTAAATGGAAGGTTGTTATTTCTGCTTACCCTGGAGGGAGAACGAAGCTCGAAGTTATAAAAGCAACAAATATATTGTTTCTTTTTAGAAAATAGATACAATGCTTTTAAATACAATCCTGGGTTGGCCTATTCTTCTCATTTCATTCATTCTTTCTTTTTTTACTAAAACAAAATAGTTCGTGGTTTTTATATTCTAATCTAAAGTTATTAAATATTCATTAGTGCTTAAATTCTATAATCATCAAAATAAACGAACGCCTGGGAAAATTTTTTAGAGGAGTGTTTTTACTATAGAATATTATCAAAAGGTCTAATTCAATTTGCAAGTTTTTGTTATGTTAGCGTCCCGTGGATACCGCACTTGTTGCTTTTGTTAATTTTCTTACTTTCTTGTCAGAAAAGGTCCCTATTTACTAAGTATTAAATGAATGTACGTTGATACGTTTATGCATAAATTGAAATGGATCAAAAAGGTAACCTGGCTTAACTATGGAATATTAACCATATGGTGCCTTTATTTGGCCCTCATGTATAATTATATTGATGACTTAGGGATTTGAGGCAATAAACCTCTGCCTGTTCTGCCTATATACATGAATGTTTGTGCGATATTATATTAAACGTAATCCATATAAAATCGGAATACATATTTTATTGTTTTGATTAGTAATACTACTACTAAACTAGACTAGAAATATATTTAAGAAGCATCCATCTAAAACCTTTTAGAGGTCTTCTTTGATAAATTAATGTTTTTACGTTTGAAATAATTCTTTGATTGCTTGTACTTGTACAAGTTCTCAGTCTTGCTGAATAATTTTAGTTTCTGTGAGTTACTTAACTGCTCTTTTGAATTGTAAGTAGGAGTATTTTTATCACAATTTAGTTAGAGTTCTTAGTGCCTACTTATACAGAACTTTTAAAGTTCGAATAAATTTAAGTGGACTTTGCAAGGAGGAAATGTTATATCAAAATCAAATATTTATTCATTTAGGTCACAAATTAACTCTTATGAACTTCAAAAAAATCTAATTCGCAGCAGTAATAAATTTGGAAACTTACAAGAATAATAAGTATACTTGGCAGTTAGGTATGAACTGCCGTGTGTTCTTGTGATAAAATGTGAAGTGGATTAATTACACCCGTGACGAAATAGCCCTTAAGGGAATAATGTATAATCACCAAAATATTCAATAAGTGTGTGATAGTATTAACTCTCTTAGTTACTGTTGTTAGTAGATTCTATGATGTAATGAGTGCACTAGATGTTTTCAACGCGATTGTACTTTTATTAACAAAGTTATACTAACAAGCTCTGATCGAAAATAATTGGCATTTTATTCCGCTGATATCAATTATTTTGTAAGAGGTTGAATAACGAAGAGTTGTTTCGATATTGTAATAATATGTTGCTCTGTACATTTACATACTGCAAATAAATAAAAAATATTTACATACTTCTTTAATTCTTATAAAAAATCAATGTTTGTTACTTGCTTGCACTTTCGAAAAGGTTACGGTATAGTATAATTTTTAAACCCGGTATCTAATTGATGCAGATCACATATTTATTACCCGGCATCTATCTAATTGATGCAGAAATCAGATTTTTTAATAAAATTTAGTGATGCGAAGCTACTACGGGTTGGCTAGTTTTGAGATTGAAATATGCATAATCTACACGTATACCTATCAGCCTTGTTTTTACAGGGACGAGTGATCTGACTCCACCTTACTGTCCAAGTGCCAAAACTGTCAACTAATACTCTAGTTATAGTGTTATAGTTTTGTAGGAGATGAGTCACTACATTTCCGTCCAATTGTGCAGTCCGACTGAAGAAGTACCTCCGCCCTAGAATACCGCGGCAATAATAACCTCGTGCTAAGTTGGTATGTAGGGGTAGCCAGAGCTCATTGGAGAGTTTTTGTGCTGTCAGTGGGTCCTAAGGCTTGTCCTGCTTTATCTTCTACAATGATGGCACAGAAACTTTCTGTTCTAATAGGGTCGGTAGCACGAGTGTGACGCCCCTGGTGTTGCACACGTCCATAGGCCACGGTAACCATTTTCCATCAAGTGGGCCGTGTGCTTGTTCGCCACCTAAGTGGTATAAAAAAAATGTTTTCGTTGTAGAATTGCACGAGTAAACAAACTTGTGTATGTCATCATCACCATCAATTTCTTTATCATCATCATCTACCTATGGCGGCAATGACATTCAATTATTTAAAAATATCAGGTTCATAAACAGCCTCCAATCGATGTGATAATAAATCGTCCAATTATCACTTATCAATGTCGTCTACGTATCTAACATCGAGTATTACGTCAACAGAACTAAGTAGTGTAACCTAAATATATAACAATGTTCCTACGTACTCGTATTTACGTGCATAATATAATACGTTACATACTATGTACGTCAAACCCGCCTACAGAAAAGTATTGATATTTGCATTAACCACATGTCTGCAAGAGGACGCAATCTATGCCGCGATGTTCAAACATTTGATAAACCACAAACCTACGTCATATTCGTGTTCGATTAAATTGATATGTTTTTTTTAATAGGACAGGATCATCATCATCATATCAGCCACATGCAGTCCACTGCTGAACTTAGGCCTTTCTCCCATAGACTTCCAGAATGACCGATCTAAAGCAGCCCGCATCCAGCACTTCCCGGCGACCTTGATGAGGCCGTCCTTCCATCTGGCCGGTGGGCGTCCTATACTAACGTTTGCCGTTTTTAGGACAGAATATCTAATACGAATGGCAAAAAGTGATAACAAACTTTTAAACAGCTTTTCTTGGATGATAATACTATCACAGAATGTAATATTCTTCTGAAACTACTACAAAGGCTATATTCGTTATTAGGTTGCAAGAACCTTGTTTGTGGTTGAGTTGGAAAATAATTCAAAGTTTTAGACGTGAGAGGTAAATAGAGCAACAGTCAGAATTACACTTGCATTTAATATTATCGTGGGTTTAAAATAAACAGAATGCACCACATCTGTAAACGACATAGAAATCGCAACAGCAATGCTGTGCTTCACTTAAACAATCTGCCTAGGCCATTCATTTAACAAGCTTGAAAGGAGCAGAGCTTGTCATCGGAATTGCTTAGATATGACATCGAGGGCTATACGTCACGAGGGCAGGCAAGTTTCGTCTTTTAAACCGGGTAATGCACTCAGGGCATATTTTTTTTTATATAGGACACGTCAATTTCACCTCGCCCGATGGTAAACTGAAGGCAAGGTCTCAGAAAAGAGGGCCATTCAATACACGTACCATATATGTAATTATTGACAAGGGGCACCCCCTTATATTATATCTATCAACACTAAGTTAAGTGAAGAGACTGATTGTGTGAACAATATTCATTTAGAACCCTTTTATTTATACCGCCAATGAGTCAGATAAAAACGCAGCCCACCTGATGTAAGGTGGTTACGGTGGCCGATGGACGTATCTAACACCAGGATCCCAAAGTTATTATCTTGTACCTTAAGTAATATCTATACATAGTAGGCACTATAATTTTAATGAAAAATGTTAACATTGTTTCGATGTCTCAGAATTTAAAATTTAATAAAAAAATTAACTCTAAAAATAACTAATGCATACTTTGTGGCTTGTTCTTCATCGTCAATTATAAGTTATAAATTTTCAAACTGAAGAATAAATTTGACGTTTTACAATATTTTATAATAATACAAAAGAAACGAGAATCGCTCTAGGGACAGACCTTTATTCTATAGATGCTTTTTCAGAGGATTAATTTACACTTCAAAATGTTTTATTACAAAGAAAAGGTAAGTTTATATAATCTATCATTCAAAAATAGAGTTCAAAGATAACTTTAGCAGCTGGTGTTGTTATCTCATTCATAGTCGAAGTATATTAGAAACAAAAAACATTTATAACTGAAGCATTCTAAGCAACAATCAGGGCCGTCTTAACCGGGGGTTCAAGGGTGCGGCCGCACCCGGGCGCGTAGCCCGAGGGGGCGCAGGCCGAGCTCTAAACATTTCGATATTTCCTAATTTAACCTTTAACTCATAAGTACAATATTAACGCCATTCCCCTGTTTCGTACACTTACGTCAATTAAACCCCTACATGCATAAAAATATAGGCATCAACCAATATTAAAATTTACCATTGTACCTATTATTGTCACTTTTGCCTTTCGGCAAGTGTCATCCCGCTCACGATATACTGCACGATAGGTAAAATAGCTCTTATTAGGATACTTATAAAAATTAAATTAATTTAACACGCACGCGGCAATATCTCCATTCAAAGAGGCCCTTTGACCTAGCCGCCTGGCGTCCGCACTTTAAGCAAAATGGCCTCTATAATTAGGACATTAGGGTGTATATTGTAATGTAAGGTCGCGATGCGGCTCTGAGTGTCGGTTACTGATTGATGTCATTAGACGACCTATGACAATTGAATCTTATTGCATGAAAATTAAAGTTTGATTTTGTTTAATGCTGTGAAACGTTAAAGAAATATTAAATCCATTTCTTTTCCTTAATTTTTGATTTTTTTTTCATCATACCTATTTGCGATAGCCGCCGAGTGAGCACTAAAAATTCTAGCAGTTTAGACTGTGATTGATTCTAGCAAGTGGAAATTCAGTTAGGCCCACCAATATCGATTTAATTGATTGTGTTGTGTTTCGTAAAAAAATAATGTGCAAATGGATGGAGTTTTTTCAGTGCGTACCTACTTAAATCATAAACAACGGAAATTAATACTGTCAAGGTAAGTACCTAAATTTTATTTTTACAGAGTTACCTATTTTTGTTACGGTTACAATTACTTACAATCATTGAGATATAACTACTGTTACATTAGAACATAGTATACTGATATACCTACCTACTAATTAATTAATAAAAAATAAACTTACATACCTAATTGATGCCATATCGTGGTAGGTATTTGTAATCATTAATCATAATCACACACAATAAGTACGAGTGAGTTTATATTTTATTATAACTACTTTATTTGGGCTTGATATTGGTCATTTAAATTTTATTATAAATACATAAATATATTACATAAATATATTTAAAAAAAAATACATAAATATATTTATAAATAATAATTTATACCTATAACATATAACATTTTATTTAAGTAAGTTTACTTTCATATAATTTCATTGAAGTGAGTGAAATATTTATATGCTAAATGATCTATTTGATTGCAGATGGCCGATTTAGGGGATGGTAAATAGAAATCTTCGGGTGCCCAAAACAGATAAAGGAAACGCACTTAAAATAAAACATTGTATTAGAGATCTTTTTACAGATAGATTACAGATCTTAGAGAAAAATAAATGAAACATCAAAAAAAATTTGCGTTTTTTTTTTGTTGACCGGGGGGGGGGGGAAAGGGCGCAGTCTGAGTTTCGAACCCTGGCGCTATATAGCCTTAAGACGGCCCTGGCAACAATACAATACTTACCTATGTTTCATTTATTTTAAGTACCTAAGAAATAATGGTTAACTAATCTTCTAAAAGATAATCAAAACAAAGTAATTTTCCTATGACTACGTACCCTTATTATAAAGAGAAAAAGAGAATTGACCAGCCCTCTAGATAAGTGGCATTTCGTTGGCCAGCCTTTGATAAAATAGAATGACGAATGTATAGGATTTGTCATTTATGACATGCGTTAACGAATGTCACATACGTCAAATTCCTTCCCTTTTTATGTGCGAGAAATCCTCACGGACCCCCCCCCCCCCCCCTGCGGAGCCAGAGAGGGGGGTTATGTCGGACTCGAACCGACTAAACCGCACGCCATCTGTAGGTCGTAGTGCTAGGCCGAAGGTGAGGTTGTCATGCGGCATATTCCTCGCACCCCGGCTGAATGTCAAATCCCATACATTCGTCATTCTATTCTATCAAGCGCCGGCCAATGCAATACCACATGTCTAGGGGGGCAGTTTCCCCAATCTTTAAGGATACAATTCATTTGATCCGAGCACTTTTTCTACAACCACATGTTTTCAACAGCCTCTTAAGAACACGTCACAGATACGGTACGGTATACGACAGACTCCGTAGATTAATGTTGGGAACCATAATGTCGTAACTGCACGTAATGGGATAGGTGGTTTATCAAATCGCGTATGCCATTGTAGCCTTTATTACTTTTATGCAAATGTGATAATGGTTTGCGATATTAAGATGGATGGATCGGTTAGTGTATTTAAATAAATTCCAACAACGTATTCATGTTACGCAATACTAGTGAAGTGCATTTCAAGGTTAGTGTAGCTTGTTTTTTCAAAGACGGTAGTTTAAAAAATACAAAAGACTAAAATATACAAATCGACGATTTTAAAGTCGTTGCGAGCAAAGAAATCGCAAGTACCTACTATAAGAGCCACAAAATCATCTTCTCTTATTCCCCTCCTCTGTCCGCACTGAACGTAACAATTTTTTAATCCTGTAGCTATTTGGGGGGGGCGGGGGGCGGGCTTTGACATAAATTACGAAATATCACAAGGAGGCAGGGGGGTTGTAGTAAGGTATCACGTGTATTTATTTTTTCATTAAACGCGTGATTTCTAAACTGAAAAGCTTAGTCTAGTCTGTCTAGATATTTTTATCATATGCCTTAATTTCAGAATAAAATAAGATTATACTTTATAATACCTGTATTTAAAAAGATAATATTCTACAATTTTAAGATTCTCGTAGGTACTAAAAATACACGTGATTTTGGGGATGGGGGTATTTTTTTTTTCAGGCCCGCGCTCATGGGTGTCGGAGGTCGGTCTGCGCCCTCCGAAGCCCGAGCCGCCTTCGAGCGCGTGCAGCGATGTCAGCGAGTCTTTCTCGCTCATCGCGCCGCGCCCGCTCTGCTGTCTCCTTCGCGAGTATGACCTGCTCGCAGAAGGAGGCGCTGGCTGCCCACGCATCCACGCAGCGGACCATCGCCGCGAGCAGGGTGGAGAGTGTGAGCACTTTCACCCCCAGGGCCGCCACAAGCTCCCGCCTCGGCGTCTCTAACGCCGGGCAATCGGTTAGCGTGTGCAGCCTCGAGTCCACGCTCGCGTCGCAGTGATGGCACTCGGGCGTTGGCTCTATGCCCATCAGATACAGATACCGCCCGAAGCTACCGTGTCCGGTTATGATCTGACGGTACGAGAGGCTACCGTGTGGCCTCTCTAGCCATTCCCCATGATGGGTCTTAACCTCACCACATATCACCAAGGGAGAGGAGGGGGGGGGGGGAGGGGTGTTAAAAATGTAAAAAAAAAGATCACGTGATTAATGGTAGGCCCCATAGTTTTCGATATAGCTGATAGAATATATGTAGCTACAACACCAGCCTTCAACTTAATTGTGCTGTCATCGAATATTTAAGTTTTTTTTATACGCGACTATTTATATGCGACAAAGAAAGGAAGTTGAATAAGCGAATGTTTGACATAAGAATTAGACTAGTGTTGTTCAAACGACCCAATTAGTACCCACTAAAAGAAACTAAACTGTTAAATATTTAACGAGATGTGCAGTGTCGTGAAGCTTAATTTACATAATTATCTATTGGTGTTATTGAGTTACTTTACTGACTGCAATTACTGCAAATTGTGAATGACATAATTGTCTACTACTTATTTGGATGTAGTACACCTATGAAATTTGAACAACCTTCAGATAGTGTTATCTTTTGTTTTATTTAGTGCAGTATTTGAGTAATGCAGTATGTTGATTTTAAAAATGTGTTTTTTTTTTTTTAAATAAGAATCTCAGAGAAAAACAGAGAAATATTGGGTGTCCAGAGGTGGGTTGTCAAGGCCTATAATGCATAAATCTATTCAGGACTTATGACAATTCAAGTCAATTTTAGTAAAGCAGTTAAAATTATAATTATCTACTTTTCTGATCGCATATTAACCAAATTTTGGCGGGCAGTTTTCTGTGTGGGTCTACGAGTCTCCTCTTTAGAATATTTGGGATTAGATTAAATTTTTATTTTGGATCATAGTGGCCGTTAGTAGTCCACTTAATTACCTACGTAATTAAATTTCGTATAATTTAGCACGTGAAGTAAAGACATCAACATTTTATCATCAAAAACATGTTGAAAAACAAATGTAGGTATCAAAAGCACATCTTGGACGTGTGATAACGAGTGATTCATGATTCAGAACGTATCATGTTCAAGGTAATGAGATTAAAAGGTTTTGTTCCGAAATTTGAAAATAATTAGTTTTTATGAATATATCTTTGTTAGCGGTTACATTAGACAGGAAATATTTTATTATCGCATGATTTTTTCTATTTGTTGGCGCTTCCGTGTATATGATATGAGGTGTGAATTGATGATTCCTGGTAGTTTTCTCTAGTTTTTTAATAGAACGTAATTATAAAACATTTCAACAACAAATAGCTCGATAAACAGGCAACACATGTATGAAAAAAAAGGTTTTGGAGTGGCGAAGTAGTGCAATCATACCTGCTGCTTCTTGTAGTTGATTTTAATTGAAGGGATAATACTTCCCCGATCGGACCGAACCATTTAAGCAGGGGAATACATATCTATGCCATCAATGACGTTATCAAGGTAGTTGTTGTCGTATAATTCAGTTGCAATATACGTTCTACGAGAATGATAAGAGGGATCATATAATATTTAGATGGCATCTTGTATTTCAAAAGGACTTATTTTATTCACAGTTACATGACGAGTTTTGCTACCAAGTCTCGTGTTCATTCTGAACATCATATTACTTTTAACTTTATCTTTTAATTTAGTTTCTGTGTCTATATCTAGACTTGGAACATATTTCTAACATTAAAACCCTCGTCATATTTTAGAGATGGGCCGACCATTTCAGTCAAAATCTAGCAGTGAAGTTATAATTCATAACTGTATTTCATACATAAATCTAATTAAAAGCTAACTTCTAACAGAAATTGATTGCTTTAGTTATACCACAAGTTAAATAAAGATTTCGTTTATTTTTGAAATAACCTAAATATTTGTGATGGAATAAATAATGTAACAGATATAAAACCGAAGCTGAAGTAAATACAGTCCACAAAATATATAAATATTAAGTAAGTATAATTTAGCTTTTTAAAAAAAATGTGTAAAAAAGGTATATACTTATATCGTTTGTCGACTGAAATCCTGAAGGGTTTTTAAATTATATTTTAATGTCATCCAGGAGTATGCATACGACACATGTCCTTAACAGACGAAATATCTTAATGATAGAGACTATTTAATTGTTCTGAATTGCTTAATTAAGTTATTTCATGAGTTTGTTATTTATGGAATTTAAATGAAATTTTATAGCCTGAATTCTAGATAATATTTGTTTAGATTGACTGGTAGGTAGTATTTATAGAATGTATATACTTACAACGAGATATTTTTACAGTCACAATCTTGACACACGAATTGAAGCTTACCTGGAAAATAAAAATAAATTATCATATATTGCATGCCAATCAGTTTTATATTCTAGTTAACTGACAGTAATGCGGGCTTTAAATCGATTTAACTGCAACAGTCTTGAGGTATCAATGCCCTTTACTCGCTTTAACATACAGAGTTCAATGGTGTTAGAAGAATAAAGAGACCGTCAAATCATTCGTCAATTAGAAATCAAGACTCAGTGTTCCATTTTTGGAAAAATTAAAACCCTTTATTCGGCAGAGGACAGATTCGGGATTGGACAGAATCAGTTGGAATGGTATATACTCTTCATCTTCCGAGTCTTTTCCCAACTAAGCTAAATCGACTTTTAGTCTAATTGCGGAATGACCGACATATTAGTGAAGCTACTGTTACGTGACAACTAACTGCCGATATACGAAGTATGTATGTAAACGTAGGTATCGTGCGAACTGAGCGTTGCCACTGACCACCGGCCTACTGTGAACCATTCGGTGCGAGCGGTTTAGTCGGTTTAAGTCCGACATAACCTCCACCTTCGGCTCCGAAGGGGGGGGGGGGGGGGTATCCATGGGGATGTCCCGCACGTAAAAAACTGTGCAACAATCTGTACGTTTACGTTACGAATTCGAATTTTTCTCGCGCTCGGGATAGTATCGAACTTTTTAAAATTCCAACTCTTCTTCTTCATCCAGTGTTAATCTCAGTCGCAGCCGAAACTTTCACCTCGGAGTCTGGGGTCCGCTTTACCAGTCTAACTGAGAATTTGGCTGAACTTCGATATCGATGAAGTGATAGCCATCTAACCGTAATGAATGAATAACATTCATCTATCAAATGGGATCGACGGTTTAATGTGCTCTCCTACGCATAGAGAGGTCTCAATCTGCTAATAATGGCCACCTATCCTGAGGCTGACCTGCAGATCTCCCTTGATCTCTTAAAAAGGTCAATAATTGAACTGCTTCCAACTGCATAATGGAACTTTATAATTCTATTTCTTAACTTTGCAAACAAAGTGCTAACCACCCTTAGCAACGAGTCCCGTACGTCTATAAGGTCTTTAATATCACGATACGGAATAAATAGATGCGGATCACAATATTTATGTCTAGCCTTCGATTTGAATTACTTTTCTGATAAATGGTCTATAGATGTGGAATTCTCGCACGCTGGTATACGTGGCTTTATTTAACGGATGCATCGAGTTAAATAAACATGTGAGTTGGGAGTACAAATAGAACTAGTGACGATTTTCAAGGTCACTATAATAGAAGATGCATTTTATATATCTACTCTTTATGTACTTAAAGGCTCACGAGATACGACATTGTAGAATTAAAAAGTTAAGTATTTCTGTGTAAATAAAAATGAATCACCAAAATAGAATGACTGGATTGAATTGGGTAATTTTTTGTGTATATATTTGTCCTGGAATTTGGTTCTCATGGGTCGCGAGAACGAGATCCGAATTCAACGCAGGCGGAGTCGAGGGCTCGCAGCTTGCATATTATAAAACCTATCTTGCCTTCACTTGGGTTATATTTTCACATAAAAGTTTTTTGTTAGTCTCTCATAAAATGGGGTCTCCCCTACTCCCCCAATAAAATGGGGTCGCGGTCATCAATCAAAACAAAATCGGCCTAAATGTGGGAGTCTTGTAAGATCCTTTTGAGTGTATAAGGGTAAGTAAGACAAGATCTATAGGAAGATGTAGCCGTTTAATCAAATGGCTGAACACTAACGGCACCGTTCAGTAAAGAGCGTAGGCAGTTAATTGAACGGTTGACTATGCTAGTTGGCTGCGACATATACACAACATTATTATCTGCAGCCTAATCTTACGATCAGGTTATAAATGCGCATTTCTTGGCATACTCGTAAATAAGTAGTAGGAAAACAGGAATTCATAAAATTAAATAGAAGCAAACATTAAATAATACGTCATATCATACAAGTTCCAAGTCAAGATTAATACCGCTAATAATCCAGCTTCATTTTTAATTGAAATATCTTTTCCATACACCGAAAAAATTAGATGTTAAATGTTACTTACAATATATTTACAAAAATAGTTTACTGCCAATCTATTCATAATTATAAATAATACATCAAAAGAATTTGTTTGAAGCTCTAATCTCTGGAACGAGATGAGCAATTCGAAATATTATTTTTGTATTTGCGTAACTCAGTTCTTGGGGCAGGTTATAGGCTATTAATAACATCACGCTATGATCTTTGGTGGCCGATAAGAATGGTGGGAGAAACTGTGGGTGTATCTAGTAAACATATTATTATCTATAGCTTGTTTTACCTCCGTTTTTAGTTTGGCTTTCATGAGATTTCACATCAACTTTTTGATTTATCGTACTAGTTTTAAAGGGAGATAGATGGAAAAAGTTTTGATGTACAGCATTCGATAGATATAGAATGTTTTGGAGTCATAACCATAATTCAATTTAATATGTCAAAAGTAGAATAGTATCATAAAACATCTATCATTCGATTATGCTTAAAATTTCATTATGAGCAATGAACCATTACCAATATTACTAGCTTTTCTTTTATATATATAATTATATTGGTGGCACTGAGCTTGACGGTCTTATCATAAGAGGATTGTCGTCGCAGCATCGCGTGACACCCACCGGTTCCACTAGTGTTGCGACCATAATCCCCCCTGCCCGGCTATGCGTTGACCTTTGAACGCAATCCAACCGAGATTGGATTACTATGGAGGTTTAATTGCAATCGTGCATAGTGGTACCCACTCGGCCGAAATTTGGGACAAATTTATGCCATCAAATTTCTACTAACAGTGAAGCTAAGTAAGCGGTTGCCTGTGACCCCACCCGAGTATAACAGGCTCTCTATAAGATTCTAGGTTAACGTTGATAGCTTAGTGGTTAGAGATCCAGTCATGTTCCGGGTTCGAATCCTGATCCCTACACTACCGACGTGGACCCACTCCTAACACAATTTTAATTTAGCTGGGTAGGCTAAAGAGGAATACCTACGAGTGATTTCAGTTTCTAATATGTTAGTAAATAAATATCACAATGTGTATCAATCTACATTTACACTACTATTAATAAGAGGAAATATTATTTTTGTATGTTTGTAATGAATAAACTGCATTAATCTTTAGTGACATAGGCTATATTGGATTTCCACGGGAATGTTTTTACCACACGTGCGAAGCCTGGGCGGATCGCTAGTAAGATATAAAAATACTAGAAAACATCCGTAAGCGTTCCGTAAATATTCTTATCTAATATTAATTTAGTAATGTATTCAATTATTAGTTGTAGGGTGTTTTTTTTTTACGTGCGCCCCCCCCCCCTTCGGAGCCGAAGGGGGAAGTTATGTCGGACTCGAATCGACTAAACCGCACGCCGTCTGTGGGTCGATGTGCTAGGCCGAAGGTGAGGTTGTCTTGTGATATATCCCTCGCACCCCGGCTGACCCAGGGCCATTCCTCTCGGTCTGGCCCTCCTCGGGAGGGGGGACCACGCGGTCCCCGACTCGCCCCCGGTATGGGGGGAGTTGTAGGGTGGTTGTAGGCATAATGTTTACTAAATTTAGATGTCGTTTGGCCAAGAATTTCATATAGGTATCAAACACATGATGGATTACACCTTATCGTAAAGTTTGAGACAAAGACGAAGTAGTTACTATATTTGTGAGTTCGTAGGTGTACGGTTAAAATTTTAAACATAATGATTGATGTTCTGATACGCGATATATCAAATTATCTCATGATTTATCACTCGCTGAAGGAAACTTCAAAATTTACGGCATTTTATTTAAAAATTTCTTATATCGTCGTATTGGATTTTTTTTCTTTATTGTACTTTCAGGGCAGGGCAAAGAGAGTAGCCTACCATTGGTTACTTTTCGGTTTACTATTCGATAAGTGTGTTGCATAGAGTAGAAGTAGTGATACGAGAAGTGCGTGACGGCGTGACTTGGTAGCTTAGTGTTCAGGTTAAGGGTCGCGGGTTCAGGTCCCGCCTAAGTCCTTCTTTTTCCTATCCTAATCGATTTGAATAGCTAGCATACTAATTGCTTAATTAATTAAGGTTTTAATGCAAAAGTGTAAGAACTCAATACATAAAGAAACATAAAATAGAAACATAGGTCAGAATGCTAATCCGTGCTTTTTTCAATACCACATCAAATTGCTCTATTGACTAGCCTAATACTAACCTTAGTTAGACTAATACTAGACTTAGCTTAATACTAGCCTTAAATGTGTACTTAATGCGCCATTTGCTCATGTGTACCTAAACTACTTTAGTGTAGGTACTGTATTTTCAATACACATTATATTTCAGGTCACACTCAACACATTATTATATTACTATCTACACAATACATTAGACTACACAATAAATTTATTAGAAACTATAGATTTGCATGAGGATCGACTTAAATCCCCACTGAAGCAATATAAAAAAGCATAATAGATCAACTAGATAGCTGTACTTGAATTGTGAAGAGATATCATAAAATTTTACTTTTGCATTGGTAATAAGGTATCTATACATTAGTCATACTTCAGTGGGATCAGTGTATAAACAGTTGACTGCAAGATATTCTTGTGCTATTGCTTGTGTATATTTGATTTAAAATTCCAAAACTAGTATAAATGTTTCGACGGTATTCATGCTCTTGCGACTATAAAATGGTTTTCATTAAAAAAAGATGTTTGCAACAATGAAATGAAAGGCTATAGCTTGACATTAGGCTTGTCGTCACACTTATAGTACCTAGAGTTAATGAGTGCCAAAGCGAACATAACGGCACTCATGAACGGCATAAGCATAAACGCAGACATAAGAGCCCGTACCCAAAAAAGGCGAATCAGGTCCGAAATTAGGGCGCTACGTGATCTACACAAGATTGGGATCGGACTTCTGGACTCTGGTAACAGGCCTCCGTGATGAATAAGTTTAGTTGTTAGTTGAGTTTTGTTTCCGAAGTAACGACTTTACTGGGCTTCGGTGTAATAGTATCGGAGGGATTCCTACATGAATAACAATAAGCTTGTCATTAAGTCTACAACAAGAATAAATTCAACGTATCTATAAAAACATAATAGACTTCGTATATTGAATAATTACAACACTTGTACTTTTCCACACTTTATTTTATTTTTATTTTTAACCTGACCGGTTTCACCTTACGGCATTATCAAAGGTTTACTGAATACATAATAATGGTTGTAAGCAATTATATTTCTAAACACTACATTTTTTATATGTATATGTGGGTAGTTTTATGTATTATCAGTAAACCTATCAGTAAACCTTTGATAATACCGTAAGGTGAAACCGGTCAGGTTAAAAATAAAAATAAAATAAAGTGTGGAAAAGTACAAGTGTTGTAATTATTCAATATGTGTAGCAGATTCCACCAAGTGCCATCAATCTCCAGTATAAACAGTATAATAGACTTCGTCTTTAATAAAAAGACGGGTTGCACTCCGGGAGTGCCGGCAGAAGTGAAAACTTATTCTTTCTTTCTTTCTTCGTTATATACAGAGAAAAAGATAAAAAGAACTTACCATACTATACCATACCTATAATATAGCGCCAATCATAGAACCTATCACTAATTTTCTGTCAGAAGAAATTAATTAATTACAAAAAGAAAAAATTATCACAAAAAGTAATAAATTACAAAAAGAAAAAAATAATCACAAAAAGTGTCAAAAGCCCAGGTTCGAACTCGGTGACATCTGAAACCATAAGGACTCAGAGTCGAAGCATTTGCGGCTTAGCTACGATGCTTCATTTCGTACTTGACAAAATAAACAATCTTTTGCTAATGTTGTATGACGTCCGTCGTTGGTTACGGTTCAAAGGTCACACGATCCTGACGCAAGTTTAATATTTTTTACCCATCCAACGCCGCTAAAGAAGTTTTCACTTCAAAAATAATACTGAGGCATGAGCTACGAATAGATAATGTAATGAATGAATTTATTAATAATTCCGGACGGATTCAATGAATTCTTTGTTACGAATAGAATGTTTCGCATAAAAAATTCAAGATTCGATTCGTCTCCAGTCTCTACATAAACTATTCTAAAACAACAAAATAGATTTCGTATAGCCATTTCAGTTATATACAGATACACATACAGATGGCAGGAGCCATGTTGTTAACCTAGAAGCACAAAGAAAGCCTCTAAACTCATTTGGTACGAAAGACAATCTGATCAATGGGCAAAAAAAAAACATTTGATTAGACAAAACGGGGAGATAGAGCGAGCACTCTCAATGAGATTGTAATTTAGGGAATACATTTAAGATAAAAGCTGAACTCCTATATTGAAAGCAAAAATCTATGTGATGGAGAAGGAAATCTGTATTTTAATCTCTGAATCTGGATACTCAAGTAGAATACATATAAGAATAGGCGATATCAATGCAAAGAGAATAAAACATGAAGCCATAAATGGAACATTTTTACGTTGTATGGAAAAGATATTTCAATTAAATATGAAGCTGGATTTATTAGCGGAATTAATCTTGACTTGGAACTTGTATGGTATGAGGTATCATGTAATGTTTGGTACTATTTAATTTTATGAATTCCTGTGTTTCTACTACTTATTTACGAGTATGTCAAGAAATGCGAATTAGGCTGCAGATAATAATGTTGTGTATATATAAATACATTTCTGTACAGTTTTAGCTTCTATGCAGGCATCTAATTTAAAACTTATTTATAGACGATACTACAAGTTAAATTTTACTACCAAAATATTCACAACCGGACCGGATTGCAGGTGGGATAGTAGGAGATCTAAACCCGGGCCCCTACCCAGATAAGCGCGAATAAAGAAGAATTCAGATATACATTTCTTAACTTATCATTTTAAAGACGTCTGTAAAGGGATATATTGTGCAATACGACCTTTATATGAATAAAATATAACAACTGCAATTTGCGAATCACAGTCACGGTCATTATAACACTACGTAAATAATGTAAATTTTTGCAATACAATACATCGCCGGTTACATTTGACAATGGTACCACAAGCTATGAGCCAATGCAACCATGTCAAGGTATTTCCCTATTACTGTTTTGACACAGGCGAAACGTCAATGGGCAATGGATTGACCTGAATAAACATATCTGGGTGAAGTCTAGGTGTTTTGTTCTTATACAGTCGTAGTGTTTGTGTAATCACAATAAGGTTACACTTTGTATAGTTTACAATAGCTCGTCAAATCTATTCAAACCCTTATGCTGTTAGGTTATTGCTGCGGCTATTGGGTAAAACACCTAGTAATCGGCATTTTAGGAAGTAATAAAAATGGTTAATTTGAGTACCCTCAGGTATACAATATAGTTCTAAAGCTTTTATGCATTTTATTTCTTGGTTAGATTCATTTATATTTTAAATATTTAACAAAATATAAATCAGTAGACAAGCGCAATAATGCTTCCAAAAGTTGCTGCTAGTCTGTGTACTAGGTGTTTTATTCTTTACTGACAATAATGTAACTCACGCAAAGAGTAGCTTCTATTTAGTTCATTTTCTGTTTAATGAACACCATTTACTTGTGACCTTTGGCCCGAACGGTGTTAATCATGGCTGGCTATTACTGGAAAACGCGAAACAAACTGTACCTACTGCTTATCAGTTTTGAACTAATTATTGGTGAATTTAAAAGGTGAATTATTGGACGAATTTAACAATAGTTACGGGACTAATCTCTGTATGTTATTGTTATTATAATTGCTAAAGAAACTGATTATGTTTTGAAATTCTTTTGTTTTATAAATGAAAAAATATTATATAGGTACTTACTTCAAACTTTTATAAGGTCAGATAACCGTAATCGCGATCCATGATATTGTAATTTGTGTTATAATTTAGGTTTCTTAACATTATCTCTTGTTTGATATTGAGTTATGAATGACTTAATGTTTGGACTACCAAACAAGCACTAGCTTTCTATATAAATCAATCACGTCTTTAACTTGATCTAAGGATAAATTCTCACGAATTCTCAGATCTAATAACGAAACGGGTAATATTATCATTCTAATTCTTTGGATGTTTAGTGTATGTTTTATTTTTGATAAGTTAATTTTAATACTAAAAATTATAAAATGTTTGCCAAAACAATGTCGCCATCTAGTTTTTTATTTATTTTTATTTCTTAAAAACAGTTTACAGCTTCACATAAATATAAAAGATGTTAGCCCACACTACAATCTATGGGACTCCGACCACCATTATTCGCTTTACATCGATTTGATAAAATGCCTTAGTTATTACTTTAACATATTATGTAAGACTAGGTAGAATATATTTTCACAAATAAACATTAATTAGCATCCGCTGCCGAACTAGGTAGAAACCTGTGTTTCAGCTTTCAGCGCCACTCCCCACGAGAGTTTAGACTTTAACTGTCATTCTTATTCATTGAGTAATAATCCTAGAAATAACAATAATTATTTTCAGCTAAGTAATTTGTAATTTGTATGTTCTCCACTAGCTTGATAGCATATTTTACCATCAAACACAATTCCAATGTTGATATAGTCGTTTTGTCATTATAAGCCTATACATATATCGATTTGAATTACCTGACCTTGACTTCCCAAACAAAACTTTTTCAATACAGTGATTTATAATAGACAATTTTCCCTTCATATTTATGAAGATTAGACACGCAAGAACTATAACAACGTTGTACGTGAATCTCACTTTGAAACAAAAGCGTATAAAACAACCCCATTATATTATGGTAAGCCGAAAACACGTGGGTTGAACAAACAGGCAATGTGGGGCACTGACGTCAAAGTTTTCGCATTAGGAAAGTTACTAGGTCTCGGTCGACGACGGCGATAGCGGACGGGGAAATTGCACTTATGTAGTTAAATATTAAGTTCAAATTCCCATGGAAGTATAGTAAAGTGATGTAAGAACTGCCCTGATGTTATCCCCCTGTCTACAACGCTTGCATGGTATTAGACGGTGACGCAAATTGTTCTATAAATGTTTCGATAACACGTTTTGTGCACTGTCATAATATTTAAGATGACTAACATTTTCAATTGACCTTTTAAAAATCCAACTTAAAGATAAGTATCTTAAATACCTAACACAATTCAGTTTTTGTACTCGACTATCAGAATTTTAGGTGAGCATTTAAAAAGCTTTAGGCTAGGCTTTTTCGTACTCAATGTTATAAACTAGATTTTGTTTATTAAACCTTAAGTACAAATCTATATGAAATACTGAACTCGTTCCTAAGACCCGCACGATTCTGGTCCCGCATTCATTTAATAAAAACTGAACACAAAAACAATCACCATTAACAGCATATTTACAACAAGAAAAATTCCTATATAAATTTCGCGGGCCCAGTGAGTAATTTATGCTGAAACTCTTGAATATGTTTGGAAAAATTTCTTATCTTCGTTGTTTGCGAGGGCGGGCCCTGGATTATGACGATTACTTGAATGTGCTACGTATTGAGTACTGGTTGAACGTCATCGTTGGATCGATGCTACGTTTTCCGTTTTATTGTTCAGCAGAATGATTCCTATGTTGAATACTAGTAGACTGACTGTATGGAAATATGAGTTTGGAATCGAGAAAGACCACTAATCAACTATTGCCTATCCGTAACTTTACCGTTACCTTTATAAATAGGTATCCAAATTTATCTAATATCAACCTCGCGGAAATGTATGTCCAAATTCATTCTTTCACCTGGAAAAAAATTTAAAAGAAGTCAATGGTTTAGTGAATATGTGAGGGCTCTGTTACAGACAATGAATATAATTTTGGTGCAATTTAATTGAACATTCAAGTCGGTTAGTTCATCATCAGTGGTCAGTACAGTGTGTTATCTCCTGTTACAATCTGTAAACAATCATTACTATCACTTGAAAAAGAGTAGCCGTGAGTTATGATCGCCGGATACGCTTCTCGCCGACTCTCAATTGCTTTGTAAATCTAGATGTAGCTATTGTAGCAGTTAATCTTAACGTCTACACACGTTGTTTTATGACCCAAATAAACAGAATCATTTGAATTTTATTATGTTATTTTGTACATCTTTTGCTGTCGTATCTTTTTCGCTACGTCCCTTAGCACTCCATCAATGCAATATTTTGTATTGACAGGGTTAGTGTTGTGTTATTTTGTACGTCTTTTGCTGTCGTATCTTTTTCGCTAGGTGCCTTAGCACTCCATCAAAGTAATATTTAGTAACGAATTGTAGAGATCTCGGTAGTTACATTTAATTTATTAATATGATGTTTTATTTCAATTATGTAGATTAACCATGAGTTAAATCTATTCAAATATTGTAGCTCTGCAACTGTTATATTTACATCTTACATCACACACTGTTATAAGCCTTAATTATTAAGGGGACTCAACTATTAATACTGTTGCTGTCCTTTTCTATCACTCATTACTCTACTAAATTAATCTTTTGCTGACGTCTACCGACGTTTGGTAACATAACTTCGTTATATGAATAAATTGGATTTGTGCGGTAAAGCAGAGATTTGGGTAAAACGTTTAGTATTTTGGTTTAATTTGACAATCAGTTTCAAAAAGATTAACAGTCATTAGTTTCAAATGTAACTTAGATCTTCTTAAATTTTGATTATTTCTTTCTTTTTTAAATCTTTAATAATAATAATTTCGAAAGAAGTGATCTAACAGACAACAATTTTAGTAATTGATCTAAACCCTGGGCTCCAAAGCGCAAACGTTAGACACAATTGGGAAATCGTTTTGAGGGTGATGACGATCTAAATATTTTTTATAGAAAAACATTATCTGAGTAAAGGGCTTTTGAAGAATTCGTACATAATTGTACCTGCTCAGTATGCAGAACATGAAGTGATGACATAACATTTCTACTTCCTTTTACTGCAAGATCTTTGATAACATAGAATCTATCGACTAACAGAATGAACACGAAGCAACGACGTCTTTAAACGTTATTGTCTCCTATTCCCTAGACAAAAATTCAATATATTTAATGCACTGCTGAAGATAAGGTTTTACAAACGAGTTTGAGATTATCCGAAGAGTACATCAAGCTGTAACGTGAGTGAGGTTGATCTAGATTTTCTTTGCGTTTAATATGTTAGAGAGGTAATAAAAATCTTTCTATATAGGTTAGAACGTCATTTGTGGCAAACGTTATTGGTTCACTTACTTAGTGCTAAAGTATATTTACAATATAATCAAGAAATATCTTTTTAAAGAGCTTTGAAACTTTGTTACCCAACGGATGGATATAAAGGTGGCAAAGCCCTTGCTTTCGTCTTTACACCTATTAGCAATTTAGTAACTTGTGGTAGTTGCTTGTCATTTTTTTAAACAATGAATTAGAATAAAACCAATAATTCCGTAATATGACGAAAAAGGAACTACGGTTGTCACTGATCAATACACACCGTGTTGTTGTAAATCAACCATGATAATATATTTCTATTTGAATCTGACTCTGTTTATTCTTTTTTATTAACAGAGCTAACAGCCGCTGCGCAGGAGGCGCGGGTTCGATCTCCCATCATTGCAAATATTTATATGCATGAATATGGGTATTTGCATTGGTCTAGTCGTGCCTCGGAGAGCACGTCAAGCCATCGGCCCCGGTTGCCATACAAACATCTATGGCAGTCGTTACGGGTAGTTGGAGCCCTTAAAAGTCCAACAACTCAGTCGCTTCACGGAAAATGTTTAGCCTAATCCGCAGTTAGACTGGTAAAAGCGGAGCCCAGACTCCAAGCTGATAGCTTCGGATGAGACAGGCAATAACGCTAGAATGAAGAAGTGTAACAGAACTAACAATATGCCCACAAAAATTGCTATAACAAAATATCCAGTCTCACTCCAAATAATCCAAAAAAGATAAAAGATAAACCACAATGTACGTCCTGTTTCCTTATCTCATGTTATCCTCATTAACCAACTGCGTCGAATAATATATCTTTTATACATCGCTTAATACGACGCGATGCAATATTGAAATGGATGACGACATCGCACGATATCTTTTCAGATAAACCATTCCGCGGAAACCGGGCCTTGCTCCGTCTATATAATGATTAATGCTATCCATTTATTCCATATATACCTCCAGGGATATTTCAAGGAAAAACTTGATTGATGAAGGATTGCAGAGGGTGGTAATATTTTTCTACCATTTCCTCGTACCAAATATAGGTATGTGGGTTATTGGAGCGCTATTTATAAGTACGGAGATTTTATTCACAAAATTACGTTTTTTTTTTAAGGTTTCTTTCTAGTACTAAGATAGCAATGAAACACAATATAATATAATTGATAGTAAGGAGTTATAGTGGAGAGGGCCAGACCGAGAGGAATGGCCCTGGGTCATCCGGGGTGGGAAAAATATGTCGCGAGACAACCTCACCTTCGGCCTAGCACATCGACCCACAGACGGCGTGCGGTTTAGTCGATTCGAGTCCGACATAACCTCCCCCTCCGGCTCTGGAGCGGGGGGGAGTATGCGTGGGGATTTCACGCCTAAACCATTGCACGATTTTGATAAAATTTGGTAAAGGGGTGGATTAGACCTTGAGAAATGACATAGGCTATGTTTGGTCACGGTAACCGATATCTTCGCGGGCGGAGCTGTGGGCTAAAGCTAGCAGAAGATATAAAAATAGAAAGAATCATCCATCATAATACTGTAAATCAATGTTTTAAATATTTTACTTATATTCCAAGGCTTTCCAGCTACGGCCCTCGAAGCTTGTAGGAATAAGGCTAACCGAGACTGTATAACAAAGGCCAACGTCTAGAATTAATTTATACGCACTGTAAATAATAAATACGTAGGCTGGGTTTACTTGAGCCACCGTAGAAGCAAAGATATTTGCTCCAAGTCTACATTATATGGAAAATGTCATGGGCAGTGAAATATATTGAATACTGATTTTCTATGTTTCTTGTAATAGGCTTTTTTTTTCTCCTTCTTCATCCTAGCGTTAATTCCAGTCTCATCCGAAGCTTTTCAACTTGGAGTCTGGGGTCCGCTTTACCAGTCTTACTGCGGATTTGGCTGAACTTCGTTATTTTCCGTGAAGCGATTGCCATCTGACCTCCACAACCTAAAGGCGATATCGAAGTAGGTACTGCAGTTAGACCAGTTGTTGGACTTTTGAGGGCTCTAACTACCCGTTACGACTGCCATAGATATAGAAAATAGATTTAATACAAAAGTAATTGCTCTTAAATCTTATAAATTGATACATGAGCGTATCGTGAATAAAAACATCTCGAAAACTCAACATGCTCGGTAAAAAGTAACTTAAATTTTCAAAGAGGTTTAGAATTCTCGTAATGAAATTGTTGATGTTGCAACCGTAAGAAAAGATCTGTTATTGAAAAACATCCTATTGGATTTTACAACCAAGGTGGTGAATAAGCATGCAGCAAGTAATACCATGACAAGCAGTAATAGTATTCTGAATGTGAAAGTTTGCGAAGATATTTAATTGGTTGTTATTCAATCACACTCAAACGGCTGAACGGTTCTGGCTGAAATTCGGCAAACATGTAGATTTATAGTGTGGAATTTATCCAGGGCACGCCGTGATTGCGGCGGTAAGACCCATCATGGGGGAGTGGCCAGAGAGGCCACACGGTAGCCTCTCGTACTGTCAGACGCAGATCATCACCGGACATGGTAGCTTCGTTCGGTATCTGCATCTGATGGGCATACATAGAGCCAACGCCATCACTGCGACGCAAGCGTGGACTCGGGGCTGCACACGCTCACCGAGTGCCTGGCGTTTGTGAAGCCGAGGCGGGAACGATGGTCCGCTGCGCGGATGCGTGGGCAGCCAGCGCCTCCTTCTGCGAGCAGGTCATGCTCGTGAAGGAGACTGCAGAGCGGGCGCGGCGCGATGAGTGAGAGGGACTCGCGGACATCGCTGCACGCGCTCGGAGGCGGCCCGGGCGTCGGAGGGCGCATACCGACCTTCGCCCCCCATGAGCGCGGGCCTGAGGGTGACGGGTGGAGCCGCCCGTCACCCTAGCAGAAGCAGGCCATGGCGGCGGCACCTTGCACCGAGGACGAGTCGGGGACCGCGTGGTTCCCTCCGAGAAGGGCCAGACCGAGAGGGATGGCCCTGGGTCAGCCGGTATGCGAGGAATATGTCGCATGACAACCTCACCTTCGGCCTAGCGCTAGGACCGGGTTGGTTCGCGTCCGACATAACCTCCTCCTCTGGCTCCGGAGGGGGGGGGGGGGGGGTTATCCGTGGGGATTTCCCGCACGTAAACACAAAATCTGGAATTTATCCTTGGAATAGGATTTCGTGGGTTACGGAAACTTAATCAGAATTTCAGGGCGTGGGCCCGCAGGCTACGGCTTATATCACATATTCTAGCAATTTGAATGACCTTTTAAGCAGTTTGCATGCTACCTGATACCTCCCCTGGTCTGGTAGCATAGTGGTCAAAGCATGGCCCCTGTAAGGCAAACCCCGCCTAGACCGACTCCTATTTTAATCAATTCAAATTCAAGCAATAATCTTTTCGAAGAATCCCCTATAATACATTCAAGTTAAGACGCGAAGATAAATAATCTGACCTAGTTACTGTGCTGAATTACATGGTTCACTTGCTACCCTAGATGAGCGGATTAAACGTCATGAACCATACATCCGAGTAATGGTTGGATTAATCCTGGATTTGCCACGTCAATCGAATGTGTATTAAGCTACGATGCTTAAGGTATTCTCATTATATTGATCAGTTCTATATTTACTAACATATTTATCTATAACGCGGTATATGTAATAGTGTAATTATAGTCGAATCCAAGATATTAATTTTAAGTCAATTAAGAGAGGAAAAATTTTGAATTGTTCAGGCGGGATTAGAACCCTTGATGTTTTGCTTACAGAGCGAATGCTCTGACCACTGAGCCACTAAACCGCACCTGTATCAATCCAAATATTTCGTAATGTATCCGACCTTTAGGGCGACAGTGGAGCCACCTACCGTAAGAGCGTTATTTGAAGGAAGTCAAATGTATGACATAATTATGTATCTCTTTTCACATAGTCTGGCCCGATAACTAGTCTGTGCCTTCGAGCAAATGGCCGAATAGGGCCGATTTTATAGGATATTATGTTAAAACAGCACATGGTGTCTGCTATCGGAGGTCGGCTATCGGCGTCCGATACCGATATAAGATATCGGATAAATGTGAAAACGCCCTTACTCTTCCGAACTAATGCTTTAAAATTTTATTCAATTAAGTTCAAAAACATCACCTCTCAGATTGATGCGATGATATTATTTGATGGATTTTATCTACGCTACACCTCCTCACTTTTTGAAATGTCACCTCTAGCGACCATGGTATACATTGAACGTTGACCGTTGGGCTGCACCTCGCCAGCTAAATCCTCCCTCCAGCCCAGTCTTCGTGTGAAACATCGCGTTTTATCATAGAAGGGGTCACCGCTCGTATTAAAACGCAATGTTAATCTTGCACGCAACCAGTATTTAACATAATTAATCTGGATTTGCATCACGAGTATAATATCTACCAGCTATTTTTGCAATCATCTTCGATTAGGAATTTACCGCAGTAATTTTTAATTCGTATCTATACACGAATTCTTAAGATTACTCAATTTTAGGAACTAATGCACCGTATTAATATTGGTATTATTACTAACACGTATTGACGTGAATAGTAATAATTCCAATGTTAATACATTCAGCAAGGTTAAAACGGGCCATGATTGTTTTTTCGATAGCAGAACTTCTGTAGGTGAAATGAGTCAATCTACTAAAAGCTTGCTAATAGTAGAGGCTATTTATATATAAAACATGCAACGAATGAACGCGATTATCCGTTAAATGAGTCGGCTAAAATAGAGTTGTGATTAACTAGATTAGTCAGATTTAAAGCGTTTTGAATGGGTCGTCTATTCAGTTGTTTATAATAGGGGTGTTTTTCAAAGCGTTCTGAACATGTTATTGACTGTAGTAGTTGACAATCAGTTTAGGGGGCGACGCTATAATATTATAGTCTTCTGTCTGTGATATTAATAATATTGGAAGGGGAGTTTAGTATGTTAAAAGTGAGGGGTCGTTACTTGTGCTATGGTAATAACCGATTGTTGGAAACTATTTCTAGGGCAAATAAACATGTATTATATAGGATGTGTTAATAAGGGAAGCTTAAACTAACTAGGTAACGGTATGTAATTTATTGGCTGGTTAACAATCGAGAATACGTTTGATGTTTGAGAGGAGACTGAATTGTAACGTTAATACAAGACTATATAATAATATACAGCTCTAAAAAGAAGTTTATGAGTACGTGATCTACACTTCATTGTTTGCTCTTAAAGGAACGTTCTACGTAAATTTCATAACAAAAAGTTAAATTAGTTTATGTATATTTATTTCTTGACTAATGATTTACCTAATAACTAAGCTTGTTAGTGACTATGTGGCTAGTAAACGAACGAATTTCTGTGGAAAACTGTCACTAGAGTACTATAATAGAGAACAATAAGCTTCGTTAGCTTAATTATTAAGAAGTCGGCCTTACGATCGAGAGACCGAAGAAGTCTTAGTGGGATTACTAGTAATTATAGCTACAAGTATAAATGGAAACCAAGCCCTTTCGGAGGGTAAGTAAATACATAATGTAAAATTATAATAACGTTGGTCCTTCCATAAATCCCGAGGACGGCCAGACCGAGAGGAATGGCCCTGGTTGGCTGACCCAGGGCCATTCCTCTCGGTCTGGCCCTGGGGTGCGAGGGATATGTCGCATGACAACCTCACCTTCGGCTTAGCACTACGACCCAGAGACGGCATGCGGTTTAGTCGGTTCGAGTCCGACATAGCCTCCCCCTTTGGCTCCGGAGGGGTGGGTATCCGTGGGGATTTCCCGCACGTAAAAAAAAACAATTAAAAAAAGTCCTTCTATAAATGATAATACTATAAACAATTAATCACACTGACCTGAATGTTATGTATTATATACATATACGTCGACAAGCGACATCGGCTATAAAAGCAACATGAATGATGAAACAACAATAACGACGGCTTCACTTCGCTTGACTACACAATAGGCAGTGGCCCTGACATTGACGAGGTCAGCCCGGCAATGTACGCCAAAGAAGACAATTTGTCCATCAAAAATACTTTACATAGCAATATTACGTCACGAGGTCATGGAAATTATACAACAGTGGTAATTATTGTATGGCATAAAACTTGTAATATTTGAAATTGACCTTCGGATTTCAGTGGTGGTTTGTAAGGCCAGTTTTCATTAGTACTATGTTGATAATGATTGATATGCGTTCGGATTTTTAGTGTTCAATGTTTATTGTGTAGAGATGGATCGTGTACAGTCCCCATTATCCTTGATGTTCATTTATTGGCGGGTAATTGTTTCCGACATGGGAAGTCTCTTGTTTAGGTGTACGTAATAATGGCCAGCACTGTATATTAACGTAATGCGTATATAATTTTGTAGTCCCTACATGTATTTTAAGCATTGTTGCGTAAACATTTCTTTTTATAATGATCATACTTGTTCACTTTCAGACGCAGATATAAATATTAATTTTAATTCTAGTAAACTGTGTTCATAGGTTGGTAAGTATATGATGTTAAACCTAACAATGGAATCGTTATAGGTTTTGCAACTTTACTTCAAAAACTAGTTTAGATTACATACCTTATTACTCCATTATTTAAGTGTCAAGGCATGTATGCTCATAATCTATTAAAGTACTTAACTTTTCTTCAATAGTATGCAATTAATCTACTTTTTCAACGCCATGGATTCTTTAAATAAAATGTATTAGGCGAATTAATGTTGCGCCTTCAGTTTAAAATGGTTTCTTCTAGGTATCTATTATGTTTCTTGCGATATAGTGCAGAGATTTCTATTTTGTTTTAAATGATATAAACCTGCCTAGATGTGATCTTTATCAATATTAAATATACTTCTATAACGAAGTTAACTGATAACAATCCACGAACGATACTATTTATTGATAGTTTTTTCAAGCCTTGATTTACACAAGGTTTGCATTTACGAATACACGTTTAACTTTGAATGAAATTCAATGTAATGTAGTTTTTGCTCCACGCATTATTGTATTCGATCAGTTCAAACGTCTGTCAAAGAAATCATTGAGGGCTAGCGAGGTCACTACACGTGCGACACGCAATGTCACGGTGGCCATTCATTACAGCGCTTATGGCTGCTAAACGTACCAAAACTGCTCACAGATAATGAGAATAACCTTACTAACAATAGATGTCAATGGAAGGTTCAAAGTAAATATGTTCCTGATATACTTCTGAGTTTGAGTTTAGTGCAAAGTGTTGTGAGTACCAAGATCAACCGTATAAGTGTCTCATTAGCCGTTGATCCCGTCGGTCCCGTGGCATAAATTTTACGCCGATATTTGTGAGCGATCATAAAACATCAACATAAAATCCATTCTCAACATTCATAGTTTGATAACGATATCTGTGGCGAGCGTGTAGTGACATATTGGTTTCAATGTTTCTAGGTTTCTGGCACAAATAGGTTGTATCGGCCCAGTGACCAATCAAAGTGTCGAAACAGATGCTCTAAATATTACCCTTAGCCCGTCCGCTGTCTCGGCGTGTATAAAGCCTTATGTTAAGAATTGTGCTCTCTTTCTCATTAATACACAGGCTACAGTGTGCAATATACTGGTAGACAGCCCTAACATAATCGCACAGAACCAACGAAGCGTGACAGTTGTATTTCTATTCATTTTTTTCCCACAAAGCGGACGATGCAGCGCGAAGCGAGAAGTGTACCGGAAAGTCAAGCCATTGAGCTCGTGAAAAACGGTCAATAGTAGTTACAAGCAATTGCTCACTAAACCTTCGGGGCCGTAGCACGACATTTACAAAAAATATAGCAAAATATAAAATATTTTTATGTTACAGCTCTCTATTTGTTGAATTGTACAACATCTCTTGTAATGGAGGTTGCTTATCTAACCACTCCAACTGAACTTAAACAAGTATCATGGCAAAAAAGAAACAATGGGGGCTTCTCGGTTGGAGGCGTAGTGGTATTACTGCTTTTTTATTGTGGGTGTGTCCCTGTCGGGGGTTGTCCTAGACGGCACCCTTACAGCCGGAACCATCGTGTACAAACGGTCAGCATAATGACTAGTTTTGGTGGCGGCACATGATTCTTATACGATTTTAATTTCGGCATTGCACTAATTGTTGTAGAGTTTTATGTCCAAAAAGTCTAGATCGTCAGTTGGACAAAGGTCAAGGTGGTAAAATGTCCAAATTTTAGTATAAAAGTTTTGTAAAACAAGTCTGGGACATGTCCAAGTGATTCCAAGTATGAACGGATGGTAATATACGCCTTGCACACTTGGCAGTGAGCAGTTCTACTAGCTATTGCAACATCACGTATTAGTTTTATTGCTCACCTCTGAACTGTACTGTGTTGAGTGCTATATTTGCGATATATTCGATAATATTATTTGCACTATAAGTTTACTGTGTATCGGTTTACGTACTTATGATGTTTGAAGTGGAGTAGCAAATGCCGGATAGTGGATCCTGGACTCTGGAGTGAGAGGTTCAGACGCAACCGGGAATACTTCAAGAGAGGAGAGAGTGGTACTGTGCTGGTGCTTTTCACGGCTGATTGGAAGGATGGATGTTTATATGTTTACTTGTCCACCATTTGAATAAAATAAATCAGTTTTGGGGTATTCCAATTTACGGACGCAAATTGAGCACATGCTACATATTATCAGTATGAGTTTCCCGAGCGTGAAGACGTAGCCCTTATTTCAGTTATATCATTTAGTTTACAGACATACAATTGTTCAAATACTATTGTGTTTCTGAAGGCAAGACACTACCGTTGTACCCAAAGTCGTAGTCCTTTAGATAAGGAATAAAATGAGGCCGTCAAACTGAGTGCCGCCATAGTTAACATGGTACGTGTTCCAAAGTGACTTGACCTATATAAAAAAAATTAAAATGTAAAAAGGAAAATTTACAAAACTATTTTCGGTAGACAGTAAAACGAAATATAGTAAGCGATTTACGCTTATCCAAAATCGTACAGAAACAAATTTCATGTAAGTAATGCTGTTCACTGCAGACGAAGATCAGGTCATCGACCTAGATTTTTTGCCCAGTAGGTAAGATTCATCTTATCTTATTTTGATAATTCTCCCAAAAGAACACAATGTTGAAGCGAAAACTCATAGTTTTGTTAAACTCAACAGCTCAACAGCAATAAATTTCAAAACGATCTTAAGATTTAACTACGTCAATAAATTATATTAAATTTGTTGTATATGTATCTTTGTGATCTAGTATCTCTCGTAATATATATAATCTTTAACATAAACTTAAAAAGTAAACCGTTTTACAAAACGCATCGTCCAAATCATCTGAGTAGTTTCTGAGATACGAATGTATAAAATATTCAAAGAAATAGCGAAGCGAACAATAGACTCTTCTCGTGACCATAGGGCTGGCCTTTACCTCGCTCAAAGAACTAGTATTGCTATTCAGCGTGGTAATGCCGTCAGTCTTTTGGACACGGTACTAGTAGAGGTTGATGCCAAAAGTTTCAGTCTTGCCTGCTGTTTTAAAGTTTATTTCTGTATTATATAGTACCTATTGTTAGCGTAGTTTTTATTATTTGTTAATTCCCTTACACATAATTTGTTATTATTAAATATCGGTTAGTTTTATATCGGAGCTAGACTTTCAACTTATTCTATTATTTATTCATTTACCTATCCCTTTTGCCTGTTACCCTTATCATTGCTAGGTCACCTAAACTAACTCTATTTCAAGAACTTTCGTTGGTATTTAGGTGTGCCGCCCTAACTGACATCTGCTGACCTCTACAATACGTACCTACTTATTACAAAATATCAGGGCTTCAAGGTGCTTGCAAATATGAACTACTAAATTGTTTAACAGAGCTTATTAAATGAAGAACGAGTTAGAAGGAGGTTTTAATATTGGTACGGTATTTTCTAATCTCCATAGATGGGTGTAATTCCGCGAATTGTTACTTATTGCGTACCTAAGTTTTATAAATATAAGTTAGTAGAAACAATTGTTTTAGGATATATAGGTCTAAAGACCATTTTATCCTATACTGACAAATTTACTGGTAAGACAACATCCAACAGAAAGTGGTAACCAATCCGTAAAATGGCCTTTATACCAGCGCTTAACAATGCACATCGATCAATCTGGTTACATAAAATGTTCTCCCATCTATTTTCCGGAGTGTGTGTAATTGTAAGTAAGTCATTTGATGCAATACTCTAGCGGATGGTACGTAAGTGTCCCCTCATCATCCAATTTCCTGGCTAACCGGTTCAGTCTGACTGCAGTTGACAGTATTCAGGAGATTTTACGAGTTCTTTGCACTTGTGACGTAGAATACATACGTTGATTTCACTTTGATTGTGCTGGGATGGGACCGACATCGACTGACTAAATGTAGTTGTCAATACAACTTTGTCTAATTCATTTGGGACAATACACGCGTGTGAATGTTTAAAAAGGAGAAAAATATTCGTTGATAACTCCTATAATTTGTTACTAATATGATGTAATCAAATGTATTACTGATACTGATTTAAGTATTATAACATTGTAGGTATGTGCTTACCTATTTCTCCATAGGTATACCTATTCAGTACCTACCATCGTATAGTTAATAATATCTCTCATAAAAAATTACAATACCTGATAAATAAGAATCTGAAAAGTTCAAACATGGTGACATTTTGAATGTTTTAATAGAACATAAATCTTCAAATAAATGTAAATAACTTAAGAACTTTCTCGAGAAACATTAAATTCTTGAATAATTTAAAATGAGTTCACTTTGATGTGGTTAGAGCTATAAGAACGAATACGAAATTTGTAGAACAAAGAGCATACCATTACTATTGTAATACCATTAAATAAGTCGCACGTTTTAGAGAGTAAATGATCCGAAGACCTTTTCTGATACACATTCCTTAGATATAAGTAGAACATAGCATAACTTTGACAACACAGAAACATTAAAGTGATAGTCATATTAAAACAACATGCAATAATAAAATAAAATAACTAACTAAAATAGACGCAGAGAACTCATTAAATATATAATTGAAATAGTAAAAAAAACAAAGCTTTGTTAATTTTATTTTAAGGCGAGGAGTAGTGATATTATAATAGCTTTGTTTGTTCGCCGGAATACGCGACTTTGTATGAAAACTAAACTGTGTGTCTAATGTCTGTAGTCTAAGTTGTAAATTTATGAGTGACACACTCATCATCGTTGCGAAAGAAATAATATAAATCACTAAATGCGTGCGGAAATGCAGTGGATTTATAGTTGAGCATAGCGGAGTCACGCGTAAAGATCGCGTGAGGAATTTTTGCATCCGTGGCAGCCTTCATGTCTGTGACATCGCAGATAAAATGCAAGAGAGTCGCCTTAGCTGGTGCGGCCACATCCTGTGACAATAGCCAGACTACATGGGTAACAAATGCCCGGCAATGGCGCCCCCAATGGGTCCCGGTAGAAGGGTTAGGCCCAAGAAGTCCGGGCTATCATGGACATCCAAGATCATGCGAAGTGGAGGAGGAAGATCCGGGAGGCGGCCTGACTTCCGAGGGCATCTTTGCCTGGGATGGAATCAGGATAGTTTATAAATGATGACTATAAATTCGTGCGTGATTACTTTTTTTCACAAAGAGCCTTTTATTTATCAATTTACATAACTTCACCCTATCTTCTATATTGCAAAGTCCATTTTCTTATAATTCAAATGTCACAGTTGGCTGGTGTTTACGTTTCAACCATCTGTCTCAATATTAGTTAGCAAATGGTTTCACACAACAAATGATCTGGAAAACAGACTTTGATACTGTGACGTAGCTATTTGCGAAATGCGTAAACATCAACACAGCTGACTTGGTTATTTTTATAGTCATCGTGTTCATTAGCTTTTTAGGATTCAAAAGCATAGGTACGAGTACTACCATCATTTCACCAGTTACAGGTTATGGGCCCGTGTCACCATCATTACAGCTTTAGTCTAAAATTTGCACTGGCTGCTCTTCTACTCTTTTGGCTTATCTTGGCTATAAGGGAGTGCCTGCTCCAGAGACTTATCTGGCTAGCTAAGATACTGGTGGGCTCTCGTACACCTCTTTTTGGGTTTACATAATTGTAAGGCAAATATGACCGTATCGGATGTACAACACAATCGTACCATAGATAGCACATTTTCACTTATCATTGAGTGTAGGGAATGAACACAGGACCTTACAACGGCTTAAAAATATAAAATATAATTTATGCCATTGAAACCAGGTAGTGGTTTAAAAATATTTTTTCCTTGTAATGAAATAGCTTTTGAAGCCGTTTACAATGAGTACCTATCAATATTTATAGTGATCCCTGCGAAGTGTTAAGATATAAAGATCTAAAAATTATGTACATAAAAAAAGTTTAGTGTAGGAATCCAAGCAGTCTATTCTAAATCTATTTTGAATATGATATTGACTAATGAATTTGATAAAATTTGAAATTTAATTTATTGTTTGAGATGCTCTGATTTATATATTGTTTGATATTTTGTATTATGAACATGACATACTGTATAACAATCATTTGCATGACGTATGGTTGAATATGGTGATACTTTCAAAACAACAATCAACATCAATGTACAGTCGACCAAATCGATAGTATCCCACCTTACCATACAACTTTACATGTAAAGGTGGGATACTATCGATTTTGTCGACTGTACAATAACTATATTTCGCAAATTATAATTAAATAAGTAAAAGTAATATCGGAAGTGCCTATAATGACAAAATATCGTTTGGAATTTTGAACGACTGCCAATTTCTAAAATAATATGAATATGATTTTTGATTTTGGCATAAAAATTGCTCCGTGACCTAAATAGAAATAGTTGAATCACTGCTATAATTTTATATTATGTCAAAAGTTTTGCACATACAATCCTTTTTCGTGTTTATATTGATAGTTTACTTATTCTACGTATCTAAGCAATTTATTACTTAGTGATGCAATATATTTTATTTATTACCTCGTAAAGAAAACCAAGGTTACAAATAATGACATGGCGACAGTCAAAACACAATACAGACGATACGACTATAACTGGATACGTTTCCTTATAGAAAAAGATGAGAGTGAAAGAGAGAAAGAGCCTTCTTTCTTCTTTACCAGTACACAGATTTCTTTCATTCTTCAAGCCTTGGTCCAAAAGTGGGGCGTGAAATAGTATCTAATGAGGTCTTCAAAGTGAGAGCCATTCGGGCTGTAGGAATATTTTGTATCTGTAACGGTTATTCCTGAGACTTGCAGACAGGCAAGGCGAAGTAAAATAATGCGCCACACATAATAAAATACGAATACTTGTTGGTTTGTACAAAGACACATGAACATCGGACTATAATGTTCTAATTATTAATTATTTTTTGAATAAGATAAGTTTATGTAGCCCTGGTACCCTAAACATAAGTTTAATCTTAATTTGGGTACCAGACTTCATTAATGCATGCTGTTAAACTATCATCAAATTGTAACCATGGAATAATAGTAGATTTTACAACAAGTGCACAAAACGAACCATTTTTATCCGAGACTTTTAGCAGCCCGAGCCGGAGGCGAGGGCTGATAGTAATGTCGAGGATAAAAATGGTTTTGTGGACGAGTTATAAACTCTGCTTTTCACTTCGATTGCGAGGAAATAAAACAGTAGTATAACATTTCTTTAATTAAAATTCAAAGTAAAATTAGAACAGTTTTGGATACTGAAGGAAATTGTTTTTCCGGGCATATTAACGGTATTTAAGTCTTAAAAAACACATAAGGCAAAATAAATTAAAGTGAATGTTATAAAATAACAAATTCTATCTATGAACTTCTTATTGTGTTAGGCTGTATGGCTCATTTTCTTTGCCTTAATATAGATACATTTATGAGTAGATACGTTAATGCCCTTGTGCACAAAATTCGATTTTGTGCAGCCTATATCCTGCACAAATAAGCACTTTCAGAGCATGAGAAGTGAAAATGATTTTGAGTTACGTTTGAAATGAAAAGCCAATTGTTTTTTTTATTAGTTGGACTTTTCCCATTGGCTTTTCATCTGGTTCTTTCCCTTTCGTTTCCTATCCACCTTCAGACCCCGGCTTTAAAAAAAATACGACGTGGCTTACGATGTTAATAACAGTAACTTTGTTGTGACCTAGATGAATTAAATATTTAAGTATTATATATTCTGGATCGGTTAACCCTTTGAACAGATTTAACATAATATCGATTAGCTATTCAACGACTGAGCGAGACGAACGAAATATCGTTAATTATTCTACAGTAAACAATTCATTAATATGCCGTAATACCCAGTTACCACAACACGGAGATAAAATATTGACTAAAGAAGATTGTTTGTCGTATGGAAAACACTCTATAAATCTACATAGTTAAGGACACATTGTGTGTTGATCGAAAACACAGTTGTGTGTGTGAGTTACGAGTACTTACCTATTAGCGTTTTTTTTTTCAAGTTAAGAGCTGTTACTATTTATCAAGTCAAGGAAAACTGTGCTAATGAAACCATAACAAGATAAGAGATCTAGAAACTTTAAATGAGTAATCTTTAAACCTACCTATATATTTGGCATATCTTGGTAACAGTTCTAAAAAAATATTAGAAGAAGAGTCTGTATTAGAATTTTGCATTATATATATGAATTTAATTCTAATAAAAAGACGGGTTGCACTCTGGGAGTGCCGGCAGAAGTGAAAACATTTTCTTTTTTTCTTTCTTCGTTATATACATAGAAAAAGATAAAAAAGAACATACCATACCATACCTATAATATAGCGCTAATCATAGAACCTATCACTTATTTTCTGCTAATTTTCTGTCAGAAGAAATTAATAAATATAAAAAGAAAAAATAATCACAAAAAATAATAAATGACAAAAAGAAAAAATTATCATAAAAAGTAATAAATTACAAAAAGAAAAAATAATCACCAAAAGTAATAAATTATAATAAGAAAAAACAATCACAAAAAATCCCTGAAGGCCAGGTGGTTTGAACCCGATACTATCTGAAACTATAAGGACTTACAGTCGACGTGCTTACCGTTTAAGCTACGACGATATCTACTGTAAATCGCAAAATACATAGTCTGTACCTAATCTTGTATGACGTCAGTCGTCGGTTACGGTTCAAAGGTCAACTAATCCTGACGCTTCCTTAACATTTTACACCCATCCAACGCCGCTAAAGAAGTTTTCACTTCAATAATAAAAATCCTGGTAATAAATCAGACACAAGAAATAAAATACTTGTTTACTGATGGTACCATATTCTATGGATTAGACGGACCTTTCGAATATGACACTTACATTGTTAGTTTGCATACAAATAGGTAAGGCAATGTATCAATCAGGATATCGTTCTCGAATAATATTCTCGATTTGAGAATACGTAATGTAAAATAATACTTTACAAAGATTGTATCACAAAAGATAATGCAGCGATAAATAAAGATTAGCTTAGATCTTATCCCGTTGTAGAAAACACTCTCGAGATAGAAATTCGAGCATAAATCATCTTACTACCGAGCTTATTCGTGTCAGCTTCTATACAGCCATATTCAGCAGTCCAAGCAATAGAGACGTAACGACTACCTATGGATGTCAGAATCTAGATATAACATAAAAGCGAAATATCACTCAGACATTGAAATTTGGTAGGATTCGACATCAGCTAAGAACGGATTTTACGAAACTTTACCCCAATGGGGGTTAAAGGGAGAAGTTTGTATGAAACTCCCTTGTTTTTGAAGTAAAGGACTTGAAATTAATGTTCTATAGATACTAATAATGTATCCTTAGAAATCAACCTCCTTTTGGGGTTAAAACAAGGGATAGTAGTTTGTATAAAAGTCTAACTCACTCCGGCGGCTTCACTATTTACATCAGTCTTACCAACGACTACTGTATCAGGCATAAATAAAAGTAAAAAGGAAAAAGAAATTGGCAACATTTTTGTCTGTTTATGTAGCCCGTCAGATAAAATTATATAGGTCACCCGCAGACTGTGGAACCGAAAGTAATGTATTCAAGTAAATAGCTTGGTTAAATAAGTTTTATTTGCAGCGACGACAAATAGGGTAAGGGTTTAGTCACAGCGTGATGTAGACACATTGCTATCTAAATATCTAACATATTGATAACACCTAAACTAGATTTGGAACTGAAACAGCTGTAGAGTTCTATAATCTTTTTGATTGATTTATCTCTACCTATGCCAATAAAAATAGTAGTTATGCTAGCCCGTATCTTAGTACTAATAATAAAAGTATATCTTATTTGAATATGTTACTTTGATCTTGGATCTGCAATAATTAATAATTTTATACGATTAAAAACTCTATTGAAACATAGTAAGTAGTTGTTAGGGGTGTAACATAAATTAGTCAATAGTCCCGCATGATTGATTTATAGTTAGTCAGTTCCGTTTTTTAACATTGGCAAATTTGAAACCCCTTCTTTAAATATAATAGCTTTTAGGAAAATATGAGATATTAATATTATGTTTATATATCAAAATGTCTAATGTGATTGACGATTACCGGTGAGCCGTATTGCGAGCACGACCCACGCCACGAGTATGTTGAAATTTTCTCTGATTGACATTTATGTCTGTTTCGAGGCCGTATGCTTTATATTTGTTTTGTAATTTATTTTTATAATAGTGATAAGCACATTTCCTCTAATTAATATATGTAGAGACGGGGTATAACATAAAGTCATAGACTATTATACCCCATCTCCACTAATTTGGAGTTGCTTGATTAGGCATAAAAACCCCAAATCATAGAAATCACTGCACTTATAATATTAACCTCATAGGTTCACGTTAGTGATTGTAAGTAAGGTTAATATCATTTACTTTGTGTCGTGTCACAGAACAGATAAAATACTGGCGTAGTTGTGTTAAAGGTAGTATGTTTGTGTGATAAACGCAGATGTAAATGTAACCAAATAACGAATTGCGAATGTAAAGGAATTTTAATTCAGTTATCTAGTCCCTTAAGCTGTCAACGTGATATATTATGGATAGTAGAATAGTATACCTACTTATCCAAGTAAATATAATTATATAGGCATCTTTAATGATAATGCGCATTCTTAAAAAAACTTATTAAAACAATGGTTAAGCATGAAATATTTAGGTATAGATATTTTAAATTAAAATATGTATTTTGTAACTGTGCTTATTATAAGTTTATCTTTTCATTAATCTTTAGTCCGTCATTTGTTTTGTTGACAATGTACAACGAAGCAATTAGTTGTTGTAAGATGATTCTTAAAATAGCAATCTGTTGAACTACGTTAGGAGAATATTAAGTATATTTTACAGGGGTCTAGTTCAGGGATAGTCGATGCGATTTGGTTTACTGTCGATGTAGCATACCGTCGTTTTAGTGTACTAACGATGTAGCGTACCAATGATGTAGCGTACGATCGATTTGGGGTACTGTCGATACATTAGCCCGTCAATGGAACGTTTTCGACACAGCGACCATCGATGTAGTGACTGTCGAAATTATGAACGAGTACGATTTTACAGTATATGCAACTTTAAAATAAGTACAATTCTGTAGGTTATGTTGGACTTCAAATATAAGAGTAATTCAAGAATATGTAATAGTAACAATTAATTGGTATAATATTAACACCTTATCGATTAGAAAATTATCTAAACTTAAATGTCTTTCTTAGATTTTTTTTTCAAATGAAACTAATATCGTTCTTTCGAACTGAAGATAGTTTACAAATTTAGTTACTGGGTCAGAGTAAAAAAAAAGTAAATTAAATGTAAAGGTCGTTGAAGGATAAAAGCCTTTTACAAAATACGACGTGACATAAATCAGAATCAGCGTATTTTCTCATTTATTTACCTACACTGTAATATGCAGGCCCATTATTTTCTTCACAACTTAAATTACGTTCTCAGAAATAGCTTTTTTTCTTTTAAAAGTAAAACTTCGAAATTGTTACATAATTGAAATTGGTTCCCGTTGTCGAAAGTTGTACAATTTGGCAGTCTCATATCTCTTGTATTATGTCAGAGTTGGCTCATTTACACTATCCAAGTATTAATTATATAGTTCCAAGTGCCTTCAACTACGCGAAACGAAATTAATTTCATAAAGTTTAATTTATGCTTGAAGTTAACTAGATAATGCTGTCGTTTCATATTAATTACATTTTCATTTTAAAAGGGTACTTAGTAACGGCTCGGTTTCGCTATATTTATTTTAGTTGTACCTGAGTTACATTGGGTTTATATTTAATTGAAATAAATTAAACGGTTACGAAAACTTTCCATCCAACTTTCCATTAGGTGGATCGTGTGCTTATCTGCCACCTAAGTTGTATAAAGAAATATTATTCTGTTTAGTCTGCGTACGTACTACGAAGTTTCATGGAATCATGCTCTCGATAACGATAATATACCTACCTAATCATAATTTCATTGACCAAATAGGCGTATTGCGTGCTAATCGCTTCATCTTGAACGTGTATTTCATAGGTACTTTTACAACGATATTTTGGTCACGTAACATTTCATAACGATCAAAAAACAATTTATTTTTACTATCACAGGGAAATAACAGCAGTATTCTTCACTAATTAACTTAAAAGGTTGGTTTTTGAATTGTGTAGGTGTAATTATAGATCGTGCGCTGTTGCTATTACTTTCGCTACAGCTTATAAATAGATTGTACCGGGAAGGAAAGGGAATGTTAAAAAAAAGAAAAACAGAAATATAGCGTAAGGAAAAGGCCTCCAACATCGAGATTGCGTGACCTACCGAGGTAATTTGAAGGTGGTATAAATTAGGCCGAACTGTCATAGAAAACTTCATGTCATCAGGATGGTTAACTTAACCTTGTTTCTCCAAGGTTACTTTACGGTCGAAGGAAAAAAGCAATGATGTAAGTTATTGTGTATTCTTAAGAGTTGATGTCTGCACGTAATTAATACCTTACCCGAGTGATTAAACTTTTTCAATTATTCTATAGCAACGTTTATAGAATTATTCAATAGTCAGCCTAACTTTTGAATTTGTTAACCCTGTTATTTAGTTGGAGTTATTTCAGAAATTTAAATTAGGAACGTCTAGCGAATTATCCTTTATGGTTTTCATTGACGTAGTAATGTTATTATTCGAGTGAAAATCTCTTGCCCGGCTTGCCCCAAATGTATTTTCGCCGGGATCGCTTGTAGTTTAACGACATCGTTATGCAAATGTTGATCTATATTTCTAAGGTTATCATATCATCAAGAAAGGTCCTGTATTCATCGGAAAATTTGAAAAACCGTAAGGAATATTGGGCTATCATTTTCCCTTGATATCTGTTCATGACAGATTTTCTGTAATAACTCACATGAAAACTCTTTCATGTGAGTTATTACAGAAAATCTGTCATGATACCTAAAGAGAGAGTTTCTGTAAAGAGTTCTAGACTGATATCCCAATTTAAAAGACTTGTAACATGATAAATTTAACTTATTCGTCTAGCAAATTACACCACTGCCAACTCCTTCGGGGAGACGAGTATGTTTGTTTGTAAAACAACATTCTAACCTAAAAATCATCAAATTTTTTAAGATTTACTGTCCTTTTGATACCGCAAATACGTTAATAAATAAAAATGTTTATATTCATTGATTTTTTCAAGTTAGATTATAAATTAGTGTGCATGATGCCCGAAACGAATTCGCCTTTCACGGCAAATCGGTTACGTTCCAGAGGCTGAAGTAAAGAAAACTTATAACAAATTATTCTCAATATTTGCATGCGTTAACCGCACGCGATGTATACATATTGACTTTCAAGAATTATATTTACGCAAGTTACCCTGCATTTAACAGATTACAATCTACAGACACTGGTTCTAATGCAGTACTGTTCTATAGATACGAAAAAAGGGATGTCTGAGGGGAGAAAAACATTTGATTTAACAATTTTTTTGTCGAATTTTGCCAATACTAATCACTAACACGCTGAGTCAGTCTTAAGTCATTAAAACCCCCTGTCTATTTCGTTATCTTGTGCTTAATACGGATGGAATCAATTAAGAAAGGAATTGGAAAAATAATTGAATAGTGAATTATTTATTTTTAAAATGATTATGAAAAGCAGTTTGCTATTTTGTGCCGTGGAATATGTTAGTTATTAAATGAGCCAACAGATCTGCCAAACCCAGTAGATGCTATCTTGCGTTTTTGCTGGGATTTTGGCGTTGCCATCGGTCCGATGATGCCAGATGATTCGTGACGATACCTTGACATAAAAATGTTAGTTCATTGAAGTATATTAGGGTACGCTTTGAACTCATTATGTATTAGTTATATTTAAATCTTCATCGGCACCACCTTAAAAGGAAACTGAACGAATGTTGTGTAACTTTGTAGTTAGATTCGTTTGCTTTTAATTGTAGGGTTCTTTGGGATCAATGTTAACGTGGTGATCAATATAATACATTTGCACTCGGCATCTGGAGTAATAGCATGGGGCTAGTGTCTATCGTTAAATGCAAATAAATATTGTTTATATAGCAACATATTTCTCATATTTTAATTAGCGTTTATTACATGAAGCAAGAACTATTACGACAATCGATTGTTATTAGAAAAAAAAACTGTTAAGTCTCATTTTATTACCTTTTGAAATGGATTGATGGTACTGTGGCAATTTTTATTTGTCGTCTACGGAATTACAGTATTAAAATCTGACATGACGTACTCAATAAGAATACCTGCAATCATAATATGACTGTCCGTAATATAAGCTTTTACATGAATTATTATTAATAGGTATATTTTTAAATGTTGCTCAGTTTTCGGTGCTTATAATTTAAGAATAGAACTTAAACTGACCTTTATTTTCATGCATCACGTGATGAATTCTATTCTCTAATATTCTCTAATATTTATTGTAGGACTAATCATATTTCATCTACGTGTATTAGAGTTCAAATATTCCTATTTTCGGGCAATACCGTACTTTAGAGTTAATATTGCTGTAAATAAGAATACAGGTTTCAATAGAATACACAATAAATTATTTTCATGAAATATACATCTCTAGTGTGTTAATCACTTCATAATAGGTAAATTGCAATACAGCTACACAAGTAAATATTGAAACAGTAAAAAGTTATTGTAATGATAAAGCATAATTATTACAGTCTGTTGAAAAAAAAGAAAGGTATAAAGGTAAAGTACTGTAGTAATAAAAACCAATAAAAGCTATTCCATAATTAGTCACGCAAACTATTCCAAATAGGTACGGCTACTGCTTATTTAGCTGTTCTTTACAAAATTGCCAAACAATTAAAATTCAATCGGCTGCGATTCTTACCAAGAATATTAACTTTGAAATGCCTAGAGATCACGCTTACTTTGTTTTCTGTTACTAACTGTTGAAGTTCTTGAACAATCACGTGCTCACATTGCTAGAATGTTATTAAACACTAGCATTTGATTGGTGGCTTGTTACATAATAATGACGTATTTACAGTGTTGTTCCATTATGATCGTAACCACCGTCTTATTTACCTTGGTTATTACGTCTCGATATATTTTATCAGTATACTCGTTTTGTTTTCTCTTCAATGTACCTAATTGGCTATCGGTCCGGGGATATATATTGTAATATTTCTTTTATTTCTCAAATAAATCAGTTCTATTTTGTTGTAACACAAAGGACTATACTAAAATTGGAAGATGCTCTTCTACCAAATATATCTAATTATTTTATCTATTACTTTGAAACGGTATTGATTTAATTGGAAAATAGTCAGTACTTTTTTTTCTCACTGATCTTAGTGATGTAGGTAGGTATTTACCTATACTACTTTTTATTATAATTCATGAGTATCAAGGCAGTACTTATTGTCCCATATTACGCTAGGGAATGACCCAAAAATTTTTCGCAAAAGGAATATGAAGTGAATTTTTTTGTATATTTTGATCATGCCTCGACGGAAAGCGATAAGAATCCAATAACTGCTTTAGTGCAAATGTTACGAGATTGGGTAAAGCAATTTGTTTGGTAAAAACAACACAGTCCATAAAAATTGCAAAGTTTTATTATTAAATACACGTTTACATACGTATGGCTATAGGTTTGTCACTATGCATGCCTATTTTTTATTTGGTTAAAACATGAAATATGCAGATAACAAATATTGTACTGTTGTGCATGCATAGTTACATATTTACATCTTCGGTTTTATAATTTCTCAAATCACGGATTACGATAATAAAATTTTGGAACCTGGTGGTTCCTAAATTTTAAAGTAGTACTATCGAAAAATTTAATATTGACACAAAGGAATAGTTTATATGTAGTTAGTTATTAGAATTTTAAACATAGTTTCTAATATTTCAGAATTTTGTATAGCACCAACCTACACTTCTTGTAATATCGTAAAATTGCGTAATTAAAATTTAAAATACCCAAGAGAGATTTTATTAAATTTAGTTCACGGTAAAACACCTGAAAATTTTAAGTGTTCCAAGACTTCCGGCTTTTGTACTTCATTTATTTTTTGTTATATTAATAATCTTGACTCTGACCACCTGCCTAATAGACGCCGACCATGATGTAACGAACACAAACATTCGCACATCGCTTGAATGAATCCCTGTCTGAACGTTTGCCAGATCGCATCTCACACTTACACTCAAGATATAATGTTCACTGTGTAGGTCATGATCATCCTTGTGATCAAATTATTGTACACCTGGTGAAATATGAATTACTTTTATTATTTTCAGCTCTACACTCACCTACAAGGGTCACTGAAAATGTCCCCTGCATACACAAAGCAGTAGAACTGTGCTTGTTGTAAGGAACTTACTTGAAAACATTGCAATGAGAAATATATACCTACTATCGTCAGGCGTACTACAGCCTTGGTGTAACAACGTTATCGCATTACTTATTCCAAGCACGCGTCAAAGATCGTGGAGCTGTTAAAACGATTCGTTTTCCTCCCGAACGAACATAGCATGATAACAGATAACCAGCCTGCATACGATCTAAACAATCGTACAACACATAAACGTAAACTGTACATCGAAACGTATTTGCGGACGCAAACAAACGCGGCCTTGAACGTTAAGCAGATCGCCTGAAAATACTCGGCGCGTGGAAATAGCCGCGGTGAAAATACGAGCACGTGATAGTTACGTACCTCGCGTACAGTTGTATGGAGAAAATCGATGGTGCTTGCCACTCGACGACCGGCGGCTGACTGAGCCACTGTGTCAGCAGAACGCGCCCCACCCGAGCCTCCGCCCGCCTGACTCGCTATCACAGGTTACTATAAAAAAATACTTTCACAGTTTTCGCACTTTACAAAAATACAGATGAAACACTTTATTAATTTTAATCAGGCGGCGTCTGTGAGGTTGTGTGTTTGTTCGCGATCATCCGCGGCGTCCGTCGGGTCGCGACCGTCGCGTGCTTTCGGTTCGGAGTGGGGCGTTGGACTGATCGGAGCAAGGCAGCCAGCGAGCCGTCGAGGTGCCTCCCTGCCCCCGCCGTGACGTCGGCTACAGGCCGCGATGGTGGAAATTAGCAGCTTCCCGACCGAGGGTCGTCGGATGTAGGTCACGGGGACTGGGCTGCACTTGCCCACTCTACCGTGCTGATACACTTGACAAGTTTAAGGACATAACTAGTCGTGATTAGATGCGCTCTGTATACGTGATTCTTTTCTTACATGCTTTCCTCTCAATGGTCTACATAGCTGCGTAGCTTTCGTAGCACAAGCTATCCCATCCACGTACAAAAGTAGGTACGCTTGAATCGTAATTGTATTTCGAACTTTTTGAAAGAAAAGGTCCGAAATAGGAAGATAACACATTTTCGTAGAAATAAGAATTGGAAAAGTTTTGGGGCACATTTTTTTTAAAGTTCCATGTTGTTACCAAGACGTATATCGAATTATTGCGCGTAACGTAGGACTGTCCCTGAAGTGTGAATACTATACACTTATTAATAACAAAAACGTGCTTCGAGAATGTTGTGAACAATATACATAATCTAGTGTATAAGTAATGTTTACAGAGACGTAGCTTTACATAATTGATTGGCACTAGAATCACGAACTTCCTTAAAACGACGACGTCGGCGTTAATTGAATTGTGGAGTTAGGTATCTTGTTAACAGAGGTTTGTTTGGTAACTGGAGTAACAGATGACATTGAAATATTTTATGTATATTACTAGAATATTCAAGCTTAGATAGGTAGATAGGAAATAAATCAATCAATCAATTAGCCCACTGCAATCCACTGCTGAACATAGGCCTCTCCCAATGTGTGCAATTTCGTACGATCCTCCACCTTCCGCATCCAGTCCGTTCTAGCCACCTTAAGCAAGCTGAAGTGGCAATGGGCTAGCCACATCTGTCGAAGGACCGATGGCCGTTGGAGCAGAAGAGTCAGAATAAAAATAGTGTAACAGCTTGAAAGTGTAGAGTATGCTGGGGTGCAGTGATGACCTGACGCAGGATGCTATTATTATGATAGATATATATAGATTAAAATAAGTTTTATCACAAATCCCATGATTTTGTAATAAAATATTGTGGAGTGGTTTTATGAATGCATAAAGAACAAGCATAACTCAGTACAGAGCCAATCTTGATTTTAGCAGATCTGGCTTTGTTAATATTGGATAACAGCATTGACCCGCAGTTTTAGCCGCGTACGTACCAATTCAGCAATCCCTGATAATGTAGCTCACTATATGAGACAGATTTTCTAAAATCGTTCAGTAGTTCGATCTTTTTTTATACCACTCTAGTGGCAGACTCGAAACACGGACCTGATGAAAAGTGGTTACCGTGGCCTATGTACGTGTGCAACACTAGGGCAGTCACACTTGTGCTGCCGACCCCATAAGCTTTTTTAATGACATACAACAAGCGGTTATTCGCGTGGAATTCTGTGATTCCATTGATATAAAACCTATGTTACTCACTATTTATGTGGTTTTTTATCGTTAGAAGAATTTTTCAAATCAGTTCAGTACTTTCGGAGTCTGTTCAATACAAACAAATAAACATCTTCCCTCTTTATAATATAAGCACAGACTGAAGAAATTTCTTATTCATGTGGTTGAGTATACATAATTAGTAGGTATGAAAAGACAGGACAATCGCTACTGGTGATGACGTAACATAAATTTACATTATTCTATATATTTCAGGTATAAGGTAGGTTGTGTTTAATTGAGACGTCAACAATTTTGAACATATTTTAACTGATCACAGATTGTTTTGTTTACTACATTGTGGAGCCTGAATTTCGTACCATATACGAGTATGTCAGAGAATGACATGTTATCTGCAGTCGTTATTGGACTAGATAACAAAGAAAAATTTAAAAATATTTACTCTAGGAATCAATGACACTCACAGTACAGTTTAAAATATTATAACCGTGATATTGTGTCGTATACTTGAGTTTCAGTTGTATTGTTTGACACATAGGTTTGACCTTTAGATATGTAGATGTTTTATGTTTGTCTTTTACATAAATTAATGAATAATGGTAAGCATGGATACCTGAGTGTATGCTTTCATAAAAACCATTGCAATACATACATACGTAAAAATCATATGAAATAATATCATTACTAGCACCCGTAATCTCTTCAGGGAGATTGCGAAGCGTATGGTCGACGCTTCTCGTGACCAAAAGGCTAGCCTTTTTTAGGTCAGAGATTAAGCATGGCCATACAACGTGGCAGTGCTGCCAGTCTTCTGGAAACGCTACCACAGGAGGCATGCGATGCTGATAAATTCTACGACCCATTTTAACTTCTGGTTTTAGTTTTTTTTAGTATTGTGTATATATATTTTTATTAATTTCATTTTACTTAAATTATGTTAAATATGTTTTTGTCAATAAACCAAATAGTAAGTTAATTAGAAATTAATTAGATTAACCCCAAAATTACGAACATGTTGAAGGTGTAAGAATAGGGACACCAATGGCCTGCATTCATATAGGCCAGAATGACTCACAGGTAATAAGAAAATAAAAACAATTGATTCCCCGAGACTCCATATTATCTTCCATCAGCTGTTCTCACTTCCAGTGTTGTTACTTTAACAATTGAAAGTTGAATTGACTCTACATATTTTAAAGAAATGTTTTCTTAAAGTCATACTGAAAGACTTCATTACTAGACAGTAAGTCAATATGCCAGTTTTTCAACTTTGAATCAAGTTGTACATTGAAATAAATTGAATTTCTTAACTATTTGGTTTTTAGACCAGCGGCATTTCAGGAGCGTGTTGTGATAGAAATAAAGATAGATAAATACATAGACAACTCTTTATTGTACACCAACATTAGATAACAAAGATAATAGTATGGATTACAGTGCTTATAAGTACGTATAAGTTTTTTTTGCGAATTTGACGTGATAACCGATACAATATTGTGTCGGATTTCATGTACTGTCAAATATGAGTTCAAACTGATGGTAAGTAGTTACCACATACCTATAGTTCTCGAAATCTAAAGGATTTATCTTTTGTTCCAATGTTATACGTATTCACATACAGAACAGAAGTTTAATAGACAAGATCGTAGGAATTTATGACTAGCTTGGGATCTAGTTATAATAAATACTTACTCTAAAGAAAAGCAAAACACAGTAATATTATCAAGACACTTCGAATACAAAAAACAAAAAAAGATTGGGTACGTTAACACCTGTTAAATTTCGTGTCCTATTATATAACAAGGATTCGTTCATTCTTTCCATCGAAATATAGGAGGACCTTCCTTTCGTGCTCTTATTTAATGGATTTTACATTAACTGATATTTCATTGTACCTATTTTATTTCTGAAAAAGATTGCAAGCGTGAAGGGAAAATGGTGGGCACATTACCTGTCGTAACCAATTATATGCTAGATACTGTTGAGAGCGCGTAACATGATTGATTAATTTGTTCAAATCTAACTGAAACACAACATTTTCAAGCACGTACTTCTACAACAGTATAACAAGCTCGTTATTTTTATTACTAGGGTTGTTCAGCAATACAATTATTGTGCTTACGTGTAACAAACAATAACGTTAGTATTTGTATTTCACTTTAAATCTAACACGCCATAGTAACAATGTAAATCTGAGTAACATTGTACCTTTTTTAAGCATAAAATATCAATATTATGTTGCCAACTTGCGCAACTTGCATATGAACTAACTTTAATCATGATAACTAAAGTTACCTTGCAATGACACGTTTTATGCTACCCGTTCAATCGTATATTCTATTCACATAATTCTTTTAACATAATTAGCATACAGTCATAACTGTGACATGTCAAAAGTTATGTAGAATAATGTCATATTTATGTGAATTATGTCAAAGATGTAATGTAGGTAACTGTTGACTTTATATTCAATGTCGATAGCAGTTTACTAAATTATTTATTTATTTTAAACCTTACTTTATTTCTTGAAAAAATTTACATTTTGACTTATCGTTAATTTAATTAAACTAATCTTTATTTTATATTACTTATACCTATGGTGTTTGCAGTCTTTTATATATCTATCAGGAACCCTATCTCTCTCTGTCCCGAGCTATTTGGATTCAGTTACCATAATAAACCAAGTTTATTTGATTAGGTATCTTATTTTTGTAAGATTTTATTTATTTATTTATTTTTTATTTTAATAATTTAGGTTCACCAACAATTGCTTACATAAAAAAGCTTACGCTAAATTCATGCAACGATTACATAACATTATTACATAACAAGGTCGCTTCACTTCGTCCGCAGTGCGAGTGTGACGTCCCTGATGTTGGTCGGCAATCGCTTCCCATCAGGTGGATTTGAGATTTACATGATACAAAGATTGTAAAAATATTTTTTCACAGAACCTATTAAAGATTCAGTAACTTGGTTTGCTGTTTTGCATTATTTTAAATGGAGTAACTTGAATAAATAAAAATCTGAAAACGCGAGAGCCATTAGCGTTTATAATAAAGTTTTGATAAAACACTTTCATTTCGAATAAACGCAAGAATTTGTATCGGTGAAAATTTAAATATGTAAAAGCAAGGACGGCCAAAATTTAAAGCACTTTTTTGTGAAAAAAAAAGCTTTATTGAATTTAAAAAGTGAAAATAGAACATTTGGCATAAATATAAAATATCGAAACTAGTGAAGACATACGACCATTATTACTATTACATATGTGGAGATAAAAAAAACTGATTAGATTTCTTCTTTTTTATCACAAAACTATCTGTCACTGTAGAATCATTTGTGAATTGATGACTATCAGTTGATAATCATATCGATGGCGTAAAGTCTAAACAACACGATTTCCGTCGGATTTTCTTATAACACCTTATTTATGTGAATAAAGTATTGATTTCATTATCAGTTGGTAATGAAATCAATACTGGTATTATGGTTTCTTGCTTTCATGGACCCCACGAATATCATCATTCTAAATTTTGTTCTTCCCTTAAATCTGTTAGACCTTCTTTTTTTTATAGTGTGCAAATCCCTACAGATACCTCGCTCCCGCCGCTTCCATTCGTCCGTCTCTTCACGAGTATTACTTGCTCGTAGACGGAGGCGTCGGCCGCCCACGCATCCGCACTGCGGACCATCGCCGCGAGCAACATGGCGAGCGTGAGAACTATCACACCTAGGGCTGCCAGCAGCTTCCGTCTTGGTATCTCCCACACTGGGCACTCGGTGAGCGTCTGCAGTCCCGAGTCAGCAGCGCAGTGACAGCACTCGGGCGTTGGCTTTTTATCGAACCAAAGCAGATACCGCCCGAAGCACCCGTGTGCGATCTGCGTCATTCGGTATGAGGACCTCTTTAGCCACTCCTCCTTACCTGTTTGACCTACTGATTGACCGGATGAGACTCTGATAAAAAACTATGCTTGTCAAAGCCTCGTCCGTTACTCAGTATGGTTGCCACTAACACGATGGAGAAGAAGTGCCAGTAGGCTCGCTGTTAAGGTTGGATAGGGTCCCAAAGATCTTCCACAACACCTATTCCAAAATGTATTAGTATTAATAAACAAAAACATAGACTGAGGTATATGTTTCCTAAAATGGAACATAAATTAATATTTCATTGTAGAGATATTTTATTTTTATATCTTTTATCTCTTGATAAGAAATCCGAGTATCATATTATCGATGAAAAAATTAATCTCGGCTTTCTATTTGGCTTCTTAATACATTTTACCGTAAAAACCTAGGATTAAATTTTATACGTTGATTAACTTTTGATACGACTTTCTTATATATAAACTACATTTAGAATCTCATTTCATAATGTACACTTTTAAAACATTTCATGATGAATTTTTAAGAAGTTCTAAATTACGATTTTTATTTATAAAATTTGTCACAATACCTACAAAACTTTCCTTTTGAATCCAATAGACTTTGTATGAAGTTGCTTTATGGTTATATTTAGTCTTCTGACCCAAGTTTATTCAAAAAAGTCTTTGGTTGAGATATGTGAGCAATATGCTGTGATTCTTGTATATTTTTTTAAATACGCAATTAATATTATTGTTCTGGTTTTTCTTGTTCATACAGGTAAACGTCCAAATAACCGTTAATTTTCGAACTTCGCTAATTTAGATGATTTGCTTTACTAAAATTACTAGTTTTTGTTTGCGGCTTCGCCTGCGTGGATGTCGGTTATCGCGACCATACATAGCCTCTCAGTCCTTTCTTAAGGTCTTATCTACCCCTATACCAAATTTCATCAATATCAATTCAGTAGTTTAGGCATGAAAGATGAACAAACAGACACACACATACATTTGCCCATTTATAATATTTGTATCGAATATATTTACTAAAACGAAATTTGTATATTAACGTTAATACGTAATAACATGAAATATTGAAAAAAGGGCCTATTGTACCAGAAACCGGTAGAATTGTACTATTAAACGTAAAATTTTCCCAGAATCCGGCAATTTTAATTACAAATTTGAACTCTTTAAAACAAATTCGCTATGAGATACTAAAGAAAAATATTATGATATATAGATACTATTATAATAATGGGAAGGTACTATCCATACTAATACTATAAATGCGAAAGTAGCTCTGTCTGTTTGTATGTTACGCTTTCACGCCTTAACCAGTGAACCGATTTAGATGATTTTTTGGTATAGGGGTAGATTAGACCTTAAGAAAGGACATAGGCTATTTTTGATCATGATAACCGACCTCCACGCGGGCGGAGCCGCGGGCAAAAACTAGTATAATACAATTAAGTATTTAAGTATTTTTCTCAACTAATTTCTATAAATAGACTTAACGATTATGAATCACATTTGTTTTAAAACTGCTTACTTGAAGGATAATTTAAAAATAAGTAAATATAAAAAATACCGGCTTTTAGTACAAAATGTGCTCTATAGTAAATTTTATTATAAATTAACTAAAAATGACGCAAAAGATAAAAATGCGCGTAAGACTTTTGTTGATGCCGCTGCCAAGCCACGATGTGCAACCAACTCCAAGACCAGAAGACGAAGCCCATCACTCACCAACAGGAGATAGGGGTAAGTTATATTCTCTAAACTATTCAATCATATATTGGAGGACGTCTTCAAGATTGAACTAGTATTAACATAAACGATGAGTACAACTTATCTCTTCGGTTAGCCTACGACGTCGTCATACTTGTGGAGTCGCTGGAGCAACTGGGTGAAATGCTGCACAGTAGGAGGTAGGACACGACTGGGGAAGTACCTCTGCCCTACAGAATATCGTGGCCATAATAACATCGTGTTGTATTCCCGACGGCAAGTATGGTAGCCAGAGCTCACTGGAGAGTTTTTGTGGTGTCAGTCGGTAAAAGTCGGTCAGAAGACCAAAGGCTATTCCTACTTTGCCTTCTAGACTGACTTGTTTTGTAAAAATATACTAATATGTTTTGTAATAGTCTTGTCGTCCAAGTTCCAGTCCGTCCAGGCTTTGAAGCCACTGGTGACGCCGGGGACCTAAGTCGATGTGCGTGTGCAATACCTTCTACATGATTTTGCCATTCTCCATACCTCTTCCTAACACCTCCGTCAATTCTCCAGGAATTAAATGGTAATATCTCTATTTCATTCAAAGTGTGAGCTGAGAAAAGTCTTGTTAGTTATTATTCAAGAATTTCTGGTAAAATGTCTTCTACTCATGAAAATGGACTTAATAGAAGTATATTTTGTCAATAATCGAAAAACATATAAATTCAAAATATGTATGTAAACATTCTTTTTATATACTTTTCAGTCAATCCCACCCACTTCCTACCCAAAAAAAAAGTTTGCCCATTGTAGAAATTTGATTTTCTTGCGGAAATGTATGGGATACGTTTTTGGCGAATTCTGTCTTTTCTAGTAATCAAAGCTAAAATGGAATCTTAGAGTCTTTTGATCCCCACATGAAATAGGATCGATTGGCCTGAAAAAAAAAAGAATGATTTCGACTTTTACTATTTTTCTAACTGACTGTACGATTTTTCCGAAATCTGTGAATGCAGTTTAAAATATCCCAAAAAGTTAGGGTAGGTCTTCTAAGAACATTTTGCTGTCACTAGAAAGGTTAAGGTTCGCTCACTGCACCGTTTAAATAATACACTCTGTATTCGGATTACATATAGCTACCTACATAACTTGTGTTATACATTGCTCATTTTCATCAGTTACATAATCAATGTACTCTTTAGGCAATGTATCATGAACTGCTATTTCCTCTCTTTGGAATTATTTCTCTCTAATAGTTTCGTGTACTAAGTAAAGTAGTTCATCATCGTTCGCAGAGTAAATCAAAGTTATATCCAGCATTAATTCGATTAGAGAAATTGCATCACAACGTAATAAAACATAGTTTATGACGTAACCACGCAATGGATTGGCTGAAATTTCACACACAGGCAAAGTTCGGCTCCTGAAAATAGGAAATCATGATGTAAATGGAGCATTAAGTAGTGAGTGATTGCAAATGCAGTAAGTACATCGTCATTCTAGTATTAATCTCAGTCACATTTAAAGCTTACAGAGTTAAGAGACTCCTTCTATTTCTCATTTTGAAATCAAAACATTGGGTGTGCGTTGTTTTATAGACAATTGTTTAATATAATTTCGTATAATAGAAAATGTTTCGCATAATTTCGTTTCATAGAATAATCAATATACAGAATACTTACTTTAAAGAATTTTAAATCATTAAATTTTGTTTCATATAAAGTTAAACATTAGAATAATCATTTCATAGAATCAAATCAAATCAAATATTCTTAATCATTATATTGTTTATTTAATAGAAAACTTATTACAAAGAATAATATATTATCAAAGTGACAGTTTCTAAACGTTTCAATTCATAAAATGCATACCCTCATTTAAATGGGACAATTTTTTTATAAACTAAACAATTGATGCGTCAGCAACGTCGAAGGAGCCCCGCTACGCGGGGCTCCTACTTCTGGGTGGTTTATAAAAAAATAACCACAAACCATAACTCGGAGTAATCTGAGTCGGGGTGTTAACTATATTGTAAATGTTACAGTTAAAAATAAATGCGATTTGGAACATTATAAAGGTGGTTTAATATTCTTTAAAAAATAATTCTACAGTTTGATAAGTTTGTTAAACATAAAATGTGATTAAAAATTCGTTCAATTGTGTTTCTGTGAAATATGTTTCATTGTAGTAAATTGTTTTTGAAACAATAATATTCGAAATAAAAATATAAGAACCAAATATTATATGAAACATTTTCTGTGAAACGAAATTCTATGAAATTTCTTTCTACGAAATAAGGGGCTCCCCAAAACATTGCAGTTGTTTCCTTACAAGAGTAGATGAAACAGTTTATTAACAATAATTATTTACAATATGTACAATATTAGAATTATTTAAATAAAAAATATAAAAACAATAAGTACATAATATATACAAACCAGCAGGTTCAGGCGTCAAAGATTAGTAAAATTGTAAATCTAGATGTTGTAATGACAATGCTTAGTAGAACTTTTAACAGACGGTAAAATAAAGGTGAAATCCAAATTAAATGGTCCAAACTATACAAGGATACCAATAAGCTACATATATGTCAATATCGGTTTCTTCAAGAAGGGTATTAGAATGTTTCTTCAGGGTCGGCAGCGCGAGTGTGACGCTCCTGGGGTTGCGCACGTCCATAGGCCACGGTAACCACTTTCCATCAGGTGGACCGTATTACAAAAAAATATGGACGAGTTCCAAACTTTGAGGTTGTCTATAACCCGTCTGCCTGAGGAGTTCAGGAACTTGGGACATAGACCACGGCCAGACAGCCCGGAAGCAGTATATACACACATGCAACGCCGGCCGTGAAAGCCTGAAAACTTATATTCTGAAACAAAGTTTGGGCAGTTCATTAGCAAGTGTGTCGGTTAGTAGGTGAGGTTGGCTTGGATCTCGAAGATCTGTATGGACCCTCATACATCTAAACAAGTAGCAATCGCTGATAATAAGGATTAATACTAATACACCTATTCACTCTATTTCTAAAGAGGCAGGAATGGCCTCTAAAGCGCCTAATACAATATTTATCTGTATCTCTGCTTTCCTAATATCTATTAACCTTTCGGTATTGCTTTTATTCCTTATACTAAACATCTCAAATTTTTCGAGAGCGTCGGTTATTTGGAACATAAACGGTTCTCTCTCGTGCCCATTCCGCACATAACATTAAACGTGACCAAACCATCTTAGCATACCTTTTCTATTGATCTAGGCAGGAAAAAATTTCCTCAGCCACATTCCGTACGATATAAGGGATGATACGATAGCTGAGTGGGGCCTCACAACACTAAAACAACCACATTCATAACAACACAGTTTTAACGTGAGTATTCGATGCATTTCAATCGGTTAACATAAAGAAAGAACTGTCAACTGGAGCCAAGCCAACCACCACTGCAATCGTCACTGTGTATTATGGATATATAGTTCGACATGAAAACAATTATGGAAGTAGAAGAAACGGAACATGAAGGTATGTCAGGGTATGCAAGCCATTGAGTCATATGTAGTACGTAGTACATATAACTCAACTAGCTGTCGCCCGCGGCTCCGCCCGCGTGGATGTCGGTTATCGCGAATCGGACTATAATTTGAGATTTAAACTATCCTATCTCTCAAATTGGATCGAACTGCACATGGTGTGCGAATTTTATTATAATCGGTTAAGTGGTTTAGGAGTCCATTGAGGACAAACATTGTGACACGAGATTTATATATATTAAGATGATGCAAGCATAGAAAAAGTTGCTATGAAAAATTCTCGTCTTTGAAATGAGCTTACAAAATCCGAGCTGCAACGTCACGAGTAAATATAATAAAATATGATTGTTTTATATTTATCTGAATCACGTTTTAGATAAGCAGAGATTAATACCTATATTGATGCTTATTTCGTGACCAGAGTTACGTAACTTTCTATGAACGTGTACTGTTTAAATACAATAACTATTATCTACCTATTTTATTTAGATACTGGCTGAAGCCCGAGGCATCGTCTGCGTGGGATTCTGTGCCGGTCCCCGTGACGGCATAATCCTTCTTTTAATTTTTTTCCGCGTAAGAACCATCCCTGTACTGCAAGGAATATTCTATAAAAAGATTCTAACAAAAGAAATATCGAAATCGGTGATGGCGTGGCTTGATTTTAATATATAAAGATGATGATAATACCTACCTGCTTCAATACGAAATAAAAATATCAAGACTTAGTAATAACACTTCACATAAATGAACTCTATATATAAAAGAAGCGAAGTGTGAAAAAACCAATGTGGTTTTCGTAGCCTAGAACATGAAACACTAAAGATGTTACTTGGCAACCTCATAAAAATTTCATAAAGTAAAATCAATTTTCTGTATTTTTATGTATGTATTATTTATGTATTAATTTAGTTTTGTATTAATATTATAAACGGGAAAGTTTGTAAGTATGGATTAAATGGATGGATGGATGATTGTTACTCTTTTTTACAATAATATTAATTTTTTACAATAATTTAAATTAAGCTTTACAATAATATAGCTTATACATCAGAATAACTCATAGGCTACAATTTGTAAAGATAACCAATGTTAAAGTGATAACCGACATCCATGCAGGCGGAGTCACGGGCAAAAGTTAATAGAATAAAAAGGGTAGTATGAGGAATAAAAAAAGAAAGAAAAAAGAAAAGAAAAAAAGAATAATAATTCCTCTTTAACAGTCCAGTGGCGTTTTGAGCATCTTTTGAACATTATTCCACGCAAGATTTTTTTACTTGCGATCATATATTAGGTCATGCGGTTTTAATTTTAGCAAAGATTGCCTCTTCTTAAAGTAATTAAGGAAACATAAACTTCGAATACCATTCCAAAAGTAAAAGTAATTTTAGAACAAAGGAGTCGGCGGTAAGTGCCAAAGGTCGATTCAATTGTTATGAAACAAAAGAAAAGTTAAATTAGACGAAATTAAGACACCAACAACATTGGAAGAGTAACATTAACGATCATTTGATAAAAGAATGTGAAATTCGTGTATTGCTGAAGTACATTTTTAAGCTTTTAATGTAAAGTGTAAATGGCAAAGGCTTAAAAGTAAGTGTAAATGGATTAAGTATTTTTATTTTATAGCTGTTTTGTATCTTATAGGTACTATTAAATGAGAGTTCAAAATCTGGTATCAAATATGTACCCTACTGTATCGGAAATAATTTTGATGACGGACGAAAATTTGTGTGTTTGCTTTTTTGACTTAAATCTAAGGTATCTTTTCTGAAAAAAAAAACACCGAGGTACTTGGTATAGGTATGTACGTATATTTCTCCAATCTTCACACTATACAAGGTTTGTAAAAAATGTAAAAACATAGGTTGTGTTATTTTGAAGAAAAGAAGCTTTATATATAACAATAGCAAATAGCCCCGGCTTCGCACGAGTGGTAGAAACGTTCCCGTGGAAATCCAATATAGCCTATGTTACTTACAAATCTTTCCTCTTTATAATAGTAGTGTAGTTACTAAAATATTCCAGCAAAAAGGTTAGAAATAAGATGTCACTCTCTATCCCGAACTGAAAAACATTTAAAAGAAAACAATAAGTTAAGAGGTTGACTATCATACGTCATATTATAAATATTTTCTTTTAGAAACCTTCGTGTAGAATCTTGACGATGTTAGTACAACGCCGCTGTTACAGATCTAACAGTAATATCGAGTAAAATCACACAGTGTTATCGACACGGTGTCAGCAAACCGGCGTTTCCAGCAATAGTGCAGCAGCGTTTCGTCCACACCAGAGCTATTGCTGGAAAATCCAGTGTGCTCGAATGAGTCTGTTAGTATTAGTAGTCCAGCTATTTTCTTAAGGAATGATTCCGCTCCTATGTACCAATTCAGCAACCATTCATCACGAAGATACCTACAAATTCTTTTCATGAATGATAAATTTAAAACCTTCTTACGAATGCAAATTCAATATAGATCGTTAAATACTCAATATATTCATCTTACGGCTGTAACGAAAATTCAGGCAAAGCGCCTTGCAAAGTTTTCACAATAATGTCATTTTTTCTGCGATCATTTTTTAGTACGAGCTTCTAACCAGTAACCAATAATCATTATTTATACCTTGTTTCACGTATAGTTAGAGTTACCTCCGATGTTATGTGGAGCGTTGAAAATTACAGCCTATTGTGTGTTAAGTTTCTCTGTGCTATACGACTTTGAATATTTTAATGGCTTAATTCAACCTACTGATAGATCAATTTCGGTCTAAATTTTTACTTAAATAAACTAACTCAGTCATACGTGTTCAATGTTTACATTTGTCAATGAAAAGTACGAATATATTAATATTCAAATGTTATGCTTTAAATGAATACGTTAAAATGTTCGCGTTGACAATTAAGTTATAACTAAGTAATTGTGGAGAGAGTGTGCCAGGAGATTTTTGTGCCAGCGCCAACGATAAATCTTTATTCATTTAGGTCACACAGTAACGTTTAAGAACGTCAAGATTAATGTACTTCCACAGTTACATTAGAGTTGGATAAGTAAGGCAGTCTCCAAAAAGAATAAAAAACCATATGGTCAAATAGGCAAATTTAACAAAACACTATCCAAAATCAGTCGCTTCAAGACCATCATATCCACCTCGTCGTTAGCTTCAATGAGGTGAAACCCGAGAATTGTCATGTATACTAAAAAAAAGAAAGCACGAGCTCGTTCCCCGGTACTCAATATGGTTATGCCAGCCAAACCGCCTCGCTCTACTAATAGTTTGAAAACGGATATTCTAATGTTTTCATGGTGACGGGATCATGACTCTACTGATAGCTCCCCTGGGGGAGACTAAGGAATGAGTAGTTACGAGATAGAAGTGAGTTTCATTCCAACATAACTATTTCCCCAGGTCTCCGGTACTGGGTAACCACAGGAACTGGGGTAAATAGAATGTTTTCAGATTAAATAACTACATAATATATTTTTCTACACAATAGCTTTATATTTCGATTCGATTAAAAGATTCAATTAATTTAATAAACAGTTGAACATATTACGAATTAATAGCGTAGTAGCATATTGAATTACGCAAGTAATAGCTTGATGAAATTACGTTAAATCAGATAAATATGTTAAAGGTACATATTACAAAGTTATTACGTACAAAGGCGGTTAGTTTAATTTAGCTTTACGTTATAAATAAAACAGCCACGAAGGCTCGATTAGATGAAGGGTATTACCTAATTCTGTTATTTGTAAAACTAGCTCCAACGCGTAAATGTCAATTATCGCTATAATATCGGTTATCGCTATAAATTGTAGCCTATGTGTTATTCCGATGTATAAAAGTTTCATTAAAATCCATTCAATAGTTTTTACGGGAAAGAGTAACAAATATTCATACATACTCACAAATTTTCGCGTTTCTAATATAAGTAGGATTTTAGCTGAGTCATAGAACATGGTCTCATAAGTCTATATGAAATTCTATCTTCTTCATCCTAGCGTTAATCCCAGTCGCATCCGGAGCTTTCAACTTGGAGTCTGGAGCCCTCTTTCCTCTTTAGTCTAACTGCGGATTTGGCTGAACTTCGATATTTTTTGTGAAGCGACTGCCACCTGACCTCTGCAACGCAAACGCGATATTGAAGCATTGCAGTTAAATCAAAATTAATTAATTTAACTCAGAGTTAATAATAATTAATGATTGCTTAGAGATATTAAAATTATATTAGTGTTATAATAGGTTAAAGTTCACAAAGAAAAAACCTACCGTCCTAAATTGGGGGAAATATTTTAGAATGTTCTTATAAAACTTATAACTTAGTAACTACTATTTCTATTTTCCAAATAATTGTTGGCATATATTGTATAAGAATATAGGTAAAAATAAGAAATTAAAAGATTCTCAGTTTTCTTGCTATTTTTTTCTCGTGTTTAAATACTGCCAGTGTTCGTGTAATATAATAGTTTTCTTTTTTTGAATAACTTTGTTCTAAAATATGATAAAATACATAAAAATCATAAATACACATGTATGTTTTTTTTTTAAGTAAATGATGGGCAGAGGTGAATTAACACCCATGTTGAGCCAGGGCACGCCCTGATTGCGGCGGTAAGACCCATCATGGGGGAGTGGCTAGAGAGGCCACACGGTGGCCTCTCGTACCGTCAGACGCAGGTCATTACCGGACACGGTAACATCGGGCGGTACCTGCATCTGATGGGCATAGAGCCAACGCCCGAGTGCCATCACTGCGACGCGAGCGTGGACTCGGGGCTGCACACGCTCACCGAGTGTCCGGCGTGTGAAACGCCGAGGCGGGAGCTTGTGACGGCCTTGGGGGTGAGAGTGCTCACGCTCTCTACCCTGCTCGCGGCGATGGTATGCTGCGCGGATGCGTGGGCGGCCAGCGCCTCCTTCTGCGAGCAGGTCATGCTCGTGAAGGAGACAGCAGAGCTGGCGCGGCGCAGCGAGCGAGAAAGACTCGCGGAGATCGCTGGCCGCGTTCGAAGGCGGCTCGAGCGTCGGAGGGCGCAAACCGACCTCCGCCCCCCATGAGCGCGGGCCTGAGGGCGACGGGTGGAGCGATACGCGGCCCCCCCCCCCCCATACCGGGGGCGAGTCAGGGACCGCGTGGTCCCCCCTCCCGAGGAGGGCCAGACCGAGAGGAATGGCCCTGGGTCAGCCGGGGTGCGAGGGATATGTCACGAGACAACCTCACCTTCGGCCTAGCACATCGACCCACAGACGGCGTGCGGTTTAGTCGGTTCGAGTCCGACATAACCTCCCCCTTCGGCTCCGAAGAGGGGGGAGGGGAATACGTTGGGATTTCCCGAACGTAAAAAAAAACCCACGTTGAGTCTATTACTGTCTAGCGGGCAGTTTTTCTTAGGCTGTATGTTTACTGTCGGATAAAGAACAGTCTTAACTCTTAGTCGCTTTATACGGCACCCACATGAAGAGCTGGAGTGGTCCTATTTTACTCTATCGGGAACCAACACGGCAGTGCTTTTTACCGAACGGTAGCCATATAACAAATTATATAATATCACGTTCGTTCTGTCCATACTCTGTCTATGTCTAGGTGCGTGCCAAATTATCGCCTAATAATGTATTGAACGTGAACATGACTGATCACCCGACCATGAATGACAATATGATGTTGGAGACAGCTAATTCTTAGCAGGTAAAAAATGTTACACGATTATAAGGTATTATTCCTCAACAAAAATTTCACAAATGTGAAAATGTGGCCAGCCACAATACATGTACAATTACGACCAATAACCATATATGTGTACGATTCGGTATGTTGAATATGTAACTTAATACAAAACCATGTAAGTTTTCTCTCGCAGACTGTCATTTCCAACTGAAATTGACGCAGCATCTCAGACGCGATTTGAATCATTTTCACGATGTAAGAAATTTATATTCAGTTAAGGAGACCTTTGTAAATGACATGACTTATTTTTTTTAAATTTATAAACCTATCCTTATAAACTTTGTCACATTAATATCAGTGGCTGCTTGAATACTGTATGTGTTCATGTTTATTAAAGAAAAAGAATAAATAGGTAATAGGTACATTCTTTACTTAACATTTTCGTACCAAGTCTTTATGACAGCTGTAGTTACCGCTTAGTTCACTTAGCTCTCGTTCTTCAAACAATAGCAGGATTATTCGCGAGCAGATTAATTCTATTCAAATAAATACAGCATTCTATATAAATACTTCCATTGTACCCAGATTAAAACTCGCGAAACCTATTAACGTTTTCATATAAATGTAAATAAAGTGAAACCGAAGGGAATATCTTTTATTAGGGTTGATCCTAAAATCAATCTCAATTTTACCAACAGTTCGTTGCGTTCAAGTTTCAGTAAAGTTATTTGCGCGGAAAAAGATGAATTGATTTCTATACCAATTTCTTTTATGAACATTTTATTATTAAAGATGGTTACGTTACTTGTGAACTTGAACTGTAACGAAAGAATTTACATATAAAATAGCGAGGGAATGGAGGCAAACCCATTAGTTCTTTGAGCGTTCCGAACTAACCTGGCCGACTTGTTAAAATTTACATTTTCTGTCTCGCACTCTAAAGACAGACATCTTCCAGCTCAAACTTTTGAAATTGAAACTAACAAAGTTGTTCAGTAGCACTCGCAAGGAATTCTAAGAAACAGTTTTGAGAGTATTTTACATCATATAATTATGTTCACATGCGGTCTAGTTCTAACGACTGAAAAAGTTGAATTCGACATAATTTTCTGCACCTATTTCAGAATAGGCATATTTAAACTAGATTATACAAGTTGCCGCGTATAGATGTCTGTTACTGAATCACACTCAAACGGTAGAACGGGTCTAACTAAAATTTGATACACGGACAGATTATACTCGTAGTCTGCAGTACCTCATAGACTACTTACTCATCGTACTTAAGCGTCGGTAGCTTAGTGGTTAAAGAGTCGGCCTTACGATCGAGAGATCACGGGTTCGAATCGGCTATTACACTACCGACGTGAACCCGCTCCTAGCACAAGCAATTTAGCTTAGTTGTGTTAGATGGAATAATAGTAATAAATTTCGATCATTTCGGTTGCTAATATTCTTTCAAAACACTCGTAATAAACGAACACGGTAAGAAGGTAGTCGTATTCAGAATCTGCGATTGACAGGACTCCTCAGAGCTTACTAAGAATATAAATGATATTCAGTTGACTACGTTGCAGGGTACGTGTACGTACTATCGAAACGACTCTTACGTAGCACGTGATTTGAGGAAAATGATAGCTTTGCGGTGCCAATTATTATAAAAGATAATACGGTAGATGCGTCAGACACGTTTGACTATACACATGTTGCTAAGCTACTAATATGGAATATTCACTATAAATATCTCCATAATTATTTTTTTAAACATGGGCCGTTGTGTCTCTGAAGGCTTCCGAAATGACTCAAATATTGAACGTAAAGGGATAATGGTTGCACATTGTGGTGTGTGTGACATGACAATGGTGACATTTCGAAGCACACATTTATTGTATGTACCTATTTTTTAAAAAGTATCTCAGTTGGTAGATATGACTGTTTATCCACATTCTAGAACTCATATGCGCCAAGGTCTGCTGAGTTGGGTCTAAATGGCGTCGTGGACAGGCATATTTATTTCTTTATAATTATTTTTAAATCTTAATTTTTCTATTCTTACGAATGATGCTTAAACTTTCCAATACCACCGCTAAGCAATTAAGTTAGAAAACCGTTAACATTGAACTAAAACGGGAAATTAATTCAACCACAAAGCCTCCCCAGAGGTATTTTAGGGGAAAATTTCTAAATGTTTTGGCAAATATAAAAGTACAAGGAAACCCTAAGGTCCTACCGCTTAAGTTTGGCAAATAAGCATTTTTCGGCAGTTTCAGTGAAAGCAAATATTTGTAATGCTGCGTGTATAATGTTTAAGACTGGTTTTATGGTAATTTTATGTTAATTCTAATGTTTTGAACATTTTTTGAGTATTTTTTTTTTTAAGTATGTAGAGAAATGGATTTAAATGATCGGGAAAATGAGTGCTTTCCTGTTTATTATATAAATATGCACAGTTAATGTATAAACATTTCATGGAAGTCTTATAATGGATCTTTTACAGGAGAACGCAGAGGATTGAAGTGATCCTATGAAGGGTGGATAATGTAATATTTTGGCAGTAACCGAGCATTGGTTAATTGGTCGAAAGAGGAACTAAACTTTGTGCATATAGATGGTGATAAATTACCCTCTAATTATTGCAAAAATAGGTTGAGCCCGAACTGATCTAGAATCGGCTAGATACCGCATGTGCTTCAAATAATATAGGTAAATTAAAATCAACTACGGAAACTTCACGAGAGACATTTTGTGATAATGTTTACCACCGTAAGCATCTTCTCCTTCTACTCTTGTCAATGGTAGCAGTTTAAAACATCTAGATGCGTCCAGCCCAAAACTCGGTCGCCCGTAAACATAAAAGCTTGAATAGCAAAACTTCAGACGGCGCAGTTCTGGCATTTTAGGCGATTATCAACATGTAGTAACACAGGACTCTTCAGTAGACTGGAGGCAGTAGTAACAGAAAATAATGACATGTTTTGTTGTCTAATGTCAAGAGAAAGCTTTGTAATAACATTTTTTACAACTAATGTTGAAATATATAATGCATCTTCAACCTAAGTGTTTTAGCGATAGGTTCTGAGTGCGCGTCAAATTCAATAACCTGATGAACCTACCTCCATTCGATACAGAAACTGGATGATTTTTATCCAGAGGATGTAAAAATATTCACATCGCTAACGTGAAAAGTATTTTAGAGAATATAAGAGCGGTAGGCGGTAAATGGGACAAGGTATGTATCACTTGGAAATTTCGGGGCGAAGAATTTCGTTTTTGGAACTTGATAGCGTGGGTAGAACATGTGCTCAGCCTCTCGGAGAGAGAACTGTTTATCAAACTTTTTACCATTACAACACACATACTATGTTATGTTGTAATACTTCTAAAGTAAGCAATTTAGCTTAGCTGCAGGGGTTAGGGGTATAATCATAATTACAGCAGCAAATATTTCAATCATTATAAATATTACATTATATTAATGGCAATATTAAACTCCACTTCCCTCCTTAGCAAAATGGGATATAAAAAAATAAAGATTTTTTTATTAAGACACCTCAATTTGGCTTCACCTCGCCTGATGCTTACCATCAGGCGAGGTGAAGCCAAAGCACGCCCCGCTTTATTTAAGCTATAGGTATAGATAGTCTATTATTATTAAAGGCATCACAGTTAAATATAACAGTAACAATAATATTTATTTCACATTTTAAATACTTATGTTAACTTCCCCCCCCCCCCCCCCTCCCCTGCCACTGTGACGTAGGCCTATTCAAACTTTCCCCAAGTAAGTTTTATGTAGTACGAAAACGAAATCAAAGTTCACTTAGAACGTAGCACTTTTTACGACCGTCACTTCCTATCCCTAATAGGAAAACTCTGCAGCCATCATCTATAAATAGCTTTAGAAATAAATAAAAATTGTATAATACGTACTTCAAGTCTAACATGTAATAATATTACAAGGTTTGTATGGATGTTTGACACTCGAGCACGCCAGAACGGTTTAACTTAACTAAATGAAATTTTGAATTCAGCTAGTTTAAGGTTAAGAATGGTACACACGCTATTTTTCATTTCAAATTGGTCTAGAGAACCAAAAATTGATACAGTCTACTTAGTACCTATAAACAGAGAGTACGAATTTTGTAAATTTGGCCGGATTCAAGACAAATATCTTGAAAATTCTTAAGGCATTTACTTTATTCCTGCAGGAAATAGGCTAGTTCAGAATATATTATCTCTAAAAGTAAGAGTCGTTAAGAAAATTCCAACAAAGTATCCAAAAACCCGAAGTAAAATCAGGGCGGGTCTCTGGTCTTAAATAACTTTCAAGGCAGATTCGACCCAGTTCTCTTAATTTCTCTAGATTTTTTTTTTTTTTTTTTTTCCTTCGTGCTCATCTGCGATCAGTACACTACCATAAGCAGATATGTTGTGTGGATTTGTCAGGTCGAGGGTATCCTCCAGCGAGGATATCCACTCATCATTTTCGTTTAGGTAGGTTATTCTACAATGTCCTTCCTACTAAGGCGTTTTTGGTAGCTGCGTGTAATTAGACACGCTGCAAGTAAGTTTGGGTGATTTTCCAGTCGTTTTTTATATTTTCCTGCGGAAACCTCAATTTCCTCTTTCACGGTGGCCATTCTCAAGTGCTTGTGGATTTCGGCATTTGTGATGAACCAGGGGACTTGCGCTATTGTTCTGAGTATAGTATTCTGTGCCCTTTGCAAGATAGTTATGTTGGAGTCACTTGCGCTACCCCACAGTTGTATACCATACATCCAGGTGGGCTTTAATATTGAGCTGTATATCAATAGCTTGTTATCTATCGATAATTTACTGTTCCGACCCATCATCCAATAGAGGTTTCGATGCCGTATGTTAAGCTCCTCTCTCTTGCTTTTAATGTGCTGATTCCATGTCAGACGTCTATCCAGGTGTAAACCCAGATACCTTACTGTGTCTTGGTGTGGTAGAGTACAGTTTTCAAGGTGCACAGGAGGGCAGTTTCCGCGTCGGAGGGTGAAGGTGACCTGTACTGACTTTGTTATGCTTGCTTTAATCCTCCACTTAGTAAGCCATTTTACGATGGCGTCGAGTCCTTTTTGGAGTTGCTCTGTGGCTGCTTCAGGGTGCCGGTTACTCGCCATTATTGCGGTATCGTCGGCGTAAGTGGCAATCGTGACTCCCTCTGTCTGTGGCAGGTCAGAAGTATACAGGGTGTATAATTTCTCTAGATAGCCTAAAAATGTGTAAGACCCGAGTACATAAATCACTAGTTGTGATTGCCGTTAGATCACCATTTGTGTCATTACTTTTAGTATTTTTACCCGACTGTGCCACCGAGGGTAATGTTTCAATAGAAAACGACTATTCACGGGCATCTTACATTACTCAATTATTCTCGTTAGTTTCTCTAACAAAATTAAATGCTTGTTAGAAGTGGATTCACGTCGGTCGTGTATTGAGTGGGGTACGAATTCATTACACTACCGTTCCGACTTAAAGTTGTTTATTAAGATCTATTAGGATAAGTAAGGAAGTAGGAAACGAATAAAAGTAAAGATGAAGCTTGCTAACCGTGTGATGACGCTGCGTAATGTAAAGCCTCAAACACACAGGTGCGTTATTATCGGTTGATAATACCTACCGCACGCGTTATTGTGATAATCCATGCCTATTTCTTCAAACAATGACATTCAACGTGTCGTCGTAGGGCTTTAACATTTGCAGTGAGCAGTGAACGTTACACAGTGTATCGAAAATCTACGAATATGTATGAGAAAGTCGTTACTTAGTTGTTTAAGTTATTTCTTCGTACTCATCATCTTCATACCGATTTCCCAGATGCATCTAAATTCTGTATATTAAAACCCCGGGAGAGGGCCGCTTCGTCCGAGCTACTACCGTATAACCTCCAAACCTTGGTGGAAAGCCTGCGTCAGAGTTCGTGTTCGTGATTTAGCAGGTGCACTGACCAGCAAGTGAGGTCAGCTTAGTTATCAGAGATGAGATGTGTAGTAGGATCTTATACATAGTGTACAAACAATGTTTCCCGGTACAGATTGCACGTATGCTCACTTTGTAACAGAATTACATTAAACTGCGTATATGTGTAATACAGAGCAGTACGCATTTTTGCGGTTAAATTCCTGTAAAACATTTAAAAGTAACTTATTACACACAAATAAGCCATATCACCAAACTCATATGTAAATTTAATTATTCAGTTCTCTAATGAAACCACTTTTTAATTTGAAATTCGTATCTACATGTACGATACGATATTCACCGTGTACTTAGTGTGAAAATTACGATAAACGCGCCACGTTTGTCATTGGGTTACTTAACTCGTTTATTTAATTGTGTAAACTGCAATATACGGCACATATCATGCACACAGCCTTATGCTTTAGAACATTTTCCCTGTTACTTGGAATCGTTGGTGAAATGTGTAAGTTTATTTGCTATTATCTAACCTTCCTGGGACAACAAGCGTGAGTATATCAATAAGTTTAATGATTTGCTAAAAACTATAACTTTTTTTTAGCAAATCATTGAACATAAAGAACATTGAATCATTAAAAAAAAGAAAGAAAATATCCCACATATTTTCTTTCTTTTTTGCGCCTGTGTGTTGCTCGACGAGGTGGGCAAGCTTTTTAAAGGCTTATTAATATCAAGCGCCTCGTCGAGCATCTCACTGGACCTGGCGAATACCCAGTTCGGCTTCTGCCAGTGGCGTTCCTCTGTGGATGCCAGTCGCTCGGGTCTAGGTGATGTTGGTGGTGTTCTTGGACATCTCCAACGCGTTCAACACCTTAGGTTGCATCAGGAACGCGCTCGTGTACCACGATGTGTCTCTCTCCCTCCGCCGCATTGTCGGCGCGTACCTGACGGAAAGAGCCGTCATCTATCAAAGTTCAACCGGAGTCGGTAGGCGTGAGATCTCGTGCAGTGTTCCGCAGGGATCGTTCCTAGGGCCACTCCTGTGGAACATCAGCTACGACTGGGTGCTTCGCAGTGAGATCGCTTACGGTGCCATCGTCACGTGTTATGCGGACGACACGCTAGTGACGGTGAGCGAAGCGGTCCATGGCCCTACACGGGTGCCCCGTGTGGGCGGACACCCTGGAGGTTAGGATCTTGCTTCTGCTGCGTACGGCACAGAGGACGATGGCCGACAGGGCCATCAGGGGTACCGCACGATATTCTTTGGAGCGGCGCGTCTCCTGCCGGATCGCTAGCTTGGATCCTGGAAGCGAGGACTTTTTCGGCACTATATCGGTTCCGAAAGGAGGCGCGGGAGCGGGGATACGATCCCGAGCCCAAGCCGGGCTCGGGATCTTATCCCCGGGCCGAGAAATCCCGACTTCACAGGGATATGGTGGCCGAGTGGGAGCGATGATTTGAGCGACCATGCGCAGGCAGCCTTCTTTTCGTGTTTTCAGTGACAGAGTTGTTCAGGTCGCCCATGCGGGCCTCCGTCTTGACCTAACGAATGTTGACAGCCGGGACCGACTTTTAACGTGCCCTCCGACGCACGGAAGCGCTCAAATGTAACACCACTAAACGGTCACTCATCCCAAATGGTAACCTTCGCATAGGTAACTTAACCCGTTGATCGTTTACCGAACAATGAGTGCACCTGGCAACTAGCATTAAAACTATTCTTATTACGTGGTAGTAATTTTGTTCGATCTACAAATGCCTCAATACATCAATACAGCAAATCATGCATACATAGTTTAAAGTACTACCTTTTGCAAACATGTGTTTCGTATTTCTTCATTAGCTTTTTTGCTAGTCATTCTTTGGAAATTCTACTAATGTGAAAGTTTGTGAAAATGTTTGTATGTTTGGATATTAGTTATTCAATCACGGTTTAACGGATCTGGCTGAAATTTTTACGGGGTTTAGATTGTGGTCTGGAATAAAATTTTCGTCAAGAGAAGAAACTAAAAAGACAGTCAGAGATATAAAAATACTTCTTTCAGTTTATTATAAATGGACATTGATTTATATCAACCATTTTTAGGGTACCGGAAACAAAACTCTAGCGTGCTACCACCGAGCGTGCATTCTAGAACAATTTCTTCGACACGTTACACATTTTTTTTACAGTAAGCTTATCAGTGTCATCTAAAATAATCACGCCCACAATAACCGTGTTGTGGGGTGCTAAATATTGATTTTCTATTGTAAGGCACGGGGTAAGGGGTTCAGCCTTCAAGTCTAGTGATTAATTGTGCCAGCGTGACGTATCAAAATCACTGGCCTCTGTTGCCAAGTGACTGATTATACAGTTGAATCTAAAACAGGCAATATACGTGACGGCGCGTTATAATTATTGTGTGATTAGGGTGAATGAAATTCACTCTGGCGTAATGCAAGACTACTAGTGCTCTATGGTCGAGTGTGACGTCATTCGTTCATTCGGTCAATTTGAGTTTGACAGATCATTGACTTTGGTGGGGCGCGCGGCGAATCGTGATCAGTGTCGCTGTGAACCTCGACCGAGCACTACGTGTCTAGCAGAACGCTCCTAGTTCGGTTGAATATACTTGGTTATAGATCGCGAGTGTGTCTAGCTGTAAAATGTGTAGTCAGTGATTGAAGTATGGTGATTCGTGTATTAGGTTGTCCTATCTCCTTGCCCGCATATCCACGCGGATTGTAAGTGCAAGCTTACAATGGGCTACTAAGAGGCCCCAGACCCCGAAGTAAACCCCATGTGCCTTCATCAGAAGTGGGATACCAGGGCAACAAGCTGAGGAGAATAGCAGTGGCAACCAAAAGACTCGCTAGTCGGGTTTACATGAAATAACGTGAAACGGTGACTGTCCTGATTGTCGGCTGCATCCCGATTACAAGACCCGGTGAGCCCGTTCCTTTTTATTTCGTAGATAGTGAGTGCTTATTTTTTAAACAACAAGTGGTATAACCAAATAATTTCCTGGTAGCGGAATATCGCATTCCACCCTCCAGGGAAAGATATAGTTGTAAAGGTATTACTCGTGGGTACAAATTCGTGTTTGAATAAAAAGTCTCATCCTATTTCTACTATTCCATATAGTGCCAGAAGAGACGATAGCAGTTCTGGCAATCCGTGAGCAGAGGTTTATGAGGTAGCGGAGTTTGCACCTAATTATATAGGGGCTAAGTTAAGTTGTCATTACACGAGAAAGTTTCGAAATATCCCGAATATCTAACTATGCTAGATTCTATACTATCTGTAGCTGTTAATACGGTGAGAAGACTTATTCGAATTGAGTAGGGTACGCTGCAAAAGGTTACTGTGATTGCTTAGATTAGCTTGGAATGCGGTGACGCAATCAGTACGTACAAGAAGTGAGAACGATAATTTTTAACGAACTACCCTATATTAACATCAGTGAGTTCTTTATTGTCAGTACGCAGATGCCATGTCACCATAGTGCAAAGGCTCGTGTTAAATCGTCTTCCATTGAGTGGGAGGGTAGTGAGACAAAAGGAACCAGTTCTCGATTTAATCTTTTTATTTAAGTGACATAATTTACGTAAAAGTGAGTAGTTTGCAGAAAAAACTAACGAAGGACGATTTCGATTATATCACGATGTATTACGTGTTGGTTTTTGCGTTTGCTTTTTTGGTTTCCATATCTTTTCGGTAGCAGGTACTGACCCGGTGTGTCTTGTCTTGAGATGTATAGGTCCCTCGGAGTGCTCGAACTGTGTTTAATTGTTGGTGGACAGATAGGTGAATGTAGCTGTACAGTGTAAGATATAGCTTCCTATGACGAAGGTTGAACTCTGTTAATAATCGCGTGCTGGATTGTCAGTCTAATTTTCTATGATGCTGAGTAGCGAAGGAGCCATGCAGTATCGGCTCTGACGGGTTTTGTTCGTGAAATATTTCTCAAGTGGGTAGTGGGTAGACTCACCGTGGTGTACTTCACTTTGAGGTCACACTATTGTGTACCTAGGTAGAAAAGGCGTGGCGGATTCTTAGCAAGAATACACGAACCAACAGTTTGGTAACCAAATATTTCGGGTCGACTAAAGGAATAGTTCTCGTCGCCAAATTGGCAGATTGAGGCCGATAAACTGCCCCGAGTAGTCTCTCGTCTTTACTGGGCGATTATATGATCTACATTCTGGTGAAAGCCTCTGTGGCATAGCGGTGGTCGATGCGGCTGCTACGCGAGGCCTCGGTTTCGGTCCCCGGTCGGTGCGGGTGTTTGTGTGCTCGTATGGGTCTGCTGGCATTGGTCTGGTCTACGTGCTACGGAGGGCCTGTTGCGTCATATATCCCGGTTGTCATGCGAGCGTCTGTGGCGGCCGCTACGGGTGATTAGAGCCCACAGGGGTCCGACTGGTGTAGCTGCGGAACAACGGTGTGCCGCTTGGTTGTGGGGATCGGATGGCGGTCGCTTCGCTTCGGGGTGTTTAGAGATCCAGTCGCGCCGCGTTTGTACTGGAGAGCCGAGACCGACTAGGTCGAGAAAAGGGTTCGGAGATTGACGATAGAATGAGTTGGAGTTGATTGCTAGGAGCGGCGGTTGCTGCTATTTATTTGTCATATACCCTCCATTATGATGAAGTGGAGTAAAGTGTGTAATTACGGGTCCACCACCACCAGAATGGCTACCAGCTGATTCCGCGTTATCTGAGTGCTAACAAATTGACACTAGGTTATTAACTGTAGAAGGTTTCTGGTGGTAGGAAAACTGAACCCGACTCACTGCAATCACGGGCACAAGGTGAGGTGCGTAATGTTGAGGATTTCGTGTTGTTTGGGTTTTTTTAGTTAGACAAGATTCTTTAGTTAACTGTCTTTTATTCTAAGGTTGGGACAGTGTTTGCAATATTTTACAATAATCTTAAGGTAACTAGCTAGTGCTTGTGACTTGTGTGGCTGACATGTAAGAGCAGTATGGCGGACTCATTCCGGAAGCGGATACAAGATGGTATGCCGCTCGGGATGCGTTCTGAAGCGTTAACACGTAAATTTCAAACTGTTACGAAATTTCAGTCTAAATTGGGTCTAAGTACGAATCATTGCTCAGATGTCAGAAGTTGACGTACAGACTATAATCAGATGAAGGGGGCTGTAATCCGTCACATCAGTAAGTGGTGTACAAGGAGTGAAAATAAAGTGCTTTGGTACTGTGTTCTCGGGTATGAGTGATAAAGTCGTCACAAGCTGTGTGCCTTTGCTTTGAGATGTCTCATTTGGTGAAATTAGGACGTCTTTGATTTCAATACCCTCGCGTACCTAAGATTTAGGGAAAGATGTTCTATTAGCAAGTAATGTTTCATTGTTATCTCAAGTAACGGTTTCTCGTCGTACGTGGTCACATAGACGAAATTCTACATCGATCAATCAATCAACCAACTAGGCCACCATGGTCAACTGCTCGACGTGGGCCTCTCCCAATGTGCGCCATTTCGAAATACTACATGGATATGGGTTATCTATGTTATATGATTAGAACAGGAGAAGACCTAAAGTTCCAGATACTGACAAGCATTGGCAGAGACATCCAGGTTGAGGATTACTACTTCAAACAGACGCGTGCTTGGGTGACTTCTCTTACTTTACAGGGTAGTATCGGTGTCATAGGGCTACTCTGTTTAATAGGCAATCAATGAGCTAGATGAAAATGACAGCTTCCCCGTAAGTGTGATAGATATGTTCGCTCCACAGCCGATCGTGTTGATCTAATAGTGACTTCGATGGATCAACACACGGATGATGGCCAGGGTGGTAATGAAACCGTTCTATGTGGGAGGGCGGTGTGCTCCTCCATGCGTCTTATTTCGCTCCATATTAATGATTGAGTGATGTAAAGTAACAGCGTAGATGTGCAATCCGTGCGACTCCGCCAATGGTCCGGGGAAGCGTAGTCGTGATTCGTGCCCTCGTTAATAGACAGGGTAATGGAGCGGTTACGAGAGCCTCTGCGAGAGAAGCGTCGGTGGCTTGGTGGTTGGGGGGTCGGCCTTGCGATCGAGGGGTCCCTGGTTCGAGTCCTGGCCGTTGCACAGCCGACGTGAGCCCACTCCTGGCACGGGCAGTTTGGCTTGGTTGGAGGGGTTAGAGGGAATATTAGTAATTTCGATGATTTTGGTTGCTAATATTCTTTTGAAACGAAGCGCGTATGGTAGTTTGGTACAGGAAAGCGAAGTGTAACAAAATTGGCTCCTAACTAATTCTGAACCATAAGTTTGTTCTAATTAATCGGTTTCGAGTGTATGCGGATAGAGCACTAAATGGAGTATAGTCAGTGTTGGTTTATTGGTTTCCAGTCTTGCTTTACTTGCTACTACTACCTTTGGAAACCTATTCAAATAAAGCCTGGCCGCGGCTTGGGCTAGGATGTAGACGCTACTCGCTTCCAATATGGCGGATAGAGCTGGGACACATCGTGTTTGGGCAGACTTCAGTACATTTCATCTCCTAGCTTCGAACCCCAATGCCTCAATCCGATCTCGAGAGATTAGTCATACCACTGTAGTAGAAATTGACAACGAGCTGGCCGAGACGGCGGTCTATAATCAGAACGAAGGAAGAATTCACGACAACGACACATTCTCAGCGATTAATTCTCACATCATTACTACTAGCCCACCTTCCACAGATCTTGATGCATATTGTAAGTAGGTAGGTCCAGACTCACTTTCATGTTCGGACTGGCTCCTCGAGGGTCGATGTTCGAACTATGTATTGTTGCTAGCCTTGCAGGATAGTGTAGGTGTTTGTAGGGGCACCGAGTGGTTGTACGTAGGTCTAGACTCACATTCATGTTTGGACTGGCTCCACGAGGGTCGATGTTCGAACTATGTAATGTTGCTAGCTTTGGAGGACAGTGTAGGTGGTTGTAGGGGCACCAAGGAGTGGTTGCCCGGCCCGACTGGTTTGCAGTCGTAGGGGCACCAATGAGTGGTTGCCCGGAGTCCGACTTGTTTATGGTCGGAGGGGCACCAATGAGTGGTCGCCCGGGGTCCGACCGGTTTATGGTCGCAGGGGCACCAATGAGTGGTCGCCCGGGTTCCGACCGGTTTATGGTCGCAGGGGCACCAATGAGTGGTCGCCCAGGTTCCGACCGGTTTATGGTCGCAGGGGCACCAATGAGTGGTCGCCCGGTCCGACTAGTTCATAGTCGTAGGGGCACCAATGAGTGGCTGCCCGGTTCTGCTCGTTGTGGCCGAAGAACACCAACGAGAGATGTTAGGCCCGTGCGGCGATGGAAGTCAGTGATGGACGAGCGTGTCAGTGCGAGAAGAATTAAAGCCTCGTACATTTGTTCACAGACGGATCTCTGGCATTGGTCGCACGAGGACGAGCGACATGTCAGTCTGGCCGTGACGGCGCGTTATAATTATTGTGTGATTAGGGTGAATGAAATTCACTCTGGCGTAATGCAAGACTACTAGTGCTCTATGGTCGAGTGTGACGTCATTCGTTCATTCGGTCAATTTGAGTTTGACAGATCATTGACTTTGGTGGGGCGCGCGGCGAATCGTGATCAGTGTCGCTGTGAACCTCGACCGAGCACTACGTGTCTAGCAGAACGCTCCTAGTTCGGTTGAATATACTTGGTTATAGATCGCGAGTGTGTCTAGCTGTAAAATGTGTAGTCAGTGATTGAAGTATGGTGATTCGTGTATTAGGTTGTCCTATCTCCTTGCCCGCATATCCACGCGGATTGTAAGTGCAAGCTTACAATGGGCTACTAAGAGGCCCCAGACCCCGAAGTAAACCCCATGTGCCTTCATACGCATATTTCGTTTGTTTTTATATTGCTTCGGAATTGTGATATGTGAAATGTTAATTTGGAGGTATTCAAAAAATATTTTACTATTGATTTTTGTGTTTACTTTTGTTTTTGTACTGTCAGTGTTGAACTTATTTGCCTTCTGTGTATTTGGATCTATTGTGGCGATGTGTAATTATGTCTTAGCAAATTGATTTCTTTATATTGATTTTCTATTGTAAGGCACGGGGTAAGGGGTTCAGCCTTCAAGTCTAGTGATTAATTGTGCCAGCGTGACGTATCAAAATCACTGGCCTCTGTTGCCAAGTGACTGATTATACAGTTGAATCTAAAACAGGCAATATACGTGACGGCGCGTTATAATTATTGTGTGATTAGGGTGAATGAAATTCACTCTGGCGTAATGCAAGACTACTAGTGCTCTATGGTCGAGTGTGACGTCATTCGTTCATTCGGTCAATTTGAGTTTGACAGATCATTGACTTTGGTGGGGCGCGCGGCGAATCGTGATCAGTGTCGCTGTGAACCTCGACCGAGCACTACGTGTCTAGCAGAACGCTCCTAGTTCGGTTGAATATACTTGGTTATAGATCGCGAGTGTGTCTAGCTGTAAAATGTGTAGTCAGTGATTGAAGTATGGTGATTCGTGTATTAGGTTGTCCTATCTCCTTGCCCGCATATCCACGCGGATTGTAAGTGCAAGCTTACAATGGGCTACTAAGAGGCCCCAGACCCCGAAGTAAACCCCATGTGCCTTCATCAGAAGTGGGATACCAGGGCAACAAGCTGAGGAGAATAGCAGTGGCAACCAAAAGACTCGCTAGTCGGGTTTACATGAAATAACGTGAAACGGTGACTGTCCTGATTGTCGGCTGCATCCCGATTACAAGACCCGGTGAGCCCGTTCCTTTTTATTTCGTAGATAGTGAGTGCTTATTTTTTAAACAACAAGTGGTATAACCAAATAATTTCCTGGTAGCGGAATATCGCATTCCACCCTCCAGGGAAAGATATAGTTGTAAAGGTATTACTCGTGGGTACAAATTCGTGTTTGAATAAAAAGTCTCATCCTATTTCTACTATTCCATATAGTGCCAGAAGAGACGATAGCAGTTCTGGCAATCCGTGAGCAGAGGTTTATGAGGTAGCGGAGTTTGCACCTAATTATATAGGGGCTAAGTTAAGTTGTCATTACACGAGAAAGTTTCGAAATATCCCGAATATCTAACTATGCTAGATTCTATACTATCTGTAGCTGTTAATACGGTGAGAAGACTTATTCGAATTGAGTAGGGTACGCTGCAAAAGGTTACTGTGATTGCTTAGATTAGCTTGGAATGCGGTGACGCAATCAGTACGTACAAGAAGTGAGAACGATAATTTTTAACGAACTACCCTATATTAACATCAGTGAGTTCTTTATTGTCAGTACGCAGATGCCATGTCACCATAGTGCAAAGGCTCGTGTTAAATCGTCTTCCATTGAGTGGGAGGGTAGTGAGACAAAAGGAACCAGTTCTCGATTTAATCTTTTTATTTAAGTGACATAATTTACGTAAAAGTGAGTAGTTTGCAGAAAAAACTAACGAAGGACGATTTCGATTATATCACGATGTATTACGTGTTGGTTTTTGCGTTTGCTTTTTTGGTTTCCATATCTTTTCGGTAGCAGGTACTGACCCGGTGTGTCTTGTCTTGAGATGTATAGGTCCCTCGGAGTGCTCGAACTGTGTTTAATTGTTGGTGGACAGATAGGTGAATGTAGCTGTACAGTGTAAGATATAGCTTCCTATGACGAAGGTTGAACTCTGTTAATAATCGCGTGCTGGATTGTCAGTCTAATTTTCTATGATGCTGAGTAGCGAAGGAGCCATGCAGTATCGGCTCTGACGGGTTTTGTTCGTGAAATATTTCTCAAGTGGGTAGTGGGTAGACTCACCGTGGTGTACTTCACTTTGAGGTCACACTATTGTGTACCTAGGTAGAAAAGGCGTGGCGGATTCTTAGCAAGAATACACGAACCAACAGTTTGGTAACCAAATATTTCGGGTCGACTAAAGGAATAGTTCTCGTCGCCAAATTGGCAGATTGAGGCCGATAAACTGCCCCGAGTAGTCTCTCGTCTTTACTGGGCGATTATATGATCTACATTCTGGTGAAAGCCTCTGTGGCATAGCGGTGGTCGATGCGGCTGCTACGCGAGGCCTCGGTTTCGGTCCCCGGTCGGTGCGGGTGTTTGTGTGCTCGTATGGGTCTGCTGGCATTGGTCTGGTCTACGTGCTACGGAGGGCCTGTTGCGTCATATATCCCGGTTGTCATGCGAGCGTCTGTGGCGGCCGCTACGGGTGATTAGAGCCCACAGGGGTCCGACTGGTGTAGCTGCGGAACAACGGTGTGCCGCTTGGTTGTGGGGATCGGATGGCGGTCGCTTCGCTTCGGGGTGTTTAGAGATCCAGTCGCGCCGCGTTTGTACTGGAGAGCCGAGACCGACTAGGTCGAGAAAAGGGTTCGGAGATTGACGATAGAATGAGTTGGAGTTGATTGCTAGGAGCGGCGGTTGCTGCTATTTATTTGTCATATACCCTCCATTATGATGAAGTGGAGTAAAGTGTGTAATTACGGGTCCACCACCACCAGAATGGCTACCAGCTGATTCCGCGTTATCTGAGTGCTAACAAATTGACACTAGGTTATTAACTGTAGAAGGTTTCTGGTGGTAGGAAAACTGAACCCGACTCACTGCAATCACGGGCACAAGGTGAGGTGCGTAATGTTGAGGATTTCGTGTTGTTTGGGTTTTTTTAGTTAGACAAGATTCTTTAGTTAACTGTCTTTTATTCTAAGGTTGGGACAGTGTTTGCAATATTTTACAATAATCTTAAGGTAACTAGCTAGTGCTTGTGACTTGTGTGGCTGACATGTAAGAGCAGTATGGCGGACTCATTCCGGAAGCGGATACAAGATGGTATGCCGCTCGGGATGCGTTCTGAAGCGTTAACACGTAAATTTCAAACTGTTACGAAATTTCAGTCTAAATTGGGTCTAAGTACGAATCATTGCTCAGATGTCAGAAGTTGACGTACAGACTATAATCAGATGAAGGGGGCTGTAATCCGTCACATCAGTAAGTGGTGTACAAGGAGTGAAAATAAAGTGCTTTGGTACTGTGTTCTCGGGTATGAGTGATAAAGTCGTCACAAGCTGTGTGCCTTTGCTTTGAGATGTCTCATTTGGTGAAATTAGGACGTCTTTGATTTCAATACCCTCGCGTACCTAAGATTTAGGGAAAGATGTTCTATTAGCAAGTAATGTTTCATTGTTATCTCAAGTAACGGTTTCTCGTCGTACGTGGTCACATAGACGAAATTCTACATCGATCAATCAATCAACCAACTAGGCCACCATGGTCAACTGCTCGACGTGGGCCTCTCCCAATGTGCGCCATTTCGAAATACTACATGGATATGGGTTATCTATGTTATATGATTAGAACAGGAGAAGACCTAAAGTTCCAGATACTGACAAGCATTGGCAGAGACATCCAGGTTGAGGATTACTACTTCAAACAGACGCGTGCTTGGGTGACTTCTCTTACTTTACAGGGTAGTATCGGTGTCATAGGGCTACTCTGTTTAATAGGCAATCAATGAGCTAGATGAAAATGACAGCTTCCCCGTAAGTGTGATAGATATGTTCGCTCCACAGCCGATCGTGTTGATCTAATAGTGACTTCGATGGATCAACACACGGATGATGGCCAGGGTGGTAATGAAACCGTTCTATGTGGGAGGGCGGTGTGCTCCTCCATGCGTCTTATTTCGCTCCATATTAATGATTGAGTGATGTAAAGTAACAGCGTAGATGTGCAATCCGTGCGACTCCGCCAATGGTCCGGGGAAGCGTAGTCGTGATTCGTGCCCTCGTTAATAGACAGGGTAATGGAGCGGTTACGAGAGCCTCTGCGAGAGAAGCGTCGGTGGCTTGGTGGTTGGGGGGTCGGCCTTGCGATCGAGGGGTCCCTGGTTCGAGTCCTGGCCGTTGCACAGCCGACGTGAGCCCACTCCTGGCACGGGCAGTTTGGCTTGGTTGGAGGGGTTAGAGGGAATATTAGTAATTTCGATGATTTTGGTTGCTAATATTCTTTTGAAACGAAGCGCGTATGGTAGTTTGGTACAGGAAAGCGAAGTGTAACAAAATTGGCTCCTAACTAATTCTGAACCATAAGTTTGTTCTAATTAATCGGTTTCGAGTGTATGCGGATAGAGCACTAAATGGAGTATAGTCAGTGTTGGTTTATTGGTTTCCAGTCTTGCTTTACTTGCTACTACTACCTTTGGAAACCTATTCAAATAAAGCCTGGCCGCGGCTTGGGCTAGGATGTAGACGCTACTCGCTTCCAATATGGCGGATAGAGCTGGGACACATCGTGTTTGGGCAGACTTCAGTACATTTCATCTCCTAGCTTCGAACCCCAATGCCTCAATCCGATCTCGAGAGATTAGTCATACCACTGTAGTAGAAATTGACAACGAGCTGGCCGAGACGGCGGTCTATAATCAGAACGAAGGAAGAATTCACGACAACGACACATTCTCAGCGATTAATTCTCACATCATTACTACTAGCCCACCTTCCACAGATCTTGATGCATATTGTAAGTAGGTAGGTCCAGACTCACTTTCATGTTCGGACTGGCTCCTCGAGGGTCGATGTTCGAACTATGTATTGTTGCTAGCCTTGCAGGATAGTGTAGGTGTTTGTAGGGGCACCGAGTGGTTGTACGTAGGTCTAGACTCACATTCATGTTTGGACTGGCTCCACGAGGGTCGATGTTCGAACTATGTAATGTTGCTAGCTTTGGAGGACAGTGTAGGTGGTTGTAGGGGCACCAAGGAGTGGTTGCCCGGCCCGACTGGTTTGCAGTCGTAGGGGCACCAATGAGTGGTTGCCCGGAGTCCGACTTGTTTATGGTCGGAGGGGCACCAATGAGTGGTCGCCCGGGGTCCGACCGGTTTATGGTCGCAGGGGCACCAATGAGTGGTCGCCCGGGTTCCGACCGGTTTATGGTCGCAGGGGCACCAATGAGTGGTCGCCCAGGTTCCGACCGGTTTATGGTCGCAGGGGCACCAATGAGTGGTCGCCCGGTCCGACTAGTTCATAGTCGTAGGGGCACCAATGAGTGGCTGCCCGGTTCTGCTCGTTGTGGCCGAAGAACACCAACGAGAGATGTTAGGCCCGTGCGGCGATGGAAGTCAGTGATGGACGAGCGTGTCAGTGCGAGAAGAATTAAAGCCTCGTACATTTGTTCACAGACGGATCTCTGGCATTGGTCGCACGAGGACGAGCGACATGTCAGTCTGGCCGTGACGGCGCGTTATAATTATTGTGTGATTAGGGTGAATGAAATTCACTCTGGCGTAATGCAAGACTACTAGTGCTCTATGGTCGAGTGTGACGTCATTCGTTCATTCGGTCAATTTGAGTTTGACAGATCATTGACTTTGGTGGGGCGCGCGGCGAATCGTGATCAGTGTCGCTGTGAACCTCGACCGAGCACTACGTGTCTAGCAGAACGCTCCTAGTTCGGTTGAATATACTTGGTTATAGATCGCGAGTGTGTCTAGCTGTAAAATGTGTAGTCAGTGATTGAAGTATGGTGATTCGTGTATTAGGTTGTCCTATCTCCTTGCCCGCATATCCACGCGGATTGTAAGTGCAAGCTTACAATGGGCTACTAAGAGGCCCCAGACCCCGAAGTAAACCCCATGTGCCTTCATACGCATATTTCGTTTGTTTTTATATTGCTTCGGAATTGTGATATGTGAAATGTTAATTTGGAGGTATTCAAAAAATATTTTACTATTGATTTTTGTGTTTACTTTTGTTTTTGTACTGTCAGTGTTGAACTTATTTGCCTTCTGTGTATTTGGATCTATTGTGGCGATGTGTAATTATGTCTTAGCAAATTGATTTCTTTACTGATTGATTCTTTTTATCCCGTTAAGGTACACAGTGATTTGTTTTATATGTGTTAGATAAGAACCACTTTGGGGCAAAACCTATTTTTACATGACATTTACTTACTCAATAACGCCAGGGTGGAAGTATTTCGCACATTTTTATGGAACTTGCAATGGGCAGTAAAAAAGGTCACTCTCTGGCCTAAAGCGAATGGGCAGGTTACACATAAACATTTGAGTATGCTTTTTATAAAGATTTTTAGCAACCGAAAGTACTTATATCACTCCAACTAAGCTAAATTACTTGTGTTAGGAGTAGGTTCACGTCGGTAGTGTAATGGCCAGGATTCCAACCCGAGACCTCTCAATCATAAGGCCGACTCCTTAGCCACTAAACTACCGACGAATATGAATAATCTGTCTTAGAAATTTCGCGATATCTCACCTGGAAATTGCCTATGAAAAGAATGTCGATAAATCTTAACGCTGGTGGCGGCGCAGCAAGAAATACTACTTGCTGTGAATGATGTTTTAATTTCAGTGAGGGGTAAAGAGTAAATGGGTTTATCTGTTAGCCAATTCTCAAAGTCCATGAATCTGGAGCTAGTTTTAGTTAGTAGTTAGTATAAAATGTTATTTCGTAATTCATATCCGAAGTCAGGTATAATACTGATGTCAGTCCTCTAATCTGCGGAGATTTGTAACACAATCCATGACTAACAAGCTACGAATATATTGCCTTATCAACATGCTTGATGCTGAACAGCCGAAAACATATATTCACAAACAATAAATAATAGTGGAATATAATCAAAAATAATGCAATAAGAATCTAAAACGCGTATAGTAAATAAAAAGAAAATATTATTATGTATGAAAATATTTTAGCCATCTTGTTTTGTAGGAGGTAAGACACGACAGTATTTCCGTCCAATTGAGCAGTCCGACTGGGGAAATACCTCCGCCCTACTGAATACCGCGGTCATAATAACCTCGTGTTGTATTACCGGTGGTGAGTAGGGTAGCCAGAGCTCACTGGAGACCTTTGTGCTGCCAATGGGAAGACCAAAGGCTTTTCCTGCTTTATCTTCTACACTGACGGCACAGAAACTCTCTGTTCTAACAGGGTCGGCAGCGCGATTGTGACGGCCCTGGTGGTGCACACGTCCATAGGCCACGGTAACCACTTTCCATCAGGTGGGCCGCGTGGTTGTCTGCCATCTAAGTAGCATAAAAAAGACGGGTTGCACTCTGGGAGTGCCGGCAGAAATTAAAACATTTTCTTTCTTCGTTATAAACATAGAAAAAGATAAAAAGAACATACCATACCATACCTATGCGCCAATCATAGAACCTATCACTAATTTTCTGCTAATTTTCTGTCAGAAGAATTTAATAAATTACAAAAAGAAAAAATAATCACAAAAAGTAATAAATTACAAAAACAAAAAATAATCACAAAAAGTAATAAATAACAAAAATAAAAAATAATCACAAAAAGCGTCAGAAAGCCAGCTTTGAACCCGGTACTATCTAAAACCATAATGACTTTTTTAGCGACTAACGGAAAAATACGCAGACCATATCACTGCCAGTGAAGGGAAACTTGTAATAAAACCTCGTACCTACCCGTCTGCCTAGCATGGAAACAGCCAAAGCCACCCAATATTGGGAAAGGCTTATGTCCAGCAGTAGACAGCCATTTATCTAATCGATTGATCAAGAGATATTACGACGGGTATAAGGTGACATGCGTGTTAAATAAAGGAGTAAATACTCGAACCCAAAGCTTAAAAGTCTCGGATGCAAACTGACATTGATTATGATTCAACGTTGCAGGGAGTTCTGTGCAATCCTACTTACCGAAAGGATCAATTATGTTAGTATTTGTTTATTTGACTATCAATTGTAGCTGCTGTATAATGAGGTCCTGAGGTTGCCTCGCGGTTTGTTTTATGAATAAAATTGTCTGTTACACTGGTAGTAGTAAAACGGGGGATCTTCTGGCAGAGGCAGGGTAAAGTTTACTTGTATCGATACGTCGCCTTCGTCAGCAGAGATATTCTCCATGACGAATAAGTACTTGCCTACCAGTAATGAACTATTATTATAATATACCTTACTAATGTTTTTTGTAATAGGTACTTATATTCTGTAGTTAACTGTTCATACAAAACTAAAATAATTTTCATAGCCGCGTCAATAGAAAATTGTGTGATATAATATAATGCTCAGTAATTATTAGTTATACACACACACACACACACACACACACACACACATACTTACGAATCCAATCTCAATTCTAAGAATTTCTATACTCACTTTGTTTCAATTTATCTAAAACCCGTCTCAAGTATGTACAGCTAGAATATATCTTACCTACTAATGAATTTTGTAATAGGTACTTATAGTCTGTAGTGAACTATTTATGTAAAACTAATTTTCATAGCTTCGTCATTAAGCAAAAGTCAATAGAAAATGTGTGATATAATAATTCTCAGTAATTATTAGTTATACACACACACACACACACACTTGCGAATCCAATCTCAATTCTAAGAACTTCTTCACTCACTTCGTTTCAATTTATCTAAAGCCCGTCTCGAGTATGTACAGCTAGCTTGTAAATACGTTCAACGTTCATCATGTATCATGATACATTAGTAGCAGACAGTTAGAAACTAGACAAATATATGAGAAATGTTTCCATTGAATTTCTTTGCAACTTCAACATAGTGCCCAACTTATATTCTCTTGATTGTGTTCATTGTGTCTACGATGAGTGTTACAAAGTTTGGAAATTCTGACTTGTACTGTCAACGAAATATCGAAGAAATTAAAAATATTCGGCCATAAAAATATAATATATTTGTTAAATTTGCGACGAGTTAAAAATACAAGTGGCATTTAATTGTATGAAGATGAAGGTGTACAAAATTACGTTAACAAACGAAAAGCGAGAAAAACATTACTCCGGGTAGCTCAATATTTTAACTACAAGTTGTTGAAATTGAAACAAGACAACCCGAAATAATGTCGGAAAAAGTATTTAATAAAGTATAAAACTGTCAGTTCGTGTTACTAGATATACCTACCACCTAGAATGGATATATGGTGGCTTCATCACGATCTTTGGAGAACAAGCTAACTCACCGGCTAGCCGATACGCCGCATTAAGGAACGAGACTCTGGCTTTTCTCTCTGGGTCAGAGGACAATCACTCTTGAAAAAACTGTTAAAACTAAGGATGATGGATAAATACAGAAGATGATGGATAGCAAGAGAAAAAGTAGGAGAATGGACTTTCAGCAAGCTTTAGATGTAAATACGATTGGCACAGTGATGAAGAAAATTAATGATTACCGATAGTTCGTGCAATTTCTTAAGTCATTTTCTCAATGCATGTACAAGCTTTTGTTTAATGAAACGTGACATAAGACTTTTTTGATATAATTACTTGGTAGATTGGTCTAGACTTTCAAAGGACAAAGATGCATTTCCTTCTTCCTATTAGAGTTCCGTCTGAAAAAGTTGTTGATGTAAAATGAAGGGCCTCGTGGTCAGTAGCGCGTATAATAACAAAGAAACCGTTTCCCGAATCCAATCAAATGAGTCGCGGCCATCTTTTTTATTGTTTGTTCCATATTTACCTCCTCTTCTTTACTTTGCCCTTTAGAAATGACGTATTTATGGTGTAGTTATTTTTTCTATAGGCAATGACGTAAATATTGAGTATCGACTGCGACATCGTCTGCATGAACTTGAATTTGGGTTTTAATTTTTTGTCGTGGAACCCTAAGGGCGTTACCACACTTATCGATTGATCGTCGATCGGTGCCATCGATAGTCGGCCTCAATTGATAGATTCTGGTACATGCACTATATGATCACCCGATCATATAGTGTAGGTAGATCGAGGACTTGCCCTCCTCCGTTCTTTATTGTCAACTTTGCTCCAGCGTCCGTTCAGTTAACGACAGCATCGATCGATATTGAATCGATTTGTGTGGCAGCACCCTAATTCTTTTTCTATAGGTAGTAAAAGAAACCAGTGAAAATCTCATCAAAATAAGGTACTATTGAATATTATTGGAGATTAGCCAACAAAACAGACAGATAAAATGTATATCACATGCAGATTCAATTCATTAATTACGAGTATACGCGTACAAAATTCGCACACACACATATATTCGCACAAAATATTTAAACAGATATTTCAATTTTATTAATTGTAGCTATCTATAGATAAAGTGACGATGCTGTGTCGTAAATTTAAGAAACGCTGGCAAAACACAAAGACATCATACTTGCCAACACGAGGTTTTGTGTCCGAAGTAGTGTAGTGGATAGATGACGTGGCATGAATAATATTGCCTCTAACAGTACTGGAGTTACTGAGACCAATTTTTTATAGAGGGTAAATACGCAATATAATACTATACTATGTACACGTCTTGGAAAACTAAAATTGTCCTATATCCATACTAATATTATAAATGTGAAAGTAACTCTGTCTGTCTGTCTGTCTGTCTGTATGTTACGCTTTCACGCCCAAACCACTGAACCGATTTTGATGAAATTTGGTACAAAGGTATATTAGAGCTTGAGAAAGGACATAGGCTACCTTTTACCACGAGAAAGGGGGTTTAAGCGGGGGAAATAGGGGATGAAAGTTTTTATGAAAGTTTGTCATTTCTGAAGATATCTTAATGAAATTTGGTACAGAGGTAGATTAGAGCTTGGGAACGGAAATAGGCTACCTTTTATCGCGAAAAGGGGGGTAGAAGGGGGGGGGGGGGGGAGACTAGGGCCTTAGGATGAAAGTTTGTCATTTTTGAAGATTTCCTGATGAAATTTGGTACAGAGATAGTTTAGAGCTTGAGAACGGATATAGGCTACCTTTTATCGCGAAAAGGGAAAAGGCTTTGTATGAAAGGTTGTCATTTTTGAAGATTTTTTGATGAAATTTGGTACAGAGATAGTTAAGAGCTTAGGAACGGACATATGATACCTTTTATTGCAAAAAGGGTTAGGGGGGGTGGAATATGGCTATGGAATAAAAGTTTGTCTTTTCTGAAGATATCTTAATGAAATTTGGTTTGGGGGGGGAATTAGGGATGAATGTTTGACAGTTTTGAAGATATCCTGATGAAATTTGGTACAGGGATTAATTAGAGCTTGGTAACAGATATATGCTACCTTATATCGCGAATAATGTGCTTAAAGGTTAGTAGTTTGTATAAAAGTTTGTCATTTTTGAAGCTATCCTGATGAAATTTGGTACAGAGATGGATTAGACCTCGAAAATGGACATAGGCTACCTTTCATTGCGAAAAAGGCAGTTGAAGGGGTGGAATAGGGCTAGGGTATGTAAGTTTAACAATTTCGAAGATATCTTAATGAAATTGGTATAGACATGGATTAGAGCTTGAAAAAGGATATAGGCTACCTCTTATCGCGAAAAAAGGGATAGAAGGAGGAGGGGGAAGGGGAATAGGGCTATGGGATTAAAGTTTTTCATTTTTCAATGGCACAAAAAAGGGGGTGAATATGATGGCATAAATAGTAAGAATTTCTTTTAAGATGTCCTCATGAAATTTGGTACAAAGGTGAATTAGAGCTTCGAAACGGACATAGTCGAGTAGCGAACCAAATATAGAAGCGAGTGGATTGGCGAGTAGATATTGCTATAGGGACGTCCGCCTCTCCACTGGCTCTCTAGTCGATATGCGACTAGAGAGCCAGTGGAGAGGCGAGTATTTAATCAATTAGAATGCAATAAAGGGTTGAGTAGAGACGCGAATAGGGAGGCGAGTAGAAAGTGAATGTAGTGGCGAGTAGAGATCGAATAGAGTTGAGTAGAGGTGCGAGTAGAGAGATAGGCGAGTGGGGAGAGTCAAGTAGACAGGCGAAAAGAGAATCGAATGGATGGGCAAGTAGAGAGGCCAATGGAAAGGCGAGTATAGAGAAGAGTACAAAGTCGAGTAGAGAGGGGAACAGAGAAGTCAGTAGAGAGTAGAGAGTCGAATATAGAGGCGAGTAGAAAGTCGAGAACAGAGGTGATTACATAGTCGAGGACAAAGTTGAGTAGAGAGGCGAATTTAATGCTCAATAGCGTCGGATCAACACTAAGCGATAACCGACATCCACGCGGGCGGAGCCGCGGGCAACAGCTAGTAAAATTATAAGAGAAGTTAACATAGCGTTAGTCAGTACCTAATTGCTCCAAAATGTATGCCTTTTTGTTAACAAAATATTGCATTGTGTGCCCTTTTTCGTACGGGAATTCCTACGGGTACCCGCCCTCCCTCCTTTTTTATACTACTTAGGTGGCAGAGAAGCACACGGCCCACCTGATGGAAAGTGGTAACCATGGCCTATGAACGTGTGCAACACCAGGGTGTCACACTCGTGCTGCCGAACCTGTTAGAATAGAGAGTTTCTGTGCCGTCAGTGAATAAGATAAAGCAGGAAATTCCCACTGACAGCACAAAAGCTCTCCTCCTGCTGGGTTACGTTGGATTTGAACCGACTAAAACCGCACGCGGTCTCGGGTTTTCAGATTTAGATACCGGAATATAAGATGGCCCCATAAGGCAATTTCCGCGCACCCCGGCAGCTTTGTGGACCCCAGTTGCGTAGAAGATTTTCATGTTGCATCCCATTTTTTAAATATAATATGGTCTTCCTGTTTCTCTATAATGTATTTTAATGATGTCGTAAAAGTTTCTCAGACCACTTATTATCAAGAATCTCGTGATATCAATACGAAGATTATTTTTATCAGTTTACGGAGAACAGAGCGATAAAAATAGCTGTGGTTAACACATAACGTGTTGGTACAGAGTATGTCCGCGTTGTCACTGGCAGTAACATAAATAATTATGTCGTGCTTATGTGTAAGTTGGTTACAAGTTGTAGTAATAGTTCCTACTAATGATACATTAAATTATTTTCATTATTCATCTCGAAAATCTGTATTGAAAGTCAAAAGTACTAATTTCACGCTTAATTTACTAAGTGCACGCAAAATAATCCAATCATGAAGATTATTACACTAGGATTAAACGCTTGACTCAAAGCAGTTCCAATTGGATAGGTTAGGTTAGAAGGTTATTTGATTTAGAAGTTTAAATAACCGCGAAGGTTCGGTTAATAAAAGTAAAATTACCGTTAAGGTGGTTCTGTTTTCTGCAACTATCTCAGAAGAAGGAGTTCCCGCTCTTCCAATTAATTTGTTAGGTCCTACCTACCTATTACTAATCAATAACTAGAGTTCATAAGTGTTTGATAGACGCTTGATTCTCATGAATTTTAACGTTATTTCATGTAAAGAATAATTAAATTATAATTACTGCTGCATATAGGGTGAAAAGGCGGTTGAGATATCCTGGGTGGACGGCGCGGCGTTGAGACCAGGTACACATTATGATTGATCTATTAGGTATCCAGTAGGAGAGCACGATAGGCTAGTTAAAAAGATAGATAGATAAATAAGATTAAATAATTTCTTTTTTTTAAAAAGTGACAAAAATGACTACAACTCATATTATACTGTAGTTATGAAATATTACTGCCTGCAGAACAGAGACACTATCCCCCCTCCCGTGCTAGGCGTGTACCTGTTTTACGGGTAGTGGAGAAACCGTCCCTGTCGCACATAACCAGCAACCGTTGGAATCACGGCGTAAAAATGCAAGAAGTTGTACAATACAAAATATTGGAGCCCCAAAAGTAGGCAAACCTGATATAGGGGACCAGCTAAGTTGGCTTATAAACTAAGACTACAAAAACGATATATTATGTTTCGACTAACAAATATGTATGTGGGTTTGAGTGTCTGATGTATTTGTGGTATTTGCGTGTGGACGAGAATGTGTTTGAGTGTGTTAATTGGGTATTTGACTGACTAGTCAAATTAGGTACTTTTTATTTTACTAAAAAGTTAAAAGGAAAATTGTATGAAAAATATGTTTGTGAAGTCATAATATTTAATAGTCAAATCAATAACTATTATAGGTTTGGTGGATGATTAAAAATAAATAAAAATGATAAAATAAGAACCGACGCAACTATTATCACTTTTTTACCAGTCTTAATTTATTAAGTTTAGCTAAATAATTTATATTAACATCAGGAAAATACCCAATTGTGTATTCACTTAATATCCGAAGATATTTAGTTTATTTATTCTTTAAAATTAATTTAATCTTCTTCTATAGCTCTTAAATTTAATCTTCTTCTATAGCTCTAAATGTAATAGGTTTTCTGTGTCTTCGTAGGTCTTACTCTGCAGCCATAGTGTAAGGCGGTTCTTACAGTTGTATTCAGTCATTGGATATATATCAAGGATTCTATTGATTCTGTTATATAGGAAACCGGAAATAACTCTAAAGTGTTGTTTGGCTAAAGTGGTTCTGTGCTGAATTACTAGGTACACTCTATCGTGTCGACGCTTGTGAGTGTATATGTTGTTACAGTTTGTAGTTTCCCCTGAGCATTGCATTCGAAGTTTTCGTTTTGTTAGTCCGGGGTCCATTTAGGGTCAATCAATCCCCACTGAAAGCCTCTTACCGGCCGGCAGCGGCTTTTTGATAAAAATATTTAAAAAAAGAGCCGGCAGAAGTGAAAACTTTTTCTTTCTTTCTTTCTTTCTTTCTTATATACAGAGAAAAAGATAAAAAAGAACACTCCATACCATACCAGACCATACCTATAATATAGCGCCAATCATAGAACCTATCATTAATTTTTTGTCAAAAGAAATTAATGAATTACAAAAAGAAAAAATAATCACAAAAGGTAATAAATTATAAAAAAATTACGGGTTGCACTCTGGGAGTGCCGGCAGAAGTGAAAACTTTTTCTTTCTTTCTTTCTTCGTTATATACATAGCAAAAGATAAAAAGAACATACCTACCATACCATACCGCCTATCATAGAATCTATCACTAATTTTCTGCTAATTTTCTGTCAGAAGAAATTAATTAATTACAAAAAGAAAAAATTATCACAAAAAGTATTAAATTACAAAAAGAAAAAATAATTACAAAAAGCAATAAATTACAAAAAGAAAAAATAATCACAAAAAGTAATAAATTACGAAAAGAAAAAAAAATCACTAAAAGTGTCAGAAGGCCAGGTTTGAACCCGGTACTATCTGAAACCATAAGAACTTACAGTCGAAGCGCTTACCGCAAGGCTACGAAGCTTCTCAACGCACCTGACAAAATAAACAATCTGTAGCTGTTGTAATGTTGTATGACGTCAGTCGCCGGTTACGGTTCAAAGGTCAAGTAATTCTGACGCGAGTTTAACGCTTTTTACCCATCCAACGCCGCTAAAGAAGTTTTCACTTCGAAACTAATTTGAATCATATTTAGGTACGTGAGAAAAAGGTCATAATCATTTGAAGGCATGGCGTCGATCCTTCATTAATAGCAATCATTTTTAGTAACAAACTCTGGCCGCTGCTAACCGCTACCGGCCGCAGCTCTATCAATGAGAATGAACTCTTACTATTTCTACTCCTTTAAATTTGGTTGCACGAATTCCGATTACCTCTCAACGCCAATAGGAAAATCTTCTCCATGATGGTTTTTAATTGTAACAATTTACATTCTGTAGGAGCAGCGTTTGCTTTTCGAATATAAGCGTGTTAGTAAAATTTGATTAAATATCAACACGTTCCATTCTCATAAAAGTTTATGTAGGCTCTATTGGATCTTGTCACGTATATTCACGGTAATTACCCTGATATCTACCGAGTTATATCAATTGACATTAGGAAGTTTTGTTTAATGAGATTTTAATTACCCTTATTTACTTTAGGAAAGCGGGTTAATTCTATACGAATTAACCCACTTCATTATATTGAACAGAAAAGTATTGCTTGGGGCAAACACGGAGTTTTACAACGATCTTTGGGCTCAATGCCAACCTGACGTATTTGTCTTTTCGCGCAGGCTTTTCTCTCGGGATTGAGAGATTTAAAAAAGTCGCTCTGGGAAAAGTAGATATATCAATCAAAAACAATAAGCTGACCCCAGGCTCCAAAAATCAAACTTTGCACGCAAATCGCTCCGAGGGTTATGATGAGATCGATTTTGTTACAGTGAAAATTGGTAATTTCGATGAGTTCTTTTGTTAATATCCTTTAAAAAAAAAGATCGTTGATGGTTAACAATTGACCTGCACTATTAATCGATTACTACATCGAGAATCTATCGATCGCGCGAAGACATTTACCTAAGTCTGTTCCTCCTTTCTGCTGAGTCCCTGCGTGTCTCGGTCTGTATAATTATGAGATTATACAAATGTTGGAATACAAACTAGTGAAAAGGGTGAATATGTACAGAAGGTGGTCTTATAACGTATCAAGCGTTATTCAGAAGAAGTCTAACGTTGAATAAATTTAGTAGAATATAGTTACATAATTGCATTTATTACTCGAGTAAGTACCATTTATATTTCGGGACTACGACGCATTATTAATTTGGGGTATATTGATTTAATATTATCAGACAGACTTCTAGCATTACCACTAAGAATTCCATTAGCTAGAACATAAGCAGATACAACAAAGGTAGAAAACGATCACAGAGTAAAGATTGCTTCAAGTATATTATTTATAGAGTCTAACATAGAGAACCGAAGACAAGGGCAAGCAATTATCCTTATAATTAATAATTCCGTTGAATTACGCTAAAGCCTCCTATCTCGCTTTAATTATGTTGAATAAAACAAGAATTTTGTTGCGTACAAACTACTCAGTGGCCGAATTACTGACGAAACTGACGAAAGTAGAGAATGTTCATTTCATTAGTTCATGCATGCTATATGAATACAGAGATGTATTTCTTGTTCAACTTGATAAAAATTATCTGATTACGATCGCACTGGACTTAAGTGCACCCTTACGTGCTGTGTTGACTATGGCAATGCGTTACCAACCACTACCGCACAATAATTATTTGTACAAACCTGTAACATATTCATTTACTACAAAGTCATGTTTTTGCTTTATTGCAACAATTTTGTTTAGAGTGGAGCACGAACCAGTGCGATGTACTATACATAACATTATACTAATCAAACATTATTTATTGCATCAAAAAGAACTAGGGGGGTACTTTCATATCGTAAGAGTATTGTGTTACTTGCACTGGTTATTAGTATATTATACTTTAGGCTTCGTTCTCGATATAAGATTTACAATGCAGCTTCCTCACGCCAGTCGACAACCAAACGCATATTTAGAGCTGAAAGCAAAAACTAAACGCACAAGTGTTACCATTCCCGCTCTATACATCAACTGTCATTCATTACGTTTGCGCGGCAACCAGTACGCGGTAATTCCTTCAAAGTTTTACTATAAGTGATAAAAAACCGGTTTAAAGTGTGTTTAAAGTCGGCAAAAGTTATCATGCCAAAGCGAAAGCATGGAAATGAGTATTATCTTCAAAAAATCCGAAGATTAGAAAAGAAGATGAAACGACATCGGTACCGCGCCGATTCATCAGAGGCGTCGGAGGCATCCATTTTTTCTTCACCAGGTAAAACAATAACAACTTGTTTCAAATGGCATAAAATGTATTGTACCACGCGGGCAATGTACGAGATATATTGACGCGAATAAATAATTCGGGTCGTTTACGAGATAAACGGACGAATTTTATTTTTTCACCTATTGGTGTAATCCGAGAGGTTACACTTTAGGTATGAATACCATGGTACATTAATGGGGTCAATTCTATCTTTCGCAGACAAAAATGACGAAGACGTTGAACAAATAAATGACAGTGTCGATCTACCGGTTTCCATAGCAAATCTGGATAACACAAATACAGTCATGACTGTAACGGATGCCATACCTGAGCCAGATCCTACAACTGAACCGGACACTGAGTCTGCTCTATCCCAAGAAGTGCTGGAAGCATTAGGGGATTTGATGCCAGAAAAACCCAAATATGGGCCGGCACTTAACACGGACTTAGCTCGTATTTGGAACACCATTTTGAAAAATGGACTCGCAAGGGAAAGTAAACTGAAACTGGAGAAAAATATACCAGAAAACTGTTGCCTGCTCAAAGCCCCTATGCTCAACCCTGAAATCATTGCTACAGTAAATGATACAATAATTAACCGAGATAAAAAGATAGAATCAGAACAAAACCAGTTGGGAATGGGGCTGACCATACTAGGTGATGCATTATCCATGATAATCAACAACACCAATAATGACAGGCTTAAACTGATCTCTCAACTCAGTGATGCTGGAAGGATTTTAACAGACTTACACTTTACACAAACAAAATCACGTAAAAACCTTATTTTCCCTGTCCTAGACAAAAAATTCTTAGATATTGTCAAAGAAGTAGAAAGAGATGATTATCTTTATGGTAACAACCTATCTGAAAAAATAAAGATCCTACAAGCTTGCCAAAGAACAGGCCAATCTATAAAAAAGACAACTACATTTACCACTACCCGTCAGGGAAACTTGAGTGGTCCACCTCGTTTCAACCAACAGAGGACAAATCTGAGGCCGGGACACAAGAAACTATTGTCCTCTTACCAAGCAAGGAAACATCAACCAGCACAACAATACAATCAGTACCAGCCACAGCACACTGCGAGGAAACCCAGAGCCCCGCCACCACCACAGGACAAGACTCGTGCTCGACATTAGAGGTTAGTCATACTGGAAGATTAAATCATTTCTTACCTTGTTGGCAAAGGATCTGTGATGATGTTTCAATATTGAAACATATCAAGGGATACTCAATACCTTTTACTGACACACCTTACCAGTCACAGTCTCAACAGTTTTTTCAAGATGATATTTTAAATGATCCTAATATGCAGGCAGCCATTAATAATTTACTGAATTTAGGTGCAATCTCTCCTTGTACACAATGTGAAGAACAATTCATATCTAAAGTATTTTTGATACAAAAACCAAATGGTAGTAAAAGATTTATTCTAAACCTTAAGCCACTTAATAAATTTGTTAAAACAAGCCATTTTAAAATGGAGGATCACAGAACTGCAGTTGCTCTTGTTTCTCCAGGAGAATATATGGCAAAAATTGATTTAAAAGAAGCTTATTTATTGGTAAATATTAATCAAGCCCATAGGAAGTATTTACGGTTTCAATATGATCAATTGTATGAATTTAATGCTCTTCCGTACGGCTTGTGTTCTGCACCTTATGTGTTCTCCAAGATTATGAGAGTGGTGGTTACACATTTAAGATCAAAAGGTTACAAATCAGTACAATATCTCGATGACCTCTTGTGCATTGGTTCTAATTATAAAACATGTTTAAAAAATGTTAATGAAACAGTTGCTATTTTAAAATGCCTTGGGTTTGTTATTAATTATGAAAAAAGCATAATTATACCATCACAGTCCTGTCAATTCTTAGGATTTTTATTTGATACAAAAACAATGACACTTACATTACCCACTGAGAAAAAATTAACTATTCAAAAGTCCGTTGAAAGATACTTGAATAAACAAAGTTGTAGTTTAAGAGACCTTGCCCAATTAATAGGAACATTGACTGCTGCATGCCCAGCAAGTACATATGGTTGGCTTTACACAAAATTATTAGAACACCATAAATATCATGGTTTAATTAAGAGTGAAGGCAATTATGATACAAAGATTATCATCCACCCAGATATTAAACTAGACCTACAGTGGTGGGCTAATAATATCAAGTGTTTACACAAAAGTATAGCATACTCTAGATATGATTTGGAGATTTTTACAGATGCATCAAGAAGTGGGTGGGGGGGCGTGTGTAATGATAATAAGGTTCATGGGTTCTGGAAAGAAACTGAAAAATTATATCATATAAATTATCTAGAACTACTTGCCATATTTTTAGCCTTAAAAATGTTTGTTAAAAATAAACAATCTTTACATATATTATTACGTGTTGATAATAAGACTGCCATATCATATATTAACCGAATGGGAGGTATTCAGTACCCACATTTAAATAGTTTAGCCAGAAGTATATGGCAATGGTGTGAAGATAGACAAATTTGGCTATTTGCTTCTTACATAAAATCAAGGGATAACAAAGAAGCAGATGAAGAATCTCGTAGAGTCAATCCTGACATAGAGTGGGAACTAAATACCTCCACATTCCAGTACATTGTGACTCAGTTTGGCCAACCCGATATTGATCTATTTGCATCAAGAATCAATGCAAAATGTGAATCTTACATTTCTTGGAAACCAGATCCAGACGCATCGAATATAGATGCTTTTACTGTGTCATGGACAGACTTTTTTTTTTTACGCCTTCCCCCCATTTAGTTTATTATTAAGATGTTTACAAAAAATTAAGAATGACAAAGCGACAGGCATTATGGTCATGCCATATTGGCCGTCACAAGCTTGGTATCCATCAATGCAAACAATGCTAGTCTCAAAACTGTTAATCTTCAAACCCAATAAACAATTATTGCATTCCTCTTTCAGAGAGCATCACCCCCTACATCGTCACCTTACACTAATGGTCGGGATATTATCAGGAAAGCATGGCTAAGTCGGGCCATCCCTCCATCAGCAATAGAGGTTATGTTTAGTTCACTTTCAAATAATACCTTGAAACAATATGATGTCACCTATAAAATATGGTGGGCCTTCTGTCAGAAACAAAGTATTGATCCATTTACACCATCAATACCAATTATTATGTATTTTTTAACCGAGCAATTCAACTTAGGAGCCTCATATGGGTCTTTAAACTCACACAAGTCAGCTCTTGCTGTAATAGTAGGGTCAAAAATTGGGGGTGATGACCGCATCAAGAGGCTACTTAAAGGTTTCTATAACATCAAACCACCTCGGGCCAAGTATCAAAATACTTGGGACCCAAGTAAAGTCCTTAATGTTTTAAAAACTTGGACTCCAAATAATTCATTAAATTTTGAGAAATTGTCCAAAAAATTGGTAATGTTATTAGCATTAAGCACAGCTCAAAGAGCACAGACTTTGTCTCTAATTAAAATACCTAACATCACAGTAAATCATACAGGTGTACACATTGCTATTACAGATACTATCAAAACATCTGGCCCTGGTCGCTGTCAACCGAACCTCTTTTTACCTTTCTTTGAAAAGCACGAAATTTGTCCAGCCAATACATTACGTGATTACATAAACTATACTCAGAGCATTAGGAAAAATAATATTCACTTAATACTTTCATTGAATAAGCCCCATAAACCAGTTTCAGCCTCTACTATCAGTAGATGGATAAAAAATACTCTATCTGTTTGCAATATAGATATTAGTATCTTTTCAGGACATAGCACTAGACATGCGTCAACATCCACTGCTAATGCTAAGGGAGTGTCATTAGATGTTATAAGGCAAACAGCAGGTTGGACAAATAGCTCTTCAACCTTTGCTAGATTTTATAATAGACCAATTATTACAAATAATTCATGTGAATTTGCTCATGCTGTGCTTAACGCTGAACAAAATTCATAATTATTAGTTACCTACGGTACAATTTTTTTTATGTGCCATAACAATTATAAAAATAAATCTATGTTAAGATAATTAACCTGATTGTTTATCCACCACTATAATTTGATTTCAAACTTGATTTAGAAATTGGACATAAAGTCTAACATTATGATGAATGACACTGTTTATCTATTATTACCATTGTAATATGCATACCATGTGTCTTAAAAATAAAAGATTTTAATTTCCTATTGAAATACTATTCATTTTAAATTTCATGTTTGGAACCTCAATTTTTCCAATAATCTCTTAACATCTGCATTGTAAATCTTATATCGAGAACGAAGCCTAAAGTATAATAAGTGATCAAACGAACTTACCTGTTGTGAAGTTCGATCATTATTATACGAAGGGCTTCGTTCGAAGATATAAGGTCCCTCCCTACCCAACCCCTGAAAAAATCTGAGAGTTCTAAAGCTTACTCTAAAATAATGACAGTTGATGTATAGAGCGGGAATGGTAACACTTGTGCGTTTAGTTTTTGCTTTCAGCTCTAAATATGCGTTTGGTTGTCGACTGGCGTGAGGAAGCTGCATTGTAAATCTTATATCTTCGAACGAAGCCCTTCGTATAATAATGATCGAACTTCACAACAGGTAAGTTCGTTTGATCACTTATTATTTACGTCGTGTCTACACTTGCCGAATTGTGAATCTTAGTTATGGCGTCTTGTAATTTGAATGTATATTATCAAAATTGTCGCGGTCTTAGGACTAAGGTTTTACAATTTCGGCAGGCAGTATTAGGCAATGATTATGACTTAATTATTATTACTGAAACTTGGCTGCATGGTGGTATTTTGGATGGGGAATTATGTGATCATAAATATGATGTCCTTCGCCATGATTGTGACCTTATCACGGCCAATAAAACTATAGGAGGGGGTGTTATGATATTGGCGCGCCACACTCTTGGCGCGTGGTGTGTTGGGCACGAACCCGGAACCACCACAGACATGCTGACAATAGTAATTCCATCTAAGTCTCTGTCCGCGACTGCCGATCTGTATGTTAGTGTCGTGTACATACCGCCCGATGCACATCTCATACCCCCCGGCGTTGATGCTGTTTTAAGAAATGTGAGGGCGACGATCACTCGGAGTACTAAATCCTGTAACTACTTGTTGCTAGGTGATTTTAACCTCCCATGCATAGAATGGAGTTCCAATGGTCCCACATTTCTGAAACGAGGTTCAGTGGAGGTTCAGGAGGCAGGTGTGTATCTGGTAAATGAACTAGGTTTTCTGGGTTTGTTGCAGTATAATACGCTAGTTAATTATGCAAACAACACTTTGGACTTGGCTTTCTGTAATCTACCTTTACAAATAGCTGAATGCACAGTTCCCCTTACGAAAATTGATCGAGCACATCCTGTGTTTACATTGGAAGTTCTTGACCTAACTGTTTCTCCGTTTATGGAAAAATTTACACCTAGACCTAATTACAGAAAATCTAACTTCAACTTGTTAAATGAACATTACGACACCACTGACTGGCCGTCAGTACTGAGCGTGGGTACGATGGAGGAAGCCATCAACATATTCTACCATAAAATCCAAGAGGGAATTGATTTGTATGTTCCGCTGATAAGTCATTCAGGTACACATAAATATCCGGTATGGTATAGCAGACCTTTAATAAAAATAATAAAGGAGAAATCAAAGGCACATTCACGTTGGAAGCGATTTGGTAACTTACGCGACCATGACGAGTTTAGATTATTGAGATCGAGGCAGCGGGCGGTGCAGCAAACGTGTTTCAGTAATTACGTTAAGGTAACAGAGGCTGCTCTAAAGCTCAGACCTAAGAACTTTTGGACTTATATCAAGTCTATGCGTGGGGGTTCTAACTATCCAAAATTATTAACATATAAAAACATTAGCTATTCCGACGAACGGTCTATTTGCGAAGCATTTAATGTGTATTTTCACAGTGTGTTCGGTTCACAAACTAACAATGGGGATAATCACAGTTTTACAGACTGCGCTGAAACAGACTGTGACATAATCACTAGTTTACTGGTGAATCTGAGTACTGTGGAAAAGGCTCTTGTCTCGCTTGCCACTGACAAGGGATCGGGCTGCGATGGGATTCCCTCAATCTTTTGGAAGGGTTGTGCGAAATCTCTGGCATATCCTATACATATTATCTTCAATCGTTCCCTCAGTGAAGGTATCTTTCCTGAGGCCTGGAAAAAGGCACATATTATACCCATTTTTAAGAAGGGCTCCCGCAGCAACGTCGAAAACTATAGAGGAATTTCTATTTTAAATACCCTGGGCAAGGTACTCGAAAGACTGGTATACAACGCTATATATTCTTATATTGCGGCTGGTGTACCGAATGCACAGCATGGATTTCTTCGGAAACGATCCACTATCTCTAACTTGGCATGCTTTTCTACATTTCTTCTCAAAAACACAGACAGTGGTGGGCAGGTTGACGTCATCTATACTGATTTTGAGAAGGCGTTTGATCGTGTGGATCATGTCATCCTGCTCAAGAAGCTATACAGACTTGGTATACGCGGGGACTTATTAAGGTGGGTTGAATCATATTTGCACAAAAGGTCTCAAGCGGTGGTGGTTGGCGGCTATCGGTCTGACTTCATTGAGGTTCCCTGTGGAGTTCCGCAGGGATCCCATCTGGGATCGTTATTCTATAATGCCTATCTATATGATATTGACAATGCAATAAAAAATTCCAAATATCTTATGTACGCGGATGACAAGAAAATTTTTTGTTGTATTAATAATATAAATAACTGTGAAGCTCTTCAAGCAGATCTAAATAATTTAAGCGATTATTACAAAATAAATAAAATTACAGTAAATGTTAACAAATGTCAATTCATTAGTTATACTCGCAGACGAAATCCAATTAACTTTCAATATAATTTTAATGGGATCGCTATAAACAAGGTCAGCACAGTACGTGACCTGGGTGTATGGTTTGACTCTAAACTGACATTCTCTGATCATATTTACCGTATAGCCACAACAGCCTTCAAAAATTTGGGCTTCGTTATAAGAACCTGTAAGCCGTTCAAAGATATTGGATCGCTAAAAACCGTTTACTTCGCATATGTACGCAGCATACTGGATTATGCCTGCCCTATTTGGTCACCAATATATATTATTTACAAAAATCAACTTGAACGTATTCAGAAAATATTTATTAACCATCTTAATTACCGCAGCCGCGCGCTTCCGATGTCATACCAACAAAGTTGTAATACGTACGACATCTTGTCGCTTGACGATCGACGCAAAGTCCTAGACATGTGCCTGCTGCATGACTTAATCAGTGGACGCCTCGATTGTCCCGACTTGCTGGCGCAGGTAGTGTTCAATGCCCCACTCCGACGCACACGACACACACCATTATTGCACGCACCTCGTCACTCCACTAACTGCTCCCAGAATACTGTTTTTACGCGCATTGCTCGAACTCATAATGCTACTTTTAATGAAATTGACCTATTTTCATGCTCTAAGAAGTCATACAAGCTACAGATAATAAGTACTCTAAAAGAGATTGTAGACTAATCGAAGGGTGTAATACTAATACTGATTATGTTAGTTACATTAAACTAAATCTAGCTTCGTTCGTCTTCTGTATTTAGTTAAAAATGTAGTAGGTAAATTCTGTCCGTTCACATGCCGATTTATACTTTATGTGATAGTTAAGGAAAACCTGTTATTAGCCTTACTTTTTGTCTTTAATGTACGTATTTACTTACTGTAACGCTGTTGGTTTTCTTAGAAATAAATAAATAAAAAAAAATAAATAAATAAATGTTCAGGGTTTAGAACAAATCCGTTAGATTTTTTGGGTTGGTAGCCGTGGGTACAAATCTGAACTCACTAAAGTTATAACGGGAATTGTACAGTCAATGTAAGATAGTTTAATGGTAATCTCTACTTATGCCAATGCCAAAGTTTGGATGCAGGTATGGCTGTTTGTTACTCAGTCGTGTTAAACAGCTGAACGGATCCAAATTAAATTTGGGTGAGACATAGATTACACTATTATTAGTCTAGAATATCACAAAGCTTTTTCAGTTATCACAGGAATAGGTTCTCGTGAATAGTGGATCCAGAATCAATATTTCTAGAGGCGGAGCCGCGCGCAACAGTTAGTAGTTTAGTTGATAAACGACAAGAAAGGTAACTTTAACCAGAAATAATACAATACTGATGAACTTTTTAACTTTTCATTCTTATTTAATAAATTATTGAACTTTAAAAGGTCTTCTTTATAGACTTCTCTAAAACTTTAAGTTAAACTTTTTTAATTAAGATAGGAAAGGAACACACAGCCCACAACGTGGCAGGCATTTGCCATGACCTTTAGCAGCCAAACTTAGTCTATTGATACCATTTTCAGAACATGCTTACATTATATAACTTCATAAAGTGACGCTGAAGTTTAGTGTCGAGAAAATATTAGTTATATATGTGTATGTTAATTAGTAACTAGTGTTAGTACGTACCTGGGTAAGCACATGCTATAGTGTGAAGTGTTAGTTGGTGTCACTACAGTTTTGATGGTAATATGCAATGGTGTATGCATGAAGGATGTATCTTACTTTTAAATTAGTTTGTGTGAACGTGATCCTTGGACAATATAACGGATGACCTAACTATAAAACGGATGGGCCCATGTCCCTCATCAACACATAACCGTTTATTTCGGTTGTATTTATAGTCCCATTTGCGTCCGATTTCCTAATTTTTTTTCTTAATTTGGTTCATCTTAGTTCTTGCAAGGGTGACAGCTGTCTGACGCACTAAAGCCTACATCAGAGCCTCGTTTGCGTTTATCAGTCGTTAGTAGGCATTTTCACATTATCCGATCTGATACCGGTATCGTGCACCGACCCGATATCGGAGAACGTAAAATGTATAAAATATGTAGCTGACTTAAACATCGTTTGGCCCGATATCGGATATCGGAGCCGTCACCGCTGTGTTGTCATCTAAGAGCGTTTTCACACTCATCCGATATCCGATATCCGATATCGGTGTCGGACGCCAATAGCCGACATCCGATAGTCGACACCATGTACTGTTTTCACATTACGATAAAATCGGCACGATACGGCCACTTGCTCGAAAGCACAGACTAGTTAGGGATGCTAGGGAAGAAAAAGAAAAAGAAAAAATAGTGTTAGTAATATAGGCTTCCGTCGTCCGACACCGATATCGATTCGGATAATTTGAAAGCGCAAGTAGAAACTTACTATTTGGTTTTCAAGATCGTGGGTGAAATGAATTTTGAACATAGATGCTACCTTATTTAATTATTTTACAGTGATTAAAGTTTATCATGAAGACATGTAGTCATGTAGATATTTGTATTGTAATGTTAAATAATGTTTAGTGGGAGTCGGGACTGTTCAAGATTTCTTCACACACAAGACTTGGTTAATTGCTTTAATCTCCCTTGTATCCAGTAATATTTATGCCAACGTATACCTACAACGAAATAAATTAACATGTTATCTACAGTAATAGAGTGAAGTAAAAACATAAAATCAAACAGTAGTGGCTCCCGCGTAAGTCAGGAGGTGTAAGTTTAAATTAAAATGTATAGTATATTTCTTCAAGTTTGACATAGATATGACATAGATTTCCATTAAAATATGAATATAAATATTTTTAATAAGTATCAAACTGTTACTTTATTTGCTGACGGTGCGTACTGATGAACACTTGAAATATATTACAAACTAATGCAGAGCTACATTAGTATTACGTTATTACACAGTATTATGTTGTTTGCTACAGAATATAAATTAAGTCCTTCGAAAACCTACCCAGTTAACAAATTATATTTGAGCAATGATGCACATAAAATAAGCATTATCGAGGCGATTAAATTTTATCTGTATATTAAAAGAGTTAATTAAATCTATTATGAGTTCGCCCTGCCGTTCTATGCAGCCGATTTACTAAACTTTTTAAACGATACGTATTGATGTACAAATTAATTCAGAGTTAATATAAACCTCCTAAATCACGTTTATCTCTTGCATATTATTGCTGTAGTTTTACAAAAATACTACGATTGATATAAAAATATCGTAAGTCTAATCAAACCATTTATGTAGATAAAATACCCGCAATAAAAACAGATTAAATTTAGGTTTCAACAAGAAAATGAGAAAATGTGAGGAGTGTTTCGAATAACACCAACAATTATTACAATCTGTGGCATTACACTCCTTATGTACTAGGTATGTACCTAATAGGCAACATTCACCTGATATACGTAGTATTATTGCATTGGGAGAGCCCTATGTCCAGCAGTGTGATTGATTGCATTCTTCACTATCGACAGTTAACAGTATCAATATAGGAACATCCTGAGTGAAATTACGTTAATATGTGTGTAAATGAGTTATTATGTTTTACTTAACGACATTCATTAGATAAAAGAGATAACACATGGCATACAAAAAACCTGACTGTTGTTCTTTTTGAAAATATTTGTTTTTAAATATTAGTTGCGCTTATAATGTACCTATTTCATCATTTCATGTGTGATTATGTAATTTTCTGTCTTATTTCGGGGTGGTGCCCCATCTTACGAATGGTCTAAGTATTAGCCAGCCAAGTTATTAAATGTTGTAATAAACGTTACGGCTGAATATCATTCAGGACTTTTATGGAATGGCGCCGTTTAATTAACTGCCTAGGCAGTTAATTGTTGTGGTTATTTTTTTTATAACCATAGTCGATGCAGCGTACTATCGATTTGGTTTACTATCGATGTAGTATACCGTCGTTTTAGTGTACTAACGATGTAGCGTACCAACGATTTGGGGTACTGTTGATGTAGCGTACCATCGATTTGGGGTACTGTTGATACATTAGCCCAACGATGGAACGTTTTCGATACAGCGACCATCGATGTAGTTAGTGACTGTCGATATTATGAACTAGATCCCTTTTTTATAACCATGCAGATATAAGTCATTATTCTAACTGTTTAATTAAATGGCTAGGCAAGTCGTTAAACGTCGTGGATCCAAGCTACTTGCCTAGCCATTTAATTGAATGGCTGAACACCATTCAGGCCGGTAATTGAACGGCGCCGTTTACCGCCGCCAAGGCAGTTAATTTAACGGCTGATTAAACTAGTTGGCGGCGACATATACATACCCACATTTATGCACTTATAAGTCTAGCACATAACACTCCATTTTCGACTTCGCCACAATTGGGTTGAGATTGAACTTGCGATCTCTTGCGTCATCACTCTAGCTTCGTTCACTCTTACATGTAAATGAGTTCTACTTAATAAGAAACACGTTGAAAGGAACGAGACTAATTCAGGTCAGATTTAGTAGATGAGCTTAGTTAATGTTTAGGATGGTTTAATTACGTCGAACACTGATTTAGATTAAGCTGACTTCGTTAAATAGATTTTAAGAGTTATTTCGGCCTTGCTGGTCGTGTTTTGTGTTAAATAGTAGAATCAATTTGGGTAACTTATTAGCAGTATAACTTGTATTGACTTTGCTATTGCTATTTATTTGGTTTTATATTATTATTTACACTGAACGCACGTTAGGTACTTTATATTTCAACAGCCATAGTCACTAATTGCTACTACATTATCAATGTTCATAAGTACGTAGTGTTTCTTTGAGACCTCAATGATATGAGGATGTTAAATGTTTTTATTTTTAAATTTGAATCAATATAAAGCAGATAAATTTTTAACTCTAGAACTAAGTAGTATGCAACGGTAGGTGAAGGTATTGTACACTAAAGACACAAAACTGACGTAAAAAATGTAACTAAACAAGTTTGTTTTACGAGTACTAAACCTTAACACCGTTTGTATGTTTAAAGAATAAAAGTAGTACGTAGGTACTAAAAGAGATGATCCTTATTACGTTTGAAAACTAGCAATCTAAGCTTGACTTTATAGGGGTTTATTATATTACAAAGGCACAGATAACATAATACTAAAGTACAGATACCTCATCCCATACAAAAAAATGAGGCCATCATAACTCGGGCAATTTTACGGGCTAAATTTAAATATTAATATTCGCCACTAGATGTCAACAATATAGCCCGAGGTTCAGCTTACGTTTTACAGTAGTAGCTGCTAGATGGTGGTGTACTATATTTTCAACGATAAGAAGTGTCATACATAAATGACAATATAAATAAACATAGGTAGGCACAATATTACTACTATTTATTTAAGAAGATTGACTGTGAATGATGTTAGTATAGACCGCATCTCCAAACTCGCAATCGGGCTTTTTCCACAGCGGATCTTCGCAAGAAAAAAGGGTAATACCCTCGTTTGCCAGATAAGAGGGTTCTTGAGTGTGTTGATAACGAATTAGATGTCATTTTTGGAATCCATAATGGCCACCACGGTGTCCTAGCTAAATTGCAATATGGGTATGGTTTTATGGGTTTTCGAGTATGCTGAGTTCGAATTTGACGTCAGTTTTGGCCTCCAATATGGCCGCCGCGCTGTAGATAGAAAATTGCAATATGGGTATGGTTTAATAGGTTTTTGAGTATGCTGAGTGTGAATTTGATGTCATTTTTGGAATCCAATATGGCCGCCACGGTTTCCTAACTAAATTGCAATATGGGTATGGTCTAATGGGTTTTCGAGTATGCTGAGTTCGAATTTGACGTCAGTTTTGGCCTCCAATATGGCCGCCGCGCTGTAGGTAGAAAATTGCAATATGGGTATGGTTTAATAGGTTTTTGAGTATGCTGAGTGTGAATTTGATGTCATTTTTGGAATCCAATATGGCCGCCACGGTTTCCTAACTAAATTGCAATATGGGTATGGTCTAATGGGTTTTCGAGTATGCTGAGTTCGAATTTGACGTCAGTTTTGGCCTCCAATATGGCCGCCGCGCTGTAGGTAGAAAATTGCAATATGGGTATGGTTTAATAGGTTTTTGAGTATGCTGAGTGTGAATTTGATGTCATTTTTGGAATTCAATATGGCTGCCACGGTGTCCTAGCTAAATTGCAATATGGGTATGGTCTTATGGGTTTTCGAGTATGCTGAGTTCGAATTTGACGTCAGTTTTGGCCTCCAATATGGCCGCCGCGCTGTCGGTAGAAAATTGCAACATGGGTATGGTTTAATAGGTTTTCGAGTGTGCTGAGTGTGAATTTGATATCATTTTTGGGATCCAATATAGCTGCCGCGGTGTCCTAGATAAATTACAATATGGGTGTGGTTTAATGAGTTATCGAGTATGCTGAGTTCGAATTTGACGTCATTTTTGGCCTCCAATATGGCCGCCGCGCTGTAGGTAGAAAATTGAAATATGGGCACAGATAACATAATACTAAAGTATAGATACCCCATTCCTTACAAAAAAAATTAGACCACCATAACTTGGGCTATTTTGCGCATTATTTTTAAATATTATTTTTCACCACTAGATGTCAACGAAATATCCCGAGGTTCAGTCTACATTTCGCAGTAATAGCTTCTAGATGGTGGTGTGCTATAGTTTGTCAAGAAGTATAAATAATTAATCTAATATTCTCGTGTCACAATGTTCGTTCCCATACTCCTCCGAAACGGCTCGACCGAAGTCTAAGAATTGGCTACTATTTATTTTACATACCCCAGTCCGCGATAACGGACATCCACGCTGGCGGAGCCGCGGGCAATAGCTAGTAATAATATAAATTACCAAAGAGGTAAAATAATATAGATCGCATCTTCAAACTTGCAATCGGGTACTTCATATTTCTTGTATGCTGAGTATGAATTAGATGATAATCAAAGTCCAATTTATACAATATTGCAATACGGGTATGGTCTAACTTGTTTTTGAGTAGGTGTGCTGAGTACGAATTTTGTGTCATTTTTGGTGGTTATGTTGAACTCGAACCGATTAAAAACGCACACCTCATGCCAGACTAGGTATATCCAGTCGAGTTCAACATAACTGTTATCACCGGCAGCTGGCGCGGCGGCACGGCGCGGTGGTCGGTGGACATGTCGGACTCGAACTCGAACCGACTAAGCCGTCGCGGATGCACCGCGTATATGTCGAGTACGACATAAGCAATCCCGCCTTACATATGTACTTATGAACGACGTGGGACGTCGGCATACCTAGAATGGGACAAGAATATGTAAATATCGTATGTAGGTATCTATGCACCTATATACACGAATGCGGACCACCAGACGGGGAGTGGAAGCAATGTCACTGGTCAAGGTACAGGATCACAAAAAACCCCATTACGAAAACAGCTGCGCATGGGGACTTGGAATGTAAGAGGGTTGCTAGAAGTTGGAAAAGTGGATATAGTTGAACGGGAGATGGCGAAAAACAAAATAGATATACTGGGGATTGGTGAGACGCATCGTAAAGGAAATGGTCATTCTGTTACAGACAATGGCAACGTCCTGTACTTCTCAGGCGGAGATAACAGTGAAAATGGAGTTGCTTTCATAATACCTAAAACACTAAGGAACAACGTCAAAGGATATCAGACTCCTAATGACAGAATGATCGCAATAAAACTGGATGCTAGCCCTGTACCCATCAACATCATACAGGTATATGCGCCCACCTCTCTATCTAGTGAGGAAGTCTCGGATGAGTTTTATGCCAATTTGGATACGCTGCTACACACTATACCATCCAAGGAAATTACGGTTGTGCAGGGAGATTGGAACGCCAAGGTGGGTGATACCAAGGGAAGCTCGCTGAGGGGCATGCTGGTTGGTAAATGGGGCCTCGGTAAACAGAATGTCAGGGGTGAAAAATTTCTTCAATACTGTATTGGAAATCAGCTCTCTGTAGTGAACACCTGGTTTGAACAGCATCCGAGAAGACTGTACACATGGACATCGCCATCAGGTCATAGAAACCAGATTGACTACATCACGATCAAGTCCAGATGGCGGTCATCAGTCATTAACGCCAAGACGCTTCCTGGTGCCGACTGTGGCAGTGACCATGAGCTACTCATTGCTGACTTCAGATTGCATTTGAAGAAAATCCGTCCAAAAATTCCGAAGACTGTCACACTAAATGGTCCGGCTTTAATCCACTTCCACAGCACAATTGACTCAAAGGTCAAGTCCATGAAATGTGAACCATTTGACTCTAGCGAAGCAGACTGGAGTAACCTGAAAAGGGAGATTCTGCTCACGGCAAAAGAGAGTACGGCACTTCACAAAACTGTCAATAAAAAAGAAGAATGGATAAGCCGACAGTCGTGGGATCTCATCGAAGAGAGACGAGAGTTAAAAAGCGCTGGTTTAAGTTCTCCCGGCGATCGCGAACGCTACAACCTATTACACAGGGAGGTGCAAAAATCTACACGGAGGGACCGAGACATGTTCATCAACGGATTGTGCGATGAGATTGAAGGACATGCTGGCAAATGCCAGGCGAAGGATCTCTTTATGAAAATCAAACAGCTAACCGGGACCTTCAAACCGAAAATTTGGATAGTGGATGACAGTAAAGGGAACACTTTAACAGAACTAGAACATGTTCTAGAAAGATGGAGAAGTTACTGTTATGACTGTATCGGGATGAAAAGGGACAACTAACGGAACGAAGATGGGATGAACACCCGGAAGAGCCCACCATTTTACTTTCTGAAGTGCAAGATGCCATTCAGAAGCTTAAACACAAAGTGGTTGGCCCTGATGGAGTGTCGGCTGTAATGCTTCAACACCTAGGCGCAGACGGTACTAAGTTCATACACCAGATATGCAACAAGATCTGGATAACTGGCCAGTGGCCAGAAGACTGGACCGAATCTGCCGTCGTACCACTTCACAAAAAGGGATCCACTAGAAAATGTGAAAACTATCGCACGCTGTCACTGATGTCTCACGCTAGTAAAATCATGCTCCGTATCATGAACGCCAGGCTATCAGCATTTACAGACCACCAGATACCTAATGAACAATCAGGCTTCGTCGCTGGGAAAGGAACTAGGGAACAAATATTGAACGTACGCGTACTCATTGAGAAATGCAGAGAGTTCAACAAACCGTTGGTCTTGTGCTTCATTGACTACGCCAAAGCATTTGACTGCGTACAGTGGAGTACCATGTTTAATGTACTTGTGGAAATGGGAGTCCCCTTACACCTCATTTTCCTGATACAGAACCTATACCTAGACGGCACTAGCTTTGTAAAATTGGAAGACCATCAGTCGAAGTCCTTTCACACTGAACGAGGCGTGCGCCAAGGCTGCATTCTCTCACCCAAATTGTTCAACCTGTACGGCGAATACATAATGAGAAAAGCGCTTGAGGACTGGGACGGAGGCGTATCAGTGGGTGGCCTACGCATCACTAACCTCAGATATGCTGATGACACGACTATAGTTGCATCGAGTGAAGTAGAGATGGCAACTCTGCTGAAGAAAATAGAAGCTGAAAGCGCCAAACTCGGTCTTAAGATCAACCATTCGAAAACCAAGATCATGGTGGTAGACCGAGCGCAACTTCTACCACAAACCGATGCACTCAACGGCTACGAAAAAGTCAGTCAATTTGTGTACCTGGGGTCTATGGTCACAAATGAGGGCAACTGTACAGATGAAATACGCCGAAGGGCCGGGATGGCCAAAAGCGCTATGGCGAATCTGGACAAAATCTGGAAGAACCGTGGTATTCGCCGGAAAACCAAAATGCGACTCGTTCGTGCCTTGGTATTTTCTATTTTCCTGTACGGCGCAGAAACCTGGTGTTGCAAGAGCAGCGATAGCAAAAAGATCGATGCTTTTGAGATGTGGTGTTGGAGAAGGTTGCTCAGAATTCCGTGGACCGCTATGAGAACCAACGAGTCCATACTGCAGGAGCTTAACATCACGACGAGGCTCTCAGCAATCTGCCACCAAAAAGCCCTTCGCTTCTTCGGACATATCATGCGGTCTCCTAAGCATAGTCTGGAGAAGCACATCATAGTGGGTCAGATGGAGGGAAGACGAGCCAGGGGCAGAGCACCCTCAAGATGGATAGATGCCATAAAGAAAACTGTGGGGCCGGACATCCAGACGGCAGTCCACAGCTGTAACAACCGCAGCGAATGGAGAGCTCGCTGTTGTGGTCGCGATCCTCAGCATTGAGGGACCGAGGAAGAAGATATACACGAATAAATATGACTAGGTTCCTACTCTCGCCATTTTGTTCCGGCACGACGAACGGCTCAAAACAAAGTGCCTCAGCCCCTTGACTTTTACATGAGCGACTGCCGTTTGACCTACTATCCTCAAGAAGCAAAATTGCACGACAGTCGCATCCATTAATCAGTGGGTGGTACGAATAGCTCAAAATGACTCAGCCCCTTGACTTTTACATGAGCGACTGCCGTTTGACCTACTATCCTCAAGAAGCAAAATTGCACTAGAGTCGCATCCATTAATCAGTGGGTGGTACGAATAGCTCAAAATGACTCAGCCCCTTGACTTTTACATTAGCGACTGCCGTTTGACCTACTATCCTCAAGAAGCAAAATTGCACTAGAGTCGCAACCATTAATCAGTGGGTGGTACGAATAGCTCAAAATGACTCAGCCCCTTGACTTTTACATGAGCGACTGCCGTTTGACCTACTATCCTCAAGAAGCAAAATTGCACCAGACTCGCATCCGTTAATCAGTGGGTGGTACGAATAGCTCAAAATGACTCAGCTCCTTGACTTTTACATGAGCGACTGCCGTTTGACCTACTATCCTCAAGAAGCAAAATTGCACTAGAGTCGCAACCATTAATCAGTGGGTGGTACGAATAGCTCAAAATGACTCAGCCCCTTGACTTTTACATGAGCGACTGCCGTTTGACCTACTATCCTCAAGAAGCAAAATTGCACCAGACTCGCATCCGTTAATCAGTGGGTGGTACGAATAGCTCAAAATGACTCAGCTCCTTGACTTTTACATGAGCGACTGCCGTTTGACCTACTATCCTCAAGAAGCAAAATGTGCCAGACTCGCATCCGTTAATCAGTGGGTGGTACGAATAGCTCAAAATGACTCAGCCCCTTGACTTTTACATGCGCGACTGCCGTTTGACCTACTATCCTCAAGAAGCAAAATTGCACTACAGTCGCATCCATTAATCAGTGGGTGTACGAATAGCTCAAAATTCCTCAGCCCCTTGACTTTTACATGAGCGACTGCCGTTTGACCTACTATCCTCAAGATGCAAAATTGCACCAGACTCGTATCCGTTAATCAGTGGGTGGTACGAATAGCTCAAAATGACTCAGCCCCTTGACTTTTACATGCGCGACTGCCGTTTGACCTACTATCCTCAAGAAGCAAAATTGCACCAGACTTGCATCCGTTAATCAGTGGGTGGTACGAATAGCTCAAAATGACTCAGCCCCTTGACTTTTACATTAGCGACTGCCGTTTGACCTACTATCCTCAAGAAGAAAGCTTGCGCTAGAGTCCCATCCGTTTATCAGTGGGGGTGTACGAATAACTCAAAATGACTCGGACTCCTTAAATTTTACCTGACCGACTACCGTCTGACCTACGGGTCCTACCCCTACTGTTAGGACAGTAGAAGAGCTAATGGAGCTAATGGAATCTTTCAACAAAAATTCTTTAATTGAGGAATGGTCACCAAGTCACCAATCCTTTGAGAGATTTGACATCGGTCTTCGAAGGGCTCCAACTTTCTTTAACGATTGCCATTTCGCATTTGCGATATTCGTGTAGAAGCGAGAAAGTCGTCTCATAGGAGCTCGTTATAGGTAGGTATATCATCCTCGCTCGTATATCGGCTCGTCGCCGTGTGTCGTTGTATGTGCGGTAGGTACTACTACTGACTACCTTGATGTAGATACATTTTATTAAGTTCGCTTTATGTACTTAGGTATAAATGTTACCCTATTCCTGTTGAGTAATTGATCTGATATTAAATTTGATAGGTAGGTAGGTAAGTAGAAAGGCGTGTGTCTTTTCAGACGACAATATACCTGCCTGAGATGTCATACTTTCAATTAATAAAGCCGTTTAACTAAAAGGTATTACGTAGATACCTACCTACCTTCTTGTTATTTTCACGGTCACCCATCCGACCCACCGACCTGGCTAATATCGCTTATAACTTCAAATGTTAAGAACGGTCACCCAGGGTTGTGCAAAAGTAGAAAGAATACTAATTTGGATACGGATTCTCAGTCGGGCGTCGGCCACCGGGGGTCTAAGCTCCAAAACCCGGTACTTACCGATTGAAAAAGTAATTTTAAGAGTTCTAACTCCAGTGGAAACTGAAAAATGCCTGTGGCAAAATTATATAAATTCATTATTTACACTACACCAACTCAGAAAGTACCCCAGTAGATAGGTAGTCTTTAAAAAATGAGGCAGAAAGTAGGTACCTACCGTTATTATTTCAGTAGAAATATGCGAGAAATATTCCAAATATCATTTTTTTTTTCAAATCCGTACTCAGCATGTCTAAAAGCCCTTGTTATTTCTAATAGGTAAGAAGCAGGTACTACCTACCTATCTAGTACTACCTACCTAACCTAGTATTACCTACACAAGGCGCGCGCCACAGGAGCGTTATTTTTCTTAATTTGTTTAAATTGCTTTAAATATTTCAAATTGACTGCTCCCCGCTTAATGGTAAACTGGGGTGCAATCCATAAAATAGTGACCGCCATTACAAAATGCTGTCCCTAGTTTGACAGTTTTGACACCCTCAGAAGGTATTATGCAAGTGCCTTCTAATTTTCCCTTATTTTAATAACCTTATTGATAACTTAGAGCGAAAAAAAATAACAAAATACATTTTGGCGCCAAAAATCCAACGTTTTGCTTTTGTTCACCCAAGTACTAATATGTGAACTAACATGAACAAATATGTACCCTAGAACACTGGGGAGAGTTTTTATAATTTTTTAATTTTAAACAAATAATATTATTATGACTTATTCTTTTCGCGTGGGGGGTTAAAAATAAATAAGCATTCTAAACTTTTTATAGGATTGTTTAATTTTCATTGACAAAGTGACAACCCTAACACTCAAGTTGGCGGCGTTGTATGTTCGGAACAAAGGGCGATACCTACGAAATTTCGTAGATTATAAAAACAGCGGTTTTCTTCAACAATAAACGTTAAAAAAATACAGAACAGAAGTAACTTTTTAATTGTTAGTTTTAATCATACTCCTAAAATAATTAAAAAAGAAACTAATCAATTGTTAATTGCAGTAAATCTCGTTCGATATGTTTTTTGTTTGAGTAACAGCCGTGAAAATATAGAGAATTGAATAACACGCCATCTATTGTGTGTAACGTAGTGTACAGTATCGGCAGTATCATTATAGTACCGATAAAAGACGGGAAGGGCGCTGCATAATTATAACAAATTGTCGAAATTAGGTTTCAAAGTTCATTATTATATGTTTATGAGAAACAAATATTAAAGTTTTATGAGAAAATAATATTTATAGGATTCAATTCTTGTTCATTTAGAATTTTATGTTAAATTGATACACATAACGCCATCTAGAATATTTTATTAGTCACTAATAAAATTTGTTCGTAGTGGGGACCCAGTGACAAAGGTTAGGTAATCGAATCTGACTGACATGTGATTCTTTGGCATTACTGGAACAGGTGAAGACCATTTTGCTTAGCACGGTACTTAAATGCTGTATTATTATTTTTAGATATTAAATGGTACACATTTCCGTAAAATAAACGTGCAACAATAAATTTAGACACTTTTATAATTTTGTACGTTGACTCTTGAACAGTATTTTGAGTCAAACTTTAACACCAATAATAACATATAACATGATAGCATTGTTTGGAAATTGAAATTAACATTTGTTTTTTTTTTGTATCAAAAATTAAACAAATTGTACTACGAAAGTAAAAAATTACCTATATTATATAGGTAATTTTTTACTTTCGTAGTACAATTTGTTTTGTGATTATCTATATGACGCCGCCAACTAGCTTAATCAGCTGTTCAATTCCCTGCCTAGGCTGGTAACTAAACGGCGCCGTTCAATTTAAACATTACAATATTATTTCCGCAACGCAATTTGGCTTCCAAAAAAGTAAGTCTACTTCAGACGCAATTCAAGAGCTTGTGACTTTTATTGTAAAGACACCAGTATTAACCTTTTTCTTGGACATTACAAAGGCCTTCGACACTATACCCACTAATACACTTTTATTCAAACTGCAAGGAATCGGTATCAGGGGTCCGCAACTGGGTTTTTTTTGTGAAGAACTGCCCATATGTTATGGTGTTCCCCAAGGGAGTATATTGGTGCCCACTTTATTTCTTGTCTTCATCAATGACTTATGCAATCTTAGTATCCCGAATTCGAGTATCGTCTCATACGCTGATGATAAGCAATTACTTTTGTATCTGACTCCTGGTCCAAGTTGCGATGCTCAAAAAGGCCTGAGCTCTGCATCAGACTGGCTTTTCTCTCACACTCTTACACTAAACGCTGCGAAAACAAAATTTGTTACGTTCTTAATATCAACAGTGGCTAAGCCAAAATTAATTATGACCCTAAACACCTCATACCTGTGAACCTGCATCACGCTCAGATTGTCACTGTCCTCTTATATATCCAGTTGATACAGTGAGGTATTTGAGTGTAGTTTTGGATTAGAGACTCAATTTCAAACAGCGGATTGAAACCCTGACTTGCTGTGTACACAAGTTAATATATATATTTAAAACACTCCGCTGTGTGGCAAACCGAAATATCATACGTAGGGTTTATTATGCACTCTGCCTTTCCATCATCACATACTGCATCTCTTGCTGGGTTGGAGCTGACGTTTTCTTAAGCCAGTAGAGGTTGCTTACAGGGCTGTGTTAAAAGTGAGAAACCGTAATGGGTAATCAAGATTAATGTTACATATAAAATTAATATTGAATACATTGTTCATTTGATATCATTTTGATGTTTGTCAACCTATGGGGGTGCGCAAACTGTTTATCCTTATTTTTTTTGAATTATTTAAATTTATATTATTAAAATTTATATGTTACACCAAAGTTCACTCAGATGTACTACATTGTCTAAAATTTTTGTTTGCCAATTAAATAAATAAATTATTAAAAGAAAATATTAATTATTAAGCTAGGCTGCGACATAAACGTTATATAGCATAACAACCCTGATTCTATAGAAGGTCAGACCATCGATCTTAGTAATGTTTACCCACTCGTGGAGAATACATTTACTTTGGAATAAGTGGTCGTAATTAGGTACATGATATTATAATAGTTTCCTGAGAATAACTCTTTATACAAATAGACAACAATGTATTGTTTGTTAGCTCCTTGTTTGTTTAACATTAATATTTAATATTAGACTAGCTGAGCCTCGCCTTATCACAACTTTTAGTCATTTAGTAATTAAGTAAGTGATTAGGTATTCCTAATTCATTCCGTTTTCTTCATCCAGTCTGTCTCAGCCACCTTCTTCAGCCCCTACTGGATGGATGATGAAAATTATGATGATATGATATATACATAATTTTATTTTGTCGGAGAAAGTCGTTGGTGACGTAAAAGTACAATTATTATTCCGAGTGAGCGGCATTCCCGCTCAAATTGGGTCCACTCTTATGGGGATCGTACCTTGTGTCATAGAAGTATCACTTTGTTACTCACAGATTCTTTTCTATCTTATTAGGTTTTGAGTAATAAGCCCAATCGTTCCAATGATTTCTATTTACTGCCTACGTACCTACTAGACGAGCTGTTAAGAACAAAAAATATGTCACATTTTGTGAGTGACCTCACATAAAAAATGTGAAACATTGAACCTTTTTGAATGTGAATGTGCTGATATTTTTTTGGTGTGATGGATTAATAGTACATTGGGTATTGATAACTATATGGTTTATTAAAGTTTTACATTTTACAATGCAACAAGTAAATATTGCGGCCATTTCATGCACTTTCATTTTTGATTGGACACTTGTGCATATACTTTCCATGAGCACTTTACTGCCTCAAATGATGGCATCTTTACCATTACCGCAACCTGAACCTGACATTCGTCGGATTTCAAACTGTGTCTTTATATTAACCGAATGATGTTTTCCCGACAGCATATAAACGAAGTCTTTTGCTGAACTCAGCAAAATGATCGAAAACCAGATTGAAGGTCCGGTTTTAGAGATTGTTGAAACGTTTAATTTTATGCAGAGAAGTCAACTAGAAGGAGAGTCCGTGGTAGACTATGTAGCAGCCTTATAGAAATTAGCTCAAACTTCTAATTTTAGTAAGTATCTAGAACGAGCACTTAAAGATAAATTTGTCCATGAGTTAAGAAACATACAAATAATTAAAAAGTTGTTGGCAGAGAATAAATTGACTTATCTTCAAGCAATAGAGGTGGCTCGTGCTATGGAGCTGGCTGATAACGATGCGAAGCTGGTGGCAGGAACATCTATAAGTGATGTCAACGCTGTCTGTCCAACATGAAGTCACTGCTGAGGGAAATCAGATCACACAAAGCCAAAATATTTTTATGAAGATGAAGTGTGCCATACCGGTAAGAAGAAAGGTCATCTGCAGAAAGTTTGCCGATTTAAGGGAAACAAAGGAAAGAAATTCTAAAACCAAGAGAGGGATTTCACGTGACTGTGTGTACGTCAAAGGGACACTAGCATGCGAGTTCACAATATAACATGTGCCATGCCTATAGTCTAGTAAGTGTACTCAAAAGTTTAGCTACGATATGACTCGGTATGATTTCTAGTTAAAGCTGAACAAGTGTATAGAACCCGACCATAAATCAAATTAACGTTTCAGTTGCATCCAATGCCTGCATTTCGGAGTCCGCCTCCACTTTTTCTAGTCTAACTGTGACACCGCTGAATTTTTATAGTTTCCGTAAAGCGACTGCCAATTGACCTTCACAACCTTCAGTTTTCAGACTTATTAGGGCTTCATCTCCTGTAACGACTGTCATAGAAGTTGGTGTTGCAATCGAGAACGATAGTTGTACAATGTTCATGGGCCCGGAGTGGTCTTAATGTGTTAAGTGTGGTCGTTAATTCTAAGACCAACTAGCCAAGTGTTACTTAACCCTGCAATGTGCTAACCTACTCGGTAATTTCGCCAACCAAACCATAAATATTTTCAGATATTCCTACGCAGTGTTACAGATTTCGCTGCGGTGTTGTTGTTTTAAAAAAGTGTTTGGTCACATTCGGCTTCTTATCAACTCGTTATTCATACTTGTGCAACGCTGTTGACGTTATCGTAACTCTTTTGCGTAACAGTACCGTGTTGTTGCCAACCTAATAGTAGAATTTATTGGCTAATCAGGTGGAAATAATAATAGTCATGGTCCACGAGTAGGTGGTGATAGGCTGGTACCAGTTTACGGTGAAGGTTTGTGGACATGGAACCAGTGGGACCTAATTATTTTGAGTGTAAGTTCTGTTGATTTAGGTATGAATTAAAATTTATCATTAAAATTTCACATAAGAAATTTTGTTCGCAGAAAAATGTAATGTAGATGTATGTCTTATGAGGTATTTATCGAAGCAGAATATGGGTGAATCCCTCATTCTTAATTTTGTGTAACTAACTGGTTGGGGGAAATATATCAACTCTATAGAAAACTATAACTAGTACTTGCTCCATGCGGAATTCCACACGGATACCTTCCATCGGCCGGTGGGGCGGTTATGTCCTACTCGAACTGACTAAAACCGCACGACGTTTCGGGTGTCAAATTTCGGAGTGTAAGGTGGTAGGTTCAGATGACCCTGGGCTATCTCCAGGTTTGAGATACCATACTGCTCCTGCTGCACTATCCGCATAATGTTTTATTTCTACTATTGAGAAGTTTGCTAAGATTTTTTACGAAGGGGATATTGTCGGCGAGTCGTATAAAGTGTCGTAGGCATTCACAGCAGGCACTAAGTATCGGTAATCATTTACCATGAAGCGGAAGGTATATTTGCTTAACATTTTGCCACGTTCAACATCTCAACATCAACCTTTACACCGTGACCCAGCGACTCTCCAGACGTAATGATCAACCCTTTGGAATCGGAGGAATGTCTAGGGATGAAATGAGATGCGTGAAATCCTGGTTTCCATTCCAGCAATAAGAGCTGGCGAAGATTTAGAAAGAATTTATTATCTTTATGCGTTTTTTTTGCTATATGTAAACATATAATATCAATATTCAGTAATATATATACCTATCCTATTGATATAATAATAGTTTATCAACTATATCTGCAACTAATTACAAATAGTGCAAAAAGTAATAAAATAACATTAAATAAACTCTTGACATTAACAACGTCGGGGTTCCAAATGTTCAGGTCCTAGCAAGGGTCATCTGAACATAATTTCAATAATAAAATTTAAATTACAATTAAACTTTATGAAACAGGGCCCAATAGGCAAATTCACGAAAAACCAAAAATTCGGACGTCGTCACTTAGCAATGAATATTTCATCTCTGTTATTCTCAAAGGAACGCTATTCCTCAGTTGAAATGAGTTTAGAAATTAATACCTCCAGTCATTTGTTTTAATTAAGTCATGAATATGAATGAGAATTACGCAAATGACATAGGTATGGTGCCGTTATTTAGTTCGCTAGTGCCTAGCTTGTAGTCACATTTTCTAATTACTCAATTTATCCTTGTAGAAATCAAGGGTCAACTTAAGTTAATTAGATGTTTGCTGAATCAGTACAAGTATTATTAACTTGAATTGATATATTATAAATATTACAATCTTCATTCATAGATATGTAGTTAAATTAGGGGGAATAAACCCAAATACACTTACGAGACACGTAAAAGGCAACTAATGAAAATGAACAGAAGGTAATACATATTTCAATATTTACGCGAGACGCGGTTAGTAGAATGTTGATATTAACAAACCCCAAAATATAAAAGGTCAAGTGCATATTAGAAAACTGCATTTAGGGCTCCGTACACAAATGAATTGTGAGACAAAGTTAACGTTGCTTTTGACAAACTGGAGATACCAATATAACTCACAGCAAATTGAAGTGACATTTAACTGACTACATAGCATTGACTGGCACAGAACTCTATAATTATATACTTGCACAATATATATAGGAATAGTGACTTAGGCTAGCGGCGTTTTAACTTTGAAGCTCGGTCTCGGATCTCTGCGTTTTTTAAATTAAACTATTAGAAATTAAGGTGAATTAAACCTCGTTTTACATTTTTGTATTCCCTTGTACGATGGAGGAAAGTAGATTTATCATATATCTTACACCTCCCATTGCTTCTGTTACTTTAATTTTCTTTTCATTAATGTCAAAATAGCTTCAGTTAATTTTCGCTGGGACTTTATTAGTACCACACTTCGATCAGACGGCATTGGTATAAGACAAAGATATTCGAGGTATAAGATGGCAGCAAAAACAATGATTGCGATACCGCTAGTACTTATCATATTAACCTCAGATTATACATTAAATCAGTAAAGTTAAGTAAGTATTCAAAATCTAAAATGATTATTGGAGTATCATTTTGAAAGCTTCAAAGTCTGTTAATGGAATCACAAAGAAAGTCTAAGCTGTAATCTACTCATGCCAAGTAATCTTTAGTACTTTCAAACTTTATTATATCTGATAAGCTCACTAAAGATTATGCCACATACGAGTTGGTGATAGTCTATTTTAATTTTTTATATGAAATTGATAAATTCTTATATCTGAAGAACTAACAAAAGTATGAGTTAAACTTGCTTCTATTTGGATATTCGTAAAAAGTAAGTGAAATAATTAGTCCAGACCATATTATTGGTATCTATATCATTTGCCATAGTACAGGTGTTCCAGACACATGACAGAAAATTACTGGAAATGAGTATTAATAATTACATGCAATCATTATGACCTTACTGATATAATTACATTTCATATGCAGATGAAGCCGGGAGCAAATATGAGCAGTATTATAATACCCTGCGGTAATACAGAGCCGTTACTATGTATGAAGTGTTAGGGGGAATCAAATATTAACCGAACTTTTCTTATTACCCTTTATTATCATTCCCTAGGTGAAGCGGGTAGCGTGACGTCTTGATGATATAAGACATAAGTTGGGTGGAGATGTAATGTGGAGGCGAGTAAAGCTGCTGGGTTTGCTAGAGTCGATTGGTTGTCGACAACATTATGTTCAGAAACACGAAGTGGTTGATTGCACTTATGTGACCTCTGGTAGCAGCATAAAGTAAGCAATAGTTGAACTGTGGGCCCATTTGCAAGTCATATCAGATTGCCAACAGTGTGTATAGTACCCTACATCCCTACTTAGATTTTCGGGGCCAGAAGGATCTTATGCAGGTGTCGAGGCTTGCTCTCGACTCTGGGCTTCAAAGTGCAAGTGTGGATGCAACTGGGACTAACGCTGTGACAGGAGGTAGGATACGACGGTATTTCCGTCCAATTGAGCAGTCCGACTGGGGAAGTACTTCCGCCCTCGTGTTGTGTTCCTGGCGGTGAGTAGGGTAGCCAGAGCCCACTGGAGAGTTTTTGTGCCTGACAGCACAAAAACTCTTCAGTGGGCTCAAAGGCTATTCCTGCTTGCTCTTCTGCACTGACGGTACACCGACACTGTGGCTCGTGGATGAGGACCGTTTGTTTGTCTGCCACCTCAGAGTTATAAAAAAAAGATAACTGCGGTGCGGTGATTGTTTTTAATATTTAGTTTTAAGAAATAGAATAAAGATATTATGAGTTATAAAATGTAAGCCACGTGGTTCCCGGCAGTGTAGAATTTGGGCCACCCCATCTCTTGCTATGTGGTGTCGTACAAGACGACTAAGGGATCGGGCTGTGTAACTTTAACACCAGACAGATATTTACAGCCCAGACTCAGCCTCAGATGCATGGCTCTAGTCAACAATAGTGCCCAGAATATGGCATTAGGCTCACCCCCTATTACGTGGGACCTAATACAAATTGGTGAAATGTGTGTTAATTCACCTCTGCCTAACCCTGTAAGTACCTATGTATGTATGTAAATTTATTCAGCTCTTTAGACATAGAAACTGAATGTAAACCAAACGCGTGTTATATACGCAAGATAAGTATAAGTTTAATTTATATTTCTAATATGTCTAGTCCTAAACCATAAAGTTTTTGCTTCGAATTCGAATTTCGTAAAATGTAATATTTGAGCATAGAATTCAAAATCAAATGTACATTTTAAGTGTTTGTTTCGAATTAGTTACGTAAAATTATCACAAGTTTGCGTTCGCACCAATGATTTCTTAATGTAGTTTGTTAGTTTAGAATTAAGATATTTGTATATGGTTTTGTTCAGTTTCACTAGTAGCGCGATATAGTCCGACTTAACATCGAGTTTAATGTAGGTCGTAAATGTTCCTAAAAGGTTCGCATCTAAATTTGGAAGGCATTTATATTATTATTCGAAGTACCTTGTGACCAATTTGTTGAAGTTGTACCTTACTTTATACTACTCCTACTACTGTTAGAACAAGATACGTGATTGCGGCGGTAAGACCCATCATGGGGGAGTGGCTAGGGAGGCCACACGGTAGCCTCTCGTACCGTCAGACGCAGATCATCACCGGACACGGGAACTTCGGGCGGTATCTGCATTTGATGGGCATAGAGCCAACGCCCGAGTGCCATCACTGTGAAGCGAGCGAGGACTCGGGGCTGCACACGCTCACTGAGTGCGGGCCTGAGGGTGACGGGTGGAGCCTCCCGTCACCCTAGCAGAAGCAGACCAAGACGGTGGCGTGCATCGCGCGTTGCGCGCCTACCCATACCGGGGGCGAGTCAGGGACCGCGTGGTCCCCTTTCCGAAGAGGGCCAGACCGAGAGATATGTCGTCGACAACCTGACCTTCTTCATAGCATAACGAACCACAGACGGCGTGCGGCTTAGTCGGTTCGAGTACGATATAACCTCCCCCTCCGGGTTCGGAGGGGAGAGGGGTACCCGGGGGATTCCGCGCACGTAAAAAAACTAGAACAAGACAAACGACATCAGGGTGTATTAGTCTTCAGGCTTTCAGGGCCGGCGTTGCATGTAGAATATACTGCTTCCGGGCTGTTTAGCCGTGGTCGATGTGAAACTTGCGTTCCAGACGTTTCGTCGATCACTGCGGTCGACATCTTCAGTCGATTCCCCGCTCCGACCATGCCTATAAATACGCCCGTGATTCAAGACTTCGCATCAGTTGCAACTCAGCCGCCGGCGAGGCAAGGTCTCCGAAGTCGTCGTCGCCCGGCCCTGCGCCACGATGTCGACCGCAGTGATCGACGAAACGTCTGGAACGCAAGTTTCACATCGACCACGGCCAAACAGCCCGGAAGCAGTATATTCTACAAGATATCAGGGTGTAGTTATACGCTAATTGAAGCATTTTTTATTTTATCATTCCATAACACTTAGTGTTTCTGTGTCAATGACAGGGTGCTGCAATTTGGTAAGGCCATTAGTGGAATGAGACATTCTCACAATTTACTGAGAAGTCTTTCGCTACTGTCTGGAAATTCTCAGTAAACTCAAAGTATGAAGGTTAGTTTTTAGTATTTTGATCCACCCACTTTATTTATTTTATCACTTGCTGTACCCGTGACTTTGTCCACATGGCACGTCCACTCCATCTGGGTTTTAATTATTTTCGCGAGACCTTAATTCTTATGATAAAATAAATGTAGACCTTAGGGTACTACTTATTGTTGGTATATCATATCCTATTCTTTTCTTCATAGCCTATTGTAAATAAGTACATAAGTAGGTACGTAACAAAATAAATATGCTGAATAACGAAACATCCACCAATTTTATTCTAAATTGGTTTAGGCAGCCTTGAATTATCCATAGGCTTCGTTCGATGTTGTTTCGAAGGCCCTTGTGTAAAATAGATATCAGGTACAAACATTCTATCCATCCTTTTTGATCAAGGGTAAATAGGCCAGTTAGGATAGCCTTTGAAATATTTTGTGTAGCGAAAGGACGTTCTGCTGTGTGTTTACCCTGAAGGAATTTATATTTACATTATCCTTTTATCAGCCGAAGGATTTTCAGAATTACGTAGCTTAAATATTGACGGGCGAAATTCAGTTAGCACGGCTTTCTTTTCATTGCAAATCGTGTAAGACTTTTATAATATTTTTAATCTATTTCGGGAAAATTGTCATTTCTGTAGAATTCTAGTCTATATCTTACGCGGTTGGAGCATCCACCATGGTGAAGGCGGTAAAAAACGAAATCATAGAAGTTCTTGTCGAGGGCAGTTAACCAATACTGTACAAACTGACACAATGATGCAGATTCTTCATCTTCTAAACATTAGACTATTCAAGAGTATGTGTAAAATAACATATAGATGAGATGTACCGAAACTATGATCGAGTTATATGCCGATTACATTATTGTACTAGTCTATTTGATTAAAGCTTTTTCAATATTATCGACTTAATAATTTATTTGCTTTTACGCTAGACAATTTCCTTTATTTTTGCACTTTATTGCCTTCTAAAGTATCTTTTACGAGGCTAAGGGTAACATAAATCTGTCCCTTTACAAATTTGTTTCCTTAATGTATTATTACTTTATCAAGGGTATACCTTGTAATTTGTGGCCAGTTATGGCTCCATTTAAGATGAGTAGAATTCTGCGTAAAAAAATAAATCTGACGTTCTTTACTCTGGATCTTTATTACTGTTCTTTCTCTCTTTTCAGTTATAATTTCTTTTAACTGGTAGTAGAAATTTGATGGCATAAATTTGTCACAAATTTCTGCCGGGTGGGTACCACCGTGCACGATTACGAAAAACCTCCATAGTGGCCAATCTCGGTTGGATTGCGTTTAGGGGTCAGCGCGTGCATAGCCAGACAGGAGGTATTGTGGACGCAGCACTAGTGGGACCGGTGTGTGTCACGTGGTGCTGCGACGACAATCCTCTTCAGATGAGGCCGTCAAGCTGAGTGCCACCAATTGTTAACATGGTACGTGTATGTAATGGTGACCCTCTTTCCTGAGATTTTGCCTTCAGCTTAACATCAGGCGAGGTGGAGTCAAATTGACGTGTCATATATAAAAAAAAATGTTGTAAGCCCTGTAAGTAACACAATAGTCTTAGGTATATTCTGAGTGCATATTCTTCGATTTTGCGGACCAGTGTATCTCATATTTATCTTGAAATACTATTTCAGTAGGATGGAGCACATTTTTGTTTACTTGCGGTGTCCTTTGTTTATTTTTAGTAGTTCTGCCGGTGAATTTGTGCTTAGAGACAGGAGATCTAGACAACATTTAACTGGATCAACCCTTCACATCAACTGTAAGTCTAAGATCATCATTATTAAATACTATCCCCGGTTATTATATTAAATATATCCAGATATCTCTTAAACTGAATTGATTCCGAAATAGCTGTACATACACATGATAGTGTAATTTGAATATTATAGTCTTTTGAATATTACATAACGTCCTTTAAAATATAACCATGAGCATCATAAATTATAAATGGTCCGGTCTAAACGAGCCATACGTATTGATCTACAATATATCGATTCATACATAAATACGTACGATTATATACGATACGCACATTGTCGAATATTTAATCAATGAACATTCAATCAAGGCTATGTGTAGGAAGATAATTTTGTGTGCGATACATTTCCATTAAGCCTTTCTAGAAGGCCACTAAAGCTAGAGCTGTTTTCTATTTAACAGTTAATATACAGCCCACGGACTTTTTAAGCATTTTGGGCTTTTGACGGCAATAGGCACGCGCTCGTTCACGTGGGACTAAAAGTCATAGCTGGCGAAAAGTGGGGTTAAATACACCTCTGCCTAACCCCTCTAGGATTTACAGGGCCAAACATGTAAAGCCTTCACTCAAAAATAGTCTAAAAAGGTCCTATTTTCCTGTTCTTTCAAAATCTGTTTTTCAGGGCATCTGAAATCGTTATAAACTTCTAAAAAAATGAAAAGGAAAATTTAATACGCCTTCAATAAAAATAACGTCCATAGGATTAGTTTAATGAAGCATTTCATACATAAAAAAGCTAGTCGACCTCGTTTGGCAAAAATATATTTTTAAAAGATGCTTACTTTAATGAACAGATGGCAAAACTAATTGGGAGCTTTACGGAGTCGAAGCTTTGAATTTATAAATGATAATAATAATTTATTGACATAACTTTCACAAAATATATAAATTACAGATACAGTTTGTTTCTACCTACTGCATGTAAGATGTAAGCGTCGGCGACTGTAGTAGTATGAATTGTGTCACCGTCGCCAGCGTCCCCATCGGGGGCTGTTATGTGCAGACCAACGAGGACCTGCCTGGGCAAGGCACTGTACAAGGTACAATTACATTTGTGAAGCTGCATAGGGCCATCTATCTTTTCTGTTGAAAAGGTACCTAATAATGTAAAATGAACAAAGTAATGACAGTTTTTATTGTGAAGCTGCATAGCCATTTATCTTTTCTGTTGAAAAGGTACCTAATAATGTAAAATGAACAAAGTAATGACAGTTTTTACGGTAAATTATACTCAGTAGCAACATATTTAGTAGTTTACCAAATATCGTTCATTGTCGTCTTAAAATAGAATCATTTTATGTATTTAAATTTTCATGGCAAAGATGTATGAGACACAGGTTTAGGTAATCGCTGTGAAATAGCCTATGTGAATTTACATAGGTACATATTACTTTTATAAATATAAATACATATTGTGACAGAAAAGTGTATGGATGTATGGTATGGTCTCCTATTGAGATGTTCAAGGTCCAAACCGACATCACCTTTGAAATAAAGAACACCTGCAAAGTTATTAATTTAATGGAACAGAAATGTTAATACAAATGCGATAGGAAAGTTGAATATAGAACTTGTTAAGCATGAACCAAGAAAATCCACGCAAGAAATTACTTCAATGAGCGGTTCGAAATACCAAAAATCAGAAATGTATGAACAGAGGTAACTGATTAATAATAAAGAAATCGTCAGAAAAGTACATTAGAAAAGCTATCCTAAAGAAACACGAAAATAATTTAGAGATTGTTCAGCGACCGTCCAAGAACAATATCCGACAGATTAATTACTGTAATCAAGAAATCAAACCGCCAAGACTCAGAAATGTACAGGAGGAAAAAGTTATTAATAATGGAACAGTAATTATTACAACGATTAAAAATATCGTAGCTGCAAACTCAACAGATTTCAGTAATGATAATTAAACCAACCAAATTCAAGACACTCCGCAGGTCAAGTTAAGTTAGATAAGTTCTATACAGCTAAGTTTTGCAAGATAAACTTCTGTCGGATCATTCGCGGTGTCTTGTTAGGAAAGTTTCATAGATTTTATCTGTGTAATTAACAAGGAGCTTGCTTGCAGCGTTCAGGTGAGTGAGACTGACTACTTGAGATAAACTGCTTTGTTCATCTGAATATCGTTATGCTATGTCTCTGATTTGGATAACTATGATGGCGATTGAAATTACTATTGTAATTAGATAAACGAATTATGTTCATTTGTGAATAAAAGATGTTTATTTTTAATGATATGCTAGATGTGCGTTCAGAATTTGTTTAATTTCAATGAACCATTGTCTCAATAAAACGTATCATATATTATGGGCCTCATATAACCAAATTGACATAAAAAACTGTTTTCATTATTGGCGCAGCTCATTCGCTATGTACTAATAAATTTTCCCCGAATAACGTGACTGTGAGTAGCTCCTGATATTGGCACATTTGCTGTTATCTCGCCCAATTTATCTTGCGAACTCACACGGAAGATCGAATCAAATTAAGAACGAAGTATTCTCGGGTCACTGTACTTGAGTAACCTTATAATCACTGGGTCTGTAGTAATAATGGGAATTATATTAATTGATTCTTTCAGAATCCATTAAGCTTAAATTTCTTTCTTCAACCGATACCTACAAATATCTAGGTATGTCGCAGGTATTAGGAATACCTGAAGCTGGCATGAAACAGGCACAGCAGGAGTGTTTATTTGGCCGTCTGAAAAAAGTTCTAAAAAGCTTTTTATCGAGCGGTAACAAGATGCGCGCTTGCAATGGTTGGGTCATGCCAGTCCTAATTTACTCCTTCAGCATACTTAGATGGACTCAGACGGAACTAGATGCCCTGTATAGAAGATTTCGTACACTGTTGACTGCATTTCGAATGGATCACCCCCGATCTTCCGTAATGATGTTGTATATCCCCCGTGGAAGCTGGGGAGTCGTGGCTTTGCTAAATGTCAAGACCCTTCATAATCGTGAGATATACAACCTCAGAGAATAATTCCTGCATGCAAATACGGATATGCACTGTGATATGGTAGCAGTGGACAACGGCTAAACCCCTCTTGCGTTGGCTAAAGAGAACTGGCGCAAACCTGTAGTACTTAGTACTACTGATCGCAGGGAGATATGGACGGGCATAGAGCTACACGGACGGTTTTATCGGGCCTTAAATGGACCCGATGTAGACTTAAAAGCATCCGTATCTTGGCTAAAGTTCGGTGATCTATTCTGAGGAACCGAGGGATTTATCTTTGCAATCATGGACGAAGTTGTTATGACGAATAACTATCGGTAGTATATTCTGATATAACTTAATCCAAATTCTAAACGAAAATTGTCAAGCAACACACCTCCATTACAACTCACGTCCTGCGTATAAATTCCAACTTATCCGTAAATCATGGCTTTTGTAGTTTGTAATAGAAATTGTAAATCAGTTGTTGGCGAACTGTTTTCCATACCTCCGTTACAAAGCTCATTGTTGTATTAAGTTGTGGTTTCAGTAAGAGTTTCAGTCATGTTTGTGAGCAAGTGAATTAAATTCTAACTTGGCAAGTCTACTCAAGTGCTCTTAGTTTCAGAAACCTTTGGAAATTATTCTCTTGCTTAGTTCGGTGGAGATTCTGTGTTAAGCGAAGTATTGGGACTTAAAGGTGATTTGATGGACGGCAAAGATTATGAGAAACGATCGCCTTTTAACTAATTTTATTAGAATTATGTGTTTTAGTTTTGATTATAGATTATCCACATTCATATAGGACTAAATATACCCCACCACTAGGACAAGAAAATACCGAATTAGCAGGCATACGAAGCTGCTAATTGGGTATTTCCCTGTAATTAAAATAAAATTATTTAACTGAGCTTATTAAATTAAAAATAATGATAAATAAATAATAAATAATTTTTATTTATTTTTAATCATCCACCCATCCTATAATAGAAAGTGAGAATCAATGATTTTCATACAAGTTTCCTTGTAACTGACCATTTTGACGTTTAGAATAAAGTAACTACACTAAAACTTAACTAACTTGACTAAGAAAGAAAGAAAGAAAATTGATTTTGACAGAAATTGATAGTCTAGTCAGTCAAATACTCAATTGACGGACGAGGCTCTACTGTAAGACTGTACATTTTCTCGGTCAGGTTAGGGGGTCAAACGGCAGAATAATCTCTTGCTATAATGTTCTTAAGAGTAAAAAGAAAAAAAAACGAAATTTAATTTTTTTTAAATATTTTGATGCATTTTCTCGTTTAGTAGATACCTATCTGGGGGCACGGCAGTGGGCAAGACTACCTACTTTACTCTAATAACTTTGCTTTGGATGATGCTAAATAGTTAACATTTTCAAGATAAAATGCCATCAACGCAATCATTAAACATGCAAAGTTTAAATGTCGTAGCTATTATACCTACTTCAGTTTTTATTAATGTCTCAAAATCCGCGATTTCGTCACTGACTCACTGACTCACTCAATGGTCATCAAAATTTTTAGGAAGTCCCTTCTGAAGTCCTAGAAAGCTGAAATTTGGTATGTAAGTTACAATTACTACAAAAAAAATAACAAATTAAAAACCTATTCTAACCTATTCCCTGATAATAGGAGGTGGAAGCACAGCTTAGATAATGGTACCTCCTACGGTTGAAGTTTGTATATGAGACTTGCACTACAGTTTGTGCTACATAAATGAAAATTAATTAAAATACTTCTTATAACAAATGAAAATACGTACGTTAGATAAGATAAGTCATAATTCGTCATATTTTTTACCCAACTTACAAAAATAAATTAAATCCCACCAAAAATTTTCTTGTAAAAATGTTGCCAAGACGAGTCTACGTAGCTTACTCTGTAAAAAGTTATCAGATCTCGTATAAAGCCAAGCTCTAAAGACTGCACGCTCTAAACCTACAAGCTCCACACTACAACTTACTCAAAATATAGGGAAAAGTTGTCAGATCTCATGTATATCCAAGATTTTTGATCTATGTACTTTACCAGGCCTACCTTCACAAACTCTAACATTTTAGTCAAAACCCGTGGTTTGGCCGTTTTGCTACCGCCACGAAGGTTTCATATTAGGCTTTCATTCATTTGAAGCATTTTCTTGTTTAGTACCTATATAAGTTTCTCTAAATTCAAATCGAAAACATCTCTATTTTTTATACAGACAAGAATTTGGGATATTCAGCACAGGTCTGGGCAACGCAGTTCATTTAGAGTGTTTATGTAGAATATGAATGAGCATATGCCCTGAATATTTTGTCTGATTTAATATTATAAGAAGTAATTAATTTGTTATTAAATTAATACTATTATCTATTCTGTGACTTAATCCCGACCACTCTCACAAAGTAAGCAACATTTTGTTAAAATCTCGTTACCCTGTCAGAATGACGTGACGTAATGTTATTTCAATCGTTTAATCTCAGAACCTCTCGGAACCGAATCGGATTGTTCGTTATCTGGGAAGGTTCACAAGGCCACTGCAGACCGCGACACTGCGACAATGATGGATGTTCTCGCTTGATGGATTGCTCGTGTCCTATGGTGCAGCACGAGACGACGCGATATTAAAACGATATACGACACAATTTAATTTCATAAAATTTGACGCCTCATATAATATGTGGGTTACGATTGATTGATGTTGCAATCGGCTTGAAGCAGTCGTGTTTATATTGCAATCATAAAATCTAAAAGGGTTAAGGTTTAAATTATCTCGTTTTGGTTCAAGTAATTTCATGTATGTATATTTCATGTAAGTATTACGTATGTATCGATAGTTACAGTTGAAACGAACGGAATCGATTAAAAACCTTAGTTCACGTTTCACAAATGTTACGTAAAAAGTCAATGTTACCGTCGTACTGCATGCATAATTGCTATGTAAGCGATTATATGTTTCAGTATAACAATCACTTGAGTGAGTAAGAGATATTATAAAATATTTTTATAATTCTATTTGAAGCTGTTACTAAGCACTTATCTGGTATGCTCGGAAAAGTGACGTAACTACACGTCATCGATTTTATGACGTGATTGATTGGTTTAAGAGTTTTGCGACACCAGCAGGCACATGCTGTAGAACTTTTCAAATTATCGAACGAACTCGACAGCTGAATCCACGGTGAGATTACAATTTCGGATGCTAAATAAAATTTGATGACATCAAGTTGTCCAGCACATTAACATTCATCACTATCGGCTTCTGCTCTAAACATTCTTACAGCATGTGCCTGCAGTTTCTATACTGACCAGGTTTCCTCTTGTTTTTGTATTTCATGACTGACACACAGTGAGTGTGTGAGGCAGAGAGAGGACGAAAATATACCGAACAATTAAGGATACCTTTTATTTAAGTCACTGTCAATTTAAATTACCTTAATATAAAAGTTTTATAAATTACTTTTTGAACCGTACTTCATAATCAGCCCCAAGACAAGAGTCTGTCCAACAAAAACAAATTGATCGGAGATGAGCTCGACTTTTTATCGTTTATCTTAAAAACTGAGTCGAGATTGTTACGAGATTGATGTAAGTACATTCACGTATTTCAATCACTCTATTAATAGATTTTAATCAATTGGCTGGTTTCTATTTTTAGTACAACCCTTGAGACGTTAATGGATTATTTAACTTAAAGCATTTATTAAGCTTAAAAATAGAACTCAAGGTTAGAAGACCACAATTATGATAATAAACACTTTACTACCCGAGGTGCGCTTTTAATCTATTTTTCCTTGTGCACTGATTTATCGGGGTTTTTACGAGCGCGACTGCCACCTGACCCCCAACCCTGAGAGGAAAGGCCGCAGTCGAGATGACTGCTTAATAACGTCATGTCTATTTTTAAGCAGACTTACCTCTGCTTCTATAAGTATTTTTATCTGCAATTTAGAACCCATATGGCGTTGTCAGAAGGCGCTGTGTTTAATATCGTAGAATATATGTCTATTAAAATAATTAGGTTAAAGGAGTAGAAATAATAAAAAGCTAGGCTAGCAATTACTGGACCTCAACGTCTCTTTTATTTTGATGACATTAAAAATATTCCGTTATTTCGCAGCATCTCAATTACATATACATACCTATAATTAATTCAAAATTTAATTTCAACGGCAAATTAGCTAATTTATTAGTAATCTTACACGAGTGAGGAATGGAACGTCAATGAGTGAGAAACCGCAGATAACTTTAGTCGGTGTAATTCCAAATTCCATAATAAACAATTTAGCCTTTTAGGATAATTCACGGAGCAAATTACTGGCTTTATAGAGGTCCCACCCTCTCCTTGCCTACACAGGCAACACGATAGGACTTAGATCTTACCCGCACACGGTGCAGAAGATTTCATCAAGAACCAAGCGGTTGGCGACGCCTTCTTTGACCGCACCATTAAGACCTGGTGTCCTTACCAGCTAACGTAATTCCCTTTTCCTACAATCCCGGGACCTTTTAACGGGGTGTGAAAAAGCACAGCTGACTGCCACAATTGTAACATGGTACGTGTCTGTAATGGAGACCCGCTTTTCTGAGATGATGCTTTCAGCCTACCATCAGTCGAGCTGAAGTCAAGGGTATATTCAGATTAAATTTGATTTTGAGATTGTTTTTCCCATTACTTTCACTATACTCGATCACGAGTGACGACTCGTGATTGAAAAAGGCCATACGCCATCTTAATTTATGTTACGTAGCTACCTTGCGCACTGATAGAGGTGATCTCTCTGAAATTCCTTCCATTTCCTTGAAGGATATTAAAGAAAATTATTCAACTTATAGCCGTAGAAAGTGCTAACAATCTACATAAATTAGGAAACTCTTCACCTCTTTAATAGAAAATTCAGATAGCGTCAACTGAAGTTAAATTTATTAAATTTTGTAAGTAATACCGCGTTGATTTTAGGGTTATTTAGTGGTGTATTCGCTTGCTGAGCGGAACGAGTAAGATGTAATTTAATTTCAATATAAATCATTCTGTTTATGACGTTATAATTTACGTCGGGTGACGTTGCGAATTTTGAGCTGAATTGTAATTGTTATACATCGTAATAACTAAACACTGAACAGTGTGCAAGCATACAAGTATGATTAGTTGCTATGCAATTTGCTGATATATAACTTTGCATAACCGGAATAAATTCAGAGTTGTTGTTTTTTGCCTAATAAGATCAATCGATCTATACAACTTTATTTGCATAATTATTTTTTAGTGTATACCATATATTATATATATTTTATTTATATTTTATTATACCCAGGCGAATTTCATCATCCAATTGTATCAATATATACAGTAGAAGAGATCCTCTCGCCATCTTTGCTTTAATAATTGTCAGTCACAATATTAAACTAATTAAAATGTATGTTATTACAACAAGTCAGCGATAAAACGTCTCCGTGCTCGTCCTTAAAATAAAGGTGCGCCCAGACCTGTACCCGGTGCGAAAGTGCCCATCACGCTAGCTGCGTTGCCTCTTTGAATGGCGATGGCCAGCCTCTGCACCAGGTACGATCCGGCGCGGGAGTCGCCTGACTTTTCCCTTGCTTTAATTATAACAGAATTAAAAAAAAAGACGGGTTGCACTCTGGGAGTGCCGGCAGAAGTGAAAACATTTTCTTTTTTTCTTTCTTCGTAATATACATAGAAAAAGATAAAAAAGAACATAACATAGGTATGTTATGTTCTTTCATAATATAGCGCTAATCATAGAACCTATCACTTATTTTCTGCTAATTTTCTGTCAGAAGAAATTAATAAATTATGAAAAGAAAAAATAATCACAAAAAATAATAAATTACAGAAAGAAAAAATAATCATAAAAAGTAATAAATTACAAAAAGAAAAAATAATCACCAAAAGTAACTAATAAATTACAATAAGAAAACACAATCACAAAAAATCTCTGAAGACCAGGTGGTTTGAACCCGATACTATCTGAAACTATAAGGACTTACAGTCTGTGCTTACCGTTTAAGCCACGACGCTATATTTTGTCAATTGCAAAATAGATAGTCTGTACCAATCTTGTATGACGTCAGTCGTCGGTTACGGTTCAAAGGTCAACTAATCCTGACGCTTCCTTAACATTTTAAACCCATCCAACGCCGCTAAAGAAGTTTTCACTTCAAAAATATTTACTGGAATGTCATCGGTTAAATCACAATAACTAGGCATGAAAACTGAGATACGATAACCAAATAAAACCATCGAGAGTTTGAGTATACTCTCGATGGTTTTGGCATGAATATTGTTAACACAATCCATATTGGAACGCAGTGCGTAATACTTGCTCTGTTCTGTTATATACGTTGCAAAAATGTCGACTTCTTTTGTGCACTTGAATGGACCCTTACGTTTTCAAAATAATTCTGATGACGACGCTGTCATAACAGTTATTACTAACATACAATCTATATAGTTAGTACCTACATAAATATTTACACAAAAACCGATATTGTGGAATAATATTTTTATGACATGTCGTGCAATAAGAAGTGTCAATCTCGAGATATTGACTGATATTGAATCCATATCGCATATACACTGATATATTTCCCATTATCTGACTACCAAAGAAAAACGTACCGAATATCTATCACATTTTGACTTAAATTAGGTTGAATGGAAGCTAAGTAAGAATTAAGTAGGAATGTATTTCAGGCGTGACTATACTGAGATGTAATAAAATCATTCATCATAAAGTTTTCTGTATTGCGTAAAAAGATTTAGGTAGATAGTTGCAATAATATTTATAGGATTTCGTGAAAAGAACTGTGGGTTTTAACGGCAGAACTTCATGATAACCTGAAAATCATTAAATTCAATGCTACTATTCATTTGAATGGAACAGTTTAATTTGAACGTTTTCGTAATTAATATTTATTTATTTATACATAATTTGCGAAATATGGGTATTGTACATTGATGTTGATTGTTGTTGTGGAAGTACACCATATTCAACCATATTATGGTTAGCTTCTTCTATACTGACAATAGCAGAAGAGTTTTTATGAACGCGTTCATCTTTAAAAACCGCGGTAGCCTAGTGGTATGGGTAATAGACTGCTGTGACGAGGTCTCGGGTTCGATCCCAGGTTTTCCATGGCACACACCAATGACTTTTCGATGCTTTTCGTAGTTATGTGTGTATTTATCGCAGGTTTATAAGTGCCCAGTTAATGGCAATAGGCTCGCCACCTATTACATTGGGACCTAAACATAAACCGGCGAAATGTGGGTGCTAGCACCTCTGCCTACCCCTTCGGGGATAAAGGCGTGAGTTTATGTTATGTTATGTTTTCACCTTTAAATTGTGACATGAATTTCTTTTAGTATCTAATAAATGATCCATTTTTTGTAGAAGGTTATAGGTTAATGATATTAGGTTCTACAATAAGAAAAAAAAAACAGAAAAAGAAAGATGAGCCTCAATGATATCATGTGGGACGAATGAAACGGCAGGGTAGTCAGTGTAACAATATATGTATATATATATATATATACACTAATATACAGGTTTTGTTTTGGTGTGGGAGACAGCAGTCAATGCCGAAGAACAGTGTAATATTAGGGGTTAAAGTATGAAATTGGCGATTTGTACTGACAAATTGAAATTCGTTTTTTTTTTTATTTTAACGTATTTATTTAATCAAAATAATTACCATTATTATCTATACATTGCTGCCATCTAGTAGGAAGGTCATTTATGCCTTTGCGATAGAACTCTGGTGATCTAGATTCGACAAACTGTGTGAAAGCATTTTGTACTGCCTCCTGAGAAGAAAATTTTTTATCACATAGAAAATTGTCCAAATCACGAAAAAAATGGTAGTCTGTTGGAGCAAGGTCTGGCGAATACGGAGGGTGACGGATAGTTTCTAATTGCAGTTCCTGTAGGGTTAAAACGGTTTCTCGTGCTGTATGAGGTCTCGCGTTATCATGGAGCAATAATGGTGAAGATCGATTCATGAGTCGGGGCTGTTTCACTGCTAGTTTTGCTATCATTGTTTGGAGTTCGGCACAGTAGACATCTGCCGTTATTGCTTGACCAGATCGTAGAAAGCTATAGTGAATAACACCATGCTGAGACCACCAAACAGTTACCATTACCTTTTTATTGGTAAGCTTTGCTTTAGGACACTGTTGTGGCGTTTCACCTGGGGTCAGCCATTGCATTTTTCGCTTACGGTTATCGTAAAGAATCCACTTTTCATCACATGTCACAATTCGATATAATATTCCTTCATTTCTGTATCGATTCAACAAGGCAACACAAGTTTCAACACGCATTTCTTTCTGCAGATCAGTCAAATCATGAAGTACCCATTTTTCACATTTTTTTATTTTATTGATTTGACGCAAATGAGTCAATATTGTTGGTAAGGTAACGTTAAACCATGCAGCTAATTCCTGGGTAGTTTGGCTCGGATTGGCTTCCACCATGTCTTTCAATTCATTGTTATTCACCTGTGTGAACGGCCTTAATCGTGGTTCGTTCTTCAAATCAAAGTTTCTATCACGAAAGCGTTTAAACCAAAACCGCACGGTGCGTTCATTAGCAGTCCCCTCTCCAAACGCAACATTGATATTGCGAGCTGTTTCTGCCGCGTTAGTTCCGCGTCGGAACTCGTATTCAAAAATCACTCGAATTTTCGAAGTATCCATCTTTCTTGTCTAAGCTGAATAAAAAAAAACAACTGAAAGTCGATAATCGAATGTTGCACATTTTTAAATGAAGAACTACATAGGTACCATATGGAAAAAGTTTCACTCAAAAATCTCAAACCATGAAGGTTCTATGTCAATTCGAAGTACCTATTACAATGAAACGGCAATTTCATACTTTAACCCCTATTATTAAGAGGGTAAATAATGTAAAATCGTAATATTAAGAATTTAAGAATTTAATAAGCTACGAAAATAATTTCATAGGTTCATTAATAAATTCATTCGTATCTTTCATCATCCCTCCCTACGTAAGCCAGCTCCCTGGTTTCAATCTTCTTACCGTCTCAAGATCTCGGGACAGTGCTCCCTTTACTGCACTGCAATCATGTTACCAGTGGATTTAACAAACTAAGCCAGTGATCCCTGAATTAGAGTTGCTTGGTATTTAAGTTCCCAGTGCAGCTACATATACCTATACACGACTGATGCTCTTAGAAAAGTAGGATAGATATCAGAGAGTTTGCAAGCACAGTATCGTCGATGTACGGTGTTGTTTGAAATGTTGAGAATGTGTCATTGTTAATTATGGCTTTTTTGTCATTTATTATATTTACCATTTGTTGCCAGCTTCACTAAATTTATTGAAGTAAAACCAAATATATTATACACAAGTTATTGTTACATTCAAAGTAACTGACCTTTTTAATCCTGCTCGCTATGTATAATATAATATATCTACATTTTATCGAGTAATGTTTTAATTGCTATTGTACAGCAATAGCTTGTTTACGTTAAGAATCATATTTTTTTTAGAGTCAACAATTTTACTGTATTTCATATATCCATGACACAATCTAATTAAGCTATAGTTGCTTGTCTAGATAAGTATTGTTCAGAACGCGTAAGGCATTTATTATTCTTACTATACCGAAAGAAAACTGTAACTGAAGTATTTTAGGCAATAAGTAGGTAGATAGTAACACTAGTATATCTTATATATAAGTGTTTCTTGTCAATATTGTATAAAGGAGTTTCTCGAGGAGTATTTAATTAACATTTATAGCGAGGCCTTTGTATTCCCAATAAACAAAGAGTCAAGTTCAAGGTACTTTTGTTTCGGCAACATAAACAACAGTGCATTAAAGAATCATCGCTCGTATTTGTCTGAGTCCCTACCACAGAAATATATTACAATAGAGCGGTTATTAGCAGTATTCACCTGCATGTCACACGTGGCTACCTTTTAGCTGTAAATAAATACTCACGAAAGATAAGAAGTGCCTATATTTTTCTCCTTCCACCTGGCCAGGTGGACGGACGACCTCATCAAGCTCGCCGGGAAGCGCTCGATGCGGGCTGCTTTAGATCGGCCATTCTGGAAGTCTATGGGAGAGGCCTATGTTCAGCAGTGGACTGTGTATGGCTGATATGATGATGATGGTGATGATATTTTTGTAATATATTTCGCTATTTTTATTCTACAGTTGGAAATACATACATATAATCACGCCTGTAAAGGTACCCCGAAGTGGTAGGCAGACGTGTAATAACTCACGTTAATACACCTCTACCTTCTCTTCACTAACGTTTCGCCAACTATGATTTTCATTATCATCATCATCATCATTATCAACTTAGCGTGTCTCTCGGTTGCTAGTCCCGCCTAGCGCGAGAGAACCCAGGGTCCGACTTCCTACTTAATCTCCTCCACTTTGCACGGTCTTCGGCATCCTGTTTGGTTAGTCCGTTGGCACGTATGTCATTCTGCACGACATCAAGCCAGCGTTCCTTGGGCCGTCCCCTACTTCTGGCGCCTAGTAACTTCATGTTGAGGCATTTATTTCCCACGTATCCTGCCAGGCGTCGCAGGACGTGGCCATACCCCCGAAGGCGAATTTCCTGCAGCTTGCCAGCTATGTCACGGATGTGGAGTCTGCCGCGGATGTGTGCGTTCCGAACACGGTCGTTTCGTGTAACGCCAAACATCCACCGCAACATGTACATATCAGTGGCATGCAGCAACTGCCGGTGTCGTTCCAGTAACGGCCACGCCTGACTGCCTTACGTAAGGACCGGTCTAATGATGTTCTTATAGACCTGTCTTTTTAGCTTGACCGGCATTTTAGAATCACAAATAATTCCTGTTACCTCACGCCATTTCACCCAAGCCGCTGAAATACGGGCATTCATGTCACGATCGATGTCTCCGGACGCATCAAGCACAGATTCGAGGTACCTGAAGTGGTCCGTATGCTCGACGGCACCGTCGCCTATACGGACAGTCGTCGGATCTGTGCTATTGCAGGCCACTCACACTCCGTCTTCGCCACATTAAGCTTCAGACTAAGCTGTCCCTTCTCCCTATCCACCAGAACGATATCATCAGCGTACATGAGCAGCCAAGGCTACGGTAATTGCTGTACGCTGGCTGACAACTTGTCTAATATCCCACTGAAGAGAGAGGAGTTTAGGACCGAATCCTGGTGCACGCCAACCGTAATAGAGAAGGGAGTGGTGTCACCAACAGCGGTCCTTACTATTGAATCGGAATTGAGCTAAATGTCACGTATGATTTCCATGTAGGTCTCGGGCACCATCTTCGACCGCAGCGCCCACCAGATCATCTCACGGGGAACACAGTCAAAGGCTTTCTGCAAATCCAGAAAAAGGAAATGCAGAGGCATGTTGCTTTCCCTGTGTTTCTCCATGAGGATCCTTAGGGTGAAAATGGGGTCCATGGTACCGCATTCTGGCTGGAAATCGTACTGGCAGCCCGACACTGTACACTCCTGTCGGATCCTGGTTTCAATTATGCGATAAAAGAGCTTCATGGTGTCTGACATCACCTTTATGCCGCGGTAGTTACCGCAATCCTGAACGGACCCTTTACCCTTGCGGACCGGCGTTATAATACTAAGCCGCCACTGGTCGGGCATTTTTCGGTCGGTCAGGAATCGGTTGTAAAGGTTGGTTAAGATGCACACACCACGAGCCCCTAGCTTTCCACGCTTCCATTGGTACCTCGTCCGGACCAACAGCTTTCCGGTTCTCCATGTGGCTAAGAAATGCGAGTACCTCGTCAGGCGTAATCGATAGCACGAGTCCTAGGTTTGGAGGTAATTCGGGAGGATGCACCTCACAGTGTTGAGTGTTAAGCAAGATGTGGAAGTAAGAGCGCCATCTCTCCTCTACCGCTTTTTCATCGTACAAGAGCTCGCCATCAGCTCCGTTCACGGAACGCCTGTACAGCCTTGACCTGCGCCTTGAGCGTGCCAATTTGTAGATGAGCCAACTATGATTTTCAATCCCACGTAATAGAGGGCGAGTCTATTCCCGTCTAGCGGTTAGGTGGAAACAGTATTTTTTATTAGGTCCATTTTATTAGGTACAAGTCAGTCTCAATTATGAGTACCTAAGCGTCAGGAAGTTCGTGCCTAAAGTGCCTAGATTTTTTGAAATTATACTTGACTGGATATCATCGACCGGCGTGATTGTGTATATGAGTATGAATACTCTACTAACTGACATAATTCTGGAAGACCGATTGTTAACATTTTAATGATGCTGACTGCACATGACCGTTCTATCCTACTATATTTCTGTGGACCCTACTGTCTGCGCCCGTGATATCAGAGAGCGAGAAACAAAAATACTCGTGGAATGGGCATGAAAGATTGCCAATATATTGTTGAAATGATTGAAAACAGTAAAAAGTTGTAGTTATGATTTTTGTGTCAAATGTATCAAACAAAACATGAAACGGCAAACGGTTTAGATCGTAAAGTTTTACAGATTGCTATATGAAATGTTATTCTGTATGACTGACTATATTGTATTGTAGCTTACGTGATTTCAATTGCGTAAATGTAGGTTTTGACAATCAAATCTGGTTAATAAAACGCACTATAATATAGTGCATTATATTTTAATATGTGACTTTTGTTTCGATTGGGAACCAAGCTAGGAGTATGGCGACAATGATGTTAATGAAAACATAAAATAAAATAAACCAGTATTACTAATTTTATACCGACTTTTAGTATTCTACGCTCCAGAACAGGGATTAATATTTAAGAATGGTCCTTGATTCGACGCGCGCCTACAAAGGGAGGAGAGCTAAGAAATATTAAACGTCTATAAATCCTGAATATTTTGCATATTTGTCGAGAAAATAGGTGTGTTTGCTAAATATATCAAATATTTATGGAAAGATGAAGAAAATATAATTTTATACAGTTATACACTGAAGCTGTAACATTTTCTGCCTACCTACGTACTCGTAGGTATATAAATAATTTATTTAACATAACAATGAAAAATAAATAAATAGAAAGAGCTCCAGAGCTCACTTGAGAGTTTTTGTGCTATCAGTGGGAAGACAAAAGGCTTGTCCTGCTTTATCTTCTCCACTGACGGCACAGAAACTCTCTGTTCTAACAGGGTCGGCAGTGCGAGTGTGACGCCCCTGGGGTTACACACGTCCATGGGCCACGGTAACCACTTTCCATCAGGTGGGCCATGTGCTTGTCTAAGTGGTATAAAAAACACAAAAATAGGGCTGTTTAACATCAGACGCATATATACAGCCCAGGCTCAGCCTCAGATGTATGGCCGTGGTTAGTCGCCGGTCGCTCAAGCGACTTTACCTATATTTCGGTCGCCGAGAGATTGAATCACGTGACTAGTCGACAGCGCGTAATGGCTCTTAGAGGCCATCAAGCCAACTCTTGTTTTAGCATTGATGGCTTCTATAATGGTGGCCTTCTTTCGTTTCAATTATTATCATCTACACACTAGTCCCAGTCACATCCGAGACTCCCACCTGATAGTGGGGACTCCGCTTTCCGTCTTATACATTTTGCACATTTCATAAATTTTAATTATAAAGTAAAATTAAAATTCACTATTACACACATCAACCAGGGTAATTTACAAAAAGAAAAACAGCAGTGCCCACTTTAAAAACAAACCCAACATGCAATTCGTATGTATTTAAAAGTAACATTATAAAACGAAATTGAATACATAATGTGACGTTATTCCCTTTGTTCTGTTACTTCGATACATAAACCAGTCAGGTACAAAATGAAATGTTGAACTCGTAAATGAAAATGAAATGAATTAAAGTATGATTTGAAGCTTACTATTAATTTTACGTGATCAGAACATATTCTCCTTTCTTTATTGTAGTTTGTCTTTCATTTACATGAGCTATCAGCTGCAGATCAGCATAGTGGACTTAAATAATGGAGTATCTGCTTTAACACTGTGTGTTGATCATCTTTCTCCTATATCAAAACAGGTGACAGAACAATGAAAACAGTGATTTTGAGTTATTGCATATTTTGCCCTGTATTTTTTCGTTCAAATATGAAAGAAAATTGACTATTCGATTGCAATATTTATGTTCTAAGTATTAATATTTTATTTTCTTTCTAACGTTTTGGAGAAAAAAGAAGCACCGGATGAAAGTGTAATACTTTTTTCGAAACGATTACAACTATTTCTGAGTTTGAGACAGTGTCTGAGTTCTGAGTTATATGTTCCTATTGATACATACTGAGACACACGTTAGACAGAAATATAGAATCAATATCGTTCGGTGGCAAGCTACATATCTCTCAGATATTGATACTGAAGAGAGAGTTTCATCATCTCAAACATTTTATACCATCCACAGTGATTGAATGGCGCGTGAGAAATAAAATGTAACATTCTCATTTAGAATTTTCGGTAAATCGGGTACGAAACAGCGAGTGAGATTTATTTTTGCGGTATATTGTTTTTATATCGTTTTCTTCTCAATCGTATCGTATCGAGTGATACTATCAATGATTTCAGAACATTAGACGCGTTAGTTTTATTCTACGAATGTGAGTTTCTTCACAATGAATTCTTTCGACATTTGGAGATAGTAGAACCTTTTATCGTTGCGAAATATCATCCCAAAAAATGTAGTTTGTTCTGAAAATACTATCGGGTATGTTTGAAAACATTCACAGTGAATGCGCAGTAATCTGAAACCGGATACAAGTCTAATGCGCCTCGTAAATCACGCGGATATCGCGGATGTAACAAAAGTTATAGTGCCACCATAAATTGGTGGTATTGACTGTGACCCATATCTAAGATCTGGTGTGGTGGATATGGATTTTTTTATGGACGATTTACTTTATGTTGTGGGTTCGATTACCGGATCAATCAAAATGTTATTATGTTGTGCAGTTTGAAAATTCTCTATCCAGATTTTATTCGAAAGTGGTGTAAGTAGTACTCGTAAATACAGTAAGTACTTACCAAATAAATCTTTTTATATGATATAAAGTCACATGCATATACATGTAGTATGGAGTTTCGACATTTCGTTTTCGGACTTATGTTCTATTTCTGTTCAGTTAAATAATATTACTGTAATCAAGTCCTTAGAGGACTTCATTACAATTCAAAATTATTATTTGAATTAGAAAAAAAAATCATGAAACTTACAAGAATAATCTGATTAATAAATTTCGGGGCAACATACGTTCAAGAGAATGGACATCTAGAGAAATAAACATTAACACTAATGGACAATCGAGAATTTCGAGATTCCAGTTGAAACTCCTGAATATAGTATTGTGCTACGGAGATAGGAGTTAGTAATATGATATACTTAAACGCAACAAGATGCAAACAAACTGCCTAAAAAACAGATATGGAAGCATTAGCTCGAATACTATAAGTTGGCACTAATGTAACCTTTGGAACGTCCCAAAAGTTCAGTAACCTAAACATTTTAACATAAATATATCTTTTATTTTTCTGCACGGCGACGCCTCTGACCCTGTTTGCCTTAAATAATATAACAGCAGGCAATGAATACCAAATTTTTCGCGCTGGAGGCAAATATTCAATGTTTTCATGAGCTACTTGTATATAGGGAAGTGATTGTATTATTGTTTTTTTTTACAAATGCCGAGAGTGTATTTTAATAATTTTTTGAAACATTATTACACATAACGTAATGGGTCTAAACGATTAAATATTTTATTCTGATATTACAATTTTTTGTAGGTCAGATGATTCGATAGACTTGAAAACTCATTGGTTAAAGTCAGCAGATTCTAAGTCCCTGCACTGATAGTATTAGAAACAAAATTCTTCAATGAGTATCCCAGAGTATCGCGTGACTACAAGACTCGTAAACTGAAACAGAATATAATAGAACGTCACGGGACGTAAAATAGATCGTTTGACTGCCAAGTAAGAGGTCGGGTTTGATTACGCAAATATTTGTATGCATGAATTTTTATGCATTCGTTTGAGTGATTCTATGTCTCATATTTACAGTTACAGTTGGAAATATAAAAATGTGGTGCGACATTTTTATTCTGTAAAAAGTCGATATGATTTAATAATTGTCAAACAGCTTCCATAAATAAGCTACCCGCTTTCGAACGATGAGCTTTAGCTGGAAGAGAGTTAAAGCACTGAGCATTACCACGGGAATATATAAATTCTCAAAACTGAAGGAGATATAGTGACCTTGGAAGTAGAAAGAGGATAATTCTGTCTTACCACAAAACGCGGTCTTAGATTCCTGATATACCTACTTATGTTCAAGGAAATCGAGTCAAAATGAGATATTAAGCAAGAAAAAAAAAGACGATGTGAAATATAATAGAATATAAACACATAGACATGAATAATCACACCTTTTTCGGCGCAGGACTGGGGTAGGTACAGACAATAGTCCGTAATTTACTTTTATCAATGCACGCTTTAGGAAATGAGCACAGTAAACATATTAAGCCGTAAGCTGCGCGCACTTACAACTCTCTACTATATCCTCGGCTCTCCCACCCTATTACTTAACTTCTTATTTTCACCTTTTATGTTCCAACAATGATAGATATCTTCGTTCTACTGACAACCGGCTCCTCGCATTTACTTCTGATAGAACAAACTTTTTAATCTCGTTTTTCTTTGTTGAGGCTGTTCGTCTGTGGAACGCACTTTCTCTAGAGATCAGACAGAACACGAGCCGCAATGTGTTCAAATCCAAGGTACGGCAATTGATCACCACTGAAATGGCAGAATCATCGTCTCAACGATTCTGATATTACTACTCATATGGATATATATGTATTTAAGTAAATATATTTATGTTATGTATGTGTGTATATTTTATGTTATATAAAAAAATAAATGATATATATTATGGTATGTAGGGATATGTACTGTTTATGTAAGTTTATGTAATTCATCTATTGTCGCTGTCGCGGTCGCGATAGCTGTCAAACTGTCAACAATATGTATAGAACCAAACCTACCCTTCTTCAACATGCGCCTACCTCGTACTAGCTCTGCATCACCAAATGGTAGACTGGTAGAGAATGCCCACGGCATTAAGCCCGCCAATGTATGTAGTGCATAAAGTATAAATAAATAAATTAAAGGGGTCCCTAATCTCTAAAAGGTGTAGCAAAATTGAACTCATGGAACTTTGAATGATTAGTTGTTAACAGTAACTTTGCCTGAAAAAGCGGTCGTGAGGGCGACTACTGTACACGAGGGTTCAGCGTCGATTCCCAGATCAACTAAAATATTATATGACTATTTTGCTACAAAATTTAATAAATAGCAGAGGAACAACAATACGTACTTTTTTATGTGAGACCGAAATATAGTAGATAAAATGTTATATTTATAGGCCTTTACCTACTTACAAGGCGTAAAAACACAAAAATAAAATCGAAGTGTTATTATGAGAGTCTCGCGACACAAGGTATCAGGGATCTTAATGTAGAGTACGGAGAGCTAAGCTTTATTTATTCAAGCTTTAGTTGTTTTCTTTTCTGCTTTCGGTTATATTGTCGAGTACCTACTATAATACTTCGCCTTACGTTTTACGTGTGACGTAATACGGAGTAAATAGTGTAAGTCATGTTAGTGAGCAGAGCATTCCTCAATCTGTTCAAATTGTAAATATGAATTTGAATGTAAAAGTAGTTAGACATTCAATTTTTATAAAGATTCGATTAATGCGCTCCTGCCTGCCCCACCGCACCCCATTTCCCTTCTGTACTTCTTGACCCAGTTATTTCGTCGGTAATTGTAAACATTATAACCCACCAGGCCACACTATTAATAATACCATGAAGAATATGTGTTCCCTCTACACTAGAAGGTTTCAAAGGTATCTATAGAGACGGTGTATAGTTTCCGGTGTATATCTTGACCCCAATAATTTCACAAAAAGTACTCTATGCGCATATAGATAGAGTATTGCGCACATTACGCGTTTGTTTAGGTGTATTTTGAGGATAAGACAGAACGCTACGACGGAGGAGCTGAAATCCACCAATCCTAGATTATGTCAAACCAATCCGCGCACGACAGGTCCTCGTTTTTCTCGCCATTTGGGATCAAGATATACGCCGTTAACTATAATATATATATGGGTTTAAATCACATCAAATTGTAAATGTTAATATTATTTTTACCGACGAAGTGCAACGTAAAAGCATCACTACATAATACCACATAGCCTAGTCGACAAGTTGAAAGTGGTACAAAATAGAGATACTGCTCTCAAAATTATGTGCGATAGCTCATTGGATCCGCAATGACGCCTACAAAAATGTGCCAAAAGCGTGTATTGGCACATAAAAAATTGCAAAAGTTATAAACAATTAAAGATGAAAAACAATGGCATTTAGTTTTGCGAGAATATTTCATAAACTATTAATATTTAAATAATTTCAAATAAAGATTCTGAAAGAAGAGGAAATTTCCAAAAAAATTCCAACAAGTTAAACAATTGCTAACCAACAAAATTTTCTCGAACTTTCGTCATAATTGTAAGTGAAAAAAAAATGTTTAAATAATTGTTGTAAACAAAATAATATTTCTTCATATTATGTAATCCTCTTTAAGGGCCCAGATCGCGCGCGAGCGACATCGATTTCGAGCGATCGCAGCGCTATTGTTTTCCGACAGATCCGCCGAGCGGGTGAATGACCCAGAGAGAGCGCGCTTTTGAAAAGTTCCACGTTAAGTTATTAATGTTATTATTATTAAATTATTATTGTAGTTGAATATTTACAGCAAAACAAAAATGTTGAATTATTGGAAATAACGACTGGCCTATTTGTTATGTTTTTCTATTTATAATAAACTCAAATACTTTTTGTTTACATTACCACTTACCATCAAACAAATCTTCTAGGGTTGTACAAAAAATTGTCAATAAATGAAACACAAGTATAAAAATGATTCATATAATTAAAAGTAAGTAAACAATAACAAATATGAGTCGTCATCTAAAAAGCGTGGTAGGGTTGTACATAATAGTAGTTTATGATACTGTTGCATAATAAGGGTTCTTATAACACGAGTGTGTTTTAAAAAAACGAGCCGCAGGCGAGTTTTTTTATAGTATCACACGAGTGTTATAAGACCAAGTTATGTACAGTGTCATACACTACTTTATCTACTCTCATACTATAATACATAAACTAATTTATTTTAAAAACAAAACCAAACTTTGTTTAAAATAAATGTAAAAAAAAAGTTGACGCCTAGCCAAGGCGCAAACATCAATTGCGCATGCGCGTTTCTTTTTTTTTTCTTCCGAATCGGCCGTTTTTTTTTATTGTAGAGGTTCAGTCCAGATGGAGGTTGTATAGGTGTATCGTTATGATTAAAAAGTTATTTTATGATATAGGTGTCCATACAAGACCTGTATCGTAATAAAACTTTTTTTTTGGCCTGTGCGTAATGTTTGTCATAAGAGTTCTGATTTCAATTTTATAATCTTTGTATTATAGTATCAGAGTAGATAAATTAATTAATAATTGACACACAAGTTTATAAATTATTCTTATACTTAATTAAAAGTAAGTAAACAATGCTAAATATGAGTTTAAAATTCTAATGTTTTTATTTTTTTATTTTAACGATTACTGATCAAATTCTGATTTCTACTTATTTGATGATAAAATCAATTGCTATTGCAAAACCTATCAGAATGAAAATACTACCAGCTGCCCGATTCACGTAAAACCGTAGCGTATTGAAGAGCTTTAAAAAAAAAGAAATATCAACTCTTCTACGCAGAACTTCCACTTCATCCACCTTTCCCTCTTGACGGTTTTCAATAACTAGTTCCTGTAAAGAAAGATTGATTTTTTTTTATAAAAAATAATTCAAAAAGAATGGGCCTTTCTTCAAACATAGCTAAGAACTGCCTTAGAATACATCTTTGAAACACATAACACTAGATCAAAATCTTGAACGTTTTTATCAGTCTTCGTCAATCCATACTAATATTATAAATGCGAAAGTAACTCTGTGTCTGTCTGTCTGTCTGTATGTTACGCTTTCACGCCTAAACCACTGAACCGATCTTGATGAAATTTGGTACAGTGGTATATTAGAGCTTGAGAACGGACATAGGCTACCTTTTATCACGAGAAAGGGGGTTTAAGGGGGGGAAATAGGGAATGAAAGTTTGTCATTTCTGAAGATATCTTAATGAAATTTGGTACAGAGGTAGATTAGAGCTTGGGAACGGACATAGGCTACCTTTGATCGCGAAAAGGGGGGGGTAGAAGGGGGGACTAGGGCCTTGGGATCAAAGATTGTCATTTTTGAAGATTTCCTGATGAAATTTGGTACAGAGATAGTTTAGAGCTTGGGAACGGACATAGGCTACCTTTTATCGCAAAAAGAGGGATAGAAGGAGGGGGGACTAGGGCCTTGGGATGAAAGATTGTCATTGTTGAAGATTTCCTGATGAAATTTGGTAGAGAGATAGTTTAGAGCTTGGGAACGGACATAAGCTACCTTTTATCGCGAAATGGGGGGAAGAAGGGGGGGGGGGCAGGGCCTTGGAATAAAAGTTTATCGTTTTAGAAGATTTCCTGGTGAAATTTGGTACAGAGATAGTTTAGAGCTTGGGAACGGACATAGACTACCTTTTATCGCAAAAAGGGGGATAGAAGGGGGGGGGGGGAGACTAGGGCCTTGGGATGAAAGATTGTCATTTTTGAAGATTTCCTGATGAAATTTGGTACAGAGATAGTTTAGAACTCGGGAACGGACATAGGCTACCTTTTATCGTGAAAAGGGGGAAAAAAGGGGGAAGGGACCAGGGCCTTGGGATAAAAGTTTATCGTTTTAGAAGATTTCCTGATGAAATTTGGTACAGAGATAGTTTAGAGCTTGGGAACGGACATAGACTACCTTTTATCGCAAAAAGCGGTAGAATTTATAAGACTTTATCACGTCAAAAATTAATTAAATCTGATTCCATAAAACTCAAAAGGTAAAAAGAAAGCAAGTCTACGGTCTTGAATTATTTTACATAAAAATAAATAAGAACACCATTGTAATGAATCGAATTCAATAGTCGAGACCCATTGAAATCGTCACAGGCTCGAAGATATTCCTGACTAGCTAAATATTCCTTTAGAAATAGGCCCCGACTGCTAAATACGCTATATTACAATGGTGTCGTTATTTATTTTAATTAAATATTTTTGTTACATATACCTTTTTATTTTTTAATCTGTAGGGTTTTCAAACTTTTATTATGTTTATTTATTTATATGAATTATAAAAGTGCAAAAGAATTCATACAATATTATGTTCCTGATGAACAGATATTATAAATTTTCTTTACGCTATAGGTATTGGTTTTTATGACGTCACCTATTCTATGACACTCGGGCTTAGAAGACAATTCTAAAGATACTAAAAACATCAAAATCGATTCAATAATTTTGAACTTATCGTGCCACAGAGAAATATTACTTACTAGCTGTTGCCCGCGGCTCCGCCCGCGTGGATGTCGGTTATCGTTTAGTGTTGATTCGACGCTATTGAGCATTAAATTCGCCTCTCTACTCAACTTTCTCCTCGACTATGTACTCACCTCTGTTCTCGACTTTCTACTCGCCTCTATATTCGACTCTCTACTCGACTTTCTCCTCGCCTCTGTATTTGAATTTATACTTGACTCTCTACTGACTTTTCTGTTCCCCTCTCTACTCGACTTTGTACTTTTCTCTATACTCGCCTTTCCATTGGCCTCTCTACTTGCCCATCCATTCGATTTTCTTTTTGTCTGTCTACTTGACTCTCCACACTTGCATATCTACTCGCACCTCTACTCAACTCTCTATTCGATCTCTACTCGCCACTACATTCATCTTTCCACTCGCCTCCCTATTTCCCTTTACAGCATTCTTTTTGATTTTATACTCGCCTCTCCACTGGCTCTCTAGTCGCATATCTACTCGCCCCTGTAGTCGACTCTACTCGACTTCCAATCTTTACACGCCTATCCACTCGTTCCTATAACAATCTAACTCGCTTCTATATTTGGTTCGCTACTCGACTATATCCGTTCCGAAGCTCTAATCCACCTTTGTACCATATTTCATGAGGACATCTTAAAAGAAATTCTCACTATTTATGCCAAATTAAACCCCTTTTTTGTGCCATTGAAAAATTAGAAACTTTATTCACAACGCCCTATTCCCCTCCCCCCTCCCCTTCTATGCCCTTTTTTTGCGATAAGGGGTAGCCTATGTCCATTTCCAACCTCAAATCCATCTCTATACCAATTTCATCAAGATATCTTCAAAATTGTCAAACTTACATACCCTTGCCCTATTCCACCCATTCAACCCCCCCCCCCCCCCCCCCCTATGCCTCCATTTTCGCGTCAATAGGTAGCCTATGTTCGTTCCCAAGCTTCAATGCCTATGTTCGTTCCCAAACTCTAAACTATCTCTGTATTAAATTTCATCAGGAAATCTTCTAAAACGATGAACTTTTATCCCAAGGCCCTGGTCCCCCCCCCCTTCTTCCCCCCTTTTCGCGATAAAAGGTAGCTTATGTTCATTCCCAAGCTCTAAACTATCTCTGTACCAAATTTCATCAAGAAATCTTCAAAAATGACAAACTTTCATAGTCCGCCCCCCTTCTAACCCCCTTTTCGCGATAAAAGGTAGCCTACTTCCGTTTCCAAGCTCTAAACTATCTCTGTACCAAATTTCATCAAGAAATCTTCAAAAATGACAAACTTTCCTCCCAAGGCCCTAGTCCCCCCCTCCCTTCCACCCGCCTTTTCGCGATAAAAGGTACCCTATGTCCGTTCCTAAGCTCTAATCTACCTCTGTACCAAATTTCATTAAGTTATCTTCAGAAATGACAAACTTTCATAAAAACTTTCATCCCCTATTTCCCCCCCTTAAACCCCTTTCTCGTGATAAAAGGTAGCCTATGTCCGTTCTCAAGCTCTAATATACCTCTGTTCCAAATTTCATCAAGATCGGTTCAGCGGTTTAGGCGTGAAAGCGTAACATACTGACAGACAGACAGACAGACAGACAGACAGACAGAGTTACTTTCGCATTTATAATATTAGTATGGATTATAAATACATACATACATACATACGTACACCCTGAACGCAATAGGTACACTTCTTTTTTTGTGCAGTCGCGTAAAAGTTAACATTATACAAAAAAAAAATCTTGATTCTGGTAAAATACGGGATTCCAACGTGAATTTTCTTTTGAGAAAGTACCTAATTTAGAAGATACTTTTGATTTAGGTACTAAGGTCTTTGTCTCTCAATGGAAATAATAAACATTGCAAAAAAATATCTATAGGTACTGGGATTTTGTCTTCACCCATCACTAACTACTTTGTTTATTTATGTAACAAGTCTACAAAAATTACATATAACAACTTACCTCTATACAGCGCGTAGCAGTGATGCTCGGAGTCTCGGCCTGAAGGTTTTCTTTATTTTCAGTACTGGAAATATTATTCATCAATATCATCTATTTATTTATTTGGTCGCGGGAAGGGCATGGATGCGGAAGGCGCAGGACCGGTCACTGTGGAAATCCTTGGGGGAGGCCTTTGTCCAGCAGTGGACGTCTTTCGGCTGAAATGATGATGATGATGATGATTTATTTTGTAATTTTTTTACATCCCCAAGTCAGACCCTAGGCGCGGCGCGCCTCTGCGGTAAGTACCTATGTCGACAAAGCCGCGTGCCCGTGCTATTTCTGATAGGAAACATACCTACTTCTACAATCTGATATTTAGACATGATGAACATGAAAACTAATACTATATTATGTAATAAAATGTATTCTTATGAAAATTTTTCCAGAAATTGACTTTATTATAGTGATATTAAAATTATGTAATTATTACCCTACTGGACATTGTATTTTTTCTTCTTAGACTGACATACCTAATTATGTACCTATCTAATTATATGCCAAACCAATATTTACATGTTATTGTATATGTCTGAATAAGGCGATCATATAACATACACACAGTATTAGCTTTGTAATGTATCCTGTTCAAATGCAAATAAATTATATTATTATTACAACTTGACATGATAAGCATTCACAAATGAAACTAGGATTTTTACATGACACTTCACACAAATCTCGTAACTGGACAAGAAGTACCTAGTTAAGTAGGACGGAACTTACATTTTATTCAGAGATCTTTTGGCTTTCATGTTTTTTATAATGTGTACTAAATTGTCTTTTCGCTGGCATGGCACTCAGCAAATTATCCTGCGAAAAAAACCCTCGATTACCAATTACGTTTATGAGATTGCCTTTATCATGTTGAAAAAAATCTATGTATGTCGTGCAGAGAACTAGAAGATGATTGAAAGTCATACCCAGTCATACCCCGCCCCGAGAAAATAAAGTGGGCAGGGCTTTGATTGTTTCAAGCCTAAATTGATACCTACTTTACAAGGTTCATAAAATAACCTATTCAACAAAGTAAACAATTTTGTATTTATTACGATTTATATCTAGTTCCATCATGGTTTTCTTTCAGACATTCATTATATTGGTACTTACTGAAAGTAAAATAGTTATAAAAATATTGTACTTACAGTTTTTCACAAAAAACACACATTCACAACACGTAATTTTGCTGGTGCACCCGACACGCGTGGTGTCGCTTTCAAATTCTATGGCGCACTGGCGATTAGTGGCGACGGGGAGTACTAAATCGTACTATCGGGACGCGCATGATATTCCATACATTTTTCTATGGAGAATTTACGTAAAATATATCTAGATTTTAGGGCTTTAAAAGACGAAGTCTTTGTTTGGAAAGGTATAAAAAAAAATACATGATTATATTTATTGGTTTCTTCAGTGTTCAAAAGTGTTTCTTTTTATCAATTTGAGTTGATTTATTGGGTTAAATCTGAAAAATACGAAGGCATGTTTTTGCATTTTTTCTCAATTTTGTGCGTTTGTTGACGTTTATTATATAACAACTATTGGGTTTTCAGAGTTAAAATGAGCATCAATATAATTGTTGGTCTTTCATTTTAATATATACAAATTATCATTGTTATTAATCATATCTAAATAGGTTAAATATGAAAAATCGTAGCACTCTTTTCGGTGATTTTCACGATCTGGGCCCTTGAGGGCCCAGATCGTGAAAATCACCGAAAAGTAACCGTAAAGTAGAATCATGTTAGGTCCCATAATACATCGTAAAATGTATATGGGCAGGCTTTTAAAGTAATCCTTTTTGAGCTTTTAGTTTTCTGCGAATAGTGCTCTAATACAGTATGTTAACGAGTAAGCTTTCTTCTTTGATATGGCTTTAATTTTATGTTATACATGTTAGTTGCTGAATATGCTATATTTTACATTAATTTAACTTAAGGGTGTATTAAAGTTGTAACTTTTAATGTAATTACTAATTGTATAAAAATATTTCGAGAGGGCCTTACAAGCTCTAAAACAAAAACTAATTGATTCTCTATGCGTACTTTTTTACATTGGTATGACTAAAAAATGGATAATTGTATGAGATTAGAATAGGCTAAATAAGGAACACGCATTAATCGGGTAATCGGGGAGCTAAAATGTGGTTTGTACAATTGTTTAATATTTTTTTAAGCAATTGGTATGGTAGATAAGTCGCAGGTTTAAGTCTCACCTTGGGCATTCACTTTTTCCAATTTTAATCTATATACATTTGTAGTTACGTTGAACTTTACATAACTTTAAATGTAGCTGTATTCTGAAAATAAAAAGACGGGTTGCACTCCCGGAGTGCCGGCAGAAGTGAAAACTTATTCTTTCTTTCTTTCTTCGTTATATACAGAGAAAAAGATAAAAAGAACTTACTATACTATACCATACCTATAATATAGCGCCAATCATAGAACCTACCATTAATTTTCTGTCAGCAGAAATTAATGAATTACAAAAAGAAAAAATAATCACAATAAGTAATGAATTACAAAAAGAAAGAAATAATCACAAAAAGTGTCAGAAGCCCAGGTTCGAACCCGGTAACATCTGACACCATAAGGACTCACAGTCGAAGCATTAACGGCTTAGCTACGATGCTTCTTTTCGTACTTGAGAAAATAAACAATCTTTTGCTAATGTTGTATGACGTTAGTCGTCGGTTACGGTTAAAAGGTCAAACGATCCTGACGCAAGTTTAATATTTTTTACCCATCCAACGCCGCTAAAGAAGTTTTCACTTTAAAAATCCTTTATTCAGTTTCCAGGTATTGCTACCAAATGTTTCATGAACCCAACCACATTCTAGAACCAGAGCTATTAGAGCTATCAATCAAGAATAACTCCAACGCCGCTAAAGAAGTATTCACTTTAAAAATCCTTTATTCAGTTTCCAGGTATTGCTACCATATGTTTCATGAACCCAACCACATCCTAGAACCAGAGCTATTAGAGCTATCAATCAAGAATAACTGATTATTATCAATATGAGATCAATTACCCTTAAGACACTTGGAGCGCTACCACAAAATCCGGTTGAAATTCAGACCGCCCACTCATACTTACTATAGGCAACACTGTGACATACACGCCTACAGCCCATATTTCACTTATGAACCGAGTTGTAAATATATACAGGGTAAGATAACATTCACAGAATTCATGATGTATCTATGAATACACTTCAGCTATAGGTGTTATTTTAGAAAAGCTGTAAATATACTAAATATAAATAGTAACTCATATTATAAAAGTTGATATAAGCAATATGATGGTTTCCAGTTACAAATCGCTTATTTGTATATTAGATTAGAGATAATAATATTTTAGATGAATTATTTTTCAGTAGCTGTTGCCAGCGGCTCCGTCCGCATGAAATTTTGAATCCATTTTCGTAACCCATTCTCGAGATAAAAAGTAGCCTTAATGCGAATCCAAACTGTTATCTATTCCAGTAACAAATATACTTAAGTTAGTTAGAGCGTGATTGAATAACAAATACCCAAATATTTTCATAAACTATCACATATTTTGTAATATTAGTAGGTAGTCTTCTTCCTCTGAAGAAGAAGTAGGAACTAGGAAGAAGGATAGTTTTTTTTTTTTTTTAACGTGTGGAAACCCCCACGGGCTTCACCCCATCGGTGCCGACGATGGGGTGGGCGTGTCGGAATCGGACCGACTAAAACCACACGGTGTCCTTCCCCAGTGTCCATTGCCGGGCACCCCGGGTAAGCCCTCGAAAGGATAACCCCAGGGTTGCCGGCGGACATTGGCCGCCACCGCGGCCTCGCCTGGTGGGGTCGGGTTATATCCCGCGTCGGTGAGTTGGCAAGCGTGTGTAGGACACACACGACACGCCTCCGCCACGGCCTGCTTCTGTAAGGACGGCGAGTCGGCCATCTGCCGTCCTCAGGCCCCGATCATGGAGGTCGGTAGTCCCGGGCGTAGACGAGTCTGCGGCGTCCACGCCGCAGACTGCGGAACTCAGGGGGCAGGGTTCTCTCCCGCTCCCTCTCCGCCGCCTCTTTCGCGCGCATTACCTGCTCGCAGAAAGCGGCGGCGGCGTGCCATTTGCTCCCGTCGGAAACCATGGCCCTCACCATGGTCTCCAAAGAAAGAATGTCCACGCCCAGGACCGCAACGAGATCCCGGCGTTGATTCGCCCACGCAGGGCACCCCACTAACGTGTGGAGCGCCGTGTCTTCGCCAGGATCCTCGCAGTGCTGGCACTGCGGTGTTGTCTCCCGGTGGATGCGCCATAGATACTTACCGAAGCACCCGTGCCCGGTAAGTATCTGGCACATCCGGTAGGAGAGGTCACCGTGGTGCCTCTCCAACCACTCCTTCATGATCGGTCTCACCGCCGCAATGGTGGATTCCCCCCACCTTGGATGCTCAAGTCGCACCCACCATGTCTCCATGAGTTCCCGGCGGAGCTGGGACCGCTGAGCCCTGATTTCTCGGGGCTCCGGCCTATGGCCCCGCTCCAGTGCCTCCTTGCGCCACTGATAGAGCAACGCAAGGGCTCTCGCTTCCAGGTCCCATGGAGGGGTCCCGGCTAGGAGACATGCCACCTCGACAGAGATCGTGCGATATCCTCTGATCACTCTGACGGCCATCGCTTTTAATGGGCTGTTTAATACAGCCACGTTGCGGGCCGCCAGAGTCTCCGCCCATACGGGAGCCCCGTACAGGGCCATGCTTCGCACGATCCCCAGGTACAGTCTCCTCGTGGGGGCATTGGGTCCCTTGAGGTTGGGCATTAGCCGCGATAGCGCGGCCGCAGCCCCCCTCAGTTTTGGGACCAGACTTCGGAGATGGGGTCCGAAGTCCCATCGGCTATCGAGTACGAGCCCAAGGTACTTCATCGTGGGCTCGATGCCGATGTTTACGCCCCCTACGGAAATACTGGTTCCCGCAGGTGGCCCCCTCCGAGGCCCGTGAAAACACATAGCCTCGGATTTGTGGAGAGCCACCTCGAGTCCCAGCCGCCGTATTCGACCCACGACTTGAGCAGCCCCTGCCGTGGCCTTTAGTGCCGCGCTTTGGTACGTTGCTCCCTGCGCCATAACGAGGGTGTCGTCAGCATAGCAAGTTATGCTGACACCCTCGAGCAGCGTTCCGCGCAGCACCCAGTCGTATCCGATGTTCCACAGGAGTGGCCCTAGGACCGACCCCTGCGGAACACCGCACGACACTTCTCGCCGCCCTGGCTAAGCCAGCTCGGGTAAACTATGGCCCTTTCGGATAGGTATGCCTCGACAATGCGGCGGAGGTAAGGAGGCACTCCGTGATACGCGAGAGCCACCCTAACGCAGCTCCAAGGTAGGGTGTTGAAGGCGTTGGCAATGTCGAGAGACACTGCCACCACCACCCCACCTCGCGAGACTACTTCCTCCGCCAAGCGCCTCACGCGCATGATCGCTTCCACGGTGGAGCGCCCCCGGCGGAAACCGAACTGGTTGTCCGCCAGATCTGGCCCCACGTTCGTGAGATGCTCGACGAGTCGCTCTGCAATAATCCGCTCAAAGAGCTTGCACACCTCGTCGAGCAACACGATCGGCCGGTAACCGGATGGCTGATCCGCCGGCCGCCCCGCCTTCCGGATAAGGACCAGTTTCCCCGTCTTCCACGCAATTGGAAACTGGCCCTTTTCGAGGCATGCGCTAAAGAACGCCACCAGTCGAGGCCCTAGTTCTTCAAGGGCCAGGACCCATGCTCGGCCTGGGATGCCGTCGGGTCCGGGGGCAGTGCATTTCCGGGCTTTAAGCCGGAGCACTGCTACCCCCAGCTCACTCTCCCTGACTTCGGGCACATCGCTCTCGCTATTATCAGCGTCAGGCGCCTGAGACGGAGCCATTTGCGGAGGAACATGCTCCTCCGCTCTCGATGGGAACAGAGAGCCCAGGATTCCCTCCAGCTGCCCAGGCTGGAGGCTCTGGGTTAGTAGGGGCGCCCTTGGGCGGATTTTGCCCCTGACCGCAAGGTAAGGGCGCCCCCATGGGTTCTGCTCCAGAGACTCCAGCAGCTCTTCGCGGGCCCGCCGTTTGGCTTGTTTTATGGCTTTCTGGAGGGTCCTCTTGGCTCCCTTATACGCCTCGTATAGCTCCGCCTCTCGGGCTGCCGCATCATCTGGGCGGCTACGCCTCCGGCGAAACCTGGTATACCGGCGGCGAGCGGTCACACACGCTGCTCGCTGCTGTGCAATCTCCGCAGACCACCAGTACACCTGCTTCTTTGCCGGGCTGGGCTTAACCCTAGGCATCGCCGCATCGCAGATATGCGACATGGCTCTCCTGAACCATTCCGCCTCTGCGTCGACATCGGCAGGCCTGGCCGGTGACGGAATCCAGGCTTGCACAATGGATGCCTCCAGGAGAGCCTCCCGATTCAGGCGCCTGAGCGCCCAACGTGGATCCGGGGGGTTCGCGATAGTCGGTGGCAGGTTAGGTGGAGGGGAGACGTTGAACCGAATGTACTTATGATCGGAAGCCGTCTCCTCCTCCTCCACCACGCGCCATCCCTGGACGCGGCGGGCGAGAGCAGGGGTCGCGAACGTGACATCCACGACCGAATTGAGCCCCCGCCGCTCCCAGGTGGCGACACTCCCCCGATTGAGGACCTCCAGACCACGGGTGTTGGCCCAGTCCTCTAGAACTCGTCCCTTGTCATTGGTTTCCCGGGAGCCCCAGGCCAGAGACCAGGCGTTGAAGTCTCCCAGGACCAAGACAGGACGAGGACGGCACGCGGCGAGAACGATGTCCAGTTCAGCGAGCCGTAGCTCAAGCTGATACTGGTCAAGGCTTGGCGAGAAGTAGACGGCCACGACAGCCATGCCCTCGTAGTCCGCCGCGACACAGCCTCGGCCCCTTGCAATGAATGCAAGGCGTGAGGTGTCCGCGGCGGAGCCCCCGAAGACGGTCGCTACGCCGTCCAGGTCCACCGGGCTTCCGGGGTGGACCCAGTACGGTTCAGCGACCACGACCACATTGATAGACCACTCCACGATGCTCTGGTACAGAAGATCCTGAGCACCGATGCAGTGGTTTATGTTCACCTGCAGGATGCGGATTGGTGTGTCCATTATTGGACTTCCATTTCCGCATCCCGCCGCGAATGTGGCCGCTCCTGAGCGGCACCCCCACTACCCGGTGCGGACGAACGGGGCTTTGGCCTCGAGGCGGCACAGGTTCTGCTGTCCGCCCGGTGCTCCGCCGCTTTGCCCTCCGCTGCGCATTTGTAGCAGCGCGGCGGAGCATCACAGGCACTGGCCTTGTGCCCGGGCTGACTGCAGCGGAAGCACCGATCCCCCACGGTGTCTTCCGCTGTGCACTGCACTCCCATATGCCCCACGGCCAGGCACCTAAAGCACCTGGTCTCGCGGGGCAGGAAGAAGGATAGTAGGAAAATATTACTCACAATTTGTATAGAAATCAATGCATGTGATATATACAATCATTTTACCGTCATCCTTTCATTATCAGAGAATGCGTTCTCTTAACAAACTTTGCCTCAATTAACAAACTTTGTGTCTCCCTCACTAATAAAATTGCAAGCAAATGCCAGGCTATTATACGAACTACTGGAAATAGTAATTATAATTATAACTCCACTGTGTGTGATGTACACAGATTAATAACAGAATGAACGTTTGTGTACTCCGTATTCATAAGTGTGGGTGTAGTGTAGTATTAATGTAGCATAGGTAGATTCAGTAGTATAGGTGTTACTGTGAATTTCTGAAATGCAGTGTATGTTAAAATACACTGTTGACTGTTAACATGTCCGTTATTTACCCTTTTCATAGCGATTTCGGTCATTCACCGGTGATTGTTAACATATACTGCAACTACTTGGTCAATGTTTATAATGATGCGCGGGAGCGCGCCCTGACAAAGATAGATTAGGTTATAAGGGTAGGCGGAGGTCTTACAGAGACCACCTCCGCGCCGTACCCTTCATTGGTTTTGCTTTTGGTAGTGGGGCTCCGTCGACTTCAATTACTATAAATAACTATTTGGATATGAAGGAAAGGTTACATATCAAAATCCCGAAGCTCATAATACCGAATGTTTAAAACACCGAAAGTACGAAATCTCGGTGTTCAAAATCTTGAAATCAGATTTTTGAATGGTTTTGTTTGGATGGATATAAAAAAATAACCACGAAGGCGCATGCGTAAGCACCTCTCCGCTCTCGCCTTAGCTTTCTAACTAACATAATGTATCCAAGTCGGGTGCGCGGGGTGGACATTGTGTGCCTTGACATGGATACAATGAGGTAAGAAGGGTATGACGACGACCTCCGCCATACCCTTCGTGTTAACTATAAAAATTAACCAGAACGCCTACCAACGGTAACATATCAAAATGTATCGGTATTCTGGACTTCGGGGTTTTGAACTTCGGTATATCGTACCTCGGTATTTCTTTCATTCAGGATATTGAAATTCGGTTTTTTGATACCGAAGAAAATGATTATGTTGAGTTGATAGAATTACGAAGAATAATTATTTTAACACAAATCGGTAGCATAAAAACAAATCATCGGCGTTTCTTAATATTCACATAAGCTGTAAATTGCCTAATCTAAGATTCACTATGTCTCCTCTGTGCATATTAAAATTCACCAGTTTATATCCCATTCAAGTACGAATTAAGAAAAATTTCGGACTTACACCATCGATTTTGGTGTTTGTCGACATACACCGGTACATACACGTAATCTTAACATTAACTAATTTCGGATAATCACAGTGACAGGTACACCGAGATAATTATACATTTCTCTGAGACAATGGTTTAAGAGATAGGCGTTATATCTCTCATCTGTATATATACACGAGCTCCATCCATTGGTTTCAAACGCATTATTTAGTTCTCTTCAATCCATCCGCATTCGCGACTGTCTGACCTATTTTTACCCAGACAGATTATTTAAAACCTTACCCTAGAACTGGGCTGTCAAATGAAGTGAATCTTTCAAGTTACACCAGTAGATCTAGGGATTAGTGCGTTTAAACCAACGAATTCTTCAGTTTTATTATACGAAACGCAGAAAATTCATCTGTTCCACAAGAATAGAACATCCATTTGATAATCCTTAGAAAACAGTATCTCTAATATATAAAATTCTCGTGTCACAGTTTTCGTTGCCAAACTCCTCCGAAACGGCTCGACCGATTCTCATGAAATTTTGTGGGCATATCGGGTAGGTCTGAGAATCGGCCAACATCTATTTTTCATACCCCGATTCGCGATAACCGACATCCACGCGGGCGGAGCCGCGGGCGACAGCTAGTAAACTAGTAAGTTTCTACAACTCTTTACAAAACAAACACAGCACATTCGCCGGACTTGGTTTCGTTTATTCTTCTTTCTTTATCCACGCAGCTTGACCTTTGAATTTTTTATCTAAAGTGCTGCAGTGTCGGTTGACATATGATTGTGTGAATTGGAGAATGGGATTGGTGCTTACTCCACTTAGTGAGATTGGGGTAGGAGTGATACAAATAATGATTAACAGTGGTACAAAATTTCTATTTTTTTTCAAGAATAGTAATTTGGTAAATAAAATGTTGGTGTTCGCACCAACATTTTATTTACAAGGCCGTTTTCCAAGCGAGTTCTTGTTAACGTTATTACCTTACCGCCACGAAAATTCAAGCTTGGCTTCTAATATTTTATTTTTATGATCGCTTCACATAGTAAACACGTTTTAATGCTTTGATAAAAGAATACTAGATTAGTAGATCTGTTTTAAGTTTTAACAACTACCTAGTTAATATGAATTTTAAAATAATAAACTAATAACTTTTCGATTTATCATTGTAAAAGATATAGGAGAAGAATATAATTATAAGCTATCATCACCCTATGGTAGATTCTTAGTAAATAATATTGAATTCCCTGGGTCTATAAAACCCCATCAAGACCGTCGGGGTCCTCTAATCTCACCAGAAAAGTGATACGTAATGTTGACGGTCGATACTCTGGGGAGGGCTTCCTTTTCGGGAATTAATACATTGGGTGCAACGTAAGTCGATAAATGAGATACGGTTGAAGTTTTTCGTTTAAAGTTCTTTGTAAAAGTGCAACCGTATCTCCTTTGTCTTACAAACATAATCCTAAAGATTTCATAAGAATAATCCTATATAATTTAATTTAATTCTTTATTGTTACACATAATGCAGAGATCATATCCTATACCTAAGTAAAATATTGAACTAGGTACATAGAAAAAATATTTTCTATCGTCTTAGCAGGGAAAGTATTAGCATACGAACTCTGAAGGGCAAAAGTGTTATAGTTATGTTTATTTAACATAGATTTTCGAACTCCACCCGCATAGATTGTTAATCCTGTTTCGGTGACCCACACAAACCTATTTACCAGTGATAAAAATGTTCTTATTCATACATTCGCATTCTCTAAAAGAGAATAAAATAATAATGCAAGAAAGCAGCACAACACTTATGCAACACAATAGGTACAATTTTCTCCCCATTACCAGTAAGTATAGAGGAAAAATAATGTTTACAAATATCCACGATTACGTGCACAAGAACAAAACAATACTCTGATTAACTGCACTCCACACAGACAAAAGGAAAAAAGAAAATGGCCGCAACCGAATGAAACTCAATTACCGTATGTTACCGATGTCGTAATACGCTGTTAGCTACCTTGCTAGTTATAGTGCTCGTATGTTGGGAATATGGGCGATTTGGGCAAATTTGGTGCGCTCGCTGTGTGATAAACTGTGACCCAAATAAGAGAGCGCTCCTGGTGATGTATGGCAATCCATTCTTTGGATGATTACACCGTTATATCGCGGGTACTTGTTTAGTTGAATAATATTTTAATGAAAGTTGGATGAAGGTACTTTGAAGTACTTATTTTGATGTTATTTTCGTGTTTTATAGCTTAATAAAAACTTTTTAAAAGTTGGTATAAGTTATATTTTACCTCATAAATATTAATGCCGTTCGCTTTTTGTAATTAAATACTTTGGAAGTCATTTTTTATGGTAAGTAAGTAGCTGTGTTTATCGCAGATGTTGATTAAGCTAGATACTACACGATCTTGGTCTTAGCGTATCACCATACTGGTTCAGTATGCCAACACTTGACCAGCGACGGTGCCTTAAGGGTGACCCAAAGGGAGGTCAAACGCAGTACTGCTCTATATAATTATTTGTATTATAGTTTTGGTGTCAAATATCCTAATGGCTTGATGCTGTCTTGCAAATTAACTATGTTGTAATCAATTTTGTACTTTCAGATCAGACTGTTACAGTCACATGTTACCTGATTTATTTCTTTTTAAACGTTCCTTTAAAATTTTAAACTCTCTATTATAAAACTAAATAGCACTTGAAGAAAGTAAGCAGTTATAAAATTAATTAGATAATAGCGGAGTGGTCACAGAACTGTCATTCAATCTAAAACCTAACGGATCTTGAGCTGTTTGCACCGCGCTTCTCCGTGTTTTATAGTTGATAAGATTTCTTCCGCTTAGAACCTGATGCTAATGTACTATTTTACTTGTCACACAGATGGACCGAAGGACTTAACGCCATTCGTCATCATCATCATCGTTAAATCAGTTTGTACCCAAAGCTTCTACGTTAGGGCCCAAGGACCGCTCTCCTACTTTTAATTTTTATTTTATTTTTCATATTCCTGCTCCCTCCTGGATGGTAAGAAGCTAGGATGTAACTTGGCTATTATGTGGATACTCACTCATAGAAATACAATCCCCATCACCGAATCCGATAAAAGGCCTTGTTAATTGCACTGCTATATGAATGTAGAATTTACACGACATCGAATTTATTAAAAAGTGCACTAGACTAGATTTTTTTTTAAATGTTGGACTGTAAGTAATGCTATCCGCTTCGATTTGTATATTTTCAGTGACTTATATTCATTATGAATATTATGACACACAAGGACATATAAGTAGAAATATGAATTATTCGATCGTATTTAGGTACTTATTGTATGTAGGTACGTACTTTCTGACAATATATTGAACTAGCTTTCTCCACGGCTCTGCCCGCGTGGATGTCGGTTATCGCGACCAAACGTAGCTTATGTCCTTTCTTAAGGTCTAATGTACCCCTATATCAAATGTCATCAATATTGGTTCAGTAATTTAGGCGTGAAAACCTTACGTACAGGCAGACAGAGTTACTTTCGCATTTATAATATGAGTATGGATTATTCTGACTTCTTACAAATTTGTAACAGTGATAGCTGTGATATGCGAATTATTTACCCAACCGAGGCAATTACGCAGACAGACATCTCTGCACGAGTTACCATCATTTTGTTATGTAAATTGTGTTTATGACGTTAGACGAATGAATGCGCCGTTTTAATAATTACAGCCTTGAATACACAGCATCAACAAACAGTTGATTTTTGTTTGAATTCAAAATTCTCTGCATTAATTATGTAACAACATGTTAGAAGCCTTGTTTATTTTACAAATCCTGTATTTCGCGAACGAACGCTGCTGATGTGTAAAAGCAAAAAATAATTCAAATTCTATTTTGGAATTCTGTATTTGACAGGAAACAGTGGTCATATTTCAACCTAAACAAAGTAAAAAGCACTACAGTTCTGTGACGTGTACATAAACTAAACCATTAGAAATGTTGTACGTAATAAATTATTTTTTAGCCGAACACCAATACGAACATTACTTGTGTACATTGCACATCAAAGGAGTCTTTCCTTAAAAAATCTACAGCTGCATTATATGTATTTCTTACCCGAATCGTTCTATTTTTAAAAGGGATGTATTTGTTAGATCTGAAAGAAGTAATTTAAACCGCTTTATATACAATATCTACAGAACTAGGGTGGCTGGAATATAAGTCGCTCTTCACTAACATTGAGATTTTATTCCTTACCGGGAAAATCATCTCTAGTTTGTAAGATTTACTTTAAATTGAATATTCATCGTAAATAAATGTATTTGATTTATATTAATATCAAATCTTAGGCTGATAATAATACACACAAGCGGCCTTGGGGGCTAAGCCAACTTCAGCTAGGACCCGAAACACGGTACAAAAGTGTCAGGCGGAGGTGTTATCAGACATATGTGTAATATAACGTTACCCTATGAGCTGAGCACTAAGATAAGATGAGATGAGATGAGATGGGATGAGATGATATGATATGATATGAGATGAGATGAGATGAGATGAGATGAGATGAGATGAGATGAGATGAGATGAGATGAGATGAGATGAGATGAGATGAGATGAGATGAGATGAGATGAGATGAGATAAGATAAGATAAATCTTTATTATACACCAATAAATTATAGTACTTACTACTCTGATTAAGCTTTGATTTTCGTTGAATCGCCCGTCCGTGTCATCGTAGGTAATAGGTAGGTATAGGTAAATTTTATTTATTTAACTACAATAATTACCTCTGTAATTCAGTTAATATCAGATGAATTGTAGAAGTAATCATCTGAGTTGTAGGTACTCTATTAAGAATCAACCTACACAACACTGACAGTAAACAAACATTCTATTCAACAAGAACAAAACAACATACCGCAGGAACAACCAATTCTCTACCTCAGCCACTAAATTCTCCACGATTTTACGATGAACTGTGAAAATAAATAATAATGACAAACATCCACAAAACGAGCTAGATATCTAATTGTCATTTATTATTGCCATGTTTCCGCCCGAACACTGACGGAGTGCTCTGAGTTACTACCCCTAAGGGAGAAAATCTACTCCGTAACTTATATTTTATTCAACCTTTCCTCAGGTATGAATGTTCGTTAGACCGAAAATAAATTCGGGTTTCTCTCTTTCTCATTCGTGTTCACCGACCTCTCTAGTCAGCTTAAGACTTACTTTAGAGAAAGTTAATGCGATCAGAAAGTCTTCTGGAGACTGGTTTGCATCACTTTGATACAACAAAGTTACTGCGTTTTAAGATCCATTAGGTGTTAATTTTAAACATAATTTTATTCTATATACAGCATAATAAATGACATTTAAAATAATAAATAAAAGAGACAGAAATTGATTACAGTCTGGAATATCATATATCCCGGGAGTAATTGCCTTTAGGTCCTGGAAACGTGATCAATATTTTGCACGAACGTAGCCGCGGGCACCAGTTAGTAGTTTTAACATTTCAAAGCCGTATTGATATCATCATACTGCACACCAACAATTCCATTTTCTATTTTGAAAACACAGCAATTTCATTACGCTATACCAACATTGTAGGGAGGTTGTAGTGCAGTTGAATGCACCCTACAGCACTGCAGGGCGGGTGCATCAGTCGTTGGCCCTGAACTTATGACGTCACCACTTTCATGCAATGCTCTTACTTAATCTTTATACAAGCTTATCTTAAGTATTTTATCATTTTGTTTAAATATTGTTTACTGGCAATAAAATGTTTGATTTTAATATTCATTTTGTGTTTTTGATGGAATTTGTGATTTTAACGGCGTTGTTTGTTAAATTATACATATTAATAAAAATGAAGCACCGCTTCCAAATGGCTGCAGCTACATATTTGGATGATTACTTTTTGTGTATTCGTTATATTTAAAAAAATCACTATAAAAACTCCCTCTCTCTGATCTAGGTACATGTACAATGCTAGTACAAAATTTGGACATTACTTGATTGCATATTACATTGGATGTATAATCAGTAAGAATCACATACAAAAACTCGTTATGTGTTAAAGGTATGATGCCGAAGCTGACCGCATACGACAGCTGCCAACGCATGCAGCACATACATTACATTACATTTTGGTACTTGTTAAACTTCGATACGCATAAAGAGGACAATTGAGAAGCCGCAATACATTATACGGTTCTGCTGCGTGCGTCTGCAGTTGTTGTATGCGGTCACCTTCTGAATCATTCCTTTAATATATGATAGAACTCCTTGATCGTATCATTAATTTAAACTGTTATAACTCGTCCTTTCAAATAATGATTCTTTATATAGGTCACTTGAATGTTAAGCACGTTCTTCAACTAAATTGTCTCAGTCTCGAGTAGGCGTAATAGTAACGTCCTGTCCTGTCCTGTGACTTAGGTCTGACCCGAACTTAATTACGTACCTAGAGGTAAAACTTTGTGTAATCTCAAACAGAATTAGTTTAAACATGTACAGAGTACCTACACGTGTAATTTGTATTTCTTCTGAGATAAACGATATGAAGGTAAAAACTTTCTTCATTGTTCTAGACATCGTATTAAAATAGAACCTAATTATCGTAATAGTTTTATGGCTAAACCAGGTAACAAGTTCTTAGTATTAATAATACTTTTTAAAAACCTTATCAACTACTTGCTACTATAACGGTTACATATCAAAATCCCGAAGCTCATAATACCGAATTTCATAATACCCGGAGTACGAAAGATCAAAATTTCAAATCCCGAAATTTGAAATTTTAATTTTATGTTTTTTATATTACCGAATGTTGAAAATAAAGAAAGTACAAAATACTGAAGTATAAAATCTCGAAGTACAAAATCCCAAAGCTCAAAATTGATTATAAAAAAATAAAAGGGTGAATACTGCATGCCTCTGCATAGATACGTATAAGTCAGAAGGGTATGTAGTTACTTCCGCCATATCCTTCGTGTCAGGTTACTTGTAATAAAACATGTATATATAAATCTACCTTCGTTGTGAAAAGTAACGATTATATAAAAATTAAACCAGAACGCCTACCATTGGTAACGTTTGAAAATTAAATTTTCGGGAATTTGAACCTCGGGATTTTGAACTTTCGGTAAATCATACTTCGATGTTTCGTACATTCGGGATTTTGTTATTCGGTACTATGATACGTAACCATTATAAAAGTAGTGGTAAATTTGAAAAAGAAATTACAATTACTCTCAAAATGTAAATAAATCCTATTTGTTAGTCCTTTAAATAAATAAATGTTTATTGCAAAGCCTTTGCGCCTATACATTGCACCCACAAAATATTAATACTAATAGGACGCCCATGAAGGTCAGTATTACAGTTAAGTAGGTATACAAAGTTCGCTATTAATTTCGTTAACCAAAATGAAAAAGAAAACGAATAAAAAAACAATTACAACTCAAGTACAGCCACATCCGCATCCGCCACAAAGTCAGCGAAAACACAACTTTTAACTTTGATATACCTAGTAATATTTTGGTTCAAGCGTGTTGGGGGATCCCTAACTGCAAAACTGTTAAAATCATTCCAACATGTTATCGGATTGATCCACGATCCCCTGACACGACAACGGAACTTTTTGTGGTGGTAGCATTCCACAAACACCATAAACACAATAAAACATGTACATAGCTTATAACAAGTTTATCCAACAACTAACTAGAAATATATAAAGACGAGAGAGAGAGTTGCTCGTAATTTATACAGTTGGTTTAATTTAACTGAGAGTAACAAACTACAAAGAACACAGCTCTGTATTTCAGTCACAGGTAGATAATGTTCAGTCGTATGTACTTATTTGGATAGATAGCAGTTGTTTCAACTTGCAATGTAATCTAAACGAAACGCAAGAAAATGGAAATGACAGGGCGTTTAGACTTAGTTACGTTAACTCCGCCGTTGAACCAATGTTGGCCATGTTAATGTGGACTTGTCAGAGTTGGACCAAATTTAAGTAATGTAGGTATTTGACTCTTTTTCATCAAAATGTATGTGTAGTCAATGTGAAAGCCGCTCATGGATACGAGCCATGAGCGGCTTGATACATTACTCTAAAGTGAGTACCGACCATGTATTGCTTCTCTCACGTCCTTGTAGCAAGTTCACCAAATACAATAAAAATTAATAATAGTGTAAAATGTTGCCTATCACAAGAGTAACAATATATATCAATAAAAGGTATCCGCTCCATAAGTAAAACGAGTTGAGGATTTAAAGAAATTCTATATAATATTTATGCAAAAACGATATGATAATTTAATAATAGGTAAGTAAAAGATATGCGAGCAAATATACATCGCCTTGTACAGTCAGCGTCAAATCGATCTAGACTAGCAAAGTACTCAAAATGATCTTAATAGCTACTAATGATGTTAATACCATACTGGATGTAACGGACTGCAGTTGGTGAGTGGAAGTAGTTCACAACTAGATGGGTAGATGGAGCTAAAATTCAAAATTCAAAAAAATGGGTGTGGTATTTAAGAGGGATGTTAGATGGCGCAGCGATTGAGCCATTTCCTTTATTGTAAATAAATTAAATTCCATGTTTGTCTTATTGGTAGCGAAATAACGTAAGATTATCCGTAAAAAAAATTGAAATAAGATTTAACATCAACTGCTACTGATCCTGCGGTTGATGTAACCAGGAATCTCTATTGGCTGCATGGTCTGTGATATTGCACTAGTCGCGAATTCTAAATATTAGTATACGAATAATTAACTGGAAAATTAGTTAGACATTATCTTGGATTATTCTTATTCCAATCATATGAATTAAGGAGTTTTTATAAAAAAGGAGCAAATTCGCTGAGGCGGCTTGCCGGAAATAGCTCACGATTGGATGAAGGATGATGTGTAGTTCTAGAAACGGCGAGGTTAGTTTAGAGAAGGGAGACCTCGCCTTTAAAAGATGGGTTTTCTGGAGGCGGGGGGTCACCTTTTTTTCGTCATTCATTCGATCCAGATAGCTAACAAGGGGGACTGTCTTTGTAAGTTATATATTTCTATCGTTGTAAAGAAATAGTGTTAAATTCCTTTTGTGAATTATATGAAATTGTTGCCGGTGTTGTGTAATAAACGAATTATTAGCTATCTTTGTTTAACGCGAACAGTTTAGAGTTTTTCCAATGTACCGCCGAGAGTTTTATAATTCTGTAAAATTTTAAATTGTCGAAATTTATTGTAAATCTTGTTTGTGTGTTTGGGGTGTGGGGTAGGTCAGTTCTCGCGTCGAATATTGGGATGGGTCGCGATCGGAGCAGGACCTGGGGCCTTTGCGAAAATGAAGACACCTTACATTGGGCAGGGATAGTACGTGTAAATGTATGCGTATTATTACTGTCTTGTGCTGTTGAGTCTGGCAGTGCATTCGTAAAGTCCTTACGGTCGTTTTATCATCTTTATTATGTTGAAATTGTTGAAATTAATTGTAAATCTTGATTTTGTGTGTGGTTGGGCGTGATACGTACAAGGGTGCGCGATTAAGATTTGTTACGACTAGGGCGTGGGGTAGGCCAGTTCTCGCGTCGAATATTGGGATGGGTCGCGATCGGAGCAGGACTTAGGGCCTTTACGAAAATGAAGACACCTTACATTGGGCAGGGATAGTACGTGTAAATGTATGCGTATTATTACTGTCTTGTGCTGTTGAGTCTGGCAGTGCATTCGTAAAGTCATTGCTGTCGTTTTATCATCTTTTGTTATGTTAGTAGTTGAGGGTAGCACTGCGGTGTTTTAGCTAGTTCTCCCGTAGGAAACCCATGGCGATGTGCCTGGTTATGGAGGGATACCTAACGGTGGCAACGACTCCATATTTATCTGAATAGCTAGGGGCCGGTAACCTTTGAAGCGGGCGGCATTCCGATTTTACCTGTGGAAACGGGATCGGAAAAGCTTCCTGAATGTGGGTGACTGTTTGGTCTGTGATGGGTAGGTACCGTCGAAGTGGAACCGTCCAATTGGGCCTGGATCAGAACTTACAGAGCTCGCAGTTCAGTCTTATATATCTATTTATATATACACTAACTATTATCTCGTTAGGGTTTCAGTTCACATCCCTGAGCTTCGGCTCGTGGACTGGAGCAAGCACACAGTTATGAGGATAGGCCAGTCAAGCCTAACTAGCTTGCACCCATAGCAGAGCAGGAGTGTTGATGGAATACCATCAATACATGATAGGCTCACAACACACCACACGTTTAAATGTAAATGAGGTGACGTTACACCTAGTTTTGGTTGAACAGAAGTTCTAAGTTGGGGGTAGAGTAGGCACTCACACAATGGGAATAGGTTAGGAAGTGTATTAGTAAGGACTAGTATTGTAACGGCTCTGAGCTAATCGGACCTTTGCTTGGTGATGTAACATATCATTCCTTGGTGATGCTTGTGATTGATTTAGTTAAGGCTTTTCGTGCGTTAATGCCGTGGTGAAATCGTGATTTGAGTAAATTGTATACGAGCTATCGTGTTGTATATTTTAGTAGGCGTTCGTTGTATTCGGATTAGACCTATAAGCGAGCCGCCGTTGGACCGCGTTGCTAATGTTCTACTTGCCTAGCAACTGACTTAGTATGGTCTCAATGAAACTTGGATTGGTGGCATAACATATTTTAAATCCACCCACATCATAATTAATCAAATTCGTAATGGAAATTATTCCGAAATGAGAAGTTTGTTTGACTGATCTACCAATTGACTTTGAATAAAATACTATGCTATAAATAATACTTATTACTCGGAGCGTCGTAGCCGAGGAATCATTTTGGCGAGGTACATCTAGCTCACCTTAGCAGAGCGCTTTCCTAATTTGGAACTTGTATCGAACCTTAATTGATTTGGGCAGTTGACCCTAGATATGGCTGTCTTCTACACCAGGGACACTATATCGATCTCGTTTATGCACGTGACAAGTATGAGTCAGTTCTGACATGTTAAAGATCCTATTTTGGACACAGAATCTCATTTGATGGATTGGTCATCAGACCGCGCTACGACATGAAACTATTCATTGAATCTGTACCAGTCATACTATGTTTTGACAATATTGTGAAAGAAATAATCTTATTTTGAATTAGAATTGATTGGCAACGCCCTTTCTAATTCAAGTCCAACTAGACGTATACATTTGTCTGGATTCAGATATTGGGGGAGGGAAAATGCGAGTCGGCTATCCTACTCTCTAAAGGCGCGTAAGTTCCATTTGGGGCTACGTGCTTACAAAAGGATAGAGGGGGGATATTTAAAGTTGGTAGTATCCCACTGCACACGGCGATTGGTGGAGCCTGTGTCAACGGGGAAACAAAAACTAACAAATTCAAAGTATGTGCCAACGGGGAAACAAAACTAACAAATTCGAAGTATATGCCTATGGGGAGCAAAAGTTGTTCGGGTTGTTTGCCACAGTAGTAGTATTTAGGGCAGTGTTAGGCTTGCAACACTAAGTCGACAATGTAAAAGGTTAGATCAATAAAGTTATTCGGGTTGTTTGCCACAGTAGTAGTAATTAGGGCAGTGTTAGGCTTGCAACACTAAGTCGACAATGTAAAAGGTTAGATCAATAAAGTTATTCGGGTTGTTTGCCACAGTAGTAGTAATTAGGGCAGAGTTAGGATCTAGTACGGTTGTAGGTTGCTTGTGAGAAAATTATTTGTGAGAGACTCATTCATTGAGAAATTGTTGTACCTTAACATAAATCAGTTAAAGTAAGTGGGGGTAGAATTAAGTAATTATATAGTAATGTTTCATTATATAAATACCAGCATTCCTAGAACTCTATAGGATCCGGGATATGCGGGCTCATCTAGGGTCTCCTCTGACCATTATACGATCATTGGCCAAAGTAGAATTAACAATATAGACGATTTATTTAGTGTGGTGAAATGCCGCGGGTATGACCACCGCTTTATTACGTATTGGTGCTGTGACGCAGGATCACGGTACAATTTGCTGCCGCTGACCAGGACTACTATGGTTAAGGCAGTGTTTATTACAATTTGGTCCCGCGTGACCAGGATATTACATCTTGGTGACGTGATCTAGGACCGGGGTTATTACAATTTGGGGCCGTAAGCCAGGATTACACGTTAAAATTTGATGACGTGGATCAAGACTACACACTACAAGTTAATGCCTGGTGGCCAGGACGACACCACAATTTGGTGTCGGTAACCAGGATGGTAACATTTTGTCTGCCCGGGGATAGGTTGGAAGGTCAGGCGCCAGTACGATTTGGAGCCGAGACCTGAGATCAGAGTCTGGGACAATTTCGTTGCAGTGTTCGGGATAGACACTATATTCTGACCATCGGTCGTTGGCATTGTGTTTGTTTGTTGTGGGTTAGTTGAGGGTAGGAGTACGGTATGTTGCATACCGTACAATTTGTTGCTGTATTATAGGTAAGGGTCTCTAGGAAATTATGCTGGGGTGAATTTAGTGTAAAATGAAAAATGGTGAGAATAATAAACAATGGGGGGTCGTAAAGTCTGGGATAGGATGTTATCAGTCGAATTGTTGGGGGGTCGATATTAAGTATCTTATAGACTTGAGTAGGTGGAACTCGGGAGAAACATTTATTGAATTGAAATACCTACACATATCGTTGGAGTGCAACATTGTATGACAGTGAGGCATCCCAACCAACAGTTAACACTATAATGTATTATTTGTTAACTTATCGTGTATATATAGTTCCGGTTATGAGCCGTGAGTCTTAGCTGAAAGTGGTGTTCAGATTTATAAGTTAAAAGGGAGTTTATAGTGATTGTATTGACGAATCGTTACGTGTAGTGTTCTTTGAGTGTTCGATCAGTGATTAATATAGTATGGATAAGCCGAGCAGGAAAAGGCGGGCGCCTGCCCGTTATGGGGAAAACAGGACAAGTGAGCAAGGGACGACTAGTCCTGTAAGGCAAACTACGACGCCCAATGAACCTGTACCTACCACATCTAGGCGTGTGAGACGGACAATTGAAGCTAGAAGGAGACCGGAGGGGAGAAGTGTGAATGTGAACACTTCTTTAGCTAACCTTCGGTATAGGAAGTTGAATCGTACTATAGAAGATTTAGCTGCGAAATTGGAGACGTTAAGGGCTGAGATGAGTGAGGCAAGAGCTTCCCCAGCAGACAGAAGCGGAAGTAGTCGCGAATGGGGGGCAGTGCCCACAGAAGCGTTGTCTGTGGTTAGGGAACAGGCTAATCCGGAATTGAATCAACAACTATATACAGACTCTCCTAGATTAAGGGAAAATGGGGAACCCTCGATCTCCGTAGAGTGTGTCAACTCGGAGTTACCTAGAAACATAAACTACCATGTGAGAAATGTAACGTTCGAGAAGCCCAAGTTCGGAGACAAAGTCGATGTGCATCCGGTGACGTTTTTGGAAGACCTAACAACATATTTGGGAAAGGTCGGTCGGGACGGCAATCAATTAGACTTGATACAAGAATGTCTAGTGGGTGAAGCCAGAGAATGGGCAAGAGTTTACAAATGTCGTTGGAGCGTATTGCAAGACTTCAAGGCGGACTTTTTGGCTACCTTCTGGGGAGAAAGCGAACAGAACGAATTACGCCGGTCTATAGTGCATGGAGTTTGGAATAAAGCGGAGTCGCCTACTATGTTAGGCCATTTCCTAAGATTGACCGGGAAGGCTCATATGCTAACTTATAAGTTTTCCGAGAAACAACTGATTGGGGACATAATTAGGCAGTTTCCGAAGTATGTGCAACAGGGATGGTATACGTCCAAGCTGAATAACATCATTGAAACAGCGGAGTTTTTGAGAGGGATGGACGATATAGCTCGGCAAGAGGCTGTATCAACTCCAACCTCTGGCGGCGAGAAGAGGATACCGGAGAAAAGGGCTAAGGATTCTCGTCAGGACTATCGCAGTTGGCCTAAGCCAAGCAAAACTCGACCGTCTGGTGAGCAGGTGGCAACGGTAGTGCAGAGTGATACATCGGCGTTAGCGTCACCCGCAGGTTTAAACTAGTAGAGGCTGGAAGTTCTGTTCCCGATCTAGCCTCAGTCACAGGGAGCGCAGCGTTAGATATGATGATCAAAATGGGTTGGAATCCAGGGCTAGCTTTAGGTAAGGTAGGAAACGGTATTAGGGCGCCGCTAGTGGCCAAGATGACTACTCGTGGTATACGTGAGGGATTGGGTTTTGGAACAGTAGAACCAAAGAGTCTCTTTATCGATAAACAAATAGTTGATGTGATTAAATTAAATATTGAACAGAAACTTTTGAGACAAGGCGATCCTGTGTCGATAGAGGCGGTATTTGATGAAAGGTCTACAGAACGCGATGAGGGAACCTTTAGTTCAGAAGTAATAGTGCATATTTTTGATCATGAGGTTATAGGATTAGTGGATACTGGTTGTGATATAACCAGCATCTCAGAGGAATTCTGGGATGTACTGAGGTCGGATAGGAGTCGCGAAATTCCGTGGATGCCGATTAGACCCTTTAAAATTAAGACAGCTGTGGGTCATAGGAGCGGAGAGATTAAGAAAATAGTTCTATTGCCTTTAAAGCTAGGAGAGTGTGTACAAAATATGGGGTTTGTAGTAGTTCCAGGCCTAGTTAATTCGTTGATTATAGGATTTGATTGGTTAAAGGGGAATGAAGTAACTATCAACACGGGAAAAATAGATAGAGGTTTAGTTCTGGATCAGGCAGGGCAAAGAGAGGTAATACCGTTTTTAGAGCAAGTAAAGGGATCCGACCTAAGGGAGAGTGAGGAATTAATATCAGCCATGGATAGTTGTAGCGAGTTAAATGATCTAGTCTGGACAAGTCTAGAGACCGGAGTTGCTATAGAGACAGAACAGAGGAATAGCTTGCTAAAATTGTTACATAAATATAAGGGTGTGTTCACTTCGCGTCTAGGGAGAGCGAACTGCTATCAGCACGAGATAGTGATGTGTTCAGATGTACCTATTGTTAAGAAAAATTATCCGGTGCCATATGCTTATAGGGGGAGAGTAGAAGAAAAGCTAAGGGAAATGGAAGATTTGGGGATAGTTAGTCGATCTGCAACTCCTTATTGTAGTCCATTGACTTTTACGATTAAGCGAGATGATTCAATTAGAGTGTTATTAGATGCTAGAGAGATAAATAAATATATGGTGGCAGAAACGGAGAAACCACCACTACAGATTGATGTCATGAATTCCTTCCATGGGGCTAATTATATAAGTGTAGTAGATTTGAATAATGCTTATTTCCAAATACCTATTACGCAGAATAGTAGAAAATATACGGGGTTCACCTTCAATGGGAAGTCCTACGTTTATAATGTGTTGCCCCAAGGGTTGAAAACGTCCGTGGGAAGTTTTAGTAGGGCCATGGATATAATATTAGGACATGAGGTCAGGGAATTTTGTGTTAATTATTTAGATGACCTAGCGATAATAACGACAGGGTCATTCACACAACATTTGGAACATTTGGACATAGTCTTAGGTAAATTGCAAAAGGCAGGTTTAACGTGTAATTTAAAGAAATGTGAGTTTTGTTGTAAGGAAGTGAGGATGTTGGGTTACATCATCTCTACTCAGGGATTACACACTGACCCAGATAAGGTTAAAGCTATACAAGAGTTTCCGATACCTAGAAGGATAAAGCATGTGAGGGCATTTTTGGGGTTATGTAATTTTTATAGGAAGTTTATACCTAACTTTAATATTCAAGCGCAACCATTATATAATTTGTTGAAGAAGGGTAAAGGCTGGGGTTGGGGTCAACTCGAACAAAGGGCGTTCGAACAAATTAAAGCTTTGTTCTTAGAAACTATCCAATTGCATCATCCGGATTTTACTAAACCTTTCTATTTGCAAACAGATTGTTCTAAGGTGGGATTAGCAGGGGTTTTATATTAGATAGGCGTTGATGATCAGCAGAGGGTGCTGGGGTTTTATAGTAAGGCATTAAGGGGGGCTCAATTAAATTGGACAGTGACTGAACAGGAGTTCTATTCAGTAATCTGTTGTTTAGAGAAATTCGAAACGTATCTGAGGGGAGCTAGGGTAGTTATTAGGACGGATCATAAGGCTTTGGCATTTGTCAAGACGTGGAGGTTATATAACGCTAAGGTAACTCGGTGGATTAACTATTTAGAGAATTTTCAGTATGAAATACAACATATTAAAGGGAGTGATAATGTGGTCGCGGACGTATTGTCGCGCTATCCTCCTAAAGGGGAACTTTTGCAGGAAGAAAAGGTTAGGTCACCGAGCATCCTATATATGGAAGCGCAACGAAATAAAGAATTACTGAACCAATTAAAACTACTACCTGAAATACAAAGGGCTGATGTAGAGATAAGTAGGTTAATTAATCAGATAAGTACGGCCAGCACAAGAGGAGAGTTAGCGGGTTTGGCGAGTAGGTGTAGATTGATTAATGACGTTTTGTATATAGATAAGGGGGGTGAAAAGGGACAAGTCATTTTCTTACCAAATGTCCTTAGGGAAGGATTAGTTAGGCAAGTACATCTCGAAATGGGTCATCAGGGAGGTTACAAGGTGATAAAGTATATAAGGGATCGGTTTTATTGGAAAGGATTAACTAAGAGTGTGAAACGTTTAGTGAGGACTTGTGACGTATGTCAGTTAACAAAGCATTCTAATTCAAACAAAGTAGGCCCATGCTGTTCAATAATTACAAGAGATATTGGCGATTTAGTGATGGTAGATATATACGGGCCTCTCCCTACGGGTAAATTTGGAATGAATTATATACTCGTTCTACAGGATTCGTTTAGTAAGTTTGTCAAATTTTTTGAGCTTAAGAAGGCAACGGCGGTGGCAGTGTTTAATAAGGCAAAGAGGTTCTTCGACATAATAAAGCCGAAGGCGATAATGTCGGATAATGGGACCCAGTTCACTAGTCGAGTGTGGAAAGAGGGCATGGAAACGTTGGGGGTTAGAGTGGTATACACTACGGTTAGGAACCCACGACCAAATACAGTAGAGCGAGTCAACAGGGAGTTAGGGCGTTTGTTTAGGACATATAATAGCACGAATCACAAAGGATGGGTAAAGACTCTTCCCAAGTTGGAGGAGCTATATAATAACACTTATCATGAAAGCACAGGATTTACCCCTTGTGAGATAATGTACGGAACTTCTACGAGGTTGTCGTTTGACGAAATTATAGGTAGGAGTAATGGAGAGCTAGACGTACAGAAAGTCAGGGAGATAGCGCGTAAGAATCTGCAAGAGGCTGGGGAAAAACGGAAGGCAAAGTTTAATGGTAGATATCGGTTGATTGAATATCAGGTCGGCGATTTAGTAAAAATTAGGAAGTTAAATAAATCTAGCGCGAAATTAAAGGTAACCAAGAAGTTTGAGGCGTTGTATGAAGGTCCATACGTAGTGGCGGGAAATCCTTACCAAAATGTGTACATTTTGTTAGACCCCCAAACTAATGAGGTTCGGGGGAAGTTCAATACTATACATCTGTCTAGATATTATACGCAGTAGGCTGGGGCTGGATCGGGAAGAGAAGAGAAGGTTCATGAACTTGAGCTTGAATTGTTGATTAGATTTTGCAATTACTTTACTTAGTATGTAAGAATTTGTAGATTTAAGTAATGTAGTTAGTTAAGTAGAACTAGTAAGTAGGATTGATTTAAAATTATATTCAATTAATAATTTAGATCTGTTCTGAGGATATACATATATAAAAAATGTAAAAATAAAAAATGTGATCAATAAATTTGGTGGATAGGGTGAAGCCCATCTGATAGTATGAGCAGTAGTCCATCATGTGAATGAGTTGATCATAGTAATTTTCACTTAGTTTCACATTAGTCACTTTCACCCTAAATTGTTAACGAAATATATTCTCATCCCGTCAGATGGTGGGGAGCAGGGTGGCTTTACCAAAAAAAAAAAATTAATTAAATATTACAAAAGGAAAAAATTGTAGTAAGGTTCGTTATAGTTCGACTTTAAGACTTAATCAAAATTTATCAATCTGCCACGCGTGGTGTGCAATAGAGGGGGATACTGAAATCCGCTTTTCCTTGCAAAAGCTGGAGCATTCCTAAAATTACGAAACAATAACTATGCGTTTGTATCGGGTGCTGATTGGTTGGTAGTCTGAATGACCATGGAAGTTGGTTATGTTAGAGCGAAAGGAATATTCACGTTAAGGAATGGTCATGGAAAGGTTGTATGTTGAATGAGTACTTGTTTAAATTCAGTGTGAAGGGCCTTCCCAACCAGCACTATGGGGAGTAGAATCGCGAGGCTTGGTTATAGTCTAGTCATTCTGCATGCACCTCAATCGGAATTATGAAGGATTGCTAAGAGTTAGGATAATAGACGGGCTCGAGATTGATGAATCCGAGGTCTAAGCATACCGTTAAGGTACCTTCACACTTCCTCAACTATACAGTTAGGTTATAACGAGCTACACTGTACATGCGCCATTTTCGGGGCAAATGCTTTTGGGTTTCGAGCCAAGTGGGGTGGACCGTTTGCACCTACTATGTTTGACGGCTGTTAAGGGGTGACTTTATTATTGGGGGATGGGGTAATTGGTTGTGGAAGAACGTAAGATAGGTTCGCTCCACAAACTTTTACTCTGAGTCGCTAGGACTGAGCTTGCCTCACAACCAGGCTTTCCTTGCTTTAGACTGTCATGTCCTGGTTCGAGGAGATAGTTTGTGTTGCGGGACTACTATCAAGCTTGGTATCGGGACTGAGAAGTAGTTTGTCTTGATATGGTTAAACTACACAGACACTTAATGTGTGGGATGACTGGATTCTAGTTAAGCGGGAAATATACCAAAAAAAAAAGGGGGGCCTGTGGGTAAAGAAGTATCTTCACCTCGATTTGCAGCCCGTGTGAGGTTTAAATCAGGTTGTCTTTTATTGTTCTGTATTAAAATTAGTAGAATCTTTACTCCGGTCATAAAAAAAAATAAAAAATAAGAATGTACCTTCATAAAGATTCGGGGGTCGGGATGTAACGGACTGCAGTTGGTGAGTGGAAGTAGTTCACAACTAGATGGGTAGATGGAGCTAAAATTAAAAATTCAAAAAAATGGGTGTGGTATTTAAGAGGGATGTTAGATGGCGCAGCGATTGAGCCATTTCCTTTATTGTAAATAAATTAAATTCCATGTTTGTCTTATTGGTAGCGAAATAACGTAAGATTATCCGTAAAAAAAAATTGAAATAAGATTTAACATCAACTGCTACTGATCCTGCGGTTGATGTAACCAGGAATCTCTATTGGCTGCATGGTCTGTGATATTGCACTAGTCGCGAATTCTAAATATTAGTATACGAATAATTAACTGGAAAATTAGTTAGACATTATCTTGGATTATTCTTATTCCAATCATATGAATTAAGGAGTTTTTATAAAAAAGGAGCAAATTCGCTGAGGCGGCTTGCCGGAAATAGCTCACGATTGGATGAAGGATGATGTGTAGTTCTAGAAACGGCGAGGTTAGTTTAGAGAAGGGAGACCTCGCCTTTAAAAGATGGGTTTTCTGGAGGCGGGGGGTCACCTTTTTTTCGTCATTCATTCGATCCAGATAGCTAACAAGGAGTACGGCTCGGCGGACTGTCTTTGTAAGTTATATATTTCTATCGTTGCAAAGAAATAGTGTTAAATTCCTTTTGTGAATTATATGAAATTGTTGCCGGTGTTGTGTAATAAACGAATTATTAGCTATCTTTGTTTAACGCGAACAGTTTAGAGTTTTTCCAATGTACCGCCGAGAGTTTTATAATTCTGTAAAATTTTAAATTGTCGAAATTTATTGTAAATCTTGTTTGTGTGTTTGGGGTAGGTCAGTTCTCGCGTCGAATATTGGGATGGGTCGCGATCGGAGCAGGACCTGGGGCCTTTGCGAAAATGAAGACACCTTACATTGGGCAGGGATAGTACGTGTAAATGTATGCGTATTATTACTGTCTTGTGCTGTTGAGTCTGGCAGTGCATTCGTAAAGTCCTTACGGTCGTTTTATCATCTTTATTATGTTGAAATTGTTGAAATTAATTGTAAATCTTGATTTTGTGTGTGGTTGGGCGTGATACGTACAAGGGTGCGCGATTAAGATTTGTTACGACTAGGGCGTGGGGTAGGCCAGTTCTCGCGTCGAATATTGGGATGGGTCGCGATCGGAGCAGGACTTAGGGCCTTTACGAAAATGAAGACACCTTACATTGGGCAGGGATAGTACGTGTAAATGTATGCGTATTATTACTGTCTTGTGCTGTTGAGTCTGGCAGTGCATTCGTAAAGTCATTGCTGTCGTTTTATCATCTTTTGTTATGTTAGTAGTTGAGGGTAGCACTGCGGTGTTTTAGCTAGTTCTCCCGTAGGAAACCCATGGCGATGTGCCTGGTTATGGAGGGATACCTAACGGTGGCAACGACTCCATATTTATCTGAATAGCTAGGGGCCGGTAACCTTTGAAGCGGGCGGCATTCCGATTTTACCTGTGGAAACGGGATCGGAAAAGCTTCCTGAATGTGGGTGACTGTTTGGTCTGTGATGGGTAGGTACCGTCGAAGTGGAACCGTCCAATTGGGCCTGGATCAGAACTTACAGAGCTCGCAGTTCAGTCTTATATATCTATTTATATATACACTAACTATTATCTCGTTAGGGTTTCAGTTCACATCCCTGAGCTTCGGCTCGTGGACTGGAGCAAGCACACAGTTATGAGGATAGGCCAGTCAAGCCTAACTAGCTTGCACCCATAGCAGAGCAGGAGTGTTGATGGAATACCATCAATACATGATAGGCTCACAACACACCACACGTTTAAATGTAAATGAGGTGACGTTACACCTAGTTTTGGTTGAACAGAAGTTCTAAGTTGGGGGTAGAGTAGGCACTCACACAATGGGAATAGGTTAGGAAGTGTATTAGTAAGGACTAGTATTGTAACGGTTCTGAGCTAATCGGACCTTTGCTTGGTGATGTAACATATCATTCCTTGGTGATGCTTGTGATTGATTTAGTTAAGGCTTTTCGTGCGTTAATGCCGTGGTGAAATCGTGATTTGAGTAAATTGTATACGAGCTATCGTGTTGTATATTTTAGTAGGCGTTCGTTGTATTCGGATTAGACCTATAAGCGAGCCGCCGTTGGACCGCGTTGCTAATGTTCTACTTGCCTAGCAACTGACTTAGTATGGTCTCAATGAAACTTGGATTGGTGGCATAACATATTTTAAATCCACCCACATCATAATTAATCAAATTCGTAATGGAAATTATTCCGAAATGAGAAGTTTGTTTGACTGATCTACCAATTGACTTTGAATAAAATACTATGCTATAAATAATACTTATTACTCGGAGCGTCGTAGCCGAGGAATCATTTTGGCGAGGTACATCTAGCTCACCTTAGCAGAGCGCTTTCCTAATTTGGAACTTGTATCGAACCTTAATTGATTTGGGCAGTTGACCCTAGATATGGCTGTCTTCTACACCAGGGACACTATATCGATCTCGTTTATGCACGTGACAAGTATGAGTCAGTTCTGACATGTTAAAGATCCTATTTTGGACACAGAATCTCATTTGATGGATTGGTCATCAGACCGCGCTACGACATGAAACTATTCATTGAATCTGTACCAGTCATACTATGTTTTGACAATATTGTGAAAGAAATAATCTTATTTTGAATTAGAATTGATTGGCAACGCCCTTTCTAATTCAAGTCCAACTAGACGTATACATTTGTCTGGATTCAGATATTGGGGGAGGGAAAATGCGAGTCGGCTATCCTACTCTCTAAAGGCGCGTAAGTTCCATTTGGGGCTACGTGCTTACAAAAGGATAGAGGGGGGATATTTAAAGTTGGTAGTATCCCACTGCACACGGCGATTGGTGGAGCCTGTGTCAACGGGGAAACAAAAACTAACAAATTCAAAGTATGTGCCAACGGGGAAACAAAACTAACAAATTCGAAGTATATGCCTATGGGGAGCAAAAGTTGTTCGGGTTGTTTGCCACAGTAGTAGTATTTAGGGCAGTGTTAGGCTTGCAACACTAAGTCGACAATGTAAAAGGTTAGATCAATAAAGTTATTCGGGTTGTTTGCCACAGTAGTAGTAATTAGGGCAGTGTTAGGCTTGCAACACTAAGTCGACAATGTAAAAGGTTAGATCAATAAAGTTATTCGGGTTGTTTGCCACAGTAGTAGTAATTAGGGCAGAGTTAGGATCTAGTACGGTTGTAGGTTGCTTGTGAGAAAATTATTTGTGAGAGACTCATTCATTGAGAAATTGTTGTACCTTAACATAAATCAGTTAAAGTAAGTGGGGGTAGAATTAAGTAATTATATAGTAATGTTTCATTATATAAATACCAGCATTCCTAGAACTCTATAGGATCCGGGATATGCGGGCTCATCTAGGGTCTCCTCTGACCATTATACGATCATTGGCCAAAGTAGAATTAACAATATAGACGATTTATTTAGTGTGGTGAAATGCCGCGGGTATGACCACCGCTTTATTACGTATTGGTGCTGTGACGCAGGATCACGGTACAATTTGCTGCCGCTGACCAGGACTACTATGGTTAAGGCAGTGTTTATTACATGTTTTATTCATTTAAATTGTTTTGTCGTCCAAACTAATAAACTAACTTCGTTTATACCAAATATGAGAACAATCAGTCAACAGAAGGGGAAAAATCAAATGCATTAAGATCATTTTAAGTACTTTGCTAGCCAAGAGTCATGTGATGCTGACTGTACGTACGTTTTGAAACATTTTATAAAGAAATTCTATCTTTGCGTGTAATTTATGAGAATATGTTATCGCTTTGTGAGGGTATTTCAACTTTCGTAAATTGAAATTCAAAAGACAATGAAATTCAGAAGAATTGAAGCTTTGTAATATCTTCACTTATTATTGGAATGAGTTTTGGCATACAATTTGAATTAATGGGGTATTTTATTGTCTTGTGTTTACTTTGTTTGAAAAAGTCAAACAGAATTGTTACAATGATAAAGCTAATATTTTAAGAAAATACTTTGACGGACTGATTTCACGCCTCCTAAAATCCAACCATACGTTCAGACCAGATCGATCACCTAAATCTCGGGCGGGGGAGGGGGCGGGGCGTACGCACGGAAACAAATTTACTGGCGTGGCTAACGTGGCTCTGGTAGAATTTCTTTAAAACCTGGACATTGGCAATTCGTCATTAATAATTTTTATAATACATTTTACTGGACATTGGCGAAATTGCGGTGATTTGCTGCAGAGCCATATAGAAGAAGAAGGACTGATTTGCCTTTAACTTTGATTGACGGACAATGCTACGGAGCAGGTTTTCAAAAAGCCACAAAAACCATTACTTTAGGAGAAGAAGTACCAGTTATAGATGCGAACATAGCAGAAAATGGTCGTCAAAAAGATATAAAACGTTTTTAAGCGATTATGTTATTAATGTGGTGAAGGGAATAAGGCACATATTAACAAAAGGGTCGGAAACATAAGCCGTTACTACTCCGGATTTCGGCGATTATGACTGCCAACGACCGCTTATGGCAGTTCGGTTAAGTTGGGAACACTTCCGTTCTAACGTTAGAGGTTTGCTATTTTAGCTGTTTTTGGTATTGTCTTAATCTGTTATGTTTTAAATGGAAATTTACCGTATTATACTCCATATATATTAGCTGCGCAACCTGGCTATGTCCTGGTGCAATTTTACATTGCCAATGGACTTTCAAAAACTAATCGTTAACGTAAAACTAGTCCTAACCAGTACCAAAACTAAAAAGAATAATGTAATTTGGTGCAGTCATTCAGAAGTTACGCTTAGTTTCGTTAGCTTCATTTCGGCGATCTCAAGACACATTATCCTGTTAATTAATAGTTCATTAAACTGCCTGCACCTACCTCAAGGTATCTCTGCATCACCCTAATAATAGACTTTCAGATAATGCCTTTGGCATTAAGTCCGCCTTTGTACACTGTGCATAAAATATAAAAATAAAATAAATATGTAGAGAAATGTATTCATATACCTACAGATTGTCTTATGAAAATTAATCTTGTTTGTGTGTGATGATTGATATAATATAATTATAGCCAAGAGCCCTTTATGCTACACATTATTTGTAAAATGACTGCAACCAAACCGCCCAAACTCGAGTGGGAAACCTACACAAGTGCTTTATCCGTCAATCAACAGATGTACCGAATTATAGATATAGAGCAGGTCAACAATGAATTCATAAAACAGCAGATGCAAAGAGAATCAAAACAATCAACCACGTCCATCACGAATCAATCCATCAATTTCCATCGAGGAATGAAATCGAGTGTGAAAAATGTTATCTACGTTTACATAACACTGCAACAGTGGGCGAACGAGCTCAATGCACTTAGGTCGCTGGCCCTCGGAGCGAAGTTCTCTTATGGCCAGCATTCTGCGCATAAAGATCTGCTTTGTATTATAAAAATGTACATTTGTAACTAGTTTAATGGAAGAAATACCTTTGAAGTAAATTATATTATGTGTAGTGGGATTCTATCTATAGGAAAATGTTACGTCGCTTTTGTTGGCAGTCTTTACTCTATAATAGGTTGCTTTAGGCTCTTCATGTCTTCCTTATCTGTTCAATATCAGTATGTTAGCTGGAACAGAAGGCCTCTGTGGCTTGGTGGTAGTGCACTCGACTGCTACACGGGAATCGTGGGTAAATGATAGTATACATAAATATGATTACTTATTGAATACCTATATAAATATTTTTAGGTCAACTTGATTGCGGTTCTTATCACTATCCTAGATCCTATTCCTTTAGGGGAAATTACTAATTTAATAATGGAGCGGAAAATTCTCTCTATTTGTAATCATCCATTTCTAAAAGTAAAGCCTTCCTTACGATATTACTTTCACATACATAGCCCAAGGTAAATAAATTATCGTTTCAGCCACCTTTCAGCATTATTTTGCATTGTCATTTTGCAAGACAAGACACATATTTGAAAGCCTATATGGAGAATGGCTGTCACCGATTGTTCTTATCATATCTAGCATACAGTTTGGTTTTCGTGACTTTTATTCGAACAAAAAGGCGCTTTGGTATAAATCCCTGAATCCGACTATCGGTCAAATCTTAGTCCCACCCGTACCACTTGCTCGAGGTGAATACACGTTTAACTGACCTATAAGCGAGCACGATGGTTGACGTAGGATCCCACTATCGCCTGCATGTAGAATATCCTAAATGCATGCCGCATTTCAATTCTTTATACTGTATTTTTTTGGTGGAAGGTTTATGAACGCAAAATTATTCATTGTGTTTGTGTTTGACGAAAAGCGATTGTTTCAGTCAGCCTTTTGAGAAACTGGTATTGCAAAACTTAACGGTCTTTTGTTATGTATTTTCATAATTAAGATAGGTACTTAACGAAATAATATTCTATCTATACAAATTACATATAACTAGCTGACGTCTGCTCCACCCGCGGTTATCGCGACTAATCATAGAAATTTTTGACGAGAATACAGATATATCCGTAAAATATCTTTCAACAAAACCATTTCAGGTAACAAGCTTGCTATGTTTGTATGTGGCCTGATAAAAAGCGAGCATGGAATACAAAGAGGGCCACATTCCAAAAAGAGGTCGCTCTGCACAGCTTTTACCTTTTTATCAATGTGTGGAGGAGAATGTTTCAAAACTCTCTTGTGTTGTGTTAACCTATGTCACACCACATCTATTTTTTATGTCTCGGTACATATATTTATAAATTTTTTAATTACTATAAAACAAAACTTGCAGTACACTTGATGATCGAAGGATGAAGCTGTGATGTAGGTTTTCTTTTGGCGTAATCAAAAACAACATTACACGCAGAATACCGTGTCTCGGAGAACACGTAAAGCCCTCGGTGGTTACGCTAAGCGAAAGATCGTAAGTGTAACAAGTTTTCGTAAACCTATTTAGAATTTTAACTTGATAGAGAGGGATACTCTTTTTCATGTAGGCACAGAGCGGAGAGAAGATTACATAAATGATTTAAATGGGTCTTAGTATTTTTACGAGTATAAAACTCTTTTTATACCTTCATAATTTTACTGTCTCTGTTCACAAAAAAAGTTAAAATTTCATTTTTGACATTTTTCTATCAGTGGTCGTAGACATCTACCATACAACCAGAAAAATACTTGTGAAAAATTATACCCTATATAAATTATTATTACCTATAGAATAAATTTTTTTACCATGTCTTCGTTAAAGCAAAAATCTATGACTAAGCAAAGTCATATCAGTATGTCGAGTCGGATGACTACGCTGTCTGGAAAATTTACTAGTAGACTTGGACTGAGAAAATCTTCTTACGGCTATACGGGTGTACCTGGTGTCGGTAAAGTGGTCGACAGATCATCGATGGTAGGTTTTCAAAATGAGGATTATTATCATCGTCTTAGCATTATTCCAATATTATAATTATTATATCCATTTTTATATCCAATATTAATATTTTCCGCCTTCATAGGAGCCACTACCGTCTGACGGCCTAATACCGAAAGGAAAGGTTGCGCCATACCCTCGTCGTGCCTTCTTATAAATGAGGTTTTCACTTAAAAGTTATTGGTGGCATATACTCATTTTATCGCTTCAAATCATTTTTACATGATGTCATGTATCAGTATGTATTACACCAAGTATTCTTTTATATTTTTAGCTAGCACCAGAATTCAAGAGGCCTCAATTACTGTATTTAAACACATACCAACTTGATCCTCTTGTGAAATTCCACGTTCCATCAGTTTTAAAGGCTGCAAACGAAGTCTTGGATGAATTATTTGGTGATCACAAGTACAACCCACAGGTAGGTTTTACAAAACAGATTTTTTTGCTTAAAGATACGCTATAAAGAACCGATTTTATTTTTAGAACTTGCTTCATTTTAGCATATTATAAAATGTAAAAGGTTATAGGAATTGATATGTGTGGATGTTTGATATTTTTTGACGAAAACGATAGATTATAGTATGGAAGCACTAGGCTCCTTTTAATCCTGAGTGTGGTGGAGGTTAGTGGTAGGGCTACAGCTAGTTTTCTATATAAAATCGATTTCACTAGAGACCTTTGTAATACCAAACAACAGACGATTCATTTGATTATACCGCAAAATGTGATACATCAAAGTAGGTTATTTTTTCTAGCTAGGCCGAGTCCTTAGAGTACATGATTTGATCTAAACTTTACTCTTCTTGCTCTGTCATCTGTATAGTCAGCAATAAAAGATTTATACAGTTACAATTTTGTAAAAATCTTTTCACTGAAATACATGTTTTTAAATAAATTAGATTTTAAAATAGTTTTATAATCCTCGTAGACTAAAATTTATATAATATCTTAATAGTGACTTTTACAGTATTTAGTTGTTACTATTGCTTCTTATAACTTGTTCCTATACATACTGTTTCAGGAATCTCCCACAATTGCTCTACGTGTAGCGGGTGACCTTATGAGACTAGTCAAAGGAATGTATTTCAATCGTTACCGTATTATATCAGTAGTCACAATAGCACAAAGAAGAGCACAGAGTTATAATAATGCTGTTACTTTTCTATGGGACCATGAAAGAGATAATTACGTAAATACACAGAGAGAGACTCCGACCGCTTTTATTCAAGTTACAGTTTTTGGAATTTATCTTGATTAACTTCTATTTTATATTAAAGTTTATGGAGTTGTGCGAGGAACTTTCTAATTCTGATTTAAATAATTGTTTGTAATATTCTTTGTAGTTTTATAATTAATTTTACATTTAGTTTTATAACTAGTTTATGTTTAGTTTTATTGTAGATTTAACTACAATAAAAATTTGAAATCGACTATTTATTTTTCTTTTTATTCCGAGAGGGATGGCCCTGGGTCAGCCGGGGTGCGAGGGATATGTCGCATGACAACCTCACCTTCGGCCTAGCACTACGACCCAAAGACGGCGTGCGGTTTAGTCGGTTCGAGTCCGACATAACCTCCCCCTCCGGCTCCGGAGGGGTGGGTATAAGAGGGGATTTCCCCCACGTAAAAAAAAAATTGTGTACACTAAAGACCAACATTTGTTATCAGTAGGTACATTGCAGGTATAGACAAGCGGCCTTATCGCGCTGTGGCAATCTCTTACAGGCAACTTTGGGTGGTGAAAAGAGATAGAATTCATATTTGGGTAGTATGGTGTACAAAGTCCTAACGATATTTATGGCTTGTGTTTAAACGCCACCCAAAAATGTACCTTTTTTACGACCTGCGCGTTCAGTATAATAACGCATTCAGGATGCTGTTGGGGCTGTCGCGGAGGTGTAGTGCGTCAGGAATGTTCGCTGAGGCCGGCACAGACGACTTCTATGCAATTATGAGAAAGCGTTCGGCCTCTGCATTGGCACGACTCCGCTGCAGCACCAACAGTCTCCTGAATGTGTTCAAGGAAAGGTGGGACTCCCCCTTGTTGCGGCACTGGATGACACATCACACGTGTCACAGGTAGCGGAGTGTTGTTTGTTGTTTAATATTTATTATTACTAACATTAGTTCTTAAGTTAAATTGTTACTAACACTATGGATCAATGGTCTGAAAATTAATGAATTTTAATTTAATTTTAATTTACTACCAATAAAATTACGTTTCCTAAAATATTATCAAAAAAAATATGCATTTTTTCTTATTATTGACTGCCATAAAAACATATGGCCTTTAAAATTCACTTCAGACCATAGATTTAGTATTGGATATACTATATCTATGCTTCAGACTAAATATTATATATTGACACTAAATAGGTACGTGTTACCAATCTTTTGTTAAGAGTTTTAATTTGGTAGTTTTTGCTAGGTTAAAGAAGCTAACGATTGCTATAACATTTTTAAATACCAAATGATATACTGGGGTTCCCCCAGTATATTGTTTGGTAGGTCACTTGTTTATGGCTTGTGTGTAAGCGCCTGTTAGAAGTGCACCTATTTTAGTATCAAACTATCTTTGTTTTATTCTTTCTAAGTTCTATCGTAGTTATAGGTAATAGTAACCTAAGTAGATATTAAACATAACGAGTAACTGATTAGCACCTGCGCTATTTCTGGGTGATTTAAAAAAAAAACCACGTCGGCTAAGGCGGGTGCGAAGCGGAGCGGAGCTATCTATACTTATTTATTTATTTTATTTATTTATTTATTTATTACTTTTAGGAAGGCTTACAGACTAATAACAATAATGTATAGATAACATTGTTTGACATATTGCTAATTACAAGCCTACACATATATATATTTGATTATTGCGTTGTTAGATAAAAAAATAATCAAACAAGACACGAATGATGCAAAATTGAGTACAGGTAAATATGTTTATAAATATAGGAGACATAAAACACACAGAGCACAAGAATAGTCTGCAGTAGGTGTCACTACACTGACTGACTTCTACGACGGCGACCGTCACCCTCCGCAAAAAACTCCTTACCCATTCGTCTTTTAATGGTGTTCGAGCTTGTACAGAACAAATCTATGTCTAGGGATATCGAGACCTCGTTAAACTTTCTTAGACTGCGGATAAGAAATCCTCCGCGTCTGTAATTAGTAGAAGCCACAGGAACACTCAATAGTGGCCGCTGTCTGATGCCCAGCAGGTTGGTGCGCAACCCTATGTTAGCGAGGAGTTCCGCGCAGTCCACAGAGCCATTTGCTATACCAGCCAAGTAACAGACATCACTCACACTACGCCTATATTCAAGCGGGAGAAAATGATACCGCCTACATCTATCAATATAGTCTGGCGAAAATTGTTTGGCTTTAAAATCTAGGTACCGTAAGAATTTTGCCTGTACCCTTTCTATGCGGGATATATAGGTGTCGTACTGCGGGTTCCACACCTGGGATGCGTATTCGAGGTGGCTGCGGACATATGAACAAAATAGTATTTTGACAGGTTTCAAGGTTCGAAAACATGCAGAATCTCTCATGATAAATCCCATCGACTTTAATGCTCTCTTATCTATATAATCTACATGTTTGTCATACATGAGTTTACTATCTAGGATCACTCCTAGGTCACGAACATGATCCAATCTGCTAATAGTTTGGTTGTTTAATGCATACCTACCGTCTATGCTTACAAGCCGCCGGGTAAAGCTCATGTAGCTACATTTTGAGATATTCAACTTTAGCTTATTTCGACAACAGTAGGCAACAAATCTATTGAGATCATCTTGAAGCAGAGTAGAATCAACCAAGCTATGTACTACTTTTAAGATTTTCATGTCATCGGCGTATAACAATATTTTTGAGTTATGGAAACAGTTTTTAATATCTGCTATAAATATGTTAAACAATAACGGACCCAAGAGCGATCCTTGTGGTACACCAGAAGGTATTGTACTCCATCCAGATGTGTAACCGTGCAGCACAACCGCCTGTGAACGATTTTCGACATAAGAGCAAAACCACCTATATAAGTCGCCATGTATACCAACCGCATGTAACTTTTGCAAGAGCATTTTGTGATCGATTCGATCGAAGCATTTGCTATAATCCGTGTAAATTACATCGACCTGTCCATGTTGTTCCATTCCCTTTAAAATGAAGTCATTAGCTAGGATCAGATTAGAAGTGGTTGATCGATTACGGAGGAACCTATGCTGCTCGTCACCGAAACTATGTTGAACAGTAGCGTATACAGCATTATATACAATCCGTTCTAGCACCTTAGCAAATAAGCACAGTTTTGAAATCGGGCGGTAATTTTCAACTTTGGACTTGTTACCTTTCTTAAGCACAGGTGTAATGAAAGCCGATTTCCAAACCTTTGGCACAATACCCTCAGTAAGCGACCGTTTAAAAAGTATGAAGATCGGTTCAACTAGGCAGTCAGCACAGTTAACAATAAATATCGGTGGTATCGAATCTGGACCACCCGATTTAGTCAGGTCCAGCGTTTTCAATAGTCTAAGAATGTTATCTCTAGATATGTCAACTGTACTTATGTAATTTGCAGTATGGTGTGTATCAACGAATTCACTGCTATCGTCAGAGTCAGGACTTTGAAACGTTGATCGGAAGTATTCGGAAAACAGACTAGTGATGGCTTCACCTGTGTCAGCCGTAACACCCTGATAACTCATATTATTTGGGAGTCCATAATTATTTTTACTACTCTTCACGAAAGACCAAAACATCTTAGGGTTATTTTGGATAGATACTTCTATACGATCAATATAGTTATTGAAGCATTCCTTTTCTAAGTTGGCTGCCCTACTACGTAAAAGAGAAAATGAATTATAATCTGATATATTGCCATATGTTTTAAATTTTTGATGAAATTTTTGTTTTTCTTTCAAAACCTTCACCAATGCAGAATTATACCATGGAGGATGAGATGATTGTCTTACAGGCCTATTTGGAATGTATTTGTCTCTGACGTCATACAGAGTTCTATAAAAAACACCAACAGCGTGGTCTAGCGGCTCATTAGCTAATAATTCGGTCCAATTAATGGCATTAAGCACTGACTCAATGTTGGCGTAGTCACCCTTATAATAAAGGTATTTGTTATAGGTATTTTCTTTTAGTTTATGCAATTCAGTGAAATCTGCATAAATAATGACCGGTATATGATGATCATCTATTGGCACCAGCGGAGCAGTGCACTCGGTAACAGTCACTGACCCATTAGACATAGCCAAATCCAATATACGACCAGTAGTGTTATTTTTAAAGCCATTAAATTGGGACAAATTGCAAGTATTAACAGTATCGAAAAACTCCTGTAGCTGACTTGCAATATTTATTGGGGATAAATATGAGACATCAGAATTGGTAGCCCAATCTACCATTTTGTTAAAATTAAAATCACCTACCACTACAAATTTGTCCAATAAGTGGGATTGCATTAGATCACCAAGTGAGTTTGTAAAGTTATGCAATTGAACTGTGTACGAATTCCCTCGTTTTTGATTACATATAGGTACAGAGCACAGATATGAATATTGTAGCTTACCGAGGGTCGCGTCCTCTTCAGCGTAACAGAGATCCAAATGTCTTCGGCAGAGCTTCGCCAAGCACATCTTTCAATCACAGTTAAATCATTCCTCACTGCTATCAAAACACCACCACCTTTCTTCTCCAACGTATGCTTATAATCACGATCGCGTCTATATACCGAATATCTCCCATCAAATAACTCACTGTCGTGGATACCGTCCAATAACCATGTCTCCGTGATAACAATTACGTCGTATGCACTTAAGCATAAATTCCTATAAAAGGTTCGAGTCTTTGTACGTAAGCCACGTACATTTTGATAGTAAATCTTAAGTGCAGACATTGCGAAGCCTTACTATAGTTATATTACTAATTAATATATTATTATGTGACGAACAAGTGCCCCATATTAACAGTATAAGATAGAAAAAGTATATTTTATAGTGGATGAATGATACACGACAGTATGTAGGTAGTAAATTAAAGATGGTCGGTAGTAAACACAATGAGACACGGTGACGAATAACTAGTGAACTTTGAACGGCCCCTAGAAACAAGTTATGAATAGAAATACGATGTCTATTGCGGATTAACTGATAAGAAATCATCAACACAGTACAATAGAAAACATGCTCTGAGCTCCTTAAAATAGGATTGAATTTGGATTGATCTGTTATAATTATAAAATAAAAATGTTTTATATTTTTGTTCGGATGCACAATGAGGTGACACAGTGTTAGAAGGAATACACCACCAGCACTCTGCGGGCAGCAATTCTCAAACTGCAAACTAATCCTGACCCTGTTGTGTCTAAAAACTAAGCCAATAACAAACAAATTACATTTAAAACAACAATAACGTGGCATGTTTAGTACTACACGATTTTGGATAGTTCCTTTTCCGATGTAATCATGATAACATGAGACGTGTCCGTCTTCCTTACAAGTATCTTGGCATGTTTCACCCATATATACTGAAAATTTGCGTCTTTGGCTGCTTGCTTGGCTTTGGACAGAAGAATCTTATTGTAAATCGTGAGATGATCATTGATGTAAATCTTATGATTGCCTGACATCCCCATCCGATCTGATGTCAGTGCCCTCGTTTTGAACGCCACTCTGGCCGCCGCAATGAAGTCCTCCTTTACGTACCGATTGACGAAACAAATAATTATTGGTTTGATGTGATCTTTTGCACGCGTTGGTACTCTGGTAATGTAATTAATTTGGGATTTAGATGTAGGATATTGTATTAGTGAACCGATGGATGATAAAATTTGGAACAGATTCTCATTATTTGTTTGTGGTATGCCTTTTATCTCTAAATTATTCATTCTTGCCCACTGTTCGCTAGAATTTGACTCCTGCTCTAATTTTTCAAGCCGGGATTCGAGGGAGACAATTTGTTTCCGAGAGCCATCCACCTGTACCAAACGTTTCTCCATGTTTACCAGCCTCACATCATACTCCCCCATAGCCTTATCCGCATCATTTAGTGAAGCTCTTAGTCCAACAATTTCGGCTTTCAGTTCCATGATTTCATCTTTTAGGGTTATCAAGGGAGCAAGTTTCTCAGAAAGCGACTTTATTTCGTTACGTATTTCCCTCAACATAAGTGAATCGGGCTCGATCCTTGGTGATGATGGTGGTTGAATCAGAGTAGACTGCTTGCATTTCAGACACCGCCATGTAAGTTTACGATCACCGAGTTTACGGTAACCGGCCTCCGTGATTCCAGCGCACTGGTAATGGAGATCGAGATTGCAGACGGTGCAATTAACTCCGTCAGTAAACAGCTCACTACACATTGCACAATTTTTGATCGCATCCATTATTTGTTATATTTATTATATAAACTTTGACTAACACTGGATGTTTTAGCAAACGCAACAAAAAAGCGACCGTGTTACACACTATACTACTTCCATGGTTATAATTTATAAACGTGACACCTTCTTAAACATCCTTTGTAGTTGGTCACTTTCTTTCAATTCCAAAACTTCCATTTACAAAATAAAGAAACTTACATTTATTTTGACAGATCGTTTTTGATAGTCTCTAGAAAAAGCTATATACGACTGTCTTTAACTTCTTATAAAAGTATATTATAAACACGATCATAACTTTAAAGATATTTATTTCAAAACAGTAGTAGGTAATTTTTAGCATGGCCGGTAAATCTAAAAGTAGGGTCAATATTATGGCCAGTAGTAAAAGTCAGGGTCTAGTGGGTAGGGACCAAAGTGTTACAGCGTTATCTGCTGCATCTGTTAGATTTACCAGTCGGATGCGGCTGCGAAAATCTTCTTTCGGTTATACTGGAGTGCCTGGAGTCGGTAGAGTAGTCGAAAGAACATCAATGGTAAGTTTAGACTATTAATCTGTCTTATTCTGATTGATTGATTCTAAGCTCGTGAAGTATGTAAGAATAGAGTCAGTGGCGAGCTGTTGGTCCGTCAACCCTGAAGAAAAATAGGCGTGAACGTAAGTATGTTTGTACGTATCAATCAATCAATAAGCCCACCTCAGGCCACTGCCGGCATAGTCCTCTCCCAATGTACGCCATATCGTCCGATGCGCATTCATTCTGTCCCAGCCACCTGTTTCAGGGTCATCAGTCCATATGGATTTTTCTGTATGAACAAACAATCTCAAATTTCTTTCAGCTAGCACCTGAATATAAGCGGCCTGTGTTACTGTATCTGAATACATATCAACTGGATCCTCTTTTAGAATTCCATTCGCCATCAGTGATAAAGGCTGCAGATGAAATCTTGGATGAAGCATGGACTGATCACAAGTATAATCCTCAGGTATAATACACTGGACAATTATACATATTAATATGTGGACTAGCATAGGGCGCTCGCAGCGTAAAAATATAAAATACATATAAATTTAATAGGTTAAGAAAAAGCTAGTGTGGAGGAATACAGTCTCTCTCAAGGAAGCATAGCTTGTGAACATATCTTATTTGACAACTAACCATCACTAACTGGTTCTGAAAACCAGAATTACTTCAAATTATACTATCACAAATAGAAATTATCGCTTATAGTATGTGTATTTATATTGGAAACCAGCATCCTTATATGATTAATGGCCTGCAGCGACAGACGAGCCATTATTGTGAAGGAGCGGTAGAGTTTTCGACTGCTACCCATGGGACGCGGGCTCGATTTCCGCTCAGTGCAATTATTTGCATTGGTCTGGGTATTTATCGTGCATACTTACAAAAACATTTTAAGCAAGCTAATTAAATTATGCATACTTTGCAGTGGCGAAGGGAAAGAGTTCCTAAAGGTAAGCCGGTGCAAGAATAGCTTACTTCGATCTAGTTTATTATGTACCAAGGCTCACGGGCAAGCCGGCAGGAATCCGGATTATAAGGACCTCTCGCCACTGATACTTTGGGTCTAAAAGCGTTGGGTAAAATGTAGAATATTTATTTGTTTACTATTATTTCAAATAATGTATTGCCACATACGCCTCCATATCATTTTAGGTTTTAATTTCGTAAAATTCATGTCGTGTAATGGATTCTTGATGGCCTTTGTCTCTTTACAAGCTTTTATTGACTATTAGTAAAGAGTGATCAAGAGGTTGTATTGTAATTTATTAAACCGTTCTAATTTTCTGTAAATATTTACCTATATTATTTTAGATTTTTTTGATACATTGACAGTTTCCGCCGAAATTTAGTACATAAAACTGAATTGACCGAGCGAGTAAAGCGGGGCAAGAGTCTGTTTCGACAGGGTAGTTTTGCTTTTGTCCGTTTTTCCGCAGGGAAAATGGGGAAGAAAAGAGGGGAACTTTACTGTCACGTTGTTCATGAACGGATCTTGATAAATTTTTGCCTGATACTACTGCTACTGGTTATTGTTTCAGGACTCTCCTAGCCTCGCTCTGCGTGTGTCAGGCGAAATAATGAAGGCAGTCAAAGCTATGAGTTTCAACCGTTACCGTATCATAACAGTAGTGACAATAGCACAAAGAAGAGCTCAGAGCTATAACAATGCCATCTCTTTCCTATGGGACCATGAAAGAGACAATTGTATAAATATAAATAGAGAAACCCCAACTGCCTTTATTCAGGTCACCGTTTTTGGTGTTTATCTTGATTAATTTTAATTTTAAGAACATAATAATTATGCGTTTTAGCAATAGCTTTCTGTGGCTGTTTTGCTTATGGTTTAATTTTATAATGGTTCTAGTTTGATATCTAGTTATTATAATAGATTTAACTTATAGTAAAATATTTAATTTATTTGGAGTTTCATTTTTAAAATTTCGTACTATTACCACCAGTAAGTTTTTAGTTATATCACAGTTTTTCAGACGAAGGATAGTGATTTAACTGAAAAATAAGTAACGTCAAGGGCAGCCTGCAACTTGGGTCTAAAATTCCTACGTAAAGATTGATGCTGTTCGATATCACTATCTTGATACGGTCACTTATTTACTCTCACGACACCCCGAAGGGTAGTGATTTACGAAGCGACGACATAACACTACATGACTTGCTAGAATGTATCGTATCAGATCTTACCGAGGAAAATTCCAGATAAATAAATTATTCAAAATTGTACCATTACGTTTATACATTTACCTTATTTCAAATGTTTTAAGCTGAGGTTTAATTTTTTCGTTCATAACCTCCATTTCCTTTGGCACTACTGCGTGGTATTACTAGTAGTGTCATAGGAGATTTTCATTTCCCGTGACACTACTATTCTCATTGGCTGGTTAAACTCCTATATAAAAATTCTCCGTAAATTAACTGATTACCAGTGACACTATTACAACAGCAGGTACCGTAAAACGGGGTGAATAGAGATCGATAGGTGAATAGAATTAAAATAGTCGTTAGATTTTCTTGAATAATTTCTTTGACTAATTTTTAAGTATCTAACCAGATATCTAGTATGTCTGTTCATTATAACATTGAACTGGTCCATAGCTTCACTACAAAAGATAGAAGAATACTACAGAATTTCGCAGACCATTTTATTTCTAGTCACCCATCGATTTCTATTCACCCCGTTTTACCCGGTAGGTAACGAGTAAGTAGTAGTAGAGTATAAATAGGTAGTAAGTAACGACGCTCTTGTGGTCTATAGACCACATGAGCGTTGTTGTCTTTATGTTGCCTAAAATCTTCCTAAAATACAGTTGAGTGCTCTCGTCGATATCCATTATGTAATATTAAGACTTTCGATTTATAACGCACAGCCGAATACAACTATATGTTATAATGACAACTAAGTACATTTAAATTTGTAACATTGACATTGTCTACAGTACTTCATCATAAGTATCAGTACCTATTCCAAGTAGTTTACGATATTATTATGCAGTCATATTTATTAAAAAGGATAGATAACCTAGTAGTGCCAAGAAAGATAAAATTTCCAGTAGCACACTACTTGCGAAAGAGCAGTGTCACGGGAAATGCAGTTTTACCCATGGCACTATTGGTAGTGTCACGGGAAATAGAAATGTCCCATTACACTACTAGTAGTGTCACGCAGTGGTACCAAGGGAAATGGAAGGTTCATAATCATATTTATTATTTTACTAGGAAAACGGAGACCTCGATTAGCTTTGACGAAGGCTCGTACTTACGATGCCGGATTCGTGGTCACACCAAGATATAAAACCAGTATGACACCTACTCCTCCAAGTTGAGTAGTTAGACCTAGGCGACAGTCATTCCCATAATAGTCAGCGTTACGTTAGTTACGTTTACGTTAGTAAGAGTGAACCCCAGTTTCAAAAGTACAAGTTTCAGATGCAGCTGTGACTAACGCTATGAGGATATAATGATGAATGTTATTATATTCTTTAGGTACTACTAATAAAATATAACAATACTAAGTACTTTGGTTTGTGTACATCTGAACTGAGGGCCAAATTTTTAAACCCTTGTCAAAAAATAATATAGGAGAACTAATTACAACGTTTCTTTTTATAGTTTTTTACAGTCTCTCAGGCGATTGGTCGCATAAAATCGTTGCTAAAGTTAAAGCACGTGGATATGCAGTGGCACGTTTGGTATTTCAACGTTGCTACATTGCTGACAGAGCTAAAACGTAGACGGGTTCGTACTATCCCATCAGCTGACGGATTTAATTAAAAACAAACAAGTCTAACTTCTATAGTAGTTCAAAATTACTATTACAGGTACTTGGCTAGGTATTTAGTTCAGAGCAAGAGTACTGCTACAAGTCATAACTGCCCTAAAAAAATAAAAAAATATGACCAACTAGCAGGTTTTTAGAAGTGTTCAAGGAATGTTTTCCCTTCACTACACACTATTGGGCTTTGTCAGGGCAATACCGACCAGATTAGGGCCCTCAAACTTTACACAGACTAACTTAATATCAACTTTAGAGTGCAGTGCCTTGTTTTTGTACAGTTTGTGTGTGCTGAGGTTTTGATTTGAGACTCAATTACTCATTATATTACCTCAATAACTAAAATATCTTCATTACCACATTAACTTTTCTTTCCCTTTTTAATTTTCCTGTAACCAGCCATTCATAATATTAACGAATGATGAAGTTATGTTCCATTATTCTCTTTCTCACATAAAATTCTGCTTATGCGGTAAAATTATTTACATTAGCAAATGTGATCGATGTACAAATACCACGCCGTCGATTGCGAAGCACGCGAAGCAGAATACATATTCAAACATTCAGTTTAATCAAATGCTCCGATATTTTCCTTTGTATATTTCTCGCGTCAATAACAAAACGAAAGCTAATATAAAACCGGTCGGTTGCAGTATGTTGCTGATACCTACAGACCATTTGCATACGAAATACGGACTGAAACAATACCGATTAAACGGAACAGATCGAATAAATAATCTAATAAGTTTTGATTAAAAACTGCAAAAATATTGCTACCAATATGTAGTAGGTACTATACCTATAGTTGATTTATTTTTAGATAGTTACTTAGAGATTGAAATTCTATTTATAGGATGCACTAAGGTAGTAAAATAATACTAATATGGCTAGCTTTGGCTCAGCTTAGGTCTGATAACTAACGATTACAGCCGCCTATGATATAATACTGTAATGATTCTTATCAAAAGCCGTTCATTTGGCATTTTTTTATAAAAGCATAAGTCAGAACAATGATTTTGAAAATGTGTACTAATCACAAATAGAATCATAAATTACACATAAATAGCGCGCTGTATTAAACATGAGTTGAATGAGGTGGCGACAGGGGGGTTATCCAACCGAACGCGACAAGTTCAATGTTAACAGCTGACCTAAATTAAGAACTTAATAGCAATAGTCACGAGATTTTATTTGGATATAGGTGAACAATAACACTTATAGACTTTGAAGAAGGGGGATTTTCATTTCTGACCACCTGGTATATTTTGGTCTTCTGCGAAAGCAATATTGTAAATAATAATAATCGCAGTTTAAGTGATAATTACATATTTGAGCCGTTTGGGGTCGAGACGCTGGGATCTTGGGGTCCAAGTGCCCGTCTATTATTCAAAGACATTTCCAAACGGTTAATAGACGCTACCCATGACCAGAGAGCTGGTTTATTCCTTGCGCAAAGGATCCATATTGCCATTCAACGTGGCAATGCCGCCAGCCTTCTGGCCACCCTCCCAGTTGACGTCAATGAGGAGGCATTCTTTGACGCCTGAACCTGCTGTATTGTATATATTATTTATTGTTTTTTATATTTTTATTTAAATAATTCTAATGTACATATTGCAAATAATTATTGTAAATAAAATGTAATATCATAAGACCAATAAATTCGCGTTATAATCTATAAAAAAAAACTATTTACTACCTTCTACTACTATTTATTTAATATAACGAATAACCATGAAATAAGTAACACCCCACATAACAACTAGGTACAGAACATAAACACAATAAGCCAATTTAGTAGACTAGGTATAATGTCAAGTATAGTTGGCTTATAAGATTTAATTTATTGATAGGTAATCGTATTATTCGGGTTGACCGCAGGTAAATTGGAAAAAGTATTATCCCGAGGAGTCTTTTCATCGGCTGTTGGTGCCTACTGATGAATTATTTTCATTTTCACAGTACTGGATGTTTATTTTCACAGTACGACGCCCATTCTGCTATAATAATTTTAATACCAAAACCACCGCGCTACCGCAGACACTGTAACCAATGCCATTTAACTTTAGATTTTACTGCAATACTGTAAAAGTCTAAAATTGAATGACAATCTTGTAGAGTGAATAAAAGATGTTATAATCACTTCCTCTTTTAATTTTGGACTTTAATAATCAGCCATAAAGTTTAAAATTTAATGAAATTTTATGCAATTTCAGCGGTTTGACAGTGGTCTTCTTATGTCATAAAATTAGCTGACTTGTTTTCAGACCCAAATAGGTGTTTACTATAAGTATTCTATAAATACTATCACCACATAATATGGGTATCTATAGGTACAGGTACCTATGCCGTGTACGTTCCCGGTGGAGTAAAATAGGGCTACTCCATCTCTTCCTGTGAGTGTCGTAGAAGGCAACTAGGAGGTAGGGCTGTTTTCCATCTGACAGAAAACATACAGCCCAAGAAAATGCCCTTTGGATGGCAATAGGCTCGCCCTCTATTACGTGGGACTGAAAATCAAAGTTCGCGAAACGTCGGTGTTAATACACGTCTACCTGAGGTAGGTAGATTCGGGGATTTACACTTCTGTTTCTTTATCTAAAATTAATTTTAACAAAGCAGTATTACGCAGCATTCCCCAATTCCCAATGCGCAAACTGAGAAATGTATAAAGATTAGGCATCTAGTTAGATACATCAGTTGGTACGAACCCAGACACATTTCGACGCTCTCGTCTGGGAGATCAGCCGGTTTTATTTGTTCACAAAATTGGAATATACGACGAGTCTCCAATGGAAGATGGTATACACGTTAGTTACAAGTCCGTCTGTGGATAAGATTATTTAACTACGAAAAGACTTTTGGTACAGTGCACTGAAATACATCTATAGTCTCTTTATTAAGATGTACAGTCGTTAAAAGATATAAATAAGTATACACCTTTTCACATTGATATATACTCCTTTTCATATCAAGTTCTATGAAAAGGTGATACTTATATCCTTTGTCAACTGTACTATGATCCATGTTTGTCTGTCTGTATGTTACGCGTTCACGCTTAAGCCTCAGAACAGATTTTGATATTTGGTATTGGGGTTGGACCTTGAGAAAGGACATAGGCTTTGTTTGGTCTAGCAAAAAGAGGGCAAATAGGGGACTGCATCAGAGAGAGAATTTTTGTTTTTACCCAAATGCGCCAGATACTTTCTTTATGTATGTGTGTTATAAGTATGTATAATTGTTATGCTGTTAAGGCTATGTTTGGTCGCGCAAATGGGGGTGAAATGATGGTTTATATGAAAGTTTGTTATTTTTGAAAATACCCGGATGAAATTTATTACAGAGCCGGATTAAAGCTTGGAAAGGGATATTCCCTTTCCAAGCTTTAATCCGGCTACCTTTTGTCGCGGAAAAGATGGTTAGGGGGGAGTTACGCGATTAAAGTATTAGGAATTTTTCCTTTTTTTAGATAACCTGATATTTTTTGGTACATAGACAGATTAGAGATTGAGGAAGGACATAGTCATATAATATATTATATGGTTGAGTAGAGTGGAAAACAGAGGCGAGTAAAGAAATAAATAGATATGCGAGTAGAGAGGCGAGTAGAGCGGCGTGTAGAGGCGAGTAGAGTGGTGAATAGAGATCGAATATATTCAAGTAGAGAGTTGAGTAAAGAGGCGCGTGGAGGGGCGACTAGAGAGATGAGTGGAGAGGCGAGCAAAGTCAAAGTCAAAAGTCAAAAATCAAAAATCATTTATTCTGCATAGACCATTAAAACTACTTAAACTACGGTACTTACAAAACATCAAGTTTAAAAAAAAATCTAGACTTAGTTTAGCAAATGGACCACCGGTTCGAAACGCGGCCCCGACCTGAGTAGACTCCGGCAAGAAACTCAGCGGGCATTTTTTTTTTTGGTCTATTTACAAACATTTAGCAGCATAGTTGAGCGGACAGCTCATTTCCAAGCTTGTTTATCATCTAAATATTCTTGGATTTTATAATAGCCTTTTTGGCACAGTTTAGTCTTAATTACATTTTTAAATTTATTTACAGGTAAATCTCTAATTTCATTAGGGAGCTTGTTGAAAAAGCGTATACAGTTGCCCCGGAAAGAATTACTAATTTTATGGAGTCTACTATCACTAGCGATAAGATTATTTTTATATCTTGTGTTTATAATTATGCCTGCCACAAACTCTTGAAAATTTAGAGATATTTTTTCTTACATACATCAGGTTCTCGAATGTGAATTTTATACATTTAGTTTTGTTCCCATTAAGGCAAAGATTATTAGTATTAAACCAATGGACCACTCTTGTGATAACACCATTCACTTCGTCATAATTATTTTGTTACCTTTTAATTTTAAATATTAACGAAGTATCGTCAGGAAATAAAATAATACTAGTTTTATCCCTTACATAGTAGGGGAGGTCATTAATATATATATTAAGAATAAAAATGGTCCAAGTATCGAACCCTGTGGAACACCCATCGAAATCAGAGATCCCACTGAACGTGTACCAATAACATCGACCCTCTGAATTCTATTGTTCAAATATGAAGATAGAAGCTCGAGAGCCTTGTTCCTTATTCACTAATGTTCTAATTTCCTGATTAATGTGTCATGGTGGACGCAATCGAAAGCCTTGGATAGATCACAGAATACACCCAATGCATCTGTGGAGGACCCCGGCAATCACGTCGGGGTCACCACTGTGGAGGAACGAGTTGTGATGTTCCTCCAACACAAAGGGAGGATCCTCCGACCAGGCAAGGTGATCACGCCTGGCGGGCCGCGGCCCAACGATTGTCGTTGGGATGTTGTATATGTATAGTACCAGCGCAGGAACTTCACTTTCGCGATGCAGGATTTGTATTATCGTAGTAGTTCTGCTTGATGTCGCTAGATGGCACGTAGTCATCCACGCTAGTCCCCGCATCTTCGGGACCAGCGGTAGTCCCGACTCAATGGGACTAGCGTGGATGACTGTTCCGTCAATGGAATAAGCGGCGTCCAGATCCGACGAAACGGAACTACTCAAGACTGGCAGTGGCACGCTCTCTCAAGAGAGCTAAGACAGCTGACTCATCGCAATCAACCTCCGGTCTTGGAGGGGAGTGATGTGGCGATACCACATGTACCCAGCGCCATCTAGCGACATCAAGCAGAACTACTAGGATAATACAAATCCTGCATCGCGAAAGTGAAGTTCCTGCGCTGGTACTATACATATACAACATCCCAACGACAATCGTTGGGCCGCGGCCCGCCAGGCGTGATCACCTTGCCTGGTCGGAGGATCCTCCCTTTGTGTTGGAGGAACATCACAACTCGTTCCTCCACACATCATGCTTATCCTCTCAGGCCTCGTAAATACAATTTAACAATTCTATACCAGCATCAGCAGTCGAACGTCCCTTAGTAAACCCAAACTGTTTATCATGAAACAATTTGTTTTCACCAAAATGGGTCATCAACTGTCCTAGGATTAATTTCTCAAATACTTTACTCAAGGTCGGCAACACAGAAACGGGTCGGAAATTAGAAGGGTCTGTAGCACTGCCAGCCTTGAACAAAGGTATGACTTTGCTATGTTTCATTAAATCAGAAAATATACCGCTGTTGACACAGTCATTAAACACAGTTGCTAGATGGGGAGCAATGACATCAATGATACATGAAATAGTTTTGACTGATAATCCCCATAGATCCGCAGTCTCTTTGATATTAATAGAGTGAAACGCTTTGGTGATGTCCTTGCTATTAACAACTGAGAATACGAATGCATCTTCACACAGCGGAGATGGAATAGAGAGTCGAGTGGAGGGGCGAGTAGGGACTTGAATAGAGGCGAGTGGAGAGGTGAGGGGTTAAAGTATGAAATTGCCGATTTGTACTGACAAATTGAAATTCGTTTTTTTTTAATTTAACGTATTTATTTAATCAAAATAATTACCATTATTATCTATACATTGCTGCCATCTAGTAGGAAGGTCATTTATGCCTTTGCGATAGAACTCTGGTGATCTAGATTCGACAAACTGTGTGAAAGCATTTTGTACTGCCTCCTGAGAAGAAAACTTTTTATCACATAGAAAATTGTCCAAATCACGAAAAAAATGGTAGTCTGTTGGAGCAAGGTCTGGCGAATACGGAGGGTGACGGATAGTTTCTAATTGCAGTTCCTGTAGAGTTAAAACGGTTTCTCGTGCTGTATGAGGTCTCGCGTTATCATGGAGCAATAATGGTGAAGATCGATTCATGAGTCGGGGCTGTTTCACTGCTAGTTTTGCTATCATTGTTTGGAGTTCGGCACAGTAGACATCTGCCGTTATTGCTTGACCAGATCGTAGAAAGCTATAGTGAATAACACCATGCTGAGACCACCAAACAGTTACCATTACCTTTTTATTGGTAAGCTTTGCTTTAGGACACTGTTGTGGCGTTTCACCTGGGGTCAGCCATTGCATTTTTCGCTTACGGTTATCGTAAAGAATTCACTTTTCGTCACATGTCACAATTCGATCCAATATTCCTTCATTTCTGTATCGATTTAACAAGGCAACACAAGTTTCAACACGCATTTCTTTCTGCAGATCAGTCAAATCATGAGGTACCCATTTTTCAAATTTTTTTACATTATTGATTTGACGCAAATGAGTCAATATTGTTGGTAAGGTAACGTTAAACCATGCAGCTAATTCCTGGGTAGTTTGGCTCGGATCGGCTTCCACCATGTCTTTCAATTCATTGTTATTCACCTGTGTGGACGGCCTTCCTCGTGGTTCGTTCTTCAAATCAAAGTTTCCATCACGAAAGCGTATAAACCAAAATCGCACGGTGCGTTCATTAGCAGTCCCCTCTCCAAACGCAACATTGATATTGCGAGCTGTTTCTGCCGCGTTAGTTCCGCGTCGGAACTCGTATTCAAAAATCACTCGAATTTTCGAAGTATCCATCTTTCTTGTCTAAGCTGAATAAAAAAAACAACTGAAAGTCGATAATCGAATGTTGCACATTTTTAAATGAAGAACTACATAGGTACCATGTGGAAAAAGTTTCACTCAAAAATCTCAAACCATGAAGGTTCTATGTCAATTCGAAGTACCTATTACAATGAAACGGCAATTTCATACTTTAACCCCTATTATATATATGTAAATATTAAAGAAAAGAAAATGTATCTAAGTATCCGCATTCTAGAATCCACTAAACAAACTAGTTACGCTATGCTTATTTGGGATATAAAATATGACGTGCCTAAAATGTCCTAGATCATTTATTTTTGTGCATACTCAGGGGCATTCACGCCAACGGAATATTAGTTGCTAGTACGTGTTCTTGATTTTAATGGCCTTATAAGCGGATATCCAGGTGTTCTTAACGGTATCGAAACACTACCATAATTTCGAAATTGAGGTATTTTAGTCCACCCTTAAATACATACATATAATCACGCCTTTATCCCCGAAGGGTTAGGCAGAGGTGAATTAACACCCACATTTCACCAATCTGTATTAGGTCCCACGCAATAGGGGGTGAGCCTATGGCCATATTCCGGGCGTTATTCTAGACTCGAGCCATGCATCTGAGGCTGTGTTTAGGCTGTACATATCTGTCTAATGTTAAAGTTAATCATCAGCCCTGTCCCTTAGTCGCCTTGTACGACACCACATGGGAAGAGAAGGGGTGACCCAAATTCTACTCTGCCCTTAACTCATAAAAACCCTTACTATGTAAAGTTATGCAATGTCTCATTAACTCAGAAGTTGCAGTGTACTCGTAAAAGAATTCAACGAGAACTCGATTATAAAAGAGCCATTAAAGAAAGAGGTTATTTAAAAATACTCACAAAGGGAATGTTTACCAACCCCAAAATTTTGCTTGATTACTTTCAAATTTTATCCTGTTAGAAATAAAGTTCAATTTATTCTGAAGTTAATATTAAGCTTGTAGAATAGTCTTGACTAACAAAAAAAGTAAGTGCTTAAGAAATTAATGCCTTTAGAATTTTCGACTCAATACTTCTTGAGAACCGACTTATAAAGTATTTATTGTTACCCAGCCTCTTCATTTGCAAACAGGCTTTTTAACCTCTCTTCATTACATGATTATCTTTTTCTTTTGCAATCCGACCTACGATTAACAGACTGACTCTTATGATTTTTTTTTGTGTTTGACCCCTCACGTTTTTCTCACAGGTCTTTAACAATTTTTTTCTCACAGATTGGCGTATCCACCATCTAGTCCATAACCACAATATGTTGTACATATGTGTGTTTAAATACAAATTTGAGCTAAGAAATATTAAGCTTACAGAATAATCTGCTGTAGTTTTATATGAGGGGACGGTGTTCACCAGCACTTATCTTTCAGTAAAGCCATATCGACTGGACGATGACAACACAGAGTAGACTCGTGCAAGAGGCAGATATTTTCATTTATTTTCTTTTTACGATATTTTGATTCTAAAATTGTATATTTTATGTACCAGGGATACATTTATTTAAAGGAATACTTACTAAATATTTATTCGAAATTGAAATTTATATATTTTTTTCGCTATGAAAATAAATGTTCCAGTTGCATCTAACTTGCTTTTTAGAACCTGGGATTCGCTCTGCTTCTATTTCCCTTGATTTGGCTAGGGCTCCTTTTTACGGGTGCGATCTGACCCCGCAAAACCAACGCAAAATTTGCGACAGAGTCTCCTGCTGTACCGATTTGCAAGAGAGGTTAGCTTGGGCCCCAAAGATCTTGGTAGGGTCCTATATACCCAAGTTAGACGCGAAATATGTATACTATGAATTTCCAATTTCCTTTTTATTAACCCCATTTCGCTAAGACTTAAAGTAAATGCCTGAATTTTCGAAGCCCTCAACAAAATAATATTTTATTCATCATAGTGGGTTAGAAACGGGTCCAAGATGGGCTTTCTATTTTTGTTTTGATTACAGACCTCTATTGAAATGTAAATCTAAAGAATAAATTGGAGTAAGTAATTTGCGTCGGTCTGTATTTTCGAATAAACATTACTTCCAAATGCTTTTATGTAAAGAAAGTACCTAATTTAAGTAAATAAATCTAGAACTTACGATAAGTATTTTTATTTATTTTAATAACCCTCCATTGCATTTGAATTGTTTCAAGATAAATAAATTAATAAAAATACCATTAATTTATTAGTCTGTGTTTCTTGAAGGGCGACTTAGCAGACAAATAAGCGATGAGCTGAAAAGTACATCTGAACTAGAATCATTTGGTTTTTTCTCTGGCGAGCAACTAATGGATTTCCGAACGAATGGAGATAGCAAAAAATATAAAAATAAATACTTACGGAGTGCGCGACCGATGTCCCAAATGATTTCTGTTGAAGAAAAGTTGTATAAAAAGTAGCGTATTCGTTAGGAATGTTTAATTTCCTTTATAATGCTTTTCTAATAGAAATTCTGCTATGTCGTCTAGGATTGAAAGAAGGGTGACTAGACGAAGCGTGAAGAAATACTATTCTTTATTAATCTTAATACAATTTAATTTGCTTTTTACCGACTTCAAGAAACGAGGAGGTTCTAAATTCGTCAGCTATGGGACTTTTTTATGTATGTTTGTTATTCGATATCTAAGCCAAATTTCAACGGAATTTCATTATTTTTGCGGCCTTGGATAATGTAAACTGTCAGAGTGGTCGCATATCCCAGTAGTCCGGATCTGATGCTGAGATCCATGAGAAATTGAGGGAAAGCCTCTAGTTTACATGAAAATGCACCTACATAGTTTGTGTTAGCAATAATCAAATCAATGTAAAATGTTGTTTGCTGGGCGTTTGTAACAAATGCCCAGGCGCTTACTATTAAAATTTTAGTATGAAAACTTATAAATACAACCTAGTAATGATATTTTACAGCATATACGTATTAATCAATATATGTTGTGCTATTAGTACGCGGTGTTTCAGGCCACCTCAGTGGCGGTATGTTTGGCACTACAAGTCAGCAGACTGGGACGGACTGCGAGTGCATGGAGTGCGTTTTGGTCGCTCGCCAAAGCTGCCGAGGGAAACTTCAGTCAGTCTTGCCTCCCGCTGCTGCAAAAACCCGACGGTGGTCTGGCCAATGGCGCTAAGGAGAAAACCGAAGTCGAAAGTTGGCACCGACTTCTATCAGAAATCACTAAATTCAGTTAGTTAGAGAGAGAATTTAGAAATTTTTTCACCAATTCGGTTTTGAGGTCAGTTTTTTTTAAATTATTTATTACAATACCTACTATATATACTTATCTACTTAGTACTAGACTGGTAATGGTATATGAGAGCAAGCATCGTCGGGAAAAAATGTATTTCAGTTCAGCCAGTTTTTAGATACGTTATGTCTCTCACTCTCCCGGACGCCATACAGGCTGTCGGCGGTCTGGCTGGCGGTAGTGGTTGCGTTCGTCAATGTATCCAAATTACAGCTCGATTGGTAACCAGAAAGTGGATCAAATTTAATTTGCAATATTTACTGACACACATCAGGACAGAGTAAAAAACATCTATCTGGCTTACTTTAAGCAGTAATAAAACAGTCTGGCAGTTAGAGATTCGTGCGAAAAAAGTTCCATTTCATATAATTCTGGAAGATCGATTGTTAAGATAGTTGGACCACTCTGGATACTTACAACTATTTGAGTACTCTAATAACCAATATAAAATCGGAATTTTGGTATTTGGATTATTTTGATTACTTTTGTTATCAAAATTTTCATGATACTGACTGTACCTGTACAGATACGATGCACTCTGATGAACGCAACAATTACCGCCAGCCAGACCGCCTGTATGGCGTTCGGGAGGGTGATAGACATACCTAACATATGTAAAAACTGGTTGATCTGAAATGCACTCTCGAAAACGTTGCTAGCTCTTATACAATTATATAAGCATACGACACTACAAGTAATGTATTTCATGTATGGTATGAAACTAAGTTTGTTCGGTCTAATATTGCAACTCGATTTTGAGGCAGATATGGTCAACCGATTTTAATAAAATTTTGCAAACACTTTCCATTTGGAAGGCAATGCATTAATATGGTACCATGGAGCTGTTCTGATAATGGAGAAGAAGGTGACCATAGCCACTCCAAAATTAAAGTTCCTTTTGTTGTGATAACCATGACCCTTGACTGAGTTTTCTGTACGGTAGGCATTATTGAGAGTGATATTTAAATAGATGAACACTAGACATAACCATGTGGTATGGTACTTAGGTACATATAGGTATACCTATGTACTATACAACACAGTCACGTCTAGTGTTCATCTATCTAAGTTCACTCTCATTATTACACCTACTAATTAGTCTCTTCCTTTCACAACCTTTGATTGGCTGGTAGACAACGCCTACAGCATTTATGCCGCTTATGCCAAGTGCATAAGCGGCATGCCTACAGCATTTATGCCGCTTATGCACTTGGCATAAGCGGCATAAATGCTGTAGGCATTCATACGTAAACTTCAATACATAAAACTCCAAATCCATTTAATGTAAATAGTATTGATTTTAGAAGTCTATGTCACTTGTTAATGACTAAAACGTGTATGCATGCATAGGGGTGTACGAGTAAACGTCGAGTACAAAACAAATAGATACAGACGAAACTGCCGGCTGCATTCAATGTTGATTTTACCGACATGCGACTGTATAGGTAGCCCTAATGTACATATAACTATTACGTTTTTACAATGACATCTATATGTCGCCGCCAACTAGCTTAATCAGCCGTTCAATTAACTGCCCAGGCAGTTAACCAAACGTTGCCATTCAATAAACGGCCTGAATGGTGTTCAGCCATTTAATTAAACGGCTAGGCAAATAGCTATTTAATTAAAAAGTTAGAAAAATGTCTTATTTCTGCATGGTTATAAAAAAGTAACCACATAGGCTTAATGCGGGAGCTACGCTCCGCTCCGCTCCCGCATTAGCCTTCTAACCTAACCTAACTAAGTCAGATTGCGCAGCTATCACAAAAAACCTATCACTAATTTTTTGTGAATAGGTACACCTCTGTCTACCCCCTCGGGGATTTACAGGTGTAAGTATATGTATGTATGTAATTTTCTATCTTATTTCGAGGTATTGCACCCTGTGCTACAGCAGTCGCTGAAAAGATCCTATCGGGCATGGAATGCTATATTCCCAACCGTTGGATCGCAACAGGAGCGAGCAAACGGCCGTGGTTTAATAGGCCTTGCAGCAAGCAATCTGCATATAAGGCTTGGACCACGGCACTTGCCAATAAGGATCCTAACATAGCTGAAGTGAAGCGGAAATTGAATGCCGCCTCGAGGTCCAGTAAAAAAGCTACTGCCAGGGCGAAGTTTGAGTTCATCGGTGGAATTGGCGAGCGGCTTACTCGTTACCCATCCGGTAGTCGAGCATTTTGGTCACTCGCCAAAGCTGAAATTTCTGTCATTTCTGCCTTCCGCCGCTGCAAAAACCCGACGGTAGCCTAGCTCATGGCGCTAAGGAGAAAGCCGATCTTTTAGATAATCTCTTTGCGTCAAACTCGACGATGAACGACGGGAATGCCGAGCCACCTATTGTCCCAAACTGTGGTACTTTCATGTCTGAAATTAAAATCACACAACGGGTGGTTCGGCGGGAATTCAAGTCCCTGGATGTTCGGAAGTCGAGTGGGCCGGATGGTATACCGGCGATGGTGCTCAGGCACTGTGCCCCCGAATTGTGCCCAGTACTTACACGGCTTTTCGCGCTCTCTTATTCCGCGAGACAAGTCCCAGCCTCGTGGAAGACTGCATTCGTGCATCCTGTGCCTAAGAAAGGCGACAGGACAGACCCGTCCAATTACAGGCCTATTGCTATAACCTCCCTTCTCTCGAAGGTAATAGAGCGTGTGATTAACGCACAGCTCCTGGGATACCTTGAGGGAAACGACCTACTGAGCGACCGACAGTATGGCTTTCGCCACCGTCGCTCCACTGGTGACCTTCTTGTGTATCTCACAAACCGATGGGCGCAAGCTATCGAGAGTCGGGGCGAGGCACTAGCGGTCAGCCTCGATATAGCAAAGGCCTTTGACCGGGTCTGGCACAGAGGTCTTCTCTCGAAGTTGCCACGCTACGGACTACCCGAGGGACTTTGCGAATGGATTGCCAGCTTTTTGTCCAACAGAAGTATCCAAGCCGTCGTCGATTGCAGCTGCTCGGACCGCATGGACATAAACGCTGGTGTCGAACAAGGGTCTGTGTTGTCCCCGATGCTGTTTCTGCTGCATATCAATGATATGCTGATGTCTGATGGATCTATTCATTGCTATGCGGACGACAGTACCGGGGATACGTGTTACACGGGTCGTGCAAATATCCCTCAATTCGAGGTGGAGAAGAGACGCGAACAACTTGTGTCTGAAATCGAGACTACTCTCTCGGGAGTATCCGATTGGGGTCGACTTAACCTAGTCCAATTTAACCCCACTAAGACACAAGTATGTGTATTCACCACTAAGAAAACCCCATTTATTGTAGCGCCGCAATTCCTGGGCACACAACTTTCCATCTCTTCGAGTATTGGGATCCTAGGTGTCGACATCTCAAGCGACGTTCAGTTCCGCAACCATTTGGAGGACAAGGTCAAGCTGGCCTCAAAGAAACTTGGAGTGCTCAACAGGGCGAAGCAGTACTTCACTGCGGGGCAACGACTTCTGCTTTTTTGGCATAAAAATATATCTTACGATTGGCCTAAGCATTAGACAGCCAGGTTGTTAAATCATGGCCTTTAATTGAATGGCGCCATTTAGTTAACTGCCTAGGCAGTTAATTGGACTAAAACACATTCTCAGAACTACCAAATATACAGGAAAATAATCATATAAATAAATCAGTCAAAGCCCTTCCGAGGAGTTTGAATACAAACATTGTGACACATGGATTTTATATTTAAGATTGTATTTACCTACCACCCAGCTACCTTCTACAATATAACTACTTGTGACAATATCGTTTCAAACATCAGCCGGGACAAAGAGCAGCGCGATAGCTGCCGCATGACGTCATAACGGCTTCTGACGTCAGAGCTTGCGTGCATGTGGGTCAATAGAACGCTAGCTCGGCCCGGGAAGCACCCGCCAGCTAGAAATAGGTCACCTCGCTAAAAATACGCACCTCTATTCAGCAACCTTTTTCACACGGTCGCATTACTCAAGCCTCCAGCCATGATACATGTCTCCAATACCTACTGTTTTATCTTAAAAGGCCCAAATACATTACATTAATGTCCAGCAGTAAAGTTAGGCTGTTTTATCTCTTCTCGTTTTTCCGAAACAAAGGCATTTGCAGTAGCGTAAACAATATTTATACAACTGAATATGTAAGCGGGTACTTTATTACCTACATCTAAGTTTTAAAGAAGCAGATTTGATAAAAAACATTTATTTAAACTAAAGCACATTTGGTTCTGCGATGTCAAAATAAAGCTATCGCAATTCTAATGTATTATTTACACAGATCCAGACATCGTCTCATAGTTTTGAGTGTAATCAATGCAACCTGCATTATGTACCAAGGCCAGAATTATGTACTCAGGTGTTTTAGACGTTTTCTTTCCATTTATTTTTCTTCAATCAGCCTGGAAGCTGTAATCAGATTTGTTGACATGTTAATGTACCTATGGATTAAGGGAAAACACCGACTCCCGTAATACAGTTTTCACAAAACTAGCTCGGGAGGCAGGGGTTTTTTTCACACATGTAAATGTATTTCTATTTGCCAATAAACATTTTTAATTTAATTTAATTGACTCTTGTGTAACTTTGTAATTTTCATCTCGTATTTTTGCATATTAACAACTAGATTGTAACCAATCTGGATCTTTCAGCCGAAAAATGCAGCCACTTGGCATGTTGATTCATTGATGAACAAATACCTTCAAGTTGCAATTCTCGTAAACGCTTTTCTCTTACTAGGAGGAGATAATGTAGAATAGGCTAGCAGTCATTTCCCTTAGGCGTTGTAAAGGCAACTACGTACGGTCAAACGGCAAATTGCTTTCTAGAAAGCCAGATTAAAAATACCTACGATTCCTGTTGCAAAGATGTTCTTCGCCAACTCTATTAAATATACTGCGTATCACATATAGGTACCTACTGTAGTTACAGAAGAAATTATCGAATGTCATAATGATTATGAAATGCTTCCCTGTCAACATTTTCACAACTTTGAATCATTGTTCTTCTTAATTTTTCATTGTACACAAAAGTAATACGTCATTAATTTTTACACAGACATACATGGAATTTTATGTTTATTTACTAGATAAATAAATATATATATATCTAGATATAACGCTAGCTTAACTGACAGCCTCTGTGTCGTAGCGGTAGTGAACGCGGCGTCTACACAGGTGGCGCGGATTCGATCTACGCTCAGTGCAAATATTTTAATGTTTGAATGTGGATATTAGCCGTCGGTCCCGGTTTCCATACAAACATCTATGGCATTCGTTACGTGTAGTAGGAACCCTGAAAAGTCCAACAACTAGTCTAGCTGCAATGCTTCGATATCGGTTTATAGAGTTGTGGGGCTCAGATGGCAATCGCTTCACGGAAAAAATACTGCAGTTAGACTGGTGAAAGCGGTTCCCAGACTCCAAGTTGAAAGCTTCGTATGCAACTGGGATTAACTCTTGGATGAAGAAGAAGAACGTTAGCTTAATTCAATTTGAATTTTCTGCCAGGATACCTTTGAGTTATAACGGAAAAAGTAGAGTGAAATGTACCATAACGCAAACTATTCAGTTTATAAATTCGTTGATGCTTTCGCTATAAGTATTTTATATTTTAAATCCTTTATCATAACGTGGAAAGGCTTGATGCACTCCCGTAACTTCATCACTAATTAACAGACATAGTTCAGAGTAAACCTATTACAAAATAGAGAATGGACGTCAAACAGCAAATTGTATTACACATCCATTAGAGGACCAAGCGACATCCTCGCAGTAAGTGGGTTAACGATAATCTACCTCGCACTAGCTACCTACGGTTACCAAAATTGCTTAATACGCCATTTGCTGAAGTGATTCTGTATAATGATGCTTTCAGCATTGGTTGAGTATAGTACTAAATCAACAAACTACTATACTATTTCCTGTTCAGCCACCCTAAACAAGTGGTAATTCGTTGGCCACGGTAATGTTGAGTAGTATGATGAATGTACGGGATTGACATATATTTAGCCTTTACAATGTTTAAGACAGTCGTCAACATATGACACTTATATAGAGAGGGAAACCTATTTTCTGAATTCGCAGAATAGCCCTATCTAACACTGTCCTGCCCCTCTAGACAAGTGGCAATTCGCTAACCGGCGTTTGGTGGAAAAGAATGACGAATGTATGGGCTTTGACGTAAATGACAGTCGTTAACGCATGTCAAATACGTCAAATCCTTATACATTCGTCATTCTATTCCATCAAACGCCGGCTAGCGAGTTGCCACTTGTCTAGAGGAGCTAATTACGGTCGACATTTCCACATTTCGTTGTCATCACTGTTTGCCGCATTAGGCGCCATGGAGTAAGTAATTCGTGACCTTGTTTTATATTGTGATTTATTACATATAAATTTCTTACGAAAGTTATATTACTAGAGGTGCTCCGAAATATTTACGATATATGAAAATTTATTAGCGCTGACCTTATTATACTAACACTAAGTAAGTTTGATTGCGGTTTGGGGATATTTTTAGGCCCAAACCAACCTCCAATCTCATCTGCGTACTGGTACATACATATATAGCTGATTGAGGGACGACGCTACTTCCTCTAGAGTTAGCTCCCACAAGTATATAATAATATACCACAGTAAGAGTAAGAGTGGAAGAATGGACCTCGGGCACTAACTTACAAGTTTGGAATGTTGAATGTTGTGTTTGAAGGGGCTAATTCTGTAATGATAATGGAATTGAGTACACACATTCATTTATTATGTAAGTGAAAACAATATTATTTGACATACACATGGCTAATAAATAAACTTTATGATGGCGAGACGGTAAAAAAATAAAAGTTTTATTATGTTACTTAATGCGAAGTGTCTTTACGTACAATACACATAGGTAAGAATATCTTTTTATTTCTAGTCTACATACATAATCATACAATAGGTATAGTTATAAAATTAGAACGCAGTCACAGAATAGATAAAAGACGCAGCAGCACACCTCGGAAGCTCTCGGAAAAATGTATGAAACAATCGCGTTGTAATTACTACAAACATAGCTCGTGTACATGCACGGTAGTGTTGATGTGTGAGAAAATTAGAAATGTCATGGATGGCACTATTTGAAATTTAAGCTAAGTTTCGAGTGAGATAGCGTGATTTTTCTCACTCTATCCGTTGGTGTCATGATTTACGTCACATCCGACGGAGGCGACAATCCTGCTGTTACAAAAAGTCATATCAGTGATTTTCGCTTCGGAAGAAAAGAATATGGCGATACATTTTGGTCCTGTCAAACAACAGAATTGGCACAAATAACAAAACAATACTACAACACGACTTTGATATGTTTATAGAGTAATTAAAACCGATTGTGTTTATAAAAACTAGCTGTTGCTCACGGTTTCGCCCGCGTGAAATTTTTCATTAATTATAAATATTCTCCGTTCCGTTCGGTCTATAGGGCACATTTCTAAACCGATTGTCACCAAACTTGGCATACATGTTCTTTGATTTAAAACATAATTTTTGCCTAGAGCTTTTTTAATCGGCGGAGAAAAGTGGTGCCTTTTCTGTCGCGTTATTTATGAACGGATATTGATGATTTTTGGCTGAAATATCCGAACATGATTTCTTACAGGTAGTTGTGGAAAAAAAAACATGAAAAAAGGGGGAGACGTTCCTTGTGGCTTTTTTAAGAACGGGTTGTCATTTTAAGCTATTGCATAGCTTCTATCGAGGGCCTTGAGCGCGGAGACCGAATCCAGAAATTCCGTAACAAAAAAACCTCACGCTCGTTTCTTTTCGGCAGTCTTCGACACGGTGTTCGTGTGCGTGCAACTAGCCGTATTGTACGACTCTACGAAGCTCGCACGAATCGAGACGAGCTGCTCCGAAATCGGACGAATAGCTGTACTTGTAAAATTTGTCGATAATCACTTCTTAATATCGTTATTTTTTTTTAAATGAAAAATTTTGTTTTGGTAAGTCATTACACTATTTATACCTAATTATTTATACCTATTATTTATACCTAGATATTTTCGTTTTATAGAGAAGAAAAGCGTAAAGAGCTAAAAAGAAAAAAACTAATGCACGTCAAAGGGCATATTATCATAATTGCATAAGTTGATACAAAATGCTATGCTTTACCGCGGCAGTCCCCGAGTGCCACACGTCTTTTTTTTTATTTATTGGTAAAATATCCAGAGGGCTATAAAATAAAGATACGTATCGTATAAAATAAATATAAATGAGGATACCAGATTTGATCTCCAGATGCCAAAAAATGATCTGGAAATCTTTACAGAACTACTAGTATTTATCCCTTAGTAATTAATGCTCCATTGCCAAGGGTGAGGTAAAACATTTCTTTATAAATGGTGTTTTTATTACTTACCAAGGTTTCTGAACCTCAACTGATCGAACGGATCTTATGCCCGGTTTTTGTAATAACTATCCTCATAGTATACTTTGTAATAACTAATATTTTTGTATATTATTTTGAATTGTCAACGGCGAGTAGGAAATTAGAAAATTGGCAGTTGAGCACATTTTAATTTAATAGTGTTAATTTATTTAAGTATCAATTATAATTTATACTAAACGGAAGTTCACGGAAAGATATTTATTTAAAATTTATAGAAACAAATGGTTTTAACCGCTCTATACTTTATAAAATTTAAGAATCATAATTTTGACAGCTCACGCCTATGAAGTATGGCTTTTTTTCGATTGGAATGTATCACATTTAATGTCGTCCATCGTGGATTCCGTCATTACCAGGTACCGCCCATTTTTTAACCCTAGAACGTATACTAATCTAAATCTGCATCATATGCTTTTGAGTTATAATCTTTATAATCTTATAAAAATAATAATTAAGAACTGGGTATTCTATCCTTAATTTTATAGACCGTGTTAACCTTCTGGGTGAAATTTAATTCCGGTTTACAACTATCCAATGTAAGTAAATACTCACTTAAATAAATAAATAAAATCATAGTTTTCGAATAGTAATAAAGTAATAAGAAAAAATTATGTTAATATTTTAATATTTACTTATTTAATGCCACTAAAATGCAGTTCCTAAATAATTAACCTATAATCAATATCGGTCCACTATAATGTCACTTAACACGCTAGTTCTAAAGTTATTTTCTAAAGAACCCGGACCATATGAAAATTATTATAATTTATAAGATGTTTCACCCATTTATTCCTGGGCGAACCTGGCATCCAGTTCATTAGTTTTTTTTTTATACTGTTCATTGATGACCCTTGGTGGAACTTGTTGTTACATTTATATTGAGAACACTTTATGAGTTATTTATACAAAAAGGCAAGATGCATTTGAGGGTTAAATTTCACTATAGTCATGTGTGAAAGAGAGGACGCCTTAAAAACCGAAGCTAGCCGAACTTTTCACTCTTCTTCCCGAAGTGCCGTTCCTACACAATTTACTAGCGACAACCTTTGTTTTAGGCGCCCATGAAAGCACCCATGATTTTGACGTGCGGGGAGAGGAAATGAAATCGGTGGGAGGGGGTGAGCTTCCATTCTGTACGCTAGTACTATTATCTATTCTGTGGCAGCAGTGTCTGTATAAACATTAAAGATTGAAACATACTGGGCTATGTCACGTTAACGATTCTAATTACAAAGTATCTAAGTACAAGTATCTGCGGCCTTAATTAAGGGCCAAGGCCGGTCAAGGTCTCAGACATTGTCGTTCTAGGGCTCACCTGGATCCCGGGCCTGTACTTTATGGCTGACATATCGAGTTATCGTTTAGAGTCTGACATCTCATCTCACGGTTATTGTCGAGAACCAAGAACAATAAAAGGAAAAGAATCAGAAATCCTTTTCTCGAGTATTGTTTCGCAAAGTTGTCGTTTAGGAATCGTCTAATTTCGAATATTCTTCGTACAAATTTACTCTTTTCTAAAAAGTGAGCATTATTTTTTATTTCGTAAATAAATTTAACGTCGACGGAGCGAGAATGGCTGGAAATTTCGTTCTTAAAATGCTCTCCAGACTAAATTAGACAGTATTCGAGGCCTTGATTGTGGCAAATTTGTCCCTATTTCTTCGTCTCAAGTATAGGTGATTAAGTACACGAAGAGCGTTTCTCGTCCCTTGACCCATTTCCGTGCACAAGGGACCCGTGTTCCCAGCACATGTAGAAAAAAGATATCGTAAAATAAATGTACGCCAATATTTTCTTTCTTCTGTAGACACAGCCGAATAAGGAATGTAAGGGTAATTTATAGATACTTATTTTCGTTTTTGTTTATCTCTATTTTCATATTGTAAGCTTTCAAGAAGATAATATTGAGGAATTGTATTGTAAATTGTCGTCCAATATATAATATAATATTTTCACAAAGTTTCACATACTTTTAAAATCATTGAACGTTTGTGATGGAAGTTTGTTAATCAATCACGCGCAAAAGGATAAACAAAAATTAGATATAAGAATAGACTATAGACTGAATTAACACAGGTTGGTCCTGGGCGACAGCTAGTACTTTATCAATACAATGCTAATGCTGGTACGGATACTATTCTAAATAGGTACTTTAATAAAGTGTTTTTGTTTTCTAGCCAACTACCTACATTATTACCCACATCGCAAAGAGCTGTATCTGTCCTCTCTAAATTACTCGTAATTCACTAAGCTTGGAACAATTTATTGGTAAGATGCTAATGTCTAGTCAATCTCGTAAACAAATTACTAGGAAGACATTGAATAACGATGTGTCTTATTCTGTTTTACAATCCATCACGTATACTCATTTATCTTATAAATAGTGCTGTTGAACAAAGCAAGGGAATGGCAAAGCATTATTACCTTTAATGGTGGCACTTCACATAGTTATTTGCATTTGTGTATTTTACATATTTGATAAACAACTACCATGTGTGGACAGTAAATACGAGTATGACAAAATATTGACCTTATTGCTCATTTGACAAATGTGGCCAATACCAAATACGGGGACAATAAACGAGTTATGTAGTTTATTCTGTACGACCCGTTGTACCTTTTAAGAGTAGACGAAATGTAACAATTCACATGTGGCATGTGGCACCTCTTTGTAGTGAATACTTTTTTGTGAAGAAATTGTATGTGTCTGTATTTGCATGTTTGCACGTCCGTCAAATATTTTGCCAAGTAAACACAAATAGCCATGTGGCGTGCCATCAATCAATCAATTAGCCCACTGCAGTCCACTGCTGGACATATGCCTTTCCCAATGCGCGCCACTTCACACGATCCTCATCCTTCCTTCCTCGTGAAGTGCCATCATAAAGTGATAATCAAATACGCCTGTTTTCGCTCGTCTTGTTTACTTTTTTTGAAGAAGTTTAATGAATATTTCTTAGCAATAATTTAAGACTTATTAAATACTATTTAAATTTTATATTATAAGAAGAAAAAAAACATTATGAAATATTAATTCCATTACGGTGACCCACAGGAATGTTGCACAAACTAAAAAACCAATTTGGTATTTTCTGAGCCAAATATAATAATATACTTTCAGTCATTCTTTATTTCTGTCGTAATTCGGTAATAAATATTTATAACTACATCTATTCAAAGTAAAAGTACAAAATTTAATTATGTGATAGCGAAGATAAAAAGTCTAAGACAAAGATCAAAATATTCTGCCATCTATCATTAAACTAGAAATTAGACCTTGAACGGCAGGTATGAATTCCTGTGTTGTACCTAGAAACTTGGCAAAATTTATTACCCAATGTAACATTAGTAATACATAGAGTAGATACATTGTGAAGAAGTATAGCGTTGGATATTTGTAGTAGTGTTATTGCGAGGTTATTGAATTTCATTACAAAATAAAATTATTTATATGAAATTAAATTATTTGCATATTTTAGGGTTACATATACTCATTCGAGATCAACTACTGGATACAATAACAACAACTTACTATGAAAAACGTGTCTGCAGTATCACGGACGAGCCGGATTCCACGGTGCGTAGTCCGCAAAATCGTGCACGCGTCTAATAAAAGCACAGCTTGTGGAAAGTGGCCCTCATGGACTTTTCTGTAGACTTCAGCTATAAATCTTCTGTAGAGCTTCTTACCATTTATCAGACCGCGTGAAGGGTGTAGTCATATTAGGTTACTACAATTCATTGTAGTCCCATAAAATTAGTGGAAGTTTTATTTAAATTAAACAACGAGGACATTGAAAATTTGATAAAAATTAACGAAAAATTTACGAAAGGTAGTGGGTAAAACTCTTACTCAGCTAATAATTAGAATATTTTGTTATACAAACGGCCCTGTATGTCTAACATCTAGAGGTAAATGCCAAAACTTGTAGGTAGGTACTATCTAACAATCGGAAAAAGTAGGTCGTTGTAGACGGTCAATAGTCATTAGTGAGATGTTCACTGAACCGATTTCTTGAAGATTCGTCAATGTACGTAGAGGGCTCTAAGTGGTTCTATTAACCTTATTGAAGCGAAAATTGGAATCTTTATTGTAATTTAAAAGAAATAAACATTAATGACGCTTTAAAAATACCCATAGAGGGTATCGTTAGGAATTGAAGAATTGTTATGCAAATTCAAATTCATTTATTTGCTCAAAAATGTGGTTTTTATTATCATGTTAATATTTGGTTTACATGGCTAGTGTATTCTTGGCTCCCTTTTTACATGCGGATACGGATATCCCCTCGGGTTGTGGAGGTAGTTATGTTACTCGAACCGGCTAAAACCGCACGCCGTCTTAAGTTTTTAAGATTACCTTAGAACAAATATAGCTTGGATTGCGACTGAACCAAGGCCATCTCCGGTATCGAGACATCCCCTCGGTTATTCTTGAATCATTTGAGTACAGACGTTATATGCAGTAAAATTAAGTCTTTGTTAAAGAAAAGAAATATTTGGTCTATGTTAAATGACATAAATGGGTGTAACCAGAATAACTTAAACCTAATTGGGGTGGGTGGTACAGACAACATCGAATCATTATAAGCAGACCTCTGTCAAAATTGCCTCAACAAAAGCCGACCCTAGCTAATGGCCAGAGAGATAAGCAACACAAATAACAATATCTCGCCATCACAGCTTTTGTTATAAACAGAAATATCTGCGCCTGACGCGACAGAACTGCCTTTTATTTCGTACGATAACATATTAATTATAACAAAAAATCCTATTGGGTTTTATGCAGGATTTAAGTAGCCTAAAAGTAAAACTACGCAATGTTAAAATTGGCAACATAAACCGTATTCTTTAGCAGCTACACATTGTATGCATTTTGTGCTTGTTATTTTGTAACAGTCAGAACAGGTACAGAAAGTTATAAGTAGTAAGTAAGTATCTCTTAATTACTAAACTGTGTGGTTTCCGGCATAGAATAGTACCACTCCATCTTTTCTCGTGGATGTTGTAAGAGGCGACTAAGGGAAAACCAAAGGATGGGCAGCGGCGTCTTTTGTGATGCATCCTTATAAATACTTTAATACCGCGCTCGCCAACCCGTTTGCCAAGCGTGGCGAGTATGGCAAGAAACCTCCCAAATGAACGGACAAAAAAAGACCAGGCCCCGCTATTCCTGGCTCCGGTAGCGGTCATGGTAACGGCGGGGTAGGGGGTGAGAAGAATCCCCGGCAGAGATTCGGCTACCACCCCAGACGGAAACTGGCCCTGGTAACACACAACGTCAGCACGATGAGCTCGTTGAAGTGGCAGTGGGCGGGACACATAGCGCGCAGAACAGATGGCCGATGGAGCAAAAGAGTTCTGGAATGGCGACCGCGTACGGGCAAACGCAGTGTAGGACGCCCAACGGCTAGGTGGAAGGACGACCTCATCAAGGTCGCCGGGAAGCGCTGGATGCGGGCTGCTTTGGATCGGTCATTCTGGAAGTCTATGGGAGAGGCCTATGTTCAGCAGTGGACTGTGTATGGCTGATATGATGATGATGATGATGATGATCTCTTAATTGTGTACACCAAGGACCAGACATTTGTTATTAAACATAGACATTGGGCGGCATTATCGCACAGTGGCAATCTCTTACAGGCAATCTTTGGATGAAGAAAAGAGATAGAATCCATATTTGGGTAGTATGGTGTACAAAGTCCTAACAATATTTATTAGTAGGTACTATTTACATAGGTGTCGGAATTTTTATGAGTAGGTACTCGCAGTATATATACACCTAAATGTACATACAATTTATTAAACATACCTATACATATAAAGGTACATATACATATACCTATATACATACATCCATACATACATACATACACATATACATACATACACACATACACCTCATCATCATCATCTTAGTGTTGATCCCAGTTTACAGTAATGAGTGGTGCGACATTTTATATTCCATACACATGCACTCATTTCATGTAATAGACACCTAACCGTATTATGTATCTATCGTGTAAGCTTCTTGCTGTCAAATGCAAATCAAGTGGGAAATGAGAAATTTTACAATTGTTAACCCAATTTATTATTTACTAGGCGGATCAGAGCTTCATTTCAGAGTGAAGCTGAATTCTTTAAAAAAATCTACTCGAATTTTTCATACGTTCGTAGCCTAGTGTCACAGCAAACTTTATCAGTAAAATTTCTGAAAATCCTTTTTTAGTTTGTAAATTTTTTTGACCAGCAGTTTAGGCCCTGATCAGCGGATCTACAGAGGACAGAAAATGATTAGCGGATCGAATCAGTCAGTAGGGACAAGTCATTTTACATGTACAGATTAGCCTTAATCTGTACATTAAAGTTACTTACATGCTTATTGTAATCACCGTCTTAAGTTCGTAAATCGGCAAGCATTTGGTTGGACAGAAAGTAAAATGAGAAATTTTATTTGATAATATACTCGTATCTTATCGACGTAATAAGAGTCTAAAATGTCCATGCCCTTAGTTATTCAAATCATAACATCCATATAACGAAAACAATAAGGGACTACGTCTTCAAGATTTGAATAAGACAATTCAACTGAGCGCGCACATCAGAACTTCAGCTGTTCTACTTTTGTTCCGTGTTAACTGTTATTACAAAACTTCGTTTTAGGGTTGTCTCTATGTAGTTCAACTGTGCAATAAAAATGCTAATACAATGAGCCCCAAGCCTAACGTTCCTGCTTATATGAGTGAGCTGAGAATAATTTTGATTTTATGCATACAAGAGATCTTATGAGCGCTAACAAGAAATCAATCCAGGTTGCAGCACACTGCGAAAACAAAATTTGAGAGTAGTGTAGGAGAAGATAATGAAACAGATACGGAACAAGGCCAAAACATTGAACCAGTTCATCATCTCTAACGTTAATCCTAGTTGCATATAACGCTTGTACTTGGAACCCAGTTTACGATTGACTATGTTTTCTCCTCATGGTGTGCCTGAGAAACCAAGAAGCATACTTTTTACTTAGCTATTTTAGTAGACTGACCGGGTACTGGCGTAACCCTACATCACAATACGGAGTTTTATACAGTAATCTGTCTTTATGAATCTACCATCTCAAGCCTAAGTTCGCTTATATGGGTCGGGAAACTCTGATAGCAATTCCTCAGGGCAAACTGCCTATACGCTGAACATTTTGAAAATTTCAGACAATCTTTGAAAGCATCCTTTGATATTCTGTGAGTGCTCAATTTAGGATGAATACTATGTCATGTACTGTAGGTAATAGGTAAGTAATACAACATTCATGTTCTGAACTATCTCGTTTCATATTTATATCAATCAATCAATATATTTATACTTGCTTTTGCCCGCGGCTCCGCCCGTGTGGATGTCGGTTATCGCTATAATATCGGTTATCGTAATACATTGTAGCCCATGTGTTATTCTGATGTATAAGCTATATGATTGTAAAATTTCATTAAAATCCATTCAGTAGTTTTTACTTGAAAGAGGAACATACATCTATCCATCCATTAAAAACTTTCGCGTTTAGAATATTACTCGGCGAACTTCGTACCGCCAATATTTTTCCGCCCGCGTGGCGTGAGATCCCGTTCCCGCTGCACCCTCTATTATATTAAATATGTATTATACATATACACCTTCCTCTTGAACCACTCTATCTATTAAAAAAACCGTATCAAAATCCGTTGCGTAGTTTTAAAGATTTAAGCATACAAAGGGATATAGGGACAGAGATAGCGACTTTGTTTTATACTATGTAGTGATTAGGATAATATTATGTATTATTTTGGGTAAAAAAAAATAGATCTCACAATCTAAAGTAAAATTTAATTCATACTGCTAACCTACTTTCTATTTCAAGAGCAATGAGCATTTTCACAAACTTCTACTGTAATAAAAATGTAGGTAGAATTTTTCGAGCGGGTTTCAATTTATTCTTCGTTCGCTGTGAAAATTTATAACGAAAAACTTCCAGACTCTTGGTCTGAATTTTTCAGATAATTTTAAATTGTTATATTATTACGATCAAAATATATTTCTGCCTAGCTTCTTCGTACCTAGTTAATTTGTTTTATCTTTCGCAGAGTGAAATTTTACCTAATGATGAAATTGCTATACATCACATATACAAAAATCATATTATGTTACCCAAAAACAGAAACACTGATTGGATTAGGAATAATTAGCATTGTTTAGATAAACAATACTAAAACCTAATTTAAAAAGAGGCCGAGTGCGAGTTGGACTCGCTCATGAAGGGTTCCGTAGTAGCAAGTAATGCAATATAAAAGTGTTGTATTTCAGTTTGAGTTGATTGAATGGAAGGTAAATTGCGGTTTATGATTTATGACGTATTGAAAAAAAAGACGAGTTGCACTCTGGGAGTGCCGGCAGAAGTGAAAACTTTTTCTTTCTTTCTTTCTTCGTTATATACAGAGAAAAAGATAAAAAAGAACATACCATACCATACCTATAATATAGCGCTAATCATAGAACCTATCACTTACTTTCTGCTAATTTTCTGTCAGAATAAATTAATAAATTATGAAAAGAAAAATCACAAAAAATAATAAATTACAGAAAGAAAAAATAATCATAAAAAGTAATACATTACAAAAAGAAAAAATAATCACCAAAAGTAATAAATTAGAATAAGAAAAAACAATCACAAAAAATCCCTGAAGGCCAGCTGGTTTGAACCCGATACTATCTGAAACTATAAGGACTTACAGTCGTCGTGCTTACCGTTTAAGCTACGACGCTATCTATCGTAACTTGCAAAATAGATAGTCTATACCTAATCTAGTATGACGTCAGTCGTCGGTTACGGTTCAAAGGTCAACTAATCCTGACGCTTTCTTAACATTTTACACCCATCCAACGCCGCTAAAGAAGTTTTCACTTCAAAAACTTATTTAAGGATTTAAGGGAAACAAATTGATTTTCTGTTATAAGTATGGGGAACCCTCAAAATTTATTGTTTTTTTTTCTATTTGTGTGTGAAAATCTTAATGCGGTTCACACTAAGGTTTGGGATAGGAAGTTGGGGCATGGTCTTGGTGGGAATTACTGACGTAGTGAGGGTAGCTTTACCTATAAAAAGCCAAGCTACCGTCTGCTGTGTTTTGTAGTGGAACACCAATATTAGCAGAACCCCGACAAGTCTGAGTAATCCACGTCCTAGTCGTCCACCCTGGGACCTGCTGTAGCCACGCCGACGCGTGCTCACTACCTTGAGCTGCAGATGAGCTGAGGATGCAGGGCGAATGGCGAGATGGGAAAAGGTATGACGTCACTAAACCAAGAGACCACAATATTTGCAACAACTTCATACTTGAACTGCGTAACCATTTCTCCGGACTCAAAACAGACGAGGCCTCAATAGACGAAAAGTGGAATCACATCAAAGTGGCCTACACAGAAACCAGCTCTGCCGTCTTAGGACACACCACACATGCGCGAGAGGACTGAATGTCACAACATACATGGGAGTTTATTAACGGCCGAAGAGAACTTCATCTAAAGCTACTTGCAACCAACAACGAGTCACGACAAGCCGATCTCAGACAGCAATACCGTCAGATTCGCAAGAAGATCTATCGTAGCACGCGAAAAGATAGGAGGAGGATGTGGGCTGATGGTGTTGCTGATACCGCCCAATCCGTTGCTAACTCTGGAAATCTGAGAGAGCCGTACCACAAAACACACCAAGGCTTTTAGATATAAATGTCGATCCACCCTCACACGAAAAAGTAGGGAGGGCCATCCTCTCTTTGAAAAGCGGCAAAGCTCCAGGACTCGGCCTTATAACTGCGGAAATGCTGAAAGCTGATCTTATATCCGCCGTAGAAGTGCGAACACCTTCGATTGAGAAAATCTGGACAAAGTAGGAACATCCGGACGACTGGAACAAAGAACTTCTTATGATTGTGCCCAAAAAAGGTGACTTAAGCCAATGCGGCAACTGGAGAGGCATCACTTTACGCTCGATCCTTTCTAAGATCTTTTGCAAAATTATCTTGGACAGACTATCGGGGGCCGTTGAATCGTTGAACCTCTTCTACGCAGGGAGCAGGCTGGCTTCCGCCCCAACCGTTACCCGTTACTATCTTACCTTTGTAGACTTCGAAAAAGCTTTCAATACACTGAGATGGACAAGCATATGGTCACGACTTCACGACATTGGAGTCCCACCGAAGATAGTAAACTTGCTAAAGGCCATCTACCGGAAATATTCTTGTAGAGTTACCTACAACGGCGACGGCCTAATATCTAAAGATATTGCGGTGCACGCGGGCGTTCGTCAAGGCTGTTTGCTGTCGCCTCTCCTCTTCCTGGTTGTTCTCGATGAGACTTTGCGTCGCGCACACCACAACAGGCGGCGCGGGATAGAATGGGGTGTAACCAACGTTTTAGAAGACCTAGATTATGCCGATGATCTATGCCTGCTGAGTCATACACTCCGCGATATGCAGCCCAAGCTGAATGACTCTGCCGGGAGGCGAGCAATACGGGACTTAAAATTAACACTCAGAAGACCCAAGAGATAAGAACTGGAGTCGAGAACAGCACGTCGTTGCAGATTGGTGCAGTGGAAGTGGAGCGAGCCCACAAGTTTACTTATCTCGGGAGTGTCGTGTCGGAAACAGGGGGTACCGAAGAGGATATCACTTCACGAATTGCCTAGGCCAGAGCAACCTGTGTGCGTCTGTGACCTGTGTGGCGGTCACGGAAACTGACATGTCGAATTAAAATTAAATTTTTGGGTCCAATGTTAAATCCGTACTACTATATGTGTGTGAGACGTGGAAGGTGGCAAAAGCCATCTCGCACCAGCTCCAGGTTTTCGTTGACCGCTGTCTTCGCCAAATACCGAAGGTATTTACTGGCCGAGAAAATCTCTAATGAAGACCTCTTGGAACGCTACCGCGAGACTCCGATTGCCCAACAAATTAAGCGTCGCAAATGGAAATGGATTGCCCACACTCTTCGACGAGACCCCGATCATATCCCTAAGCAGGCGCTTGACTGAAACCCTCAAGGCAAACGCAAACGTGGTCGCCCTAAATAGTCTTGGCGACGCACAGTGACAGAAGAGGTGAAGAAGATAGGGAAAACGTGGAGTGAGATAAAACGCGAAGCTCAGGACCGCACGGAATGGAGAATCACTGTGGACGCCCTCTGCCCCATCCAGGGGTCATGGGATATTAAGTCAAGTCAAGTCACTAAGTTTCAACAGCATAGTTCTTATAATTTTGTAAAAAAGGGGCTGTGACATACGGACAGACAGACAGATAGACATGACGAATCCAAAAGGGATCCGTTTTTTGCCATTTAGCTACAGAACCCTAAAAATGAGCATAAAACGTGGTATTTTTTTTATATTACTTGAAATGTCGTGACCTACCGGCTAAATCCCAAGCGATCTGATTCAAATATTAGTATCTGAGAATATATTGGCATAGAAATCGTGGGTTCGTTACTACTTATTCCCATATCTCCCTTTACCGAGTCCCCTTGACAATTACTTGCTATCGCTTCCCCTAAAATTGGTCACAAATATATTTAAATTCCCTAGGAATACATATATTTTACTGATCGTCCTTAATACAAAATGTTACAGAATTAGATTTCCGATAATGTAAGCACCGTTACAAAGTTAACCTTTATATTACAACGTTATTCAACTTTCCCGAACCTAAACCCTGCCTTGACCTATATCCACCCTAATTTAACCCCTCACCGACGTTTGTGCGCGTAAATATATTACTAGTTTAGACCAAGAAGATGTTGCGCAAAGATTTCAAGCAATTTTGAACTATATCGTGAATGGTTAAAATTAAAATTTGTGATTCGTTGGATGACATAATTGTCTACGAAAGTGTACTAAGGGAACTATATGAGTAGGAAGGTAAGCCTCTTAAAGTTTTACACTCAAAGTATTAAACATTAAGTCGTTTAAGTCAATTGAAAAAATCGCTGAGGTGCGACCCCGACTTGCACTTAATAAGGTTCGGTACACAACTGGAGTATAATTTAGCATAAAATTTAAGCTATATCAATTTAAGCTGTATCACCAAACTAAGTTTTTATTCTCATTTTTGTGATGTAGGTTGGTGTAGTATGTTAAACATATTTAGATTTTGTTCTGACTGGGTAAACCTGAAAAAGATTAAAAAGTCAAAAAGGCAGGATCCTGTTGCATAATTGCTGACAAAATAAGAGGCAACAAGCGATCGCAATTTGTGCCGTCCGCTTAAACAAATAGGTAGGTGTACTTGCTTACTGCCTAGATACTTTCCACAAAAAATTTTGTTACGACTAATTGATAAAAAAATATTCACAAAACCTAATTTACTGAAAAGTGCCTTCGAGGAAACGTCTAAAGCTTTAACAGTTTAATAACGTTATATTAAATCCTTAAAGTAGTTCATTAAAGGTATAACAATTTATTATATACATATATAAAAACTTCTCCCAAATAAATTCCTTCATCGTTGTAAATTAATTTCTGGATTTTGCCTGTCTATAACCATCATATTTTTTTCATTATACAACGCAGCGTTATTATATAATAGTCCTCATCTTAAATTCAAGGTATTTTATTATAAAATAATTGGTGCCAGTCACTCCTGGTGACTTAATCTTCTGAAGGCGTTTTCATTATTATCTTCTCCTATACTAAACTTCTTCATATTATACTCGTATTAACAATTTCAATAATGATAACCTACATTTTTTTTTCAAAAGAAGTATCTTTAAAAATCTTTTCAGTGCGAAATAAATTTCATTTAGATGCTAAGTATATATACTTACCGACATTTTCTTGTTATTTTAATAAAATTAAGTTTAATGAAGCTCAAGTTATAGAGAAAATTTTAATTAAATTACTTGTAACTAGAACATAAAGCTAAATTTCGCAAGAAATCTCAAGAAAAACCTGAATTTCCCGATGTCTATAAAAATAGAGATAATAAAAAGCGAAGAAAATTCAAGATCAAAATCTCTCTAACAATATGAAATTACTTTCGGTTCAGCATTTGCAAAGTTTCGCGAGCATACCAGATGTTATTTATTGGCAGAAACCACGAGGACGAGTGTGCCGAAACTGTCGTTGTAACGAAAGGAAGTTTTGATGCTCGTGTTTTAATGAAAGTTAAATAAAGAGACTATGGGAGCACTGTAAAATTAATAATATAAAGGTGTCTAACGGCTAGCGGTTGAGACAGAAATGAAAAGATAGATTAACAATTATCGATTATAATAGATAAAGAGCGTTACATGAATTTAAGTATCTGGTATTATAGAAATGAATCTCAGGGTGGATTCGCAATAAATATTCTGCCGAGGCGTTGTTTGATCCGTTGTGCAGAGATGGTGGTATGCACTTAGCTAGTTCACTCCCGGCTGCTGATGTTGCCGGCGTGCCAGGGTCCTCGCTGGTGTGCCTCACGGCCGAATGATGGCGTGAAGCCCGGTGCGAAGACCCTGGAAAAAGAAAGAGTGCGGGTCAGTATGTCACATGGGAACTACGTCCAGTGACCCGCTAGAAATAATAGCAGGTGAAGATAATCTCCCCAGCGGCAGAACAGCGTAGCTAGAAGCTAGAAGAAAAATTAATAATTACGCAGCGCAAGCTGGTGACGTGACCTCCGACCGTAGAGGTCATCGGTCTCGTGGCAGTAAATAGTAGGCTGAAATAGCACATACTAGAATCATAAAATAATAAATTAAAACATAGATAGGCCATGCGTATTAGCAGGCATAAAGCTGCACCGCTGGAAAGTCTTCACCTGTAGAAGAAGTAGGAAATGTTGATCTCAAGACTTACCCGGTGCCGACAGCAGTTGGCCGCCGGGGTCAAAGCGACCTCCCACGGCAAGGATAGCCGAAGAAAGGGCCCACTTTAGCACCGTGAATAGACACTTAGGTAATGTCGTCCAATCTCGCTCGCACAGCCATAGACAATTTAGTATATTTAGTATCGAAACATACTAAAATATCGACTATATTACAGTATTTATTTAAAATTGATTTATAAAAAATCCACAACGTTACAATACCCCCCCAATTAGTTCTGGGTTTTTGTTACCCAAAAACCCGATACTGGACTGCTCAATGAAATGCCTGACTTACGCTTACACATACATACTTCCTTACATACCTCCCCTATTATGTTCATCCATACTTAGCGGTTGCCACTTCAAAAATGTAGCACACGCGTTCCTTTCGAAGAGAGTTTCCAGGTTAACAGGCACTGGAGACTCAGACGTAAATCGAACAAGATGGAAAACATTGAAATGTCACAGACAACAATTTCAATGGGAAGAAAAGGAGCAATCGAACCACTATATATTTTCAACTTTAAAAAGGGAAAGTGTTATGTTTTTAGTATAGGGCTTATTTTAGATGTATACATTACCGCATCTGCAATAAGGCTTATTTCACGAGTTTGCAAACCGCTCGGAAGAAGACATAACAAAAAAGGATGCAATGAGGCTTGTTTTTAAACTGAGTTTGCACGACCGCTCAGCATAATGGTATAAAACCATAAAATAGTACCCCGATACTGGTTGAATTCCCAGCTCGAAGAAAAAGGTATCTGTTGGTTTAAAACGCCAACAGATCCAACAAATGGTATAAAACCATAAAAATTCCCGGTGACTGGTTTAGTATCCCAGCACCAAGATAAGGTATCCGTTGGTTTAAAACGCCAACGGACCCAAAAACAACATCGGTTGGTTTAAAACGCCAACCGACCCACAACAACCATTACTAGGCAAAGCCTAATAATAAAGAAAACGAACATGAAGTTCAAAGTTCCATCTCAAAGAGAGGAGAAAAGAAGAAGAAAATATATAGCAGTGGTAGGGTAATAAGATTTAAAGAAAAGTTAAATTTAGTCTAGCCATATAAGTGTCATTGTCAATTACGAACAATGCAAAAGTATAATTAACTACTTTTAAAAGTTATGACCAAGTCAAATTATTATTAAAAGAGTTATTTTCAAAGGAAAATGGCTTATTATTTGACCCACATACAGTGAGTATATATGCAAACATGTGTTGCAAAAGGAACAACGAGTGTTCAAAAATTTAAAAAGTTTTAAAAACTTTCCAAAGTTTAAAAAAGTTCAAAAAAATCAGAACCTAAGGTTCAACAAACAAATTAGTTTATTTAATGTTTTGTAGTCGTTTGCGTTTTTCTTGTTACAAAAAGATCCAAAAAAAATTTTACACGTCAAGGAGACCATGAAGGCATTTTAGGGTTAACCCAAAGGATAAAAAGATTTTTTTGCAAAAAGTCAAAATTTATGAAAAATTTCTAAGTTCCAGTTTTAAGGAACAGATTTAAAAAAATATTAAATATTTTTAATTTATTTATTTTTAAATTAATTTATTTTTTATTATATTATATTTTATTTTTATTTTTATTAAGCATAATTCACCATACGGTAGTGAATAAATGTTCATACAAAAACAACAGGAACATAATAATGAAACATCCATCCCAGGAAAAGTCACACAACAGGATACAGAAGTAAATATTTAGCACAAAAGACCAAAATTTGTTATTCTCAAAAGAATAATCTTATTTTGTTTTAAAAAAAACAAGGCAATTTTGAAACAAAATTAGTAGTTTTTTAAAATTATACTACTGGCAACACTTGTTGATTGTCAAAATTATATGACGTTTGATAGTTCAAGTTACATTTTTCTTTCAGAACAAATTCAAAACAAAGTTTGATGAAATTAATTTGATGTTCTATTATTTTAAGAACCAAAGATATAAACAATAGAAAAACAGTACATTAGTAGGTACGTATGAAGACTATCAACAGGATGTATGAGTATTTCAAGATATAAAAAGTTTTTGTAAAAAGTGTTCAAAGTTGGGTACATGAAATTAAAGTTATAACTGTTGACCCTTTTATAGGTAAAAGTGTATATCATTACGACCATGAAGTGATTAAAAGGTTGTAGGCAGTGTACCAGCACAGTACAATAACAAGAAGAAGTTTGTAAAATACAAGTTTTAATTATATTTTAAATTACAAGTATGTGTTGGTATATACTAGTTTGCCACAACAGTGGTGTAATATTATTTAAGTGCAATGTGAAGTTTATTGGAATTAAAAATTATGATTGAAACAATAGTGATTATTAGAACACAAGAATTAATTGTAAGAAGTTAAGTTGTTACTTTAAATTAAATTTTGTTTGATTAAAATATTTTATGTGAAATATGTGATTATTTGGATGACACTGCTATATATATTTGAATTAAATGGTTTACAATAGAAGCTTACTTAACAAGTAGGTAATAACTTGATAGAAGCACACAGTTTGTCATGAAAACTCCATTAATACACAAGTCATCTTAAAACGACTCCGGGAAATGGTAATGTATACTTTAAAGAATTGAAGTAATTAGGGGTAATGATTTTAATGGCTTGAAATATACCAAACTCAACAATCCCATATGCAGAACAAGATGACGGACTATCAATTTAAGTATTTATTATCTTTGTTGTTCTTTTCAAAGATTTTTTTTTATTGTATGGAGATCTTTTGTTTTTCCTTGTATTTCTTTTCAAGGAATATATATTATTATATTTTTTTTTATAAATAAAGAAGCTAATTTGGATACAGAGATCCGACAACGAGCAATGACTACAAAACAGTTCAGTATAAAATTTAAATGGTAAAGTAACCCAAAGTTAGTAATAAGTAAAAACTATGGTGCGATGAGCGAGATTGACATAAAATGAAGTAATTTACTTCAATAAAGTAAGTAATTTACTGAAATAAAGTAAAATATAGGTAACCTGTCAGTGAATAGTAGACTACTTGTGTTTAAAACAACAAATAGTTTCAAATAAAATAATATAAACAAAATTCAACCAGCAATAGGTTGATATAATAACATATTATATGTTATTATTATGCATAATATATGCACATAAGGTAAGTAAATGTAAAAAGTATAAATTTCACTGACGGGGTACTCAGTGTGTGTACAATAGACACACCTGCACAAAAATTAATAAAAAGTAAGTAGCGAGATGATATGAAGTTGAGATCAACAAATCCAAAAAAGTATAAGAAAATAGAACTTTACTTTACCAGTGGGTATAATAGAGGTAATATACAATTCAAACAACTTAACTTAAGTACCCACATTTGGAGTAAAAAATAAAAATCACAAAAAATTGGTGAAAAAATCACCACACTGGTAAAGCAAAGAGAAATAAGAAGAAATATAATATTACGGAACAAACACACAATACCTGCGGCAGAATAATACCTTTAATGGGCGCCAATGTAACGAAAGGAAGTTTTGATGCTCGTGTTTTAATGAAAGTTAAATAAAGAGACTATGGAAGCACTGTAAAATTAATAATATAAAGGTGTCTAACGGCTAGCGGTTGAGACAGAAATGAAAAGATAGATTAACAATTATCGATTATAATAGATAAAGAGCGTTACATGAATTTAAGTATCTGGTATTATAGAAATGAATCTCAGGGTGGATTCGCAATAAATATTCTGCCGAGGCGTTGTTTGATCCGTTGTGCAGAGATGGTGGTATGCACTTAGCTAGTTCACTCCCGGCTGCTGATGTTGCCGGCGTGCCAGGGTCCTCGCTGGTGTGCCTCACGGCCGAATGATGGCGTGAAGCCCGGTGCGAAGACCCTGGAAAAAGAAAGAGTGCGGGTCAGTATGTCACATGGGAACTACGTCCAGTGACCCGCTAGAAATAATAGCAGGTGAAGATAATCTCCCCAGCGGCAGAACAGCGTAGCTAGAAGCTAGAAGAAAAATTAATAATTACGCAGCGCAAGCTGGTGACGTGACCTCCGACCGTAGAGGTCATCGGTCTCGTGGCAGTAAATAGTAGGCTGAAATAGCACATACTAGAATCATAAAATAATAAATTAAAACATAGATAGGCCATGCGTATTAGCAGGCATAAAGCTGCACCGCTGGAAAGTCTTCACCTGTAGAAGAAGTAGGAAATGTTGATCTCAAGACTTACCCGGTGCCGACAGCAGTTGGCCGCCGGGGTCAAAGCGACCTCCCACGGCAAGGATAGCCGAAGAAAGGGCCCACTTTAGCACCGTGAATAGACACTTAGGTAATGTCGTCCAATCTCGCTCGCACAGCCATAGACAATTTAGTATATTTAGTATCGAAACATACTAAAATATCGACTATATTACAGTATTTATTTAAAATTGATTTATAAAAAATCCACAACGTTACATCGTAAACCAGGATTCATAACCCACATTGTGTTTGTAATGTTGGAAAAGTTGAACAAAACTGGGTTATATAAATTCACGTTTACAATTTCTATAAATTATTTGCCTAATCAAGGGATAAGAGAATGTAAAGAGAATTGCGAACTGTTATCGTCTGACCAACTTACAGAAATGAGTAGTTCGTCAGTAAGTTTGGAAAGGATATTGCAATGAGTTAGATAGTAAAATAAAGAAAAGTAAATGAGGAAGAATAAAGTGATAGGACGATTCACTGAAATACCATAGTATTGTTTTTTATAAATGTTTCAGTGAATATTTTACATCACCAAACATCAAAAGCGCTACCAAATCTGTGCATTATTCTACCAAGATCTTTGAGGTCCTATCCAATCTCAGCTGCCGGTACACCTACTGAGTGATGGACGAGACTGTTGCGTAGGTTTTTCGGTACGGGTAAGAAGCATTAAATATCATTCGTTCCCGGCATAATCAAGATAAACCAAATCAGGAATTAAGACCTCGAATTCCTTATCTGCTTACGTGTTTCCTTCTTCCTACAGTTCCAGGACCTTTAAGCGGAGCGTAAAAAAGCATCTGATGAGGCCGTCAAGCTGAGTATAACCATTGTAACATGAGACGTGTCTGTAGTGGTAACCCTCTTTCCTAAAACTTTGCCTTCAGCTTACTTTCAGGCGAGGTAAAGTCAAATGGACGGTCCTACATAAAAAAAGGCTTTTTTTAAAACACCATTTTAATGAAGTCTCAGGGCTGGCGCTCGGATGATCAAGGAGGAATAATTACCATTTAATAAACATATCAGTACAGACGAATGATATGTGTGGAAGTATTGTGTTGTCATATTATTATCGTGAATTTGATTAGTTGAGACATTTAATGATTAAGCTATGGAACAACGTTCTCATACAATATGACAAGCATTATTAGAGCAAATAATCGCTGCTAAGATGGATGATATTGATATATTGGCTATATTGATTGGCATAATTGAATACATTGCTCAATTAAATATGGGTTCGAAGTCCGAGGATACTGATAAACCTGCAGCTTCTAAGTCTATATATTCCATTGTTCTCAATATAATTTTAGAACTCTAAAGCGAAACATAGCGAGAGCGACTGGCTTACAGCAAAATATTAGTGAAAATAATATTCTGTAACAGGATATAGACTAAAGTCAAGACTTTAGAAATAAAATAATTTAAATGTACCACCAAAAGACAAAAGAAAATTCTGAGGTACGAAACTAATTTGATTGCTGTTTTGAAACGAACTCCAGAAGACCAAAAGTGACAACAGGTTAAAGAACAGTTTCTAATTGAGTGAATATGTCACCAATATACCTCGTATTCGTATTTTTTAATATATTAGCATTACGTGAAATACATTGCTTTAAAATTAACAACTCCGAAAAGGATAGAGAAATCCAAGACGCAAACATATCCTTAAAGATGCTTCCAATTTTTACTGATTCCATGTCAAGTTATCACACGGATTTGGTAAGAGAAAAGCGATTACTTGGGTCAATCCGTGAACATGGGTCTGAACAGAGTAATAATATAAGAAAAGGAATTCATTCCAGAAATAGAAGGGGATACGTTTGGACAAAATAAATCCGAATTATTATACAGAAGACGATTATTGTGTGTATATAGCCAATGACGAGGATACTTTAACCAATGACAAGGAAAAATATTATAGTGTATTTTTTATCTTTGTATAACGAATAACGAACCATGTAAGTTAATCAACGAGTAAAATAAAATAAATTTTATTTGCATTTAATGTGTATAATTATAATACCCTACTATTGCTTAATGCTACTTGTTACCATATTTTATAAATAATTTGCTTCTATTTTGAATAAAACATACTTGTTATTAGAATTTAGTATTATTATTTTATTGACTTTCATCCTTGCTTGCATTTTGCAGCCTAGGTTCCCTACTTTTCTTTACTTCTCTTGGCTTATACCAGACCAACTGCTATAGTAAAATATTAAATAAAAAAATATTGATTACTAGCTGTTGCCCGCGGCTCCGCTTTGCTTAATGTTGAGTCAACGCTATCGAGCATTATTTTTTTCAAAAGAAAAGTAGCTAAAGTTACCCCTTATTACATCAGCTACCTGCCAATAAAAGTCCCGACAAAATCGGTCCAGCCATTCTAGAGATTAGCCGGCACAAATAGACAGATAGACAGACAAAAATTGTAATTTTCCAATTTTATTTAAATATAACTCATAACTCATAACTCATTTATTCATAAGGATAATCATTACACGTCATATATTATGTTACAGCAAGTTTACCATTTAACTTACTCGTCCGAAAAACATCTGCAATCTTTCACACATAAAATAAAAAAAATAAAAATTGTACAAATGTCAACAATGTAGCATAACAGGTTTTCGTGCAGTCAAAATAATATTATGTCAATAGTTCAAATTCTAACAATGTCAAGTTCTGATAGGAGTCAAATTGTACAAGGTCAAAGTTAAATATTTTACATAATTCCAATCATGATAACCATTAATTAACAATAAGGTTTTGAAGTTAAATTTATCAACAATTATACTTATTTCACTGTTATCAGTTCGTCAAATGAGTAGAATGCTTGCTCGCATAGCCATCGCTTCAGTCGAAGTTTAAAGGACTCTATAGTTGGAGCTGAGGTCACGTTAGGTGGCAACTTGTTGTATACTAACGGCCCCATGACATGAGTCGTCTTTTCGGATTTTGCCAGTGACCTAGGTATCGATTTCAGTTTTTCGCGATCCCGTGTGTGATACGAATGCACATCGCCTCGCTTCTATATATATATGTATGTATATATTATATGTATGTATTATATGTATATATAGACAATGATATTACATTACAAATATCATTGTGTATAGGTTTTTTTTATGTATTTGCATTTTATCGTAGCTTTTGTTTATGGAATCATTTTGTAATTATATATTTATATAAGTTAATAAATATATGAGCCTAATTAAAGCAACCATTAATTGGTACATATGGAACGCGAGTTTTAAAAGTTATTAAATAAATTTCTGTTAGAGCGAGCAATATAGTGTCATTTCGATTGCAATTATTAATGGGTACTTTCCCGATCTTATTACGGGTTCATCATTCAAGTTTACTGATAAACCCAAAGTATATAAACTAAATGATTCGCAATATACTTTAGAACTGTGTAGTGAGACATCACAGCTTGTTTACTGTAAAATATAAGTGCAAATAATATCAATATGTTGAGAGAGTGACAGTGTCTAAACTTTAACACCAAGAGACTAAAGACAATTCCGTGGGGTGAAACCAGTTCGTTTGCTGTTTTGAAACGAATTCTAGGAGAAAGATAATTCGTTTTATCTTTAGCTGTATACCAAAAGTATCCACTGAACAGTTCAAAACTGAATCAATATGATACCCATATACCTAGCAGTGGTGTTTTTAAATATATTATTACTGCATGATAGCTACGCTTTCAAACTTGAAAACGCAGATGAAATTATCCGAGATGCAGACATGATGCCCTATTTGCCCGATTCTATGTCAAATTATATCACTGATCCTGTTAAAGAAAAACGTTTGTTTGAAGTTATCCATAACTATGTGCTTGAACATAATAACCCTACTTATCAGTCGGGTAATAATAAGAACATAAAAGAATATATTCATCATAGAAATAAGAGGGATGATTCCCTTTGGAACAAAATACGAACCCAAAATTTTAAAAGGACTGGCATCCGTCCTTCTTGTACGCTTTGTTATAAAGGATGTCCTGCTGGATTTCATAAGGAAGGCGAACATTGTGCATATGACTTTGCGGATTATTAAATAGATTTGGTACAGCACAATTCTATAATGTTTTATTTTAAAACTAAGAAAGAATATATTCAAATGTATTTTTATTAAGTTTATCGCAAAATATATTTATGTAGTCTAAATAGTAGTAATGTGGAATACTATTACTATTCATTACTATTCCATACTCAATACCGTATAATTTCATTTCAAACAATTAATTTTCATCTGTAATTTGTTTTGGTAATGGTATAATTGAATCGCTGCTTTTCACAATATTAACCGGCAAATGGGTTGGTCTAGTGCTATAATAAGGATGGTAGTGAAATTAATTCTCACTTAGTGGTAAGTTAAGTTTATAGGATAAACTTAGTAATACTAGATCATACTAGACGAACAAAGGGTGCGAGTGAGATACATACACTAATATAAAAACCTATTTATAACTTTATAACGGACTAGCGATCCGCTCTGGCTTCGCACGGGAGGTTAAAGCGTTCCCGTGGAAATCCAATATTGCCTATATTACTCAGGGTGAACGTATGTAGATTTAAAATGGTGAAAGAATTTTTGAAATCGGCACAGTAGTTTTTGATTTTATTCATTACAAAGATACAAATTTTTCCTCTTTATAAAAGTAGATAGTGTAGACTAGCTTTTGCCCGCGGCTCCGCCCGCGTGGATGTCGGTTATCGCGACCAAACAGCCTATGTACTTTCTCAAGGTCTAATCTACATCGTTCAGTACGTTAGGCCTGAAACCGTAACATACAAACAGACAGATAGAGTTACTTTCGCATTCATAATATTAGTATGAATTTTATTTTATTTTATTTTATTTTATTCTTTTAGGAAAACTTACAGCTAAAATACAGGTACGAGAAGTATAACATAAAATGGCCAATTACAAGTTTCCGCCTATATACATAAATATAGTCGATACAAGATGGTAGACAGCAGTACAGTAGGCACAACTGAGATAAGTAACAAAAAAAAAATCAGGTACAGGTCAATCTAGAAAGCAGATTACATCTCATCAAAAAACGTCATACATAATTTTGCTTTCAGTTGATTAATGCTAGTGAAAAATAAATCAATGTCATACGCATGGCAAATAGAATTGAATGCTCGACACACTCTAATAAGATAGGAGTTTTGTCTGTAAGTGCAGGTTGTTAATGGCACATAAAGCAGCTTTGGTTTCCTTAGACGCACAGATGATACACACAATCCAATCTTACCAAGCAGTTCAGAACAATCAATAGAATGATTTATTAGTTTGAACAGAAGAGTCAAGTCTGCTATATTTCTACGTTCATACAATGGGAGAATATGAAATTTCCTACATCTGCTCAAGTAATTAGGTAAATAGGTACCAGATCTGAATTGTATGTAACGCAAAAATTTTCTTTGGATTGCTTCCACTCTGTCAATATATATATCATAAACAGGATTCCAAACCTGCGAGCAATATTCGAGGTGACTGCGAACAAAAGCACAATAGAGTATTTTAATAGTTTTAACATTCATAAAATCAACTGAGATTCTTCGGATAAATCCTAGAGCTTTGGCAGCCTTCTTGACAACATTATCAATGTGGTCCTTAAATACTAATTTCGAGTCAAAAACTACACCTAGATCCCTAATGGTATTCACTCTGGATAAGGGAGTACTAGACAAAGTATAATCAAAGTAAACAGGGTTCGGTTTGCGCGTGAAGGTGCATATGTAACATTTGAGAATATTTAGGTCTAATTTGTTATCTAGACAGAAATTGTAAAAACAGTTGAGGTCAGATTGTAGATTACGGGCATCTTGTAAATTTTTTATTTGGGACATAATCTTCATGTCATCGGCAAATAAGAGTATTTTAGAGTAGCTAAAGCATGACGATATGTCATTAACAAAAATATTAAATAATAAAGGCCCAAGTAATGAGCCTTGTGGAATCCCAGAGGGAATACTCCTGGCACGGGAGGAATACCCATTAAGAACAATTGTTTGACACCTATTTTCCACATAAGAGGAAACCACCTGTACAAGTTACCTCGAATCCCTATGCCGCGAATTTTACGGAGAAGCAGTGTATGATCCAAACGATCAAAACATTTGCTGAAATCGGTATAAATAATATCTACTTGACTGGGTTCTGACATAGACTCCGTTAGGAAATCACTGCATAGCAAGAGGTTGGTAGTGCACGAGCGCCCTTTCATGAAACCGTGTTGTTGTTCACTAATATGGGGTCTTAGGGTAGTGTACAGCTGCTTATGAACGATTCTCTCCAACATTTTGACAAACAGGCAAAGTTTGGATATAGGTCTATAATTCTCAACTCGGTCTCGCGGGCCTTTCTTATAGACTGGTGTTATATATGCAGTCTTCCAAATATTAGGCACTATACCCTCATTTAACGATCGCTGAAATAGTATTGAGAGAGGGGTGGCAAGGCTTTTAGCGCAATTTAATATAAGCACAGGTGGTATATCGTCAGGTCCCGCAGATTTATTTAAATTAATACACTTAAGTAAACTAAGGACATCATCCTCGCACACTTCTATGGAATATAAGTCGGACAACGTTTCACACTTGTTGTCGGAATGCTCGGAGCGCGATGCCGGCAGGTCTTGGTCGCCTGGACGTTCCAAAAAGTTGGAGTGAAAATAGTCAGTGAACATATTGCACACGTCCTCACCATTAGTGGCAGAACACTCACCGTGTTTTAAAAGGGAAGGATAGGTATTGGCTTGCCTTTTCGATTTCACGTAAGACCAGAAAGCTTGAGGCGAAATAGTTATGCCTTCCTCTATTTTAGCGATATACTGATTATACATGTCAACTTCAATCTCCTTGGCTCTTTGGCGGAGACGGACGAAAGAATTGTAGTCGGAAATATTTCCGTACCTTTTATATTTTTTGTGGAATTTAGCTTTCTCACGCAGTACTTTAATGAGGGGTTTCTTGTACCACATAGGGTATTTGGTGCATGAAGTAAAAGTTTTTGTTGGAATATGACTTGTTCTAAGTTCCTTAATTTTGCAATAAAAAAAGCGAGTAGCCTCCTCCAGCGTTCTTCCATGTAGTTCCCGATGCCAAGAAATCCGATTAAGTGCTCCATTAATAGCGTCGTAGTCACCCGCTTGATATATATACTTAGTGTGCGGTCGCGTAGGCAGGGTGGGAGATTCATCAAGGTCAGCAGATACACAGACAGCTACATGATTAGAATCAGCACGTACTAATGGGTCCGCGCAGGAGGAAACCGAGATTTGATAAGTTGATAATATCAAGTCAAGTATCCGCTTATTCACATTAACATAGCTATTATACTGCAGTAAATTACATACACTCAAAGTATCAAAAAATTTCGCTTGGATTTGGTCGGTAATGTTAGTGGGCTGAAGTGAATCATCCTCACCATCAGGGAGCCAAATTACATGGGGTAAATTAAAGTCACCGAGTATCAAAAACGTATCCGCGGGGTGGGTTTGTACCACGTCCAGAAGATTTTTATGAAAATTCGTGAGTTGAACACCTGCCGAATTACCCCGACCCTCAGTGCAGATATAAACTACACAAATGTGCATTTTATACAAAGCACTTGGCCGTCTCCTTCTTAAGGTGAGTGTTACCCATAGATCCTCGGCGGAAGAACACCATTCAGTACGTAATTCGGCAACAAGTTCACGCCGTACTGCAATCAGTACACCCCCACCATATAATTGGTCTGTAACAGCATAGTTTCTATCCCGTCTCCATACGAGGTAACGGTTGTCAAAAAGTTCACTACTCTCAATATTCTCTGTAAGCCAAGTCTCAGTCAAGCAAATAATATCGAATGAACTCAAACATATATTTCTATAGAATAATAACGTTTTTGTTCGCAGTCCCCGAACATTTTGATAGTATACACTAATAGCCATTACAAATGTATAAGGTAGTTAGCAAAAAAGTGGCAACAAGGTATAAGCAGTTCGAACATTTTATAGTAAATAATAAAAATCTATTAGTGCATAAGTTTAGTTCTTTTAAACAAAATGCGAATCTAGTGTAATGCGCGCAAAGCTGAAATTGGAACATATAATAAACAACGTCAAGCGATAAGCTCGTTAGAGGACAAAGAATGTGGCATGCGTATAAAAAATAGGTACCTGCGTATCTCAAACTTTTTGAATATAAACTACAGTATTGAATATGATAACAATGAGTGAAGATATTTAACTTAAGTATTTTCTTAAATCCTGCTCCGATCGGATGTGGTGCGTTGGTGAAGTAACATTCTTTTTTAGTAGTATTTTGCAACCGACGACCCAAACGTAAGAAAAACCCAGTTCCTTCGCAAGAGATTTAGTCTTATTCAGTAGCAGTTTGTTCTCCAACGTCAGATGGTCGTTGACATAGATCGTGCTATCCCCACCCAGGCCCAATTTACCGGTGTTAAGCGAGCTTTTCAATTTTCTGGCTGATGCCACAAAGTTGTTTTTTAAATAATTATTATGTATGGAACAGATTATGTGTTTACTCTGATCGTTGCTTCGCATTGGCACTCGAGCGATGTAATTTATTTGATCTCTTGGTATGCTACACCCTATAGCGTTTCCTATTTTAGTTACGATTTCGTAAAGATCCTCCGTGATACTAGCAGGAACACCCTTGATCTCGATGTTGTTTAGTCTTGCCCTCTGCTCACTCTCCCGTCTAAATTCTTCCAATTTGGTACAACGATCCCGAAGTATGGTGACCTCATCTTGAGTCTTCTTTAATTTTGTGACTTCATGCTCTATATTAAGAACTTTGCCCGAGAGGGATTCTACAGCATTGTCCATAAATTCAACCGTTGCCTTCAAGTCCGAATAGTCCGACCTCATCGCTTTAAGTTCCACCAGTTCGAGTTGTATGGCCTTGACATTCTCCATCAGAGCCGGCAGGTCGTCCATGCGAGCTGAGAGATTCTTCAACTCCACAAGTACGAGCTGCATGTCAGCTGACACAACATTAGGTGTAGGGCGCGGGCTAGAGGCCGCAGAATTTCTACACTGGCTGCATTTCCATGTCAACCTGCGACCGCCTAATTTTCGCCATCCAGTCTCTGTGATTCCAGCACAAGGGTAGTCAAATTCCGCCATGCAAACGGAACACTTAGCACCATCGCGAGATTCTGTACCGCAACTCTTACACATAAACATATTTGAGTAGGACGAATAAAACGATCACGGCAAAAAAACCTTGAGAAATACGAGCTATACTGCTGTTAAAACTCGTTCGCGCGTAGGTACGTGTGGACACTACACTGTCTACCGACGTACTGATTGAATTGATAAAAATAACCCACTGCCATAAAGAAATCAAATTGCATTATAATTTCAATCGCCGCAATATTATCAGATTTTAACGGAATAATATAAAAAATAAAATGATGGTTACATGTTATGTGTCAGACTGTGGTCTTACTTGTAGCAATAATCCAAATAAAAGACAATTCACATTTAAATATTATTAGTTCACACTCAGTACTTTCATGGTATTTGTTTTCGTAGACAAAATAGTTCTGTATTAGATTCAAGATAATGCAGCCAGCTCTCTATTTTTTAAATATTATACTAATTTAGAAAATTACATGTTTGTTAATAAAATATTCGTATACCAAAATATGTTACCGTTTGGCACAGGGATTGACTAAAATCAAACAATCTATCGATATGTCGATAATATGATTTGTCTGTAATAGTTTTATAATTATTTATTCATGTTAGCACTGATGGATGATCTTTAATGGTGTCATGGTATTTATTAATCTTATTAAAGTACTTCCAAAAAGGAGAAGTTTCTCAGTTCGATCAGTATCATTTTATTTTTTTATGTATGTACACCGATTACTCTGGGATTTATTATTCGATTTACGTGATTTTTTTAGCTCGATGTGCAATGGTTGCCATTTGGTCCCATAAAAATTTTATATAGTTTGTTTTAGTTGTTTTCAATTTTCAATTTTTTTTAGTTGTCTGTCTGTCTGTCTGTATGTTACGCTTTCACGCCAAAACCACTGAACCGATCTTGATGAAATTTGGTACAGAGGTATATTAGAGCTTGAGAACGGACATAGGCTACCTTAAAGGGGGAAAACATTCACACAATTTTAAGAACAGCTCATAACAAAAACTGAAAACTAAAAGATAAAAAAACTACGTAAAATATCCGACTTCAAAAACCGATAAGTACCTATAAAATAACTTAGAGAAAAATAACTAAATTTACAGATTTACTCGTCTATTAGAAATAGGTGCCAACTTTCTTTGAGGTGCCTGAACTACACAGGAATAAATTGAAATATGTCCTCTCGGGCTAGGCACCGATTTCTAACATATCAGTAAATCTATAAATTCAGTTATGTTTCTCTAAGTATTTTTATACTTTTCAGTTTTTGAAGTCGGTTTTCTAAACGTAGTTTTTTTTATTATTTAAGAGAAATTCATTTGCCATTAGTGCTTAAAAATGATTTCGAGCATATGGGTGGTACTTATCAGTTTTTGAAGTCAGATTGTAGGTACTTATCAGTTTTTGAAGGTGGTTTTTCTAAACGTAGTTTTTTTTGTTATTTGAGAGAAATTCATTTGCCATTAGTGCTTAAAAATGATTTCGAGTATATGGGTGCCACGGGTGGCTCGAAGGAAGCGTAATTGGTCAAACCAATTTTCGACCACTTTTTTAGAGCAACTGGGGGTCATAGACAGCCAGGCACTGATTCAATTCCCGCTCAATGCAAATATACACATATTTGCACTAAGCGCATGAAAATGTATATTTGCATTGATCTAGTCCTACCTTGGAGAGTATAATAAACCGTCGGTGCCGGGTTTTATCCGAACATCTACAGCAGTCGTTTCGGGTAGTTGGAGCCCTAAAAAGTCTAACAACTGGTCCAATTGAAATCCTTCGATATTGCCAACGGGTTGTCCTTCACATCCCAAATGGCAGTCGCTTCACGGAAAATATCAAAGAGCAGCAAATACTTACCCGATGATTCGACTTCGATAGCGATTCATAATGCATATTTAAAAGTTATATGGTTTTCTCATTTATGCCATTGTCAGAATTGGCTTACCCTGTCGAAAGTTTTAAAGTAACAAACAGTTATGTTTGTTACTTGAGAACCTCCTTCTTTTTTGAAGATGGTTAAATACTGCCAAATACGTAATATTGCAAATTTTGTTATATTGATATTGCGGTGCAGGCAATGTCAATTCCCTTTAAGTCATTGTCACAGTATCACTTGACTGCCACTGACAATACTGACATTTTTGGTTGGCCTATTTATTGTTAGTATATATTAAGTTTATGGTTTTAAGATTTATGATTTGTTTTACTCATTCAAAAAAAAATATAATTTTTTTTTTAAATATTTGTTTACATTAATCTTTTTGCTTCTTTGTGTAATATCGTAGTGTAATAACCCCGGTCCTGGCTCACGTCACCAAGTTGTAATATCCTGGTCACGCGGGACCAAATTGTAATAAACACTGCCTTAACCATAGTAATCCTGGTCAGCGGCAGCAAATTGTACCGTGATCCTGCGTCACAGCACCAATACGTAATAAAGCGGTGGTCATACCCGCAGCATTTCACCACACTAAATAAATCGTCGATATTGTTAATTCTACTTTGGCCAATGATCGTATAATGGTCAGAGGAGACCCTAGATGAGCCCGCATATCCCGGATCCTATAGAGTTCTAGGAATGCTGGTATTTATATAATGAAACATTACTATACAATTACTTAATTCTACCCCCACTTACTTTAACTGATTTATGTTAAGGTACAACAATTTCTCAATGAATGAGTCTCTCACAAATAATTTTCTCACAAGCAACCTACAACCGTACTAGATCCTAACACTGCCCTAATTACTACTACTGTGGCAAACAACCCGAATAACTTTATTGATCTAACCTTTTACATTGTCGACTTAGTGTTGTAAGCCGCTTATTACTAGATCCTAACACTGCCCTAATTACTACTACTGTGGCAAACAACCCGAATAACTTTATTGATCTAACTTTTTACATTGTCGACTTAGTGTTGCAAGCCTAACACTGCCCTAATTACTACTACTGTGGCAAACAACCCGAATAACTTTTGCTCCCCATAGGCATATACTTTGAATTTGTTAGTTTTGTTTCCCCGTTGACACAGGCTCCACCAATCGCCGTGTGCAGTGGGATACTACCAACTTTAAATATCCCCCCTCTATCCTTTTGTAAGCACGTAGCCCCAAATGGAACTTACGCGCCTTTAGAGAGTAGGATGCTATTGCTGATAGCTGACTCGCATTTTCCCTCCCCCAATATCTGAATCCAGACAAATGTATACGTCTAATTAGACTTGAATTAGAAAGGGCATTGCCTATTAATTCTAATTCAAAATAAGATTATTTCTTTCACAATATTGTCAAAACATAGTATGACTAGTACAGATTCAATGAATAGTTTCATGTCGTAGCGCGGTCTGATGACCAATCCATCAAATGAGATTCTGTGTCCAAAATAGGATCTTTAACATGTCAGAACTGACTCATACTTGTCACGTGCATAAACGAGATCGATATAGTGTCCCTGGTGTAGAAGACAGCCATATCTAGGGTCAATTGCCCAAATCAATTAAGGTTCGATACAAGTTCCAAATTAGGAAAGCGCTCTGCTAAGGTGAGCTAGATGTACCTCGCCAAAATGATTCCTCGGCTACGACGCTCCGAGTAATAAGTATTATTAATAGCATAGTACTTTATTCAAAGTCAATTGGTAGATCAGTCAAACAAACTTCTCATTTCGGAATAATTTCCATTACGAATTTGATTAATTATGATGTGGGTGGATTTAAAATATGTTATGCCACCAATCCAAGTTTCATTGAGACCATACTAAGTCAGTTGCTAGGCAAGTAGAACGTTAATATACCCTCTACCGACAACATTAGCAACGCGGTCCAACGACGGCTCGCTTATAGGTCTAATCCGAATACATCGAACGCCTACTAAACTATACAACACGATAGCTCGTGTACAATTTACTCAAATCACGATTTCACCACGGCATTAACGCACGAAAAGCCTTAACTAAATCAATCACAAGTATCACCAAGGAATGATATGTTACATCACCAAGCAAAGGCCCGATTAGCTCAGAACCGTTACAATACTAGTCCTTACTAATACACTTCCTAACCTATTCCCATTGTGTGAGTACCTACTCTACCCCCAACTTAGAACTTCTGTTCAACCAAAACTAGGTGTAACGTCACCTCATTTACATTTAAACGTGTGGTGTGTCATGAGCCTATCATGTATTGATGGTATTCCATCAACACTCCTGCTCTGCTATGGGTGCAAGCTAGTTAGGCTTGACTTGGCCTATCCTCATAACTGTGTGCTTGCTCCAGTCCACGAGCCGAAGCTCAGGGATGTGAACTGAAACCCTAACGAGATAATAGTTAGTGTATATATAAATAGATATATAAGACTGAACTGCGAGCTCTGTAAGTTCTGATCCAGGCCCAATTGGACGGTTCCACTTCGACGATACCTACCCATCACAGAACAAACAGTCACCCACATTCAGGAAGCTTTGCCGCCCGCTTCAAAGGTTACCGGCCCCTAGCTATTCAGATGAATATGGAGTCGTTGCCACCGTCAGGTATCCCTCCATAACCAGGCACATCGACATGGGTTTCCTACGGGAAAACTAGCTAAAACACCGCAGTGCTACCCTCAACTACTAACATAACAAAAGATGATAAAACGACAGCAATGACTTTACGAATGCACTGCCAGACTCAACAGCACAAGACAGTAATAATACGCATACATTTACACGTACTATCCCTGCCCAATGTAAGGTGTCTTCATTTTCGTAAAGGCCCTAAGTCCTGCTCCGATCGCGACCCATCCCAATATTCGACGCGAGAACTGGCCTACCCCACGCCCTAGTCGTAACAAATCTTAATCGCGCACCCTTGTACGTATCACGCCCAACCACACACAAAATCAAGATTTACAATTAATTTCAACAATTTCAACATAATAAAGATGATAAAACGACCGTAAGGACTTTACGAATGCACTGCCAGACTCAACAGCACAAGACAGTAATAATACGCATACATTTACACGTACTATCCCTGCCCAATGTAAGGTGTCTTCATTTTCGCAAAGGCCCCAGGTCCTGCTCCGATCGCGACCCATCCCAATATTCGACGCGAGAACTGACCTACCCCACACCCCAACCACACAAACAAGATTTACAATAAATTTCGACAATTTATAATTTTTACAGAATTATAAAACTCTCGGCGGTACATTGGAAAAACTCTAAACTGTTCGCGTTAAACAAAGATAGCTAATAATTCGTTTATTACACAACACCGGCAACAATTTCATATAATTCACAAAAGGAATTTAACACTATTTCTTTACAACGATAGAAATATATAACTTACAAAGACAGTCCGCCGAGCCGTACCCCTTGTTAACTATCTGGATCGAATGAATGACGAATAAAAGGTCCTCCGCCTCCAGAAAACCCATCTTTTAAAGGCGAGGTCTCCCTTCTCTAAACTAACCTCGCCGTTTCTAGAACTACACATCATCCTTCATCCAATCGTGAGCTATTTCCGGCAAGCCGCCTCGGCGAATTTGCTCCTTTTATATAAAAACTCCTTAATTCATATGATTGGAATAAGAATAATCCAAGATAATGTCTAACTAATTTTCCAGTTAATTGTTCGTATACTAATATTTAGAATTCGCGACTAGTGCAATATCACAGAACATGCAGCCAATAGAGATTCCTGGTTACATCAACCGCAGGATCAGTAGCAGTTGATGTTAAATCTTATTTAAATTTTTTAACGGATAATCTTTTTATTTACAATAAAGGAAATGGCTCAACCGCTGCGCCATCTAACATCCCTTTTAAATACCACACCCATTTTTTTGAATTTTGAATTTTAGCTCCATCTACCCATCTAATTGTGAACTACTTCCACTCACCAACTGTAGTCCGTTACAGTAGGAATAATAAAAAACTCTTATCAAATTAGGGGACCTATTTTTATGTTACGCAGTGTCCCATGTAATGTAAGAAAGCGTCATCGACCGAATCTATTTAGAAGTATGGAACATTGAATTTTATTACAAGTTTCTGTTGCTGTGGTCTTTTTGCTTATTATAATACTTAACTCTTTATTCTTTTACAATTTCTATTACAACTATCATCTGCCCTATAATGTACCACACAATATATCTTGTGACTTGCGTTATCTACTACTGCAAGGTTGAGTAAGTTTATCGTGACATGTTAGGTAATTGCTTATATTGCAATACTACAATAACAAGCGCATGTTCCTGACGCATTTAACCTCATGTTAGACTTCTTACTTATCGTATTTCTAGTCTGAACTACAGGGCTAGCAAACAAGCTGCAGGTTCACCTTTGATCGAATAATATAACACCACTGGGTTGTCCCCACTACATATTTCACTTGCAGTCCACTGTTGAACATAAGCCTCTCCCAATTCGCACCATTTCGTCCGATCCTCCGCCTTCCGCATCCAGTCTGTCCCAGCCACGTTTTTCAGATCGTCAGTCTGTCTAGCTAGGGGTCTATAATAAAAATGTTTTCAACACACTTGCTCATTAAGTGGCTATAATTTCACCGCAATTAGCCACATAATGATACAAATTGTGACTTTTTCATTGCTATAATTCACAAGTGAGGTATAGATTTTATAACTTTTATTGGTTGAGTTGAGTTCTTAAAAAGTTTCGATACAAAAAAGGTCGCGTTCAATAGTATAAATAAATTCAAATATTGATAATTTTATGCAACTTCGTATTTAAATAGATAATAGATAACTGACTTGTATGTGTTTAATACGTGTAAATAGAACTTTAGTCAATAGCCGATCGAAACGCACGCGCATAGGAAACTAAAATAATTTTTCCCACTATTATCCGAAAAAAAGTTCACATCTCATTTTATAGTTATTTATTAATTAAAATGTTTAGAAGTACTAGTTGTGAAAAAAAGACGTGTTTGCGTTAAAAACGCTCCCCTGTAAACTAGTTATTTTGCAGATTTCTATTTATAATTAGCTGCCATCGATATGATGTGATTAATGTGAAGCCCTTAAAGTTATGGAAAGTTTACTACCGGAAAACTGCTAGGGTAAATATCTATTTTTGTATTATTTTATTCACAAGAGTGTTGAAAAACATAGTATAATACACGTGTGTATTGATCATTACCGCTGAGGCACCATTAAAGACGGTTCGGGTCAACCGTTAGGTGAGGGTCTTAAGAGAGCTGAGACGGTATTGTAACTGTAACAACGGTAATAACTTTACACACTTGTACTATAATGTACTATTTCTTAAACATGCGCGGAAATATTGTCATTACTTTTGAATAAAGAACACGCGAAGTATCATTTTTACGTATACTGAAAAACCAAAATCACGTCCCGGCGCGTTCTTTGACGAAGAGCGCGGCGGCAATGTTGTATGAAACGGTGTGCTGTTTGAATTTAGAAGTCTTTCATCTATCGTACACATTGCTTTCTCGTATCTGTATAGCCAGCCACAGATGCGCTTAATTTTCGGCAAAAAACTGTAAGAAAAAAAATAGCGGTAAAGCGGAGTTAGTTGTTATTTTGTTAATAAAATAATTAAAATGAGTTCAGATGATTCTGAAAGTGAAAATGAAATAAACATTGACTGCACTCCACCAGATTTAAGATTGGACGCTAAATTAGCAATGGATAACCTGCTTCCAGCAAAATCAAAAGAAAAATATATGACAGTATATGAAAAGTTAATATTAATTAAATTTATTATGTAAAATTCCCTTTTTTATTTCCTTGCATTTTTTTGAGAAAAGCACGATATATTATGCCGCGGCCGAAATGGCAATTGCCTGTCTCGTATCATCGAAGTCCTCGCCTGCGGCTCGGCCTTCAAACTCATACTCGATCTGCAATTGCCTATTTCGCTGCATTTGCAATAATGTACTATTATTTATCCTTTGTAATTCATTTATTTGGATACCCTACTCGGGTAATTTGAGGTACAATATTTTTTGACCATATAGTTTTGTTCATATTTTATGTACATTAGAACAGTTGGAAGAAGAATACCTTCCATTGAAGATATCAATCATTGAAATCCGTTTATTGTAGTGGTTCAAAAGATATGCGAAAATAAAGAATATTGCAAAATTACATACATACATACTTAACCGTTCGAAAAAACATAACCCATCTTGGCAGTCGGGTAAAAAAAAGTCGGGTTGCACTCCGGGAGTGCCGGCAGAAGTGAAAACTTTTTCTTTCTTTCTTTCTTCGTTATATACAGAGAAAAGGATAAAAAGAACACACCATGCCATACCATACCTATAATAAAGCGCCAATCATAGAACCTATCACTAATTTCCTGTCAGAAGAAATTAATGAATTACAAAAAGAAAAAATAATCACAAAAATCAATTAATTACAAAAAGAAAAAATAACCACAAAAAGTAATAAATTACAAAAAAAAAAACAAAACGTAATAAATTACAAAAAGAAAAAAATAATCACAAAAAATTTCAAAAGCTTTGTTCCGAACCCGGTACTATCTGAAACCATATGAACCTACAGTCGAAGCGCTAACCGCTCAGCCGAGAAGCTTCTTGACACACCTAACAAAATTAACAATCTGTAGCTGTTGTAATGTTGTATGACGTCAGTCGTCGGTTACGGTTCAAAGGTCAACTAATCCTGACGCGCGTTTAACATTTTTAACCCATCCAACGCCGCTAAAGAAGTTTTCACTTCAAAAATTAAAAACGAATCGTTCAGAAAGAATCCTTTGACTTACACGTGACTGATTACAAACAAAAAAGATTTGACTTGCCTTATCCTCAACTTAGAGTTTTCCCTTATTGGAAAATTCCCAGCTGTCCCTCCTCAAACTAACTTCGATGAAGGATTATACGGAATTCCATTGCTGATTAGGATCGAATTCCCGATATTAGCTGATGACAGTATATGGATGAACGCTCCCTTGAGTCCCTAAACTTTTACGTTCTCGACTTTATAGGTACGAAAGTTTAATGGGAAATAAAATCTTTGTGAGGATATTTTTAGCTTGCGGACCTGCCTCGTAATTTTACACAGCTATCTCATGACTCGCAACACTATAGTAGCAGAGGGACTTCAGAGGTGTTTTAGGATCAAGCACATGACTTAGATGATGCTAACTAGTTCTTGTAGTTTAGTCTATGAACACTTATAAATACAAATTTTACACTTACACGTAGCAACTCTCTCAACCTCTTTTGTCGCACATCACAAGGGTGTCGCCAGCTCCAAAAAAAAGACATCAAACTAATACAGCTTTGGTTGCACTTGCAAAGCTGAATACAAGCTTGGCTGTTGATAATAATGAAATTAAAATTTACTTTGCAGTAAGTATAGCTTTCTATTACAGTTATTTTCATGACAGAGCAAAATTCTATTATAAACTCACACAGGCAATTTACACAACTAATCAGAATTAATATGTTCAAATGCAATTATTTACATGGCTCATGATCCAACCTTTAATTTTGTTCATTCCCAGCAGTTAATTTAAGCAATGTATTAAAAATTATCAACATTACTACGCGCCATTAGTCATGAGAAATTGGTTCATAAATATTAAGAAGCTTTATGGAGGCTAAATAACGTTAGCGGTCGGTTTTATGCAAACGGGACCAAATAATCTTATAAGTATTTTTTATTATGTAAATTTTATTTCTTAATAATGGATGGCATTATGTTGCATTGCAATATGCATTATTTAATGGCAATGTTTAAGCTGATTTAGGTGCTTTTATCCTTCTGTTCACGCAATATTAATTAATGCTCGATGATCACATACTCACATTGAGCACACTGATATGATTTCATTATGTGCCTTATGGTTGACCAAAACCTATGCTCGATAGTGGCCGAACACCATAAGAGACTAAATACCTACTATAAGATTCTAGAAGTTGCTTTCTATTTTCTGGCAGTCATCGTCAAAGGCCTTCGGACCGACACAAAAATTGGGTCCCAGTGGAGGTTCGGCGTTTTAAATGTTTTAATGATTTAACGTAAAGCAAATGAAAAAACGCAATAAAATTTCGTGCGTTGTAATATCATTTTAGAAAATTTTAGAAAACTTTAGTTTTAATATTTTCCCTAATACCTTCTTCAGATAATTAAATTTAATAACTTCATTTTTTAAATCTTAGTTTGAGAGCAATTTTGAATCTCAACTTAGATTTCTTGATGTCAGTTGTGCAGAACCTACTTTCCCTTTTTGTTTTGTATACAGGTCGATATTTCAATACTTTTATTGAGGAATAATTCCTATCCTACAGTCAATGAACCTACACAATCTTTGTCCGTCATACCACTCCAGATTCATTTGAAGTAATATCGACTTCGTTAACTTATATTATAAGTCTCATCAGTGATAACTGCTAAGTAGGTTCAAGAAAGTTTCTGTCTTAATCAATAGTTCTAGATAAACACGGCTATTTATCCCCGTTACTGTCTCCTTGTATTGATTTCAGTATATTAAGGAACAACATATCAAAACAAGACTCAATCATGGAGAAAGAAATACTTGATCATATTCTGTTCTCCGTGAACTCAATTCATTTTCGGATTATATAATTTAGTTAGTAAAAGCAAATTTACAGAAGGACATTACCTTTTTTTACATTAGAAAATAGTAATTTTTACTTTACAGTTGAAAGCATACCATTATCCTTATGACAGGAATAAATTACTCAACTTAAAAAAAAAGCGTTTCCAAGTATAAAAAGGGTAAAAATTACTGAAATTATAGGCTCAATACAGAAAACAATGTTTATGCCTTATACTTAGACAACGGTTACGTCGGCTTCTCCGTTTTTTCCCCCTTTGGACCACGGTCCTGGGGAGCGGAAGCGGGGGGGGCTGGTGCACCCTGGACAACGGCTAACAGACTCCCCAGTTCTGTTGGCCGTTGACGAATAACCCAACGGCTGACCTCACGAGGAGGTCGTGGTATGGCGGGCCTGCAAGGCCCGCGGGAAGGGGTCCGTAGGACACCCTTCCATTCCAACAGCCCTTTTAAGGGCTAGCTGACCCCATTGCACGAGGGGGTTGTGGTATGGCGGGCCTGCAAGGCCCGCGGGGAGAGATCCGTAGGGTTCCTCCCACCTCAACAGCCCTTTTTAGGGCTAGCCGTCGCTCCGTCTGCCGCCGCCGCCGCTCCCGCCACGTTTTGCCGCGTTCGTCGGCAAACTCACTGGAGGCCTGCATGGCGGCAATGGCGGCACAACAGGCGCGGCAAGAGGAGTGGACGCGGAGTTGTCTGGAGGCCATTCACCGTCCACCCTTGGCGCAGCCGAGTGGGGGGTCCCCGCAGGAGTCGGCCCGCGGCGCGCCCACTGCGCCGGCTGCCCCGGCCACCATCGCCGCGTCAGCCAGGGGTGCCCAAGCCAAGGGCAAGGGAAAGGGGAAGGGCAAGGGGAAGACGTCCCCAGTCCCAGCCCCGGCCCCGGCACCGGTTTCGGCCCCGACTGCCTCCAGTAGCTCTGCACCGGCAGGGGGCTGGGAGGTGGTCGGTGAGGCCAAAAAATCGCGGAACGCCCGTAAAAAGGCAGCAAAAAGGGCCAAAAAGGCCCAGGCTGCTGCGAAGGGAGCGCCAGGAAGGCTGCGCGTCCCCCGTACCACCGCTGTCGTCTTAACGATGACACCGGAGGCGACGGAGAGGGGCGTGCAGTACGTGGACCTGGTAAAACAGGCGAGGGGTCTCATTGACATGAGGGCCCTCGATGTGGCGGGGACCCTCCGAGTGACACACACTCGGATGGGTGCCCGGCTCATCCACGTCCCTGGCGCTACAAGCGGTCCCAAGGCCGATGCCATAGCGGCAAGGCTTAGGGAGACGCTGGATGCAGCCGACGTCCGGGTGTCCAGGCCCACCAAATGCGCAGAACTGCGCATTTCGGACCTGGACGACTCCATCACGGCCGAAGAAATTCGGGCCACCGTGGCGGAGGCCGGGGGTTGCTCTCTGGAGGCGGTTAAGGTCGGAGCGATTCGCTACGGCCGTCGCGGACAGGGGGCAACAGTTGTCGGCTGCCCCATCGCAGCAGCCCAAAAGGCTGCCGACCGGCGGATCCTCGCGGTAGGCGGCGTTGTAGGAGTCCGGGTACGGCTCCTGCAGGCTCGGCCGGACAGGTGCTTCAGGTGCCTGTCGGCCGGCCACGTGGGTGTGCAGTGCAAGGCGGAGGTGACGGTCGGCGACCGTTGCTTCCGCTGCAGCCAACCCGGTCACAGGGCCGGTAATTGCGAAGCTCCGCCGCACTGTTTCAGGTGTGCGGCGGAGGGCAAGCCGGCCGACCATAGGGTTGGCAGCAAGGCCTGCACCCGCGGGGAGCCGCCGCCGCGAGGCGGGCGTTCCGCCAATGGTTCGGGGCGGGATGCGGAGATGGTTCCATAATGGATACTCATCTCCGCATCCTGCAGGCGAACCTGGGCCACGGTGTCGATGCTCAAGCACTTCTGCTCCAGAGCATGGCACAGTGGTCCATCCACGTCGCCGCTGTCGCCGATCCATACACTCACCGGCCCCTCGGGCCCGCCTGGGTGGTCGACCTGGATGGATCCGCGGCACTGGTGCATAACGCCGCTGCGGGTGCCCCTCCCCTTATTGTGATCGCAAGGGAGCATGGCATCGTAGCGGCGCGGGTGGGGGAGATTGCGGTCGTGGCCATTTATTTCACGCCGAGATCACACCGACTCATAGGGCAGTATCGGCGGTCGCTGGAGCGGCTGACCGACGTCGTCAATGCCTGTTCGCCTCGTCCGGTTCTCGTGCTCGGGGACTTCAACGCCTGGTCTCAGGCTTGGGGTTCCCGGCGCACGAATGCACGAGGCAGGGCTCTGGAGGGCTGGGCCAATTCTCTCGGCTTAGTTCTCCAGAATCGCGGGGCCGAAGCCACGTATATGGCCACGTTTGTGGCGGGGGAGCGCAGTTCGAACGTAGATCTATCGTTCGCGAGCGCTTCCCTGTCACTTCGCGTGCGGGACTGGCGTGTCGCCGCGGAGGTGGAGACACTATCGGATCACCGATACGTTCGGTTTGATGTCTCCCCTCCTCCGAGCGATGCGCCGGTCATTTCGGCCCAACGCGAGCCGCGCTGGGTGTTGGGGCGACTGAATCGGGAGGACCTCCTGGAGGCCGCCATCGTACAGGCCTGGGCCATTGCGCCGGACAGGCCTGTCGATGTCGACGATGAAGCGGCGTGGTTCCGGGAGGCCATGACACGTGTCTGCGATGCGAGTATGCCTAGAGCTCCAGCCTATATCCGAGGCGTCGGGTCTACTAGTGGAATGCGGAGATCGCGAGGCTGCGTCAAGCCTGCGTGATCACGCACCGCCGGTGGGCCCGATTCCGTAGGAGGCGTAATCGTCCCGCAGACATGGAGCCCCGATTGGCGGAGCTACATGAGGGATACAGGGAGGCCCGGAATGCCCTCCGAGCGGAGATCAAGTGGTCAAAAGCCGCTTGCTACCGGGAGCTCCTGGAGACGCTGGAGCGGGACCCATGGGGGCGGCCTTACCTTATGGTAAGAGAAAAGCTGCGCCCCCGGGCCCCTCCGCTGATCCAGGTGCTCGAGCCGGCTCGGAGGAGTGGTGGAATCCCTGTTCCCGGCGCGAGCGGAACATGTTCCGCCGCAGATGGCTCCGCCGCCTCGGTCGCCTACGGCGCCCAGTGTGGTGATTGACGACGGCGTGCCCGAGGTCACTTGGGTGGAACTAGAGCTGGCGGTGCGAAGGCTTAGGGCCAAGAAAAGCACCGCCCCGGGACCCGACGGCATTCCAGGCCGCACGTGGGTCCTAGCTCTAGGGGAGGACGGCCTCGAACCCCGACTGAGAGGGTTCCTCAGCGCATGTTTGGAGCGGGGCCAGTTTCCGAAGATGTGGAGGACGGGGAAACTAGTCCTCATCCGCAAGCAGGGACGCCCGGCGGACGAGCCGTAAGGGTACCGGCCCATAGTGCTGCTCGACGAGGTGGGCAAACTCTTCGAAAGAGTTATTGCCAAGCGCCTCGTCGAGCATCTCTCTAGAGTGGGGCCGGACCTGGCGAACACCCAGTTTGGGTTCCGCCGGTGGCGTTCCACTGTGGATGCCATCATGCGCGTGAGGACTCTGGCGGGGGATGCGGTTGCCCGGGGCGAAGTGATGTTGGCGGTGTCCTTGGACATCTCCAACGCATTCAACACCTTGCCCTGGAGTTGCATCAGGGAGGCACTCGTGTACCACGATGTGCCTCTCTACCTCCGCCGCATAGTCGGGGCGTACCTGACGGAGAGAGCCGTCATCTACCCAAGTTCGACGGGAGTCGGTAGGCGTGAGATGTCGTGCGGTGTTCCACAGGGGTCGGTCCTGGGGCCGCTCCTGTGGAACATCGGTTACGACTGGGTGCTTCGCGGTGACTTCGCGTACGGGGCCACCGTCACGTGTTACGCGGATGACACGCTAGTGACGGTGAGCGGGGATACGCACCGCGAAGCGACCCTGAGGGCCACGACCGCGGTTGCTCAGGTCGTCGACAGGATCCGGCGGCTGGGTCTCGAGGTGGCTCTGCACAAGTCCGAGGCCATGTTCTTTCATGGCCCTCGGCGCAGGCCAGGCCCGGGAGCCAGCCTAACAGTGGGAGGTACTCCCATCGACATCAAGCCCCGGTTGAAATACCTGGGGCTCGTGCTTGATGGTCGATGGGACTTCGGACAGCATTTCCGAAGTCTGCGCCCCAAATTGGTGCTCACGGCGAATGCCTTGGGCCGGTTGTTGCCCAACTTGAAGGGCCCAGAGTCCTCCTGCAGGAGACTCTACGCGGGTGTCGTGCGGTCCATGGCCCTATACCTTTATCATTGAGCGGCAACACTTCCATTTACAACTTTTAGCGATGTCATATTCGAATTTAGCGCTGTCTTAGTGAACACTGATTTTAGTTGGACTAAACAACAGAATAGCTTTATGTCAATCACTAAGCTAAAATAATAAAATTTTAGACTAATTTAAGTTTAGAGATGTCAACAAGAGAATTAGCATCAATAGGTAGGTATATTGCCCGTTTTTATTATGAATATGTCAGTAACTCACCTTTACTGTTGTCTTACTATTTTATTAAAGTATGGTGTTAAGTGTTTTGTTTATGAGGCTAGCTTTGTTCTTGTAGAAGTTATAAGTTATTTGCTACCAACTAATTGTTTATTTATTTATTTATTTCATCATCATCATCATCATCATCATCAGGCTATATTAGTCCACTGCTGGACATAGCCCTCCCCCAATGAGCGCCATAGCGCCCTGTCTTCAGCTTGCCGCATCCAGCATCTGCCTGCAGTCTTTCTTAGATCGTCATCCCACCTGGTCGGAGGATTATTATTTATTTATTACAAACAAAACAAGCTAACAGTGAAAATACACCAAATCGCTTATAATGTTATACTACTTACTAACTAACTAATAGCTAACTTAATCTACCTACTAGGTGCATGCAAGTATTACAATTTTCTTAATACAATAATTACCCTATCAATTATAATAAATACATTAATTAGGCCATTTAGATATACATCTCATTATGAGGGTGCATCCAGATACGTTAGGACGTTTCTCGCCATTTTATGTATGTTGTCGGAGAACACATCAACATCCGGGTTCGATTGCAATAAGCCATTAATCAACTCGACCGCCCTTGCGGTGGGGCAAGTGGCAGCCTGAGGCACGCGCCACGTCGGTGGCGTTACGAAAAGGCGATGCTGTCGACGCCCGGCCCGCACATAGCCATTTGGGACAAATAAATTAATGCACGCCAGGACGGATGGATTATCTACCTTATTATTCAGTAACAGGTAATAGTGTAAAATATGCAAAAAATTTCGTCTCAGCACTAGGGTTTCTAGACCTACCATCCCTGTGACGAACAGAGAGGGATATAGAAAAGGATAGTATCCGTATGAGCGCCTGTAGAGATACCGGGCGAACTTGCGTTGAATTCTCTCGACGGTTAAGGAGTAAGTTATTTCATAGGGGTTCCATACAATAACATTATATTCTAACTTGCTTCTAACATAAGCGTTGTAAAGAAGTTTTACGGCAAGGACGTTATTTAATTGGGATGCTGTTCTGATTATGAACCCCAGAGATCTATTTGCTGCCTTACATGTATTTTTAATGTGATCATGGAAGTCTAATTTTACGTCAAGCGTCAAGCCAAGATCGCGTATTGTCGTAACCCGCTCGAGCAGCTTTCCACCCAACGCATATGACACTTCTATTGGAGAACGCGATCGAGAGAAGGTAATCAATTTGCACTTCGAGATGTTTAATGATAGTTTATTAATTACGCCCCACTCCGCAACTGCATCAATATCACGTTGCAGGACCTCGCAATCACTAATGTCCCTGACTGATGAAAACAACTTCAGATCATCAGCAAACATAAGACACTCCGATCGGGAAATCGCAGTAGGTAGATCATTTATCATGATGAGGAATAAAGTCGGCCCTAGGGTAGGGTACTACCTGGAGGCCAGATTCCTGCCTCTGCTCCGTACGGCGCAGAGCACGATGGCCTCCAGGGCCATCAGGGGATACCGCACGATATTCTTCGAAGCGGCGAGTCTCCTGGCCGGATCGCCACCGTGGATCCTGGAAGCGAGGGCCCTTTCGGCACTATATAAGTTCCGAAAGGAGGCGCGGGGGCGGGGATTCGATCCCGAGCCCGAGGATATTCGGGCCGAAAAATCCCGGCTCCACCAGGTCATGGTGGCCGAGTGGGAGCGACGACTTGGGCAACCACGCGCAGGGCACGCCGTCATTGCGGCGGTAAGGCCCATCATGGGGGAGTGGCTAGAGAGGCAACACGGTAGCCTCTCGTACCGTCAGACGCAGATTATCACCGGGCACGGTAGCTTCGGGCGGTATCTGCATCTGATGGGTATAGAGCCAACACCCGAGTGCCATCACTGCGACGCGAGCGTGGACTCGGGGCTGCACACGCTCACCGAGTGCCCAGCGTTTGAGACGCCGAGGCGAGAGCTTGTGGCGGCCCTGGGGGTGAGAGTGCTCACGCTCTCCACCCTGCTCGCGGCGATGGTCCGCTGCGCGGATGCGTGGGCGGCCAGCGCCTCCTTCTGCGAGCAGGTCATGATGCGCGATGAGCGAGAAAGGCTCGCTGACATCGCTGCACGCGCCCGAAGGCGGCTCGGGCGTCTGAGGGCGCAAACTGACCTCCGCCCCCCATGAGCGCGGGCCTGAGGGTGACGGGTGGAGCCGCCCGTCATCCTAGCAGAAGCAGGCCACGGCGGCGGCGCGCATCGTGGGACGATGCGCGCCTCCCCACACCGGGGTTGAGTCGGGGACCGCGTGGTCCACCCCTTCCCGAGGAGGGCCAGACCGAGAGGGATGGCCCTGGGTCAGCCGGGGTGCGAGGGATATGTCGCATGACAACCTCACCTTCGGCCTAGCACTACGACCCAGAGACGGCGTGCGGTTTAGTCGGTTCGAGTCCGACATAACCTACCCCTCCGGCTCCGGAGGGGTGGGTATCCGTGGGGATTTCCCGCACGTAAAAAAAAAAAAGACAACGGTTATAATAATTATAATTAATTACTATTTGATATAAGAAGTCAGTGCCAAGCCAGTATGAACACGCAGGACAGAATATGATTAAGGGTATGAAGAATAATGCATATGTGTTAATGGTGTAACACTATGAAAAGTAAGGGAAATGTTTTTCGTGCGTATTTATGTATGCATGTATGTCCTATGTAGTTTTCTTTGTTCCCGTCTACAAACCTAACGGTATATTTTAAAATTTAAAATCAAATAAATTATTTAAAGAAATCGCGACTGATATTCGAAAGATCGAAATAAGTTTGATAGATAGCAGTCGGTAGCCATTAATTTTCTTTCTTTTATGATTGGCAAATAGTACCGCCTGCTATCGAACGTGTTTCGATCTTTTAAACAGCAGTTGGGTTTATAAAGTGCCCGAAGAAATGACCATGTCAATCTCAAATTATTTTTTATTTATTTATTTTTATTTATTTATTTTCATCTACCAACTGCCATTACAGGTTACCCCAATGCGGCAGATAGCAACTCATACAATACAATTCATAGAAAACAATTTATACAATACAATTAATACAATAAAAAACTCATACCAAATATAATACATTATTTTATAAATTAGTTATAACTAATAATATAAAATGATGCCCTTGTGAACTCACTCAGAGAACCCGTAAACATGTCCACTACTTCGGCTATCATATTTAGGGCGCGAAGGGCCCGAGTGAACGGGGCCTCGGCCTGCAAGTTCGTGCGCGCTCGCGGCACCGCCAGCAGCGGCGGCCGGCGCCGGCGCCACACGTATCGGTCTGGCACACACAGGCACAGGGCACCCAGTATGGCTGGGTTATGCAGCTTGCCCCTCAGTACTGCCAACAAGTATGATACTATACAATGGGCATGTGCTCCTGCCATATCATAACTTTTTGAATTACGTAGCTGTTGTATATTGACGTACTTTCCGTCTAATTTTTCACCCTGACATCCAACTGGGACAACATTCTCCGACCCAATCAAATCAAACGTCATCGTAAGTCATAAATTATTTCAGATATTAAGGGCTTTACGCAAAGCATATTCATATTGATTGCTCTTCTCTATACGCAGTGAAATAACTTGTTTGATTAATGGCATTTATACGACTTAAGCTTCAATCTAGTTAGGTTATAGCTTTACTTCGTTTTGAAATGTTTTTGAAGGACTGTCTTTCTCAAATTTTTTTGGTGGGTCCACTGTTGAACATAGGCCTCTTCTATGGACTTCCAGAACGACCGATGTAAAGCAGCCCGATTCCCGGTGACCTTGATGAGATCAAATGTGGTACACCATTTTAAAATAAAACTGAAAATGTAAGCTAAGTTTACGAGCACACTACATTCTAAGGAACTGCGCGTTGAGACTAAGAAGGCAAATGGCCGCCTGAGTCAAATTTATTAAGGGGGGGGAGTGTAACCGCAATCACGCTAGTAAAACTCTTTTGTAAAACGTATAATATATGAAATGACAGCAAAAATTCACTGGTTTGTATTATGTTGTTGTTATAAGTAAACAAAATTTATTACAGGATTTATTATCCTATTTTAGTAATTATGTTTCTTACGATAGCGATGAAAGTAAAAGCATCGGGATTTAAATAAAGCAGTGACTGTTTTGACTCTTACAGTACAATAGTGAATGGTTTTTTGTTCACGGAGGTAGATAACTTACCGTATAATGTAAATACCGTATAATGTAAATTAAAAATAATTTTGTAAGAAAAATTTTGCGTAAAACAAAGCTAGGCTAGTAAAATTTAGCCTAGTTTAACGCCAAAAAAATCATATTAGTTAAAATTCATTGATTTACTGCCCTGATGGTATAAAAATAGCCACTGTAATAGTCCAACTTTTAATTAGGATAATTATGGGTTTTCTATAAAAACATACAATTTGTTGTAATTACCGTCCGTGTTTATTTTCTGAAACAAAGAAAAATAAACACGGACGGCTGGTTTACAAAAGCTTAATTTTTTATTCAATAGCCATTGGCCCATTGTGTTACTTTTAAAAAGCCTTCTAAAATAATAAAACGTTACACATTAAGCTTCAATAAACGAAAATAAAAGCTAACCCAAACAATGCTACTTAACTAAACGAATAACATGAATGTAAAATTTAAATGGTTCATCATAATTAATATACGAAAAGGTATTTTATGGCCCAACAGCACGCAAAATTCATCAGGATTCCTTTATTGCCCAGTCTACCAAACAATAGCCTAACTCTTCTGGAAGAAGAATTATACATTACCGCGTATATGAGAATGTATGGGCCACTAACAATAACTTAGGCGGTCTACTAACACGACTTTGTTTTTAGTCAGAACGGCATCCAATCTAGTGCTAACCCAAATAAAGCGCCTACATATTTCATTGTTAAAGTTTATTCAGCAAATATATTGCATGACGTTCACAATTTATTCCCAAACGCATGCCACGTAGCTATATCGATTAAATTCGATGCGATGACGTAGGGGGCGCAACAGGCAGGTCAGGGATGTATCAAATGGTACGCGTTACACGCTTATTGTAACAGCAATAAAGTCTAGAATGTTTTGAACTGATTTTATAGAATATGTTGTACTAGTGCACTAGGAATTCAGGTTTCCCCGGGACCTGGTGAGAGAGACAGATAGCTCAACACAGGGAAGTGAACCGAGCAAATTGACGCGCTCTGGGACGCATTCTGACCTTTTGTGTAATATTAAAATTGGAAACAATGTTCAGTATAATAAATTTACGTTGTATACGGGCAGCTCTTTGTTTTTTTTTAACTATGATATATTTTCCTGTTGTTTTATGAAATTACAAATGATTGACTGCTAGCTGTAAATTATCATGGGAATGTTTTCGTTTTTGTTTATGGTAGTTTCATGCTAAGTGGGGTATGGTAGAACACTGTCTGTTAATTAAGTTATTTACATTTCATCTCTGTAATATACATTTGGTAAGTAAATGATGATTCGGTTGTAGTCATCTATCATGGGAGACATTTAAAATCAGCTGGGTACACCTGATGGCTGACGGACGACGTTCCTGCACAGGCTTCACTCTTGGAGTTTGAAATTCATATTACAGTTATTCCCGTAAAAGTCACGATAAACCAAATATAAAAAGGAAGAAATATACAAAGAGTGGACCCCGGGGAACAAAGTGCAGGCGCTGGATGCTACCAGAATTGGTACTTCGATGATGATGATTAGAGTAGAGTTTTTATTAATGGAGTAATGGCCACATTATTTTTCTCTCTGTCAATTTTTTTAGCAGAAAAAAAAAAGATTGCTTAACTGAGTCAAGCGGTATTTCTCGAATAGAACGATATCGCAAGTTGTAAATATCAATCGAGTACCGTGGTAGGAGCTTGCCCGGGCTCGCTATAAATAGAACTACGGTTGCATTTACCTCTGCACTTTCCGTAGCTGCACTGCTCCCATACTATGGAGCTGTATCGATTTTTCTTCAATGTTGATTTATGTATATTAGAGCATCGTTAACGTCGTGTTATGCAGTTACAATGTGACTGGATGGTTCTATGCCGTATACAATACTTACAATCTTATCTACTAGTAGTTACGTATATAGTTAGTTAGTTCAGTTTTTAGTTTTTAATACCACTTGGCAGGCTCAGCTGATGGAAAGTGGTTACCGTGGTCTATGGACGTGTGCAACACTAGGGGCATCACACTTGCGCTGCCCACCCTGTGTGAAACTTCTAATGCCCTTCAAGAGCTCCATATTGTAGTCGCTTGGATTTATAGATGGAGAAGCCCCTAAACCCCATCAGATAAGTTATTTTGCTTGGATAAGACATTTGAAAACAAGGCCAGTTATTTAACCACTAAGCCAACGAAGTTATTTAAAACCGTATACGCATCATAATTATAGCGTTAGTCCCAATTCCAGCCAAACCTTGCAATTTAGAGCCATTCGGGTCTTCGGGTCTCGTGCTGAAGAGTCCTTTCTACTTGTAGTTATATTAAATTTAAAGTTGACCCAAACATTAGAATTACAATAAGAATAAATTCAATATAGTAGGTAAAACAGTGGATTTCGTGCACCTGCCGTTCAAGAAGTCACTTCGCGTCGTATTCCACATAGAATAGATACTAGTACTAGCGTATCTAAAGACACTCGTAGCTTTCGTAGTACTCGTAGCGCTTACATCGCTATGCGTTAGTTTTTTACCCAACTGCCAAGAAGGGTTAAATTTTTCGCGCGTATCTTGTATGTTCGTATGTATGTATGCAATATTCTTTATTCCCTCATATCTTCTGAACCACCGTACGGATTTCAATGATTCATGTCTCAAATCAAAGATACTTATTGCCCAAGTGTTCTTAGGTACATAAAATATGATCAAAAGCTATATGTTGGGTTATTGACGCCAAAATGTATGTGGTAAAAATGATTTATCGAGAATCAAATGGATATCAAAATAAAGACAATTACAAAAATATATAGGTCATAACTAAAAAGTATAAAATAAAATAAATTATTAAAAGCAAAAAACCCGACTGATGCTAAAAAGATCGAAACAAGCTTTATAGCAAGCGGTACCCATTTGCAAATCTCAAACCAATTAAAAATGTATGGGTACCGCCTGCTATAAAGCTTGTTCGATCTTTTTAGCACCAGTCGGTTTTTTTTTTAATTTGTTTATTTATTTAAATAAGATTACAATAGTAAGTAAATTATAGTAACACCCATAAAGCCCGTGTAGGTTTGTCTTGGGTGTGAGTGTACATTCAGGTAACATTCACGTGAACAAAGATGGCGCCCAGTTCTGAGTGGCTTATTCATAGTGCACCGCTGTAATGTATCGCTTGAGAAAAACTACGTTCTTGTCTAAACTTATTTATGATGAATATTATATAAAACATTAAGAGAGGTGAATGACCGCTTTTTGTCCATATAAATTTCTACCTTGAGAACTTCATATTTTATTTCATTCACGTAATTTTCGTGAAAACGTATAGCAAAGTATTTTGTTGTAAATTTATTTAAATTATAAAATGAAGCACATTTTCGTGATTGGAGAACGAATTTAAATTGCGGAACGGAATTAGTGATGAAGGCTTCTCAAAGCGTCACAGATGCAACAGCAGATCCAGGAGCAAGACCAAATTAAAATCTCGTGCGCGCGAGATTTTAATTTGGTCTTGCTCCATATTTTGGGCACAAATATCGGGTTCCTTTTGAAAGTATTTACTGATTTATTTGTCTTTCAACTATTTAAAACTCGCAGTGACTCATTGTTGTACTTTTAAGAAAAACCATTTCATAATTTATGTTACATAACCCTAAAAATGGCACATTTCTAAAACTTCAAGAATCGGTAGAGGCCTCAAAATCGCAGATATTTAATGTACTTTATGTGTCAAAACGCAACTTTTGGCGAGTCTCGCATAGCCTTACCTCAAAAAAAATTCTTATGCATCGACGGGACATCCAAATGTGTAGGCATGACGGCCCTTTTCGTAATGTCGTATACATGACAGTAACAAAAAGTTGCACATCGTTGGTGGTCCAATAATAGTTTTTCAACCTAGTAGAAGTCTTTGACCGCCAAAAGTGAAATCGTAATCGTGTTATAAGTGGGTGGCTGTCAAAGAGTCTAATTAGATCATTTCTATTAAGATAGTGAACGGTCGCAAAGACAAACTAATGTATGCATTAATGAATTATTACACATTAGTTCTTCAAAGGCATAAATACAACATTCATCACAGAGATAATTACACGCGCGCTCATTCGGATTTGGCTGGCGCAGTTTGTGTAATATGTGAAGCTTTCCTGTTATCATTAATTAATATTTTGGAGCTGTAAGTAAACACAGGCCAAACAGTTTGCTGACTGGTATACAGAATAGCGTATTAATTGCAAATATATTCTTGTTAATACTCAAATTAATTTTCCAATCTGCCGAATGATACTAGATAATACCGTTAATACTGGTTCTGATAATACAATCCATTTCTTGATTTACCAAGAAGGCTTGATAAAAAAATATATCAAAGGAACCAGTTTTTGTAAATTACTTTACAATGTACTAGCCAAGGGTTTTCGGTTGTCTTTAGTTTCATGAACTTCATAAACTAGGGTGACATGCAAACAAAATGTTTGAGTATGTGACTGTGTCTCGAGATGGCACTGGGTCAATCGGATATGAGGGATAGTATGCCAGTGGCAATCTCACCCCTGCCCCTCTAGACAAGTGGCAATTCGCTATCCGGCATTTGATGGAATAGAATGACGAATGTATGGGATTTGACGTATTTGACATGCGTCAAATCCCATATATTCGTCATTCTATTTCACCAAACGCCAGCTAGCGAATTGCCACTTGTCTAGAGGCGCTGAGTTCCAAGACGGTGTGTGCGGTTTTAGTCGGTTCAAGACCGACATGACGACGCCGGCTTTTTCTGAGGGGATTGAGGGGATTACCACACTATTAAAAAAAATATTTCACTATGTGTTACATTTTGTGTATGCCCGATAGTATTCATTTGCACACCACAAATTAAACATTATTTGTAGCATATAATTGAAAACGAAATATTATTTCTTTCTAAAATAGGTCAATTCGATTGATGTTTGTAATGCAACCAACATTATTCGATAAAAAAAATTGTGCCTCTTTTATCTATTTTTGAATATATTGCATTGTTTATATAATACTAGCTTTTGCCTGCGGCTCCGTCCGCATGGATGTCGGTTACCGCACCCAAACATAGCCTATGTCCATTCTCAAGGTATAATCTACCCCTATATCAAATTTCATCAAAAGGTTTAGGCGTGACAGACGGACAAACAATCAGACACACACATACACTTTCCAATTTATAATATTAGTAGATATGAAGTCATCAGATTGTAAGTTATATCGTTATATAAGTTCTTATAGTGATCGTAACAGAATCCATTAAAAATAGTTTTATTTTAACTGCAAAATAGTTAGATGATCCAAAAAGCAAGTAGAACACGTTTCATTCCATAAAACGACCAAACTGTCCAATTTGTAGATACCCACGTTCGGTCATTTAAGGCCGGCTTTATGAAATACGCACAAAGAAAACATATTTGACATTACCAACAGAATAAATTAAGAGAATACATAAGTATTCTGGTCACTTCGTCAGCGAATTCGGTCGATATGGCAATTGATTGCCGGGCTCGTGAATGCTGGTTAATATTAATGAGGTTTCTTATAGTATAATTTGCCGATTTAATAAACCAGACCAAGTATAATTTCAGTTCAGTATTTACTAGTAGTGTTTAATATTATGTGGGTTTGGTTGCCAGGATAGCTTATTGTGCACCAGTATTACAAGTAATAGGTCGAATTGTATTGAGTATCATTACTGTATACAGACGTTCCCAGTTTCACTTATTAATAATCAACAATACAGATTAATGTTATACCGCTTCAATAAACGTGACGGCGTATATGGGCGACCTGAACAACTCTATCAAACGTTGGCCACTAACCACACATAAAGAAGAAAAAAACCTAAAACGATGTAATCAAGCATCAATCTAAAATCTAACAATTTGTACCAAAAGCACGGAAATACGGAACAAGCATGATCAATAGGTAGTAAAGATTAGCTAAACACAATGATTCTTTTATTTTGTATGTACACCAAAGCTTAAATTAAATTTCTCTAAATAAATCAATAAACTTGACCTGCCTGACGCCAGTGAAACAGCCCGTAAAAGGTTTAATAGCGTGAAAGCTATAAATTCCTTTACGTACACCCCTATTTCAGTAGTGTTGGAGAAACATTAAGCTGGCGAGTTAAATATAAGTAGGGTAGTGTGACGTAGCGATGATATTGTAAGCTCCGTGATCGAGGCGGCAGGTAGTTCGGTGCGGAGACTGCGTACTACCGCGGCTGACGTTTACGTCTCGTGTATGCGTACTGAAGCTGTGTGTGTGTGCCCTACATTCGTAGGGTTGGCAGCTCCCGTATATAACACTGCCGACATTAAAGGTTTATACGGAGCCTAACTGATCGTTACATCTGAGCAGTCACGTTAAGAACAGAAAGGTTGGAATTTACTTACATTTTATACATTCATTTTATGGAAGACTGTAAACACTTTTGCGACAGTTTCTGAAACATTTTGCACTAGTTTAAGAAAAAGTATTGAAAGAAGGTTTAGTATGAAATACAATCTGAGGTTAAGTTATATTTCATCTTTACTATTATATAATGATATCAGAGTGAACATACAGGCAGTCATTCTATAAAGGGAAGATTGTAGTCGACCCTCAGTGCGAACGGGCTGGCTTTCATTAATGTCAGGGGTCGCGATCGATGTAGCGCCGCCTACGCCCGCGTCCGCATCCCTACTTCGGGGCTCCTGTTACAGGAGTTAGCGGAAAAATGTAAATTGAATATGATTTTTTTTTGGGAACTCATGAAATTGAAATATGAATACAATTTTATTCAATTAGTGGCGTACCGTGGCTCTTTACCTCAACGCATCTGTGCTGAATTTGTCATTTTGATCCTAGGTTTGGATCCCGGGTTAACCCAGTGTTATTAGGGTTTCCTGTTCTCTCCTGTTAGACCACAAAATATACCTGCTAACATTGATATAAAATATTGTTACTAAGTAACCCAGCTTATACATTTTTGTTGCGGGTAGTTAGATATTGAACAGACGTTCTGAAGTTTATGATATCAATGTTAAATTTGGAGATAGATATTTTTTAAACAACTTAGTTGAGCCACATGCTACCTATAATGTTAAGTGACTATCGGTGCCTAATGGGTTTATGGGACTCCAGCAAAAAGCAAACTGCACCTGGAAGCCGGTATACCTACTGATAGACAATCGAGGCTTTGGTACTTGCTTTCCACTTGAGTTTGGGGAGTCAGACGGTAGTCACTTCCGTGAAAACCAAAATTAACCAAAATATGGGATGCAATTTGAATTGGAACTCGGATGAAGAAAAAGCTTCCTGTAGAAACATTTTATGCACGTTGCTGCTCAATTCATTTCGCCAGGGAAAGAGCTTTGTCTCTCAACAGCGGAAACTCCACAGCAGTCAGGTAATCTTGAACTGTATTTTCTTCTAGTAATTTCTCCGGTAGGATAGTGCCAAATTCAATATGAAATACGCGCTTTTGTTATTAAGACTACAGATGATTGTTTCCGGTATTGAATATTTTGATTTCGTACAGTCGACAAGGGTATAAGGTATACACCAATGTATGCAACTTCATATGAAAATATGTATACTTTTCCTTTTGTCGACTGTACATACAATACATACATTTTTTTTTAAACCTTCCATTTACGGACCACCGGTTTTAAGCACTTCTGCACTGCCTTTTTTTAAATACATCATTAATTAAGCCAAAGTCAAAGTCAAAGACAAAAATCATTTATTTTGCATATACCATTAAAACGGCACTTACAAAACGTCAAGTTAAAAAAATCTAGACTAGTTTAGCAAATGGACCTCCCCGGTTCAAAACGCGGCCCCGACCTGAGAAGACTCCGGCAAGAAACTCAGCGGGCATTTTTTTTTTGGTCTATTTACAAAAATTTACTTATTCTACTTAAAAAATAATATATATACATATAATAATTTTTAATATGGCCACTAGCAAAACAGCCAGTTAAAAATACAAAATACCTAGAAACCAATTCTGAAGAAAAAGTTGTCTATTCAGTTTTTTACGATGAAGTACTTTAGAGATGCACAAATAACACGAAAATGCATTTACAACTACAATAACATTTAAAATACGTATCATTTAGATGAAGATTAAAAGATTTTAGAAGTATCGTCTCGCTTTAGCTAGGTACCTTTGGATAATATTTAAGTTGATGTCACCGGTGGATTTTATGCTTTCAGCACTTTGAAACCGCAGTAAAACTTAGTCACTATTTGATAGCTCAATGTGTTTTAAAGTATTTTTGCTTTTCAACTGATACCTTTAATCCAATTTTATCTAAGAACAGAATAGGATAATGTTACCCTCTATCCAAATTTACTCCTAACTATAGAACACAACTAGCAGCTACAGAACTTTTAGTAATAGCTTCCCTTGGATGCTGGGAATCAGAACACCACACTACTAATTTAGAAAATCAATCATGTTCTACGACGTTAGTGACCAAATCATACATAACAGCAACCATTCTTGACAACTAATTATATAGTAGTTAGAGATCCGAAGGCTATAACTTAAAAACTTGCAACAAACAAGTTTGCTCGTCCTCGAACTCGGGCAAAATTGGACGCAATGATTTTAAGAGTAACACGATTTATTTGTTTGCTACTAACGTTGCGTAACACTGAATAACACTAAAAGTAGGACACACTTTGTTAGGTAAAGAGAAAACTCCTTAAAGACATCCAATTAAAAGCGAGAGACGCAAAATTAATGACTGCTCGCCGTTTTCTCTCCGTTGCTTTTTCGCGCGATTATAATTAGAGAGTATTTAACAAAACTTTCATAAGTATAGATTTTATAAATTACAACTGGGCATAGAGAGAGATAATAGATAATATAATAGTACCGATAAATGAGTACATGTTAACTATTAGTATAAGTGTACAACTATAAGTGTACAATTCACTGAATTGGATTAACTCACTGGAATGGGAACTCGCATTCCAGTAGCATTACAGCAGAACCAGGCAAAGAGGAACATATTTAGATCTGTAGATGCTTTTATTTTTATAACTTCAATCAAATTGTAATTAATGTCATCCAATAAGCGAGAAGAGCAGATTTAAATATGTTATGATAATCTGAAGTACCAGGAACGTAGGATTTATAAGAAGTTATGCTAACCTCGGGTGTTCGTACCCTAGCTGTTCCTAATTAGTGAGAACCGCCACCAACTCTTGTTAACCTAGTTAGAAATGCCGCCGGCGACCGCTCAGCATCCACGCTTTCTTTCAAATACTTTTTGGTTTAATGAATACTCAGTTTGCCAACTAACTTTCCAAAAATAATCTCAAGCAAAATTTTATAAAATCTAAGTTGTTATATAAAAGGAACAAACCAGAGCGTATATTCATATTAAGTAAACAACATTGAGCTTGTTAAGTTTAACACCTTAACCCAAACTTTTTGACATAAAATAATTATGTAAAACATGGCTAAAGGATAACTGTTAATAGTCATACCTAGTGTATATATAGTCCATATGGACCAAATTACCCCACTGCGGATTTATTATCAGTGTATTTCAAAAGTACATGTACTTTCTACATTTATTTTACTACATTTCTAACTTTTATGGAGCTAATGAAACGAGTGAATCCTTTCAAATCTGCGACAAATTTGAACCTAAAAAAATATATACACGGCAGTGACTGTGTGAAATGGGCTGAAATGTAGCGCGAATTTTTTGTAGGTAAATTTCACATGAATTAAATAAATTACATCAGTCGTTACTTATCTCCCCAGGGTTAAATACAGCATTTTTCTTCCTTTTCCCACATAGTAGAATTTTATATTAATATCTTTCTCGCACATCAAATGAGTTTTTCTCTGATATTCCTGTCGTTGTATTGACGTCATTACAAAAAGGGTAACTATCTAAAAAAGGAAGAAGGTAGAATTGTTGGATGTTACTCAACATAAATTTATATTAAAAGTACAGGTAGACTTATTAGCAAACTTTGAAAATAGTAAAATGATGGTGCATTAAAAATTGTTACGCGTGGTTTTTCTGCATAATGAAGTCGACTGTGCGATTTTGGGTTTTAATTGCGAATTGGTCTTAAAGACGTTTATTGACATTCTAGAAATCATATTATACCATTATAGTTAAGATATGACTAGATACCACTATGATGTATAGTATGTCTTAGATTTTTGAAGTGAAAACTTCTTTAGCGGCGTTGGATGGGTAAAAAATGTTAAACTCGCGTCAGGATTACTTGACCTTTGAACCGTAACCGACGACTGACGTCATACAACATTACAACAGCTACAGATCGTTTATTTTGTTTGATGTGTTAAGAAGCTTCGTAGATTCGCGGTAAACGCTTCGACTATAAGACCTTATGGTTTCAGATACTACCGGGTTCAAACCTGAGCATCTGACATTTTTTGTGATTATTTTTTCTTTTAGTAATTTATTACATTTTGTGATAATTTTTTCTTTTTGTAATTTATTCATTTTTGTGATTATTTATTCTTCAATATTTATTAATTTCTTCTGACTGAAAATTAGTGATAGGTTCTATGATTGGCGCTATATTATAGGTATGGTATGGTGTATTCTTTTTATCTTTTTTTCTGTATACAACGAAGAAAGAAAGAAAGAAAAAGTTTTCACTTCTGCCAGCACTCCCGGAGTGCAACCCGTCTTTTTATAATAATTACTTCTTAAGAAGTATGTAAATATTTTTTACAATAAACATGCTATCCACAATTCGTGCTGATGTGCCAAACAAATATTTTATTATAAAGTGAATAAATTAGTGGACAGTTGACAAGTGTGAGAATACGCGTATTTGCTATACGCGCTAATGGAATATGTGCTACTAAAGCAAATGGTTATGAACGAATGAGCTCTCCACTTTACGTCGTATGCGGTCGAATAAGGCGAATAACATATAACAAAATCTGCTTCCTGCAACACGACGCCCTCAAATAATAAAGGTTACGAGTCTAGAAGGCTCGATCTTGCAATGTCGTAACATACTCACTTTAATATTTGCCCCGGTGCCAGTGAGGTGACACCCGTAGGGATTTCCGTGCGTTAAAAAGGTCGATGCTACCGGTGATGAAATTTTAATAGAAAAAAGACGGGTTGCACTCCGGGAGTGCCGGCAGAAGTGAAAACTTATTCTTTCTTTCTTTCTTCGTTATATACAGAGAAAAAGATAAAAAGAACATACCATACTATACCATACCTATAATATAGCGCCAATCATAGAACCTATCACTAATTTTCTGTCAGAAGAAATTAATGAATTACAAAAAGAAAAAATAATCACAAAAACTAATAAATTACAAAAAGAAAAAATTATCACAAAAAGTAATAAATGACAAAAAGAAAAAATTATCACAAAAGTGTCAAAAGCCCAGGTTCGAACCCGGTACTATCTGAAACCATAAGGACTTACAGTCGAAGCGTTTACGGCTATGCTACGAAGCTTCATAACGTACTTTACAAAATAAACAATCTTTTGCTAATGTTGTTTGACATCAGTCGTCGGTTACGGTTCAAAGGTCAAGCGATCCTGACGCAAGTTTAATATTTTTTACCCATCCAACGCCGCTAAAGAAGTTTTCACTTCAATAAAAATGTAAACCAGATTAAGTGTTAAATTTTCAAATACAATTTCGCAACCCACCAATAGAATTTTCGCTTTTGGTATTCAAAAATTCAAATAACTTTGTGGGTTCTTGTAAGTATTTAGTTCCCAATTTTTGTTGTAATTTTTGCGGAAGCTGTCACCTAATTGTTTACTGGGATCTTTAAAATTGTAAAAATGGTTTTAAAACCTGTAATCTCGGCTCGCCGCTATAAAAACTAAAATAAATGAAACACAAAAGACACGAACGGGACCTAGTTCCATATATGTAATGTAAGTGGTTATTACGAAGGAAAGTAAGTTATTTGTGGATAAAATTAATCAAGTGAGTCTCTTCACTAAAGATTACTAATTAAGGTTTTTGACCAAAGTCAAACACGAGACCATACGATTGATCTCATCTGTACCCATTCAAGCAAATATGGAACGATCTTCCTAATATAACAAACCTCACTTTATTACAGTCATTATTTTAACAAAATTCAAATATAGTTGAACTAAAATCTTTCATCCTTCGTTCATAAATACGATCCCATTGTCGCCATCGCGAATCGATTGGCCATTGATAGCGTTATCTGTGACGTAATAAATATCGGGTTTGAACGTCACAGCTTCAGCCCAGGTGGGGGGCTATTGAGGAAAAACAGGCAACTTCGGGGGTACACCCATTTATCTCGGCTATTGTTCCCGAATTGGGGACGTTGGGAAAACGCTTTTGTACTTGTAATCTCGACCCAGTTATTTCACTTGCCTGCCTATTTCCTTCTTTGTTTTATAGAAAATACTCTTGGGTGATAAATTTTCTTATGGAATCAGTGAATAAATATTTTTAAGCGCTTGAGAAGAATCTGGTTTTAACGTTTATTAAGTGGGTGTATCTTTTGCCTGAACAAGTACAGCAATTTATGCAAGCCGTACTTAAATTTAGATTTTAGAACAAATAAAATTATTTTGTTTATAATATAGTATATTGTTGGTTGGCATTTGTAAAATAGAGAGAGAGAGAGAAAAAAAATTGCTTTACATGTTATAGATATAAATAAATTAACTATATATCTAAAATTTATAATAATGTTTTTTGGCATTTTGTAAATTCCCAAGTAATTGTGTTTGTGTATTGTAAATATTTTATAAAAAGTACTTGCACTGTGTTAGATTCTAAACCTAAACAATTTTTTTAGATTATTTGCTTAGAATGCGTAGGAGAATATTTACACTGGCGTACACGCCCGTGTAAATACTCTTCGAAAATAGTTATCCACATATAACGAACGTGAAAACCGGGGTTCAGAATTTTTCAGCATGAAACATTACATAAGTCAATCTAGTTTTAAGTTTATATATCACGCATCACATGGAACGATAGTAGACAGACAAAGTAGTAAGTGGAAATACTGCATGGAAAAACTTTAAATATAGTTGATTCTATATTCCTCTTCAGCAGAATAAATATGCGTAAAAACGCATAGATAACTGACTATATACTAACAATATACTTAACCGACTTCCATAAAGAAAGTTCTATATTAAATGTATTTATTCATATTTTACAGAATATTTCTAGGACCGCGGCGATTGCTTCAAAACTTATAAGTCATTTTCTATTGATTTTAAGACATATTCATCAAAACAACAACTCCTCTCATGAGAAATACCCGGTGGACATTAGCTTGCAACCTTATCTGACCCGCCTATCGAGTAACGGGTGGTTATGCGTAATTGAATTATCGGTATAATTTCGCAAATATTGTTGATGCTATTGATACTTTTTCAGTATTATGGGATACAGTCATCCAAACACGTGGAGAAATAACTTATCGTAAATACGTTAACGAGTCACTAAGACTAATTAATATGGTAAGGTTTATTGATAAATTATATTGGTATATCACTGTTACATAGGTACTGATTTAATTGTGACTGTGTACTGTACATTAATAACGTTATATTGATTATTGCGTTGTGATTAATTCTGTGAAGTTTTATACCTATTTAACTATAATAAAACTACGTATGAAACGAAAAAAAAAGACGGGTTGCACTCCGGGAGTGCCGCCAGAAGTGAAAATTTTAAATTAATAAATCGTATCCATGTAAAATTTGATATCGACACATTATATAATTGTAAATATTTTATTTATTATTTCAGTTTGCTTCGAATATGTTTATGTTCTATAGCTATAAATAAAAAATTAAATAATTATAGATTTTTATTCAAAATACAGCTTATGGCACGTATCTAAAAGCAGTAAGTAAAAGTATACGAAGTAATTATATATCCACAGAGTATTTTGAAATTTACTAATACCAATGAATTTGGTTTCAATATTCTACCTGATTATGTGATAACACTGGTAACCCTGATAATAGGTAAGCCGGCTTGGTTGAAATGGCTTCACTTCGCTCGCGCGTATTCATTTCTATGCGTTATTATTCTAAGTCTAGAATAATCTATACTTAATAAGGCAAATAATATTTGAAAATAAGGCCATCTTTCGGATAATAGCAAAATCATTTAGGCCCCCTAAATGATTTTGGCTAATACCGATAGATGGCCCATTTTTATTAATTTAATGTTAAATTTCTTCTAAATATATCATTTCATAAATAAACTAACAAACATTATACAGATAATTACCAAAAATTTCCATACATGACGAAAATTCAAACTTTTTCTTTCTTTCTTTCTTCGTTATACACAGAGAAAAGATAAAAAGAACATACCATACCTATAATATAGCACCAATCATAGAACCTATCACTACTTTTCTGCAAATTTTCTGGTAGAAGAAATTAATAAATTACAAAAAGAAAAAAATATTACAAAAAGTAATAAATTACAAAAAGAAAACACAATCACAAAAAGTACCAGAAGTCCAGGTTTGAACTCATTACTGTATGAAACCATAAGGACTTACAGTCGAAGCGCTTACCGCTCAGCTACGAAGCTTCTTAGTATACCTAGTAAAATAAACACTCTGTAGCTAATTTTGTATGACGTCAGTCGTCGGTTATGGGTCAAAGGTGGAGTGATCCTGACGCGACAAAGTTCACGTGATCCTGACGCGAGTTTACACTTTTTACCCATCCAACGCCGCTAAAGAAGTTTTCACTTCAAAAACAAATTCGTAATAAAAATAGCTATATGTCCACTTCACGTCACATTTCACAGCTTCTAAAATACCGATACAAGAACTTGAAAGCAATTACTTTCAAAGAAGTTTGAATATTTATAATTGAGAAAGTAATCCCTTTGAAACATTGAAATTTTTTAACCCTTCCATGAAATACCTTTTTGTACGTCACTGACATCGGATCGTTTTATAATAAGCCCCGCAGTTTTTTTTATTCTGCAAGAAAATGTATTATTTTAAGGTCTATTAAACTTTTTCGGTGCTTACGCACCGAAGATGCTTAATTATTAAACGTAATTGTGATTAGAAAATATTTATTCCAGAGTCTCTAAGTCCAGAGGGGTCATGTTTTTGCTTCCCCATGTGGTAGTATAAAAATAGCAACATGTTTAATGGGATTTTTCATAAGGATGAATCGTCGCGAGTCCCGTAAATAAGCAGTCATTAATATACTACGTCAATATTACTATCATTTGTTTTAATTCAATTACACATTTAATGAATTGGCAGCTTTTATAGACGCGAAATCTTCGAAAATTTAATAAAATTGTGATACCAATCCTTACTAATATTATCTCTGCAAGTTTGTGAAGAAGTTGGATGTTTATCACTTAGGCGGAAACTTAAATAAGAACATATCTAGTTGAAAAATAATTTATTTGCTGGAAGAGAACTCAGTTTTGAGTTAAGCTCTCCTTTGTACATAACATCTCACTATTTTGTATAAAAGTAATTTATGTGTACAATAAAGAATAAATAAATAAATAAAAAAAATTAAGAATTAATACAGGGATAGAATACGGTCTAGAATAATATTTATAGGCTACTTAATCTCAAATAGGACCCATAAGCCATCAACAGCTAATTTCTTGAATTTCTTGAATTCGGTATAATGCAATGTATGTGAACCTATTCGATGATTGATGAACCGTTACCCAACCACTGGTAATTAATCATGCTAAAATGGTTTCAAATCAATCAACAAGTTGGAGACCCGCGGTTTAGTACTAAAACCGCCTATGTAGACTCTATTACTGGGATTTTCTGGGGAGGTATTATAATTGCCATTGATACGCGGCTGTCATTCCAGAAAAAATAACTGTTAAGGTGGCGTGTAGCTCTTCCTTTTAACATATTCAGTACGTTAATAGACTGCATTCCGTTGAATGACAAGAACTTAGGATAGAGTTCAGAAGCTTCAGGTCACCATTCTAGATACTGTCGATCTTAACACAGTGGACTCCACCTTAACTGGTGCGACAGAGCTTAATCACGCTCCATTTTAAGAACCCAGGATGGTAAGAGGGTGCAAATAGGAGGTGTGCTGGAATAGCCGTATAGTTACACACCCTTTTCAGATGCACTTCCCCAACTCCTTCGAAATGACAAACACGTAAATTAACCATCGCTGCTCTAGCCATAGAGTGAAGGATGGTCAGACGTGAGAGATTGAGTCCAATTTCTCACAGAGACGATATACCAAGCTGTTTGGAATAAAATTATTCCTAAGGGAGCTCTAAAGCATGATACAAGGAACGTTATTTTAGCTGTGATGCATTGGTGAAGATACTAACCTTATTCGCAGTCTCAGAAGTTTAGGGTAGTAGATATCCCCTGTGTCCTGTTGCCCGCGGCTCCAATCACGTGTAATTCTGATTCGGTCCCCACAACCTATGGAAACGTATTCTTTTATACAATTCTTGTCCTGATAATAACGAACACATAAGCAGAATTATTCTATCTCAAAATAATTATTGTGTATTTATTTTGGCCCTGTTGAAAAATCGATATCATTTAACAGCAAGATACTTTATTAACCTTACCGTTTAAATAAATGTAAGCGATGCAATGTTTAAATAAACCTAAAACATTAAAATATTATTTTATATGTTTAATTCTATTACTCTGAGGTTAGTCGTAACTTAGTTAATTAATAAAGGGCGTCCTAAATAAACAGTACTGGAGAGTACCGCTGACGAATAGGATTGTGTCGTCAACAACACGGATAAGGGGTAATGACCGCAACCTTTTTCAGACCTTTGGATACTGTTTGTGGTTGAAAATGAATATTTGTCTATCTGTTTCAAAATACCTTACCATACTTCAGAGGTAGTTGCCGCCTAGAAAAAAATACGTTTAAAAATGTAAATATGATTGGCGGGGGCACCGCCGTGCCCCCCGATATGACTGCGTAGAAATTGCATTATCATTCTCACAGCGATTTGCCAGTTCCGTTCAAAGTTTTGACATTGGAACATGAGGTCCACTTATCGTTTTCGCTGGGTATAACGGTTTTCCAGGGAGCAACTGCCATCTGAGTTGATACCCAAATCCTCAGGTTGGCTGGGGCTGGGCCTTCAGCATCCTGTACTGTTTAGCCAGCGTATGATCGATTTTCACATGCAAAGTACTTTGCCTGTACTGTTTCCGACTGTACATCCATTACCTATATAATTTTTTTTCTTATAGAAAAAGAATAACCATAGATACGAGTGCGGGTCAATAAGTCTGTATCTTATTAAATGAAATATAGGCTTTAGGATAAAAGTTATTTTATTTACATTTATCGAGGTCATCAAAATAGGCATTTGTTTGTGAGATAATTTCGTCATTGGAAGCAAATCTATTTCCGCCAAGCCGTTTTTTAAATTTGGGAACAGGAAATAGCCATTCGGGGCTAAATCTGAAGAATAGGGTGGATGAGGGAACAATTCGTAGCCCAATTCATGGAATTTTACCATGAAAACTGCACATGTGTGCACCCTTGCATTGTACTGATGGAAAAGAACTTTTATCTTGGCCAAATGCGATCCTTTTTTCGATTCCCCATTGAATCGACTCAATAAATTGGTATAATATTCGCTATTGATTGTTTTCTCCTTTTGAAGGTAATCAATGTGGACTATAACACGTGCATCCCAAAAAACGGTCGCCATGACTTTAAAGGCTGACAAACTCACCTTTGCCTTTTTTAGCGCCGATTCATCCCGAGAAATCCACTGTTTTAACTGCTGTTTCATCTCCGGTGTGTTGAGGTGGATTCATGTTTCGTCCACGCTTATGAAACGGCGCAAAAAATCGTCTATATTGGGGTTTGAACAACGTCAAACGTTCCTGCGAAATTATTACATGGTTGCGTTTGTGATCGATTACGAGCAATCGCGATCACCCATCGTGCGAAAAGCTTTCTCATGACCTAATAATACATATTAATACCTTTAGGCGGTTTCCTATCATACTTTGGGTCTAGATGGTATTAAATGTTACAAAATTTACATCCTAATTAAGAAATTTTATTAATGTAAATATTACCTTCAATAACGAGCGTAATATTTTATTTTACTATGTATAAATTATGACGCAATTACTTTATTTCAACAAGCAAAATTATCTTCGAAGTATTTTCGGTACGAAACTAAGTTAATTAAAACTTGAGTCTTACCATATAAGACCGTCAGTAGAAACGATAGAACGGTTACCCTTGGAGTGTAGTTCAGCCTTTACATAATAATATTTCTAGAATAAACTTAATTTAATAAATCGAAATCTGTTATTCACAAGGTCGGCATCACAATGTGACGCGCGTGGTATTGCACACGTCTATAGCTCATTATCATTATATGAATAAATAGCACATCTCTTCTATTTTCGAACTCATTAAAATAAAGCTGCAGTAGGTTTGAACGCGACGCGAGCGCGGATTCGACGCTGCACACGCTCACCGAGTGTCCGGCGTAGGATATGCCAAGGCGGGAGCTGGTGGAAGCCCTGGGAGTGAAAGTGCTCACGCTCGCTACCTTGCTCGCGGCGATGGTCCTCTACGCGGACGCTGTGTGGTCAGCACCTCCTTCTGTGAGCAAGTTATGCTTGAGAAGGAGACAGCAGAACTGACGCGGCGTGATGAGCGAGACAGATACACGGACATCGCTGCCCACGTGCGTAGGCGACTCGGGCGTCGGTGCGAGCCCATGAGCGAGGGTCTGAGGGTGACGGGTGGGGCCGCCTGTTACCCTAGCAGAAGCAGGCCACGTCGTCGGCGCGAGGGATAGCCCTGGCCCTGGGTGGCCCACAGACGGCATGTTAGTTAGTTCGAGTCCGGTTCCGGTGCCCAACCGAAGCCAGATATTCGTAGGGATTTCCCGCACGTCAAAAAAAACCAGCTTCGTAAATTAAATTTCCATTTTACTTATTTAGTATAGGTACATTTTTTACCAAGAGATAAATTTTCAGCGAAACGGTTGGAAAATTACATGGTTCCTTATACAGAGCGGGATTTGATTGATGTGACCATTACAAGGTAAATACGGCGGTGGCTCTTCAGGAAAATTACTCCCCCTTTGTGTGTTTTACGGGAATTTCACGGTTGATGCATGGTCTCGACACCCGGGTAAATACAGGAGGGTAAATATATGTTACCGGGGAGAGCTTTTAGTTGTCTTTTCGTTGTATATTGGTAGGTATGTATCTACTATTACGAATGAGATTTTCAAGTAATTCGTATGTATGTACTATAAAACGTTTCTTGAACCAGTCCTTTTTTAGAGGGAATACTTAGACCAATTGGTGCAGGTAATGAATAGAGCTTGATTTACGACAGCCTACGTGGCGTAGCGGTAGTGAACGCGGTCGCTATGCCAAAGAAAGAAAGAAAGAAAGAAAGAAAGAAATATTTATTATTAAGCACAGCTGAACAATAATTCGGCAACAACAGCAGAATAATAAATTCACATAACTCACGCACAACTGTGCTGAATAAATGGCCGCCTCTCAGCTGAATGCTGTCCACTTTGTGGTGCAGGCGGTACAGCGCTGATTTTCAGAGACGGCCACCAAAATGCGCGGGTTCGATCCCCGCTCAGTGCAAATATGGGGTATTTGAATTGGTCTGCTCGTGCCTCGGAGACTACGTTAAGACGTCGATCCCGGTTGCCATACAAACATTTATGGCAGTTATTACGGGTAGTTGGAGCCCTCAAAAATCCAATAACTGGTCTAATTGCAATGCTTCGATATCGCCTTTGGGTTGTGGAGGTCATCTGACGTCCGAAGTCCATTCACGAAAAATGACGAAATTTAGACAAATTTTCAGTTGAACTGGTAAAAGCGGACCCCAGACTGCAAGTTTTAATTATTTATACTATTTAGTTGAGTAATACTCCCGTAATACAGAAAGATGGTATAGTCTGAAAGACAAATAAATTTCAAAGTTTCACAATGAAAAAGATACAGCCAGACATTAAGTCACCGTGCCAACACAAGGCCACACAAAGAAAAGTTTGACCAAAATGAAAGTGTATGTATCTTACTGTATCACGACTTAATATAGACCTGTCAGTAGCTGGCAGGCGTCCAGCTAGAACCCTGATTGCACTGCAGTATGGCCTCCACAGTAATTGCTGTTCACACTGACGTTTGTAACACCCGAAGGCCTCGTTAAGGTCTAAAAGTTATTGTCGATGCCATTTTTGTAATGTATACATAACCGTTATTCTGTTAGTTTGATTAGGAACCGAGATAGGTACAGCTAGTTTTTCATCAGTCGGAATTATTATATACTGAACAAAGAAATGGATTGATTGAGCCAGTAGTATTTTATGTGATATGGGCTCTAGCACAAATTATTTTAGTACTTAAACAAATACAAAATATATTTTTATTACATAAACAAGTAGACGCAAGTAGAAATGTATATGAGTGTAAAACTCGCAAGGCTGAGTTATTCATAAAAGCACTAATTGGCGAGTACAATGAGAAGGGGTCACTATGAGTTGGAATCCTATTAAAGGTTTTTACGGTCCGCCTACGATTTCTCAAGATGTGCGCATTACTGGGTGTTGGGTAACTCCATTCAGTATGTGTACCTGACTGAGTCTCTGTCTCGTGGTTAAACTTAAGTTACAAATGAAGGCTAGATATACCAACATTAATCCCAAGCAAAATCTAATGAAGGAAAATAAGTAAGCGGTCTTCGTGCTCCGAAGTGATAGCCTGAAGAAGGCATTTATATTATAGAAACGGAAACACAAGAGGTGATTTGCAACACTGCTACTTATTAACTTAAACCACGTAACACGACGCTCGTGTTACACACAGTTGACACGGCGAAATTCGGCCAACCTATATTTACGAACCAAATTCAGCCCGGCTCGTGGCAATTTTATTTGTGTTGCGTACGTGAGCTTAACTTTTTTGCAGTGTATTTATTCGAAAACAATCAATTTATTTGCAGTGCTTTGTGCCTTGTGAGAAGTGTATCTAATTCATTTCAACGATAAACACCTACTAAAAATTAAATATATACTATTAGTAACAATAAATATCAAGGGCATAAGTATACCGTTTGGATTGACCTTAAAATATAAAAAAACGATTGAATAACTTTAAGAGTACTTGGTACTATTTATTGATAATGAATCTTTGGTAGTTGGGATTGGTAATTGAGGTATGCGAATTGGACTCGCGCACCGAGGATTCCATACAAAATTGGATTCATAAACAAACTTATGCCATATAGACTACAATATATTTTGATTACCCAAAATTATGAATAAAACCTTTTTATATCATGTGTGCATTAACATACGACTAATGTACAATTTTGAAATAGTATAGATAAAATTCTAATATTTTAAAATATACCTACATTCGGTTCGATATGTACTTCGTTAGCTTAGATAAGAAAAATGTTGAGGTACCAAGATACGAGTACCTACTGAATGTCAATGATTTCAATACTTGATGCTTAAAATATCGAGTGTTCTCTCAAGAATTCAGCCGAGTTAAGGCACGAGTACACTCATGCTCTTAAAGCATTAATGTGAGGTCTTAAAACAAAATCTGTTCTTAGAAGTCTACTTTAATGATAAAATACAATTATATTATTATATGCTAGTCTTTTATTTTAATCCTTTCGTCCTTTATTTAAAGCTTTTGGGCTCATTGTCATTTATTGAAGGCAATATAGTATTGAAAAGTTCAAACACCAAGATATCATCATCTCACCAAGATCTTCGGAGCCCAACCTAACCTCCCTTGTAAGCTGGTACTTTTCTTGATTAATAGTCTTGGAGGACCGAATCATGGAAAAGGGGAGAAATAAATCTACGTATAAAAAATAAAAAATACTGTGCCTAACCTCTATAGTTGGTCTACATTTTTATTCCTTAAAAAGAATAAACATGTGAATATTATGAACATAAAATATAATTATATTATTCTTGCGTGTACCTATGTGATTCTTGTGTTTGTAATACCGCACGTTATTTATAAGCAATAACTGAATCCATTCACCGGACACATTGGTAAATCGATAATATAGAATTTAATTGGGCAATTTTGTTCCCACGACCTTATCTTTATCAGAGTTATTCATGCAAAATATTGGTTTTACTTGATCCTGGATTAACTAACATCCTTGGCTTTGAGACAAAGATAAAAGAACCTATAAGAAGGATAAGCAATCATTAATCTTTTATATTCTTTTAGTGTCCTACCAAGACTAAAATTCTATTCTTTTTTTTTTAAATAGTTACTGGGTTGAAGGATTGTCTATCATCGGATATTTATGCTTTCACTTCTAAACAGCTGAACCGTTCTAGATGAAATTTGATACAGAGATGAACTGGAGTATGGGAAAAGACATAGGCTATGTTTGAACGCAGAACCCGACATCCACGCGGGCGAAACTTCGGGCTACAGTAAGTTAGAAAATAAATTAGAGTTTTGCTTAGTATGTGTGTACTAGGATATGTGACCAACATTGCTAGGTGATAGATAAGGCCCTGGCGTAGAAATTTTCTGTCGGGGTTGCATGTCGGTCGGCAGTCGCTACGAAAAGTCAAGTTAAACCGGGCTCAAAAGTACCAGCTTTGAATGGATGGAATTGATATTTTGATGAAGAAGTGATAATATTTACATCGTCTTGACACGTAAGTAATATCAAACTGGAACTGAACTCGAGGAACTAGAATACAACTAATCCACGGAATACAACAGTTATGGGTTCCAGTGCCATCTTAAGCCGGTGTTACATGGTAAGAAGTTTCAAGGACGTGCATGTATCATGACAAACCACGGTGCGTAGTGCACAGTGGAATGACGGCTTTAGGTGCCTATATTCAGCTATTTACAGTATTATTTTTGTCTGTAATAATGTTATTATTGAGCTCTAGCAAAGTTTTATTATCAATACTGTCATAAATAGAGCATCAAATTTTAAAACATGTACTGTCTACATAGTTCCATAAAATGTTTGCATGCGATCCACCGAAATCGATGCAATAACACTTGGCAATATTCCAAATGTGTCTGTAGGTATAGGCAAATCGATTGGGAGTAAGAGAGAGACCGTGGCAGCAAAGCTGAGTAGAAACTGAAGTATAATTGTGAAGGCGGAAACTTTTCTACGACTGATATATTGAACAAATATTCTGGCTTTGTCCGAAGTGCTTTTCGAAATGATCGACGGTGTTCTATAAAAGGATGTTATTCGGTCCTAACGATTTACGAACTGAATACCAACAATGACCTCGAAATTCTGCCTCGGAATTACGTAGTATTCATTTTGTTTACAATCTATGGCAAAGATCTGTTAGGTGATTGGATATAGGTTATAGAGGGGGATGAGGGAGAAGGCAAAGATATTTTACTGAACCTAGTAAATACCAGCAAATTTAAAGAATTACAATGCTTGTTATATAACTAAACATTACAACCAATGTAATTTTAAAAAAATAAGGTAAAATAGAAAGTGAGGTACAATAGGGATAAGAAACCTTACATTTTTAATTTCTTAAAGGCGCCCACTCACTAACAGTTTACCGGACGACGGCCGGACGATATAAATCTGTCAGTTAATCGCAATAACCCACACGCTCACAGTTTCGTTAACGATTTTGGACTGACGACTAATACGATCCGATAGTGTGTGGCCGCCGAACGATTCCGGACAGTTCTAAGCCGGACAGTCCTAGGCCGTCAGGGCGAACGAGCACAACGGTCCTGTCGATCGACGTTTCGTGTCAGTTTTTACTAAGATTTTATTCATTTTTTGTACATACTCGTCTATATTTCTTATGCACATAGTCGATAAGGTTCAAAATAGCTAACACCTATTTCCCACAATGATTAGCACGTACTTATATAAGAATAACGTAGTGCAAGCCATTTTCAACCTTATTGACATCACAACAAATTTAGTTTTTTTTCTTATATTCGTGATCAGCAGCATTTATTTATGCGAAAAAACATGTAATTAAGAAAATGTCAATAAGGTCGAAAATCGCTTGCACTGTTTCGTACTCTCTATGTAACTAATATTAGACCATTACCGGCAGGCGATCGTACGACCTAAAACTGACGACTCACAACTGCTAGTGTGTGGTTGCAAAACTGACAACAGGGAATTGCCGGCGGGCCAAAATCGCTTTAGTGTGTGGGCGCTATCGGCTAAGGACTGCAGGCCGCCGGACAGATCAGGAACTGCAGGCGGACTGCAGGCGGACTGTTAGTGAGTGGGCGCCTTAAGAAGCAATTGACTTAGTCATATTTCCCCTGGAGAAAAAAGACACACACAGTCCGCCATCTCCTTCGGTACTTACAGTAGACCTTTTTCTATTGTTATTAACCTTTCATGTAAATATAAAAGCCATATATAAAATTAAATATATAATTGAATTTAACATAATATCCAACGGTACCTGCAAAGCTCGAATCGGAAGAGTATCAAATAATAAAGTAATAAAAAAAGGAATAAGGAAAGCTCTTCAAATTGAATGATTATAGCGTTATATCGCACAGTTTCCAATAAGTTGCACCGGCTGGAGCTACCTTAGTAGCTTCAAAGTTATTCGTAGGTGTACCGTACCACCTGCTATGTTTCAAGCTAATGACTTTTTATAAATTTATAATGTATTTTCAAAGTTTTCAATATTTGACAATTGAATGCTGCTAGTAACCTCACAATCGGAGACGAAATGAGATCGCTCTTATTTACAAAAGTGGCCCATTGTACAATTAAATTGTTGTAATCCATGAATTATAAAAAATTCAATACGTGGGGCTGAACTATGACGAAATGTGGATTTTAATATCCCTTTGCCTATCCCTTCGGAGATTTACAGGCCTGAATGTATGTGTCTTGAATTTCTCTAATGACGAATATTGATTAAGGAGTACAAATGAACACTGATTGATGCTAACCTCTACAATCAATATAATAATTGGAGAGGTTAACATAATAATTTCTAATATAATATGTCAGAAATATAGATTCACCTCACGTCAGTAGTTTACTAGAACGAGCTCAAACCACAATGTCTTGATTGTTTGTCCGATAATGTAGCCATTATGTATTTGAATAATATTCCAATAAATTAAATGCTATATTCGAATATTATTCAAATGTAATCACAGTGAGAAATTATTCTAATTATTTCTACAGTACGATAACGCCGCCAAATTGTATATTGTGGTACGCTAGTATTATTGTCTGTTCTGTAATTGTGGGTATATTAAAATTGATGGCTTATTCTATAATTTTTATATTATGCGTCTTCTTCTTCATCTTAGCAAGCTTTCAACTCGGGATTCTGGGGTCCGCTTTACCAGTCCAATTGCGGATTTAGCTGAATTTCATAATTTTCAGTGAAGCGCCTACCACCTAACCTCTACAACTCAAAGAGGACATCGAAGTATTGCAGTTAAACCAGTTGTTGGATATTTGAAGGCTCCAACTACCCGTAACGATTGCTATAGATGTTCGCATGACAACCGAAATCGACGGCTTAAAGTGCTCTGCGAGGCACGACCAGACCAATGCAAATACCCATATTCATGCATACAAATATTTGCATTGAGCAGGGATCGAACTCGCGCATCCTGTGTAGCGGCCCCGTTCACTACCGCTACATTACGGGGGCTGTCTGTGTCAATTGTTAATATGCTTATTTGGTCATATGAATAAAGGGCGAACCTTGTATCCTAAGCTGGGTACTTTAGAATTAGGTATAAGACAGATTGGAATTACAAAATACCTAGTACTTTATAAAAGAAAAAGTAAAAAAGGGTATAATCATAATACTTCTAACTGCTGAATAGCTGTTACCAGGAATTCCTGCAAGTCCTTTAACTCCCGGTTAGACGAGAGAAGTTATACGATAGACAATGGGTACAGTATCGCTACATGAAAGATCACACTTTATTTCTATAGGTTTAAACAATATGTCAACATCACAAGCTGGGTTGCACTTTGTTAGTCGTGACTGAGCTTATATCTAAATATCTTCCTTTTAGTCTGGAAGAAAGTAACGTCACCTTCATCACCACATCGTAATATTACTACCACACGGAGATTTTAACAAAAAACTAAAGCTAATTTTATGGTTCAAAGAAAGGCTGTTTTATTCAGAAACCTTAAAAGTATGTAGGTAACTGAAAAGCTATTCAGCTATTTACCCTTATATATACATGTATAATAAGATTAAAGACCTATCCTTATGTTATATAGGTCTTATTTACTTTGACACACAGAAATAGCGACGATAAAACTCACAAAGAAATAAAAAGGCTTTCTTAGAATACCTCATATATTACGCAGAGCTTCTTTACAAAACAAATTCGTATCCCGAAGGGGAAACAATCGATAGAATTTAACATACAAAGCTTTGTGTCTTTGACTAAACAGTAGACATATTGTTGAAGATTGGTATTCAACTGTTGCGGTATATTTTAAAACATCTAACATATATGCGAGTAGCTCATCAACCTATATGTGAAATACAAATTCCCTTGTCCGCTACCAAAAGACCTGTAGGCCATAGATTATTATGAAAGTAGAGAGTGTAGGCCTACCATGAAACATCTGCAGTTGCGATTCAAGATTTCGGCCAAGCAGTTCCATAGAATACATGTATTCCAAAATCGGACTCGAAGATGGCTCGTTACACTCCACTCCCGGTTTCTTTTGTTCCTGTTTCGTGCGGCTCCGAAGTTTCGGATGTTAAATGGATCCTGGAACCTGATGGAAAGTAGTTACCGTGGCCTATGGACGTGTGCAACACCAGGGTAGTCACACTCGTGCTGTCGAACACAGAGAGTTTTTGTGCCGTCAGTATCTTGACAACGCAGGAATAGCCTTTGGTCTTATTACTGAGAGTGCAAAACTCTCCAGTGAGCGTGTTCTATTCCAAATTATAACCTAGTAACCTACTTAATAACGCATTCACCAGGTTGTTTATTTACTGACTGGTAGAAAATGCCTGTAGCATTAACTATTAGTTTACCTATGTACAACATAACATTGAGTAAATAAATAAAATTGGCAATATAATACAATAAAAAAGCAATATCAAATATTACCTCCTCCCCTCCGAGAGAGGCAAGGGAACGAACGACTTAACCTTATTTCAGATTAAGGAAATAGGGTAACTTGTGTTTGTCTTACTATTTAGGCTAGAATCGGCAAAATTATCATGTAAATACATCCCTGGCAATGTTTATTATACGCACGAACTGTTTCACGACATAAACACAGTTGGCTCGTTCCCAAAATGTCTCTGGCCAGAAGCCTTGGTGATGTACACTAAATATGTCAACATGTCTCGCCTTTCACGTACTTTTACCAAAACTATATTTCAAACTAAATATTTTATACGTTTTGTTTTTGTTTCATTGATAAGCATGTTATTATCTAGGTTACGGAAGTTAATTTACGATTTGTAGATTGATAAATTCTTAAACAGATCATTTCATGAACTAAAATGTTAATCATATTGCCTGTACCTACTTCCCAAAGGGGTAACCAGAGATGTATTTTATACCCAAAATTCCAAGTTACATTTCTAAAAGTTACACGATCTTAGACCTTATACAAGCTCTATAGAAGCCGCAAATGTCATTTCAAAACGGCATAAAAATGTACACATTACTTCTGTGTTATTTGACATATACATACATTTCACGACGTGCACGCATTGAAAGTTCAAAGAATAATATTGACATGAGCTTGCCTAACTAAAATCAAACCACACGCCCTGATCGTCCACCTGAATCTCGTGGGGGGCGGGACACACGAAAACAAATTAACTGGCGTGGCTAACGTGGCTCTGGTACACCGTGGCTCGAGTACCACTCTTGACATTGAAGTTTCTTCATTAATAATTTTTTCAATTACTTGCTCATAATATGTCTCTAATCTCACCGCAATTAGGCATATAATGATACCTATTATCAAACTCTGGTTGTTTGATTGTTATTATCTCAGGAGAGGGCTTTTTTATTTTTTATTTTATTGATTGAGATACATTATTCTTAGTAAAAATCAATGCTAAAAAGAAAGTGTTAAAAATAACAAATAAATTAATACACCTACCTATTGCTTGTTCATTTCATGCAATTTCGTATTTAAATGGGTAATTTCACGTATGCCTAATTTTATGCTAATTTCGGTGCTATTTTCCAATCATAGGTTTTCTGATGAAAAAATTTAATGATGTTGTTTTAGAACACATTAGTATTCTAGATATTTAGAAGTAAACAAAAAACTGCTTTGCAGGCCTTCCACCGAAAGTGCAACATCACACCGAAATTAGCAAAAAATTTGGCATGCGTGAAATTACCCAAATAGGAAAATTGGTACGTATATAATAAACAAAACCTTTACTTAAATAAAAAAAAATTGTCTGTGGTAAGTACGCCAATAGAAAAAGTGATTAATTGTTCCCGCCAGTACCAAATAGTTTTGCAATTCGTTTTTACTGGTGAAATTATAGTTATTTATTCGTTAAAATATCTACAAGTATTAGTTATGAAGAAAACGATTTATGTACCTAGTACACCGCCCGATATATACACATATACTGTACAACGTCCGATATATGGTGTGATTGATTAGAAGTCCTTAACGTTACGGAATGTTTACTATCTGAAAATTGCAAGGGTAAATATCTATTTTAGTATTATATTATTCACAAGCGAATTGAAAGAACGTCGTATGATACACGTGCGTATTGTTGATTACCGTCTTCGGCTCTCTTTAGACCCTCAATATCGCCTCAGCGGTAATCACCAACTTTACACAATTGTACCATAATCTACTACTAAAATATATTTTACTTGACATTGGCATAATTGTGGCGATTCGCTGCAGAGGCCATTTTGAAGAAGTTGAAGTTGACATGAGGTTACTGACACAAAACCAATTTTTCACGCCGATTTTTAGTTATACATATATGGTCGAAGATCACGATATTAGCGACGACATCTACTTAACACGTTCTTCAATTTTTACAAGAAAAGCCATAATCTTTCATTTGACCCGGAAACAGATCCTCTGGACCAACGAGGCTGTCTCATAATAATAACAAAACACAACGAAATATCTGGGCTAACTAATACTAAAGACATCGTATTCGTAATAGTCAACATTAATCAAAACTTGATAGTTTAGATTGGTTTAGATAAAGTTGTGAAATCACTTCTTGACAAGCATTTGAAGCAATATAATAATTTCAAATGGCATAGTGAAATGTTTGAATGTTTGATTAGATTGTTAATTTCTTACTACATATATATTATTACTAGCTTTGGCACGCGGCTCCGCCCGCATGGATGTCGGTTATCGCGATCAAACATAGCCTATGTCCTTTATCAAGGTCTAATCTACCCCTATACCAAATTTCATCTAAATCAGTTGTGGTTTAGGCGTGAAAGACGGACAAACAGACACCCAACAGATAATGATAAACTTGTAGAACGGTATTCTATTCTGTCTGTTAAAAGATTTAATGTTGAAAAGCTACTGAAGAGTCATTTTTTTCCCCTTGCCTCACGTGTTACTTCAATGGTGTCCAAATCAACCAACCTGCAAACCTTCACTTGAAATAATCAAACATAACTTCCCTCGAAATGTGGGATATGAAAAACCATACGTGATATATTTACTTATGCATAATACAAAAGTAATATTAAGAAACGCGCCGAGGAAATGTACGGAAAACGGTTAATATATTTCAATTTTATCCTTTCAGGTTCTTTTAGGTTGGTATGTGTACTTACTGTGCATGTCGCAATATTCCATATATTTCCTAATATAAAGTTCACAGAATATATAGAAATCTATGAAAGTATCAGACACGTATTGAGAACACTAGAAATGTTCATAACCATCAATGATGAAACCTTTGAAAATTCCGTAAGGCGAAACCAGTCAGCTTCAATAATAAATAGTGTGGAAAAAGTACAAGTATTTTCAATATGTGTAACAACAACTTCCACCAATGCCATCAATCAACAGTATAAATAGTTAAAGCGTTAAACTTGCAATAGTATTTAATTGTGAGATTGTTAATTCGAACTCATTTCTAACACAATACACTCAGAGCCGTCAACGAGAGTAATAGTAGAAAATATACCTAAATCTTCAACATACCAGCATTTGGAATAAAGTACCTTTTTAAGTGCAGAAATTCCCACAGATACCCCCAAGAGCAGACGATGTCTCAAAAACTTGTGCTTCGGGTATAGGGTGGCCGTAAGATATTTCCCTTGCACCCAGTAGGAACAGAGTACTTTCAATTCAGAGTAATTTCAATTTCAAAGTTTACGAGACTTGTGAAAATTCATTTTTAAAAATATCTTATTTTCTCCTTACAAGATAGAAATGGCAGAATTGGCCTACATTTCTCGAAAAGGAGTAGCTCACGTTACACATGCGTGCGCTGAATGTGAACGGATTTATGTAAGCGTTGGAGATAGTTTGGCAAATGTTACTTGTTATTTGTAAATTGGAAAAAAAGGGTTGCTGACTACCTGGAACAAAGTCTGCTGAGAAAACAAAGGCCCAGCTATTTCACAAAGCAAATAAAACGTAGAGCACAAAAAGAAACGTCAAAGTTTTACACCCACGTAGGTACAGTCGCCTTCAGAATTAACATATTTAAAGGTTACCGATAAGTTTAGCTCTGAAACCTTTCGATCAAGATAGGAAAAATATTGAATCGGTCTAGGCCGGGGATTAGCTTTCATAAAATGACAAACAAAACCAGTAATATTTAACTAATTCTCTGGAGATTTATTATTACCTGTTGATGTATATCATTGTGAATATTCTTGGCAAATTCATTCATATTCGACAATTTTTGATGGTGACTGTATCTACTTTCTTCAAGTAGTCTGTCTTACATATATGTTTAATTTATACTATTCAAATTCAAATTCATTTATTGCAGAAACATGGTTAAGTACATAGATCTTACAATTACTCTTCGTCCAACACATTTCGCCGTTGTAAGCAGCATGCAATATTTCTGTTATCACTATTAGCGTAATTTAAAAGGTTCACATTGATGTCAGCATGTATACAGTAGATAAGTCAATAAAAAACAAAAAATACCATAATAATAACAATAAAATTAAAATAATGTCAAAACAGATGCTAATGTCAAACAGAAGAATAGAAATAATAATTTTCAAATAATATACAAATGTCAATATTTAAAACAATTTATAGGCAATGTCAATAAAGTAACTAAGCAATCATGAATAGTCAATCTTCATTTACTACATCCCATAAATTCATCGATTGAATACAATGCATTTTCAATTAGATATTGCCTTAATTTATTTTTAAATTTTAGGTATGGTTATTCTCTTATATCTTTAGGGATGTTATTGAAGACCTTTGCAATCATGTATCCGCAGTTTCTTTGAAACAATGTAGTTCTTACAGTCGGAATAGCCAATTTTGTTGGGTCTCGTGAAAGATACTATTGAATAAGCGGGTGGGCCTCGCTTATTCAATAGTATCTTTCACTAGATTATGTTGTAAGCAAAAGACAAAAAAGTACGGCGATGAGGCGCCAATTTTATCGTGCAATGGTTTAATAAATCATACCAACGTTTGAGCTCCAACAGGCTTTATTCACTATTTGCAACCACAACTTAAACTTGTTGGTAATGCTCGGCACATTTAAGATGACATCGCTATTTGTCAGTTCAGTCGAGTCCGTAAATCTATTCAAATCTACATCATAATAAACGGTGTGGTTCGTCGATAAATAAACACGTTTTCTCAGAGAACCTTTCAATTTAAACATAATTGGTACATTTCACCTATAGTTCATTTATAAACTAATTCAATCTTAGGGAGGTCTGGTACATTTTTGCTATCGTATATATAGCAAAAATGTACCAGACCTCCCTAAATTTCCATAACAGTACGCGCTTAAACTGCGATTAGATCCATTTCCTTCGAGAACAAACACCTATTTCTACATCTGCAGCTCACTAGACGTTATAACGCTTACATTGTATCATCAAATTTTCATTGACTTTCCCCTTTCATTTTCGCATGGCATGATTTCCTGTAAGTACATAATTGATTCGTTCATTTAAAATACATTAAGCAGGCCGGACACGATCAGTCCCTACAGTGAAGGTACGTAGGTAATTTCCGTGGTTAGCCAGCTAACCGTAAAGCGAAAATGTTGCGGTTTCTGTTATACCTTCGTTGCTGAGGCTAATGACGTGGGACATGGATATAATTAATTTTGTGTATAGGGGGCGTACATGCGTTGTTCATATTTGATCACTTGATTTCGCAGAGACGTGTTTTTAATTAAACTCATGTAGACAGCGCCTAAATAATTATATTCCGTGTACATCGTAAAGTCCTCTCATGGTTTTGTTATTTAAATAAGTTAATGAATATTTAAACAAGTCTCTAGTACAGTGAGTGCGTGGGTATGTTAAAAACTCTTCGTTTTGTATTCCCTTCACTGGTATTTATTGGGCTGCATATATTATCTTTTCATAAATATTGGCTGTATATGAAAAAAATATGACGAATACAACCTTAATGGTGTAGCTATCCAATCTGCTGGACATCGTTCCATATTTATGACTATAATAATGTAATTATCCCGAACACAAGCGGTTTTCAATTTCAATTCAAAATAAAACAAGAACAAAAAATATCCAACTAAACATAATATCAAACAGAAATATTTAAACCCAAACGTTCATTATACTGACATGAACACAAAATGGCTGCCACTAAAAGCTTATTCACAGCCACTCGTTTAGATAATAACTGAAATAACAAAGCGGATTGCGCTGCACTTTGAAAGTTTTAATCATTCAAAATTTGCCGACGTCTCTAACAGTAGACTACTTTTTAAAACTGCTGAATAATACGTGTATAACGTCTAATTAAACAGTAATTAATAGTTTTTTTTTTTTAGAATTGCCGCAGTATTGTTGCTCTATTCCTTCTCCACTAGCGCCTAGGAAGCTGTGACAAACTTACATTAAGAACTCATGCCATACTACAATATTTTGATAAATAAAGAAACTGAACATTAGAAAGGTAGTAAAGGTAGTCTAGTGGTATGGGTAATGGACTGCTGAGACGAGGTCTCGGGTTCGATCCCAGGTTTTCCATGGCACACACCAATGACGTTTCGATGCTTTTCGAAGTTATGTGTGTATTTATCGCAGGTTTATAAGTGCCCAGTTAATGGTAATAGGCTCGCCACCTATTACATTGGGACCAAAACATAAACCGGCGAAATGTGGGTGCTAGCACCTCTGCCTACCCCTTCGGGGATAAAGGCGTGAATTTATGTTATATGTTAAAATTAGAAATTGTGTCAGTATAGTGTTGTGCACCAAATTATCGTATTTGAGCAAACCTCCTGGCTAAACACCTGCGCCCTGAACAACAAACATGTGAACTACCAAGTTAAACATGAACAGTGCCATGCTAATTATGTTCAAGATCAACACATAAGTTTGTCAACTACACATAATTTGTAGAAATTTTGAATTTGAATTCATTACAGGGGTGCCTATTGGGGTAAGTTGAATGTTTTTTGGGCTCTACTAAGATCTTCGGGGCCAACAACTACAACATCAAATAAATGCCGAAACATCCGCAGACGGATGAGATACTGGTACGTACATGCTATCCTTTTAGAGCAGAGAGTTCAGATGGCAAAATTAAAAGACTACTCCCCGCAAAAATTAAAAGACTAGAATAGCGGACATACGGGCCCGAAAGTAGGTAGAAGCTTTGGATGCAACTAAAATATGAAGATGGGCATGGAAGGGTGGCAATTAGTAAATCTAGTATATCAATCAAAACGAAGATATTTTAAAGAAATGACATGTCAAGAGTACCCGAAACCGGCGAGCATGTATGAAAACAATTTATCGAAGCAGAAGAACCGAAAGATGTAAGCCAGGATCGTAGCAAGTGGAAAACTGTAGTCTCTGCTTACCCCACTGGGAAAAAAGTGTGACCAGCCATTACAACTACTTATGTTGTTAATGGATTAAGGCTAGGTACTGAATATTTGCCATGCGCAGCCAGTTACAATTATAAAAGTGACGTACAGCCATCGTCAGGAATATCTTGACTAAAAAGTCTCAAAATGTTTTTACAGCTAAGGTATTAAGAGCAAATCAAACTGATTTATTGATTAAAATTGTTTTATTGTCCGAACTAAAGGTGTGTACCAAATATCAGAACAAGCAGTCAATAGGAAGGAGATAAAATCAAGGCACTCCGATCATTTTGAGTACTTTGTTCATGAAGATCGATTTGATGCTGACTGTACCAATGAAATTCTTTCAATAAACAAATTTACCTAATCCGTTAAGTTAACTAACAACTAACTAACGTATACTGTCTAAAAAATCTATGGCAGTCGTTATACGGATAGTTCGAGCCCTCTAAAGTCCAACAACTGGTCTAACTGCAATGATTCGATATCGCCTTTGGGTTGTGGAGGTGAGATGGCAGTCGGTTCACGGAAAAACGTCGAAGTTTAGCCAAATCTGCAGTTAGACTGGTAAAAGGGGACACCAGACTCCAAGTTGATAGCTTCGGATGCGACTGGGATTAACGCTAGGATGAAGAAGACTAATTTAACTAACATCTCATTTGGCAGACAAGATAAGATAAGATAAGATATTTTTTATTGAACACAATAACAGTATAATACGATTACAATTTAAAGTTTATATATAATGTACAATGGGCGGCCTTATCGCTAACAGCGATTTCTTCCAGGCAACCTTTGGATGGATAGAAGCAGAAGAGATGACAGGGTAGCGTACAATTATTATAAAAGAAGAAGTAAAAATGACAAGATACACACACGGGCCACCTGATTGAAAATGATTACCGTGGGCTATGGACGTGTGTAACACCAGGGGCGTCATACTCGTGCTGCTGACCTTGAAGGAACTTTCTAATTTCATACCTTGTTTTATTTCTATGTAAACGCAGAGTTTTAAATAATTAATTTTCAATTCATGGAAAAATAAGAAAGCAATAGAGAATAATATGAATAATGAATTAACTGACAAAGGTACTTTTTTTCTCTTTAATTAATTAAATTATCCTCCTTCTAGGTAATAATTCAGACAATTTATCCCTGAATAATATTATAACGTTTCGCGAATTTCACAAAGCTTGTAGCATTAGTGAACCGACGAAGTGGCGGACATAAAAATAAATTAATACCCAGCTAACTAAATAGATTTTGAATCACAATGAAACGGACGAAATTATAATTACGTTTCCATCGCAGTTATAATTGTCTATTTCGTTTTCAGATGAAATACTGTAGATAATACAAAATAAAGTTTATAATGCCCAATTCTCATTTCTTGAACTTCTGTGCCCCGACTAAGTACAACAAATGAATTCGTAACGTAAATGTATCGAGAGAGTGGAACATGATGATTGGCAGTCTGCCTACAGTACACGTATTGTTGTGTTTGTGTGTGTGTTAAGCCCGCCAATCGCAATGCTCCGCTCTCTCGATACCTTTACGTTACGAATTCATATAATTTTCGTGCTCAGGGTACTGGGCGTAGTATGCAACACCAGTGTTCGTTCGCGTTAGTTTCATTGCTCAGTTCCATGATGGTACTACTGTGAATTTTTTTTCGCATTAGTACCACTTATACGTCGTTGAAATGCTACTAATGCGAAAAAAATTCGCAGTAGTACCATCATGGAACTGAGCAATGGAACTAATGCGAACGAACCAACACCTTCTCTTCTGGGCTACTTTACCAGTCCAACTGCGGGATTTGGCCGAACTTGAATATTTTCCGTTAATCAACTGCCATCTGATCTCCAGAACACAAAGGCGATATGAAAGCAAAGCAGTTAGCTGCTAAAAATATTCGTATGGCAACTGGGACCGACGGCTTAACGTGCTCTCCAAGGCACGACCAGACCAATGCAAATACTCATATTCATGCATACGAATATTCGCACTGAGTGGGGATTGAATATCATCCTATTCATACTTACTAATACAGTTAACTCGCTGATGCCCGCGGCTTCGCCCGCGTGGAATTCTGTTCCCGTTCCCGTAACGACGTAACCCTTTCTTTTTCTCTGCGCAAGAACCATCCTCGTACTGCAGGAAATATTCTAAAAAAAGAATTAGCGAAATCGGTGCTGCCGTTCACGCGTGATTGCGTGACCAATGGAAATAGTCATTCATTTTTAGATATATAGATTAGTAACCAACCTTACCTAACGTAACATCATAATAATAAAATACCTATTTTAACTCAGGCACAGATAATTGAAGCTTATTAGGATTACCAAGAATAACCATTCATTTTAACTAGATACTATCATCATATACCTATTCTATTAAATAACACACCTAATGAATATAATTTACTTTACTTACGAAGTTTATTAAAATGGGTTGTTTTACAAGTACATTACATTCTATGTTAATTTTATCTCTAAAATTAAAATTTTATTACGTTGAACAACCCTTTATGATGTTGTATTTTTCTCAAGGTCTAATCTACCCCTATATTCATCGATATCGGTTCAGTGGTTTAGCCGTGAAAGACTGACAAACAGACACACACACTCACTTTCCCATTTATAACATAATGTATGGATGTAAATATGGATAAATTATATAAATAGCTACTTACGATCGGATTCCGTCTAACTCGAAACCTTTTCAAGGGCGTGATGTTTAAATAATTTGATTCCTTACAGAAACTTCCATCCCGCAAACTGTCATAACCTACCTAGTAGCCCTCCAGAAATATATAATACGAACGGGAACGCACTTACACGCACTTAAATTTTTAACTTTAAAGTTTAAAGCATTGAGTGCTATTAACCTACTACTTTTTAACTTTAATGTTTAAAGCATTGAGTGCTATTAGCCTACTACAACTGTGCTACAAAAGTGCTACATATCAGCTACAAGTGCTACAAATGTGCTACAAAATGTACCACAAAAGTGCCAAATAAGCGATACAAAAGGTTTCCTAAGAACACCAAATCATGCGGATATATTAGAGAAATTTAAAATACTACTTAAGTAGCTTCGTAAATTCGTAAAAAACGATAAGTTATAAAAACTTAATTCGTAATATTTTTAACCATATCCATACCAAATAATATTACATTAAAGGCCTTTGCACACGACGTTTTTTCTATACGCTGACGTCGCACGTATATCACTATCAAGACACTTGGCAAACGCAAGACTGAAGTTACGTGCTGCGTTTGCACACGATCCTTGCGTTTGTAAACGCGTTGAAAACGTGCAGAGGATGCTCTTATCAAAAACGCGCGTCGTTAGCACGTAAAAAAACGTTGTTTACAAAGGCTCTAATCATAAACAGTGTGTTCCGATTTTGATATTTAGACCCAGCTGCACACCAGCTGTAGCATACCTAGTGTGCATTTAAATCATGCGCGGCTATCTTTTGATTAGCATACATTGTTATACAGTGGCCACCGTCCGTCCCACAAACCAGATTGCATCTATTTGCATAATTTTGTTTAGAACTATGCGAAGCGCCTTGGGCCTTGTTATGCGTTTAATGGTCGAACTGGAGTGTTATGTCACTGTGTTACTATTATTATATATTACTACTGCGGTAGTAAGTCACATAGCCCAACTGATGGTACGTTACCTGGTATCACGACTACGGCTTAATAATAGGGGTTAAAGTATGAAATTGCCGTTTCATTGTAATAGGTACTTCGAATTTTATTGACATAGAACCTTCATGGTTTGAGATTTTTGAGTGAAACTTTTTCCACATGGTACCTATGTAGTTCTTCATTTAAAAATGTGCAACATTCGATTATCGACTTTCAGTCGTTTTTTTTATTCAGCTTAGACAAGAAAGATGGATACTTCGAAAATTCGAGTGATTTTTGAATACGAGTTCCGACGCGGAACTAACGCGGCAGAAACAGCTCGCAATATCAATGTTGCGTTTGGAGAGGGGACTGCTAATGAACGCACCGTGCGATTTTGGTTTAAACGCTTTCGTGATGGAAACTTTGATTTGAAGAACGAACCACGAGGAAGGCCGTCCACACAGGTGAATAACAATGAATTGAAAGACATGATGGAAGCCGATCCGAGCCAAACTACCCAGGAATTAGCTGCATAGTTTAACGTTACCTTACCAACAATATTGACTCATTTGCGTCAAATCAATAAAATAAAAAAATGTGAAAAATGGGTACCTCATGATTTGACTGATCTGCAGAAAGAAATGCGTGTTGAAACTTGTGTTGCCCTGTTGAATCGATACAGAAATGAAGGAATATTGGATCGAATTGTGACATGTGATGAAAAGTGGATTCTTTACGATAACCGTAAGCGAAAAATGCAATGGCTGACCCCAGGTGAAACGCCACAACAGTGTCCTAAAGCAAAGCTTACCAATAAAAAGGTAATGGTAACTGTTTGGTGGTCTCAGCATAGTGTTATTCACTATAGCTTTCTACGATCTGGTCAAGCAATAACGGCAGATGTCTACTGTGCCGAACTCCGAACAATGATAGCAAAACTAGCAGTGAAACAGCCCCGACTCATGAATCGATCTTCACCATTATTGCTCCATGATAACGCGAGACCTCATACAGCACGAGAAACCGTTTTAACTCTACAGGAACTGCAATTAGAAACTATCCGTCACCCTCCGTATTCGCCAGACCTTGCTCCAACAGACTACCATTTTTTTCGTGATTTGGACAATTTTCTATGTGATAAAAAGTTTTCTTCTCAGGAGGCAGTACAAAATGCTTTCACACAGTTTGTCGAATCTAGATCACCAGAGTTCTAACGCAAAGGCATAAATGACCTTCCTACTAGATGGCAGCAATGTATAGATAATAATGGTAATTATTGTGATTAAATAAATACGTTAAATTAAAAAAAAAACGAATTTCAATTTGTCAGTACAAATCGGCAATTTCATACTTTAACCCCTAATATTATTTGCAAAACTAAGAGTGCGTCTATATATTACGCAAAGTGCCTTGTGTATCTACCTAACAAAATAAACTTAGCAATGAAAACAGTCTATATATAAAGAATGTTATAGTTATGGTGTTGTCATCAACTACCACAAACATTACTGAGTAATAAAAACCATCCCCATAAAATATAATAAAGCACGACCTTAATATTGTCGTAACTATTTAATTTACTTCATAGATGGTGATTTCATTAGTGTGAATAGAATAGATAGTTATATGGTGTTGTACTGTGACACCATACATTGTGTCATTTTACGTACCGTGACTATGATTTCATCAGTATTGTTAACATGACATGATTAGTTCATCATAGTTCATCGACCATTGGATGTAGGGCTCCTATAGACAAAGACAACACCGTGGTATTCTTAGAAAACCGTGTGTCTAATAAGGATAAATGATGGAACAGAGGTGAGTAACTGATTTTGAGAATCTCTGACCAACAAATGCTTATTAGTACTGACAAAGTGGGATGTGGAACCGAAAACATTGGCAAATGTGAGTATTAACACCTCTGCCCCTCCCCCTCCCCTCTTCGGGTATTTACTGACCTAGAAATGGCGTGTCTGTATTAATTAAAACTTGGTATATATTGGGTTGAAAATTGTAATTAGGTTAAATAAAAAGTAGAATCGGAAACGAATCTATTAGAGGAGATAAATTAATCCGAATGGCTGTGTCAGTGGCAACTTTATTGGATGATTGTGAATGATGGATACGGTAAAAGGAGCATGACAGCAGAGATATGTACCCCAAGACAGCATGGTAGAGACAAACGTGCCAAATAATGAATGACGTGACGTCTATAAAGCGGTATATAAAATTAGGTATTTTATTTAGGTATTCTTTGATTTGGGTAGTAGCTATTAATGTACATATTATTATTGAGAAAACTTTCTCAAAAAAGCTTAAACTTGAAAGTAATGAACAATCTACATCTACACTACTATTATAAAGAGGAAAGATTTGTATGTTTGTAATGAATAAACTAAAATCTACTGCTAATTCTTTCACCATTGGAAAACTACGTTCATCCTGAGAAACATAGGCTATATTGGATTTCCACGGGAACGTTTTTACCACCCGTGCGAAGCCGAGGCGAATCACTAGTAATGCATAAAATATTAATGGATAAAAGTAAGGTAAAACATGTAAGGTTCGTATAAAGTGTCACTCTGTTATCACTGCCCACCCCAGCAGGATTTTGGCATGAGGGGACACTTGCTGAATGAATGAATTGTTAGTTTATATGCGACAGCAATAAAAGAAGATGTAGAAAATATATTGACGATTTCTCGTAAACTCTCTGTGGCTTAGATAATAGCGAGTTGCAGTCGGTTTCAACATTTTTAAACACATTTATCATCACGTTATACAGCAAATTTTGCCAATTAAAAGTCATATTCATAATGTAGGTTTAGCCTTCTAGAGACGTATAAAGGCAGCAACACAATTCATAATTTACCTCGATAGAAATTAGCGTCAAACATAGCTCTGAAATGCGCCAAATCGCTATTTCAAATACGTTTTAAACTAAGATGGCATAATCAAATAATGTTGAAGTCTGTATTAAACTTAAAAATATTTGGGGACTCTTTGATAAATTATCAAATCAATTAAGAAAGGAAAAAATTGATTCAATATGTTTCCTAATTTGAATATAAAGCATGGAAAATGCTTTGTAATTCATTCAAATTGCTTGGGTGGAGTAGTCAAAAATCAATGTTTAAAAATGATTGAAAAATCATCCATTGGTTACGACAGTTTGTGAGAATATCGGTAGATGCCTCAACGGATTTAAAGGAGAAATTTGGATTGGTGCGGTCAACGTCCGGTAGCTTAGTGGTCAGAGCATTGCCCCTGTAAGGCTAAGATCACGGTTTGGATCCTGGACTGATTCCATATTGTACCTATCTTAATCGATCTAGGGACTCGTAAATTTACGCAGATATAAAATTTCCAGAATCTTGAAAATTCTTAAAAAAATCTCTAAATCGCTGCATTCAATCTCCATGTCAATCTCTCGCTCTTGCGGATTTTATATTAGCAGTGCAAAGAGTACAGACGTCGCACTGCAACCAGGCCTTAAAGACGGTAGCAAGTATCTTATGAAATGTTGAAGTAACAAATATGCTACGGTTGCTGTCGGCCCTACACAGGTCCCCGATAGTACAGGTGAAGGAGCACAGTATGCAAGAGAGTAAATGTAGTATGGACTGGTATGGAACTCCGCGGTGTCAGGGCACTTGCAACTTTTTCTTTAGATTTATATCGGAAAAGTCAACATGGGACCAGACCTTGAAGAGAATATATTTTTTGCGACGTTCGTATCTACATTGTTACGTTCAAAAAATATTTTAGTAACTTTATTTGAATATACTGGTAATATCTATGTTAATAAGAGAATAAAAATGAAATCATTTTACATCTTCGTTGCGGTGCTCACTGTATTTATCTCGAGTAGATTTTTAAGAAGTTTGAAATGAAGACGTCCGAAGAATTACTTAAGCAGCTAGCAGCTATTCGTAATTTGAATTTTACATTTACAAAATAAATAATTCATCAAGTAGACTGTCATTAGAAAAAGGACATTGTATGTATTGGACATCTGACATTAATAAACCTATCTAGAAATAACATAATATACACAAAAAAAAAACAGAAGTAACAATAAAAATGAGACGGAGTTTCACAAATTTGGAATATAAAATATTTAGCCTAGTAGGCCTAGACAAAGAGAAGACCTTAAAAATAAATTTATAATCCATTATTTAACAAGAAAAATAACTAGTCAAGACGTACCCAACTTCAATATAACTAAGTGTTTGGTGAACGACACACAGCCCGGGCTAATAAAAACTAGCAAAAGCTGAATAAAGCGACAATAGCGCAACTAGGCGAGTGCTGGTACATCCGGGAACGCGGTCGGGTCAAGGTCACGGCTCGCGGATCGATGCAGCCACGACGCCCGCGCCACCTCCCGCCACGCCGCCCTCACCCCCCTTACGAAGCCAGGCCACTACGCCCGAATCTCCAAATCCGCCAATTTTCGTTCTCGCGCTTTTAAATTCCGCAAACCTGAATTCGTCCGCGATTGACGTCATAATGTGTTGAGTTTCAGTCGTACGTTTAGAATTTATTTCCTTCGGTGAAATTGGAGTATGACGCTATTTAATAAATATTCGATTCTGGGAGTAAATTGAGGTTGAAGTGGTTAGCTCGTCAACGCCAAGGTAATGAATCTCTTTGTTGTGCTGACAATGAAAAGTTGTAAGTCATTGCGAATAAAGTATTATTATTTGAAGCTTCAAACTTCATTGGCATTTCAATTTCCTGTTATTTATATATTTAGAAACAGGGTAACCGGCGAAACGTACTCTTTTCAATGATATTTAGCCAGAGACTATAGATACACAAGGTAACCACACTTTCTGACCACAGTCTGTAGTGATCTATAAGAATGACTGAAAAATTCTAGACATAATAAATTATTCAAATACACCGCAGAAATATGTAAAGTACATAAAAATACCATCAACAATGTTTGAATCAATCATAAGCAATGGGTATCAATCACAAAACTTTGTATGCATTTAACCAACCACGATTAACGGATTTGGCTGGAATTTCTTACAGGTATATATTGTAGTTTGGAATAACACATAGGCTACTTTTTATCCCAAATAGATGCGAATATTCTACTAATAAATATTATTAAGCAAACTATTCAGTAGAAGTACGATGATCGTACAAAATACTGCAGCAGCTAACCTTGTGTTTCTGCGGAGGTTTTCTAGGTTCTCCCGGGCTCAATAAAAAGCTATGTGAGTGCAGTAACTAGCTAGCTGCAGCCTAAACTATTAAGGTACCCCAAAATGAAATTGAAGTCCTTAACATGTGATTTGATCTACTGACATCACGACAAGTAAAATACTACTACAGTAGTTTATGAAGGCCATTCATAAACTACTGGTTTATTTTCGGTAACCGAAATTATCCCCCGAACACCACCAGCCCCTCTAGACAAGTGGCAATTCATTGGCCGGCGTTTGATGGAATAGAATGACGAATGGGACGTATATGACATGCGTTAACGACTGTCCAATACGTCATATCCCATTTCGTCATTCTATTCCACGAGTTGCCACTTGTCTAGAGGGACTGCTTAGTTAAATTGCTTGTGTTAGGAGTAGGTTCACTTTGTGTATTTATTTTGAAGTATTCGAACTCGAAATCTTATCGTTAAGTTGTCAATAAGCTGCTTAAAAATATATAGAATAGAAAAACTGTAACTAAATAGTCATTTATATCGTTTTTGTAGACATAAAACACCTACGAAAATTATACAATATTATTTGATACGACCGTAGAAGTTCAAAGTTACCCACGTTACATTAGCAGAACAAACCTGGAATCCTTGCGAATTAAAAATAAATCTTCTTAAATAATGAATGATCGCATTCACTTTGTGTGTACGTTTCGCAAAGAGCTGTCAGATGCTTTGTCAGGCAGTAATCTCATTCTGTATCGCCAGATTGAATTAAATAATTCATTCCTTCAAGCCTACTAAGGACTAGTAAAAAATTCGAACTGATTAACAAATCTCTTCTTACTTGGTTATTTTGTGTACTGAAATAATTTCAAGGAAGGTATTTCATAGTGGCTTAATCACTTATCACATTAGATTAATGTTCATTCGATAAATTGGATTAGATTCAGCTATTTAATTATTTATTATGCTGTAATTACCAAATATAATGTCATTCAAAATTCATTCCATGTTCAAAGGTAATCTGTTCATTGTTCTAGAAAATCGTAAGCGTTCTTTACCACTTCAAACAAATTTAATTCTGGAGTTATTATGATTAAGTTTGTACTTTCATTGGTAAATAAATTTAGAAAATCTGCTCCGTAATAGGTAAGTAACTATGATCTACTAGAGTGGGCCAACAGGCCTGTGTATGCTAAAATATATAAATAACATTGAATATATGTATCCGAAATAGAATATAAAACTATTTAAAATTTGTATCCACGGGTTGGGAGTCATTCCTATTTATAATATATGAACAAACAGTACCTACGTGTAACTGTGCGTGTACTATATTAAGAAGCGTTTATTCTCATTTACCATTACGATTGTAGTACAACATGCCGTTCATACAACTGTGTCACGTCAAATTTTACACCATGGCCTTGAAAAAGACTTTATTGCTTCAGCGAGCGACAACCCCTCCTGACTCTTACGGTCATGGTCGCGATGCGACCTCTGAATTATACAGGAGATGTCCGCTCACCTCCGAAGCCGGCGCCCGAATGGCCTTCTACACCGTGGAGCTACCGAGGGTGGAGGGGAAATGTTTACCCTCCCATTCGCCCCCACCCGTGCCAGCTGAGCAGCGGCACGCTATATTTAGGTTGCGCTGTAAATATTCGGTCCAAGTACGGAAAGGCACCTCCCACCCCGTTAGGAGTATGAAGCGGGGAGGCGTAGGTATGTTCCCGCTACATAAGCGGGTAAAAGTTGAAAGTTCACCAACGCCCCGCACACGAGTTCGCGCTGTTAGGGAACGCTTCTTTATTTAAATTCTATTGCAACTTGTTCGCCATTGTAGTCTCGGTAGAATTCGCAATGCCGGTTCTAATTTTTCAATGTTCTCGGTACCAAGTTTTTTCTACTGTGAAAACTTGTGCAATTGTTTTCGGGTTTTCAATTTGGCGGCGTTGAATGTCGACACGTATTTGAATGGGTTTTATTGTTATTGCAGTTGCAGTCCAAACAAGCTTTGCTAATTATCATTGCAAGGACAACGATACGTTGAACCGTCAACGAGGATGATACGAAATGAACACGAAAATTGGTAAAATTGAAACGGATCACTCATTTTGTTGAAGAGCTTTTCGCGTGCCGCTGTAATTTTAGCTACCATCATCATTTACATTTGTCATATTTACTTACCTAGTTGAAACCTTTTAGCTTGAGAGAATATTTAATTGAAAATATGTCCATATTTCTACAAATAAATTAATTTGAATATGAATTTATTCAATTATAAATCAGGCTATATAATGAAAATATTTAATTGAAGTAAAATTATTATAAGGTACATTTAGACATAAATTACACACTTTCAGTGTTTTATTTCACGAAGTTTTTACATATTTCTGGATTTTAACCTTCATGATAGTTATTTCTGCTGAAATAATAATTTATTTTAACGGTGGAGGTGTGATGGATTTCGGTGTGGAACCAAATTCGGAGCAAAACGGTGCTTCAGTTGAAGTGTCCAAGTCAATTACTGGAGGTGGCTTCGTATAATCGTAGTCAGGTGTAACATCTGGTTCGTATAAGGCTTTTTCGTGCTTAGGATCATGAAAGGAGACGATACTAAGAGCAGGATAGCTTCCTCCGAAGGCGATGCGCTCCTGGTGACTCGCGATAGCGAGGACGGTACCCAATGCTGGGTAAGAACAAGTGATGTACCGATTGTGAAGATTGATTACTTCCACGCACTTCGTTCCACTTCCACCGATGATGCCATACTTACCTTTGCGATTGTACTGAAAAGTAATACAGACACTTTTGTATTATATAATTATAAAAAAGGAGAAAGCTTCTCAAAAAAATCAGTTTTGCCGTAAAGAGAATCAAATTTCCTTTTTGATATAAATCCCTTTGAACCTCTATTTGGGTAGAGTATAGTGTTTCTGGGCTGCTTAAGAGCGGTCCTTCTGGAAGTCTATAGGAGAGGTCTATGTTCAGCAGAGGACATTTGTGGCTGATATTATGATGATAGTGTTTCTATTATTAAATTTAATTGTAGCCCAGCCCCTCTAGATAAGTGGCAATTCGTTGGTCGGCGTTTGATAGAATAGAATGACGAATATATGGGATTTGACGTTTCTGACAGTCGTTAACGCATGTCAAATGTGTCAAATCCCATACATTCGTCATTCTATTCCATCAAACGCCGGCCAACGAATTGCCACTTGTCTAGAGGGACAGAAAAGTAATAGAGAATGTTACTAGGTGTGCAAAATCACTTGAAAACCTGAACGGTCGCTGAGCAGCCACTTTAACAAGTCCATATCTTGGAAACTAATTGATATAGCGAAATAATTCTTTAACACGTATTTCTTATTTTCAATACAGAATATAATGAGCTAGAATACAAAATTTGTGAACATTCTCGATTGTGTGCTGCCCACTCAACTTTATGGCCTTTATGGATTCAACTATATACTAACCTCAACCTTGGTGATCTATAAAACAGAAGCAATCCAATTAAGCTGAACTCTCATTTACAAAACCTTGGCATGATAAATTGTGGTTGAATGCATGAATATAACAAAATGTAACATGGCAGGCGTCACGTGCGTCTACATAGAGACACTAACCGAGTTAATGCGACAACCAGTCAATCTCGTTACGTGACGTAAGGTACAATGTTTGTTATGTACTTTATGAAATCTCTTTATCAACAGAACTATAAGTGTATGGGAACATCTCAAGATCTTTAAGGCAAAAGTCAATCCGTTAATTGAATGGCGCCGTTTAGTGTGAGTACCCACAATGGTGCCAAATAAATGTTCTAAGTGTCGTAAAAATATAACCAAAACCAAGCCTGGATTAACGTGTAGTCGATGTAATAAGATAGTTCATGCTGACAATAACTGTACGAAGCTGTCTGCCAAGCAACTCAACGCCTTACGAAATTCTACAAGCATCGAGTGGAGTTGTGATGACTGTCAAAAAAACCTTTCGTGCAGATCATCCTTTCTTATCCCAAATGAGGATGAAGACAACGAGTCAGACAACGGGTCGACGACGAATATTCAAACCCTGGATACAAAAAAATTAGTGCATGACATCAGCCGCGAAATGAAAAAAGCTTTTCGAGAAGAGATAGCAGGTCTAGAAAACTCCTTAGAGTTTCTCAGTGACCAGATTACTGCTATGGAACAGTCAATCAAAAATCAAGAGACTACTATCAAGAAACTCGAAAACAAAAATGAAGAATTAATAAACAAAAACAAAAATTTGGAGTTGAGAGTTGCTGTCCTGGAGAATGGTGTGAGGGTGTTTGAACAAAAATCACTGTCTACTTCATTGGAGATTGCTGGTCTGCCTGATATTCCACCAAAAGATATCACAAAAGTTACTCAAACAATAGCCAATAAACTGGATATGAGCGAGCAAGATATACAGATGATCCAAAAAACACCCGGCTCGAAAGATAAGCCAGACCCGATCCTAATTGAGCTGAAAAGCGCATTAATCCGGAAGAAATGGGTAGATACAAGTAAGTCACGAAGTCTAACAGTAGGAGCTGTGCTGCCCGAAGCGCCCAAGGAGAAGGCTGAGCATCGAGTTTTCATCAGGGAAGCCCTAACTAAACATACTAAAACACTTTTATACAATGCGAAAATGCAGTTAAATAAATCTTTTCAATATGTTTGGTGTAAGGAGGGTAAGATATTTGTTAGAAGGAACAGTAATAGTAAAATTTACTACATTCGTACTCAACAAGATATCGATCAAATAAACAGATCTAATAATAATTCAACTTAAGTACATTTGTTCCTGTATCATTTATCAGCCACCTTCAGTTAACTTTATTTACTAATTAAATTCACGTATAAGAGAACGCATAATAATTTAATATTTCTTACAAGTCATAATAATGAATACTAGTACGCATAATATAGTTGAGATATTTAACTGCAGTTCCACTAAAGATTTCTTTAAACAATTACCAACTAACAATGGCTTACACATAACATGCCTACACCTCAACATCAGATCAATCATAAAAAATTTCACTGCACTGCTACAACTGATCAACACTTGCGTAATTCCCATAGATATTATAGTGTTAACGGAGGCAGGTATAGAGATACCTGCCTCCGTTAACACTATAATCGTATTGCACCATTATTTAATATACCTACCTACAACATGTACACTCAATTACGTAATAATAGACGAGGAGGTGGTATAATTTTATATGTAAAAAATCATCTTAAGTTCACTGAGGTTCAACATAAAACTAAAACGTTCGAAAGTATCACAGGTTATCTAAAAATTAATCATAACCAACATGTGACTGTATGTGCAACGTATAGACCACCAATTACAAATAAGAACATCTTTGTGAAGGAACTGGGTAATCACGTATCTAAATACAACTCAGAACAGAACTTTCTTTTGGTCGGCGACATGAATATCGATCTCAAAAGCATATCATCTAACAAAGACTCATATATGAACACACTGGGCGGGTGTGGATTGACTTGCGGAGTTTCTCAGTACACAAGGATAGAAAAGAAACTAAACAAAATCACAAAATCTTGCATAGACCACATTTTTGCTCGTTTCCCTGCGGGTCATCCTCACTCGGCAGTGCTCGATGTCGTACTAGCCGATCACCGCGCGCTTATGTTTGCCTGCATCTATGATGCGGCGCCTGAGTGTGTACAGGATGTTAACAAAAACTTTATTGATTACAATGTACTTCATACTGAACTTAAAAAGGTAAATTGGTCAATAACTAGTAGCATGCAATGCCCAAATAGAATTTATGAGTTCATACGTAATACATTTCAAAGTGCATTTGAAATTGCTTCTAGGGAAAAAAGGCGGAAACGACCGAATAGAGTAGAAATTCCTTGGATTGATGAAAACATAAACAAACTGTGTGAAAAACGAAACCGATTGTTTAGGTCTTGGAAGTCAAATCCAGGCGACCAAGAACTTAGGCTAAAATATAATACAATACGAAATAAAATACATAAAATTTTAGAAAAAAGAAGAAATCAATACTATATTAGCTTAATAAATGACAATTTTAACAATACCAAAAAAGTGTACCAAATTATCAACCAAATGCTTGGCAGGATGACTTATTCTATTGATTCAATTATTTTAAAGGCATTTGATGCTCAATGTCTATCGGTCAAACAGATAACTGAAAGTTTTGCAACATGCTTTGACAATGCCGTCAAAGGCATAACACCAAACTGTAATGTTAAGTTGTTGGACAACAGCCTATACTGCACGGAAACAGACTCGAGTATGTTATTTAAAAAAGCTTCTAGTGACAGAATATATAAAATAATTGAATCACAAGATTCAAATAAATCTCGAGGAATAGATAGCATAAAAATGTCACATATAAAGATGGTTGGTAAGGAAATCTCACTGGCACTCACTGGTCTCATTAATTCAAGTGTTACAAGTGGCCAGTATCCTGACCAATTAAAGATAGGATGTGTCAGGCCAGTACATAAAAAAGGCTCCAAATCCAGCTGCTTAAATTACCGCCCTATCACACTATTATCGTCTATTGACAAAATTATTGAGACCTACATTAGCCAAGAAATACATGACTATTATAAAAAACATGATATTATCACTCAGCACCAGTATGGATTTCAGTCAGGCAAAAGTACAACGCAACTCCTATCGAAATTCACTGATGAGGTGAATGTTTACCTTAATGAAAAAAAACATGTAATGGTTCTGTTCATTGATTTCTCACGGGCATTTGATACTCTAGACCATAAAGAACTTATCAACAAATTAGAAAGCACAGGTGTGCGTGGACCATTGCTTCGCTGGTGTGAAAACTACTTACACAACCGTAAATTTGCAGTTAAGATTAACGACACGTTCAGTGACTACAAAACTGTTACCCAAGGGACAGCGCAAGGATCGGTACTTGGACCCCTTCACTTTCTTTCTTATGTCAACAATATGGCTAACTGCATAAAGTGTTCCACTTGCTATCAATTTGCAGACGATACATGTCTAGTGGCTGCTGACAAAGACCCACGGAAAGTAACTGAACGTCTCCAATCCGACTTTGATATACTCTTGCGATGGTGTCATGACTTGGGGCTAGTAATAAATGCAGACAAGACACAACTACTGCATATTAAATCCCCACATCTTAAAAATACTCCGTATAACAGCCTAATTGTACATAGTCATAGCTGTCTACATACGCCACAGCCCCAACAGTGTGGCTGCCCCTTTATTAAAAAGGTTGATAATCAACGTTATCTAGGTGTAATTATTGATAACAAAAAGAACTGGAGTCTCCATATCGAGTATGTTTGTGATAAACTGAGACAGTTCCTCGCCAACATAACTTTATTAAAAAATCGCATCCCATATAAGGTCAAAATTTTGTTGTATAACTCCCTAGCTGAATCTTATATACAATACGGACTAAGCAGCTACGGTCGTACATATAACACATACCTGCAAAGTATATTTAATCTTCAGCGAAGAATTCTTCGCAACATTGTATCCTTAAACATCAAGCAGCAGTTTAATGATAATGACAATGGCTTGTTCAATTATTGTAAGATATTGCCAGTGCATACTCAAGTCAAACATGTAGTAGTTAAGGAAAACTTTTTTAACAAAAAATTTCGGCATACAATAAACCATCCTGTATACACGCGGGCGGTGGCTCGGGGAATGTTGTGTGAGCCGAGTGGCGCGAATAATACCTACGGCGAACGAACGACTGCTTACCTAGTTCCTCGACTTATTAACGCACTGCCCCCGGAATTACGCACTGTAGATAACATTGAGCCTCATAGTGTCAAAAACAGACTCAAATCATATTACCTAAACACACTTGTTTAATGTAATTAAACACCTAAGGCATCAATTATAAACCGCATAGGTTTTCTGTAATGCTTACGTATCTTTTGTTGTATACAAATTGTTTATATTGATAAATAAATTAAAAAAAAAAAAAAAAAAGTTAACTGCCTAAGCAGTTAATTGGACAGCTGATTAAGCTAGTTGGCGAAAGTAACTCTGTCTGTCTATCTGTTATATATAACGCTTTCACGCCTAAACCACTGAATTGATTTTAATGAAATTTAGTACAGAGGTATATTAGAGCTTAAGTACGGACATAAGCTATTTTTATCGCGAGACAGGGGGTTTAAGTGGGGGAAATAGGGGATGAAAATGTGTATGAAAGTTTGTCATTTTTGAAGATATCCTAATGAAATTTGGTTCAGAGATGGATAGAGCTAGGGAACGGACATAGGCTACCTTATATCGTGAAAAAGGGCCTAGAGGGGGGGGGGGGATAGCGCTAGGGGATTAAAGTTCGTAATTTTTCAATCGCGCAGAAAAGGGGGTGAATAGGGCATAAATATTAAGATGTTTTTTTGAAGATATCCTCATGAAATTTTACATAAAGGTGGATTAGACCTTCGGAACGAACATAGTAGAGTAACGAGCCAAATATAGAGGCGAGCGAAGGGGCGAGTAGAGATTGTTATAGGGGCGAGTGGATAGGCGTGTAAAGGTCAAATAGAAAGTTGAGTAGTTGACTACAGGGGGGAGTAGATGCGAGTAGAGACCAAATAGAGATTCGAGTACAGAGGTGAGTAGAGATCAAATAAAGAGTTGAGTAGAGATGCGAGTAGAGAGGCGAGTAGTGAGGCAAGTAGAGAGGCGAGTAGATAGGCAAGTAGATAGGCGAGTGGGGAGAGTCAAGTAGAGAGGCGAAAAGAGAATCAAGTGGATGTACGAGTAGAGATGCGAGTAGAGAGGCCAGTGGAAAGGCGATTATAGAGGAGAGTACAGAGTCGAGTGAAAAGAAGAGTAGAGAAGTACATAGTCGAGTATCGGGGCGAGTAGAAAGTGGAGTAGAGAGTCTAATATAGAGGCGAGTAGAAGGTTGAGAAAAGAGGCGTTGATAAAAAATAATAGTCGAGGACAAAGTTGAGTAGAGAGGCGAATTTAATGCTCAATAATAGCCTTTGCTCATCACTAAGCGATAACCGACATCCATGCGGGCGGAGCCTCAGGCAAAAGCTAGTATTATCTATATATATAAAAATGAATCCCTGTTTCCCTTTGTCACGCCATCACGCGTGAACGGCTGGACCGATTTCGCCAATGCTTTTTTTAGAATATTCCTTGCAGTATGAGGATGGTACTTACGCAGAAATTTTTTTAAAGAATGATTAAGCAGTCACGGGAACGGGAACAGAATTCCACGCGGGTGAAGCCGCGCGCATCAGCTAGTATAATACAAGCCGGCACATCTACAAAATAGAGGACCGCAATATGGTATAGAAACAGAAGTGCAGATGTGTGGTGCATACTAAAAGTATAGTTTTCTACTATAAGTCGAAAGTATTTTTATAAAACTATCAAATTTTCCGAGGTGTGGTCCTTGATATAGTAAAATAAAAAGCCCATTCATTTCTTCCCGTGGGTGTCGTACAAAACAAATATAGGATAGGGTTGTGTTTCTCACCTGACAGTAAACATACCGTCCATGAATAAGTGCCCTGTTTACAGCAATAAGAGCTCCCCAGTGACATTGGACCTATAAACGCAGCGTACCTAATTTTACTACTGTTGAACGAAGAAAATTTAGATGATGAATGTTTGTTTCTTGAAACATGCTAGAATAGTGAAACCGACGAGATGGAAATAGACACAACGATTACAATGTGTTGTAGCATTTTTCACGAATTCAAACAGTTATTTCTTAATTTTTGAACGTTCATATACCATAAATTAAATTATGAGTTTCCTATGAGGTTTCACTACCATGAACGGCCAAGATCGATCTGTTTTCACCTTACCCTCGGATGCAGTCAGGAAAATACGTCTCTAATGATGATGATGATGATGATTCGTAACTGAAACCTTGAAATCTTGAAGTGTGGCTACAGTGTATTAGGGCGCAAGATAATTCGTACAGGTCCCTTCTCAAAATACAGTGAGCATATGATTTATTTGATTTGATTTATTTCATGAATAATTTACATTGTGTTTGAAAAATTGAAACGTACTTATCTACCTACTACGAAAAACATTATCGCGAAATCTAACACATTGGCCACTGATCAGATAAGAAAGAAGAACTTGATTTCCTCAGTTGAGGAAGAATGGCAGTTAACTTTTAATATGAGAATAAAACTACCATTTCATAAACAGGTTCATTGAGGTATTTTCTTTTAAAACGGGTCGCAATAAAATTAGTGGCTTATAAAATTAGCTGCTTCATCGTAACTGGGACATTATTACATTTTGTGCTCAGTTCAGTTTATCTAATTAGAATAACGTATACATAATAAACAATGTTTTAGATGAGAATATTATAAGTTCGGATTAAACATAAATTGAAATTCTCTTTGCAGGAAAAAACACATCAAATACAACTCATTGGATAGCAAACAAATTAGAGAAAAATATAATACAATTGCAGAACAATTCAGAAGAAAAAGTTTAACATAAAAATGACTTTCACAGAGATCGAGTTAACAATGGCAATCAAGAAAGGTAACTGTATGTGACAGCTGTAACGACTCCCGACAGCCCATGTTTCTTGAGGTAATTGTATTGTCTATGTAAACATCGATAATGCGTCTTCCTGTTAGAGTAAGGAAAAACCGAGAGAATAGCATGTAAATCTCGTTAGGACGGTAACTCGTGTCATCAAACTCTTACGTATTACCAATCGACTTACACAAAAGAGTGGCATGATCCGTTTTAATTTTCAATAGAAATGCCCAAGAATATCACCTGCACTGACCACCGGGGTTGATTAAGTCGTCGGTTATGGTTGTCATACAAACATCTACTATGTACTACGGGTAGTTGGAGCGCTAAAAGTCCGCTGGTCTAACTACAAAATTTGGATATCGTCGACAATGACGATATCGAAATCGCTTCATTAAAATATCGGAAAGTTAAGCGTTCGAAGGATGATGGTGATCTTTTCTGTATTATATCACAGAAGAGAAAGCTCTTAATTTTACATTCTGTGTATAAAGCCAACTGGGTAATATCTTCTCTTAAACAGTACTACTTGTCTAGTTTTAAGGTACTTAGCTATAGTGAAGGTCGCAAGAGCTCATTGGAAGTGGAAGCCCCTTGAGTAGGGCTTAGCATGTGAGTGATAACTTTTTGACTTGACGTTGAACATAGAAGAGTGCATAAACCAAAAAATACCCCATACGCCTTAAAAAGGCTCAAGTATAATAAATAAATCCTATCGTACTTACATCGAGGGAATGCCAATAGCGACATGCGTATATGTACTCGCCATCAACATCAGGTCTTCGGTTCTGAACTCTGATGATGTTAAGCTTCTTCTTAGCAGTTAAGTCCCATAGTGCGAGCCCTTCGGTCGTCTGCCAACTCCCAGTAATACATTGCTCTCTCTGTAGACAGCGCCGTTAAGAAAGATTAAAGGCTTATCTTAATATATCTTAACAGATAGACATTTATGCTCTTAAATTTGGTTCTCAGGTTGGACTAAGTTTTTTTGGGTTAGTCCATAAACAAACTTTTAGTACTCAATAGCCCCAAATGGAATTGTGGCGAGAAATTTATTTGGTATTAGCGCCTACAATTAAGTATTATATTATATACACGATTGTAGTATATACTCAACTATGCTACTCAAGCAAACTATTGTATTTAGACTAAGTAGACTAAGCAAATGTTTGTAAATAGCCCAAAAAAAAATGCCCGCTGAGTTTCTTGCCGGAGTCTCTCAGGTCGGGACCGCGTTTCGAACCGGTGGTCCATTTGCTAAACTAGTCTAGATTTTTTTTAAACTTGACGTTTTGTAAGTACCGTTTTAATGGTCTTTGCAGAATAAATGATTTTTGACTTTGTAGCCTAATGTCAGGATATTTTATAATTCCGTTTGAGGAAAGGTGTTCATTCAGAATAATATACCTTTTGAACCATGAAGTAAATTTGCAAATAGTCAGCATAGTTCCGAACATAAATTTCTGTTTGCACTCATACCCTAAAATATTACTGATATAATAGTAATAAGTCAGGTTATGAGTTAGTAGCCAACCGCGTACAGCAGAAGTACAACAACGCGTCGTGTCGTCGCACCAGGTTGCTGTAATAATGACTAATGCCTAATGATCGTCTGATGAACCTGCTCCTTAAGCCTGACTGGCATTTTAGGATCGCATGTGACGCCAGTCATTTCTCACCATTTGACTCACGCGGTGGCAATACGAGCTTTGAAGTCGTAGTCGATGTCACCAGTCATGTTAAGTACAGATCCCAGGTAGGCTCGAAATATATGACTACAGAATGCATACTGCAATCTTCAGCTAACCTAATGAATTAATATTATACTCTGTAACATTATGTTATATTACAGGCAAATGCTAACTATGTCAGAGCATTCTAAAATAAGTACGAGAATCACAACATTTATTGCACTATTTCACGGTAAATATGTTATGATTTATATTGCTTTCGATTTTCCTCTTCGCGAAAAGGGAAAAGAGAGTAAAAATATATAAAATAACATTTTGTGTTGTGAGCCTAACTTCTTTCCACTAACACAATAAATACGTTAGTAGTGTCAGGGGGACATTTTAGTGGCTTGTTATCTCCCTTATTCCACACACGGCTTGTTATAGTAATGGAAATATAGGGGTCAATTAATCTACACCCTGTAACTGCCCTCTTATCTGATTTTATTAAGGCAAGAGTAAAAGTGGTACATTTTCTGTGTAGTTATGGACAGTTTTCGTGTCGGAATTTGCTCACTTTGTTTTTTGTTTTGGGTTGTTAAATTATCTTAATTTTCTTAATCACCTATCCTATATATTACAAGCACTTTATATAAAGACATGCTAACTCCTATCCAGAGAAACCGTTTAAAATCGTGTTATATATAAATAAAATACAAATAAATCCAAACTTTCCACTTGCTATGATTTTCTTTAAAGATAATCGTAAGTGAAATACTGTGCTCTCTGCCTTTCCCATGGGAGAGTGGCGTGAGTGTATGGATGTATGTCTGTCTGCAAAGATAAAAAAGTCAAAGCAGTCAAAGTCAAATTCTTGATACCGACTATTGCATTGCAATCATAATAACTCCAAGCATCAATGAACCATAACCAAGTAAAACAGATTTCAATTCCACCATTGAATGAAACAAGAGCTGTTCCGTCGAACACGAACTGTCGAAACCAGATGTCTTAATATACCAGTAGAAATCTTAGAAATGACCTCGCAATTTAATTTTAGCTTCAAACTTATCCAACTACCAGACTTTGTGGAATTCATACTGAGAAAAAAATGGCGGCCGTGTTCAAAGCAATAAATAAAATTGAAAGTCTTTTTATTTTCTTTCACTAGTACAGAATTATATTTATATTCTTTTAATTAATAATTTATAAATAGATACAAAATTGGTTAGTAAGGTTAAATTTATTGTTAGTCTTATTACGTTTCATCTTGCTTTGCGCAATTGGGCGATTGAGTATACCGCTTATTAAGTAAAGGACTTCTCCAAAGATGGTAATTTTACTCTTATCTCGTGGCTCAGTTTGAGCCGGCTGTTCTTCTTCGTGTCTGAAATAAATCAGATCGACCGACGCGAACTACAACCCCTTCACTTGAAATCAATTTAAAATAGTTGCATACTGCATTTTGTACAGTTTTTGAGAGTACTTACAACTTTTGACTACCTATTTTCTTTTCATGGACTGGTGAAATGATTGCAATTATATCATGGCGTCATTTTACTACAGTTGTGATGGTCCACTTAAAGTTTCTTTAATTTTTTTAATATACCTAATCAAATATATTTATAACAGTAAACTTAATTTTGACTAAACCAACAAAACATTTAAAGAGTCCACAAATTAGAACTATACGTAGTGCAGTAGTTTCAAAATTATCTTACTTAGGTCCGCAATACGAGACACTTTTTAATTAAAAACTTGCCTTTGTCGTGCTAGAAGTTCGCGGTGTTTCATCTAAAGCTTAGTCGAGCTCGTACCTTGTTAGAAACTTGGATGTTTGTCTATAGTTCTCCTCTGCCTTTGAAGAATATTATTATTGTAGAGACTGCCGATATTTTTACTTTATAAAGCGGTGTAAGTTTTTTCTGTATACCCGAGAACTAATATGGATGGTGAGTTTAGAATATAAGTTTTTGTAATTCGAAAAATTTAATAACCGTACAATGGAATGGTCTTGCTTCATAACAAGAGGTGTTACGTTAAAGTAATGACCCTACATACAAGTGTAGGAAATTTTAATAATCACACAAATAGCCGCAACAGAAATGCATTCTAATAAACAAAACATGTTGTAAATTACTTAATACCACTTGATTCCAGTAGCATTCCAGTCCAGCAAGCGAATCCAGTGTTAGAATGCTACTGGAATAATGTGAACCATTACTGAAATGTGCCCATTCCAGTGACTGATTCCAGACCAGTGGATTGTTCAAGCGCGTTTAAAACATTGGAATAATGAGAACACTATGATCCATCCAGTACTGGACTGAATTGATTCGCTGGATTACTGGACTGGAATAATGTGAACCTGGCATAAGACTAACTTTTACTGATTTCATGTCACAATTTATATTTTCCGGCCGCCGTGATAGAAAAGTAATCGCATCATCATGAAATGTTTAGATAACAAAACACATTTAAATCGCGATTTTAAAATTAGTCCTTTTTAAATAATAAAAAAGCCTTTAATCCTAAACTTTTATAGCTTTAAATAATTTGACCGTCCATTGTAGCTGCGATCGTTTTAATAAATATACAGACTCAATTTTCACTTAAATTAGGTCATGGTCATGGTCAGCTAAAGTGGTGAAACAAAAGAAGGCCTTCTTACCCAGAGGAACGTTTTAAACCGCTCTCCAATAAGTCATTAGGATTATCGGATTTGTGTAATCCATCAAATAAAAAACCATCCATAAAAGTCCAGAAAATGGGCCTTTTCAATAGATTTTGACAGACAAAGGGATTTCTCCATCCTACTTATTCAAATAATGTAATACTTAGTAGCATACCATGATAAATTTCTTTACTTTATCATAATTACATAAGTTATGTAGGTACTTACGATCAAGTCTATGCTATCGTGGCAAATGTCAACGCCTTCGAAAGTCATAACGCAACCAATTTTGCACCTGACGTCCCAAACCTGAAAGTTTCCAAAGGTACACATAAAAAGGTTGGAAAGGATTTATAATATATTAGCGGCATAAAGAAAAAAGTAGGGCTAATGGTAAAACGTGGATAAGGAAGGAAAAATGTAATAAGCTTTTATATTTTTTTTATTTGTATATTTACTTGTGTGGCTTGAGCCTTGAGTGACCCATTTTCAAATGGATGAAGCGAATAACTGAGTACACCAAAGTAAGCGTTTTGGAACATGTAAGCTGTACGCATATGCGATTTATATATAGAGATAGCGGTAGCCTAGTGGTATGGGTAATGGATTGCTGAGACGAGGTCTCGGGTTCGATCACAGGTTTTACCATGGCACACACCAATGACTTTTCGATGCTTTTCGAAGTTATGTGTGTATTTACTGCAGGTTTATAAGTGCCCGGTTAATAGCAATAGGCTCGCCACCTATTACATTGGGACCTAAACATAAACTGGCGAAATGTGGGTGATAGCACGTCTGCCTACCCCTTCGGTGATATAGGCGTGAGTTTATTAAATATATATTTTTTTAATACTTTTATATGTAATTTAATAATTGGAATAGTAGTTCAGATAGATATTGCACCTGTTTTCTAATTCTAAGAGCGAAACCCCATCACCATTTACTTGGAAGGCCATTCATTCTTTTAAACGCATTCTTCCATGCAATCTCTATCAGCCACTGGTTTTGCTCGTTGCGTATCAGGGCTACTTGACCAGTTACGTGGTCTGCCTATGTCGGTGATTTTATATAGACCCTGAAGATCAAAAGATGCCCAACTTACCCGTCACGTTGTTTGTCGAGGTGCCCCAATCAACTACTCAAAGATTAATATATTATAAATTATTAAGTATCGTTAGCTTACTGCCGGTTTCTGAAACGTTGATCAACGATGAAATTAACTAACAATCAGTCAAATCTCTTGTCAAGCGCCAAATGAATTGCTGAAAACCTAAAGCCGCTTTGATTTAACCATCATATTAAGAAATCTATGATTAAAATCATAGTGCAGAATCGTATGTCAAACGCCATTTTGGGTTTCTTGAACGCAAATTAAGCTTTAATCATTGATTAAGCTGCTGTCAAAGCTCCTGTCAACTAATCGGTGTCCATTGGAGAATTAAGTTTTAATCGGTGTTTGTATTTTGTTGTTTGCTATCGTGAAATTTACAGGTTTCGACCGTTTTAAATATTTAAGGTGAGTAAAATTTATTTGCATAGTAAATTGAAGTATTGGATTTATAAGTTAATTTATAAAAAATAACACGTAATTCACTGTTTTCCTATGTTGTTAAAATCATGATGACTTACTTCGAATATTAGTGCTATGTAGCGCCAATAATTTCTAACAGGTATGTCTTTTGTTGTTGTAGATATTATCATGTCTCTGCCGGATATCAGCAGCGTCAGTATTTCTAGCAGCGATGAGGAAGAATCAAGTCGGCGAACTTTTAAACGAAGTTGAATCCATTCGAGTTTTACAACAAACAAGAGTTCAAAAATAGATACCGCATGACGAAGGCAGTACTAATGCAGCATTATTACATTATACATGGTTAACATGTTAGAGCCAAAACTAAAACCTTTTACTTTGAGGAACAAATCTATCAGTGCATTGGAACAAGTTTTGCTCACGATAAGTTTCTTTGCAACAGGAGCATTCCAAATTACTATTGCTGATCATATAAGGATACATAAGTCTACAGCATGTAGAATTATAAAAAAATATCTGCAGTAATTGCAGAACTTACTTCTGAACAAGTTCCAAAATCTTGCAATTTTCTCTTTCTGAGATTTTTTTACCGCGGGAGGCCATATATTAAGATTTATATCTTATTTTTTCATTAATTCTTATTTTTTTTTAAATTAATTCATAAAAGTAAATTAATATGGTAACCATTCGAAATTCCGCTCAATTTTCGAATAGGATGACGTTTCTTAACTTTGTTTAAGTTCCTCTTACACAAGGGCTTTTGGCTTGACAGTCGAGAATGAACGATTGAGCTATGAAATCGACAGATTAAACAATGTGGCCGTATTAAAATATAAACCGTATATCAAATCAAACTAATCATATCTAATATATAAAATTCTCGTGTCACAGTTTTCGTTGCCATACTCCTCCGAAACGGCTTGACTGAGAATCGGCCAACATCTATTTTTCATACCCCGATTCGCGATAACCGACATCCACGCGGGCGGAGCCACGGGCGACAGCTAGTATTAGTTAATATTTTCGTGGTCAACGTTTAAGAAACAGAAATTGACTTGACAGGGATGTTAAGTTAACAGCTATGTTAGTTGATTATTGATTTGACGATTTTTCAGAAACCGGCTGTTACTGGTTAAGGAGTCGACCTTATTATCATTACACTATCGACGTGAACCCACTCCTAGCACAAGCAATTTAGCTTAGTTGGAGGGGTTAAAGGGAATATTATTAATTTCGATTCCTAATATTCATTTTTATAAAAAAAGAAAGAAAAATTACGAGCGCGAGTTTTCAGACTCATGTCATTGGCCAATCAGTTTCCTTTATTGATTATTGGGTAGGTTCGTGCACATGTGAGAAATTTCTAACGGTTGTTCAAGATGATTGCCGGTACTTTTGAATATTTCGTTAGCAATACTAAGCCCGTATTCTAAAATATCACCCAGCTGAATCTCAATTAATCTGCAGAAAGATTGTATACACATTGACCAATTTGACAGGTTGTCTTGCCAGACAACCTTCCAAAATTTCCTCATTGTGAGTTGCGAGTGAGATTCAAGAATATAGGCCTTAGTTCCTAGCATCTAAAATTCAAATAAAACACACAGAAACTCAACCCACATTTTATGATGTGATATTAAAATATCTTTGAACTTTCTGAAACTTCTTCTGTGTCTAAGAAGTATGGCAGAACATTGTCTATGTAACATCCGTTAACGGAAAGTTCCTGTTCATATTTTCCTCATTAACATTTTCTTACACGAATTTTATGAGTTCTAACTAAAAGTTACAACTTGTGTTAAAAGTTCAAGTTGTTGTACTCTTATCGCAGTAATGACGCTTGTACAGAAACATCTATTATATAAATAAGATACTCGTGCGGTGACTTGGATCTCTAAATTCTCTTATCGAGGTATACATTACTCACAGTGAGCGAGTAATATATTTTCTTTCGCTGGCAATGCTGCCACTCCTCTTACACTTTTTCATAAGATTTTTTTTTTTAGAGGTATAGTTGGTTTTTTAATTTGTATACCTATCTGTATTAAGTTGCCAAAAGGCACTTGCATGGCCATCATGATTTGTAGGCATTCATTCTTCTTTCAATCCTCGTAGCGTGATTTTACAGACTCATACGTCAAATATCTCTCGAGACTCTCAGATCAAAATTTAAACTTCTGTGCAGAATAACATGTAATGACAGTTTAATGGAATCAGCCTTCGAAGGACCTCTAAAGCGTGGTTGATAATCATATCAAAAGAATTTCCTAAAAAATTTTTGCTGCTGCAAATTTCGTTGGCCAACAAACTATTTCAATTGCGAGCGTTTCGTCGTGCTTCTAATTTATTTTTCCATTCTTCAACACATCAAAGCGCAAGCAGCGTTTCGTAAATTAACAATGAAATATGTTCCATAACTGGCAGCAAACAGAGAACACAATGCTTTACACTGCCATTTGAAAGGATTGCTTAATAAATAATTTGAGCAGTTAACCGCCAAGAGAAATATTTTAATCTCGACAGAGATGCTTTTAAGTCTGTCCGCGGTCGTTGTCCGAAATGTTTTATTCAGGACGTGTTTACTAGTTTCAAGCTACTCGCTCGACGAACTGGCTGTTAGCAAATCCATACATGTATAAAGCGATGACAGAACTGCGAGCGAGGGGTATATTAAAAACCAATCAGCTAAACGATTTAAATGGTAATGTTACCTGTCTTCGTTGAAATGGTTTCTATTTATAGTCAGACAAGAATGGCTTTGAATAGCTCGCGTATTCAGAAAAACAGCTGTAAGTATTTTCAGGGAAATAGAAGCTTAAATATTCAATTTCCAACATATTTAAGCACCAATTTTAAAAATATTGATTTACAGCTGAATGAATGGACTGCAGTGCATTTAACCTATTTTAATCTTTGAATATGCTATTCACACATATTTATGCTTGTCCTGTTTTTGTTACAGCATTATTTCGGTGCGGACGTAGTACGTAGAACTAGGTAAAAAGAAAAACATTCAGTCGGTACCTAAAACTATCGTAACACCAGGAGTGTCCCTCACACGTTGTCCACCTGAACAATGAACAGTAGACAGTGTTGTTTATATGCGGTTTTCTGCGGGATGAAAGTACTACTAAAGCTGAGCGCCAGCGGCGCCAGAAACTAGAAAATCCGTTATACTCTTGTAAGGTATAAAGAAATTTCTCTTTTCTATTTGGAGCCGCCACCTCGACGTTCACTGTGACTTGTTACTTACAATGATCCACAATATGGAGCTATTTGCTTGAAATGTTTGCATATTGGTACATAAAATATAAATCGATATTGCTGAGATTGAGACACAAAGTTTTGCTTTGTATTGCAAAATGTGGATTAGGCATATTTATTACATTTACGTTAAAAACAGGATCTTTGTTTGCAAGTTTATTTATAATATCTAGTGATATTTTTACCTGTAAATTATGTATAAAAATATTTTAATCTACTTAACATGATACGTGTTTATGTGCTTAAACATGTTAAGTTACTATGTTGGTAAACTTTTCTGTGTATCAACACAGAAAAGGTAACCAACACAAAAAGACTAGCTTAGGCAATTTATGCGTACAGTGCTTAAACGGAGCATAGCAACAGTTTGTTCCCGTTTAATAGGCGTAACAACCACTATACTCAACAACATTATATCTTTACATTGTTTGTTCTTTTTTCATGCTCGACAGTGGCACATAACTGTAGCATCATAGTTCTAAAGGGCAGCGGTCATATTGCACACTCACATTTTCCAAAGTTGTAGTGTTATTTTTTTTTGTTTCACCACAAAAACCTACAGAGTTTAACAACTATGTTGAAAAATGTTATACCATTTTGATATGCGAATAAAAATAAAAGTTTGTAGATTATAATTTAGTAATGTAAAGTGTTAAATAAAATGTAACGGTTAACATTTGTATGCAAATCGTATTCGAAAGTTTAGTTGTACTAGATTTATACATCCCTAACTAGGGCAGGTATTATAATTCCATGTTTGTATTCAGATAAAGGAATAAGTTCATTATTGTACCATAATACTAAAATTGTTTTCAGAATACACGCAATTTATGTAAAGAGGATGCAAAATTACAAGCATTTTATGCTAAAATCTTCACATCTGTAGAGATTTATTAAGCTCCCACACATTTCATAGGTAAAGTTACGAGAATTTTTACTCATACTTACCCTAAAAGTCTTGTCCCAGGCTCCACTGATGAACATAAACGGCTTTTGTGGATGTGCTCTCAACGCCACTACCTGGCCAAAGTGCATACGCTGCAGTTTTTTCGGAATGAACTGCAGGCGGGTTTTGAGCACTTTGTATGTAACATCTGCCTAGAAAATAAAATGATCATAATAAATATATTATATTATATGATGTTTTAGACTAGATTGTAGTTAACTTGTAGTTTTTCTTATATTAAATAAAAGGTGCCACAGCACCGATTTTAAACTTGAAAAATAAATAAAAAGAACAAAGATTGTATTTCTAATATTTTAATTGCAGTAAATATATTGGTGCGGATTTTTTATACGGAATATTACACAATTATGTAATATGTATTCCATCACATCGTCGTCACTCTTCAAAGTGGACGCACGAATTTGCAGAAACACGCCGCATAACATCAACTGAGATGGCCCTCACTTTTATCGTTACTTAAGTCTTCGACTGCTCCAAAACCCCAAAAGCCGATTAACAAAAGTCAGCTGGGGTTAATTCGAGAGATCTGGTAGGCCATAATAAGTCTCCAAAGCGGCTTATGATTTTTTCCCGAAAAGTTCGTTCTTAGTGAGTCCATAGAGACCCCAGCTGTTTGGACTGTGGCCCATCGTGCTGAAACCTTACATTTGACTCATCAATATCCTTTTCATGTAGCTGCGGCACAAAAAAAGGATTAATCATATTAGTATACCGCTCGCTTGTTACTGTGAACGCTGCACCTCGGTCATTTTCGACCGCAGCAGCAACGCGTTTGATGTTTTCAATCGTTCGCATTGGTCTATTCCGAGGGCCAATTGAATGTATCAGTAAACATCTTGTCACTCTTAACTTTGCTACCCACGACTTAATTTACTAGGGGCATCACTTAAACGGCGGATTTCAAAGTGATTACAAAACTTGCGCTGTGCTACACTCAAAGAAACCTCCTTGCAAAAATACGCCTCTACTGCGTACGCTTCAAAAATATCTGCACTAATCGCCTACCGAACGCTACCACTCTTCTCCTGCTAGCCCTGCTAGTTGCCGAGATATTCGCGAATAAACACTAATATCGGCGCTGAGACACCCTTTATAATAAATAGAATTGAACCATTTTATTACGATATCAATATCAACCCACCATAAAGAATGCAAATTTAAAGTATTTCGGCTCAAATCCAATGAGGGCTTATTGACATATTTATTATGTAAACTAAAAAGTTTAAAATAATAACTTCAGTTTATTTTTTATTTCAACTGAAAAGGAAACATTGGCACTGAGCTGTACCAAGAAGTTATTTTCTAAATCATATTTATTTAAATAATAAATTTATATTTTTTTGAAAAAAGAATATTAGCAACCGAAATTACTAATATTCCCTCTGACCCCTCCAACTAAGCTAAATTGCTTGTGCTAGGAGTGGGTTCACGTCAGTAGTGTAATGGCCGGGATTCGAACTCAGGAGCTCTCGATCGTAAGGCCGACTCCTTAACCACTAACCTACAAGCAAAATAAACGTACACGTATAATATCCGGTATAATAGCAATATTAGCAGTATCATTTCATTTTTTTGCAAAACACATTTTGTCTGATAAGACTGGAATCAGTTTTTATTACCTGCCTCTTGCAAACCAGGTATTTTAATGTAATGTAACTTCTAATCATCATACTATATGTCATTGTTCACATACAGTTTTAATCATTAGTTACACTTAAATATCATATCGAATTAATATCCGGTTCAAAATTTTTAATATCAGAGACATCAAAACGTATAATAAAACCAATGCAGCAATGTCAAATTTATTGCGGTAATAAACTGAGATTAAGCCGTAAGCTGTAACCTTTTATAGAAGGTTACATTTTACGCATACCCGCAATACTTGGAAGGCTTTAGATTAAATTATTTATCTCTTCAAATGGGCCTTTTGTCACACGAAGCCCTTCAATTATCATCAAATTTCTGCGTCTAGCAATTTGTAAGATAAACCTTACAGTCGGGGGTGCAATTTTATTTTACAGCTGTGGTTAAAGTGTAACGTAATATTGTTCACCCACTGGATGTTGTCAATGACAGTCGATATTAAAGTAAATTATTTTGTTAAGTGATTTTGTTAATGCAAGAGGACTGTAATTACTACTACATTTCGGTCTCGTTGATCTGACACCACAAACACTGAAATAACCCTCGGAACTTACGCGACTTATACCTTACACATTAAAATTCGTTGAATCTGATTACTTTACTGCTGCAATATAAGAGATTATTTCATTTAAAAATCAGTCAAACTGAATTCAAGTCTCCAAAGGAGAGTTAAATACTAAAAACATTCGTAAAGATACAGATTTGATGCTTTATGTAAATAGCGGAAAATATTTATGTAAATGAATTACTACCTAATTCGTATTACGTACGTATGTATAACAAAGATAAATGGCTCTACATTCGAGCAATAACATTTTTTCCGAAAGAAATACCAGTTATTTATGGCTAGCATGCGTAGGCGTAGGTAATGTAGACCTCAAAAGCATTACAGTTAGTTCAGTGAAGCGATTTGGTTTTACCTACTTTATTATTAAGGATAAGTTAGTAAAAAGCGAAGCAGTGCAAAGTGTCGTTGAACATAGGTAATAGTTTTATGTTATTTTAGAATATCCAGTATTATCTGCCTTCCAGTAGGTACACCAGTAAATTAACGAACAATGAAATGGCGTAGGCTTTTCTTAAGGGTTGGGGAGTTCGACTGTAATCGCTACTCTAAGGGCGGAGATAAGCCACATTGAGTCGAAGAGTACGAGAGCCGTGTAAATTCAAGCTAAGGATACAACAGAGTAAGCCTGCAGGACCTGCTATGGAAAAACAGCCTCATAATGTTGAATATAAGGCTACTTTTCTACCAGAGATCTCTCGTAGCATAGCACATCGATGTGCTATGCTACGAGGAAGTATCAATAACATGAATAGTATCGATCCACAGCACGCATCCATAGTACGCGTCCACAGGACGCATTCACAGTACTCATCTACAGCAGACTTCCATAGCACGCACGTATTTGTATAAAAAATGCTATGCTATGAGGACCAATGGATATGGATATCAAACGCATCCATAAACAACGTAGCACATCACATCTCTGGTGAAAAGGCAGCCCGACGATGATGTCTGTTTAAAACTCAGTTTTGCTCAGCTTAGCTAAAACTACACCCTTATGGAAAAAATTCTGACAGGCTCGTATTTCTTTTCAGAACATAAACACCTCCAAAAGCAATAAAACATTTCCAATGAACATGAATTCTGTAAAACACAAAAAGAAAATGTTTATATCACTTCTTAGACTGTTAATGTATTAGGACAGCTCGTGCATTTTCAGAGGTATTTTGGGCTCATTATTTGAAATAATTTTACCATACCTAGTATATTTTGTAACGTAGGTATTGAAGCCTCCAGTTTGTGGTTTTTAGGGTTCCGTATCTCAAAAGGCACAACCGGAACCCTTAATAGAATCACTTCGCTGTCTGTCCGTCAAGAGTTTTTCGTAAAAACTCGGGGGAGGTAATTTGTGTCAAATACTCAAAATTACAACGGGAATACTTTCTGTTGATTCCGTAGACTGAAATCATTGATTTTTTTGTATGTGCAATCATGAGTGCGCGAGTCCGACTCGCATTTACGTGTTTTTATTAATAATTTCATCATATTCCTCATCATATTTCAACACTTTTAATACCGTAAATGTCTTACAAAATTAAGTGCATATCATTATCAGCAGCACAGTATTAGACCTGATTGCATTGCGCCCTGGACCACTGTCTACTTTCCTAAATTCTAGTTTTCCTGGTTATGGCAACCCACGAACAACAACGTGGCAACCTGCCTTCGACTTCGAAGGTCTTGATGGGCACAGTTTTACACCCATAGTTTTCTGAACTGCTTTGCTTTATTACGGATGAAATAGAGTAATTACCTCTTGTGTTTCCATATCATAAACTTTAATAGATGCATCTGCGTAACCAACTGCCATCTTTGTTTGATCAGCTAGCAATCCAAGTGACAGCGCTGCAGTACGTTCTGGTGATAGAAAAACATTTTTCCATTTACATAACCGCAATAGGTATGTATCTTCTTGGTTACGATCTTAGCATACACACCGAACATTACCAAGTTTACCATTTAAGTATTACTTAAAATCGTCATCATCATCATCCTAGAGTTGTTTCCTGCTGCATTCGAGACTGTCACCTCGGAGCCCGGCGGTCGCTAACTTCTCCACCTATGGTTTTTATGGAAGCTACAGCCACCTGACCTCCCAATCCCCAGTAAAATACTTATGCCAGAGCCTCGTCGACTGTTTAGCAGGTGAGGTTGGCTTGGACCCTGAAAGTGTTGGTAGAGTTCTGTACACTCAATGATTCACAAATAGTTATAACCTAAGTACTCAGTTTATTGCCATAAAAGATAAAAAGACTAACGGGTCACAAACGGCGTAGCACACACAGATATGCCGGGACTGCCATAAAACTGCGTGTTCAAAGTCTCCAGCAGTGGATCAGCTCGGATAGACGAAAATGGTAGTTCTGTTGCTGTTGTATCCATCTTTACAAAAATATAAGATTTTTATTTATTGATATTTATTGATTAAAGAACAAAAATATATTTACGAAAACGCACAGCTGAAAAGATCAGACAAAAGTCGCTTCCATAAAAAGAAAAATAAGTTTTAAATTATCGAACGTTGACTCGCGGATGCGGCTCCCAGCTGCAGGCGATAACATCTAGATACAGTTCAGTTAAACATTCATTTTCACCATAGGAATATACACAATTCCTTTTATTTCGATTCCGCCACTTGTTACAATATTTCGCAGGAATATAGCCGTTAACCAGAAATTGTTTCCATCCACACACAAACCGGTAAGCCGCTAATGCCAATGGGAATCGCGGGATAACATTTTAATCTTGGTTATTCCCACTTGTTATTTGGAATATCCCAAACAACGGAAACAAACGCGCTATTGTGTCGCAATAAATAATTCCGCTTGATGAATTGAACAGGTACCTACAGGAATTAGATATTATATGAATTTCAAAGAGAACAATAATTTGGAATTAATATTGTGTAGCTACCTGTCAGTAGGTACTGATAAAAAGAAATCATTCAAAATAAAAAACCCTACTGATGCTGAAAAGATTGAAATAAGCTTTATAGCAGACGGTACCCATTAATTTGCATCGCGTTTGAGATTCTTGTGTGATGTTTCGATCCTTTCAGCATCAATCGGGTATTTTTATTTTTAATAATTTATTTTATTTTATAGTTTTTAGTTATGAAATATATATTTTTGTAATCGCCTTCTAATTTCCTTTATTTTGATACCCCACTCTATAAATTTGAGTGAATTTTATTTCTTACCAAAATCTGCCATTATTTTATTTTTTATATTTTGATATACCCAGTGTCACTCTCACAGTAAATACGAATCTAAAGACACCTCTCAAGCTTAAATGCATCGAGCCGGTCAGGCTGAACAGCGTGCCAAACAATTATATATACATACTCTCGATAAACATAACCCTCCTTCTGGCGCAGTCGAGTAAAAATGTACATCTCAATAAGCCACTACTTAACAATGCTTAAAGGCTTATACCCACAAAACGTTTTAGCGATACGTTCAATAAGCGAAGGTACCAACAAGTATCTACTCACTGCTCAACCAGCGATCACATCCACAGTTACCAACAGCCCCAACAGCTAAGGTAGTGGTCTATAAAGAAACAGTACCTATTGTATGATTTAATTTAGTCAACTAGATATCATTGGAGAAATATGCTCTTAGTGAGTTAACTTAGCGCTTAGGATACAACCATCTTCTCTTCTTTACGATAGTTGGACCCATGAATGATTTTGCACTAAATACCACAAATCCTATCCCAAACACTAACAATACCGAGTGTTTAACTACGAACGTTCCAGTAATCCACATACGTGAGGTATCTCGATGCGATACACAGCACCGTCCATGCAGGCAGCATAACAAACATTCTCCTCAGAGGAACTGTACTGTAGAGCATACACTGGCCTCGGAGGGAACTGAATGTTTCGAAGTGTGCAAAGGAAAGCACCTGTAATGCCGTTTCGCATCTGTAACAATAGATGTACTTAGATTTTTATTTGTACAGTCGAAGAAAAAATACGGTAGCACTTTTTCATATAAAGTTGTATGGACATCTCTTCTTTATAATATTTACCTGAAGACATTATCAAGCAAAATATATAGATGTCATAGGCAATGTGTATAATCCGGCATTGTATAGAATGCCTAGGCATTCTGTACATTGCCTAAAATGTTCAGGCTATGTGTATAATACTATTTATTTCATACATTGCCTAGGTATTCTATTAAATACCCGAAGCGCATCAGGCAATGTGTATATTATGTTATATACATATGTTAAGGGAAATGTATGTCATCCGTCATTGTATACAATCCGACTTGGATAGGTTAGGTTAGAAGGCTTCGTGGTTATTTTTTTATGACCATGCAAAGTACAACAACTACGCAAAAAACACGTAGGTACTTAGGCATACCAACCAATAGAACACATGTCTTATCAGTACTGTCTGCTGGTGGAAGTTGAAATTAGAAATGGCTTTCAAGAGATTAGTATCTATCTAACTTATCAAAGAGAAGAAAAATAGATTACATACATTACCTATGCTTCGACCGGTATTTTATACAATGCCTAGGTATTCTATACATTTCCTAGGCAAAGTGTAAAATAGTTTAAACATTGAATATCATTTCATACATTGCCTGAACGACCCTGGCGTTCTATACATTTCCTAGGTATTGTATAGAATGCCTATAGATATTTTTTTAAACAAGCAAATACTTTATGTAAGTATCTACATTAAGAAGCGAAAAGTAGCGATAGATAACATAACATAATTGCTAAAAATTATTTCTAAAAGATCCATAACATATAGTACACCTACAAGATATAGTTGTATCTTTGTATAACATATCTGTATATTTAAAAATTAATCCCTATTTCCCTTGGTCACACCATAACGCGTGAACGGCTGGACCGATTTGACTATTTTTTTATAGTATTCCTTGCAGTACGGGGATGGTTCTTACGCAGAGAAAAAATTAAAAAAGGGTTAAGCCGTCACGGGAACGGGAACAGAATTCCACGCAGGCGAAGCCGCAAACAACAGTTAGTGTGCAAAATATTTTACTTTTTTTTTTTTTTTTTTATAAGTAGGACACGTCAATTTGACTTTACCTCGCCTGATGGTAAGCTGAAGGTAAAGTCTCAAGAAAGAGGGCCACCATTATATACACGTGCCATGTTAACAATGGTGGCACTCAGCTTGATGGCCTCATCAGATGCTTTTTCACGCCCCGCTTAAAGGACCCAGGACTGTAGGAAGAGGGAAACACGTGAGCTGGCAAGGAATTCCAGGTCTTAATGGTGCGACAAAGGAAAGAGTCACCGAACCGCTTGGTTCTTGAAGGAATGTTCTGCACCGTATAGGGGTGACATCTAAGTCCTGCACGTGTCGTCCTGTATAGGAAGGGGGAGGGTGGGACTAATTGGAATAGCTCTTCAGAACATTCACCATGGTAGAGACGGTAAAATACTGCCAAGGAAGCAACATCTCTACGCATCTGCAGAGACTCGAGGGTACTCGTGACCTCAGGATTTCCGATAATGCGGACCGCACGTCGCTGCAACCTGTCGAGAGCATCTAATAAGTACTTTGCGGATCCATCCCAGAGATGCGAGCAGTACTCCACGCAGGAACGAATTTGTGTCTTGTAAAGAAGACACCGTTGCTCCGGCGTGAAAAACCGTCTCACTCTGTTCAGGACTCCGAGTTTACGCGAGGCTGCTTTGATGATACTCTCGATGTAGTTTTTGTTGTTCAGTTTGCAGCGAACATCCATACCGAGGATATTGAGGTTGTCCTGTTGGCAGTGGCGTGCTCTGAAGAGTGGGAAGGGGAAGGAAAGAAGATACCTTTGCTGTAAACGCACATGCCTGCGTCTTCTTGGCATTGAACTCGACCAAGTTCTCAGAGCCCCATTGGGAAATGTGATTCAGGATCCGGTCAAGCTCAGTGACAAGAAGCTGCCTTTTTTCCGCAATATGCGTCTGCTTATCCGCAGGACGTCCATGATAACTCCCGTGTAGGGTGCTATCATCCTTATAGCAATGAATGCTGCCGGTCGACAGCATGTCATTGATATGCAGAAGAAAGAGAGTTGGCGATAGGACAGATCCCTGCGGTACGCCGGCATTTACCTGCAAGAACTCCGAGGCTCGTCCATCACAAAGGACGCGAATACGGCGCTCCTGCAAGAAGCCGGCAACCCAGTCGCACAGTCTAGAAGGCAGACCAAAGGCTGGTAACTTGGAAAGAAGCGACTTGTGCCAAACTCTATCGAAAGCTTTGGCGATGTCAAGGCTAATTGCCAATGACTCGCCGTGCTTGTCCATAGCCTCACCCCAAATATGGTTAACATACGCCAGAAGATCACCCGCTGACCGTTTCGGCCTGAAGCCATATTGCCGGTCATTAATTAGGGAGTGATCTTCAAGGTGACGCATGAGCTGTTTGTTAATAACGTGCTCGAACACCTTGCACAGCACTGAGGTGACGGCTATGGGTCGATAGTTGTTTGGGTCTGAGCGATCCCCCTTCTTGGGGATCGGCTATACATTCGCCTCTTTCCAAGCCGAAGGCACTGTACCAGAGCTGTAGGACAGCCGGTACAGCCGCGCAAGCATTGGAGACAACTCCGCTGCACATTTTTGCAGAACCACCGCTGGAATACCGTCCGGACCACTGGCTTTCCGGACATCGAGTGACTGCAACACTGCTCGGATATCGCGTTGCCTGATACGAATATCAGGCATTGCATGGTCACTGACGGGCAGTGTCGGCGGCTCCATACCACAATCATCGAGTCGGGAGTTGGCCGCAAAGAGATTAACCAGCAAATTTGCTTTCTCTTGCGGCTCATGGGCCAGGGATCCATCGGGATTGCGCAGCGGGGGCAGCGAAGGCTGGCAGAAGTTGGCTTGCACGGCTTTGGCCAGTCGCCAGTAGCCACGGCTGCCCGTGGGATGCTCTACTAGCTCCTGACCAAGCCGCGCTATGCGCTGGGCATCCGCTCTGACATAAGCCCTCTTGCAGGCCTTTGTGGCTCTGTTGTACGCCGCCTTGAAGTGGCCCACGTTGGGATCGCACGTAGAGCGCGCCCTGATTCAAGCGCGGTACGCAGACTGTTTATGATTAACAGCCTCCGCGCACTCGCGCCCGAACCAGGGGCGCGCCCTGCGGACACCGGCGACATCAGTGTAGGGGATATAATATTCCATGCCCAGACTGATCTCACCGGCGACAGCAGTTGCGGCCTCAGATGGGTTCTTACCTTCAAAGCAGCGTTCAACCCACGGGATGGACGCAAAATAATCACGCAGTCCATCCCAGTCCGCTGACGAGTAGTGCCAGAGACGCCGCTTCCCCTGCACGGTACGTGGGGGCGCTAAAATGGGCACCTCGAAACGGACCAGACAATGGTCGGATTCACCTAAAGCGGCGCTCACCGAAACACTGTACTGGTCCGGGCGACTCGTCAGCAGAAGGTCTAGCAGAGAGGGCTCATGGTCCGACCTTTTTGGTATCCTAGTGACCTCGTGTACCAATTGGGTCAGGCCATGCGCCAGAGCAAATGCATGGGCGGCTCTTCCCGCGTGGGTTGTTTTGGCGGAGCCCAACCAGATCTCGTGGTGGGCGTTAAAATCCCCCAAAAACACCAGTTCAGCGTTCGGAAACCGCTCCTGCGCATCATCTGCCGCCTGACTCAGGTATTCAAAGAGTCGAGTTGTCTCGGCATCTCCTGTATGGGAGCGGTAGAGGCACACATAGATCTGACTCGTAGAGCCATGGTCTATGTGTACCCAAAGGGTGGAAAAGGATGGGTCCTCTAGGCAGCGCAAACGGCGACAACAAACATCCGCCCTAACAAACACGCACACCCCGGCTTTTGCGCGGAAATTCTCCTCAAGGACATAGCCGGGGTAGAGTAAGTAGGTCGTGTCATCAGGGCGGCGTATTTGTGTCTCCGTAAGAAACAGCATTGCTGGTTTCACCGTCTCCAGGTGTTGGTGGACAGCGTTGAGGTTTGTATGGAGCCCACAGATGTTCGTGGACTCCACCTCAAATAGCGAGCTCGAGGGAGAGTTTCTTGCCGCTGTGTAGACCAATCTACTGTTATTATGCGCTGCCATGAGAATGAAGAGGAGGGAAGGCGTGAAAAAAGAGGCGATTGTTGTCGCAGCACAGCGTGACAAAGCGTGGGATATTGGTTTTATCTATGAATGTGAGGTATGGCGAGAGCCGACGCGCCGAACGGAAGGGCCCCCGTACCCCCCCGAGTATGGTCGCCGGGCTCCCTCATCCGGTCACCAACCGGCACGACGAGCCATATCGGGATTATGCGCGACCTGGTGGGGCAGCCTCCCAGGGTGGTTAGTCCCGGTTGGGCCCCTATACTATGCCGCGGGCGGCCAGCGGCACCACCGTTTCTACAGGTCTCCCTGTTCGGCGCGTCGCCCCGCGCCACCCCCCACTAGACTACGCCAAGACCCACCGGTCCCACTCGTGCTGCGACCTCAATCCCCCCTGCCCGGCTATGCACTTGCTGACCCCTGAACGCAATCCAACCGAGATTGGATTACTATGGAGGATTTTTCGCAAAAGTGCACGGTGGTGGATTTTTCGCAAAAGTGCACGGGTGGGTCGAAATTTGCGACAAAGAGGAATTCTGAATAATCAAATGCAATACGCACTTTATTTACAAACCACCCTGGACCAAATCTCTATCTGCAAGCAGTTTTAATGGTTATAACAAATTCCTGGTAACAACATTTTCTGTGCAGATGGCAGGACAGTGGCACAAGCACCAACTCCACCAAAAAACGGAAGCGAAACAATGTAAACTACCTATAGATACTGTCCGGACCCCGTTTGTTCCGACGGGGTTGATACGGTCACTGATCGCGTTGTATACGAGTAGGATACTCTGTTGATACGATCTACTGAGCACAGCAGTGTCTGATCGAGTTTATTTCTGACAATATTTATAGTATGATCACTGTATGAACAAAGGATATGAGTACCTAGTACCTTAAATCGAATTAAAAAGAAAAAATAAAAATAATATTGAATCGGTCTAGGCGGGGTTTGAACTCGCGGTCTTTGCCTTACAAGGGCAATACTTCGACCACTAAGCCACCAGACCTCACCCTAACCAATTCAAATTTCTCCTTCTATAATATCTGTCTTTGAGGCGACAGTGGAGAATCTAGCGACATTCTTACGAACTATCGGAACGAATTTTTCAATCATTTTTAAACATTGATTTTTGACTACTCCGCCCATATAATTTGAATTAAATTTTTGCTCAAAAAAATGTAATTAAAAAATAAAATTAAAATTAATATACTAGCACAGTTTTTTTTTATCTTGCGCAAAATCCCACGGTAACCCCCACGGACTTGAACCGACAAAACAAACGCCTTCTGAGGGCCTTTGGTTGTCGTCTTATACATATCCCTCGCATCTCTCTCGATCTGGCCCTCTTTGGGTGTAGGGACCACAGAGTCCCCACGCCGGGCACTAGGTGAATGTGATACGCAGATACCGCACGAAGCACCTATGCTCGGTCATAATCTGCATCAGCCGGTACGAGGAGTTGCCATGTGATCTCTCTAGCAACTCCCCCTTGATGGGTCTTACCGCCGCTACTACTGCATGCATACGGCCCTTATGATGGCAAGTGGTTACCGTGGCCTATGGATGTGAGCAACACCAGGGGCGTCACACTCACACTGACGACACTGCGAGAACCTTCTAATACCCTTCTTTAAAAACTCCATATTGTAGTCGTTTAGAAAAACAACGGCAGGGATTTCAGCTTAAGTGTGCAGGGGATGAAATTCCTTTCATACCTGACTGTGCGTACCATTTCAAGTCGCAACGTGTCAGGATGAATTCCTTGTCTGTGGCGAGAATTACGGTAATAGAAGTTTTCTAAACCATCGATAGCACTTTCAAATCACTTTAGGGAACTAGTCATAAATGATTCTGGAAAATCCGTATCCCGGACTGTGAAAATTTGATCAGAACACTGAACAGAGAACAGGCAGTTTATATAGCCAGCATAAAAATAATAATATCATTACCTACTCGTTCAGTGAATTCGAAGTCAAACATACAGAACATTTGTCTAAAACTTGTTATTTTAGGTTACCTTACAATATTGCCGAAGTTTGCTTTCCTACCTTCTCTATTAACTTAGGTTCCCCGCGGGTAAAGTGTTTATAGAACAGAAGCAATTATGAAAACGTTTACCTCAACGAGCCCTGAGGAATGGCTAACGATAACATGGTTACCGTTTGGCGAGAATTCTATGGCAGTGATTGCTCCTGCTTCCGAAAAAAACCATCTGTGATACATGATCTCGTTGCATGTATCCTTTAAAAACATATTGTTATTGATAGTCACCCAATCGTAGTTGGGTTGCTGTTTCAACGCACGGTAGAACATAGGATACCATATTTTCGGTTGCTTTTCGTTATCGTAGTAATACTTTAAACGGTCTATCTCTTCAGTAAGAATACGTTTATTGGCTGACATTTTAGAGGCCTACTCGATCACAACAAACAATTTGATGGGCGATTGCATATCTATAGGTCGATTAGGGAGGTTACCAAGTTCTTACGTGTGGTGTTTTTGGGGTCCCACCTGCAAAGCCGGTATAAGTAATCATCGGCACAGGCTTCCTCTTAGGGTTGGAAGGTCAGGAGGCAGTCGCTCCCATAAAAGCCGCGAGACATCAAAAGTTTCTGGATTGATCGAAGATGGAATGCAGTCCACTAAATAAAATATAAAATTATACCTACTTGAACTAGACCACTGGAGAAGCCCACCAGAAGATTTGCTCCATCCGAACTATACACCATACAAAAAATGGAACCACATTCAACTTGGAAATACTCCTCCGCTATATTTTCATTGTGTGTATCTTTAAAGAATCGTTCAGTATTATCTTCTAGCCATACCGCATCTGCACTGGCTCTTTTGTCAGCAAAAGATATGAAGGGAGTTTTTGCATTGGCTTCTTCTAGTTTAAGTTGTGCGTTTATGCGGTTTCGATAAAATTGTACAAATTGGGGCACATCTGATATTGATTCTGATAGATGATAACGGCTATATACATTTAAATTAAACGAAGATTTCATTATTGTAAGAGATCGTAAGAGTAAATTTTATAATAGTAATAGAATATTTAATTCCTTCACTAAAGATAGGTTATTACTATCAGTTCCATAGATTTATAATAACTATATTACTGATCCGGTTCCTTCTGTCATCATAGAGTTATGTAACTAATCATAGACTGAAGTAGATAGCATGGGAAAATCGTTTTTTAGGGTTCCGCATTGATACTGGAACCCGGTACAGCACTATGGCTTCAGTATGTAAGTACGTTCATCCATAACTGTAATTTGGCATGCATGGGTCATATTTTCTTTAATTTACCTTATAGTGTGGTCTTTTAAAATATTTTAGTTTTTCATTCTTTCTTTATTTTTTCTTTATTGTTCATTTTTAATTGATAAAAAAATATATAAGGATATTTCCGTTCAAGGGCGAACTTAACCCAATATTGAATTTAGTTAGGAAGGTACAAGTAGATAGGTACAACATTTTGATATCAGTTTGTATGGTACAGATTTTATTAGAGACAGAGATAAATTGATGTGAACAAAAACTTCAGTAGAAGGTAGAATATTATGACGATTTTACAAATAACTCGCTATGTCGATGTACGGCGAAACAGTACAAAATCCCTTACACCGCCACCTAGAAGATCAAAAACGAACTAATAGCGCTCTCGACCGCCAAAAAAAGAGAAGACTAATGAGTACAACGACAGCCAATAGAGGGAGCTAGCTAATCGATATCGATGCATTTGGGGTGACGACAGGATGTTTGTATGTCTGTGCAAATCCACATTGCCGTTTTTCTCCAAAACTACTGGTCCGATTTCGATGCAGTTTTCAGTTACTATATGTTCATTCTTAGAAGTATACGGTGACAACTCACCAAAGGGTGCTGCAGCGAACATCGTTTATGCAAATTCATGTTGCCATTTTTCATGGACTGTCAAGAAGGTTATTCTTCAAAACTGTTAGTTAGATATTGATGCAGTTTTCAGTTGTGAGTTTCGGTTTGATTGGTGAGCGTTCTTGGGTAGGTGTTACAGTGAGCACTCACCAAGGAGCGCCGCAGTAAACATTGAACAAATCCATGTTTCCAATTTTTTAAAGTTTGCAGTTTTCAGTGATGGGTCTGGGTTTGTTCGGTGTATGTTCTTAGATAGATGAGAGGGGCTGCAGTAACATCGCCCCTTTATGAACCGTTTTGTAATAATCTATGCTTGGTGCATTTGAGCTCGTCCGCCGCCGTAGCACCCCATGCTATCCTCAAAAGACATCCAAGAAACGTACCTATGCTGCGTATTTAGAGTACTTACATATTTTTAGGTCCAAGATACATAATATATGTTCTGAGGTTTATTAGATAATTTGAATAATTTTTGGTTAAGATTGTATGACTTGTAAAAATATCTTAATAAAAAAGAACTAAAATCTTTCTTTTTATTATGATTTGCAAAACGGTACAGAACCTTACATTGTCGTCACGTCATGTGGCCCCACGTGAAACCGTCGGCGATGTTTGTAATACAGGGTAGGTATTATTAATTTTATGGGGTAAGCATATACTGCGTGTGGGCCCCCATCAACACCTTCGGAGCCTGGGTTTTTGTTAACTTTTATCTCCACTGATTTAATTTTATTTGTGTGGGAGATCCCGAACCGACTTTAATTTTTATATTCAGGTTGGCAATTCTGGTTGTATTCCTACGTTGTTGGAAAGAGATAGAATGAGAGATTCACATAACCACTTACTCTGGGGATGAAAGAGATAACAATACAACTAAAACCATTACGAAAGTCTCCGGTACCGAACGAAATATAGCGACCGAATGGTCGCCATATTGTATGTCAATTTTATAACAGTGGTTGGTTCATTGTGCGTTTGATTTACGTTAAATTGAATAATTCTTGCAATTATAAATATTTTACTGCTTACAAGGGCTAAGGTAAGCATAATATACGTCACGATTATATATGTAAAACTTCTGAATACAATAAAGTGCATTGATAACTTCAAAACTAAACACTTTATGGGGTCGGGTGTGGTATTGGTATTTAGTTCACAGAGATTGTGTTTGTTTTGTTATAAACATTTCCGAGATGAGTTAAATGTATGAAACACGGCACATATGGAGGTGTTCGTGTGATCTATAGAGTCCAATCCATTTGTTTATCTAAGCCTAGATCAATAGCTATGGCTGCTTAACGATCGGTAATATCATGGTGTTTTTTTTTCAGCAGGCGTAGGGTGCATTGTTGCATCCTGTGAACCATGATACCATCATCTCGAACGAGTAAGTTATAAAATTGAGATTTTTAAGATTCTTGAACGCAAGGGACACAACATCCCAGATATAAATAATTGATAATGATAATAATATACTTGTGCTGTGACCTGTGACTCATTTCAATCGTAAAGAATGTATCTAGTACTCTAAATTCTTTCATTGTTTATTAATTATTTACTTGTAATCATTACTAAAATGCTGTCTATTTTTATACAGAATTGAGTAATACAACTCATGAGAAATCAAAATTGGTTGTTCAAGAGAGTTTACTGTACCTAGTGCAAAAAGATGACTAATAAACTAATCTAAAAAATATTTCTTCATACAGTGGTCTTCTTGAAGCAGGCATTATAGTATTTAGGATTCTGTATAATTCTGTAAATTCTATGATCTTTATTTTTCAGTATAGTATAAGCTTATAATATAGCATAATGCATAACATAACAGTATAGCATAACTTATTGAGGTCAATTCCACTTAACCTAAGTTTATTCCTGCTTCCTGATGCTCCTGCAGGCTTGTAAATATACAAAATAAAAATCCTACTAATATTATATACAGGAATACTAATGATTGGATTTTATTGACACAATACAATAAATTTATAATGATAACAGATACTATAGCGACCGATAATCGATTTCCATGCAGGCAGAGCCGTAAGCGAAAGCTAGTAAACTATAAAAGTAGGATTTCACCCATAATGTTAGGTTACTTTTTCATTATAGGCTTAGTATGGCACTAGTACTAAATCAGAGAGGCCTGTGTCCAGTAGTGGTACTGTGATAGGCTAATTGATTAATTGAAGGCTTCCAAACTGTCCGTATCTAAAGCGTTGGTAGCTTAATGGATAAGGGTTCGGCCTTACGATCGAGAGGTCACGGGTTCGAATCCTGGCCATTACACTACTGACGTGAACCCACTCCTAGCACAAGCGAATTAGCTTAGTAGGAGGGATTAGAGGGAATATAAGTAATTTTGATAATTTCGGTTGCTAATATTCTTTTTAAAAGAAAAAATATTATATTTTGGGAAACTTATAGCTAGTTTCGTGTAACAGAGATAGTTATAATAGAAAACAGCCACTTATTAGTTTCATATTTATAACCAATTTTTAAAAAGGAGATTCTCAATTCCGATATTATTAGTTTTTCATTTCAGCATCCTACATTTGACCATATTTCTTTGCTTGTCAATTTCAGTGTCTCATAGCAACTATGCAGGATCAGATGTGCCAATGGCACAGAGTAAAGAACAGCAGACCCTTATGTGGCAGCAGAACTCATACCTGGTTGATTCTGGCATCAACTCTGGAGCTGCCACCCAGGTATGTCCATTACATTTCTAGAAAACCATACCTTCAAGTGCTTTTTTACGTTTACTACACAGCACTACATTAAATCCCAATAACTTATCATGGAATAGATATAAATATAATGCTCATGTCTATTTCCTTCTGGGTTAGACTGGGGAGTAGAAACCACAGCCTGCCATCTGCTTCTATCCTTCCATATCTACATTGATCTTGAAATACAAATGTTTGAAATTAAATAATAATGAAAATCTAGATTTTATTAAATTACTTAATAAATTGTCACATTGGGAGGTACCCAGTGACTTTATCTTATATCATAATTAAAAACCCAAATTGGTTAAGTACCTAAATACTTAATAGAAGTTTTATGTGAACATGAACAATATTTGAATAACAAATAATAAAGTGTTCTAGAAATTAATGAGTGCTTGTATTTGTGTGTACCTGTTATCCAAATATTAGCAGCAAATAGCCCAGTAAGCAAGGATCTCAGGATTTGTGATATCATGCTGTTATCTTATATATCATTGAAATACCTTTAATGCGTACATACAATATTTTTCACGTAGCATGGGTACGGTGACGTTTGGGATTTGAAGTTACTAGAGATGTAGTCAAGATAAAATAGCATGAAATAAAATCGATTATATATCTTATCGAAATCATTTATTAATGAAGAAGAAATCGATTCTATTAACTAATAATTTTGAAGAAAAAAAGTAAAACAAAATTGATAACCTGTTTAATTATTTATTAAAAATCAAACATGTTCATCATCTTCATCATCATCATCATCATCGTCATCTGACTCGTCGACGTGAATAATTATTTGGGAATCAATTATGCAGTCTATTCTAATGTCTCGCTCCCAGTCATGTAAGATTAGATTTTTGGTTTTCTCCACTACTTTCTTCCAGTCATCGCCAGTGACATTTTTGCATCCCTCTTTCAATAACCCCATCATTTTTGTGGCTGTAAAAGGCGGAGCTGTATTTTTTCGTGCAGCGTATCCTGAAACAAGATAAAAAACAAATTGAGTCATAGAATTCAAGTAATAAACATAATCATATTTTTGTCAGTATGTAAATAGACTATGGTTAAACAAGTTACCTTTGATTTGGGCCCAAATTAATTCAATGGCATTGTACTGACAGTGGTACGGTGGAAGCCTCAGGACTTCGTGACCATATTCGTTTGCCATCATATCTAATTTGTATGTCGTTTGGGGCTTGTGCATTTTACGAGCTTCACTAGCTCCACCTTTAATTTCGTCTCATCGGCTTCCACATTATTGGCTTGGAGCCACTCGATCAACTCGCTCTTCTTATTGGAAGAAGTCGGCGGTTTGTTCAATTGCACGGAGTGATATGGGGCATTGTCCATAATAATTGTGCCGGGTTCTTCTAAATTGCTAAGCATATTTTGAAACCACTCCGTGAATACTTCCGCATTCATATCTTCGTGATATTCTCCCGTCTTTTTCGATTTAAAAGCAAGTAGCCCATTTTCTACAAATCCTTTCGATGTGCCTGCGTGACAAATAATCAATCTCTCCCCTTTTCCTTCTGGCACTTTGGTCGAGGCATGAGGTGTATCGTCAGTCCACATTTTACCGACCGTATGATTGGCATTCAGCCAAGTTTCATCCAGGAAGACGACATTGCTCCAATCGGTAATCGCTTTAGCCTTTTTCAAAAAGGTAACCCGCGCAAGTGCTATATCGCCCCTCTCCATGACAATTTTTCTTTTGTTTACTTTTTTGAATTGGAAACCAATGTCCTTCAATACGCGCCACAAGGATGTAGGACTTCCAGTAAACAAATCAGCATCTTTTAAAGACTTGACCAGCTTTAGAAGCGTCGGTAATTCTTTATTCTGGTAATAGTTATAAATGTGGCTCCGTATAGCATCGGCCGCAAAACTGTCTACATCTGTTACAGATGCCTTTTTGGTTCGCTTTTTATTAGGGGTGGACAACTTATTTTCTTCTGTATCGTGAGCACCATATTTTTCTCGAGTGATTCGAGAAACCGTGTTCCGCCCAATGTCTAACGCATCTGCCACTCGATCCAAAACGTTGGACACAGGCAATAGCGTTCCGCCATTTTCACGTTCCCGCTCAAAGTAATCCCGCAATCGAACTACAAATTCACGGGCTTGACTACCAAGCACAGTCTTTTTCGTTCTTTTTGGCATTTTGCCAAAAAAAACAACAAAACAAAAGTCAATACAAAAAACGGTAACGAAAACAACAAAGCACAACGATAGTCAATAACAAAAACAAGTAACAAAAACACCACGCAAGCTCAAAACAAAGAAAACAGACCGCATACAAGGCAGACGCACTCGTACTGAGTTGATATAACAAGATGGCTGCCAGCTCATGCTTAAGCAGTGTTGCTATATTATAATAAAGCTCCACAAAGACAAAAATGCTTTGTTTGAAGTTTATTATTACATAATTATATTTTATAATCGTATTTTAGTTAAAAATACAACTAACGATTTATGATACTTTATTCGGCAATTTATCGATTATAACGATTTTACTATGTCAATCTCTAACGCAACCTGTTCCGATTCACGCATCAAGAATTATGTATTTGGAATGTTTATATTTAAAGTTTAAATAATTACGGAGAAATAAAAATAGTTTTAAGTTAAAAATGCAAAATAAAACAGTTTTCTTTTTATCTTCGTATTAAGTGTTGTTTCCTGTATTCCGCGTTAGGTAAATTGTTTCGAAATGAATCATGCATGAAATGGAATTAGTCAAATGTCACCGTACCCATGCTACGTGAAAAATATAGTAGTTAACACCACAACCATGGCTGCAGAAAAGCAACTGCAAAATCAGACTAATTATGAGTAATTAAATAATACCAAATTAATTGGTGTAGAATCCAGTAAGTGATTTTATTTCAATGCTTTTTTGTAGTTTTACCAAAGAAATATGATTTAATAGTGGAGAAATATCTATCTCATCCAATGAGTTGACAGGTGAGGTCTAAATTCTATAATAATGGTTTAGGTCAAAGATCCTTTCAAGAAATAACATAGGAGAAATATATTATATCATGAATGTGTTCATATTCTTATTTATGAAATATCTAGCTAGTTAGGTCAGAGATCCAGAAACTGAATTAAAAAAAATGGTAACTATTTAAAATATTTGTTGTTCTTATAGGTCCCATCACTTACCGGCAAGGAAGATGATGAGATGGAAGGCGATCAGCTCATGTTTGATTTGGATCAAGGTTTCGCCCAGGGTTTTACCCAGGAGCAAGTTGATGGTAAGTTCTCATACCTGCATTTATGCAGTTAAATTATTCATGTTTTGGTCTTGGACATTTTTTGTAGGCCTATCAAATATTATTGTAATAGAACTTGAAGGTTCAAGTCAGTGAAATTTTTCTGCTTCTAACATTATGTACTTTATTGAATCTCTTGACAATTAAATAACTAATTCAGCTCACAATCATTCATTTGTTTTCTTTGGTTAATTCTGTTACTAGACATGAACCAGCAGCTCTCGCAGACGCGCTCTCAGCGTGTCCGCGCGGCTATGTTCCCCGAGACTCTGGAGGAAGGCATTGAGATCCCTTCAACCCAGCTGGACCCTGCTCAACCCACAGCGGTCCAACGTCTCGCTGAACCATCGCAAATGCTGAAGCATGCTGTGGTCAATTTGATCAACTATCAAGATGATGCTGATTTGGCTACCAGGTGAGAAAACAAAACTCTTAGTATTTCATGATACAAATTGTTGTATCATGAGAGTTACCTTTCAATGCTAAAAGTCCTCATCCTCTATATAATTATTTCATTCTCTTGGCGCTAGTTTGATTCTTGGCTAGGGTGAAAATAATTATTGTTAATTTAATTTACAACGAGTTTCTCAGTAACAGTACAGAGTCGTAAAAAGCAGCCACTTATAATAACGTCAATAGGCTCCATAGCACTTATCGTGTCTGCGAAAATAAGTGTTCAAACGAAGTTGAGCCTTTTTTTGTAATTTTTCCGTTTTTGCACTCTGAAATATTGGAAACAGCAAATTACTTATGAATATCAAGTGTTAGTATGAAGGGTAGACTTCTTACATACATACATATTATCACGCCTTTATCCCCAGACGGTTAGGAGATTAATGCCCGTTTGCACTGAACTTAAGAGTATCTTAACCTGATGCCTAAGGTATATAAGACACTCTTAACAAGAAAATGCATTGCACCAACCCTAAGATACTCCTAAACACGCTAAGTCAATCTTAATTCTTATGACACCGAATAAGTAAGTCATAACGTTTTAGGAATCTCCTAACCCTATTTTTTTGACAGTTGTCAATCAATGTCCGGTATTGTTATGTACTGTTTGGCACATGATATTAAACTAAATAAATAAATAATCTAAATTTAAATAAATTTAAATACAACGTGACTTACGCGACTTGACTGACGAGACGAGATCGTTATTTTTATTATTATTTACTGGGGCTTATGGCACAAAGCCATCAGCCTAAACCTTTAAACATCTTCAATACAATATTTTTTCATGACGATGACGATGAGTGATGATTTCTGCTTCAGTAAAGTTGTGGGGACTTTACTGAAGGTTCCCCAGGAGATTTGGAACGAACACGAAATGTCACAATTCACTGTAATATCCCACTTTCCTACACTTGTGTGAATTGTCCAAGACGTTATGTCTAATAATCCACCATTTTTACACATAAAAACTCGAATTCACACCAATTTCGAAAAATAAAATAATACTGCGATGTGCGCTTTCCCGCGTTCGCGCCAAAACTCCGACGAGATCGTTAAAGAAATCATAGACAATCGCTCAATTATCATAGACAATTGGCTAATTCATTCGTTCATTTACACCTTCATTCGCTTTACTAGGCTTATCTTAAGTTAGGAATGCCCTTTCGTAAATATGTTGGTGCAATTGAAAATAAAGTTAAGATTATCTTAGACTTAGGAGTCACTTTACAAGGATTAGCCTAAGTAGAGTTTAGTGCAAACGGGCATTAGATTTCTTATTATTATGAAATTAAATTCTGTTACATAAAAATATGGTATAGAATATGATATTTCATTACAGAGCCATACCAGAGTTGATCAAGCTCTTGAATGATGAAGATCAAGTTGTGGTATCTCAAGCAGCCATGATGGTTCATCAGCTCTCCAAGAAGGAAGCTTCTCGCCATGCCATCATGAACTCTCCACAGATGGTCGCCGCTTTAGTGCGTGCTATTTCTAACAGCAATGACCTGGAGACCACCAAAGGGGCTGTAGGAACTCTCCACAATTTATCTCATCATCGTCAAGGTCTGCTTGCCATCTTCAAAAGCGGCGGTATACCAGCTCTTGTCAAACTGCTGAGTTCACCTGTCGAGTCTGTACTTTTCTATGCTATTACGACTCTTCATAATCTGCTCCTACACCAAGATGGTTCGAAGATGGCTGTCCGTCTTGCTGGAGGTCTTCAGAAAATGGTAGCTTTACTCCAGAGGAACAATGTGAAGTTCCTCGCGATTGTGACCGATTGTCTGCAGATATTGGCCTATGGAAATCAGGAATCTAAGCTGATTATTCTCGCCTCACAAGGACCCATCGAACTCGTGCGAATCATGCGCTCATATGACTACGAAAAGCTGCTATGGACTACATCAAGGGTGTTGAAGGTATTAACACATTAACATCATTTATCCCCCTATTTGCCGGTTCTTATTTAGGTTCAGGTTTAAAAAGAGCATTTGTTTTTATTGAGCAATAATAGTCTGATCACGATAATTATTTTACAAATGACCTCTTGATTTAAATGATTTGATAAACTTTATCTGAATACAATTGTTTCTCCAATACAAAATGTAACTTATTCGAAATAAGTCTGTATTTAAGTACCACTATCATAAGCGAAAAGGTTGGACTAGTTTCATAAGAGCATAGACAAAAATACGAAGAATTAAATTGAAAAACTTATCTATAAAGGGCTTAAGTGACTGAAGAAAATATGCTATTCCTTCAGGTATTATCTGTCTGCTCAAGCAACAAGCCCGCGATCGTGGAGGCTGGCGGTATGCAGGCTCTGGCGATGCACCTCGGGAACCCCAGCGGCCGCCTCGTGCAAAACTGCCTGTGGACTTTGCGGAATCTTTCCGACGCCGCTACTAAGGTAGATGTGAGGAATCAAAAGTTTATTACTATTCGGTTTGCTTGGGTTGATCAAAGGTTTGAACTTGAAGGCTTGGTTTGAACGCTAAACATGCATGTTTTGTGAAAAATCTGATATGTAGAAGAGCTTTTTAAACGTTAGAGGTGGTGGTAAAAGTTGCTAACGATAGAAAAAATATATGTTTCGACTATATCGATAAAATTAGTTACTATTGCTAATAATATTTTAGAGCATCAATGAAAAGCTAATCTGCTTTGGATTCCATATTTTAAATTGCAAGCTAAATAAAAAGGTTTTATTGTATAGTATAAAAAAATAGAAAATGGTTAATTTGAAGCAGTACCTATTTTATTATTGTTGACAATTTTCCTAAACTTTGTACTGGGAAGTTGATTAAAAACCAAATATTTAAACGATATCACAGTATGCATTCAATTTCTAAAAGACATTTAGTCCTCCTGGCCTTTTCCCATTAGGGTTAGGAAGATGTATATCCCTCACAAAAATAAGGCTTTAATATCTGAGTATGTTAGTAAGTATATTATGATGTATTTGTTACATTGGTGAACAAAAAAAAAAACAGAATTATTAAAATTAGGTATATATTCTTTTTATTATCCAACTGCAGCAAAGTCTAAAATTGTTTTCTTTTATATTTTGAAATGTTAGGGGTTTCTCAAAAGTACTGCAGTTGGGTGTTTTGTAATACTATACACATGATAAGATACCAATTGCCTCAAGTGGATTAATTATAATTATATTTTTACTATATAATCAGGTCGAAGGTCTGGAAGGTCTACTGCAGAGTCTGGTGCAAGTGTTGGCGTCGACTGACGTGAATATCGTTACGTGCGCTGCCGGCATTCTCTCCAATTTGACGTGCAACAACCAACGCAATAAGGTAATTATATTCTCTTGTGAATAAAACGAAATAATTTTGCCAGGAACATTTATTTTTTATCATGTGTGTCACAACATGTATTGTGTTCAAAATGTATGGTAATTCCAAGATACACATATTTCCATTCGCAAAATGGTCACACTCATACAAAAGTTTCACTAACGCCGCGGGAGCGAGCGAAGCGAGCTCGTGTACACCGCGCGCGCCCCGACACTGATAGATATAGGTTAGAAGACTCAGAGACCTCTGCCATTTACTCTTTGTGTTAGGTTTCTTGTGCTAACTCAAGAAGAAATAGGAGTCCCCGCAAAGCAGGGCTCCGTCGACATAGCTTAAATGAGTGTGACCATTTTGCGAATGAGACAAAATGCGAATGGGACTGAAAGCGAATGGGACCATTTTTGAATTCGTGACGAAATGCGCATGGGATGGTTTGCGTCAAACCCGATTATTCTAAAATGATTTCTAAAAATGGCTAAATGACCATAGCTTCAACAAAGGCGTTGTTTGGAAATAATATTTGCATGCCAGTTCACCACTGGCAAAACTTGCATCCTCAATATTGTAAACTTCGGCCTTACGTTCCAGAGGTCACGGTTTCGAATGTATCGACGTGAACCCGGAGCAGAAGCAATTTAGCTTAGTTGGAGGGGTTAAAGCGAATATAAGTAATTTCGATTGCTAATATTCTTTACAAATTCGATGGCAAATTAATTTGAAAAAAAAAAACATCCTTACTTTGGATGCTAGTTGAAAACCACTATGTAGAGATGAGGTTTCCTGTTATCAAGCCCGCATAGCAACTAAGCAACACTATGTAGACCTCGGGACTCGTATCTTGGACCTAAGTCGCGAGACAAACGAGGCCCTAGCGCGCGCGGATTGTTTTGTTAATCCGTTTCGGCGAATTTGAGCTCGTCCACCGCCGTAACACCCCGTGCTATCCTCAAAAGATACCCAAGATACTTCGCGTATAAAATGTCCTGATCAATACACTGTACAGCCTACTCACACGCGTGTGGTCCGCAGGTGACGGTGTGCCAGGCAGGCGGCGTGGACGCGCTGGTCCGCACCGTGGTGTCGGCGGGCGACCGCGAGGAGATCACCGAGCCGGCCGTGTGCGCGCTCCGCCACCTCACCTCGCGCCACGTCGAGAGCGAGATGGCGCAGAACGCCGTGCGTCTGCACTACGGACTGCCGGTAAGTGCTTACTGCTATAAACTCTACTTGGTGTCTGGTGCCCGTTTGCACTAAACTCTACTTAGGTTAATCCTTGTAAAGTGACTCCTAAGTCTAAGATAAATCTTAACATTATTTTCAATTGCACCAACATATTTACGAAAGGGCATTCCTAACTTAAGATAAGCCTAGTAAAGCGAATGAAGGTGTAAATGAACGAATGAATTAGCCAATTGTCTATGATAATTGAGCGATTGTCTATGATTTCTTTAACGATCTCGTCGGAGTTTTGGCGCGAACGCGGGAAAGCACACATCGCATTATTATTTTATTTTTCGAAATTGGTGTGAATTCGAGATTTTATGTGTAAAAATGATGGATTTTTAGACATAACGTCTTGGACAATTCACACAAGTGTAGGAAAGTGGGATATTATAGTGAATTGTGACATTTCGTGTTCGTTCCAAATCTCCTGGGGGACCTTCAGTAACGTCCCCACAACTTTACTGAAGCAGAAATCATCACTCATCGTCATCGTCATGAAAAAATATTGTATTGAAGATTTAAGGTTTAGGCTGATGGCTTTGTGCCAAGCCCCAATAAATAATAATAAAAAAAAACGATCTCGTCTCGTCAGTCAAGTCGCGTAAGTCACGTTGTATTTAAATTTATTTAAATTTAGATTATTTATTTATTTAGTTTAATGTCATGTGACAAACAGTACATATAAATACCGGACATTGATTGACAACTGTCAAAAAAATAGGGTTAGGAGACTCTTAAAACGTTATGACTTACTTATTCGGTGTCATAAGAATTAAGATTGACTTAGCGTGTTTAGGAGTATCTTAGGGTTGGTGCAATGCATTTTCTTGTTAAGAGTGTCTTATATACCTTAGGCATCAGGTTAAGATACTCTTAAGTTCAGTGCAAACGGGCATAAGTCTTCTATGTATAATGCCCATCGAGCGCAGACTCAATGGAGACAAAATTACATTTATTTTGTTCGACAACATAACTTCTGTCATCGCTATGACGACCGGTGTGCGACAGTATCAAACAAAGTCACAGCGAGAGTGCCTGGGTATAGCTTTTTGAATCCACACGAATGCTTCCTTGCCGACAAGCGGGGGCCTTTATAACGGACTCGAACCGACTAAAACGGTCTCGGGTCTCTTCTACCGATGTGTAAAGTAGCCCAATAAAGGCACTACCTTCCCCTTGCACCTCGGAACTGGATGTAGGATGGATGTTGTTGTTATAAATTCTATGAATACTCTGACTGGTGGTATGGAACAAAAAAATGGTATTACAAGAGACTCCTTACAGGTTAAAACTTTCGGTAATTTTTTGCTGGTATGCTAATGCAACATTCTGTATATCCAGGTGATCGTGAAGCTGCTGCAGCCTCCGTCGCGCTGGCCGCTGGTGAAGGCAGTAGTTGGTCTAGTGCGCAACTTAGCGCTGTGTCCCGCCAACTACGCGCCTTTACGTGAACACGGTGCGGTCCACCATCTAGTGAGACTGCTCATGCGCGCCTTCAACGATACGCAGAGAGTAAGTTTATACGATTATACTATATTTCCTCCTCTGGGCATTTGCCGGACTCAGTTGGGAGTCTGTCTTCTAAACTGTACATGAAGCGATAGCCATCTGACCTCCATCCTCTATAACCTATTATTGATATTAAAATTCAGTACTTAGACCACTACTCGTAATGTCTGCTGTAAATATTCGTATGGCAACCGGGACCGACGGCTTTACGAATCCGCAAAGCCACTAAGGTCATCCGTTTCCACTTGTGGGCGCTTGTCTCATGTAAAGTAACTAATGCTACTTTTTATTCAGATATTCCTACTAGATGGAACAGCGGGGAGTTAGCGCACACGAGTAATGTATGTGGTTAGAGCCCATGATATGTTACACACAGATAGATATTATGTTGTCCATACTTCTAAAATGGTGACAAAAAATATGACTCCAACCAATGTAGGTTTCGACAGTGCACTACGCAAATAAGAAATACGTCATTCATATTAAATTCGCAATAATAAAAATATCATAATTCATATGAAATTATTCAGCTATATATTTTTTTAATATTTAATGTGCGCCATTGGCGATAGCCACCATGTTCTTTTTTTATACCACTTAGTTGGCACTCAAAAACACGGCCCACTTGATGGAAAGTGGTTACCGTGGCCTATAGATGTGTGCAACACTAGGCGCGTCACACTTGCGCTGCCAACCCTGTAGGAACCTAATGCCCTTCTTGAAGGACCCCATATTGTAGTCGTTAGGAAAAACCAATGTAGGGACTTCACAGTGTTGAAGTACCTTTCATACCTGACTGTGCGTGTCTATATGATATTACGTGATTGGGGCCACGCTAGTAATGTGTGTACGTATGTCGGTACAGCAGCGCACGTCGTCGGCGGGCGGCGGCGGCGGCGGCGCGGGCGGCGCGTACGCGGACGGCGTGCGCATGGAGGAGATCGTGGAGGGCGCGGTGGGCGCGCTGCACATCCTGGCGCGCGAGGCGCTCAACCGCCAGCTCATCCGCCAGCAGAACGTCATACCCATCTTCGTGCAGCTGCTCTTCAACGAGATCGAGAACATACAGGTCTCTACACTTTTACTATTATCTTGGGACACATATAATAATAATAAATAAATAAATATTCCACAACATTGCACACAATGCTATCTAGATTCATGGTAAGCATAGCTTAACTAGCTTGTGATATAGAATCTAAACATACCTAGATACCTTTTTTTTGTAAATACATACATACATATTATTAGAAACGCCCAGACCAACGCATATATATATATTCATGCATACAAATATTTGCACTGAGCAGGGATCGAACCCGCGTCTCTAGCGTAGCGACAGCATTACTACCGACACGCCACTATGTTAACTTTTCTGTAAAAAAATAATAATATGTAAAATAACAGCTTTTTAATGATTGCATATATATAGAGTAGATGTTGAGTACAAGTACAATATAAACTGTGTTAGCACATTTCACATAATTTCGCACATAGAGTAAAATGAGCAGAACAGAGTTTGTGAAATGGATGAAATCCAGCCCGACATGACTTTTATTTACTTAGTACTATAGGTACTGTCGTACTTACCATCTGACCCATCTGGCCATAACTCTTTACATTACTTATCTCGCTGCGTTCGGTCCATAAGAACTTAATCCCAAAATGTCTAGCTAATCAATAGGACTGAATCTCATAATGCCAGAAATTGAATACGCATGCATTTTGTGACAACTGAAGGTCATTATGTCTTTTCGTCAATGTTTTAGTTCCAAAATAGCTGAATCCCGTAATATCTGAATATCATCTATCAAACAAAAGCAAGTGGTCATTATAAAAATTAATTCGATATGCTTTAATTCCATTATAAACGAATTGTATTTTCACTTACAAATAATATTTTTTTGATTTAAATCAAAATGGAGTGACAATACTTGACAAACAACGCTATTGTTTTTATCTATTAAAACTGAGTTGCATTGTCAAGTGCAAGGAGAATACTTACGTAGAGTATGTATATGGGATACACTCAAAAGAGTTAAGAAAACTAACGTTTAAAATTTTGGTCATTACGGGACAAATTCATTTTGAAATATCGACATTCAAAATTTCAGGCAATTTGGGACCAATTCGTTTTGAAATATAGGCTTATTGGTATCAGTCATTGTGAGATTAAGTCATACCGATATCAGACACTTTGGGATTAAGTTGGACGCATCTCGTCCACTTTTTTTGTTCATACGTGCCATAATGATGTGCATTGTAATGTTTATGGCCGGATGTCTTAGCTGCTCACGGCCGTACGTAACATATTGTTGGAAATTATGCTTGTAAGAGATGTATGAGTTCTTGATAAATTCAATACTAGCATGAATTCGCGATTTATTAGCAAATTAAAATAAAATAATTATTGTTATAGCGTGTGGCAGCAGGAGTGCTCTGTGAATTGGCCGTCGAAAAGGAAGGCGCGGAGATGATAGAAGCGGAAGGAGCTACTGCTCCGCTTACTGAACTGTTACACTCTCGAAATGAAGGTAAATGCAAACAATGATGGACATCTGTAACTATATAGGGTTCGCATTAGGGTTCGCATTGGTATTATCAATATTTGAATACTTGGTATCAAGCCAAGCACAAAGAAATCACTAGACAAATTGAAGCTGGCAATCCTCATCTGAGATTTAAAAGCATAAAACAATTATGTCATTCTATAATACTAGTAGTTCTGTGAACAGTAGACCTTGCGAGTAGGTATCCTTTGTCACATTTTTTCTGGTACCCTTAATCAAATCTGGTATCCTTAAAAAACCGATCCGTTTGTTATTTAGACAGCACTGGATATTTCACCAAACATAATAGCAATCCGTTTAAAAAAAAAACGCTACAGCAAACTTCCCACCTTTTTCCTCATTTGTTTATTCTTATAACGAAGTTCACCACAAGGCATGTTTTTTTTTTCACAACAACCTGTGAGCAATAACGTCCTTGATGTTTCAGGCAAAAATCATCTATATCCGTTCATTTAACGTTAAAGCAAAGAACCCCCTTTTCTCCCTCATTTTCCCTCCTATTAAAAAAAGCTCTTGACAAAAGTTGTGTTTTAAATCAAAGACCATGTGTGCCAAGTTTGGTGAAAATAGGTTTAGAAATGCGCCCTCTAGACCGGAACTATTAAAGTGACATAGATACGAACAAAAGAAAAATTGGCCACCTTGTCGATACACAAACTGATTTGATAATTATAAATTTGACTACGCCGAATCTTGTTGTTCTGAAGGCCAATACTCGTATCTATTTAAAATTCAGTCTCGATCTGATCTCAAATCTCCTTACTGTCAATAACAGTATTCTCGTAATACTTATAATTTACAGAAATTGTGATCCCTTTTGACATTTTAGAGATTTCTATGGGACGGGATAGAATTTTGACCGGCTCATATTACGAGAATTTGCCTTCTAGTTTGATCATAGTGTATTGTTTCGCTATATATGCAAATTTTGAACTGACTTACATTCAATTTATGTTGTGGTGTATTGCAGGTGTAGCTACATATGCTGCAGCGGTACTTTTCCGCATGTCCGAAGATAAGCCTCACGACTACAAGAAGAGACTCTCTATGGAGCTCACTAACTCGCTGTTCCGCGATGATCACCAGATGTGGCCGAACGACTTGGCTATGCAGCCTGACCTACAGGTAACATTGATGTGACTGATTCCATACTTCACTGTCGTTAAAAGTCGACTATGTTCGTAAAGATGTTATTTAGTGTTTGTTTAAACTCTCATTTAATGTAAACAAAATTGAAAATTACATTTACATGTTATTAAAAATATATACCTATATAGAGTTAATGTTATTTATTGGTGGGCTAATAATGGTCAAAAAAGCCCTGGTAAAAGACGAAACAAACCCAAACAAACCAAATTCTGTAACTCCAAACTTCAGAAGTTGCCAGGATTGAAGTTCGGTTGAAATTAGTTTTCAAGTATAACTTACATACAATTCCAGATTCGTACAAATACACACATTTATCATGACATCATGACATCAATTTGTTTACATTATTTGCAATTTCATAAAATGATACGTGTGTAGGTAGATCAAGGAATCACCTGTTCTTAAATAAGTAGATTCATTGACAGCCATGCTTTAGTCCTTGTTGAGAATGTCTACAGATTTTTGAAAATTCAACTTAAATAGTAGTTGATTGTAAAATATTCAGATATTTAAAAATATCAGTAAGATGAATGTGGCAGTATGAGAATGTGAAATCAAGTTGAACAGATATAATTTAATAGAATTTAAAATAAATTAGATTTTGATATAAATACATACAGTAGACATTTATATAATTTTGATTGACAATAACTATAGCATGTTGTGATACTGTTGTGATTTATGATGTGTTTTGAGTCAACTTACAAACCTTGTATTCATTTTTTTATTAAATTTATTTAATGTACAGAAGCTTAAATCTCCTATAAAATTTTATTGTATTTAGCAAATGTTGTAATTGTGTGTTCTGTGTATGCTTAGTATGCTTACCCCTTTTTATTTAAAGTTTAATTTTATATTTTTCAACATCCTTTATTTGATTTTTGAACCTGTTCCCCTTCATTAGGATATGCTCGGACCAGAACAGGGCTATGAAGGGCTGTATGGAACTCGACCGTCGTTTCACCAGCAAGGTAAGAGTTGCTACTATATTTAGTAGCGAGTTTGTTCGACTAACAACCTAGTATTTGTAGTACAGATGTTACAAAATATCACTTACAATGTAGTGAACTATACTTGGGTCAAATGTAGTTTAGAATGTTCTCGACTTTGACTTTCATACGAATTCGTTCCACTGTGTTTCGAATGTTTTTCTCGGGGCACTAATGTTGAAATTGTAACGAATCACAGTGGGACGAATTCGTTTGAAAGTCACAAGTCGAGAAAAAATCAAATCGAGTAATAACATGATTTAGATATTTTTAAGAGATAGAGAGAAAGGACCTGGTTTTGACGACCGCGGGTTTGGTCAATAATTTGGTAAATGTTCATTCCACGTTCAGAAACTCGCAAGTCGCAACAGAAGTTTTTAATTTGAATTTTGCAATCTTAAGTATTTTCTTTCAAACTAATTATTCTGTAAAGGATTTGACTCAAGTATCTTACTGTCTTAACTTTCTATTAGCGACTATAGTCCATCAAATCTAAGAGGTACCGTTTGACGTTTCATATTTTTCAAACCGAAACAACTTTGTTCATACGTACATTATTCAGTTTCGATAACCTTTTTCATAAAACCATGAATTTAGAAAGATTTCATTATTGTATCTAAAAATGTACAATTCTTAATATCTAAATGTAATTGAAAACTTTCAAACAAAGCAAAATAACACATATTTACAAAGTAAATAATTTCTAATAGTTATATTCTTGACCGCATTACAAAGTTACGTAGTTAGGTCACTGCACGTAGTGTTGCGACTCTTCGGATACACTTGTATGCAAAAAAATCGTTTACATATACGAAAAATCGAATGTATTATTTACAAATTACACTTGACAACCAAACAAATATTTTACATGTGAATGGGATTTATCTCACATATTACGATTACATAACTAAATAGTTATGTAATCGTAAAATATGAGATAAAACCCATTCACCAAAAATACGTATTTATAAATCAAATATATTTGCTTCTTTAAAAAGTTGTCGAAAGCGATTTGTCGATTTTTGATTTTCGCGCCCAAATAAGTCGGGGTTTCTCGCGCTAACGCTGTCGAAATAGTAAATGGAGTCAGGGATAGTGTTTTTTACATTTATTTTTGTGTATAGTATTTGTATAGTAGTATTTGTGTATAGGATAGTATGGGTTTGCATATTACAGAGAAATAAACAAATTTTTAACAAGCACATCCATTGATTTTACAATTACAATTTTTTCTTCTAAGTCTTATTTCTACGTCTAAAACTAATAAAAATAAGGTATGTAGAACCCATTCACAAAAATGTTGTTGCCTGATGTTATAAATTAACGACGTTACTGCGCGACCGCATAATGCACTGAATACACAGATACCCTAAAATAAATTAATTTAATTATTTTTAGGTCAATAGGCAAAATCGCAGGTGTCCAAGTCTCTACAATTTTTTTTTCTGGCAACACTGCCAACTACAAGCGCACGCGGTCCGCTCGGTCGGTTCGGCGTCAGCAGTCTCTCGCCATCTTGGAAGCTGACTGTGCGCGTACTTGCTTTCTCGTTTGTGTTTTACAATTTGTGACTTGGCTATTACTTTTCTGGACTGATCATTCTTTATCCGTTTACCTTGGCAATATTTATACTGGACTCCGAACTAAGCAAGTGTTTATTAATAATGTCGAAAAGAGGACGTACTTTGAACAGCCAGGCTCGTGAATTGGTGGTGAAATTACACGAGTATTTTGAGCGTGAATCTCAAAATGGTGGACTTCTACTGCCAGTTACACAAGTTCGGGATCGCGTCGGTGAAGCTCTCGGTATTGGTAGCCGCACCGTTGGCAAAATATTAAGTGAAAAATATGGGCCTTCGGGGAGTGACAGTAACGTACTTCACACACCGAAAAAACGAAAAAGAAATAAACCTGTGACAGGCATCGATGAATTCGATAGTCATGCTATTAGAAACCATATATACGGGTATTTTACAAGAGGCGAATTTCCAACATTGGCAAAGTTATGTGCAACTTTAAAAGATGCCGGGCTGTATAAGGGAAGCATAGAGTCGTTGAGAACGGTAATAACAGGAATTGGCTTCAGATACAAAAAAGTTGACAAACGAAAAATTGTTATGGAGCGACATGACATAATTATGCAGCGACTAACATTCCTGCGCGAAGTTAAACAAATTATAAACTGGGATAATGTAATATTTTTGGACGAAACTTGGCTAAATTCCAACCATTCTGTGCCGAAAACATGGACTGATGATTCTGAAGCTTCGTGCTCGAAGGTGCCGATAGGAAAAGGTGGACGCCTCATAATATGCCATGCTGGGTCAGCGTCTACAGGCTTCGTGGAAAACTCTTTATTAGCTTTCCAATCCAAAAGCACTAAAGAGTATCATGAAGAAATGGACGCAGTAAGGTTCCGAGAGTGGTTCTTAAATTTATTACAGAATATCCCTCCTAACAGCACAATTATAATGGATAATGCCCCATACCACTCTGTGCAAATTGATAAAGCACCTACGTCAGCCAATAAGAAAGCAGATTTGGTGGCATGGCTGCAAAGAAAAGGAGTGGATGCCGACATGTCACTATTAAAAGCTGAATTATTACAGTTAGTGAAATTGCATAAACCACCAAAACCGACATATGTAATTGACCAATTGGCCGAAGAGCACGGGCACAAAGTCATACGACTTCCTCCGTACCATTGCCAATATAATGCCATTGAACTGATTTGGGCCCAAGTTAAAGGTAATATTTTATAATATTATAATAATAACACGAGTACTTCTAACATTTATAATTTAAACAATGGTTTTCGTCTGCTATCAAATAGTTACATTATTGTTTTACAGGTTATGCAGCAAGACACAACACAAAACCACCCTTCAGTGTCAAGAAAATGGAAGGTTTATTAAAGGAAGCATGTGCCCAAGTTACACAGGAAGATTGGAGTAAAGTAGTACAAAAAACAAAGAAAATAATAATGGACGACTTCGAAAGAGACGTACACTTTGATAATGTAATGGACAATCAACTGGTCATTAATTTAAATGACGATGATGACGAAGACGACGATACTAGTACTAGTAGTGAATAAAAAAAATATCCTAAACATTTCTTTTATTTAATTATAACAATTGATTTCTTAAAATTCGGATATTATAGTAATCGATCTCTTAAAGTTCGGATATTATAGTAATCGATTTTTTCATCCCATCCCTATAATTCAATTGTCAGAACTGTCAAACGGTACTTCTTAGATTTGACGGACTGTAGCCCACATTCTTTCTGAACTATTTCTTCCTATTAGGAATTGGCCCATACCATCTATGGAGTTGCACGCTCTATTGCGACCTTAGCGTAATGCGAATGATCACTTACACTTATTTCGACTTCTCATCATAATAGGAAAAAAAAAATGAATTAAAAAAATATAGTATACCTAATATTTTTGTACACTTGGGATAATTATCTCTGTAATCTATCCCTGTCACTCAATTTAATTAGTAATTTAATTCATATTACTTTAATTGTATGCATTATTAAATTTCCATTGCAACTTTCTTATCTAACAATTCTTACTAAAACTTTACTCGAGTATATTTTAGAACTAATATTTTAGAATTAGCTTGTTTCGTAGTCGAATCGCGAACCCAATTTTCCTCTGATACCCTTTTCACTCTTTCTATAGCTAAAAATGATTTAAGCTAGCAAATATCTCAATATTATTTAAATACCAATAAAAAATTGTCACATTATAAAAGGTTTGAATACTTGATATTTTTTACTACAAACTACCGTTTACATTAAAAGCAATTTTTATCTTTCATAACTTTGTTAATATTGCAAAAATAAAATGCGAATCAAGCTACGTTTTTGCTGCTTTATAGTTTAAAATATACAAACATTATAATCTTTTGTATTGTTAAAAAATTCACGAGTTGGTATATAGGCATTTTAATTCCTAAGCCATTGAAACAATACTTAATATAAATGAAAACAAGAATCCACCTAAAAAACAGATTAATCAATTTAACATTCCCTTAGTTAAATGTTTTAAGTGAAAAAGTAAGATTATGTAATCCATCATAATCGTTTGAGATGCATTTTTGTTCCTACATTAGTAATACAAGAATACTTCTCATTGCCCAGGAATGTCTATCAAGCACTATCAAGTACATTATGTTCCTATCATAAGATTTTAAGGTGTCTGTTTAAACAATGTTTCTTCTCTTCTTTACACGCAGCTTAACCCGGGACCTATTTATCACTAAACACAGGTGATGGGAATATTATTTCTATTGTTTTCGTGTTCTAACATTCTTATTTATGTATTTTTGGAGTGAAGTAACAGGTTTGTTCATTACTGTTGCACGATTCATATGTTATACAATATTTAATACATATTTTATGCATATTAGTTATTAAAACTGGTAAGTATATATTTAATGTTATGGCCAATCTAACCATGTTCTTATCACCTCTAACTCTTGAGTAATTATTTTGGGATCTAAACTTTTCGTGAGGGTAGATACAGACAGCAGTTGTTATGTTATTCAAATCATTCTCAATATTTTTCTTTTTTCAAATAATATGGCAACCTTTTCTGTTAACTGCCATTTATACCACTCACTTAAGGTTAATCTGTCAAAAAAGAAACTGCTTCATTCATCAGGGTTATCATTCAATCGAAGTTTTGATTGTGCCATTATGTACCTAATGTCATTCCCAAAATCGAGGTAGATGTTACTGCATTTTACACCTTGCTTTCATTACCTATATTAACGCAGACGTGATGTGAACTTATGTGTGACCCACTGACTTCTTGCCCCATAGTAGTTCTAAAGATTTGACTTGGGTCACTTTACTGACTCATTGCGATAGTGTTAGAGATGAGTAACCTTTTTTTATTTTTGCCACGTAAATTGACATATCCGTATGACTGCAATGCAGGTAATGGTCATTAGTAAATGATTATATTATGGGCTTAAATGATGTGCTATAAGCTTATGAGCCTCGGAAACGGAAATCATCAAATAACTTCACAAGCTAGTTATTTTTTTTTCTCTAAGGATACAAATTTTTTTTTTACCTTTCTATATTAAATTTTTATGTTCACAGTCTATAAATACTTGCTAAGCTACATAATGCATTGAGTTAGGTTATACAATAAAAAACCAAAATCGTAGGCCTTATAGTTAAACGTGTGTCTAATAAGTACATCATATCAAATATTTATTTATTTTACAGGCTACGATCAGATACCGATAGATTCAATGCAGGGACTGGAAATTGGCAGCGGTTTCGGAATGGACATGGATATAGGGGACACCGAGGGTGCAGGGGCCGCATCTGCTGATCTGGCGTTCCCTGAACCACCACATGACAACAACAATGTCGCTGCGTGGTATGACACCGACCTTTAAGGCGTGTCAAATTTTTATTTTTGTGTTGCTAAAACTGTAGTATGTAGAGATCGATAGCGCAAGAACGGCCTAACCGACATTGTACTAAAATTAGTTAAGCATTTAAGATTCTTTATACTGCTTACGACTTTATGGTATGAATTATTGATGTTAGGCCCAATGATTTTTATGTGTAGTGCTAGACTGGTGTTTGGAACAATCAAAATGGTATCGTTTTAAGACCACAACCCCACCGCTAACTTTTTATAGCGGTCTTAAAAGTCCCCACCGAGACAATTTTTGTTCTTGCCACATCGTCTAGTATACGTAGTAATCATTGGTTAGGCCGGTTTGTTTCTGAAGTAAAATAAAATGCCTATAAAATGTAATCTTACTAATTTTGTTAAATGTTGCGTAGTCCGTTCTTGTGACTGCGGTCCAAATAAAATTGTTCTTTGATATAAATCAAAAGCGCCCAGAATAGCATCCACTACATGCGAGCAAAATATTTTATTATAGATTAATAAAATATAATGCGTCGTAATCCTTTAGCCAATAGTTACAATCAGGTTATTGTCAAGTTATGTAAACGGAATATATTGTCAAGTTTATATCAGTGGTCCGAATGGGCTTCATTTCAGGGGAATTGCAGCAAGTGTTTAGTAGTTACAAATTTATAGTACACCAAATGTTGTAGTTAATATTTTCGAACATTGTTGCACTCACATTTGTCCAATTGAGCAGTCCGACTGGGGAAGTACCTCCGCCCTACAGTTGTGTTGCCGGCGGTGAGTAGAGTAGCCAGAGCTCATTGAAGAGTTTTTGTGCTGTCATTGGAAGGACCAAAGGCTATGCCTGCTTTGTCTTCTACACTGATGGCACAGAAAATCTGTGTTTACAGGGTTGGCTGCATATGACTCCGCTGGTGTTGCACACGTTCATAGGCCACGGTGACCTCTTTCCATCAGGTAGTTCGTGTGATTTTCCGCCACCTCAGCGGTATAAAAAAATGTATTTAAAAATTTGATTGCAGAACCATATTGGCAATAATAATTCTATCTTATCTACTTACCCATTTATAAATGTCAAAACCATTTTGGCGTTAAGCCTTAGGCAAATATTTAAATGCCGTTAAAATTAATCGGTACTTAAAAGTGCTACATTTGGTGAATTCAAAACACTGCTATATGCTTTATATATTCTTTTTAGAGACTTAAAATGGCAGCACTAGATTATTTTACTTCTTTACAAGTATGTTTCTAAATGGAGTTTGCAGTAAAGTTAAATATACGTAAATTATTTCCTCGCATTGATGCATTCTATTTTACATTGCATTTGATGATATTTCTGTTCAATTTATATTTAATACAGATTATTAACAATAAAAAAGTGTCGTTCAATTTCCACACTACGCTAAGTAAGTCTTAGTAACGACACAATTCAACTTTGTAACGAATTTATCACAATCCCAGTGTAAAACTGAATTGTGACAGGACTTTCCACTCTGTCTCCAAGTAGACCAATCTTCAGGTCAGGTTCACAGGTTGCCATATTTTAATTGAGTCCTGTTGCAGTTCAGTACGCAAAGCGTGTCTTTCTCAGTTCAGTCTTACACTTGTGTAATCTGTGATCTAGGCGCAGTTAAATGCATTTGCAGTCAGAATACAGTACAAAGCTTACATGTTACCAAGAAAATTCCGACAATGGTATGAATCAACATCTTGCGAGTTTATTTATATTGGTGCTATAAAACTATAATTCATGGAAAGTTTATTGAAACGTGTTTTGTTTTATTATTTGTTTACGTTTAAAAGCAGTACTGAATAGGCCAATATGTCAAAGTTTGAAAGTGTAATGTGTACGACCCTGCATTGATTATATCGTGGTTTTATACGCGTACGTATAAAATGCGTTTAATCGGAAAATAGGGTACTTTAACTATAAGATTAAGATTTTTATAGGCTTTAAAATCGTATTTCATAGTACATGTAACTTGAATAGTAATGCGCATTTAAAGTATTTGATTTATTTAAGAATACGAAGATTTTTTTGAGATTGTTTTTTTTTTTATTTTGATGTAATTTTGAATGAATCAATTTATTATTTAATTAAGGATAAGACTGTTTGTTTGAGTGAGTCATGTATTCGATTTTTAATTTTAATGGTTGACTGCCACACTGCCCTACATAGTTGAACAAGGCCAAATTTACGACTGTAGAACTGAAGGTAGATTATGTGTACGATTTTTTATTACCGTAGGATAAGTTTGAAAGGGTCGATTTGTTGCCGTACTTGTTAATATACGCGTGGTTGATGGCAAGTAGGTATAGCAGAGACCACGCGCAGCCATGGCACATGGTCACTACCCATCACTCACGCGTCGGTTAACAAACCCGCCGATGAATGGCCGCTATTAGTATTTGTTAACGAGGATGATTGTGAAGTTCTCTGGCGTAGTTTAAGTAGTGAGATTAAGTATAACAAAAATTATGTATTTCATGTGGACTAATGACAAACCTTACAGATGCGAATGGAGTATGTGTTTTTTAATTATTTTCGGTTATATTACGAGTGTGTATTTAACACAAAATTTTACTATAGACTATCAGTAAAATTGGCTATTTGCACCTCCTATCATATCGATAGAAACGCACTTAACCATTAGAACAATGTATCGTAGAATAATGTAATCATTTAGTATAAGGTTTTTAAAAGTTTACTTGATTGTCCACTTAGATTCCTCTTTATATTATATTTTATTGATTTCGCGCATGATTTTATATCGACTCGTCTACACATTAGTAATGTGTCACAATTTGTGTCCATTTATGTATGGATAATAAACTAAATTTAAATAAGTTGTTTTTTTATTATTTAAATCCTTGCCTACCCAATTTTGTAAGTATTGAACCATGAACCCTAGATGCATATCATGCATAACGTTGAAATGTAAATGTATCGTAATACATCATTTACAGCTGTGAGAAAAAGAGTCAGACTGTAGGTACAATCACTCTAATCGCCAAATTACAAAGTAATCTATAACAATTCAGAAAGAGTCAGGAACTGCAGCCAATATACCAATAAGCAAACTGGGCTAAGTGCATACTTTGTACTTAACTGGGAAATCGCAATTTTATGTAATTCAGATAATATGCAGAATCTAAAAAGCAAAATGTATTTGATAAACTGGCCAAGCATCACAAGTTTAGTACACTAATGCCCTTTCTAAATTCGTATTTAGTATAAGGCAGGCCTCCCCCAATCGCGTACGGGTTTGTCATGCAAACTGTTCTTACAAACACGTTTAATTCAACGCACGGAACTTGGACATGAATCATATCACAAGAAAAAGGCGTATTCATTTTAAATTTCGAATGAGCGAGCGTTTTTTTATACCATTTAGGTGGCAGACAAGCACACGGCCCACCTGATGGAACCGAGATGGTTACCGTGGCCTATGAACGTGTGCAACACCAGAGGCATCACATTAGCGCTACCGACCCTATTGAGAAAAGCATGCGCAATCCGACTTGGATAGGTTAGGTTACCATTTTATATATTAAATATAGGGTACTTGCTGTTGCCCTCGGCTTCGCCCGCGTGGATGTCGGTTATCGCGACCAAACAGCCTATCTTTACTCAAGGTATAATCTATCCCTATACCGAATTAGATCAAAATCGGTTCAATGGTTTAGACGTGAAAGCGTAACATACAGATAGGTATGGATTAATGTAACAAACCCGTACGCGTTTCAAGGCACTGCTGCCTCCTATTGCACACGGAAACGTAAATACGCACCCCGGTGATTAAGAACAGAAACGGAGTCCGGTTTCACTCTCCACTGGCTTCCGAGAGACGCACCGAGACTGAGCAGTCCTTTACAGGGTCCTTCGTGGCTTGGGTGGCAGCATCTCCCCCTCTGTGAGAGAGGCAATACCGTCTCCGTTACCCAGGGTGCACCATCTGGAGTTTTCGGACCAAGCACTCGCTTTTTTATTTTGTTTTAACGGGCGGAAAGTCCCCTCGGATACCAACCCCGCCGGAGCCGGAGGGGGAGGTTATGTCGGACTCGAACCGACTAAACCGCACGCCGTCTGTGGGTCACAGTGCAAAGCCTTAGGTGAGGTAGCTATAGTGCATATCCTTAGCACCCTGGCTGACCCAGGGCCATCTCTCTCGATCTGGCCCTCTTTGGGTGGTAGGACCATGGGGTCCCCAACTCGGCCTCGGTATGGTCCCCCCGCCGTCTCCTTCACGAGCATAACTTTCTTGCTGAAGGAGACGCCGGCTGCCCGTTTATCCGCGCAGTGAACTATAGCCGCGAGTGAGGTGGCGAGCGGGGGTAGAGCTCTCGCTCCCACTCTCAGGGCCGCCACTAGCTCTCGTCTCGGTACCTCAAACGCCGGACACTCGGTGAGCGAACCAAGCACCTCTCGTTATGCCAACCTAAGCGACGGGTACCTTCTGTAAATACCAAGTTAATCGTTATGTAAACCTAGCATCCTGATATTATTTATTATAATTATTAAAATTATAAAATAATTATAATATTGATTTATTTCAAAGTTTCCAAACATTAAAAACCAGTCCCGTTGCTTCATCCATAAATCGAACCCATTACCTCAGGTACAGCACGCTACCGCTATACCACAGACATACTCAGGATCAATTGTAAATAAGCTAACCTTTACAAATTTAGGTACTCAATCGCCTCGTAAATATATTTAATGTTACAGTAGAGATCAATAGTTACTAATATGCTTCGTAAGCTTTGAGCAAGATAGCAAAAGACGTCTACATACTGCCTACATAACTTGACTTACCACGAATAGTTCCCGGAGCCGAGCAACCGCAGTGCCACGCAACTTGTGCTACCTTTGTCCCGGTATTATTATACGCAATTAGGATTTAGACCGAGGCATGCGCCACTAATCCTGCGCTAACTTTAAAGTCTCGCTATAGCTGGAAGCTTGTAATTGAGCAATTATGACAAAGGTAAGACGTTCAGTTTCTATGTGTGTATGCACGAAGCAAACTGCACATAGAGATTTGTTTGAAGACCAGCTTACAGTTGTTATTTGGGCGTGATTCAAGCTAGCACTACAATACTAATACTTATGTGAATAGAGTTACATTAGCCACATTTTTCTGGTACAATTAGATAATCAAATCTGGTATTCTTAAAAAAACGATACGTACCTTCTTACTCAAACAGCCCTGGATGTATCACAAAAAATGGCGATCTGTTCTTAAAAAACGCTACAGCAAATTTCCCCCTATTTTCAAATCAGTTTATTCTTATAACGAAGTTCACCTTCTACGGACATAAGCAAAATTGGCCACCTAGTCTAAATAGACTCTTGCTCGATTCGCCCGCTCGGCCAAATAGGTTTGTCTGGAAAGTAATAGTATAGATCTGCCGCCAAAATATTCCTGCATTATCAGTAACTTAAAACCAACTACCCAACACTAACTAGAATCAAATCATATTGGAACGCGCGGTGTCGTATTCTGCGGACAATAATCTCCTGCTCTACCATTTTGAGTATCAACATTTGATGACGAAATAGAAAGCTCCATTGAACACATTTATTCCGAAATCAAATCCGAAAACGCTATTATTTCGGTTCGGCTTAAACGTTAAACCGAAGTGACTTCATGGTACCTTCATGGCTAAATGCTACATCTTTAGGTCGAGTTTTGTGCGGATCGAAGTTTCTGATGTTTCAGCTAGGTATTTGGCTAGGCTACTTGGACAGAGCTTTTGTTAAAAGGTCTGTCCTAGCCAGTAAAAACGCAGTGTTATCCTTGTTTGTATATAGTACAGTCAATGACCTTCCAAGTAATTCAGGCTGTACTGAATTGAAGACGATCAAAGGTAACATACCTATCTATTTATAGGTGAGTACATAGTAGAAAGTTCATATCAAGTAATGCAATGAAATATTACAGTTATAGACTAACTCTCTTGGGAGTTCCCAAATCACGACCCGTACCCTACAATCATCAACAAATATACTCATGTATGTTTAATACGAGCTAAATGGTTTTCGGTCTTTTCCCCCGAGACGATCACTAGTAATTAAAGTTACATTCGATAGACCTTATTACGAACTGTTAAGATTTATTTTCCTATATCGTATGTATCTAAAGTTGTCATTATTAAGGAGTGAACTGTTGTCGATAATTGTTGTTCGTGAACTTCGACGTTAGACACTACGTATACTCATATTTCAAATGAATTTATCCAGTGTTTTAGTGAAATAAATGATAGGGTTATTTCCGTTGCCCTCTATATTTAGTCGTAATTACTACTTACTACCTATTAGCTATGGATATCAGTACTGTTGTATGATAAGTCGTACTAATATAACACTACACTACCTATTATACCAGTTCAATTGTTATAGATAATGCAATGATATTATCTCGTAGGTATATCTTTTATATAGGACTCGTTATAATGACTTCACCCCTAGATGAAGGTCCCAACTAGATGGTCTCCACTTAGTGGGAACCCCACTGCAACCAAGACTAAATTTATACATTTTTAGTTTTGGCTTTTACGAGTGACCTTCGCAATCCTCCAAGGAATGCCGACAGAGCCTCGTTCATCAATCAGCAGGCTTATAGAGGAGGCCGACATGGGTTCCAAAGATCTTAATGGGACCTTGCACAACACATTGCCTACAAATTAGAATTTTCGCAGCACTATTCATATTTTCGTAGAACCTCTCATATTTTCGTAGCACCTCTCATATTTTCGTAGCACCTCTCTTATTTTCGTATTCAGAGCTTTCTTACAGCTTTACAAATTACATCATAAACATTAGATTAACCTTTTGAAGTAAACTTTTACTCATAGAAATATACCTAACGTTGGCATTTATTTAACATTTCATTTCTCACTCAACGTTTAAGACCCACATTTTTCAGAATTATTAATCAGTTTTTATATTACGTAAATTCATGAGTTTATGATTTCCTAAAGATATTACTCCAATAACCCAATAAGACTGAACATGAAACCGTGTTGACTTTTTATATTACTAAGAGGTGATGAACAAGCTAATATAATCGGCTTCATGAAAGTCTGAGCCACAGCCTTTGTCGTTAATCAGCAAGTATACCTACTAGTATACTGAGCTTGGTTTGGGTCCCAAAATGAATCTTAATGTGGTTCAATGAAACTGGCCTTGGTATACTTCATCCATCTATCACGCTGTCAATCTACAGTCATGCAATATGATGTGAACATCTATCTGTAAGTTGCAAAGGTACATACAACTCCCGTTATCTACAAACTATCATATTATGTGATACAAAATTTCTCTAGCAATATTACTATTGCGGTTGATTCTATTAACAAAGTTCAATATTGAACAAAATTTGCAAATACACAAATACCTTCATAGCAATAGTTAAGTATACCTAACCCTGTCTTGCAATAGCATCCAATGATCAAAGTGGTAACAATTACTTAGGTGGTTGTCAAACTTTTATTAATAGTCAAACTTCATTAGATACCTAATATGACTTATAATTAACTTGTGATCGAATTTTTCTTAATTTTTAGATGACTAAGTTTTTTGTTAGATTATTAGAAAGAAAATGAAAATGTGTAGGAACCTCGACTAATCCCGGAAAAGCCGTCCTATGAAAAACGAGCGGATTCTGGGCTCCAAAGTTAGTGTTGAGCTCTTCAAGCATCTAAGAGTAAAGAAAAAATAAAGAAAAAACAAAATACAGTAAGATGTACCTAACGACACAGTGAGCTCATTCTGCATGAATAGTAACAACAACAATTCATCTTGACTCCCAGTACTTTGAGATAACATTACACTTCAAACTATATAACAACTACTATCTTTAGTCACCTCTCGGCCCGACGTTTCGGCTAGTTTTCAGCTGGCATGGTCCAGCTGAAAACTAGCCGAAACGTCGGGCTAAATGTGAATAATATCAAATAAATCGTGAAAGAATTAAAAAATGGTTTTATTTCAAATAGTTTAACTTAATTTACCCATATTTAGTTTCTTTTTGTTTTGTCATTGTGTAAATAAGCCTAAATAATAGAATTAAAAGAGAAATGTTATAGACCGTTAGCGGAAGTTGTTCATCATAGATGGGCAAAGCGCCAAATCTTGGAGTAGGTAAGAATTTTTGGCACTGGTCGGTTATAAAGACGCTTGGAACAGACCTTGTTTAAATCTACTCAGTTTATTTATTTTTAGTCGATGTCTTTCAATTTTAAAGTTACTGAAAGTTTCAAAGTTAAGTAGTTTTTGAATATGCTAAAATATAGTGTAGTATAAATTACACTACTTCGAAAGCAAATTATGTATTGAAACTTGAGTCCGATTACAGTTTTCGATATCCTGATTTATATAGGGAATAACTGTACCAACTTTCAAAACCACACGAATTATTTGGTACGATTACTTTAATCTTCCCACGCTATTATGAATTCTGCTGAGTTCATACAGCTATTTTTAGACTTACACCATTTTTAACCGCGGTGCCATTTTGGGAATATTTTAAATATTAATTACTGTATCGGTAAGAACCGTCTTGGAGGAATGGTTAGAGAGGAGTGGTAGCCTTAACCTAGACCAATAAAATGATTACCGAATATCGCTAATAACCATGTTTTACCCAATAAGTTGCATTAATCGTAAAAACCTAGTTTAACTGTACAGGTTTTCACGGTTGAAGCATACAAGCGCGTAGATCGTGTTTGGTTAAACCAACCAAGCCATCTCTAGTTTCATTGTAATTCTGTAAATACTTATTATGAAATTACAGTGATTTTTTTTATATCCGATGCATCGCTCCTTAAGTATTGTAACCACCAGGATTTGATGCAAATAGTAGACCTTGATGGCTAGCTCTTGAGGCACTCATTACAGGTAACGTAGCCCAACCCCTGTCGTTTCCGTTTACGACTATTTAATAAACCTCAGTTTAGAGCGGGGTTACCATAATATATTTTTACGGTCAACATAGAACGCGCATCTGTCTGACTCTTGCGAGCAAATATAAAATTTCTGCTTGCTCTACCTATTAATATCCACGAAAAAAGAACAGAGATTGCCTCGTACAATTTGTGTGCTAAAATTCTGAACGAGAAACCTACCATGAAAACGACATTCAAAAATTCTAGTCCTCACGTAATACGAATGAAAGGTGTAACATTCAGACCTAATACTACACTACATAATAATAATAAATAATAATAAATAATTTCATGATCCAAATTTCCTAAAACTTCTATCGGCAACTGCAGATATACGTTTCATAGTAAGCCTACAGAGGTTCAACATAATTAATACCAAGTACCGAAAATATCACGTTTTTATTAATTGATACCTTTGACATTTTATTTCCAGTACAGTGGGTATACGGGGAAATTTTCTCTTCTCCCACCGGTGGGTTTAAGGGTGGTGGCGCTCACAGAGCAGACGATATGAATAGGCTGCTTTTAATTCCAGAAATAGAATTGTGTGGGAAAATAAATTACTGTACTCATTAGACTTTTTACATCGAACTACACTCAAGAGCAATAAATCTGGGTCACTTAAGAATTCTAAAACTGTAGCAAACTAAAAACGCTAGCCTGATAAAATAAATTGTTTTATCTTTCTTTTTACAAACTTTTAAGCTATTGCATAGCTTCTATCGAGGGCCTTGAGCGTGGGGACCGAATCCAGAAATTCCGTAACGAAAAAACCTCACGCTCGTTTCTTTTCGGCAGTCTTCGACACGGTGTTTGTGTGCGTGATAGCCGTATTGTCAACTCTACGAAGCTCGCACGAATCGAGACGAGCTGCTCCGAAATCGGACGAATACATAAGCAGCTGTTTATGAGAAAGTATATGTATAGGTGTATAGGTATTTATGTACAACAGTGAATAGCTGTACTTGTAAAATTTGTGTATAAAGTGTTTTGAATATGAATGAACAAAGTGCATTTATTATTAATGAAGAAAGTCACGAAAAATTAGTGAAAGAAAATAAGTGAGTACTCTATATACATACATTTTATTATTATCACAAATGCAGTATTAATTTTGAGTTATAAAATAAATAAATAATTATAATTGCATAAGTTGATACAAAATGCTATGCAATAGCTTTACCGCGGCAGTCCCCGAGTGCCACAGGTCTTTTTTTATTTACTTGCAATGTATCTATTTCATATATGTAAGTATATATGTTTTTTAGGGTCAAATCTTGCAAGTCAAAGCAGATATCGTCAACCGATTTTGAAGATATTTTGCGCGAAAATATGGTACGATAGAGCTGTTCTGATGATAGAGTAGGAAGGTAACCATAGGCATTCCAAAATTAACGTACCTTTTGTTGTGACAACCATAACTCTTGTCTGTGTTTATGTGCGTGAAGAAGTCGAACTAGTGGTAGGCTAATACTATAAGAATTATAATTATTACATTATCTGTGGTAATACTGTAGTAATACTGTGGTTTTTTTTTTTTTTTTTTTTTTTTTTTTACGTGCGGGAAATCCCCACGGATACCCGCCCCTCCGGAGCCGGAGGGGTGGGTTATGTCGGACTCGAACCGACTAAACCGCACGCCGTCTGTGGGTCGTGGTGCTAGGCCGGAGGTGAGGTTGTCTTGCGACATATCCCTCGCACCCCGGCTGACCCAGGGCCATCCCTTTCGGTCTGGCCCTCCTCGGGAGGTGGGGACCACGCCGTCCCCGACTCAACCCCGGTGTGGGGAGGCGCGCATCGTCCTACGATGCGCGCCGCCGCCGTGGCCTGCTTCTGCTAGGGTGACGGGTGGCTCCACCCGTCACCCTCAGGCCCGCGCTCATGGGGGGCGGAGGTCTGTAAGCGCCCTCCGACGCCCGAGCCGCCTTCGGGCGCGAGCAGCGATGTCAGCGAGTCTTTCTCGCTCACCGCGCCGCGCCCGCTCTGCTGTCTCCTTCGCGAGCATGACCTGCTCGCAGAAAGAGGCGCTGGCCGCCCACGCATCCGCGCAGCGGACCATCGCCGCGAGCAGGGTGGAGAGCGTGAGCACTCTCACCCCCAGGGCCTGCACAAGCTCCCGCCTCGGCGCCTCAAACGCCGGACACTCGGTGAGCGTGTGCAGCCCCGAGTCCACGCTCGCGTCGCAGTGATGGCACTCGGGCGTTGGCTCAATACCCATCAGATGCAGATACCGCCCGAAGTAACCGTGCCCGGTTATCATCTGCGTCTGACGGTACGAGAGGCTCCCGTGTGGCCTCTCTAGCCACTCCCCCATGATGGGCCTTACCGCCGCAATGACGGTGTGCCCTGCGCGTGGTTGCCCAAGTCGTCGCTCCCACTCGGCCACCATGACCTGGTGGAGCCGGGATTTCTCGGCCCGAATGTCCTCGGGCTCGGGATCGAATCCCCGCTCCCGCGCCTCCTTTCGGAACTGGTATAGTGCCGAAAGGGCCCTCGCTTCCAGGATCCACGGTGGCGATCCGGCCAGGAGACTCGCCGCTTCGAAGGATAAGTAATACTGTGGTAATGTAGTGTTTGCGAACTAAAAGAAACATGATGCCACCTTTTTATCTACTATTTGAGGCAATTCAAATAAAAAAATTAACTTGAATCAAAAACATAACTGCACTTTTGTTAGTTTTCTGTAAGTGTCTAATCTTATCTAGTCTCACTTTGTCGAACTGCGTTAGCGTGGTTTAATGTCGACACATCAGAGTCCGGGGTTCGATCCCGTTCAATGGAAATTACATTATTCTAGTTGATAATATACCCGTAGTGAGACGATATCGGCTTTTAAGTCGAGATTGGTGGGATAAAGCGGACTGACGGAACTGGGACTGAGAATTCCGTTTGAGGGGAGTATTTGTGCAGCAGTAGAAGTGGGACTTTAGGTATTGGTTCGATAAAAAATATGATTAAGTTATTACCAAACAAACATAAAGAGCGCAGTGTGGTATATCCCAGGTGATTATTATTGTACAATAAAATCTAAATTATACATATAGTTAATCTACAAAATCTTAACAAAAATATATTCAAATATCGTACACGGCCACAGGAAGTTTCTTAATTATTTTAATAAGGCAAAAGCAAGCGAGTATCGATCCGATCTCACCTGCCAACTGTTACCGAATTAATGTCTGAGAGTTTTTACTACTTTTTAAAAGCCTCTATCCACATTTTATGACCCCATCGGGATTATCTTTGGCCGGTTTATGATGCCATTTATGGACGGTACGCTACAAACGTAATCATACGTTTTGTTGCTAAATATTAAAATCGTTCATGGCCTTTTATCTAAAATTATGATAACATTGTTCCATAAAGGCTTTGTCAGATGTATTCCTAAATAGCTTTTGCCCGCGGCTCCGCCCACGTGGATGTTGGCTATCGCGATTATACATAGCATATGAACTTTATCAAGGTCTAATCTACGCCTATACCAAACTTCATCAAAATTGGTTCTGTGGTTTAGGCGTGAAAGATGGATAAACAAGTAGACACACACACACACATACACTTTTCAATTTATAATATTAGTATTGATAGACATTATGACGTAATGTTGGTACTATACCTACGTATCAAACCCAGATTAAAGTTGAACTAATAAAATGGTATTTAAGAACAGAAGTACTCAAAATTGCTGGAACCTTTTAAAAACATACATAGGTCATTTTTCCTTAAAATAAAAACAAAACAAAAATTATTTAGCCTGAGCCGCCGGGTTCGAAGGCATTCTAATACCTACAAGAACCAACTCCTAACACAACTTATCTACTTAGATTGATCAACAGGTATAAATATCAGTAAATTTGGTTACTTTTTAAAGGCAATTACATCAATTCTAACAAGCATATGTTGCCTATTAACAATCTATCGATTCTAGAAATTTGACAAGAACCAAAACCATTTCACTTAAAATCCATTGCAATGTTTTGACAGTAGTTACGCCGGAGTAAGGGTGACCGTGCCTGCATCTGACAGGCCGCAATTAGGAGACCATGTCCACTCGCCACTCACTACGGAATGTTAATTAAATTCCTCCACGAAACGCTGAAGAAACTTTAGTCATTCCGAATTTCTGTAGCTGGCCCTTTTTCTTTGATTACTTTTCAGTTTTTAAAGTTAATTGTTGCTGTAATTATGCAAGTTAGAGGTCGAATTATTTATCTGTATCGATTTTATTAATAAAAGTTCTACTTCCTTAGATAATTGGCAGTTTATTGGCTAGCGTATTGTGGAATACAGTGATAAATGTATGGGATTGGCACGTGGAGAAGGAAAATTACTTAATCATATTCTATACTCCATGGATTGGCACGTATTTTGACGTTTATAATGTTTATGACAGTGGTCAACGTGTGTGAATCCCATATTCTTTTATACACACATACTTCCATTTGTCTAGAGAGGCTGGTTCCGAAAGCAATTTTTAAAATCGAAGATACTGGGGCAATCACTGTATACCAATTTCACAATAAAGTTACATTTGAATTCAATCATAATAATCTTGCTAATATTTAAATACTTACCATGCTGACTCTTTCCTTTGCCCGTGAGGTAGGCCGCTACGACGTAACACCGTAGTTTTTATATAATGGCAGAATTCATGCGGAGAATATTAACGAACCTTATAAGTTATTTTGCTATTACTCAACTACTTAGTCATGTGCAGGTCAAAGGGAGAAGTATGGTTATTATTCTTTGACTTTGCATACATTTGGGCGACGAATTTAATTTTCCGTAACATCTTGCCATCATGCAAGCCATAATGATCATTCTTGACTAAAATAATAATACAAAAAAGTGAGAGAAGTAAGTATCATAATCAGCTTACTTATTGTAACCTTTTAATAAACAATACTAAATACTTTAATAAAAGGTAACTATTATATTTTAATAAGGTAACTAATTTAATCTGTTTTTATTTGGGAAAAACCAAGCAGCTTGATGACGCAATTTCCAAGTTTATTCTTCCAAAAAAACTTGGTAAAACATTCACGGCGCTTAAAGAGTTCCGTCGAGATTCAACATTTAAATTACCTAAGTAAAAAACAAACCCTCGAAGTTTCAACGTGAACAAAAATATTCTTTTATCTTGGTAATAAGTGAGATGCTGATGTGTACAGTCGTAATATTTTAATAGGTATTCTCTATGAAATACTAGTAAGGCTTAATATTGGAATGTTTTGTAACCAAGTAACTGTTGTACGGCACCATTTTCTGGAACTTGTTCTTGGAATAAATAGCCAGTTTGTTATTCCAGACTATAATCTACCTCTGTGCCAATTTTTATCTAGATTTGTTCAGTTAGTTTTGCGTGAAAGAGATACATACAAACATCCATAGATCAATCTAATCTTACAAACTTCTTATTTAGATACAAAAAATTCGTATTCTGAATAAAAAATATATAACCATAGTTTTTTGAACAAGCCTAATATAATAGCATTTTTACCACCGAAATGTTTCGTTCCGGATCTTGAACACGCTTATTACCATTTATGTAAATATGTTTACTACTTATCATATTATAGCGGGCACATTTTCCTAAAATATTTCAAGACATATTGTAAGAAACTAGGCAAGCGTTATGTAATACCGCCTTGAGTGAGTACTTACAATCTTCTTTTAGGAATAGACTCTGAAATAATAAATATGTTTTTCTATAGACCAGAACGGTTCAATTAATTTCAGTCTTCTTCAGGCTGAAATTATTTATACCTTCATACAGTGCAAAGGCACCAACACCATAAATACACAAAAATATACTCACTGTATACTTTGTTTACATCTTCCAGTTACTTAAAATCATCCACTCTGTTGGATCATAACTGCATAGCACTCAATTCAAATTAGGCTCTTGCAATAAAAGAAAATGAGTTTTTTTTTTACCGAGAGCGAAGTGTTGTTTTTATTGGGTAAGCGAAGTGCCCTCCACCCCTGATTAGTTCATTTATTCTGCTCGGATTTATTATGATTTCTTCACTTATTATGATCTTAATATATTTTTTTATAATCGTGTGTTTGGTTCTTGTAGTTATTAATAACTTAGTTAAGATAAAATGAAATCCTTTTATTGAGCACGGGACGAGACAGTTCGTTATAAAACTGATTATGAATTAATGATTCCAAGACGATCAGACTACGCACTGAGACAACTAACAGTTAAAGAAAGGTTAGAGATGTTGTGAATTGATGAAGCGGCCTTCCATCTCTGATGGTGAAGGTGTACAATAATAAGCATAATGCACATCATGTCTGCTTTTTTTTCAACAAGCGTTCCTTTATTATTTATTCGATTCCAATGAACTTAACTAAACCGTGTACACACTTGCAAAGATGACAATTTATTTATCGAAAAGTAATGAATATGAAAATTTGGGTATTTAGATGTGTCAGTTACTGTGCCTGTAGCGTGAAGAATATACGAACATTTCAGTTTGTAAGTGTAACCATACCTTTTGGATCCACAAATTGTTTATCTGCATTTCTGGATGGCTACAACTTGGATGTCTTCAAGACTGAAAAGGTTAATTCTAGGCCAGCGTGCTCCACTGTACCTACACTATATCGTACTTACTAACAGGTGAGATAGTGTTTAAACGCGATCCTATCATCTATAAAGAGAAATCAATGTTCATTACGTATTTTGAATCCCGTCAATTCATTGCAATTTTCTCGACCTTGAGCTAACAACCTTACTTATATCTACTAATTCTACAACCTAACGTTATCCAAAAGGCATTTTTTCCACCTACTTGAGTGAATAAAATGAAGTTATCGTTGAACAATCGTAGCGTAAGCAAGTATTTGCGGCGCCCCACTCGAACCAATTTGCATGGCCTCCGTAGCCCTTGGGGCTATGGGGAAAACAAAATAACCGAGACACAGATCGCTCATAATATTATTTTACTGTACGAGGAAATTTGAGGCAATTTTTGTGAGCTTCTTTGTCCGTGTTGATTTCTTTGGTCATGTTGTGGGTTGTTTAATAATATTAAGACATATATTTATTTTTATATTCTAATTCTACGTTAACATTTTCGTAATACTAATAACATAGTGGATAACAAAGTATAATTTTCATTAATGCAATTCAATTGATACTTTTAGGACAAGTTAGTACGTAATAAATAACCAATTATATTTTGTTCAATTTTATAAACTTAGATGGAAACTTAGTAGTTAGATAGGGTTACTTAGGGTGGCTGACCAATAGTAAATTGTTGCGCCGAGCACAAAGCGAGCAATTAATGCACGAGTGTTATGTTGGTGCCCGAGCGCAAGCACTAAATTTACACAAGTGCATCTATTTCCGCTTTGTCAAGGTGCGTAATCTACTTTTCTTTTAAGAACTAAACTACCTACCGTAATAAATGATACATATTAAAACTGAAGTTAATGAAAAAAAACTTTATGCTTTCTGGTGTAGAACTTAGATCACTATCACTGTACCTATACTTCCTTTTTTTAATTTTTCTCGATAAATGAAGTACTTACTCGTATCAAAATTTTACAATGCTACAATATGTGCGCCATTTGTTTTTTTTCACTCTCGGATAAAAAAAAAACAAATGGCGCGCATTTTGTAGTATTTAATGCATACATTTTATATTAAAATGGAAGACATTAAACCTCTGTGGTAAATTTATATCTAAATAAAAAATAAAAAACAGTGCATAAAAGAAAAACTGTGCATCAAAGAAATTTCATATAACTTTTCTGCACTGTTTTGGTTCTAAGCAAATGGGAGACATTAAACCTCTGCGGTATATTTATAACTAAATAAAAAATAAAAAAACTGTGCATCAAAAAATTTTACGACTTTTCTGCACTGTTTTGGTTCTAAGCAAAAAATAAGTACTTTGTGATCGGCTTTGTAGTGATTAATGATAACATTACTGCGTAGTTGAAAAAAAAGGTATTTAAATAGAATTTGTAGTTTTGTTTTTCATTCATTTTTGAAAGTTATTTGTTATACTAACTTTTAAACTCTTACTTTCCATGATATATAATAAAGAGAACGGAAGTTAATGCGATCATGGTATAGGTACTTACATACCTTTGATTGCCTGACGTTTGTGTATTTGTTAAGTTCTACTTGCTGATACTCACAATTATATAACCTAAAAATCTATTGAATCGAACCCAGGACTTCCTAAATATATTAATAAAACAACTACAAATTGCAGAGTCAGAACATAACATCAAGAAGCTATTTAGATCTTCTCACTTATAAAGATCGTTTGGAAGGCGTCTTCTGTGAATGATTCCATCCCTAAAACTCAAAAGAAACTTAAGTCACATAACTTAATATTAACTAAATCGTTTTCATGATTAATTCGCTTAACCCGCCATTCTCAGAATCCAATAACAAAATACTCATACGAGGCCCTCAATCAGCGAGTAATGAGCCACCAGATTAGATAAAATGTTACTCCGAAGTAAACTCTTCGAGACAAGGGCCAATAAATCTCTCAATACCAATTACTAGTATATGATTGCCGGGAATTCTCGGGAGCTCTCGGCAGTTCTCGGCTCCGTTCGGGACTGGCCAGTGCAATGGCTCTACTGGGAAATAGAATAGTGACGATTGGGGTTGAGATCAACCAGTGCGGGTCACTGAATGCATTATGTGGTTTGAATGTTATAAGATTTATTTTATAATGTTTTGAAAGAAGTTTTATTCTTTTTGTTTTGTTTATCTAATATGTCTATAATTTTATATCGTACACCGTTTATTTTGTTTGGTATTGTATTGGTAACTGTTATTACCCTTTTCGATGTACTTAGGTATCGCAACAACAAGGAAATTGTTGAAACCGGCAAAAAGAAATTGGACCAGATATGAATATGATGGATCTTTACCAGTATGTTTATGTCGATCTGTTTAAAAACCGTTACTATCACACTTAGGCAGCAGACAAGCACACGGCCCACCTGATGGAAATTGGTTACCGTGCTTATAGACATATACAACACCAGGGGCAATACACTCGTGCTGGCGACCCTGAAGAAACCTTCAAATGCCCATTTTGAAGAAACCCATATTGTAGTCGCTTGGAGAAAACGGAGCAGGGAGTTCATTCCACAGCTTGAGCGTGCATGGGATGAAGTTCCTTTCATACCGCACAGTGCGCACCGTTTCCGGTCGTTCCAATAATGTAATTGTTATACTTAAATGTAGAGGTATAAATAATTGCTAATATTTTAATCAGCTGCCCTTTTCATTTTATGGCTGATGCGAGAATCATCAAATTAATGTATGTGTCGCCGCCAACTAGCTTGATCAGCCGTTCAATTAACTGCCTAGGCTGTTAACTAAATGGCGCCATTCAATGAACGGCCGGAATGATATTCAGCCATAATGTTTATTACAACATATAATAACCTGGCTGGCTAATGCTTAGGCCATTTGTAAGATGGGGCACCACCCTGAATTAAGACAGAAAATGACATTCATACGTACATATTCTCACGCCTGTTAATCCCCGAGGGGGTAGGGAGAGGTGTATTCACAGAAAATTAGAGTGATAGTTTTATTCAGAAAGCTGTACAATTCGATTTGGATAGGTTAGGTTAGAAGGCTAATGAACCTTCGTGGTTATTTTATTTTTACAACCATACAGAAAAAGGCATTTTCGTAGCTATTTATTTAAATGGCTATGCAATTAAAGGTCATCAGAACAAGAACAGAAGAAGAAGAAGAGCAAGAAACTAGAAATTGGCCGATAGGCTCCTTATAAGGTGTAGATATCCGGGATAAGAACGGATTATTAAGGAAACTCAACCCTTGAGAAGGTAAACCGGGGTCGGAAGTTTGTATGAAATTCCTATGTTTTTGAAGTATAAGATTTGAAATGTAATAATTTCTCTGCAGATGGTGTGGAGGTGTGCTAATACCGTAGGTATCATTAGAAATCAACCCCCTCTTTGGGGTTAAAACAAGGGATAGTAATTTATATAAAAATCTATCTTACTACTCGTCATCGTATAATGCATAGTCATAGGTACCTACTTTAACTACTAATTTCGATTTTTGATAGTTGTTTCACGAGTAATGATTTCTTTTTTGTAGCACATGTCAATATAATTTCCCCTCACCTGATGTTAAGCTGGAAGCTGTAGGAAGAAGGAAACACGTGTGTGCTGATACAGAATTCCGACACCTCTTAACCATTTTCTTATCTAAATATTTAAATTTTATGTGGCTAATACTTATAAGAAAACATCAAAAACTAAACAAATAAATAAAATACTTATCCGTGGACAAAAATAAAGCCGGCCACGTACCTGCGACGATCCGTAAACGTGAGGGGTAAGACGAAACACAACTTTTAAGTTATTCGTCACCCGCCCGAGGCTTTGTAAGTTGTCTAAGTCGCGGTCGCACACCGCATCAAAAATACACCCTTTGCAAATGCGAAATGTCTTAATCTAATAACAGAAGAAGTGATTCCGTTTGTGGTCGGCCTGCGGTTTCAAAATGAGTATGTTTTTAAGATGTTACGGTTTTGCTACCTTTGTCTTTGTTTTCGATGAAAATTTATAAATTAAAAAAAGTGGTAAAAAATATATTCCTCAAAGTCACTATATTAAGTGCAGGCGACAAAAGAGATAATATCTATACACGCGAGAACCTTTGTAGCGTAGCGGTAGTGAACGCGGCCGCTACGCAGGAGGCGCGAGTTCGATTTCCGCTCAGTGCAAAATCAAAATATTTGCATTGATCTGTTCGTGTCTCGGAAAACACGTTAAGCCGTCGGTCCCGGTTGCCATATGAACGTCTATGGCAGTTGTTACGGGTAGTTGAAGCCCTAAAAAGTCCAACAACTGGTCTAGCTTTTGGGTTGTGGAGGTCAGATGGCAGTCGCTTTCCAGTAAATATCGAAGTTCAGCCAAATCCGCAGTTACACTAGTAAAGCGGCTCCAAGCTGAAAGCTTCGGATGCAACTGGGATTAACGCTACGAAGAAGAATTTATACATGTTTATATGCAAAATTATATTTATATGAAAAGTTGTATATGTCGCCACCATCTAGCTTAATCAACCATCCAATTAACTGTCTGGGCAGTTAACTAAACGGTGCCATTCAGTTAACGGCCTGAAAAATATTCAGCCGTCTCGTTTATTACATCATTTAATAACCTGGCTGGCTAATGCTTAGGCCAATCGTAAAATAGGACACTACTTCGAAATATATATACTTACACATGTGAATCCCCGAGGGGGTAAACGAGTTGTATTCACAGAAAATTAGTGATAGGTTTATTGTGATAGCTGCGCAATCCGACTTGGTTAGGTTAGGTTAGAAGGCTAATGCGGGAGCGAAGCGAAGCGTAGTTCCCGCATTTAGCATTCGTGGTTATTTTTTTTATAACCATGCAGAAATAAGGTAGTTTTTCTAACTGTTTAATTAAATGGCTAGGCAAGTAGTTAAACGTCATCGACCTAAGCTATTCGCCTAGCCTTTTAATTAAATGGCTGAATACCATACAGGCCGTTAATTGAATGCCGCCGTTTAGTTAACTGCCTAGGCAGTTAGTTGAACGGTTGATTGAGAAGATTAATGAATGACGAAGATTAATCTCCGTAGTCAACTGGACATACAAACGCGTTTCTTTCCCATTAGGGTATGCAGAAAACACATTTTTCCACTTGCTGTGATCTTGGTATAGGTAAAGTCTTTAGCTTCTTCCATTATTTCGTAGGTATATGCTCAGGACTTGATTTGAATTTCTTTGAAATATCCTTGTTCTCTTAGAAATGTAATGTACCTACCCCTAAATCGATACACTAGTATATTAAGTGTATGATAACACCCCATATAAATAAATACCTTTACCTTAAGTCAATTTTACCTAATGAGTCAATCTATGACAAGTCTACATCACAAAGTTGGGAGGGGACAATTTGTAAAGAGACATTGTTCAATTATGCCAACATAGCGAATGTAATATTTATTGTGCCAACCGCACCGGCGATAATTGGCTTTGGAACAATCGACTGTTAGTCAAATGCACAATGCGGAGGTGTGAGACAAAAGTGTTGCCGCTTCACGCTGTAGACGTTATAAATCGATATTATATTTGGTTACGTTAATTATGACTTGTACGATATTTAGAAAATGTTTAGGCAATCATAAAAATATAACGCTAGGGTGGGATTAAGTAGGTACATACATACAATATTCAGTTACCTACATACATTATTAAAAAATCGTACCAACTAAATGTCGAATAATAATATTAACAGAAGAAAGGTAATTCTTAATGTGCATACAAATATTTACGCCAGTAAATCCTCGGAGAGGAAGGCAAATGTGTAGTATTGACATAAACATTGCAGCAATTATGATTTTTGGTGCCCAAGTAATAGGGGAGGAGCCTTTAGACGTCAAATGGGTACTTTATTAGCAGCAGTTAGAGCTGTCTTATAGTCGTATCATTTAGTCTACTATGAAACCACATCATATTGGCAACATCATATCACCATCACCATCATCATATCATATCAACCACAGGAAGAGATGGAAAAGCCCTATTCTACTTCACCTATTGATATTCTATTGCACAAGAAAATTTCAAGCTTTCTGATCAAATAAAATACCAATCACTAGCTTACCTTATGAAAAAGGAACAAACGATGCCACATGTATAATAATAATATTATAAATATGTTGTTAACATAATCCTCGTCAATCAACCGTTAGCGTCCTACGCATTGCAATGGGAGGTGTCGCCGACCCGTAATCTGACATCTGACACCATATACTTAATGATAAACACACTACCTCTATTATCCTATTCACAAAAGACTACTAATTTACCTTAAGAGGGATCACTATAGGTATACCTTTAAATAAAATATTGTTATTATTAGGTATTACAGGCGTTTGACCATTTGCCTACCTGTCAGTGATGATGTGGTCGAGGCTGGAAGATGTTTACCGAGAAGATATAGAGAATATAAAGATAGATATCATTCTTTATTGAACACCAAAATTATTACCTATAAATAAATATATTTGAAACATTTACAGTTAAATGCACTACAGATGGCTTTACTCTATCAGTAAAAGCATATTTATTCCAAGGAACCTTAGAATAGACAGGAATACATAATATATGTAAGCGAGTGCTGTTGGTATCATTTTATAAACATTCGATAATTAAATTATTCTCACATGAATAATTTCATAGTAGTTACCTATACGAAACGCCCTGTATAACAGTGATTAGACTGCTTTACTATTAACTCACAGTATTTCCGACAGCCGATTCATCAGGTTATATGTATTTTATATGTGTTCATGCCCGTTACCATACACTTCTGGCCTTATTTGTCAGAAAGGTTGTTACTGATTGACTGACCAGTTCAATGATGTATATTGTTATTAAATCTCATTGGACTAGTTGAACTATTATGAGTATAAGACGAGTGTTGAACGACATGTTTTTACTGGAGATTGATGGCACTTGGTGGAATCTACTACACATATTGAATAATAACGTCACTTTTACTTTTATACACTTTATTTTTAACCTTTGTTTTATTTAACTTAATTTATTTAATTTAATTTAAATAATACCGTGAGGTGAAACCGGTCAGGTTAAAAATGCTAACGCTACTGGTGCAAAAGTACCCATCATACTTGCTGCGTTGCCACGCTGGATGGCGATGGCCTTTACACCAGGAAAGATTCCGAACGAGAGTCAAAGATTCCATATCAACTTATAGTAAGAACTATAAATGATTAAAAATCTATTGTTCAGTACAAAACTCGCACAATATAAATCTGTTCTAAAAAAGAAAACACATTGTTTAAAAAAAAGAAACGATAATATTGTTCACTGAGTTTCTTGCTGGTATCTTCTCAGTAGAACCAACTTACCGAACCAGCAAAAGAATAATTTTCAAATGATTTAGGTATTTACTTTATTTAATATTATATTAATAATTTCTTGACATTACTGTAAAATTTAGACGTTCATATGTGCTCTTTATGTGCCAAAACTGAATAAACGAAATTGATTCTTTGACTGATTCTTTGATTCAGTTGTAAATTTGTACCCAAATCTGTTATTGTATCAGTTAAATGAACATACGTTATCAAGAACCTTAATGCTTACTTTTTACAAGAACTTATAGATACTTTCACTACTTCATTAATAAACAATGTCTTGTAAAAGCAATGAAAATACAAGTTGAATGTTAGGAATTCTCCGAGAACAAATTAATTAAAGTTTTATCTTGATAATACTTTAGGCGGAAAATGTAACATTTCCTTCGAACGGTTAAAAAGGTAATATCGCATGCCAAACTCGTGGATAAATATTAACTTCTGGATAAATATTAATTATGTCGGAGCTAATTAGCTTTTCAGTGTACGCCGGAGAGTCGTGACCGCGCCGCTACACCTCATATTAAGAGTAAATCCTTTTAAATGCATAAATAATTTAGCTGACGGCGGATTATCAGTGACTTCAATTTCACCGATGCGTATCTGCGAACGTTCTCATAATATATCTCATAGACAGGGTTTAATAGTTGTATTTGAATTATATTTTAATAATAACCGTTTACTTGTTGTCAAGGAATAAAAAATTGTGGGTTTGCTCTTTGATTAATACCAGTTCATGTTTACTCGTTAAACAACTATTTGCTATGTCCTACTTTGGAAATCATGAAACACACAATTTATTAGTAGCATCACATTAGCAGTAGTTATTTTTTCGACTGTTTTTAGGCACATCACTTAAAAGATTTTTGGTATTTTGATTGAATTTTGTTTGTATCGCTTACCGTTCCATTATTCTGTTTCATGAATGAAACATGGGATGTCCTTCCAAATTTTTGAAGTGAAAACTTCTTTAGCGGCGTTGGATGGGTAAAAAGTGTTTAACTCGCGTCAGGATAATTTGACCTTTGAACCGTAACCGACGACTGACGTCATACAACATTAGCAATAGATTGTTTGTTTTGTAAGGTAAGCTAAGAAGCTTCATAACTCAGCGGTAAACGCTTCGACTATAAGTCCTTATGGTTTCAGATAGTACTGGGTTCTAACCTAGGCTTCTGACACTTTTTGTGATTATTTTTTCGTTTTGTAATTTATTACTTTTTGTGATTATTTTTTCTTTTTGTAATTCATTAATTTCTTCTGACATAAAATTAGTAATATACTTGACGCTATATTATACTTATGGTATGGTATGGTATGTTATGTTCTCATATCTTTTTCTTTGTATATAACGAAGAAAGACAGAAAGAAAATTTTTCACTTCTGCCGGCACTCCCGGAGTGCAACCCGTCTTTTTATAAAATTAAATTTTTGGCATTTTTCATGCTAAATATTTAATAATAATAATAACATATTTATTTTCAGACGTAAGTCCATAACGTTGTTAGTAACAAATTCTCTTACAATCTAATGTTAGTAATCAAAATTTTTGCTTCTATATCTGTTATTCTGCTTCTATTCTGCTTCTATATCTGTTATTGAGGAGCTCCACTATCGCCTCAAAGTCAGAGAAAAATTTGAATTGCTTACGGCGAGTTCTGGTAGCTTAATGGTCAAAGTATTGCCCTTGTAAGGCAAAGATCGCGGGTTCAAACCCCACCTAGACCGATTCAATTTTTCTCTTTAATTCGATGTCCTGCCATGTTTTCTAGACGCAAGATTGATCATTATGATAATTTTAAGCATTTGTTCAGAATTGGAAGGTTTACTTTTAACTGATTTGACTCTAATGCCCGTTTGCACTGAACTTAAGAGTATCTTAACCTGATGCCTAAAGTATATAAGACACTCTTAACAAGAAAATGCATTGCACCAACCCTAAGATACTCCTAAACACGCTAAGTCAATCTTAATTCTTATGACACCGATTAGGTAAGTCATAACGTTTTAAGAATCTCCTAACCCTATTTTTTTGACAGTTGTCAATCAATGTCCGGTACTGTTATATACTGTTTGGCACATGACATTAAACTAAATAAATAAATAATCTAAATTTATTTATTATTATTTTTAAATAAATTTAAATACAACGTGACTTACGCGACTTGACTGACGAGACGAGATCGTTTTTTTTATTATTATTTATTGGGGCTTGGCACAGAGCCATCAGCCTAAACCTTAAATATCTTCATACAATATTTTTTCATGACGATGACGATGAGTGATGATTATGATTGCCATGACGATGACGATGAGTGATGATTTCTGCTTCAGTAAAGTTGTCGGGACTTTACTGAAAGCTCCCCCAGGAGATTTGGAACGAACACGAAATGTCACAATTCACTGTAATATCCCACTTTCCTACACTTGTGTGAATTGCCCAAGACGTTATGTCTAAAAATCCAACATTTTTACACATAAAAACTCGAATTCACACCAATTTCAAAAAATAAAATAATACTGCGATGTGCGCTTTCTCGCGTTCGCGCCAAAATTCCGACGAGATCAATTAAAGAAATCATAGACAATCGCACAATTATCATAGACATTTGGCTAATTCATTCGTTCATTTACGCCTTCATTCGCTTTACTAGGCTTATCTTAAGTTAGGAATGCCCTTTCGTAAATATGTTGGTGCAATTGAAAATAAAGTTAAGATTATCTTAGATTTAGGAGTCACTTTACAAGTATTAACCTAAGTAGAGTTTAGTGCAAACGGGCATAAATATCACAACTTCTAAAACTGTTAGATGTATCTGACCATTGCTTGCACGGTGTAATTGATTCCTATAATTCGTATGAGACGTGGATACGACCCTTGTCTTCCGTTTTGGCTGCATCGCGTAATCCTCTTAATAGATTCCGACGGACTGGCACTACGACATAGGTACCGATAACACCTTCTTAATACACTGATGCACGACGCTACGTATTTTCACGCAGACAGGGTATATTAAGTCAAGAAGCATTTGACTTTGTAATTTATGATGTTTTTGCACTGAATATTATATCTACTAGGGTTGCTACATGGGTATGTATTAGTCTTTCATGATGTTTAATACTCCTTTTAATTTTGTTTTACCGTTAGGAGAAGTTAGTGACTTTAATATAACAGTGGTGACTTGGTGCACAGGAAACTTAAACAGCCCAAAGAGAAACTGAATCTACCTGGATCGTGTATTCCACTCATGTTAATGATAATGTTAATGATAATGTTAATATCCTGTTTGAGTTGAAGTGATTTAGCACACAATACTATATGAAGCTATGCAGTGAGCGTTGACGTTAGTGCGACGGAACGATAGAGCTTTGTAGAACTATAGATTATTTAATAGTCTAAAAAAGGATACAGATTACTTTTTAGCGCGATGAGTTTTCATAGGAACAAATTGAGAAATTTGAATTATTTTTTGAAGCATTTAGATATAGAAGGAGAAATTTGAATTAGTTAGGGCGAGGTCTGGTAGCTTAGTGGTCGAAGCATTGCCCCTTTTTTATTTAAATCGAATTGAAATAAATTTAGCAATTTAGAAGAAATAGCAGTCAACCGCTAGTACAACTTAAAAAATATCACGAAATTTTAAGTAACAAAATATAAAGCGAATTTTTTTATCTCAATTTACGCTACGAGAAAAGAGACACGGAAAAGTAATTTATAATCTTTGTATTCATGGCCCTTGTATTAAATTATTCACACATAATTCAATAAATTATTTAATTCAACACGTTTTCGCTTTTCCCTTGGTATATTTATTTCGTGACAAGTGACAATCTTAACCCTTTCACTGACCGTGTTCAATTTCACATTTAAAATATATTCTTAAAATGTTTATTAATTATGTATCGCACGGGTTGGGACTTGGCCCCAACGGAAATAGAATTTAATTAATTCTTTATACTCTTTTATTGATTTGAACCGTCTATAGGCGCACCCTGAGGTAAGACCGACTCAATGTGTTGTGATGGCAGAGAACCTCACGGAACGGTTCAAAAGTTACAAAACTTGTTGTACACTTACAAATTTATACATATATTATGCAATCATCAAAATATTCGTGATATATTTAGGTATGTTTATCCGTGCTCTAGTTGTTAAACTTAGTTTGTGCGTAGTGTAGATTTTTGTTTCAAGTAATCTCCGAAGTGACAGGCCGATTTTGACGGAATTTTTACTCCATGTAGCTGATGTTTCGACCCATGAGCTAACCTATTATTTTTTTAATCTAGGTCTAAATATGCATGAACGAATCACGGGCTAAGCCGGTAGTAGGTACCTACCTATATCCTAGAGAGGTATTATTTTTGCGATTCAATTTAACAAATAATATAATTCGTGTAAAAATACTTTTGTAATTCTCAGAAGACAACGGAAATATATTTTCATAATTAGATTTTTTTTTAAAGATTTTAGAACTAAAGTACTTTTGTCTGGTCGTTTCATTCATTCGTTGCATCCATTCAATAGCGTTCATTACTAAAGTGTTTGTTAATCTATGATTCAGTTGCCTTAAATACATTCTAGTAACCACCCGTGTCCTTTAATTCAAAACATTCACAATAATTGAGTACAAGCAAACATCAACCCTACGTCCCCAACAACTTTCTTTATATATAAATTTATAATTAAAGCTGTTTCTGTCACTAATACACAGTGCACCATAGAAATGAAATGAAAACACCTTAATTCTAAATTGTACAAAGTCGTTTGACATATAAATTCATTCGAATTAGAATTACAACACCAACTTCAATAAATCGGCAAAATATCAATTCTGTTTGTTATTGAATCCTGAAGGAGCTTACAACTTATTGATTTTCTTTTAATAGAACGCAATAAAGTGATTTACAGTATTTACATAGTGAGCTGTGTTTGTTTTCTTTGTTATTTTCTGCTAATGTAGCAAACAAGAACACGAACCGGCTGAAGTAAGTAAACAAAGGATTCGCAACTCCCAATAACTTGTGCATCAAAAATTTCCTACTTTTAAGTCAGGCGGTACCCATTAATTTTCATCGGGTTTGAGATTTGCAAATGGGTACCGCCTGCTATAAAGCTTGTTTGGGTCTTTTCAGCATCAGTCGGGTTTTTATTATAAATAATTTATTTTATTTTATAGTGTTTAGTTATGAAATGTATATTTTTGTAATTGTCCTTCAATTTCCTTCATTTTGATACCCTACTCGATAAATTTGAGTGAAATTATTTTTTACCAAAATCCGCCAATTTTTTATTTTTTTATTTTGATATACCCAGTGTCACTCTCACAGTAAATGCGAATCTAATGATACATCTCAAGCAAAAATCCATCGAGCCGTTCAGAATGCAGAGCGTGCCAAGCAATTATACATACATACATACATACTCTCGAAAAACATAACCCTCATCTGGCGAAGTCGGGTAAAAATAAGCGCAAATCTCGAGAACAACTAAACTCGTTTCGCTAATTCTTTTTTTAGAATATTCCTTGCAGTACGAGAATGCTTCCAATGCAAATTAAAAAAATGCGTGAAAAAGTCGAAAAACGACACTTCTCAATACTCATACATGCGATTACTAATAATTCTTAAAAGTGAATTTGAACTTTAAAATCATATCATAAATTTCAAGTGTTAGTGGAGAGGTTGCCGGAAGGCAAACCAATTGAGTGACGTATAATGGCTCAGGGGTGCTACAGGGTTGAAGTATGCCACGGGCGAAGCCGAGGCGGGTCAGCTAGTATACGATAATCTGGATAAAGTAATAAACTGTACATAAAATAATCATTACCTAGTGTTTGGTGCTTATCTTCTGCTTACAACTACTATGAATGAAATAGTTTTGGATGTATGAATGGATGGGTCGATGCAAGTCTGTCAAACACACCAGAACAGCTGAGCTGATCCAGGTGAAAGTGGGCACAAAGATAAGAATATATTCTACAATAGCACATAGTCTACTTTTAACCCTGGAACTAATTCCTGTAAGTGGCGAAACCGGGATCAGCATTAACGTAGGTGAAGCCACCGACAACAATTAGTTTCAAATAAAAATGACGTTAAATCAGAACAACACAAATAAAGGGAAAACTGCTAGGCTTCAGTTACTAAATCGTTGTGACTTACTTGAAGAAAATGGGTTACTGAGTCGAGCGAATGTAGCCTAGTAGCTTATCGGCCTGCAAAGTAATGTACTCTTCAAGAATACGGGATTACAGTTGAATATAGTATGAACAGGTGATGTTTAAAAATAAATAAGTTGCACATGATTCAGTTGGAAAGCTGAACAACAAGCGTGCGAGTTTAGTGGAAGAAAAATCGGTTTAGATTCTGAGCATTTTCAAAGGATTAATTTATGGAATGTATTAATTATTATTGGCGTTGTTTTATTATTTGTACTGATTCCGACATTACGGCACACATTATGGCTGCTGAAAATCACTTGAAAGGTTGGGATTCAGCTTTTGCAATTTATACCCCAATTCGCAAATCAATGAAAAAAACAACAATAAAAATTGGCTTCTTCTAAAAATACTGGTTATGTCAAAAACTCGAAATATTCAATTAAGATAAAATGATTTTTTCTTAGATTTCGTAGTGACAGAGAAACAGTTGAAATTTTTAGCTTTTATGACGGTTGAATGTTTAATAACGAGTGTGAGTGAGTTCTTGAATGCCAATGAACGACGTATCTTTTTAAATTCCTGGTTCCTTATTTTACTAAATTCGTTCACATGAAAATTTTAGTTTACTTTTCAAGTGACTTGCTTTTACTTATAAATGACGTAAAACAAGTAAAGCAAATTTACAGATTTTAAGATTAGACTGCGTAAAAAACAGTTTTTAAATTTATGTAAATTTGAATAAACTAAGTACAAATGAAGATGTGCTAAACTTCGAGCGTAGAATACTATTATAACGGTGTTAAATAAATATAATGTAAGTACAATACTCTTAAAACAATGAGTCCAAGCTACGAGAAATCAATGAGAAGCCTCATTATCCATATTCTGACTCGCCTATCAGATCAGCTCGATAGTAACAATTTGGTACCATCCGGATATCACATGTTTAGAAAATTTCAAATCGATACGGTAATGAAACATTGATCAACGACAATACCATGGCAGAAACGTTTGAATGGACGAAAGTTTAATTTGGTTAACCTACTTAGTATACACACTTACTTACTCATAAAGTTATGACGATATATGATTATTGTAGCTCACAACCAACTTTTTGTAAGACATCCATATGAGACAAGAAATTAATTTAAATGAGAGACGAAGTAGTACAGCACTAGCTGGTCTGCAAGCATTGTGATAAAATTAAATATCATTAATATCAAACGTGTTAATGTCTAGATTATACATTAGTGTAATCGAGATCATAGAAAGTATGTTAAATTAAAGAAATCACAATTTGTTAATAGATAATTATATTTTAGACACAATCTCAATTAGAATCGATGTTAGACATAAATAAATAACAGCAATAAATAGTGATCGTGTAATAGATGATCGAGCAATACTAAATTTGCTTCTAAAGGCTTTCAATGCCCTTTTTAATATTCATTCCGCCAGAAAATGTTAACTAGAGCGTAAAACTAGTATCATCTTCACACTTCGTTGGTTATAGATTTCCTCAAAAGAAAAAGGAGTAATATTTACATGTATTACAGAAAACTGTAATATTGTGACGATAAGAAACCGTATTTCATATCTGAAAGCATCATATCGCTCATATATCACTCTGCATTATAATACTTTAAGTCTCCTAAGAGATCTGTGGAACGGCAACGCAAAGAATATGAATATGTACAGAACAAAGAAAATGGAAATGAACGTAGCTGTGTTTAAAGAAAGTATAACCAATTTCACAATGTTAAGAACATTAATTATTATGAACGAAATTTGTTAAAGTATATGAACCTAATGTTTGCAAGTAAATTATAGACCAAAATATTATCTACAGTAAGTCTTTATTTGTTACAAACGTCAGCAGTATCTCAAGCTAACTTATTTATCTCGTAAAATACTTGTTAATACTCTACCCCAGCGAGCGCCCTCTTCGGTCGACGGCGAGTGTCTCCATTTTCTAGAGAAACTGGACCCATCACCCAACTAGTTGTGCAACTACACAATCCAATTTATTAAGACCTTTGAATATGTATTTCCTCACGTCAGCTCAGTCTATTGTTACAATATTAAGAGGGGGGAAGAAGGTCAGGTAATATTTGTTGTCAGATTTGTTTGTTCACAATTCGTTGGATAATTCGCATACAAGGAGTGCCAGAGGGTGTGTGGGGTAGCGGACATCATAGGACAAAACTTGTTTACACTACTTACACAATTAAATCACTCCAACTGGTGTTTGGAAAAGTAGTTTAGTGACTTTTTGACTTACGGATTATTTGTTTTCTTCTTCTAGTATCATGAATTTGAATAATTGACTTATTTTGCTATGGGTAGAAGTCAAAATATTGTCAATCGAACGTAACTTCTTGTGAACAGTACGTGCAGGTAAGTTGTGTTTTGATTAATAACTAGTTTATAAGTACCTTGGGATTTATTATTAAAATAATAATAGGATACTTTAACATCATCACTCTCCAAGAAACTTAAACCTCTAAGTAAAATATTTAATTAAATGAATATATTTATTTGTAAATGTTATGTAATGTACAGAAGTCACAAAAAGTTTTCTCGACAACGTTAGTGGTGGACAACATACATATAAAACTCATTAAAAGCAATTTCTTTCTATCCGAGCGCGCCAGAATATCAATTCAAGTTAGTTAAGTTAAGTACTTAGAAAGACCAAAACTTTTAATTTGGTCACCAATAACAATGCACCGAAGTTAGCAGTAGCGGGCGCGGAGCGACGCCGGTCTTACGTTGCAGTACAAAACTGAAGTTCTTTGTAAGAACACCTCGCAAAACTTTATCCCAAGTAAACTCCGAGCTACCAAACTGCGAATTCGGTACCCTGGCTTCGTAGACGCCGTCAGCTAGGCTCTACGCCCCCGCCATTCGCTCTACGCTCACTCCACGCTCGTAGCGCCTCCGAAACCGACAACGATCTACCTCCAACAAACAAACGGACAAGTTTTAATGTTTTGCTCACAAAGTGTATGATTAAACGCGGAGAGCGGCGGAGAGAGTCGGCCGTAAGTTATTGATTTTCCCAGACCGAACCCCTGTCGACTTCGCGGCTCACGGTCTAGTACGGGAGCTCTACGCGGTTTATTCACTTCGTAACTTTTCAAAAACAATGTAAAACCTACTTTTTTTCAATACCATCGATCTTTAATCACTTTTGATTGTATAAAAGGATCTTAAGAGTTCATAAAATTAGTGCTTACAAGTTTTATGTGAGAGTTATTATGTGAAAAGTTAGTGTTTGCTACTGAACTGCACCGCGCGCGACGCAAGCCGCGCACCCTACAACTTCACGTCGCTCTACGTTCCGAAGTTAACGCAAAGTTCCGCCATTTTGGAACATGCTCACAACCCACTTGTTTTATAAAGAAACTTTTTATTAATTCCTGTGGGCCGCGGAGTGTCAGTAAGATGTTTTGAGGTTATGCTGAAAGGCGAAAGACCGTATTCTGACTCGGAGGTGGAGTTCTTGTATTACCGTGACTGTGTTCGGACTGGATATAAGTGTTTGTGATCTTCTGATATATTGTTTTGAAGTGAAACTCGAGTGACGTTCCTTGGATGCTCTTGTAATTTGTGTTTACTTCTGGCAACAGTGAGGGGGACGCTGCGAGCACTTTCTGACCTTGCGTCTATGGCCCGGGTACTTGGATAAGTGACAGGTGATAAGTAATAAACTTTGTTTCACTAGTTTGTAAGGCCGGTAGAAAAGTTGTGTCAGTGAAAAGTTTCACTCCAAAAGTGTTTACGAGTTACTATAACTACTTACACATAGTGTTAAATCATCCGCTAGTAGCACGATGTCGTGATTTTGTGTGTGATAACAATAGAACTGGCTTCTTTATTGCCTGTTTTGTGTTTGAAATTACTTTCGTCTATAGTATATGGAGAAATATCATATGAATTTCATATCAATACGATACATAAGGTTCGTTTTATGGGAACCGGGATAATAAGGGGTTCTTAATATGATGAATATATGTTTAATCAAATCCTCGAATTAATTCAATATTTACGATAAACAAACGAACAATATATAACTAATTTTCTCATCATGCGAAACAAATTCATTTCTTAGAACTGTTTCAAGTAAGCGTAAGCTATCAACATTCTCGGAAAGGGAATTCTAAAATCATATTTACGTAAAGCGTAGTAACCTTGTTAAGAGGTTTTGTATACTCTACAATAATCTTTGTTAATTATATTTAAAGTTGTTTCACGGCTAATCTACTGTAGTATTTTTTGATTACTTAATTTATGTATATTTTGAAATACTAAGAGTATTACTCGATTTTACTAAAGCATGACGTTAAAATAAAATTTTCAATAAATTTTAAACATCATAAGTAAATTATCTAATAACTTACTGTAGACTAAATTAAGCTCATTTAAACTTTAGACGTCTATGATATTAAAGGGATGTAGTTACCAACGTTCCACAATGGCAGCAAGGAGTCTATGATTTTGTTATTGTTGCAATAAATATTTGCGTAGACTTACTGCAAACGCTCTTCAAATATTGTTTTGTCAATTTTCGTTGAGCCGTGTTCAAATAGAAGAATTCCTTTCTTCCTATACGTAAACATTTAGTTAGTGAAGAAAGTCCTATCCAACACTATCTTATAAATAAAGTAAAAAAGCCCACGATATTGGGTCGTTTTATTGAAGACGCTATTACAAAGTCATTTCAGCGACCGGTCCCAGTCTCAGTCCATTGTAGAAGGAAAATCTTTCTACAGTCACGGCTCTCGATGGGATAACGCAGACGGCTTTTAATTCCAAAATAGCTGAAGTACAGTAGTACCTACAAACAATAATTAACCAAATTTCCTACCCTTAAAGCACAATCTCGCACGGCTGCCAAGAAAGCTATGAAACTTTGTTAAATAACTTTTCAGATAACTTGAACTTGGCGTATTTGCGCAAAGTTATAAGCGGAATTCCACCGCGAGCTAATTCAATCTGTACTCGCTTGTAATAAATGTTGTTTTCGCGTAATGCCAATTGAGGAGTTAGCTTATTTTGTTGAAATGAAAGTTCTGGACTTCACGAAGCAAAACGCGAACTTTTGTAGAACATTTCAGTGTAGTTAGTACAATGTTATAATGGAAATAAGCACTTCAAAATGGCGTCGTCTGCAGCTATAGTTATGAATATATGAATCGATTGGTGGATGTTTTCACATGATAGATGGCAGTCACAGTTTTGACAGGTTTGATTACTTCGATGGAACCTCCAGAATAATTTTTATTATCCATTCGTATTTTCGGGCACTGATTAAATATAATTGGTATACGATTACCGCTTCCCATGTTTAATAACTTTCATATTATTTATTTAGGTTGCCTGTTTTCATAATGATTTACTTATGTTGGTTTTGTAACAAAAGAGATTTATTCTTTTCTAGCTGCTGCCCGCGGCTCCGCCCGCGTGGATTTCGGTTATCGCTTAGTGTTGAGTCAACGCTATTTTTCTAAATAAAAGTAGCCTAAATTACTCCTTATTACATTAGCTACCTACCAATAAAAGTCTCGTCAAAATCGGTCCAGCTATTTCAGAGATTAGCTGGCACAAACAGACAGACTGTCAGATGGACAAAATATGAAAAAAATGTTATTTTGGTGTATGTACCGTATTATATTCATATGTATATAGTAAAAACGGTTAATATTACAAACAGACACTCCAATTTTACTTATATGTATAGATTTCATTATCATCTTAACCTTTTCAAAAAAGGCTGGATACTAAGACAACTACCTTTTATATATTTTTATAGTATTTACAAGCGATGTATTTCAAAATAGTGTCCCATAAGATATTAATATTATACAGAATATATAAAACGTAGGCGCCACTGCTGTGGCGCAAATGTGTCTAAATATAAACACAAAGGGCGTCTCGTATTCTATATATTGTATATATATACTTAGTAATAAACCAAATCTTAACCGTACAAACAGCAACAAACAAATCGATGATTACGTAATGTGTACGAGTTTCCCAGAAACCCAAAAGTCCCTTTATTACAACATATTTAATAGTTTAACATGTTATACATTTGACTACATTCTGAATTCACTACTAGCTTCTGAATTAAACCCTAATAACTTCACCTACTTTGAACTTAACATCCAATGTTTAACTCTCATTGAAATCTGAACTTAATGCTGAACGGTTTTAAATGTATTTCTCTTTACTCATGTTTACTTTTATGCTTGTCTATCGTGATACACTTGCCTCAGTTTCTTTTTATTTGCTTCGAACAATAAATGGTTCATAACTACAGAGCTGTCTTTTACGTGACTTAGTAGTATTATTCGAAAGTAAACAGGTCGCTTTGATTTTATTGAGTGGGTTGTTAAATTTCGATTTTACATAAATGCTGTACCTAAATAGAACCCTAAATACGAGCGAATAGAGTAATACAATTATTGTATAGTTCCGTGATTGGGTTATAGAATGTGTAGATGTTTTAGCTCTAAACTTACAAGTGGTTTAGAAACTTTGGTATATTCTCAAAACTACTTGAGAAACTCTTTTCGGTCCAAATATAAGTGGATTTACGAGCACACGTTTAGTAAACAGTGCGTCCCAAACTTATAGGACATGAAGGGGAAGTACCTTAAATATCGTAGTTAGTGTTCCGTTGTTCCTTCCTTTACATATTAAAATACAATATTACTTATGCAGAGTTATTATTTTTAAGCTATTCTTTCGATTGTCAACATAAAAGTAGGGTGATTTTTTTTGACATTGAGTTTCAGTCAATTTGTTTCCCAGATGAAGCAAGTAATTTTTAGAAAATCTATGAATGCAGAATTACTAACTTTCAAAAATAATATAAAGTCTTCTTTCAGCAAAATGCACTATCTACGATATTTAAGGTACTTCTTCATGTCCCATAAGTTTGGGACGCCCTGTATTTACATAATTCTTGTTACTGTTTTACTAATATATACTACACTACTATGGTGTCACATATATGGTGGATATGATACGCATTAAGCGATTACAAGTCGTATAATCGCGCATTAAATGAATGAGGGATTAACAGTTTAAATAATAGTTCCGTGAACATATTATTAACGGCAAGTTGGTTCTCTCTAGAAACTTGCAAGAATTCTATTTGAAAAGATGGTGGTATCTTAGTATATCCTTCCTGTGTTGTCCTCACCGTCGTTCATAATTTGTAACATTCACCTTTTCTATAAATATGTTTTCCGAGTAACACACCGAAGCGTTTCATTATAAATGCATCGTTCTATTTATAAATAAAATGTGTGTGGTCTTTAACAGGGCGATTGAAGTACGTTTTAAGGTTTCGGATAATATGGAATGTTCAATTTAAAAGATATGTACAGGATTGGTGCTATTTCTATGACGTCACTCCAAAGCAGCTGATAAAACTATATACCTCCTGTGATTATTAGCACTTCCCATCTTTTTCTTAATGTATATTCCAAGAGAGATAAGAATTATCAGAATCTTTACTTAAAAAATTGACTGCGTAAGGAACATCTATTGTATAAAAATCACTTATCTATATTTTAGTATTGGTTCTAGAATTTTTAAGAGGGATATATTATGAGGTTCTTTAAGAAGGGTATTAAAAGGTCAGCAACGTGAGGACGCCCTGTTATTTTCACGTCCATAAGCGGCGATAACAGCTTTCCTACGCCCTCTGTGTGGTATAAAAAAGCAACGGTGATAGCATTCTTAATCATAGTAATGTTGACAAGTATTAATACGCTGCAGTAATCAAATATCATTCTGATTTCAAACACGTGTGTCACGCATGACTAAAGTTATGATACGAGTCGCCGAGTTCTGTCTCCGAGTTCACATCGGTAGTCGGTATAATAATGGGGCTCACATCTTAATTGCAATTCTCATGCCTGTATTACTCTATCAATTATATAATTACCGCAACATGTTACCTGTAACTTAGACTAATATTTTCTTAGCATATTTTTTATTGAATTACTTTTTCGAAGCCACATTACGAGTATCTGAGCATTGATTCTGAATATCATAGCAGTTTACATTGGTAGTTTTTATGCATCACTTATAACACTTTAGTTGTGTAAGCCAACAATGTACAAAGTTTTTCAAACTTCTTCACTCATGCGGATTGGTTTCAAAAACTTTTCGCTTTGCCTATTACAAGTCGTTGTTGTACTTAAAGTTCTAAGGATATTCGTAGTTTTATAATATATATTTTTATACCATTGAGGTGGCAGAGAAGCACACGGTTCACGCGATGGGAAGTGGTTACCGCGGCCTATGGACGTGTGCAACACCGGGGAGTCACACTCGTGCTGCCGACCCTGTAAACACAGAGACTTTCTATGCCGTCAGCGTAGAAGACAAAGCAGGAATAGCCTAGTCTCCCCACTGAAAGCACAAAAAAGCTCTGGCGACCCTACTCACTTTCATATTATTATATATAAGTTTATCCTTAAATAGGTAGGCAGCGCTGTTTTATACACTGATATTTATTTGATTCTACATAGTAGAGGGTGAGCCTGAGCCCAGGTACTATTAATCGGGCAGTTTCATATTAAATAGCAATCGACTTGAGAATCTAGTCCTTTTTGAAAACGGTTAAAATTGGAATATCGTTATTACGGATTGGGAATCGTAAAACAGTTGCTCGGCATCAAACTCGCATAATATTTCTACCTACTGATTGTTCCTGGAATAAGATTGAATGATACATCATTCAATCAAGGATATGTGTGTAGCTGTGTGTCTGAATGTGGGTGCTCTATCAACGTTGCATATAAGTATAACTCAAAATACATAGTAGAAGATATCATTCCCATTGATCGCTTATAATTTCTTTACCTTTTTCGCTTTGGTGTTTATAGAATCATGTTTTTCTTAGGTCAAAGCGGACTAACTTAATTTGAGTGATTTTTTTATCACATACATTTTGGCGCCAAAAATCCAACACATATAGCATTTGTTTATATTTTATGAACCCAAAAACACTTGGGCAATCAATACCTTTCATTTGAGACATAAATGATTGAAATCCGTAAAAATGATACATTACAATTAAACAATGGTAGTAGGCAACAGTATCTAATTACAACCCCAATGTTCGATGGATACCGGAAACGGGACTATAATTTCACGCGTACAAAAGAAACAGAAATTAGATAATACTAAAATAGTGTATTGTCATAATTGTCACTTTACAGCGTGCGTGTGTGTTTTATTGCAAGACTCACCTATAGACATTCTACAACATTCACATAACGCTATCTTGACCCATGGTACGCATAGCTTAACTTGCTTGTGTTATGGACTCTAAAATGCGGATAAACTTGGATACGTTTTTTGTAAATACATACATATTATACATAGAAACATCCCATGAAAATATACGTCGTATTAATGCATACTAATATTTCCACTGAGCAGGAATCGACCCCGCTCCTCCTGCGTAGCAGTAAAACGTTCTACCGCTTCGTCACATTTCATATCAAAATAGAAAGACAATCCTCAAAGCTTTATTGCTTACGCAAAATTTCTATAGGCACTTCTAGAAACTTTACACATACATTGGAAACGTGATATATGAATACATTTAATACAGGCTCGATGGAATACTACTGGGAATGAAATATATATAAATTGCTCTGTAAACTTTTTGTTGTTTAGCCAAAGCTATTGATAGAGATTCAATGGAATCCTTAAAAAGTGCGTGATATCAAAAACATTTTTCTCTGTTATTATTAGGTAAACATACCGACGACCTCTCCCGAATGGGTATTGATTTCTCCTATTCTCGGCTTCTGAATTAATATAGACTTTTTATTTATACCTGTGGCAATACCATTTTGCGAGCATCTATGAAGTCTAGATTGTTTGAATTTTATACCCGTTCATAATTTGGTACATTGACGTGCCCACGTCTTAAGCCTAAAAAATACGAACTTATTGAGAACTACTAGTCAACTAAAAATATCATAATTCATCATCAGATTTTTTTTGGATCAGATAGATCTCTTACTCCTCCATAAAATTTTCTTTTATCAATTTATGCTAGGGTTACTGCCGCTTGACCTTCCTATTCCGAGAAAAATACTGCTCCGAGCCTCATTTGTTAATCAACGTCCATGCTTAAAGATAAGGTTTGTTCGGGCTCTGAAAATCATGGTAGAATCCCATAAAAATATACATGATATCGTGGAAAGTTTACACGAATATTTCCATATATTAAAGAAATTGAACGCGCAAATGGTATAGATAGTTTATGGCCAGCCAGTGTAATCTGATGAAATCGTCAAGCTATTATTATTACTAAAAATATAATTTAAAACTATAGATTTACATTACTCAATAGAGAAACTATTAAGAACAGAATTCCGACTCCATTTCAGTAATATTTTGAGCCATAGTTGCTCACTGTAATGCTGAAACAAATTAATCTACTAACCCAATGTCCATGTATGTACATGTTGTGCTAGACTCCCATATAAACTCGGCCTAACCACTCAGAGATGTCCCTGTACAGTATATGTATAATACAGGTAACATTTAATGATTAAATCTCAAGCGAATTCTTCTAAACAACAGACCTCGTAATTGTAGAAAAGTAATTAAGACCGGAGCAATGAACTACAATTATACTTGGGGAGTACTCTAAAGTAATTACCAAATTAACTGTCGACTAAGGCTTAGAGCATTATAGTGATGACTTAACGTTATAAACTTACAATAACAAATTATCTCAATGATTACGTTACAATAGTTGCGAAAGCAAGTCCTTAACTCAAATACAAATCCTTGATATTATTTGTTCAAACAATACAAAGTCAATGTAAGCCTTTTTGCAACAACTAAGAGTTTAGTTTCGGTCACCGCAGATAAGTTTGATTGAGTCCGCCGATACGACGAAACTTGTTGTCCTAACTTTGATTTTATGCATCAGTTAATAGGGTATAATTTTCAATACAGGTTAGAGGCACTTCAATATAGATCCGTAGCCTACTTTATTATTGTATTTAATGAATATAAATGAAGGTAAACATTACTTTAACATTTTCGTTCGAAATTCAATAATTAATGATTAATATGCTATGGTATATTTTATTTTAGTTTATCTATGAAAGGAATTGGACAGGGTATGGTAAAGTAAAAGAATGTTGTTTTTTTAGTAAAATAAAAGGAATTTACATTTATCACGATGTAGTTTGTGGTGTATGGCTTGACGGTGATGTGTTCGATTCTAAATCGGACGTCGCCAGTTTGATTCGCAGTGCAAATATATTTGCCTGTCTGTCTGACTTTCTGCATTGGGCTGGGTGCTTCTATGCATTATAATGTATTTGTTCAGGAAAAAAATAAATCATTTCAGCATCAAGTGATTAAAGAGTCGACCACGATCAAGCGGTCGCTGGTTCGCATCTATCAATGTGAACCCACTCTTGATACGGGCAACTTAACTTGGAGGATACTACTAATTCCCATTCGATCAAATAATCAATTAGCCCACCACAGCCCACTGCTTGACATAGGCTTGGACATGTGCGCTATTTCATTCGATCTAACACCTTACGCATCCAGTTTGTCCCAGCCACCTTTTTCAGGTCATCAGCATTGAGTTAATATTACTATATTAACTCAATGGTCATCAGTCCATTCCCATTACTAGGTAATATTCTATTTTTTTTTTAAAGAGCATAGTCAATGAATTTATGTTTCTAAAGCATATTTGTATACATTCATGCTGCTCTTTCTGGAAAGCGTGACTTAGTCTAGAGAGCGTTGGTATAAATTTATTACTGAGGAGACAGTTCCTGGTATGAATTTTCGGTATCTAGATTTTACAGCGTTAGAAATAGCTGCAGCGACCTAGCTGATGTCTATTTTGACTCACTTTATAAGCAGAAATTAATTCACAGTTCTTTGCTAGTATTCAAGTAGCGTTATTTATAAATTATTAGCTGTTGTCCGTGGTTCTGTTCGCATGAATTTATTTTCCCGTTTCTGCAACCCACGCGTATCTATCCCTGAACAAAATTTTAGCCAGATCCTTTCGGCTGTTTGACCGTGATTGAGTCACAAATATGGAAATATCTTCACAATCTTTCATGTTTATAATAATAATAGGACAGTAGGATTCATGTACGAGTATATCTTTTTGCATGAAGCAGATATCGAATAAAAATCGCAGAAATTAAACTCTCTGCCGTCTTGGAACGGTTGTAGGAATAAGATTTTTATTCTTCTTAGTACTATTTAGTAAGTTCATATCAAGCAGCTTTACTTAAGTATTCATAAAGTCTAAGAGCAGTATGCAAAGCCGGTCGTCTGTCGCTCTCGTATGAGTGTATCAGCCTTAAATATGAGGATACAATATTCTATGATAGACTAGTTTCTCTGGAAAATTAGAATGCAGTTATGCTACGAGTATTTACGGTGAGTTTTAAAACCTGGAAATAATATTTCATATAATTATCATTAACGTTTATATTAACTTTTACATTTTAAATACATATTATGACTTGGCAATCGCACTCAACAATCTAATTTATATATCGATTAAGATAGGAAAAAGAGAATCGCTCAGTTGGGACTCGAACCCACGATCTTTCTCTTACTTACTCATCGGAGTCATCAAAAAACAATGTTTAAAAATGATTGCAACATCATTCATTGTTTCCGATATTTTGTATGAATGTCGGTAGAGGGCTCCCACCGTCGCCCTAAGACGGTAGTATAGGAAAATTTGGATAGCTTCAGGTGTGGGTCGGTGGCTCAGTGGTCAGAGTATTCCCCCTGTAAGGGAAAGATCGTGGGTTCGAGTCCCACCTGAGCGATTCTCTTTTTCCTATCTTAATCGATTTAAAAAGTTACCATAGTAAATGCTTCAAAATTTCATTAAACTAATTTATATATGTATTACTTGTGAGATATATTGTGTTTTCATGCGATTTCCGAGTAAATATATTTATTTAAAACGTTAAAGATTTTTAATGGCAATAGGCTCGCCACCTATTACATTGGGACCAAAACATAAACCGGCGTAATGTGGGTGCTAGCATCTCTGCCTACCCCTTCGGGGATAAAGGCGTGAGTTTATGTATATATGTTTGAAGATTTTTCATATTGATATGGTACTACAAGATGTTCTTAGGTTAGATTACGCTACAACTTAAGACAGAAGGTCCCTTCAGTAGCGACTGAATAAATTAATAACCGACTTGGTATCACATGGACCGCAAAACTTTTTGAGGCGAGACTTGGTATTTTTGACAAGTATTGTTATTTTTATGGGAATATTCTTATAGATAATAATACTGTGCTTATAGTAACAGATGCTAAAAATATTTAAGACGGAAACAGGTCTGTATGTCTCCGGGAGTGCCGGCAGAAGTGAAAACTGTTTCTTTCTTCGTTATTTACAGAGAAAAAGATAAAAAGAACATACCATACCATACCACACCATACCTATGATATAGCGCCAATCATAGATCAGTCATTTTCTTTTATTAATATATTACAAAAAGAAAAAATAATCACACAAAGTACCTAATAAATTACAAAAAGAAAATATAATCACAAAAAGTGTCAGAAGCCCAGGTTCGAACCCGGTACTATCTGAAACCATAAGGACTTTCAGTCGAAGCGGTTACCGCTAAGCTACGAAGCTTATTAACGTACCTAACAAAATAAATAATCTGTAGTTAAAGTTGTATGACGTCAGTCGTCGGTTCCGGGTCAAAGGTCAAGTGATCCTGAGAATTTAACACTTTTTACCCATCCAACGCCGCTAAAGAAGTTTTCACTTCAAAAATAAAGTGTGGTTTAAAGTGTTAGTGTGGTAATGTGGATAGAGAAGGACAGGATGAGTTTGACTAGAAAAGCTTTTTATGGTTGATAGGCTCGCATTTGACTACCATCTCACCTGTTAGTAAGTGACGATGTAGTCGACGGTGGAGTACGCTTGTCTAGAAGAAACCTGTTCACTCTAGTCTTGATGATATCCAACTTATAGCTATTTGGAAACACAGATTTAGGCAGGGCATTCGCGTACAGAATATCGTTAGAAGAATTTTGCGATTAGTTGCCAAAACAAATTATATACCGGCAGCACAAATAAAAGCCTAAACATGGCTGCCCTTCACAACTCTGGTAACAAACTGTTATTATCAAAGCAGAATTCGTTGTAAAAAGCCTATCGCAATGTTCAAGACAGGGTCAAAAGGCGAAGTATAAGTCTGCTCTCAACCTCAACTAGGGCACTTAAGACAATAAGTAATAAAAGGTAAATAGTACACAAAATGTTCGTAAAGCGTAAGATACAAACGTCAGGCCTTTATACGTAAACCACCCAACCGACACAAAGTACTTGTTACTTGCGACATATATCTTGGACCTAAAATATGCCCAAAATGTGTCTCTATAAGCATAGTACACGTTTCTTGGGTGCCTTTTGAGGATAATGGTGATGGAGTAGCTCAAATTTTTAATTTTTTTTTATTTCGTAGGAGACACGGTGAAGATAAGATTTTACATATTTAGTTTTAGATACAGCATATCTCGCCTTCACTAGGCATACGAATCATTTACATAAATTATATGATCGTTTAACCACTTACTATAAAATACCTAAAGAATGATATTATGTTTTATTTATTTTAATTATATTTATGTATTAGTTACTTACATGTACATATTTAAGATTAAATTGATGTTATTAATTGTCAAGAAATAAGAGTTGTCACCAATTAAAATTAGCATTATTAAGCCCAATTGCGATTCAATATAAATTATTAGATTCTATTATATCGCACACGTCAATAAATAAGTATTTAAAACATATAATAACAATTTTCAATTCGTGCAAATTATAAGAATTATTGAATTTCATTATACCTAATTATTAACATTCATAGTTACTTACAATCAAAAAATTCCTGCAAATTATAAAAACATTTAATAAGTAGCATTTGTTACAATGTAATATGTGCACGCTAGGGTCTCGTTTGTCTCGTGACTTAGATCCAAGATATGTGCCCCGAGATATACCAATTTGGATCGGCACGGTAAGATAGAATAAGATGTTAGTAATGGAAGCTCATTATTTATATCATGTTTTGATGAGTTATTCAATGAAATAATGATTATGGTAATCGTCGGGCATAATAAATTGAAACGAATACCGCTGATTGGTTCAAAATCTTGAGGACAACAACACATCTTGAGTGTTATCATCACTATCATTTCAGTGTTGTACCTATTAAGTACCTTTTTTACACCACTAAGATAGCAGGCAACAAATGGCCCACCTGATGGAAAGTGGCAACCGTGGCCTATGGACGTGTGCAACATCAGGGAGGTCACACTCGTGCTGGCGACCCTATAAGCACAGAGTTTCTGTGCCGTCAGCGAAGAAGACAAAGGAGGAATAGCAACTGACTTCTGACGTCATACCACTGACAGCACAATAACTCTCCAGTGAGCTCTGGCTACCCTACTCACCATCGGGTATTCTGTACCTAGGGTCGGCTTGCTTGTTCTCTGTTAGTTTGGATTCTACAGCTTCTATGGGAGCGACTGCGGCCAAACTCGTCGAACCATAGGTCTTGGTGGCGTCCCGAACATCTAATTTTAACTTTACAACAGTATTTTCTTCTTGTGGATATCCCTATGGATATCCTCGTCGTCTGGGGTCTCAAGTGCCGGGACGGAGCCCGTAAGGCATTTCCCAAATGAACCTCACATGTGAAATCACAGTCGACCAATCTTGTCCCGGAAGGGAGGCACATAGAACTGCTGCCGTATACCAATTCTTTTTATAGATACATCTACAGCAGTATTTCAGGTTATCTCGTTAATTACCTATTATTGTGTTAATTTCGTATAACTATTTTTATAAACATTCCGCGTATTTCACAGATAAACATTTTCAAATTTATCTCACGATAATCAGCATTGAATACAAATTATTTGTCTTCGTCATTTTCTTTTCTGACAGAATAGCGCTCGCGGCTTTAGTATAGGGTTGGCGAATTCTAAAAAATCGATTTCTGACATAAATTTAATGTAACTAAACATAATATTTTTCCGTATTTTTCTTGTAACTGTATATTAATCAATCAATCAATTAGCCTACTGCAGTATAAATAAATGTTAATATTTATACATAAAAACACGCAGACTAATGCATTTATTGCGTACATACATCAGGTGGAAGTGAACCCGCAATCTATGACTTTGTAGTCTGACAATATACCCTACGGCACGACGGTCATCGTTAAAAGAATCAAATATCAGAACTTATACCCATGTTCCGAAATATGGGTGTTAATATAGAATCCGTACGGTGGTCCAGAAGATATGAGGTAATAAAGAATATTACAAACATACACACAAACATACAAGATACGCGCGAAAAATATAACCCTTGTTTGTACTCGGGAAAAAAGAAGGTGAATAAATCGCGGTTGCTTGACAACCCTGAGATGATAACGTGGGACGTTATATTAATAATTATGATTCAGCGTTGTGAATGCTTAGTAGTTTTGCGACCTTCTTTGGTTGTCAATGTTTAGCGTTTTGTAGACTATTAGTGATTTTTCGTTTGATACAAATCAAGATACCAATCTTGTGCCTGTTGTTGAATTAGGGAATAAAATAAAATAAATATTAAAAAAGACAACACAATTATTTTGCCTTTCATAATATAACTTGTCTAGTCTGGCTTCAGATAGTTTGTTTGTTTGGATACATGAAAATAGAAATATAGGTAAGATATCTGAACGTCTGCTGCTGTTGTAAGCGACCGTCTACGGACTCGTCGTAACTTTAAAATTTCGTAGACCTACGCCGTAGACAATCAGCTACGAGGCTATTCGAAGATCCTTTATTTTGTGTCTTATATTTTTCTTCTGTTGCAGAATGTCACGCAAGTCTCGCCAGGGGTACAGCATACGGCACCTGCTGCAGCTGCCGAACGCGCCCCGCAGCCCGCCGGCCGCGCCTCACCCCCCCACACCATGTATCAAGGTCAGTCTAGTGAACTAGAATGGTTACAGGTGTTTTGTAAGGCTGTGAACACACTTTTTTTTGTACATAATTGTACTTGTATTAGTGTTTTTAAATACAGTAACGGTGGTAAAGTGAGTTTAATAGATTGACACGGCTTTTCACAGTACAATTATAATATTTAGGCGCTTTTTTTTGATAATTGAATGTAATTGGGACCTCATCCAGACTTTCTCTGAACAACCGGAAACATTAAAAGGCATATATATGTAAAAGTCGAATGAGGCAAATAAAAAAAATTGAAGGAGTAAGTAGCTTTGACGTGAAAGCCTTGAATACAACTGGACATAACAAAAATACCTTCAAGGCCCAAACCAACTTCATCTGCAAGTCGATACGCCTTTTTTTATATACTACTTACTTGGCAGAAAAGCACACGGCCTAATGGACGTGTGCAACACCAGGGCCGTCACACTCGCGCTGCCGACCCTGTTAGAACAGAGTTTCTGTGCCGTCAGTGTAGAAGATAAAACAGGACAAGCCTTAGGTCTTCCCACTGACAGCACAAAAACTCTCCAGTGAGCTCTGGCTATCCTACTCACCGCTGGGAATACAATACGAGGATTATGGCCGCGATATTGTGTAGGGCAGAGGTACTTCCTCAGTCGGACTGCTGCAATTGGACGGAAATACCGTCGTGTCCTTCTTACTACTTGAAGGACAAAGCCCTAGCACAGATATTCCTCTCGAACATCCCTCAGTGACATCGAATTACATAAAAGCTGCTAAAGTCAAAATCAAAAAGAAACTCTGGGTGCGAAGCCTTAAATGTAACCAAGAACAACGCTAAGATAAGTAATTGACATATAAAATGTCGCAGTCGTTTATAGGTCACGGTAACTGCTTCTTGTAAAGGGGGTCATAAAAATAAGCTTTTGAAATTCGAATACAAATTTAAAATTCGAAGACTGTTAAATAAAATAAATAAAAATAAATTTTATTGGGTCTTTCATATACAATAGGTTGGTTTGCGTTACTGTTCTCCTAAATAGGCTATCAGTAGCCTGTGCTAAGGAGATTACAGGGCCAATCCCCCCAATACGGTAAGCATTTCAATAAATAGTTTTAACATTTAAAAAGATTACTTCAGCAAATGATACAATTTTATAAAATATGAAACGTTAAAATTTTAAATATACAGTGCATAAATTATAATACGTGTGTATGTGAGTGCCTGTGTACGTGAGGGTGTGTATGAGTGTGCATATATATAGGTATGTATGTGTGTGTGTGTGTTTGTGTGTGTTTAGGAGGGTATATATTTTTCAGTCTGGTCGTAGGTTAGATTCGAGAGAAAAATTCGCAAAGTCTCTTTCGCATTAAAGTGTGATAATCTGTAGATTGGGCATTCTGAATTTATTTCATTGTAGAGGTACGGTGCAAGATATAGTGAAAATTTCTTGAAGAAAGAGGTGCGTGGAGGTGGTTTGTTGCAGATTTTGTCTTTGCGACGTTTAGTAATAAGGTGGTATGGTGTTCTAGAGTGTTGAAGAAGAAGAGTATGTAGTATGTAAAGTTGACGCACATTTAGAACATCACAGGTTTTATGGAGTTCAGTGGTTGGGAATAAGATTGGACGAAACGTGGCAACTTTAAGTATAGCTCGGTGGGCAATCTCCACAGGCTTCACCGCTGACTCGGAGACTCCACCCCAAATAGTAATACAGTAGGTAACCAGAGAACGACATAGCGCCGAGTATACATTACGAATGACAAAGGGGTTTGCGACATGTCGTAAAGTCTTAAAGATGTAGATTAGTTTACGTATGCGACCCGAGAGAATATTAGTATGCAACTTGAAATTAAGATGACTGTCAATAGTTATTCCTAGGTATTTGGTGTTATCAACTGAATTTAAAGCCGGACACAGACAATTATGTTGAGGTATAGGGGAGCAGAAGTGAGCTTTTAATGATAGAGGTTGACTTGGCTGGGTTTTTGTAGTTATAGAAAATGTTATGAAGTTGGTTTTTGTAATATTGAGGGTTAGAGTGTGTGTTAAAAGCCAATTTAGTGTAGTATTAAAACCATTCTGCGAAGCTAGTTCCAGCTCAGGCCAAGAATCCGCACAGAAGGTGATTGCGGTATCATCAGCATAGGAGACAATCTGGGCGTTTGGTAAGTTCAGGTTGCACAGGTCATTGATAAATACGAGAAACAGTGTAGGCCCCAGTATACTACCCTGAGGCACGCCGTATTGAACAGGACGCAGATCACTAGTAAAGTTACCAATGCTAACAAGCTGAGAGCGGTTTGAGAGATAGCTGTTGAGTAACTCCAGCGGTCGTCCCCTGATTCCCACATCTTCTAATTTAGATAATAGAGTTGGAGAGAGAATAGTGTCGAAGGCTTTCGTGAGGTCTAAAAATATTGTTAAAACTTTTTTTTTCTTGTCCAGATTCTCCACAATATGGTCTATTAACCCGTGCACTGCGTCGCTGGTGGACCTTTTCTTACGAAAGCCAAATTGTTGAGGTGACAGAATTTTGAAATGTTCCAAGTAGTTAGTTAGTCTCTTATTAATTATGCGTTCGAATATCTTAGATAAAGCACTAAGGACTGCTATGGGACGATAGTTACTAACTGCGCCTCTATTGCCATTCTTGAAGATGGGATAGATAATGGCCTTTTTGAGGGATGTCGGAAATACTGCTGTTTCTAAGCAGAGGTTAAATATGTAGCTAAGTGTAGGTGCCAAGATACGGGAGTATCGTTTTAAGAAGAAAGGCGAGATACCATCCCATCCAGTTGCGGCGTATGTCCTTAATGAATTTATAGTCGTCTCAATTTCCTCTGAATCTGTATTTTCTAATACAAAAGAATTCCCGAGTCGAGCTGTGCGAGGGAGTTGCGATAACGATAGTGGGTTTTTATTAAGTACGTCGTCCGCGAGCCTCTTCGGAACATTCACAAAATAGTCATTAACAACATTGCATGACTGAGTCGGCGACTCCGAGAGTGTTAAAAGTTGAGTACAAGGGTGCTTAGTTTTAGTCGTGCCCGTAATGTTTTTAATACCGTCCCAAAGCTTTTTCGGGTTGTTCATAGCCTTATTCAGTTCTTGTGAATCGTATTGCCTTTTTGCTTTTTTGAGTATGGCTGTGCAATATTTTCTGTACCTTTTATAGGTAGTGGATATGATGATATTACCAGGTGATTGTCTAACCTTCTTATGAAGAGAATCACGGTTTCGTATGCATCGCAGCAAGCCCTGGGTTATCCAGGGTTTGAAGGTTCTTTTCTTGGCAGATACTTTTTGTACCGTAGTACTTTGTTCTATAGCTGCTTTCACTGTCTCAATAAAACACTCCATGGCACTATCCGGGTTTGACATGAACAGAATGGGCTCGAAGTTCAAGTCCCTCATGTCCAAGTCAAGGGTATCATAATTTGTCTTTTTGATTGTGTGCAGACGGCCTGGTTTCAGGACATTATTCTCCAGGCACAACAATGTCGAGCAATGGTCCGTTAAAGTTGAGTCGTATACAAGTGTTAGGGTTTTCGATTTAGTGCGAAGCATTATGTGATCCAAGCAATTGCCGTCCCTGGTAGGGTGCGTATGTGCAGGTAAAAAACCGTGATAAGCCAGGGCGTTTAGGTACACATGACCTTCCGTATCAGATGAACTCTGTTTAATGTCGATGTTGATGTCTCCTGTTATAATTACTGTTTTGTACCCAACAAGTGACCGAAGTATGTTACTGAGTGCAGATAGAAATGGTTGGATGACGTAATTTGAGGGGGAGCGGTATATGCAGAGCATAACTGTGTCATTATCCACTTTTATAATCAGGCCTGAAGCTGTCCCGTTAAAATCCGGTTCTTCGCAGGTAGACACAAGATTAGACTTTACATACACCACCACACCATCGTTTTTATTAAGGTGTATGCTGGTTCTATATGAAATATAATCCTGTAAGGAGGGTGTAAGGTGGTTGGTGGCACAGTTTAACCAACCTTCTGTTAGGACCAGGACGTCACAATCAACATCAATACGGTGAAGTAAGGTTTGTAGTTCTAAGAAATTTGAGTGCAGAGATCGGATATTTTGTGTGACAATTTTTAGGTAGCAATTTGTGTTTTTAATATATGATTGTGTTTGTTCAGGAGAGCATACGTAACAATCAGATACAGAAAAGTTATCAATGTTTTCGATTAGGTCATTATTAATATTGGTCATTTTATAGTCTATGATTTACGAATATTGGTAACAAGGCAGCAGTTGTTCTGAAAAATTGATATATTATGTAAAATGAATACGAGCACGGGTAAATACCAGCACCACGCAGACCACTTTCACGGACCCGATGTTCGTGGAGCTTTGTTTTCTGTGATGTGTAATGTGTGTATATATGTGTATTGACAGTTAAAACAATTTTTAAATTACAATGGGAATTAAAATAAAATACAATGGCAGTACAAAGAATAATGAGCCGAAATAAAAGTAGATAAGAAAGTAGCACTAGTCATTTGTTACTTTGCGCGGACAGTTGATTCAGCTGAATCTCGCTTTTTATAATAATAGGTAAGCTATCGATATCTCTCTTCAGCAGGATACGTCCATTAGTGGTCCAGCAGTACAGGTAGCGGTTTGCCTTTGCGTATGTACGGGCGAGATAAAAAAGGCGTTTCGCAGTGGCTGTCAACTGTTCCGCTATGAAGATGGGTGTCGTTGGATTTATAACCAGGGCAGATGAGCTTAATTTATTGTTGGAGTTTTTTTTATTATATTTCCTAACTGCAGACAGGAATTTACTCTTGATTAAGGTATTTGTGAACTCCACAGTAAGCGCAGAGTTAGGGTTTTCTTTTTTTGATGGTTGACGGGCTATATCGCGTATTTCGGTTACTTGAATGTCGAGCTCAAGGTATTGCACTAAATTCAACAGGGCAGCGTATAACATTTCCTTAGTCTCATTAGGCCTCTTTGGTACGTTGCGTACTTCGACAGTGGTCTTGATGATAGATCGATCAAAGAACTCCAATCTCTCTTCAAGTAACGCTAGTTTGGTTGCCATTGAGCTGCGTTCTTTTTCGAGGCCTGTTATTTTCGATTCTAATAATATTAACTGATCTGTCATATACGTCATCGACCTCTCTATATCAATGTTTGTTTCTTCAATTTTGGAATTTGAGGCTTTTATTTCAAAAAGATGATTCTCTATTTCATCCATACGGTTGTTTTGTTGACAGATCATTCTTTGAATCATATCCCTAATTTCGTCCTTAAACTCCTCCAAGCTATTGTTTATGTTGTGATCTTCGGTGGATGGTCGACGACATTTTCGTTTTGATCGTTGAATACTTGCTTCTTCTGGGTATGATTTTTGTTGTTGAATATCTGTTTCTGAACATGATGGATTATTTTGTTTATTTGGTGAAGTTTTTGTTGTTTTAGACATGGTATTTAATTTAAACTTGAAATATATTACAAAAAGTGTTTGGTCAGAACTTGGATTTGAAACCACGATCACACGTACTTGATCCACAGCGTTAACCACTAGACCACGCTGACAGTTAACGTGGTTGATGAAATTGTTGGTCTTGTAATGCTAGCGATAAAAATTACTTGGAGTGTAGTTAGAGGTCGTTGTCTATTCACTGATGACGAGTTTATAATTTTAGTAGTACCGTCCGATCTATCATTTACACTTAGCGAAGTTTCGAACTTTAAAAAGCTATTATTGATCTGTTTCACTGAGTTCACTGCTTTTACACTTGTGACTAGTTGGTTGCGATGTAATGTTACTTTGTAGTTAATAATATATCACTGAAACCTGTTTTATTCGGTAGAAAAGATTTTAAACACTCGGAGTGCAGCTAAACACGTCTACCCACTAGCGCGGGAAGGGGGGATGTTAAAGAGTTCCTTTCTTTGGATTCTGCATATTGTCACAGAATAGATAATAGTACTAGCGAAATATTGTTTTTCTTTCTGCTTACTATAAGCGCTGTAAGCTTACCGTAAAATGAATTGTAATCGAAAAGAAATAACATGAAAAAATAGGTAAAACCCCGTCAAATAGAAGAAAATTATATATAAGTATCTTTAATGCAATACTATAGTACAAATAATGTACACTAATGACAGTAACAGCATTGTCATTAAAGCTCTTTAAGAAATCTTAACTTAAATTAACTAAATATGTTTACATTCCAAAGATGCTCTACTAGTTTAAAAAAGAGTCGCTTTAAAATACATATTTACAAATGACAATCGATCGTGTAAGCAGCATAGAAATCACTCTTGGAAAACTAAAGTCATGCACTTAAATCTGATACCTTCCTAAAATAAGAGATTTAATTACAAACTGCGAAATAGAGATTCATTTATGATTAAAACACGGAAATAAATATAACAATACATAAAATCCCCCTTGAAACTAATACTTGTACAGTAAATCTGCTCAGATTTAAAAATGAAACATAACTGAATTTACTGAGAAAGAACCGCTTTTAAACCAAATAGATATTCATAAATGATCACGCGACCGCGTAAGTACTGCCACATAATAACGTGTACGGTACGACGAAACGAGTGAACTTCTTGGAACAACCATAAATTATTAAGAAAAACAACCAGTGTGAGTAATTGCGTCCTAAAAGTTTACGCTACTATGGCGCCTCTAGCGGCGAAGATCTGAACTTCGTATTTAAACAAAACATGAAATTTTTGAACTGTCAAAACTAGAAGAAAAAAACATTTATTTAAAAAAAGAAGTATAAATTAAGTTGATTTTAATTAGAAAACTGTTTTTAATAACCATAGCTAGTAGCTATAAGACTTTATGTAATTAAATGACTGCAGCGAACCTAGCGGTAAAAAAACACTCTATTTAATAAAATATTATGTATAATGCTGAATTACTTTTATTTCTTTGTATTCTGTCTTACTTATTGATTCTATTTTATATGAATAATACGAGTCTGAAATACAAATTTAGATGTATCTTTAAATACTTGATAAGATCATTGTCACACAAGAGAATCTAAATAAACTAGAACCCATTTCAATCTACTGAAATTTACTCAACTAGCGTTTCAACCCTCCGAAGTTACATAAGTAAGGGCGCTTGAGCTTATCATAGTTCTAGCAAGAATAGGGAGATGGCGCTGTTTTCAATATATAAAATTATGTATGAGGTACAGGCAACTACAAAGAGATGTATCCAATTTATTCTTACAAAATAATGTACCACTGCAATTGCTACTATGAACTAACCAAAGATTGTGACAAACATGGTATCCACTGAACTTGACAGTAACATGTATGCGCGTAAAGCGCAATAATTATGTATCCCACTACATTTCCTGTGATATGTACACTTACAATCTTAATTTAAATGTATCCAAATACTGTGAAAGAAACTTGTATACATTTAATGTTCCAAAGAAATGTAACCATAGTAAAAAGGATGTACGAATTTCGAAGTGCTACCAAAAACAAAAAAGGTTGTTCTCTGAAACTTCCATTTAAAAATAAATTCATTACAAACACATTTATAGAGTTTGACTTATCTTATCTATCGAAAACCTATGGAGATTGATGGTCCAGAATTGGGATTCGACAGATATAAGGAATGTACAAAATTTAAAAGAACATGTGTATCATCTATGAGACATGAGTCGCGGATGCAATTTTTGTAAAAAATGCGTTCAGTCTATGCGTAACCGGCTAGAATCCGTTATACAAGCTGAAGGTGGTTATACTTAATTTTAAATTGACCTTAAAACGAGTATAATTATAAGTTTCAACGTTTATTCAAAGGGATATATTTGTTGTTTTTTGTCATCTTATGTGTAAGTTATTTACTAATAAAAATAAATGATAACAGCCTTTATTCTTTTATCCGTATATTGAAACACGTGTTATGAATAATATTTTGCCATCGGTTTCATTCGGAAAAGTTCGTATTTACTGTAGGACCATCGCGATGCGTCAAATCCAAATTCTTTCTTCCGTGGTCAAATCTTTTGTTTTGCAATTATATCAATAATAGGAACATTAAATTTTCTTTGACAGTATTTGGATAGATTTTTAATTAAGAATGTAAGTGTACATATCACAGGAAGTGTAGTGGGATACATAATTATTGCGCTTTACGCGCATACATTTTACTGTCAAGTTCGGTGGATATTACGTTTGTCACAATCTTTGGTTAGTTCATAGTGACACTCGCAGGGGTACATCATTATGTAAGATTAAATTGGATACATATCTTTGTAGTTGACTGTACAATATTAACCTCTTATAACAATGAGTGACATGTATTATTTGATAGGTTATGAGTAACCAAAGTTGATGTGTATATTTTATTATACTTTTTAGTATATATTTAACAATAGATTACATCGAACAGCTGAAAGCTGCAGATCAGTGACATATCACTTTTTTTTTGATCTATGGCGATCCCAAGGATTCCGCCAACAACTCAGTTTTTATACTGATTTTAATAACCTGTGAAAGTAAAAGTGTATAATTCAAATAATAATCTAGATTGAACACATGTAATCACGCCCTTATCCCCGAAGGGTTAGGCAGAGGTGAAATTAACACCCACATTTCACCAATCTGTATTCGGTCCCACGTAACAGGAGGTGAGCCTATTGCCGTATTCCGGGCACTGTTAAAGTTAATCAGCCCTATCCCTTAGTCGCCTTGTACGACACCACATGGGAAGAGAAAGAGTGGTTCAAATTCTACTTTGCCGGGAACCACTCTTCTTATTGACAACTGACATGTAATTGACGTGGAAATTGACAATGGGTACCGCTTGGCAACCACATGGCAGTGGCTTGGCTACGTACGCTACGTCGCTTTGTCGTCCTAGTGAGCAGGGTTTACGGTGTAGGAAAACAATACAATACAAGTGTTCCTATGGCGAGCAGACACATGAAAACAAATTCACTGGCGTGGCTAACGTGGCTCTGGTCCACCAGAACCACGTTGGGCACGCCAGTGAAGAAGTGGTTTTTTCCAAAACTTGACATAGGTGTCTCGACATTAATAATTTTATAAACATTTAGTTGACATTGGCAAAATGGCTGCAGAAGCCATTAAGAAGAAAAGAAGACAGATGTTCCTGCACCAAGTTCAAAGTGAACCTGGTGCAGGAGCATCTGTCTTCTTCCTATTCCATTTAATGATTTTTATTTAGCCTATAAGACTATCCCCACCCGAAGAGGGCCATATCGAGAGAGATGCCCCTGGGTCATCCGGAATGCGAGGGATATGCTCTATAGCTACCTCACCTTCGGCCTTGCACTTGGACCCACAGACGGTGCGGTTTAGTCGGTTCGAGTCCGACATAACCTACCCCTCCGGCTCCGGCGGGGGAGGTATCCAAGGGGTTTTCCGCACGATAAAAAAAGCCTATATACTATAACAGGATCGACTGCCGTTAACCCCAAATCCCCAGAGGAAAGCCTCCAACCCATCTGTTGGAGCCCCAAAATCATCCTTTTTCAGTGCAATTACTTATTATACCTGTAATATTATTTTCTATATCATTGCTATTTATCTGTGTCTTCTGTGAGTTCTCTTAATAAATGTGTCTCTTTTTCCAATAAATTTTGACATTGCATAAAGGTTCCATTACGGTGTATAAAATCAAGGACACTTCTCCGCAACTATCACTTGTGTAGCACAATGTTCAGCATAACTTAAAACAACACTATTGACTATTGACACTATAGCTTTGCCCCCATATAATAAAAACCCGTCTGATGCTGAAAAGATAGAAACAAGCTTTATAGCAGGCGGTACTTATTAATTCTCACCTGGTTTGAGATTTACAAATGGGTATTGCCTGCTAGTACTATATATTTGTTATCGTCTTCTAATTTCCTTCATTTTGATACCCCACTCAATAAATTTGAGTGTTTTTTTTACCACATACATTTTGGCGCCAAAAAGTCAACATATAGCTTTTTTTAATATTTTATGTACCCAAGAACACTTAAGCAATAAATATCTTTCATTTGAGATATGACTCATTGTAATCCGTACGGTGGTTCAGAAGATATGAGGTAATAAAGAATATTACAAACTTATACAGGGTCGCCCACCTTCAAGTCGCCCATGAGCTTTCACCGAATGATTGGGACCGCCTGGAAAAACTAACGTTCAACACCATGACCTGGAAAAGCGAGCAGGCTACTACACGTCAGATGAGGAAGTTTAACAGGCTCCCAAGAGCACAAGAGTCTGGTCCAAGTGTGGATAAACGACTTGTAGTAGTGAACCTGTCAGACCACCAACTATCCGAGGAGGAGATGTCAGTCTTAAGCAAAGGTGAGAACTTTGCCATTGCCCCAAGATCAGTTCCGGTGGAAGATATCATCGCAAACGTCGAAGCAAGCCTTCGTAAACTCCCCCAAGAACTGGCTGAGAGGGTCCGCCAAGAGTCGTCTAGAGTTCTACAGCGAGCCAAGCCACCGAGGAGCAATATCACAGAGAAAGAACGGAAAGCCTTAAAGTACCTAAGAGCGAACAAGGATATTGTTATCCTGAAAGCTGATAAGGGCAATGCCACAGCGGTTCTTAACACCAAGGATTATGAGACCAAGATCAAGGATCTTCTCGAACCGGCTACCTACAAGGAGATTCCAAAAGACCCAACGGCAAGAATCTTGAGACAGGTAAACAACCTGATCAAGGGTTCGTCTATCCCAGAAGAAACGCAAAGCTTCATCAAGAAGTCTGAAGCTCTTCCACCTAGGTTGTATGGGTTACCAAAGATCCATAAGCCTTCAGTACCGCTCCGGCCCATCGTGAGTACTATCGGCTCACCCACTCATCCAGTCTCGAAGTATCTCACCGGACTGCTTCAACAACATGTCGGATCATCCTCGTCATACATCAATGACTCTCGCCACTTCGTGGAGAAACTTAAGAACCTAAAACTACATCCGGACGATCGTCTAGTCAGCTTCGACGTTGTCTCTCTGTTCACGAGAGTTCCGGTCAGGGAAGCAATGTCGCGTATCCGACCACTTTTCTCTAAGGACATCGCAGATCTGTTCGAGTTCGTGTTGACGACTTCCTACTTCCAGTGGAACAGCACGTTCTATGAGCAAGTGGACGGTTTAGCCATGGGAAACCCCATCAGTCCGGTAGTCGCGAACTTTTACATGGAATCATTTGAGGAAGACGCTCTGGATAGAGCTCCCAAGAAGCCTAAGGTCTGGTTCCGCTACGTGGACGATACCTTCGTGGTTTGGACTCATGGGGACTCGGAGCTGACTAAGTTCCTGGATCACCTAAACAGCATCCATCCGAACATCCCATTCACCATGGAAGTTGAGAAGAACGGGGAGCTACCATTCCTGGATGTCCTAGTATCCAAAAAAGAAGATGGCAGTCTTAGTCACCGAGTCTATCGAAAGCCGACACACACAGACCGTTACCTACACAAGGATTCCAACCACCATCCCAGACAAAAAATGTCAGTTATCAAGACACTGGTCCAACGAGCTAACACCATCTGTGAACCTCAACACCTACAAAACGAGTTACGCCACTTGGACTCGGCCTTCCAGGCTAATGGATTCTCTGCACATGAGATACGGAGAGCTCTTCACCCAAAGAAAGGTTTGCAGACAAACCAGGATGAGGAAAAACCTGCTCCGATAGGGAAGGCTTTCTTGCCATACATTCGTGGCATTACAGATCGTATCGGAAGACTGCTAGAAGCTTATAACATCAAGCCGATCTTCAAGCCCACGACGCAGCTACGGAATTTTCACCGTTCGGTCAAGGACCCACGTGATCCACTATCGTCAGCTGGAGTTTACAGAATCCCCTGCTCATGTGGCTCGGTATACGTGGGCACCACCCAAAGAAGCATCAAGACCCGCCTGTCGGAACATGAACGGAATTGCCGCCTCTGCCACTTCGACAAGTCAGCGGTTGCAGAACACACCCAAGAGGATGGGAATCATACCATCGAATTTCAGAACACGAAAGTTCTAGCTACCACAACACATTTTTTCCCACGTATACTTCGAGAAGCCATCGAAATATTCAAGCATCCCAACAACTTCAACCAAAAAAACGAGGGATTTCAGCTCCAAAAAGATTGGTACCCAGCACTGAGAGCCACTCGGTATCACAGTGCAAACAACCAATCAGGATCGCGTACGTCCGCGCCACAGCGCTCGACCAATCAGAATCGAATGAGTCGATTCCCCGCTCCGACCGTGCCTATAAATACAGCCGTGATTCAAGGTTCGGCATTAGTCGCAAGTCAGCCGCCGGCGAGGCAAGGTCTCCGAAGTTGTCGTCGCCCGGCCCTGCGCCACTGAAGATGTCGACCGCAGTGATCGACGAAACGTCTGGAACGCAAGTTTCACATCGACCACGGCCAAACAGCCCGAAAGCAGTATATTCTACATTATACAGGGTGTAATCGTTAAGTGTGTCCAGGCGATTATTCCGTAACTATCACAGATATCAAAAAGCTTTAAACTGATATCGAAAGTACGTTACCTAATGAATAAAATGACATCAATAACTTTTTAAAAATCAAACGAGAGGTATCTAATATTTTGACATTAAACACTCCCATACATTTAGTATGAGATTAGTAGAAAGATTTTAGGTACGTACACCAGAAGGGACTTCTCTGTCTGGGTACTCTCTTCTGTAGGCGATAATGGCCCCTCTTTTGTTACAATCATATTTGTAGTCAATTTTTAGCATATCTCTCTTTTCTCTCTTGGAATATGCCATTTTGCAATCAATAAATGAAACAATCACGATTATTAACGCAAATTAAAAAAAAAACAACGATAAATTGGTGGGAACAACAACCCGAGATAAAAGTTTTGAATTTAGAACGAACATCAAAGAGTATCTTTTTTTTTTTGTAGTGCTTTTCAGTTAGCTCAAATTACTTAATGTGATATTAAAACACAGTTTATTACTAATTTCAAGTGGTACTTAAGATAATTATTTTACACATGTATCTATTTGAAAATCATCATTGTCATATTATACGTAATCATAAAATATGATTAAGGTAAAATGGGTACTAGATCACTTAAAATAAGGAAACTAAAACCTTTCTACTAATCTCATACTAAATGTATGGGAGTGTTAATGTCAAAATTTTAGATACCTCTCGTTTGATTTAAAAAAAGTTATTGATGTCATTTTACTCATTAGGTAACGTACTTTCGATATCAGTTTAAAGTTTTTTGATATCTGTAATAGTTACGGAATAATCGCCTGGACACACTTAACGATTACACCCTGTATACATACAAGATACGCGTGAGCAACATAACCCTTCTTGGCAGTGGGTTAAAAAGCTTAACCCAAAATTTCCACAACGATATTGGCACCAATTAATGACAAGTCCAGAATTTCAATTTCTTTATAAAATAATAGCAACAAAAAAATAAACCTAAATATTTCAGAAATCCAAAGAGCACATCCAATAAATTTTTGAAGTAAACAAATAAATCAATCAAAGCGCCAAACGGGGTAAACAGGATTCCTGTCCAAAGCAAACGTATTTAGTTCTCGTTAGTTAGGTTGACCCAACCACCCTCTGTCGCATTCCTATTGGAACTATTCAGAAGCCTTTCAGTATTTATTTACAAAGCAAATCAACTATTTATTTATTGGCGATCGCTTTGATCGGTGGCCTCGGACAAACGTACACAAACATACGATTGTCGTTATAAAGGGTCTTGTTGGAATAAAGTGGATATGCTTTGGTTTACATTTCCTTATTTTTGAATAGGTTAGTTCAATAATTCCAAAACTATTGTTAGCTTGTTGAATCATTGAACTGGCCTATTTCTGTTCTGAGTTGCAATCTATTCAGTATATAAATAGGCTTTAATACGGTTAATCGATGCGATAGAAATAGGCTAGTATTTTCTAAAAAATATACAATAAATAATTTAGTTACTCGAAGTTTTCAGTTGATAATCATTTCTTGTGAAATAATGACTGAACCTGTAATCTATATCAGTAGAAAAAGCTCGTAAAGATATGTAAGGATAGAAGCAGACTTCGGTTTATTGTTACTGCTTACTCCGGAGATAAAGAGATGTAAGCATAATGTATGTATGTACGTATGTATGTGATAGAATCTGTTAAAATTAGTTTTGATTTTTGAGGAATAAACCTTTTTCATTTTTATAAGTATAATTATTTTTGAACCGTCTTGTCCATATATCAATCACCATTTTATAGAAAAGGTTTCTTTTCACGGACCAACTGCGGGTCGGCCGACCGTTTGTCTCATTCCTCATTCTTGTAAGAATTAATGTCTTTACAGGGGTCGAATTCTCTTGTGTCGTTACCCCTTGCCGTGTTTTACGTTATTTTAGATGTCCGATAGAATAAAGAATGTACGTAGTATTTGATGGTGATTTGAATGGGAGTAGTTTGAGAAGTTCATTCTTATAAGATTATGCTGAGTGCCAGTGGCTCATGGGACACTCATTGCTTTTTAAGGTGATTATCTTTTAGTGGTGCCTTTTTTGTGTGGAAGTGGGTATGTTGGACTCGAACTGATTAAAACCGTACGCTGTCTTAGATATCAATTATCTAGGTACCCAGACTAACTCTGAGCCATGCAAAGAATTAAAACAGTTGATTTTTCACTATAATCATCATAATATTTGTATTTACTTTAGTAAATATTTCCATTGATATAAGTATGTATTGAAACAATAAATTCCCCGTTAATCTAGAGAGTGTTAAGTGATTAAACGCTCAGCGGGTGGGCTGAGGGCCGGCCTCTTACACACCGATTTGTTAAAACACTTAGCGATATAGTAATGTTGTGAATCGGTTTATATATCGATAGAGATTCAAAACTTGATGCACGATAAAATTATAGCTCGTAGCGGTTAGTCTACGCGATGTAGCAATCTGCTACGAGACGTAGAGCATCAACACTGTGAAAAATTTCTAGATATTTCAATTTTATCTTTAAGTTTTACCTGGTCACATGAAATACTAATCCCATTTCTGCAATCAACAGAAGCTTAGTCTACGTATAAAGGTTGTCTATGTGCTATTTTGAAGTGAAAACTTCTTTAGCGGCGTTGGATGGGTGTAAAATGTTAAGGAAGCGTCAGGATTAGTTGACCTTTGAACCGTAACCGACGACTGACGTCATACAAGATTAGGTACAGACTATCTATTTTGCAAGTTACAACAGATAGCGTCGTAGCTTAAACGGTAAGCACTTCGACTGTAAGTCCTTATAGTTTCAGATAGTATCGGGTTCAAACCACCTGGCCTTCAGGGATTTTTTGTGATTGTTTTTTCTTTTTGTAATTTATTAATTTCTTCTGACAGAAAATTAGCAGAAAATTAGTGATAGGTTCTATGATTGGCGCTATATTATAGGTATGGTATGGTATGTTCTTTTTATCTTTTTCTATGTATATAACGAAGAAAGAAATAAAGAAAATGTTTTCACTTCTGCCGGCACTCCCAGAGTGCAACCCGTCTTTTTTTTATACAAATGGCAGACAAGCACACGGTCCACCTAATCGAAAGTGGTTATCGTAGCCTATGGTCGTGTGCACACCAGTCTCGTGCTGCCGACCCTGTAAACACAGAGTTTCTGTGCCGTCAGTGTAAAAGAGACATCAGGAGTAGCCTTTGATCTTCCCATTGACAGCACAAGATCTCCTCTCCAATGATCTCTGGCTAACACAACACAAGGTTATTATTATTATTCTGTAGTGCCATAATCTATATTTTACCACTTTTCAATAACACAATAAAAACCAACAATAACAGCATCTTGACTAATTTATAAAGTCATTAAACACTGATCACATAAAAAATATCGAGTAACCAGAAGAACCGTACATCCAAATCTCATCGATAAATTTTTTCAAGCCCAACACTAGCCGCTACAACTGCAGTGGGTGTTGACGGCGATATTTCTTTCGTCCGTCCTTGCTTGATAATTTACCGCCCGTTGGCTACCAATGGATTGAAACCTCACTACTAATTCTTATTTATCGCACTAAACCAAAGGAAGTAGCGGATTCACTTCGGATTTATTAGTGCAGGTAAAATGATTCAATGACAAATTTTCGTAAAAAAAAGATTTCACAGTTTTTAAAACTAACTAAACTGATATTCATAGTGTGTAGGGCCACACTAAGAACTCTGGGGTCAAACCAACTTCATCTGCATGAATACTTGCTGATAGTCAAACGAGGCATGCGCAGGCTTTCCTTTCGAGGTTGAGAGTTCAGATGGCAGTCGCTTCAATAAAAATGTTGCAAATTCAGTAATCATAAAATATTTATGCACTCACTTTAATTTGCTTTGATGTTGAATTTGGCTGAAATATTTGAATAGAAATCGAACTTCATACTATTTGCCCTGTGAGCACCAATGAAGAATACTTAGAAAGTGATAAAAAAGTTTTGATAATACTACTCGCTAGCAAATATAACTTTATTTGTGTTTACGTTTCTTTTATGTTGTTTGTCACTGCTGTGGAGCATCTGAAATTTCTTTATATTTTTTCATACGGCTAAGGTAGCAAAACTAATATACGACCTATCTGGTGGCTATCCCTGGTTTAACCACGTGACTGTCATATGAGTTTTAATGTGATTCTCACGACATATTCGCAGAATAAACATATTATGTGTGTGAACAGTCAGACTATGGAATTTTTAAAATCATTTTTTCTAGCCGTCGTAGTACGACATCGCGATAATGTTACAAGTATTTTTTATCCTAAGTGTTTTTCAAATGAAAACCACTTTTTAACGGATGCCGTCGATATTTATTTATTTGTAATTATTATTAATAAATAATGTAATTGAAGTGTCCTACATAAAAAAAGACGGGTTGCACTCCGGGAGTGCCGGCAGAAGTAAAAACTTTTTCTTTCTTTGTTTCTTCGTTATATAAAGAGAAAAAAATAAAAAGAACATACCATACCATACCATACCCTTCCTACAATATAGCGCCAATCATAGAACTTATCACTAATTTTCTACTAATTTTCTGTCAGAAGAAATTAATAAATTACAAACAGAAAACATAATCACAAAAAATAATAAATTACAAAAAGAAAAATAATCAAAAAAAGTTTCAGAAGCCCAGGTTCGAACCCGGTACTATCTGAAACCATAAGTACTTACAGGTAGTTACAGTTGAAGCGCTCACCGTTAAGCTACGGAGCTTCTTATCGTATTTTGCAAAATAAACAGTCCATAGTTAATGTTGTATGACGTCAGTTGCCGGTTACGGTTCAAAGTTCAGGTGATCCTGACGCGCGAGTTTAACAATTTTTACCCATCCAACGCCGCTAAAGAAGTATTCACTTCAAAAAAAAAATTAAAATTTCTCTATTTTCACTACATTAGAATAGAGAAATTTGTTATTTTTGCCTATTCACCTATTACGTATTACAGCACGCCACTAGCGCCTGTAAGAAATATGTACCAAATCCTTAAAGTCAATAAACTTCGTGTTTCTACCGTAGGTATCTTATTTTCAGTATAAAACATACCATGTATCTTGTAGCACAAATACAATCAATTACACATCGGGCCATATAAAGTGCACAGATCGCAATATATTACAGTCGCGCGATTCAAGCACGATATTGTTCCCGGGCGGGCACTTGCCGATAAACGCCTCTAACGTTTGCCGATCACGACACTAACGCATTTGGCGATTGCCAATTTTTGTCGTAGTTCTGTTGATGTGTTGTGTAGGTACTTTTATTTGTTGTAATGTTGTGTTCTATTAGTAAAATACATTGCAACTTATGAAGGACCGTTACTTGCAATTTAAAGTTTGTGGGTCACACCACTGAGGTGACCCCACACGTTGCTAACATCATCGTCATAGCGATTTCTCGGTAGCATCTAAAGTTTATATTTCTGCGGTCAGGGGCGACAACCATCTGACCTCCACAACCCAAGCGCGATATCGAAGCATTGCAGTTAGACCAATTGTTGGATTTTTAGGGCTCTAACTACCATAGATGTTCGCATGGCAACCGGGACCGACGGCTTAACGTGCTCTCCGAGGCACGCCTAGACCAATGCAAATACTCATATTCATGCATAAAAATATTTGCATTGATCGTGGATCGAACCCGCGCTTCATGCGCAGCGGCTACATTCACTACCTCCACGCCACAGAGGCTTGTTTTCGATTAGTTAGATCTTTTTGGGGAGTCACTGCCGTCTTTAGTTCCTACTTTCCAAGAGTCTTAAACCTCAAATGTGCAGGTGAGGTTGGCACCATATTCGGTCGCAGCTTATACTTCTCCACTTCGTACGGACTTGGGCCTCCATGGTGGAGAGTCAATGTCGTCTTTTATGACTCCAAACCATCGCTTCTTTAGTCTACCCTTCCTGTCAGGGGTCGGCGGAAGAGTCATAACCAGATACTTGTTAGCCACACAGACTGGCGGTCGCCGCAGAACTTAGGCGCAAGGGCGAACGCAACTCTCTACATTTTATCTACGAAATAAAAACAGAGAGTACTCTAATATTCAGCAATTTCCTTACCCCAACTCCATACAAATATCATAATAAGTTTTCTATAGTAGTAAATTTAGTTATACGTGCTAGTACACGACAGTACAAAGTTCCGCGTAACATTTTGTCTCGAAGCAGCCGCGGCCTCGCGACGTGACCCACCACCGCAGAATGCCAACCTCCTAACGAGGTTTTGAAAGCACCCCCTGTCAGGGAACGCCATCTTAAAGGGATTTGCACTTTGTAACTAAATTGTCTTCGAGAAATGGATATGACCAGGATAGTGGGACTTAAGCCCTGTGTTCTTATTTCAAGAGGTCTGTTTTTAGTTTGTTAGTGATTTGATTCCTTATATTTCTAGTTATACTCGCTCCTGTTTCCCTAGAATAGTACTTATTACATATTTATATTAAAGAGTACATATTGCTGTCAACCGTAAACAGTTCATGATTTTTCGCTGCCAAACATTCAAAGATATGAAATGAGTTTGTTGTTTTCATATTTATTATCTATACATCTATACATATTATATAGATATTAAATATGAAAACAATAAATAATAGATAATAAATAAAATATGAGTACACTCAATCACTCAATTGTAATTAAAACCGAAGCGGGAATTAATCAGGATCTCTCGCATAGTAAAAACACACGTTGCTGTACACTCGTATACTATCTTAATACGTTTCCGTACAATAGTGAAGTCATGGGTTCGATTCCCGAGTCGGGCCCATCGTTATACATTTTTTCTGTATAAAAATCTCGCGATCAATCTCTCAATATCATAGAGACAGAGAACGTATCTAAAAACACTAATCTGAGCATAGGTAAAGTACAGGGTCTGAGTTCACTAATCTGAAGATTGTTATTTGTTACAAGCTTTTATTTAACTTGCAATGTATGTTTGTTCGGGTGGAATCTTACAACTCAATTTTAAGGCACTTGCCCTCAACCGATTGAGCTGAAATTTGGTATGCACGTTCAGTTCGGATGACAATGCAAGAAAAAAGAAAAAGATTGTTTTTAAAAAGGTTTTTCGAATATATCTTATTTTCGATTTAGATCGGAAAAGTGACCACCCAAGACGGGACTTGAACACGCAACCAGTCACGTGTAACACGTTTACTTTTCCGAACTAAATCGATAAGAAAAGTTGGTGTACTAATTGCTTTAAAAATTCCATTCATGTTTTTTATTTTTAAAAACAAAACAAATTGATTTTATATTTCTACACACATAATGATAATATTGTGATTCTACTCTATCATAAAGTGATAGATACACATGGATATAGTAACTAGTATGTGAGTAAATTAATCTTTTATCGGCTTGTCATTGTGCTCGTCTTACCTACATTTATTATTAGCCACGTCAGCCTTTCCCAATCCGTCTAAGTCTCGATGATCCGTCCATTAAGTATTCATCTCGCGACATTAGTGGCTGCCGTTATTAAAACCACCTGTAAATCCCATACTTGCGACTTGCCGACGCTCCACACGTACGAGGGAGCTAGGGGGTTCGGCGGTCGTCCCTTCCGCCCTTCTGACTTTTGTCTCGAATCTCGGCGCACGTCTTGGACATCGGGGACACGTCTTACAGAATTAATAATAAGCTAAGAAACCGGGTGCGGTTTGGGCCACAATGTGCCGAAATTTCTAACCCTCATTAGGGGCCCTCTGCACTCACCGCGCGATCCAAACTTTAGACGTTCGCGCTCGCGTTCGTCCATTGTTTATTGGTGTTGCCAACATTGAGACGCTTGTAACGGGTTTTAATAGTCAAATTAAGAATGTTCTAAGCGTTCGTGATGCGGTGATGCCGGCATTCAAGTGATTTGTTTTATTTTACCGTTTAAAATGCCTGACATATGTTTTATTTCAGAAAAATTTCGACAAGATATCAATTTATACGTTTTTATACTGAAAGTAATGACGCAAGTTTTCAATTTCAATTACCCAGTATAATTTCATATTGGGTGCTTAGGCCCTCACCGTATAAAGGTCAAGCCTATAAGTGCGTTTAGAATACAGTGCGTTCCTTCCTACACACTTGATTCTCTTGCTGAAATGTTTTGGAAACGTTTTTTGCGATTTTTGTCTTTTATATACTTTGTAAAATGTAGCTTGGGTCCTATGACAGATGTCAAAATGTTATTACTAGAGATGTGAAAGTGTAATAGTCTAAGTCGAGAATGAGTAATGTATAGGTTCAATGAAAATGCATGCATATATTTTAACAAAGACTATTTATTCATTCTGAATCGGATAATGGAGTACATCCTAAATCATCATCACCATCTTCGTCGTCTTCTATATCCGACTCGCTGGAACAGTCTTGGAGATTTATAATTAGTTAATTTTCTCTTATGTTGTCAAAACGAACGTCACGTTCCCAGTCTTCAATAATGAGACGTTTGGTCCTTTCCACAACACTTTTCCAGTTCTCCGGTGTAACTTTGGTGAAAGCTTCTTTTAATAAACCCATCATTTTATTTGCAGTAAACGGCGGAGTAGTATTGTTGCGTGCCGCATAGCCTAAAACAATTAAATATTCATTATTGTATTAAAAGTAAAATATGTATTACATGGTTCTTTGTTACTTAACTTTAAATAGGTAACACATTTTTTATAACTAGCTTTACCCCGGGACTTACGTCTGCATTTTTTTTTTAGATAAAAAGTAGGCTATAGTCCTTCCTGCCTTTGTTACTGCAACAAGTAAAAAATTGACAAATAAACACATTTTTTCACATCTGTAACATTAGTAAGGTTTATCAAATGAGAGGATTTTATATAAAAAAACTATAAAGATAATTAAAAAAATACGAACCCTTAATTTGAACCAATATCATTTCTATACTGTTGTATTGGCAATGATATGGAGGGAGACAGAGAACAGTATGGCCAAAGGATTTTGCCAGCTCGTCGAATATATATTTTGGACTCCCGGGTGGTTTATTTAAGTTAACGAGCCTTATTAGCTCCACCTTCAACATTGAGTCATCAGCCTCAACACCTTGATTTTGGAGCCATTCCAAAATTTCGCTCTTTCTGTTGGCTTCGGTTGGCGGTTTATCCATTTGCACGGAATGGTATGAGGCATTGTCCATCACAATAACATGGGGCTCATTTAAATTGGCTAATAACATCATGAACCACTCTTTAAATTTTTCATAATTCATTTCTTCGTGGTATTCGACAGTTTTAACAGACTTAAAAGCCAATAAACAGTTGGGCACAAACCCTTTGGCTGTCCCAGCATGACAAATAATAAGTCTTTGCCCTTTTCCTTCTGGCACCTTTGTTACGGACTTCGCAGTATTTTCATTCCATGTTTTAGAAACGCAAAACAAAAAAAAAGACGTGTGGCACTCGGGGACTGCCGCGGTAAAGCTATTGCATAGCATTTTGTATCAACTTATGCAATTATGATAATATGCCCTTTGACGTGCATTAGTTTTTTTTCTTTTTAGCTCTTTACGCTTTTCTTCTCTATCAAACGAAAATATCTAGGTATAAATAATTAGGTATAAATAGTGTAATGACACACCAAAACAAAATTATTCATTTAAAAAAAATAACGATATTAAGAAGTGATTATCGACAAATTTTACAAGTACAGCTATTCACTGTTGTACATAAATACCTATACACCTATATACTTTCTCAGAAACAGCTGCTTATGTGTTCGTCCGATTTCGGAGCAACTCGTCTCGATTCGTGCGAGCTTCGTAGAGTCTTACAATACGGCTACTCGGCACACGAACACCGTGTCGAAGACGGACGAAAAGAAACGAGCGTGAGGTTTTTTCGTTACGGAATTTCTGAATTCGGTCCTCGCGCTCAAGGCCCTCGAGACGAGCTGCTCCGAAATCGGACGAATACATAAGCAGCTGTTTATGAGAAAGTATATAGGTGTATAGGTATTTATGTACAACAGTGAATAGAAGCTATGCAATAGCTTAAAAACAAAAACAAATGACTGGTGAAGAACAAAGTTTACACGTGACGCATACAAGGCTGAAGCACTCGTACTGACGCCGGCGTCTCACCAGGGTTGCCATAACACAGCACAAATGAGTACAAGTGATATGTTAAGAATCTAAGAAAGTTGCACCCAATATATTTTAATATTACCTACTTTCAATCACAAACTCAACACGAACTACATACTATTTACAATTATTAAGGATACGTAACGTAAATCTATCAATTTTATATAATTTTATAAATTCACAACAGTACTATAATGTGTATCGATTATGCCGTACACAGTTGATTGAGTTGACCGATGTTTCCCATCACTAGTAATTTCAGCTGACACACGTAACCTTGACGGAACGGCAAGATATTTTTATCTTGCGCATATATTTAATTTATTGATGTTTGTTTTCCCAAATTATTATGTTATTATTGTGTTATATTATTGTATGATACATTTTATTTGTGAGCTATGGTGGTAACTACGAGAAATAAAATTTAGAAATGAATGATCGAAGAGAGATGCCTTTACAATGTTAAAGTCGCCCAGAAAATGTTTAAATGTCATAGGACCCAAGCTACATTTTACAAAGTATAGTACTCGAAGTTAAAATGGTCCCTTAGAGACTTTTGATCCCCACATGTAAAAGGTCCCATAGGCCCAAAAAAAAATTGGGCTTTTAGCATTTTTATTTTGCCAAAATCTGTGAATTTAGTTCAAAATGTCTTAAGAAATTAGGGAAGGTTTCCTAAGAACATTTTGCTGTAACTGCAACGATTAAAGTACCTGCCCTTACTGCCCCGTTTCAAAAAATACACCCCGCATACGTGAGTTAGCGTGTATGATAACATTTTTACTTTATCGAATTTCTCCTCTTTTCGTCAACTCATATTTAAAAGAATAATCTTATAACTTTATCAACCAATTTCAACATCCATAAAAGCACTCGCTATTTGTTGTTGTTACCAGAACACATTTGGAAAGGGTTTCGTTGACAACGTCTTGTCACCTCAGACCCCGGGCTATGATAGTTGAGGGAATAATAGTCGTAACATTGAATGATAGATAATACTCCTTGTAAATGCAAATCTTAACCCTAAGGACTGTTGTAAGTGTTTATATTAGTTTGTTTTACAAGTTATAATTGTTTTAATTAACACAATTTCATTTCAGACAGCCTCCGTGGCGTGGCGGTAGTGAACGCGGCCGCTACGCAGGAGGCGCGGGTTCGATCCCCGCTCAGTGCAAATATTTGTATTCATGCATACAAATATTTGCACTATTTGGATATTTGCATTGGTCTGGGTGTTTCTATGTATAATATGTATGTATTTACAACAAAAAGTATCTAAGTATGTATATCCGCATTCTAGATTCCATAACACAAGCTAGTTAAGCTATGCTTACCATGGATCTAGATAGCGTTGTGTGAAATGTTGTGGAATATTTATTTATTATTATTTATTTTATTATTATTTAATTTCATCGTGCCTTCGTTTTGTGTATGTGATGTAATCGGAAATTGTTATAAGTTTGCAAAGAAATAGAAAAGTTCAATGATCCTAGCGTTAATCCCAGTCGCATCCGAAGCTTTCAGCTTTCAGTCTGGGGTCCGCTTTTACCAGCTCATCTGCGGATTTAGCTGAACTTCTATATTTTTCTTAAAGCGACTGCCATCTGAACTTGCAATCCAATTGTTGGACGTTTTCGCAGTTGTAGGACGTTTGAGGGCTCCAAATACCAGTAACGACTGCCATAAATGTTCGCATGGCAACCGGGACTTACTTTAGACTTTACTACTGCTACGACACAGAGGCTGCCATTCAGGTGATGTGATGCAGTAGAAAGAGTTGAACAGCCTAAAACTGTATACCACTGGCCAACTAAATCATGTCATAATATACGGATTGGTCCAAATTGAGAAAAAAGATGTGATATAGTATCATATGTATTTGATTTCTAATTAATTTAATATCTCATATTTATGTATAAACAAATAATTCATAACCTTCATATTTTAATTTATTGAGTAATCCTATAATAAATCACAATAAAATTGGATATGATAACCTGAAAATGATTACCATAGAATTGCATTACACTGCTACACACGTGCGTACGAGTACGGAATGCTTTAATTTACCCAAGAAAACAATATCTCATTTATATTAGAATATTTTCTAACGTAAATCAAATTTAAGTGTTATTTCATTTCCTACGCACACCATACGAATAAGTAATTGAAATTTGAAACGAACTTTCGATTTTACGGACCCCATTCCTTCCGCAATGATTATGAATTTCCTTTTTGAGGGATAACGTCTTAATGTGCGTCTTTTCATGTAAAGAGACTGTAAAGGGTAATATTTTCTTATTGCTTTAATGGGTACAAAAGGGTTAAGGTAAAAGTGTGTTATATGTCTCCTATTTAATAAGATGTTCTTATGTGTTTTTTTTTTGCTTCTGTAGTGTTGCTAATGAGTACAACAATAGATATGTATTTTTGGAAACAATAAATAAAATTATTATTATTAAATTATTATTATATATTTATGTAGTTACTGCCTCAGTCTGATAAATATACAAACCATCTATAGGTAGATAAGATTTATTGTATTATATCTAAGGTTGTATACGAAGTATACATGGCCGCTTTGGCCGCGTACGAAACTATTGTTTCGTAACCAGTTACGATACAAGAAAGATCTTCATAGGATACCAGTTATTTAACAAAATCTTTTTTTATTTATACGAAACTAAGTTTCGACACAGCAAACTGGGTGATGAGTTACGATGACATAGGTACTTTATATTCTTGCAAGGTAACTCAATTTTAGATTTCAAATTATCTTCTTTAGAATTATTATTTAATATGTGAATGTCTTTTTTAGATTTATTCCATTTTCTTAGATATGTCGACCAATACACTAGTTTTTCTGAAGAGCAATTTGCAAACTTTTACAAAGTCGGTGCTATAAAACACCATTATTGTTAGTATAAAATACACACCAATATTTATCAAATTTATGTTTATTAATAAATATGTACGTGTATTATTAATAATTGATCAGATTATATCCTTATCGTGGTACCTATCATTATTTTAGTTAGAAAATACAACAATTCTTTTCCGCTTAAAAGTTACGAGGTACAAGTAGATACAAGTTCTCTTTTGAAGACGTTTACACTTTGGGAACGATTTTCATATACGTAGCAATTTCCCGGCAGAGTAGAATTTGGGCTACCCCATCTCTTGGGGTGTCGTACAAGGCGACTAAGGGATAGGGCTGATTAACATCTGACAGATATATACAACCCAGACTCAGTCACAGATGCATGGTTCGAGTCAACAGTAGTGCCCGGAATACGGCAGTAGGCTCATCCCCTATTACGTGGGACCATATAAACTGATTGGTGAAATGTAGGTGTCAATTCACCTCTACCTAACCTTTCGATAATAAAGGCGTATGTATGTAATTTTAAAGTGCAAATAAAAACAGGTGTTCAGGTGTTTCCTGGCTCAACCTCGCGTCGCAGAACTTTTTCTGTCATACTTTTGGTGGTGGTATTGTGAGACACACCAAGGGTGTGTAGCCAGTTATCTAAGAGTACAATTTATACATTTGCCGAAACTTGGTTCCGAAAAATAATGCCGGTAACGAACAAAGAAAAAAAAAGTTCTTGTTTAGTAACTGGTATTCTATGAAGATCTTTTTTTCACTGTAACTGTAACCTACAGTTTTGTACGCGGTTCAAGCGGATTACACGGTCTTTGTATACCGGTGTATACGAATGATGTTAAATTTATCAACAAAAGTCAGTTTGGCTGCAAAATTTATGATATTTTAAACAATAGAACAACCGACCAATTCTCTAAAAAATACTCATCACTCACCGAAAGTTACTGTTAATGTTCTTCGCAAAATTTACAAATTCCGGTCGGCTTGACTTGGTATAATCTTGGAGTTATTATAAAGCACCTACGGCCCAAGCGGCTGCATAACAAATTTTATTTCCTCACCAAGCGAACGTCTTTACAAAAACAGAATACGAAACTTGGGCGTTCTTCCCGAGAACCTCCCGTGAATTTATATCGTCGGCCAACAAGAAAACAAAAGTGGAGTCGCGCCAAAGGTACATTATCTTAACAAAGTACAGCAATTAGGTACACGTTCTACATCTGACTCTAATAATTTAAATATGATAAAACAAAGTAAGACGTAGCGAAGAATAAGGCGGGCCCCGGTTAACTTATTTATAAATTCTTCCTGTTTCTCGAGACGCTACGATTGAACCCTTCCCCTACATAATAATGCAATGAAAGGGGCACTCATATAAGTATCGCGGTGATAAAGGCTAATCCACCTTAAAGGAATCACTGATCCTTATTTGTTTGGATATAACTAAGTTTCAGGGGATGTACAAGGTCGACGTAGATTGAAAATTGTGATTTACTGGATCTAAACTATATATTACTTGGAAATATAGTATGACACACATCCATTGGAGATAATAAAGGGCTATACCAAGAGATCTTTGGGGCCCAAGCAAGCTCACCTACTGACCGACAGATTAGAAATTGACTAAGGTTACTTTTCGTGTTGCCAGGTCAGACAGAAGATGGTCATACTATCCGTATTATCAATGTCTAAATTAAAGAAATCCTTAAAAATTTACCATAGAATATACTTACCCCTATGCGGATTTACAAACGTAAATATATGTATAATCATAATCTCATCGACACATCATCGTAACATTGTTATAATTTTAGTTTCCTATAGTATACAAACTTTTAACAAATGACCTTGAACTTAACTACATTGTTACCTTTGTAATTGTGTATTATGTAATTAATTTATCGACTTTTCAAAGTGCTTTGCTGGGTATTCCTTCTGTACCATAGTACGCATATTTTAAGGTCTTAGTACTAGATATAATTAGTGATAGGAATCGCAATCAAGTTAAAGTAAACTGCGTTATCATTATCACACACAAAACATAACGTACTCGACCTTGAACGCTTTTTGTTACTATTGAAATCTGACCTTATATCACCGAACAAATTGAAATTCTTAAATTACTATTAGGACTAACGTCTTTATCATCGTTCATAGAAATCTCAATTTAATAAAGAGACAAAACAAAGACCTTAATACTATTATATTATTGCTCGTGATAGCATAACTTCCAAACGGTATCATTAAATCATCAGTGAGTATATCTTGCCTTGATCTTTTCTCTTAGACTATTGTAATTACATTGCAAGATTCTACAAATATCAGGAACTTGTCACGTTTATAAGTATCAGTTGCTTCATGACCCGTATGAATATAATAAACGATTCCGAATTTCGTCTAAATGCCTCTTGTTGTCACAGTACTTCAAAGAAACAGCGTGACGATATGATCGCTTTGTACTAATATCTCCAGAAATTATGCTGTAGTTATCCGCAATTCAGAGCAAGTGGCTCAAACAGCTTTGTTCATAGTTCCGCGGTACTCGTGAACAAAAACAGCCAAGTAGAGATCAATAGGCCACAATCCTCAGAGTCGGTAAGGGCGGGTAGGTATAAAATTACAGATCAAAACTCTATCGAGACGTTGGCCTTTATTCGGAGTCAGCAGAGCGCGCTATCAAAGAAAGTCTACTTAGGAGTTAGCGTCTTGGGTCGTCAAGTTTGTTGGCAAGGGTTACGGATGCGGGCAGAGGCGAGGGCGTAAGGGTACGTTTTTGAATGTAAATAGTGGCGTAGGGTCTCGTATGAATTAAATTTAAGTAATTAATGGGTGCCGCGCGGTCGCTGAAAGGTCGTCTATGTACCATTTAGATAATGTATGAAGTTTTGTTTGGGTGGCAGGGTGATCTTAATTTTTAATTGCGCCTTTATAGATAAGACTATCAACGTCTTTATTGGCGTTTAAATTCACAATGATATAAACAGTTTAATGGTTAAAGAAGAGAATCGATGTTAAAAAATTTAACTATATAAATAGTACAATTGTGAATTGCCCGCGATACTATTTTTCCTATTAATGCTGTTCCGAGCTCTGGGTCTGCTCAACCCATCTTCTCATTATGGGAATGCTTTTACCCTCTCAACCCCCGGAGGTAAACCTACGCCACAGCCTCATCGTCAGTCTATCAGCTTGCGTACCATCTTATAAGCTCGGACCGAAGATCTAATTGGTGCTCTAAAACACCCCAAAACAAAAATGACAGAATTCTTCGACTACATAATTATTACGTAATTCTATCTAATTATTAAGAAAATTCTGAGCTCAAGAGTAACAAGTATGTGTACCAATTTCATATTAATCTGCTTCGGTTCAAGGGGTCGCGTGGGTCATTTATTAATTATACCTCTAGGGCGTAAGGGTTGAAGAAGGGCGCCTATATTTTAAGACGCCGTCATCTGGCATGGTATGCGTTGTGTACACTCGGCTTAATATTTATTACTGTATGTAACTACTTGCAGCCCATTATCCTGTCCGCAAATGTGTTGGGATTATTCTTAATAGACGTTTAGTATTCGCTACATATGGACACGCGAAAGTATATTGCAGGCACAACTTTAGACGGCACAACTAAAGTAAATGGTGTAAAGTAATTTGTAAGGACTGAAACTCATTTCCTGATAAAAAAGTAACGTATAAGACAATGTGCTATACCACTAAAATATCGTCGTGATTCGTTTTGCCACTGTACACAAACAATGATATGAACAATGTAACCTAAATCAAAAGTGTTACTAATAATATAAATAATATAGCATTCTACTGTCGGAACCTTACACGAATATCGCTCCTTGAAATAAAACTACTTTTAACTGATCTATAGCGATCTATTAGGTATTACTTTATTATTTCGTTTAGAAATAACCTGACGTAGAATCCGATGTTTCGTTATATATTGCATTTATTAAAAATCTTTGGTACTGTTCAAAGATTATGCCACAATTTAAGGTCATACCGCACTTTCTGATGAGTTTATAACATTTTATCAAGAATCCACTTTTTACAGTAGATCAAAGCCTGACACCTTTACCTCTTTATCGTTAACAACCTCCGCCGGTCATTTATTTCAAATGCAGCTCAAATTATCAAACGGTATACTGTAGCGCCTTGAGCAAGTCGATGGCTCTCAAAGCTAAAGATACGTCTATGGACGGTAACACGATCAAAGTGTTCCGTACTTCGCCGTCTGTAATCGACAACGTTAAATACAGCATAAAGCCCGTTCAGACTAAAATTATATTTTCTATCCAAATCGAAATATATCTACATTGAATAAGACACTTGTACTTTTCCACAGTATTTTATTTTTGAACCTGTCTAATTTCGTCTCACGGTATTCTAATTCAATTCTCAATAACGGATTTTTAAATAAAAGTACTATTATTATAATATAAATATAACAAAACCGGAACATTCCTATTTTCCTGTGAACTAGTTTCTGGCAAAATTATACTATATATTCAAGTAAAAGTAACACAATAAAGCATTTTGTTTAAAACTACTTTTTAACTTTTTCCACCTGTTGGGGAAGTATTCTATCAAAGTCACAGCGGATCACCTTAGTGGATGTGAAACACCATTTGTTACGCGTTAAATATTCAAAGAACAAGACGGGTAAGTCTCCAGGGCCGAAAAGACCCTGACGGGCTCCGGGTTAACCCGCCAGCGCTCATGCGTCCCTAATTTCCGATTTGTCAGTTGAAGGGTTGACTGATTAGCATCTGACTTGTCACCGAGCATCATGCACCTATGTCGTTGTGTCCTCACATAAATGATTTGTGCCATCTGAAATGTAAAATTAGTAATGAGTAGATAATACAGCTGACCGTTTTAATTTTCTGATTGTCTATTGTGCTTCAAAGTTGGATTTAAAAACCTTAATATTTTTTTTACATTGCTTGGCATCAATAAACACCGAAAGAATTTAGCAAGTTGTCTAGCTAATAAATATCAACGTTACATACATATAGTAATGTAGTAAAATCTCGGGCATATGCGTGTGCTCGCAGTTGAAAACAAAGCCATTTTCCCAGGTATTTTCCTTTGGCAACACACGTACAAGTTGCAAAGTTATTAGCCATCTGATAGCGGGACAAGCAATTGAATATTTCAATGTATTAAAGTTGTTTTTGGAAGATACGACATACTTGGTTGTCTAGACATTTTTATGCAGTAAATTTTAGTTTGTAAGAATTCCGATAGGCGACTATACTTATAAACAATATCTGACCGAGTGAGTGAAGTGAATGAGAGTCTCCGTTTCGACAGGCTCGCCTATGACGGTTAGTCAGTTCCAGTCTAAAGGGCTTATTTCTTAACCGATTTACACCAAACTTAGCACACAAATGTTCTTTGGCTTAAAACTCAACTTTAGTTAAGAGATTTTTTTGAAATGAGGGAATATGGGGTATAGTTTACTGTCGCGTTATTTATGAACGGATCTTGTTGATTTTTGGTTCAAACGTGAAGGACATGATTCCGCATAGGTTGTTGTGGCAAAAAATCATGTATCGGTAAGGGTAACTTCGTTATAAATAAACTGATGTGGAAAAGGGAGGGAAGTTTATTATAGCATTGTTTTTAAGAAACCCTCGTCATTATTTTTTGTTGAAATATTCAGGATCGTTTGAGAGCCTCCGTGGCGTAGCGGTAGTAAACACGGCCGCTTCGCAGCGCGCGCGGGGAAGTTTAGCCAAATCCGTAGTTGGACTGGTAAAAGCGGACCCCAGACTCCAAGTTGAAAAGCTTCGGATGCGACTGGGATTAACGCTAGGATGAAAAAAAATCCAGCCCCTCTAGACAAGTGGCAATTCGCTAGCAGGCGTTTGATGGAATAGAATGACGAATGTATAGGATTTGACGTATTTGACATGCGTTAACGACTGTCATTTACGTCAAATCCCATACATTCGTCATTCTATTCCACCAAACGTTGGCTAGCGAATTGCCACTTGTCTAGAGGGGCAGGACTGTTTAAGATAAAAAGATACGTATCGTTTTTTAAACATTTTTTGAGGTTACTAATAAATATGGTAATAGCTGCCTGCGAAGTCTACTTTCATAGAAGAGCAGAGTAGAGTTTAATTTTAATAGTGATATGTAGTAGTTAGTATTGGTACCATGTCGTAAAGAGTGCTGCGTAATATAATAATAATATTATAGAAGTAATAACCATGTTGGCATAAATGTTTATAAGTTAAATTAAATTCTTTTATTGTTTGAAATTTTAAAGAATTGAAAAGTTCAAATCGATTTAGATTGAAAAAGGGGATGCTCAGACGGTACTTGAACTCGCGACTAGTTTCTTACAGGAGGAATGCTCTGGTGACTGATCTACTAAGGCACGTCATGAGCAATCGAAATTCTCTTACACAACCATAGAAATCGAATTATTTTGTCAGCTCTGAGACATGTATATCTCGTAAAATATGATACCTACCTATATGGTGTTGAGTAGATAATGCCCAAGGAGAAAAAAGAATAGCGTAAATCGCTTGCGTCATGGAGGGGTCCGAGCTTTCCAGCGCATTAGCTGCCAACGACACATGTGATCCGAGACGAACACCTCATGAATCTATCATTTATCATCACAGCTTAGGCTTGGAGCTTTGTCATTCCTACTTATATATATATATATATATATACGAGTATTATATTTTAATTTTATTGTTCAGTGGTGAACATAACATGAGTGACAACTAAAATAAATAAATATTTTATTATTTATTTAGTTTACTTGTTTTTTACCATTAATCTTAATAATTAATCAATACCGTTACCGTTATGGCATTAATAAAAGTAGTGAAAATAATGGTTACATTTCATCTCAAAATAAAAATATCATCTCAATACAACACAAACCTGGAAACGTGGCATATTAATTGATTTTGTAATATTTAGAAAAAGAAAGATATTGTAAGAAATATCGTAATCTCACAGATAAAACTTGAAAGAGGTTAGTAAGAGGTTTTGACAAGAAGTTAGAAGGGGTAGAGGAAATTTACTAGTACCAAGAAGAGATATAAACTATCTGATTTAGTTTCAATCATTTCAATTTCATTTTAACTTTTCCATTTTCATGTTAAAAGGCTATGTGACGTATTGTGTAGTAACATTTCAGTGTGATCAAACAATAGATGTTCAAAATTTAAACAACAGTGAGCTGTGGTGGGCTGGCGACGTATCGGCTGTCACATTACTGCGCGGCTGGTGTTATTATCAAACTTTTTGAAGGGTCTCTGGTCGCCTGAGCGACGCCGTGCGCTTGCTAGGGTATGCCGAAGAAGGTAGCATACAGTGGAATATGCTTTTGCTTATAAATATAAGTTGGAGCAATTTTTTTAACTATGCGTACAAGTTTCGATATCATAGTTCGATACCATACCAATGTTTGTCATAAAGATAATGCTGAAGCATTGCAGCAGAGGACATGCTAGAATTGCCTTTGTCATGCCATGCTGTCATATTTAGATTTCTTAACAAGAACTTCGATCAATTTATTAGTAAGCAGTAGTTAGATTAAGGATAATAATTGTCAACATTATCTTGACACTTATCTTTTTAGTGCGAGTATTTATTAAAGTCGCTCAAGATAATAATTAGAAAAACAAAATTATCACACTGCATTTTTCGATATTTTTTTTAACATTCCTTTATAGTAATCCGTTTTGCAAAAGCCCTCTCCATAGTATGAGCTCACGTCACGTCCGGTCTTAGTCTGGGCGCATATGGTAATTTCTTATTCCAATAGGAAATAGAGGCGGTCACTGGCAATAATCCATCACTGTGCGTTTGTTTGTCCGGCCGGACATGTTTTATGTCATTTTATGTATTCCTTACAGGTTTTGATAAATATTTGTTTCGCTACACTTCGGACAAGCCACGAATTGAATATCCGGAATAGTGCGGAGGGTTAACTCGTTTTGTGGTTGGCGTTGGAATGTGTTCATATTTCGTTTTTCTGTTAAAATTATATAATATGAAACGTGTTTAAAATGATAATGGTTTGTTTTAAGTCAAGTGACGTTCCCATTGAACTATTACCAGTTATGGTACACAGATAACTTGTTTTACGTTGTATGATGAATATGTTATTTTGAATGTCTGAAATGCAGTGTATGTTAAGATACGCTGGTAACTGTTAACATCCACCAAGACTTTTGGTGAGAGTCCGTTATTTGTCTTTTCCATGACAATGTCAGTCATTCACCACGACGACTTGGTCAATGTTCATTTGAGTTCATGGACACCGCGCGCCCCGACAAGGATAAATTTGGTTAGAAGGGTAAGCGGAGGAGTTGCAGAGACCTCCGCCGTACCCTTCGTTGGTTTCCTTGTGATAACTAACCCCGCGGGGCTCCTATTTTTGTCTATTTCGATTACGATAAATAACGATTTATATATGAAGGAATACCGTATTCATAATACCGGATGTTCAAAATACCGAAAGTAGAAAATCCCGAAGTACAAAATCTTGAAGTACATAATTCAGAAGTTCAAAGTCATAAAAATAAGATGTTTGGGTGGCTTCGTTTAGATGGTTATAAAAAATAACGGCGACGAACGAAGGCTATGGCGGGCGCTCTGCTACGGTCCGCTCTCGCCTTAACCTTCTAACCTTATCTATCAAATTGTGTGAGGTGGATTTTGGTATTTCATAGATTCGGGATTCGGGATTCTGAAATATGGTATTTGGATACATAACCGAAGTAAATGATTATGTTGAATTGAAAGAATTACGAAGAGTCCTCCGGCCACCTGGCTGACGACAGCCTAACGGGACTTAAAAAATCTAAGCATTAATGCCGAATAAGGAGGGCCAGCTCCGAATAGGGACAAGGCCACAGCCAAAAAAGAAGAAAGAAAGAATTACGAAGAGTGTTTTTTTTTAACACAATGTCATTTCTTAACATTCACACAAGCTGTAAATCACCTAATTTAAGATTCACTGTATCTTCACAGCAAGTATAAATTAAGAAAAATTTCGAACCATCGATTTCGACATATATCTGATCGCCATACACCGGTGCATAATTTAACACTAATTTCGGACATTCACAGTAAAAGATACATAGAATATGCGTAAATGTTAGAACTTTAATGAAACAGTATGAACGTCACTCTGAGATTTGTAATCATTATGGCACGTTCGACCGTATGTATTCTGTTTCCTATTTGCTTAAACTCGTACCTATGAAGCACTTCTCCATCCATCAATTTTTTTGGTTAAAAAGTAAGTTAAACTTAGGTGCGTGCGATTATCTTGGTAAAAATCAACAATTCAATTTACAAATGCAGACGATTTATATTATATCCGTATGTGTAGTATCCCCGTTTAATGTGCTAAGTAGCTGATTGTTGCAGATCCTTAACCGTTCATAGTGGTATTAACCGTATTCTAGTCTATAAAATAGTAATTCTAACGGGACTAAATTCATAAATATTACATTGTGGCATTGTTAAAAATAAGCGTTAGTATAGTCAACAGGGGAATTCACACTGTCTCTAGCATGACTGAATATGATATAAACATAAGCTAAAAACTGTGGTAGGTATGCTGGTCCCGCGGGCCTTGCGTCATTATACCCACGCAGCCAGGCTAAGGATCGCATGCATACAAAATCGAGCCTTATCAGTTATGCATAATGTGGAGACCCCAAAGGTGGGCAAAATATTGCAGTACCCGTAGACGACAATATTGGATAAAGGGTGATTCATTATTTTGTTTAATATGTTCAAGAATTTGTAGAAGAAAATTTGGAAACTAGGAGTATGCCAAATCATCACGGAATTAATCTTTAGTTTTAACCTGAATACGTTACTTGAAAACTGTACATTATGAAATGTGTTTTTTAACACACAATCTTTAATGATAGGCATCCGTGTTGTCACCGTAGACCTTTTCACTACTTATGCCTTTACAAACTAAGAGAATCATTTACATTAAATACATTTTTTTTTCACATCCGAGTAGCATAACTTTGAGAACGACTATACATTTCGAGTCAGACTATTTTATCACAAGTCATATTACAAAGAAAAGTTTCTTTTACGCAAGCATCCTGTAGATACAAAGACCGTATGTATCTATGTCACGCGTGTCACTCTGATGGATTTTGTTCTCTGATTCTATTATATTTTTTTATTTGGTTTTATTTGTGCGGTCGGTCATGTCCAGGAATTTGAATGTAGATATCTGCATAAGAGGACACTTTGACAGCGTCAATATACTCGTAGATGCGATGTCAGTGTTAGTTGTTATATATTTTATCACAAAAGAATGGAATTGAAGTTTCTATTTATAAATGAAATAATCCTAGATTAAAAACTTCAAAGAATTGAAGAAAATAAGACAAAATACGACTCCGCCAAAAAATTTTTTTTGGAATTTTTTTTTTTCACATGAACAGTATATTCGCAAGAGATTATCAAGCAATATAAACAAGTAAAAAATAAAGTTTTTATTTCTAACATCTCTTATATTTTTGTATTTATTAGACAACTTAGATTTGCAACAAAAAGATATGTGTAAAGTCAGCATTTAACCCCTCCAATTCTTTGAGATAAAAAGAAAAGAAAAGATAAAATAATCCTACATTTACAAAACAAAGTTACCTTTGAGATCTGACAAATGATTGCGATTACTTACAGTGTGTTTTGTGTCAAAGGCATTGCGTAAAGACGTCAAGGAGCTTAACAATAGCAGGTGTGCATCTCGTAAAAAAGATAAAAGTAATTCTTGCTGTTGACTCGTTGCTTTAAATTATAACTTCAGATCTGGTAGGTATGTTTCTTAAGGCTAGTTCAAAACTCACATGCCTTAGAGTTGCGTAGTATTATAATTAGCAGGGTAAGGCTTGAAAAGAGCAACAGGGAGCAAAAGGACTAAAAGTCACGTTAGATTGGAAAAGTGTTTGTGAGTGTGATATTTATGAGATCGTTCATAAAATTCAATCTACTCGCGTGATATGATCAGGCTCACGCCGTCCGCAATTAGTAGAAACAAATGTAAAAAAAGACGGGTTGCACTCTGGGAGTGCCGGCAGAAGTGAAAACACACAAAGACTTATTCAGGCACTCATGCATACGCATACGCACACACCCACCCACCAACACATACATATAATAAACATATAGATATATATATAGAAATATCAATAACAATACATAAATAAATACACATATTAATTAGTTTTAAATTAGTTAATTATATTCACATACTGACTCCACATCTGTCTAGATTAAGCTATAACTTTTAATAAATCCGAGAATATGTTACGCGGGAAGAGCGAGGCATTCCCATCACAAGTGTCCATGACTACTTACTGGGAAGCCCCAACAATGTATAAACTAGGATTTTTTTTTTTTTTGAAATAAATAAAAAATTTAAAGTGAAAACATTTTCTTTTTTTCTTTCTTCGTTATATATATAGAAAAAGATAAAAAAGAACATACCATACCTATAATATAGCGCTAATCATAGAACCTATCACTTTATTTACTGCTAATTTTCTGTCAGAAGAAATTAATAAATTATAAAAAGAAAAAATAATCACAAAAAATAATAAATTACAGAAAAAAAAATAATCATAAAAAGTAATAAATTACAAAAAGACAAAATAATCACCAAAAGTAATAAATTATATTAAGAAAAAACAATCACAAAAAATCCCTGAAGGCCAGGTGGTTTGAACCCGATACTATCTGAAACTATAAAGACTTACAGTCGAAGTGCTTACCGTCTAAGCTACGACGCTATCTATCGTAACTTGCAAAATAGATAGTCTGTACCTAATCTTGTATGACGTCAGTCGTCGGTTACGGTTCAAAGGTCAACTAATCCTGACACTTCCTTAACATTTTACACCCATCCAACGCCGCTAAAGAAGTTTTCACTTCAAAAATATGTACCTATACTAACAACTCAGCAGTTTATAACTTGGTTTACCAAGTATCACATTTACCTAAGTATCTTTTATATTTTCAATAGTAGGTTTATATAGTTGTTTCTTCATAATGATATCATATCTAGCTAAAAGTTAGACAGCTTAGTTATAGCACATAAGTGAAATATTGCTCTGGTACAGGCATGATATTGTGTGCTTACCTACGTAATAGTGTAATCCAACTAAATTACGAGTTACGAGCTGGAATGAGCAGAAACTTTACAGTAATATCATTGTGTAATTTTATGCTGTCATACGGCGCCGTTGCTGTGATGGCAACGTGTAAAGTTTACATAGTGAAAAGACTAGCATCTCAGTTTACACATTCCGTTATTACTTAGTTACATAATTTAGGTTATTGATAACGATTTTTCAAGGAACCCAAAATAATTGTCATTGTCACTACATGGCTCACATAATGCTAACTATGATAAATACTATCTTACTAAAATTATTCTACGATGTGTGTACGAAGTGTACAGTCGGCAAAAAAGATAAGTATACACGTTATTAAATTACTCTATTGTGTTGAGGAGTATAAATGATAATAAACCAATTTATAGTAGATATTATTATAGTTAAAGTACTAGTGTTTGCTTTCTTTAGGGTTTTAAAAAGTATAGCTGTATTTGTAATATTGCAGAGTATCATTCTATTGCTGGTCCTGTCATATTTTCACCCGTGTTATCTTCCATATGAGGATTGAATCCACAAAATTCGGTGCGGTAGTGAGAGTGACCACTTAACTTTAGCCAAGATATTTAATTTACGATTTAATGTATCACAGTTGTCTTTTTAAATTCGTGCTCCTTTAATTGTAAAACAGCTGCCTGTCTGTACTCCCTGCTGAGATCGGTTTCCAATTAACACGGGCTCTTTTCAGTCTCATTATATTTTTAATTTGGGGGAGGAATCCTAAATTAAACAGGCCGCTGTCAAAGGACATCGTTGCCACCGATTAGAGCTAAATAATTAAAGTATTCGGCCATCTTCTCAGTCGTTAGCAAGCTGAGAGACTCACCAACTTCGTAATTTTGATTTAGGTAGTACGGTACCCTAAAGTTCTTTTAACTTTCGTTGCCTGACTTCCGCGGGTGTATTTTCAATTATGTTTAATCGAAGCTCGCTACGTTATAAAGTGGAATAGGTATTTTTAGAACTGCGATGTTGATTGACATAGCATTACTCGATGAATATAAATCATACCTAGTGGATTGATATAACCGATATTGAATTTTTATTTAATTCAATAAAATTGTTATTAGCTTTTGACTAATAACAATTGACTTCAACGGTTATTAGGTTTTGCTACCTATTCAAGGCGTTAGCCTCTCACAGCGGAAAGTTATTTATCAAAATATAATTACCCTGTGCGAAGTCAAGAATCCATCATCTTAAGTGAGGTAGCTTATCATCTATATGAGTTTATAAATGTAAATTTCAATTTAGTCTAGACGCGTGAACCGAACTGGTTTGCATGCAAACACGATTTATCACTACTTCACTACTACTGGCTTAAAATTCTGAGTGCCTGGGCGAACTCATAGGCATTTTGTGAACGGAAACTCATAGATTAACTTTAACTGGAACTTAGCATATATTTTTTGCAGTACTTATTTGTTAGTACACTAATAACTTACACAGTGGAAATCATTTCTAGAATTCCAATTTTGCTTCTTTTCTTATTTCAAGTACCAATGTAATTCATCAAATGTATGTTTGATATCAGACATTTAACATGAGGTATGATTCTGTTTTATTGACAAAACACGAAAAATCGAAGTATTAATACATTTACCCGACTGCCAAGAAAGATTATATATTTCAAAAATGGATATTTTCTTAATATATTTTATATTGGATTGCTAATTACTTAATAATTTTGAAACTTCTATACCATATTAAAATTTAATATAATCTAACATCTTCACGGCACATCATAAAACATTCAGCTTCATCGCAGAGGTGTCGTTTGCGACAGTGGGTATTCAGACGGAATAAATCCGGATTCCTGGGGTCTACGGGACCCTGGGGAGTGATCCCGACAGAGATGACCGCTCTGAGGTACTCGACACTTAGATTAGACGCTCTTATTATGAAAGAGTTGCAGACGAGCAGTTTTTAATCGAACGATATCTACAGACACTTCGTAATGCAAAACGTTGCTCAATCTTTTCTATCTATAATCCACGTATAAATAAACTTATTGAAGGGAAAAAATTGCTTCTAAAATTAATTTTATAACACAGCATTATAACACAGTTAAATGTTACTTGCAAGGTACAGAATACACTTTGTCGACTTACATGAAATTCATGTTTGACTACTAGGTATGCAAAATGTTACTGCAACGTAACGAAAAAGTGCGACCGCATCTCCTTTGTTTACTGTACAACGATCACATTCGCTATCACGGCATTCTATTGCTACTGAAATCAAACGTGCTTTAAACTTTTCTACCTTTATCACCAAGCTTAAAACCTTCATGTTGAAACAGCATTAAATTAATACTTTTTAGATTTACTTTCATTACCTTTTAACTAAGGAGTTAGTAGTTGTAGCGTTAAGACGCTCGTTTGTACTCAATTTTAATGTCACAGACAAATGACGATTCGGCCTCACGGCAACTTAAGGGAAGGGGTAAGGGCAATGTTTACATTTTAATGTAAGAACACCGACACCGGTGGTGCTCGCTCGTTAGGGGGTTAATATCACGCGTTCGTCAAATTACTCTTTTTGCTTTCTCTATTAATGAACTGAGATTTCATTAAAATTTGCTCAAGTTATATTTTAGACCCTGTTTTCTTTTTTTTTTCATATTTAAGTTTATGTTTATTAATCTGTCTCAGGCGTATTTTGAGTTTTTATTTCATTTTATGTAACCTCACAATGAGGCCCAGGCAGGCGGTAATTGTATAAAAAATATAAATAATAAAAGGGAAAAAAGATTAAGTTTTACTTGAATACTATAAGTAGTCATATAGCGTTACAAATAAAATTTTAGTGGATGGTATTTTTCAATACCACTAATTTTCATTCTACTCACACTAGAGAAACTTACTGTAGCGACATATAACTCACTGTAGTCAAATATCATTATATAACAGTGAACGCTTTCCCTCATTGTTTAAATTTTACAAAAGATATCGAACGTTACCCCCAAATAAGCCAGCAATAAAACTTCAATCAGCCTACTTCAGCAATTATGATGATCATATTTCATCAAACGAGAGCCTGCAAATTTTATTAATATTGAATCCAACTCTTTTAGATAGTAGCAGTAAAAATATTAAATTGTTAGCAATAAAGGGGCTATAACAGTTTCAGTTAATATTAATCGTTTTTCTTTGTGGACCCTTCCGGCATGGCGATTTGCTTTATTTTCCCTTTTATTTGTCCTTAGGGGATAACTATGATATATTTATTATTACTACAATGCTTGGAAGACACTCACGAGATGTATTAAGATGTGCTTATTGGAACAATAAATGTTACTATTTGATTAATATGTAATATGTATGATATACGGTTTCAATATCTGTTGAGTTTGAATTGTTTATTGGGTTGAACCCATTCCCAATTGCATTTAGTTTACTAAATCGATACTCATGTACAACAGTTACCATGTTTTGAACGTGTTAACAGATTATAGCTTTCAAATAGGTAAGCTATAATCTCTTAGAAACCAAAATCTTCCTTGATAAATTGTCACAATAGAAAAATGAGCAACAAAAGTACAAAAACTAACTCGCACTCTGAAATGACACCTTTACAAATAGAAGTGAACGAAATCTCGTTTCGAAATACCGCTAACGACCAAACTGCGTTCTAATCACACCACGTCAAAAATGGATATTGGAAATTGAATTCGCAAGCCGAATTTCTTTTTTTCTCAAATGCAAAGGGCGAGGGCTTTACAAATGGCCAGATCAACTCAATAAGGGGTACGGTGACTGGTGACGTGTTTACCCGGTACCCGCAAACTGTGCAGGCACTTTTTTACATTTTTCCAAAACGTTATTTACCCTGTATCGTAAAGGCATTGTGATACCGGACAATGGTAGGGGATATATCGTGATTTTTTTAACAAACTTTTATTCTTCCTCTGCTTCGGTTTTGTTCTGTATTCAATTTTTCAATACTTTTGACAATTTGAAAACAGAATTTTGTTCGTAAAAAATCGAAGTTGAATCCTAGTCGTCGTAACAGCTATATTTATTTGGATTTTGTTTGGAAAATTTCTAGAAATTGCCAATAGAAACCAATTTTGAAGAACCATTTTTTAAGTTTGTTAACACACAGAATACAATATAAATATACACCATCTATTTCATCTATAAGTGCATATATAAAATAGATGATGCTGATAAAAGTATAAGAAATCTATTGGAATTAGATTTTCTATGACTTAATTAATGGGTCTAGGGACCAAACATCTTAAATGAGTAAATGTTTGACGTAATTTTCTCTGGAATTTAAATCATTGTACAATTTACGTCTCCGTAGGATAGTATGGACGAGAATTTAGGATCATGGGATCTTTTTAAGTTCAGTCTTCTCCTGATTTAAATTTATAACTAAGCATCTTAGCGTTAAAGTTCTTCAAAATATTCCTACAAAAGATCACCATTACACAAAACACACAATACTAATGACAATTAAGGCAATGACTTTCATTTATTATCTCTAGTAACATTGCCCCACCAGGACAGAAACGGTGTAATGTTTTGTGCGCCAAGTCCCCGTGTGCAAGGTGCTTAATGTGCCGTGAAATAATGACTGATTGCTTTCACTGACAAGCTACAGGAATCTGTGACATTCTTGCTGTGTTCTGCTATAGCTGTGCAGAATGATATTTGATATTTTGATTATTCAATTTACCTATCAATTTCGTTTGCTTTTATAGTTTAAAAAACCACGGAATCATTTACATGATTCATTGACACCTTCAATAATGGGCATATGTTATGTCTAAAACATGTATAAAACATAAACCTATATGACGAGCAACGTAGCATAAATAAGATTTTACGGTATTTTTCTCGAACTGGACACAGAGTCCTAGATGAAACTCAAAATTAATTAATTATAGCAGTATTCAAATATTTTTTTAATCTAATTCTTTCAATTTTTTAAATTAATTTATGCCTAATTAAGTATTACTATAATGCTATTTAATTTTTATCTATATTTTTGGGTTTGTACTGATAGTCTATAACCCCAAAATAAAAAATAAACTGTAGATCACCTGCTATTTTGTTAGTTTATCTTGTCTAGTCTAGTTGGTATTATGTTGCTTTAGGCAGTCCACGTAATTTGCTATTTTTGTTTGTATCATAATCATTATCATATTTCTATTTAGCCATGTATTAAATTATTATGAAATATTATGAGTCTCATTGTTTTTATAGCAGGTGACAATTAAATTAAAAAAAAGAATTTCAAAAAATATATCCGGAGTCCATCATCAGCATACTAAGTATTGGTCAAAGAATGAATTGTCAGTAAGATCTTGGACAGAAATCAGAATCGAAATATCGAAATTTGAGATGAGCTTTATCATTAACCGTCTAAGAGCGTTTTCACATTGTCCGATATCCAATATCCGACATCCTATATCGAAGGAAGTCAAATGTATGACATATGTATCTCTCTTTCACATTTCGATATCGATTATCGGAGCCAAATCCACACAAAGAGACTTAAACAGCGACTGCAAGCAATTTTCGACCTTAATGACATTTTCAGTTACGTGTCTTTTCGCATTAGTTGATGAAGCTGATCACGAACATGAGAAAAAAAAATCGATACCGTGTCATGTCAATAAGGACGAAATTTTATTTTCATCCCTAGCAACCCTAACTAGTTTTTGCTTTCGAGCAAATGGCCGTATCGGGCCAGTTTTATCGGATAAATCTATCGGATGTCGGCTATCGGCGTCCGACATCGATATCGGATATCGGATGAATGTCAAAACGCTCTAAGAACAACCTAATAAACTATCGAATACTCACTGTACCGATAGTACGGCAAAGAGAAAACTTCTGAACTGAAATCACTCCTCAAACAAATAAGAAGATTAACACAAAATCGAGGTAAAACTGTTGTCATAACCGCACCTACTGACTGAAATGTTTACAATACCTTCTTATTAAAGACAGCCCTTTGCACTTCACTTTTGGGCTTCCCATTGTAAAGGGTAAAACAGAAACCTTAAGATCAACGAATTTATCAACAGTGCTACATTATATTTTGTGGTATATTAATCGTTATTTTAACTTACAGGTTTGTCGTAATTACTAACATTTTCAAAAGTCTTGTTCGTTATAAACTAGAACTCAATACTCGCGATTCAGTGAAATTTTTCAAGGTTACATTTGAATCAGTAGGTACACTTTACGTCTTCGCGTTTTGTTTCGAGTGACCGATATTTCGGCCGTGTTATAAGGTCCATGATCACGATGTGCTGACGACCGCGGAGTTACTTGTTATTTGGCAGACCGTATCAGAGTACCTTCCTCCGCACTCGTTTCTTACACGCATCGCCATGGAAAAAAATAGAATATATCTGGTAAGTGTTACACTATTAATGTGAATAACCATATCAGTCTCAAATCATTCAAGTAGGTACACCTGACGTTATCTCTGAATTTCTTTAAGTTGCTAATTTAACTGTGAACAATTACACTATACCTAGGTATATCTACGAATCGTACGGTAGCTGATTATCAGCTAAATACTCTTAGGTTATGTTCCTTTGTATCGATAGGTTACTAAAATCACGTTACAAAAAGTTTCTGGTGCGATTTATTGATGAGCTCGAGGTCTACGTTAGTACTCTAGCAGATTTGTTAGATACAAGTATGTATCGCACCTCACATTAAGTACGGCTATTTTAGCTCTCCTTTAATATTAAAGAAGCAATAAAGTGCTTCGTCCTTACCCGTTTTCAATAAACACCTTTATCGATTATTCAGCCCGCCGTCCATACTTACAGGCTCGGAGCTCCGCCATAGACAGAGAGTTGGCAAACTAATTCACGACACAGGCATAGCTTGCGTCGGGTGGCTGTAGGTGGTCGCCAGGCGATAGCCGGTGGCCGCGGGGGTGGGGGGCGCCTCGCTCCACGGGAGGGGGGCGAGGAGTCGCGGGGCGTACTCGCGGCTGGGCGGCACCGACCAATCGTCGCGAACCACCCACCCGACCCCGCCTACCTCACCTGCGCCACACCATTAAGCCTGCTTTCCTCGTACTTTTTTCACGGACCTCGCATCCGTTCGCTGGCGCCGTCTTTATTTTATTTTCTCCTTTATGCCTCCTTTCCGACTCGCCTCCTATTTTACGCCCGCCGCTGGCGTAGGTAAGAAAAACCTTTGTGAATATGAATGCTGAGCAGGTATTACGCTCGTTAGTTACGGGTGCTGATATGTAAAGTAAATAAAGGTTCTTTTTAGCTTTCATTTTATATCGAACAGTGCTGTATGGAGAATAACGATAGAAACGTATGAAGTCCGTAATTAAAAAAAAGAGGGTCCTGAAAGCGTAACGCGACGTAGCTCACTGGCGTAAAGTTTGGTTTATGAGTCGTGTCGCGGCGGTGCGGCTCGTAATAAACTTTTAACTTCCATATCGATCCGCAAAAAGTTCCCGTCGAAAGTAATCTCGGCCAACCTTGCTCCACATTTTGTTTCAATGGCCCGACGCGGCTGGAGTCGTATGCAAGTGTCCCTACCAGGGTGAACGATCCCCACATCGATGAAGTTTAACTGAACTTGGAAAAAACTTGGTACAACTTTGTTCGCGCCGCGTGATTAGGAAGACTTAGTTTTGAAGTGAGTTGGGAACTGTTTTTTCAGTTTTGAAAGTGGGTGGCTCAGTTTATGATCCGGGTGAAAGTCACAGCGGATCGATGAACTCCGCCCGGGGTCAACTCGCTGGATCAAAGTTTGGGAGACTAATAACCGAATTTAATATGCGCCACTCGCCAGCTGCACTTTGTCTGCATATCGTTAAATCTGATAATACCACCACTAACATAAGCAAAAATTTAGCATAAGGAAGTTATAAGGGAGGATATTAGATACTAACTAATTCAATTTTCATAGTGAATGCATAATTATGTACATTGTATTCTAAGAAAAAAATCAATGTCAGTGACGTAATTTCTTTGCCTTGAATCCCAAAAGCTTGTGCTTTGTTTCATTTTACATAGGTATTGGAAGTAGCAGACTTCTCGTTCCTATTATCTCTTTCTCACCCCTTCTACGCGTACTGTCTCTAGTTTTCCAAGGTATTAAAGTACACGGTAACATTTTGCCATTAGGCGGTATTTTTTTTTAAATATTACATAAGAAACTTTTACACTGATCAGGGTTTTCATCAAATTTCTATATATATATGATGAGATGCTTGGCGAAATAAATAGAGAAACGGTATCTAATATTTGCCAACCATGGCATATTAATAATAAAACAGTCCTACCAATAAGCGAATAAATGAACATCTATTCAGGGCTACATATTCGTCTCTGAATCCAAACAAAGCCACAAAACAAAGAGTGATGAAGAAAATCGTTTGTCTGCGTGTTGCCGCAAGATGTGACTGGGACATTATCGCTAACGAGCGATCGCAATAAATAGCAACGTACGGAACGCACCACTGGAGCTACGAAATATGGAATCGCTGGACGCTTTATGAAATAGTAAATTTGGAATTATTAAGCACATTCGCTACTCCGAGTGTAAAGTTAGTAAGGAAGTAATTTAAATTTTTATTTGTATTTTAAATTGTATTCATACATTTTTAACCTTGTTTATAATACTTTGTAATTCGGTATAATAAAATGATAATGTGTGATAAGTATAATAAAAATAATAAATGTACTGTGGGGCCTCATTAAGATATTAACGGAGCTAGAGCCTCATCTGTAGGTAAGTTGGGGCACATCTGAAGCTCACTGACGCGATCAAGCTTTGGTACAAATTTTACTTTCAGGGTTGGGTGTTTTACGTTGCATTTACTTCGCTAACAGAAGTTTTATATTAACTAAAAATAATTTCTAAAACAATATTAATACAAGACTATTAATAATAACTGTACACACAATAGAGTGTAACCACGAAAGATGCTATTTCACCGTCTTTATAGAGTACCCCTCATTCCTCTTTTATCAGTTTGAAAATGTTAGAAAACAAAACTTTGGGTTACCTATTATATATATATGGTTAGTTATAAATACCGCATCATAATATGATATTATCTTCGCACATCGAAGCGGTTATACCCCTCCATAAGGCAAGTGCACCGTCCTTATGAAAAGTGTTGGACAGATAAGAAAAGTTGCGCGTTGCGTCAGTTGATTTGTGTCATTAGATTAGAGATTGCGAAGCACTCATATTATTGTGTGGTGACGCACACGATCACAGCACGAGTGTTCAATGATTTCACAGTTGAAGAGCACATCTGAGATTGGAGTTTCATTAGTTCTCCACTGTACTAATGTTATTGATACCTTGGTCTTAAAAAAAAGAACCCAGTCAAATGCGAGAGTTCCGTAAAAAAATGAATTATTGCATTGACCCAGAAGTATAATTTTTATCTAACTATTTGGTGTACATTTAAACTTAATCCGTCTATGCATTCCCGAGGAGCAGGTCTTGACGGACAGACCGACAACGAAGTGATCCTTATAAGGGTTCCGTTTTTTCGTTTGAAGTAAGAAACCCTAAAAAACAATAATTTTTCAGATTCATGTCTGCTCAATAACGATTACACATTTTGAATAACATAGAGGCATTTGTTAAGACCTTTCACAAGTTTATGAAAGCTGATCAATTATTAGTATCTAATAATAGGGGTTAAAGTATGAAATTGCCGTTTCATTGTAATAGGTACTTCGAATTGACATAGAACCTTCATGGTTTGAGATTTTTGAGTGAAACTTTTTCCACATGGTACCTATGTAGTTCTTCATTTAAAAATGTGCAACATTCGATTATCGACTTTCAGTTGTTTTTTTTATTCAGCTTAGACAAGAAAGATGGATACTTCGAAAATTCGAGTGATTTTTGAATACGAGTTCCGAGGCGGAACTAACGCGGCAGAAACAGCTCGCAATATCAATGTTGCGTTTGGAGAGGGGACTGCTAATGAACGCACCGTGCGATTTTGGTTTAAACGCTTTCGTGATGGAAACTTTGATTTGAAGAACGAACCACGAGGAAGGCCGTCCACACAGGTGAATAACAATGAATTGAAAGACATGGTGGAAGCCGATCCGAGCCAAACTACCCAGGAATTAGCTGCATGGTTTAACGTTACCTTACCAACAATATTGACTCATTTGCGTCAAATCAATAAAATAAAAAAATGTGAAAAATGGGCACCTCATGATTTGACTGATCTGCAGAAAGAAATGCGTGTTGAAACTTGTGCTGCCTTGTTGAATCGATACAGCAATGAAGGAATATTGGATCGAATTGTGACATGTGATGAAAAGTGGATTCTTTACGATAACCGTAAGCGAAAAATGCAATGGCTGACCCCAGGTGAAACGCCACAACAGTGTCCTAAAGCAAAGCTTACCAATAAAAAGGTAATGGTAACTGTTTGGTGGTCTCAGCATGGTGTTATTCACTATAGCTTTCTACGATCTGGTCAAGCAATAACGGCAGATGTCTACTGTGCCGAACTCCGAACAATGATAGCAAAACTAGCAGTGAAACAGCCCCGACTCAGAAACAGAACAGAACAGTGTTTAATGTCAAAATGTTAGATACCTCTCGTTAGATTTAAAAAAAGTTATTGATGTCATTTTACTCATTAGGTAACGTTCTTTCGATATCAGTTTAAAGTTTTTTGATATCTGTAATAGTTACGGAATAATCGCCTGGACACACTTAACGATTACACCCTGTATAGGTACTAATAATAATTTCCAACTCCGTCTCTGCACGTCTAAGACGTTCGACCGCAAGCCTCACATAGCTACAACTGTTGTTTTGAATATATTTCAATCAATTAAGGGCTAGGTGAACCCGATAGTTCCTACATAATACTTCGTTAGCCCTTTGAATATTCAGCCAATATCTTTGATGTACTGACTATCAAGTTGAAAATTATACAAGTGTAGTTAATTTGACGAAGCTGTAATAATGCATTTGAGAGGTAGTCGATTCGTAAATAGTTTCTTGGAATAAAGTTTGAGAGACGAAAATCCTTTGCATAAAATATTCTGAGATCTTTAAACGTCGAACTATCACGTGTTGGTTTGGATTAGGAAAAAAGAGAGGACGAGTGTTGGATTTTTTTGAAGTGAAAACTTCTTTAGCGGCGTTGGATGGGTAAAAAATATTAAACTTGCGTCAGGATCGTTTGACCTTTGAACCGTAACCGACGACTGACGTCATACAACATTAACAAAAGATTGTTTATTTTGTCAAGTTCGAAATGAAGCATCGTAGCTAAGCTGTAAATGCTTCGACTGTAAGTCCTTATGGTTTCAGATGTTACCGGGTTCGCACCAGGGCTTCTGACACTTTTTGTGATTATTTTTTCTTTTTGTTATTTATTACTTTTTGTGATTATTTTTTCTTTTTGTAATTCATTAATTTCTTCTGACAGAAAATTAGTGATAGGTTCTATGATTGGCGCTATATTATAGGTATGGTATAGTATGGTAAGTTCTTTTTATCTTTTTCTCTGTATATAACGAAGAAAGAAAGAATAAGTTTTCACCTATGCCGGCACTCCCGGAGTGCAACCCGACTTTTTTTTTTACTTACGTCCTAAGTCTTAGGCCTGGATCCTAGAACGACACGCAGTCCCGAATCTCGTTTTATCTGAGCACAGATTGCATAAATAGATCGACAGATTCGACAGATTGTCTGTTACTGTCAATTTGTCCTCAGATAAATCAACATTCAGAACTGAGTACCATTCAAGATACAGTCCTTAACCCTCATACGACCACTTCAGGGTTCATACAACATTTGGGTGCATCTAGAATTATATTTTAAAACGTCATCAATTTTATCAGTCTCCGTTCTTCTTGATTACCTAAATATTGTTATACCAATACAAATTTTATAATATTGTCAGTAGTGTCAAACCATAAATCTATGAAATAACTGCTCACAGTTTTCATTGACACCTGGGAAGAGACATTTAGTAGGGCTCAAAAGGGACTTGATCTGGTGAAGATGTGGCTCCGCGATAACTGTCTTACGCTTAACGTAGATAAAACAAAATATTTAACTTTTAGCTTACGTCAACCCCCAAGACATATAGACTCTCATAACCTGATTCCACATGATTGTGTCGCTAATGCTAATTGCACGTGTGCGATGCTTGAGCGTGTAAATAACATCAGGTATTTGGGTATCACTATAGATAACACCTTAAATTTTAAGGAACACATAAAGAATACATCGGCCCGTGTTCGTAAGCTCATATTTATATTTAAAAACCTAAGACATGCTGCAGACGCATCCTTGTTAAGGAACACATATCTATCCCTATGTCAATGTATAATTACATACTGTATATCGTCTTGGGGCGGAGCTTCGAAGGGTGCGCTGAAGGGTCTTGAAGTAGCCCAAAGAGCTGTTCTAAAAGTATACAGCTTTAAACCATTTCTTTTTCCCACTACCCTACTCTATCAGTCATGCCAGGTGCTAACAGTCCGTCAGCTTTTCCTTCGTAGCATACTCATGAAACAACATAGCGAATTGATATACGATAGGAATTTGCTTGATAGACGTAGAAAACATGCAGTCTCTCCCACCTATAGCCCAAAAACGTCATTTGTCTGGAGATTTTTTATATTCATTGGCCCCTATATCTATAATAAAATTAATAAGATCTTAAACATATATCCCTTAAATTCCACACAGTGTAAAAAACAGGTAAATATTTACCTCCAAAGCTTAACATACGAGCAGACTGAAGACCTTTTAAATATACCGAGCTGACACACATGCACACACTCGCTAACCGTGTGCGTTAGCGAGTGTGTGATACGCACTAACATTGACACACACACACACACACACACGCACACACACACTCACACACACACACACACACACACACACACACACACACACACACACACACACACACACACACACACGCATTTAAATTAAATTAATGTAACAGTCTGTCATTTGAAGACTTTTGTCACTTGCAAGTGGCGTTCAAAGGTATTATTGCTCGTGTACTATATAAATATACTGTTTTAATTAATGTCGCAATCCCCATCTATCTATCTAAAGCCGAGATACAGGTTTTCCACCTAGTTCGGCTGCAGATGCTCTCAATAATTATTGTGAATGTACCAAACATTGTATTTTGAACCACATGTACCTATAATATTGTATCTATAATTTAATGACCTTGTGAAATAAATAAAAAAAAAAAAAAAAAAAATACATATAGGTATCTAATACAAAATGCAACCAGATACGAATGAACCGAAGACGTATTGTTTGTACACACAAACATAGACAAACAATACAATCAATAACAATAAATAACGTTCACACAAGTTATTTGTAGTTTATAATTCATCTAATCTCTTGTAGAAGTTGTAGAGAGGTTCCAAAGGCTCCATAAGGTTCTATAAATCAAAGGGATAGTGGTGAGCTCTTCTTATTAACCATTGTCTCGGCGGTCGGGTAATTAAACGGCGTGCCTGATAACCATTATGGCGGGACGCGGGCTAGACCTTAGCTATATTGATCTAATAAATAATATGTACGCTGCAAGATTATTGGGAATAAGCTATTGAGGTAAACTGTTTACATTGTTTGGGTAGATATTTCTGTTTAGGATGGTTGTTAATCGTTCACTGAGCCTGATGTCATATTTAATACTGCTCCTTGCACATAGTCATTTTTAAATCTGAATTATTTTTAAGCATATTTATGCTAAATACTTAAATCGATTTTAAATAGAAAAAATACTTATGGCAGTTTCAAACCCCGCCTAGACCAATCCAATGTTTTCTATTCAAAGTCGAGTAATTTTAAAGTTCAATAATATTCTGTTTGCTATAAATATTTCTGTATACTAGTGTAACATGTATGTTTCGAATATCTGGATTCCCACTATGGTAATTTCTTTACATCAGGGTCAATATTAGTGTCTCACATTAATGGTAATTAATCAGTAGTAAATTAAGGAACCGAATGTATGAAAAGGAGAAAAGAGTTCATCCAATTAAATTAAATACAAATTATTCAAAATTTAAATCAAAAGCACTCTCACTGAAAAGAAAACTAAGTTTAAATGCGAAATAAACATACAAGTAAGAATTTCATAACATTTCTGAAAAGCATCGGGTCAGAGATTTCTCAAGCTGCATATTTGCAAATTACGCACGTAAAATATCCATCTACTGACGCTATCCTTGCAAAACCGCAACCGCAACACGGACCGCAGAAGATGGTAAAATCTTGCAATAAAACTTACAAGACATTCTTGTTGTGGAATGCACTCCGCCCGTTCTCGAGAATTTGCACCACTAAACGCAAGACAACTTTGAAGGCATTACTGTTGCGTATTTTAATAGAAATATCGTGGAGCATTCAGATATGTTTAAAGTTTAAATTTTGTACTATTTGAACAAAAAAAAACTTGATATCTTAAGGTTACAAAAAGTAACACATAGAAGTGTTAAAACTAATAAAATCTATACAAAAATGAAGTACACACTAAGTATATTTTTTATTATTATATTTTATTTTTAAGTATGAAAAGAGATTTTTTTTTAACTATATGAAGCCATTTTAACGTTGTGTCGTAACTGTTACAACCTTAAGGCTGAACAGCATTAGACGCTAATTGCTTTACGCAAATACCTCAGTGCGAACGGACACCGGCCAAAGTGGACGTTACGATGTTTTCACAGACCCTTTCACGACGCTTCAGGGCTGATAGAAATATTTAATGAAAATTTTATTGATAGAAGTTTTAAAAAACATTAAACAAAAGGACAATTCTTAAAAATAATAAGTCTATTACAATTATTCTTTAAAGATTAATAAAGATTAAAAAAGATTAAACATCTATGAATCTGTCTTGATTTTCTAACAAAAAAATAATAATTTAGCTAGTAATAATTTCAAAAAATCTAAATCCGACTGCGGCACTTTTGGAATTCATAAACCTTCTCAGTTTTTTTAGAAGTTACAACGGAATACAACTAACACATGAATCCCTGCTGGTTTGCCTTCCCCGCAGTCGGGTAAAAACAAAATATTATCGCAAATCTAGGATCGTTATCTTTCATCACTAACGACTCTCCTGCGCCAAAAGGAAATAAAAACATTTTTATTCGTAGTCACATTATTGGATTTATCCGATCCACCGATATCAAAATCATTGACAAGACAAAAACTTAATTTCACAACCCTAGCTGCCCCAAGATCCTCACACTATAATGGGGTACAGATTAAATGCGTTGAAGTTAGTAATGCCCCTCTAAAAGCGAATTGTAGTCGGCGGCAATGGTTTATAATATCGTTATCGTGATGTCCAGCTTAGATTAAGAGATACTTTCGTTCAGACGATGCTTTTGAGAAAGGGGGTACTCTAGTGGGGGTAGTGAGGTATTAATGGAATCACGGCGCGGTCACTTCGGCGAGGAGGCTGAATCGCTTCGCTGATTTTAAAGGATTTCCAGGAATTTGCGACTCGCTTTAAAGTACGTGTGGTGAGTTCGGACTTCGAAAAGCTTTTTGGGGTGAACTTACTCGTAATTTTGTGCCTCGGATTTTGGTGTGGCGCATATCTTTCTGCGTTCTTATTGCAGCTACTTAGTTAAAAGGTTTGAGTGGACGGTTACTCTAAATATATAAAGAGACTATATAATGTAACCACCACTGCCTTTGTAGCGTAACAGTAGTGAATACAACTACTACATATAAGAGACTGAGTTCGTTTTTCGTTGGACGGGCATCGGGTTATCTAGTATTCTTCTTCAGAAATTCTCAGCAGCGTGAGTTTAACACACGGCCCCGTTTAACCGAAATTGTTGAAATACGAAGACGATGGTTTTTATTTAGAATGTGTGTATGTTACCGGAAGAAAGCAAGATTCGCAAGTTTTTGAATATTCTAGAAAATTTATAAACTGATCGAACCTAACCTTATAAATTTCCTAGAATATTTATAAACTGCTATATCGAAGCAGTGCAGTAAGACCAGTTGTTGAAGATTTTTAAGGCTCAAATTATTCGTAACGACTGTCTTAGATGTTCGTATGGCAACCGCGACCGAGGGCTTAACCTGCTCTATGAGACACAACATTTACACTATGAGCATACAAATATTTGCACTGAGTTGGGATTGAACCCGTACTTGCGTAGCGACCGCGTTCACTACCGCTAGCCACAGAGGCTGTTAATGAATAATAATAGAATTTATTCGATTAATAATAATTGAATACCTCAGGGTTTAAAAATTACTTGTGTAGATTTTTCGTTAACCTTTGTTATAGAAAGTAACACCAACGAATATCTCAAAGCTTTAAAAAGTAAAATAGAAATCTATTAGTCAAAAACCCATATCACTCGATTGTAAATAAAACTTTGCACCGACTCGTTATTTTAGTAAATTTAGTGCAAAGAGTAGGGAATGCGAAAGGTTTTTACTGGTAAGGCAAAGTTTTGAACGCAATTTGTTAGCAGGGCGGGCAAGCGGGTCCAAATCAAACACATAGCTCCTTTGAGAGCACATCTCTAGTTATGTGGACACTCCACATCTCGTTTGTTATTTGTACTGGATTCGAATGATTTTCTTTGATTACATGTTAAGTTTAAGAATGTTTTAGGTACCAATTAATTTGATCACTAAAACATGCAATGTTCACAGTGTATTGACCTAATATTTATTGCATTCCAATTGGAGCTTCGAGTAATCAAAATTAGTATTAAAAAGACGGGTTGCACTCTGGGAGTGCCGGCAGAAGTGAAAACATTTTCTTTTTTTCTTTCTTCGTTATAAAAGATAAAAAGTATGTTGGTATGTTACCATACCATACCTATAATATAACGCTAATAATAAAACCTATCACTTATTTTCTGCTAATTTTCTGTCAGAAGAAATTAATAAATTATAAAAAGAAAAAATAATCACAAAAAATAATAAATTACAAAAAGAAAAAAATATCATAAAAAGTAATAAATTACAAAAAGAAAAAATAATCACCAAAAGTAATAAATTATAATAAGAAAAAACAATCACAAAAAATCCCTGAAGGCCAGGTGGTTTGAACCCGATACTATCTGAAACTATAAGGACTTACAGTCGACGTGCTTACCGTTTAAGCTATGACGATATCTATTGTAACTTGCAAAATACGTAGTCTGTACCTAATCTTGTATGACGTCAGTCGTCGGTTACGGTTCAAAGGTCAACTAATCCTGACGCTTCCTTAACATTTTACACCCATTCAACGCCGCTAAAGAAGTTTTCACTTCAAAAAAACGCCCAAGTGCGATTTGGACTCGCCCATGAATAGTTCCGTAGTAGTAAGTAATATAATATAAAAGTTCTTGTAGTTCGTTGTGTAACTTTAATGATTGTAAGGTAAATTGCGGTTAACGATTCATGGAGTATTAAAAAATCCACTTACTACATCTCGTTTAAACCAATTTTGGGTGAAAGTTTACATGGTAATGTATCTCATAATTCTTTTTAGTTTTATCATTCTCTTATTTTAGGAGATACAGGGGGGGGGGAGGCTCCTTTTATCACTTTGGAAGTGTCTCTCGCACAAACTATTCAGTTTAGAAAAGAGTAGTGAGTAAACCTCAATATCATTTTTGAAGACCTGATACCCCACATGTATGGGTTTGATAAAAAATAAATTACAAGTACGGGGAGCCCCCAAAATGTATTGTATTTTTTTTTTCTTTTTTTGTATGAAATTCTTAATGCTGTTTACAGAATACATCTACTTACCAAATTTCAACAGCATAGTACTTATAGTTTCGGGAAAAAGTGGCTGTGACATACGGACGAACAGACAGACAGACAGACATGACGAATCAATAAGGGTTCCGTTTTTTGTCATTTGGCTACAGAACCCTAAAAATCATAGTTTAGTTACGGAATGTCTAGTAAGATATAAATCATGTTTGTTTATCATTTAACAAAATTAATATCTACAAAATTATTTGGTCCCTGACACGGATACCATCAAAGGATGTAGTACTCCTAACTACCCTTAACTTAATAAATTTATATTCGAATATTATACTGGTATAAAAAGTAGTATTAAAAGTATTCATTTATAATGACTACCGATGAGTTTATCTCATTATCTGCTTCAGGTACACTAAAAATTCTATGTACGCCAAATGGTTACTTATCTTTTTCTATATATTTTCACTATACTCAATTTAATATGTAGTATAAATAACTAGTGTATATGCAAGAAATGTCTCGAATACAAATATTCGCGTGAAAGTTGTAGGCAGCATATGTGACGTCGTCTTCGTTAGAAAACTTGCTTGCCAAGAGTGGGCGGACTAACTCGTTTCATTCATCGTCTTATACCGTACCCGTATAAGTTTGATACTGATCTCAATATTCTTAATTTTTCTGAAATAATAAATGTTCACATGTTCACTTTTTTTGTAATGTTTTAAAATACAAAATAATTTTTAAATAAAAAAAAAACACAAAATTACTAAACAAAATATTCAGACTAAAAAGTTAAGTAAATACAAGAAATAATTCAGCAATGATGTAATCATGTAATTTAATCGATTTAGGTAGATTGGAAAAAGTGAATTTAATTATTTTACAGGATCCCTCAACACTAGTGCAGTAAAAGAATTGATATCTTATATTTATTTCTAAATAACTTCTATACTAAACTAATTTGATTTAAATGACAAAATGTGAATTTTTCTGTGGTTAGTTAACTGTCATATTTTTTAGTATTTTGGTGACGAATATATCGGTTTCCAGAGTTACGGGTTTAAGTATAAATGCAAAAGGCGAATATGAGCATTTAGTCATTTATTTTACTAAATTATCAAGAATATCCAACGGCTGTACAAGTACAATCAGTCGGCGCATTACACGAGAAGATGTCCGATGCGGCGTACGGGTGTGTCACGGCTTGCCGGGGCGGGGGGAGGGGTGGGTTTCAAATATGACATATCTGGAAGCCGTCAGCACCGCAACACTGTACCAGAACTTGGTCTGCGGCCAGCACAGATGTGTACGACTGTACACAAGTACACGAGCGACCAAAGTTTTACGGTAGCAAGGGAAAACGCCCCGGGTGAGACGCGCCTACTCTCCGACGTTATTAGCGGCCATTGAGACATGACTATTTACTTACTGGGAGCGCGATATCTCGTGTAAGGTATTGCCCAGTGGCTGTGTGCAGGTCTTTTTGTATTATATTATACACGATTACTGTTTCATTCTGTTTCGTTCTTTAAATCAGACTAAAAGTATTTTCAGGGTGCGCAATATGCGAATATTATCAATATTAAATATATTTACCTTAGTGTTGCAAGTATTATAGGCTATAATAAATATACTATCAATGAACCTGTCGCATTTGCTACTTGTATCAATTGTCGACTTCAACGATACTTTAAAAAGTGCTGTACAAATTACAATTCTTTGTAAAATGACAAAAAAAATCTGATAACATTCATACAAATCTAATTCAAACACACGGTGCAATAGTAAATGGCTAGGTCATTTCTTAAACTTCATTCAGAACTATTAATGAAGATACAATAATAAATATAAGAAAGCATAAAACAGAATAAATATTTAATAAACTAACTTTTATGAATTATTAAGGTATTTTCTTGTTTTTATAATAAGATCTATTTTTGTAGGTCTGTAAGTCGTCCGTCCAAATACAATTATGAATTCATTATTGCTTATTCCTAAAATTTAATACTCAAATAATACTTTGATAAGAGTATAAAAAATGTATATAACTTTGTAGAGCGGGATGCTCTACAAAGTTATATACAATTTTTTTATACTCTGAAGAATTTGCTATTCTACACTAATAGATATAACTAGAATTTCAATTTATTCAATGAAGACTGACTTAAAATTCACTGTAGGTACCCAGCGGACTCACTCCCCATATGACACCTTGTTTGAATCGAAAACATTCAATAAGTCCTCTCCATCTTTTATTATGCACCGAAACTTGGACGCATAGAATTTTCGTCACGTCACTATCCCGCTCAATTTTCAATAGCAAACATTTGGCCAAGTTTTCTGAAATCAAATTTAAAAATATGGATATTTTTATGTAGATTCGTCCCCTCGGTCCGGTGCGGGTGACAAGTGGGTATAGTGTATATAGCTAAAGGCGAGGTTTCCATTGTGCATGTGGTGCTATTCGATTTATTTGTTGGTATGTTGAAATATTTTACGATTCTATTTGAAAGACACACACAAATTTCGTTTAGAAAAGAGCACATACTTAATATTATAGTGTAAACTGTGTGTTTACAGAGTCGGGAGCACGAGTGTGACTCCCCTGGACCATAGGCCACGGTAATTACTTTCCATCAGGTGGACCGTGTGCATGTCTACCACCTCAGTGGTATAAAAAGTTATGATAATAGAAAATAGAAACGTGCTTTACAAAATATTCTTCCTTTTACTCTATTTTTTAAAGGTACTCATCTTTCCAAACTACATTATTTATTTTTTCCTATCGTTCCATTGTAAACAACGAGTGAAAACCTAGTGTAGTTTCTTACAAAAGTTTTTGTATAGAACCCCTAAGGAAGGACCAATGATTCGAATTTATGCTTTATGCAGTGGAAAATGATAAATTTATGTTCGTCCAGTTCCTGTAGCGATTCGACTGTAGTGGAAAATGTCCTGATTTTTATGGTTTTTATCGTTACTGCGGCACGTTTGCATAATGTCTATCATTGTCTGTCTCATTTATAGACACTTTTTAGAACTTGTCTCTTTATTGCCAAATGATTTGTAGTTTCTTCATTTTTGTAGAATTGTTAAATAAATGTCATGAACTTCGCATCTAGGTATACTGTAGTAAAATCAGTTGTTCGCTTAAGTCCCTTTAATAATAATCGACTTAAAATTTATATGCTCATTTATATGTATATTATTTTGTCCTTTATAAAACAAAACTTATTCCGATCTATTTTGACTTACAAAATAGAGAGACTTTTGTCGAAGAATACAAGTTCTAATCCTAAAATATTTGGTATCCATGAGATAAACAAATTCCAGTCGGCTGAAGACAGATGGCGCGGCGGATCACGTAGGACGAACTGCGCTCGCCTTTGCCTCAATTCAACCCTTCTTGGATAATATCTTTAAAAGTTTGCCTCAACCCGCATCCTCCCGGGGGAAAGAGATCGCTTTAAATTATTCTACCAATCAAATGTTATTAGTGAGAAATAAAAAATATATCTATATGTTTGGTAATAATGGTTGTTTACTCATAAAGCAGTGTTTTACGTTGTCAGTGATATCAAAGTATCGTCGTTTATTTGAAAGTTTGTTGAAAGTCGCTTATCTGATTCCTAATTCATAAATAAACCAATTTTCCTTTTTAATTTAGATTTTCGTATTTGTGAACATTTTATAGTTGCATTTTAATTGCAGTGTGTCTTTCGAAGTTTTCAAGTTAATGCAAAAGAATTTACGTTTGACACTTTCATGGTGTAACTTTTTGGCACCTGAAAAAAAAACCATACTAAAAAAAAAACTGACCCAATAGTAAACACTTGAAAAAATAACCTTTATTTTAAAATAGCAACTATTTGGTTTACAAGACTATTAACTTATAGATGCCTAATGGCATCTATAAGAGGCGCTCAAAAATTCGCAGCACTGTCCTAAGCAAATATTGAACTGTCGACAGTTGAAAGCAAATAATTTAAGTTGATTGAGAGGAGTTTCTTAGGATTTTTGTTAAAGGTACTGATTTTTAATGGGTGCAATATTTTATTTATTATCAATTACTAATTTTAGTATGGATGTTATAATTAATATGTTAGTTGTTGACCTACGTAGACCACTGCTGTATTTTACGACATAGTGTATAATAATTTTATTTAAAGAAGAAGTATGATATTTAAAGTAAGTGTAAAAAAGTAAGTCTTGCTTTCCATCTGCAAACGTTAATGTCCGAATGATGATGTAACAGTTAAAAAGTTGTTGCTGTAAAAGGATGCAACGACCATTCTGTAATTAATATATTTATCCTTAAAGTGTCGGCCATTGGTGCTTTTGCCTTACACGTTTTGCAAATTGAAACATTTTCCTATTATCATTTGAAATAGCTCAACAAGCTTATTTTCTTTACGCTCTGGCTAAATGCAAAAGTACAAATATACCTAACATAGAGGATTAAATTTGATAATGTTTTAATTAATATAAGAGGATTGAATATAATAAATAATAATTTATTGTCATCAGCATAAAAGTATCAATTGTTTTTTGTAATATGTACTAAATGGACTGGGAAAAGGAAAGGAATACAAGGATTCATCTTTAATGTGATAAAAGTATTCATATTGATTAAACCCTATCCTGAGGTGTGGATAATACATAAATGAATATTTAAAAATAGAATAAAAAACAATGGTTGCCTCTGTAAATTTATTATTAGTTAGTGTAGCTATGTTATTGTAGAAATCGTTTTTTTTCTAGTGGTAATTTGAAAAAAAAAGACGGGTTGCACTCTGGGAGTGCCGGTAGAAGTGAAAACATTTTCTTTTTTCTTTCTTCGTTATATACATAGAAAAAGATAAAAAAGAACATACCATAATATACCTATAATATAGTGCTAATCATAGAACCTATCACTCATTTTCTGCTAATTTTCTGTCAGAAGAAATTAATAAATTATGAAAAGAAAAAATAATCACAAAAAGTAATAAATTACAGAAAGAAAAAATAATCATAAAAAGTAATAAATTACAAAAAGAAAAAATAATCACAAAAAGTTTCAGAAGGCCAGGTGATTTAAACCCGATACTATCTGAAACTATAAGGACTTACAGTCGAAGTGCTTACCGTTTAAGCTACGACGCTATCTATGGTAACTTGCAAAATAGATAGTCTTTACCTAATCTTGTATGACGTCAGTCGTCGGTTACGGTTCAAAGGTCAACTAATCCTGACGCTTCCTTAACATTTTACACCCATCCAACGCCGCTAAAGAAGTTTTCACTTCAAAAAATGTCCGAAATTTTCCCTGCTAAAGCAATGATTATTATAATGAAATAAAGCGCATTGTCATGTAAGTATCTAACCAACTTTCAATTACTTGTTTTACTAATATTTATATTAGTTACAAAAGTGATCTTGGCAACTCTGTCGCAGTGATCTTGGTAATTACATGAATGTAATTTCCTTATTTCCACCCCATACTTAGCTGAAAATGTTAGTGCACATTGTAATAAATTAACAAACACAATCTGTACAAGAATTTACATTCAATTTTTTGTGGCTTTAAAGGTATATTTTGATAGGTTGTAGGTACTATTTTATGACAGACTGTAATAGGTACTTTTTGCCTCAACAAAATAAATAAATAAATTTGACATCAAATTGTCAGGAACCTACGCACAAATTGCTCAAAATACTCTGTAACCCGAATTTGCTTAGTTGCTTTTTACGAAATCCAATATAAGTTCAGATGATGCGAACTTCACAAACATCTCAAATTCTATTCCAAAAGGCTATCGAGTTCAAAGCAACGACTCAATTCGTTTAAGAGTATTTAATTCAAACTTAATTTCAGTGAAAAGATTATACACCACGGGGAGGATGATTGATTTAATTATTCTACTCCTTAGACGTGTCCTCTCTTATAATTACGCTTCATTACTTAAGCATCGCTTTATACTGACTAATTACTTAATAGAAGTAACGAGTTATTTCCATCCCAAAGTTGAACCTTGGAAGTGGAATGTAATCAACTTTAAACGGGGTCGGAAACGAATTATAGAGAAGAAAATAAATAAGATCGAAAGACGGCTCAGTCTTGTTTGCCTGAGCAAATTCTCTGAGTCTCTCTCCTGTGGTACATCGAAAGGTAGGCATTTCACCTAATTGAGTAATACCTCCTTTAAGCTATTCCGCCTAAATAGAATTTGATGTATAAGGCAAAATTTTGGTTGAATGTTTTGGAAACAATGTTTCCAGCCAAACATGTATCAGTAAAAAGCAAAATATTTTTTTTAAATCCCTACGCCGGTTAATTAATTAATTTTGATTTTTATTTCAACTTTTTACAGAGCATAGACATTATGTACATAACAGGCTGCCACAGTAGCGTTATTAGGGCGAACGCCCGGCGTTAACGCTACTGTAATTATATGCAGCGACCCTTGTAAGCTACTATCGTAACTAAAACTACATGGACATGTAATTTTGGAGAAAAGGGCAATATTTATTTGCTCAAAAATGGTTGCTATAGCACTTCCTGGTGAGCTATCACCGTAACACCTACCTAGAAAATGCACCAATCGAATCCTAACCTATAATTAAAAACTGCATCAAATCAGAATATTAGTTTTTTAGAAAAATGGCAACATTGATTTGTACAAATAATGTTTACTGCAACGCCCCCTGGTAAGTTGTCTCCGTAATTTCCATCTAAGATATGCACCAATTAAACCTAAACCTATAATTGAAAATTATATCTAAATCAGATTAGACGTTTTGAAGAAAAGTACACATTGCTACTTTTCTCTAAAATGACTAGTCTGATTTTGATGTGGGCATATTTGTGGACAAATATCCTCTCACTACAAACGCATATACCGTCTCCGTTCCATCGCGGGTATAAAAGACGACATTAATAAACTTTAAGATTGTTTGGAAGTCTAGTTCCAGAAAACGTGATTTTTTATTTAAAAATCACTACATAAGTAACACAGTTAAAACGTATAATATTTTTGTACCAATTCAATGCATTCAGGCAAGAACACCGTGTGTACTTGTAAAAGTAGCATAACGATACTCTCAACAACAGTAATACTAACTGACCAAACTACAAATACTAATCCAGAATCAGGATCCCAAAGATGTTCCCATTTATGCGATTACTCTGCAAATATTATCTATCTAAATTGAAATCAGCAACAATTTTAGCTCTTTTTGTTTGTTGTCTCGAAACCACCAACTATATCAACCACCAAAAACTTATAGGTATTTTAAGAAGAATGATTTCCCTACTTAACTTTAGTAACTAACTTTTGCTCTATAGCTATCATAAAAAGGTTACTTGATACTATCCATCTACGTCAAATTTTCTCCAGGGACAAAAAATATATTACTCGAACACAATTACATTATTTCACTTATTACCCGCGACATAAAACGACTGAGGCTCTGTATATTTTCAGAGACATGTCCAGTCAATAATAACATCGACGCAACTGTGATAACTCAATAAACGAGGACCGATGTGCTGTGTATAATATGACCGTCGCCATCTTAGATTTATACAGTCTTTATGAAAGTTATTCATGATTTCTTGGGGAAGATTCAATTAGGTGTATGTATACTGTTGTAGTAGGTAAACACACACATGTAGATTCTCTTTCTGCAAATTGAAATTATGCTATGAGTTTGTGTTTACCATAGAATTCGTAGGTATATATCTCTTAACTGAGGTACATATAAAAATAACCATAGTAGTAAGATCAAACAAATCTTATCTTCACCTATAATAATGGAAAAGATAACAGTAAACCGAAAAGAAAGAGTAAAGATAAAAAAGAACTGAAGCTAAATATTATGCAGAATATTCGTAGATTCGCATATTTGTTGTCATGTTCCTGTTTGTTAATAAATCTTGTAACTAGAAATATTTAGTACGTTCAATTATTCGATAGCTTTATAAATTACCAGGGTATTGTCGTATTTATCTGGTCCGTAAAATAAAATATACTGAACTACAGTTACGGTGGATCATCTCAGAAAAAATGGGTCAACGGACCCCTTTTCCTTAGGGGGCGCCATGATAAAAGTTTCCAGAAACTTTTGTTTTGAGCACCTTAGATAGAGCGCAATGTAACAAAGCGTTTTCAGAGAAAATGCGAAAAATAGCTGCATAAATGACAGTGTTTCTTTGTTTTTCTAGTTTATGGCTCCTAAAAGGTTTATGTGTCTCAGGGTAACAAGTTTTTCATTCATGGATAAACCTAGTTTATGAGAAAGAATAAAAAGACAATTGAATATTGAACTCACAGCCGTAAGGTCCCAATAACCTATTTCTAATTATCATAAAAATTGCCTTCAATTAATACCTGAAATATTCTCGATCAATTTTGTCAATCGAAATTCACTTTATTTTGAAATTGTGTTTAGGTATCATTTTCATAGTGAGTCAGCTTCTACGTAACATCATTGCTGTGAAATGGTTATATAAGTATTTTTCAAATATAAAATGATAATGAACTATTAAGAAAACAGTGCGTCAATACACAATTTTCAACGAAACTAAATAGCTTTTGTTTTAACATTCACAGAGGTCACGTAGGGTAACAAGCAATCAGTTACTTTGTATCCCTTAGCCAGTGGTTGCGCGCAAATAGGGGGCATAAATGTGAATGGATGTTAACGTGTTTTTTATGACCCACGGTCAACATATCGTTCTGTTTGCGACCGCGACCATATCTTTATTTCCCCGTTTCACCCTAAATTTTGTAGTGCCTTTTTTGTATCAGAAAGGGGAAAGTCAACATTTGCCAAATAGAGGATTACATTCGGTTTATAACAGTAGGATGTATGGGAGGGTTTTCGTCGCTGATATTCACATTTCAAATAGCAAGAATCTAGTGTGACATATGAAAACAAAAAACACAAACAAACAATAAAAATAATATACAATAAAAAAAATAACAGCTTTTGTTTGTTTTTTTGAACTTACATTTTTAATATGACGTTTGAAGTGATTTTATAGGGTCATATCGCTACCTTTGCGGCCCAAGCCAGCCTCACCAGCTAAACAACAGAAGAGGCTCTGGTACAGGCTTTCCTATTGGACTTGGGAGGTCATATGGCATTCGCTCTCGCAAAAGTCAACAAAACAATAAGACCTAACGCATGCAACTTCCTATCGCAACAGCTCTAACCCATAGTCAATTTATATGATGGAAGACATAGCGTAGATTAGTCTTCTGACTAACCTATCTATCAAGCTAATGATTAATTCAATAAAAAAACAGGCATATTTTGCATATACTGATATAATTTCTTTTTTTTGCAGGTAATTAAATCGGCATCCTGGTGATTTTTGTCTTGGATACGTGAGTACACTTTTATACTACTACAATATAACAAATGAGCAGATGACTGAACTGATCGCATATTACTGTAACCGTAAAGAGAGGCAATGCTGAGAAAAGGAAAGCCGGTCATTCTTCCAGCACACTCAAAAACCGTACAATGAAAAAAAAAAATTAAGATTGATTTTTATAACTATGCAGGTACACATAAGCAAAACTCGACTGCAAAACATAAAATCTTATTACGTTCCTCTAACAAATAAGATCACGGAAGATTGACAAAGGTAATTTATTTATGCGATTTATTGTCGCTATGAGCCCGGGGTTCAAGTCACGCGAAAGTCAATATTGGCTTGAGGTCGAACTGTTTGCACAATGATGGTGCGTTTTCTTTTATAGAATCTATTAAACGAAGACGATCACAGTTAAACGGGTTTTTAAGTCATTGGAAAACATAGGTACGTTCGTAGGTTGCCGTATAATTACACTGATATTTATGTAAATTTTGAAGAATATAAATAAAAATGAAATTAGTCTCATTTTAATGATTTATAAAAATATAGAATTATAATAATACTTATATATTATAATAATACTACTTTACCTGTAGTTGCAAAATTATAAATTTCTCATTTTTTATCTTTTATTACAGTAGACTATACACGTATCAAACTTGGCAAATCATTCTCTTTCAAAAGTGGTCTTAGCGCGAATTAATTGGTGTCAAGGAAATAAAATTCAAAGCGACTAAGCCCTTTAAAAAAAATTAAATAATACAAAATTCGAACGCGGTATCACGTTTAACCAACCTTCTCCAAACCAGTCAATTATATTATTAATAATAACTCAATTCCTAGGTAACTACTCCGTAAATTATAATGTAAAAGGAATGTGCTATGCCTTTCGATATTTTTTTGGTACAAGAATTACACATAAATATTTTTGTAACGCGAAATCCGAACAAGACAGGAGCCGGAGGCCGTTGTCATGTCGCATTACCGTGAATCGCATCGTAACTCCCGATAATCTACGTTTATTGGCTCCACTCACTGCTTTATTACCCCGAAATATTGCTAATAGCACACATGGAATGTATATCTCTACAAAATAACATAGCGTAACAGCGCAGAATAGATAAGCAATAGTGTGTTTCTGCACATTTATTGAAATAAATATCCAACATATAGTAGGACACATAATATGTGTCAGTATAGTAATATTTTTGTAGGTTTTCATGTATATGTCACCGCCAACTAGCTTAATCAGCCGTTCAATTAACTGCCTAGGCTGTTAACTAAACGGCGCCATTCAATTAACGGCCTGAATGATGTTCAGTCACTCTTCATCGTGTTGGTAACGCTGAATAAAACGATACTTTCACAAAAAAATCAAACACATATCGACGGTTAAAAGGCGACTTGATTCAAGCGCCATTTTGAGAACTTTACAGGAGAGCATTTTAAAGTTTTTTTTTTAAGAAAAAAAATCACTGTTCCTAAAGTATACAATAAAAATGTACAAATCTCCCCAACTAAAAAGCGGTATATTTTATGCTAATTTATGATTATATTATAACAAATAAAAGGTGTTTTTAAAGCAAGTTAGATGTAACTTGAGCCATTTTGCACAATTCTTTGATCAGGGCAGAAAGGTCCATGTACACAATAACGATTTATGTATTCAAAGCAAAATAGTTTATGTGTTCCTTGCTTCTTGAACAGATCAAGGATAAATGATTTAAATTACTTACCCATTTGTCAACTGTTCATGGATAAATGAGTTAAAACGCATACCTAGTTGTAACTGTTCATGGAAAAATGAGTTAAACCGCTCACCTAGTTGTAACTGTTCATGGATAAATGAGTTATACCGCTCACCTAGTTGTAACTGTTCATGGATAAATGAGTTAAACCGCTCACCTAATTGTAACTGTTCAAGGAGGAATGACTCAAATTACAGTGTTATAATAACTATTTATAGCAAATTGTTTTAATCGCAAGATTTATTTGAATCTGAATTGAGGAAAATAGCTCAAAGGTAATAAAATAAATCTCACGATGTAGGGAAAGCGAATGAAATGACACATCAATTTTAAGAAAAGTAACATAAATAGATAAAATTGGCATACTTTTAAGAACATGAGACTTTAAAATCGATTTTGTAAACCGAAACAAAATAAAACAACGCTTTATGAATCAATTTTTGTTTTATTTATTCATTTACGTAAAATTAAGTAGGTATCTGTAAACATAGGTAACATTTATAATCACTAATATAACCGACCTCGAATCCACGCGCGACACGCGTGTTGTGGATCTAAGTACCTACCCGCGTTGGTTTGTGTTCTGTTGCTTGAGATATAAATGCCATTTTTAATGCGAGGTGAAAGAAGTAAACTGATTTAAGTATGACATAAGTTTAATTATTAAATTAATATATAGGAATCAAACGTGCAGATATTTATTTTATGCATAGAGAAAATTGTTCTAAATGGCATAAACACTAAAAACTGGTCAAGGATAATTAGCACAAGTCATATACTTCCATTATACTTATTCAGGTAAGATTGATTCAAGCGACAGAGATAATGTTAAATGTTCAAGGCAAAATGATTTAAGGTGCATACATTAATAAATCTGGTTGAAGCGAAATGAATTAACGTCCATGTTAAATTATTTATGATCAAGTAAAAACAATTCAAATGTCAAAACTATTTTATTTCATCCAGGGATTAATGGTTTAAACTACAGATAGTAAGAAAAAACGTTTTTTTTGATGGGTCTATATACATGCTTCGAAAAAAACAACCAAAATTGCTACACTTGATACCTCGTAAATAGAAAAGATACCCAAATTCGTAATGGAGCCAAGCGCCAAAAAAGTGCTCAGATTAACCTCAAACCCGGCTCAAACGACGCGGAAAAATTCCACGATTCCAATGATGTATATAACTCAATATCGCCCAAAGTGGCGCTTGAATCAATTCGCCTTTTAACCGTCGATATATATATTGATGCTAGTCTATGTCAATGAGTAGAGCTATTCCTTCGTTCGCTGTGAATTAGGTCTAGTAACATACATAGACAGTAATAATCACAATAGCGTCAATCCTTTAAGCGGTCTTGTAGGTTAAGCTTTAATCACTATTGACTTTAAAACATTCGATTATTTATCTAAAATACATTTTTAAAATCATTAGCACGCATAGTCTACACAAAAAGTAGTAATGTGTTTGTACGTATTTTAATTTGAATCTATATCTTCTAATAATATAAAATTCGTGTCACAATGTTCGTTCCCATACTCCTCCGAAACGGCTCGACCGATTCTTATGAATTTTTTATGCATATTCAGTAAGTCTGAGAATCGGCTGCTATCTATTTTTCATATTTTTTTTTTTTATTTTTTATTTATTTCAAGTTATAAAATATACAATACAGGATACAAATAGCACAAAAAAACCACAGAGGTTTGTCCTTATGCTACATGAAAGCTGATTTAACAGCATTCGTTGCCAATCACATTGATGGTTCAAAAATGTTTTTTACATTATAGAAGCAAGTAACACTATTTTGCAAATTAAATTGTTAAAAGTGAAATATGTAGGTAGTACGTGATTAATGGAAACATTATTACATTATTATAATATAATAGGAACGTAAACCAGGCAAGCATCTCAATTATTTGATATTTTCTATATTGTCAAGAAATAATTTTTTTAGAATAACTTTAATATTATTCTTGGTTATTTTATTACGCAAATCTGTGGGTAGTTTATTTATTAAACGAGGAACTAAGTAGCGAGTGGTTCTTTCACCGAACGTGTTATCGGCTCGCAAAGTACATAACTTGTTTTGAGCAACGCTTCTCGTATATACAGTATGTCCAATATTTGTGGATAGGTTGGGATTAAAAAATTGTTCTTTTATTAAATTTAATTTTACTTGGAGGTGAACTGGTAGTGAATTGCAATGCTTAAAAAGTCCTAATTCGTTATTTTCGTATTTTAATTTGGTTTTCGGTGATACTATTTTCTTTAATATTCGTAATTGTAAGTTATAAATTTTGTCTAAATGTGTTTTATATGTACGACCATAGCTACTAAGGCAATACTGAACATGGGATTCTGCCAATGAGTTGTATAACATTATTTTAACCTTATACGGTATTCGTCTATTCAATATTGTAATGTTAGCCAGAAACTGTCTCAATTTTTGACATACTTGTTCTATATGGGGACTCCAATTTAGGTTAGAGTCTATTTTGAGACCTAGGTATGTATGTGAGTCGGTAAGTTCAATAGCAGGACAACAGCATGAAGAGATCGAGTGCAGGCAGTTGTGATCGTGAGCCGTTATTCTATTAGTTAGTGGGTGCTTAAGGTGGGGTGACTTAATGTGCATGAGTTTCGTTTTGTTGGGGTTGAGCACTAGACCGTTATCATGACACCATATATTTAAAGCATTGAAGTCAGATTGTAGTAGCTCACACGCTTTGTTTGGGTCCTTATCGGCAACCACTATGCACGTGTCGTCAGCAAACTGGTAACACATAGAATAACGTAGGTGATTATTCATGTCATTGACATACGTCAGAAAATGCAGAGGGCCAATTACTGAACCCTGCGCCGTACCCTCTGTTATGGCCATAGAGTCACTACGGGTATTATTGACTTTGACATGAAAGCTACGATTATGTATGTAACTGTTGCACCATCCTAGTAGGGGACCACGTATACCACAAGTTTCAAGCTTCTTTATGAGCTGTGTGTGGTTAAGGGTATCAAACGCGCGTGAAAAGTCAATAAATACTACCAACACGTGTTTTTTTTTATTCATGTGAGTATTTACTTCGTCAGTGAAGTGGGCTATTAGTTCAGTAGTACCTTTACCACGCTGAAAACCAAATTGATATGGATAAAGAACGGCCTGATTTTTATAAAAACTGTGTATTTGTTCACATACGTATTTTTCAACTATTTTATCGACAGTAGAGAGAAGAGTTATTGGTCGATAATTGTTGAAGTCATTTCGTTTACCCTTTTTGAAAACTGGCCTGACACAGCCCTGTTTCAAAGACTCTGGGTAAACCCCTGATGTAACACTGGTATTAACAAGGTTTGCTATTGCTAGTGATATATCTTTACTGATTGCTTTTATGTCGGAGATTTTGATAGCGTCGTCCCCAGGGGCTTTGTTAGAATCGAGATTTTTAATAATTTTTTCTACCTTCTCCGGTGTGGCTTTCTGAAAGTATATAGACGAATTTATGTGCTTAGAACTGTTTTCTGGATTTAGTAATTTTATCCTACAATTTGGAATAATATCTTTTACTGCTTTGTTAAAACCTTTTGCAAAACCATTGGCTATTTCTTTAGTGTTATATCCTTGTGAATCGAAGGCCTTTAATATAATTTCATCAACTGTTTGCGTTATTCGCCCCATCATTTGATTTACGATTCGGTATATTTTCTTTGTGTTTTTAAAATTGATTTCAATGTTTTTGGTATAATATAAGTTTCTGCTTTTTTCTAATAGACCGTGTACCTTATTTCTAATTTTATTATAATCCAATTTTAGCTGAACGTCTGTTGGATTTTTTTTCCACAAACTATATAATTGATCACGTTTGTCACACAACTGCTTAATATTATTGTTCATCCAAGGTATTCGAAATATTTTACGACGTTCCATATAAGTACTCTCTTTACTTGATTAATTTCGCGCATTAGTAAAGGATTTACATATAAAGTTATATATCTCGGTCGAAGATCGAATTTCATTTGTTTGAGTCCATTTAACCTTACCGAGTTCATTATAAAAAGTTTCATAATTAACATTAATTTTCGGAACACGCTGTATCTGTTTTAGATCAGAATCGCCCACACAGGTAAGAATGACCGCCCGGTGATCCGCTAGTACAATGTTCAGCGCTGCCGAGTACGGGTCTAATGTGGGGAGACGAGCAAAAATCCTGATCCGCGATAACCGACATCAACGCGGGCGGAGCCGCGAGCAACAGCTAGTCACCTAAACAATGTGAATCTAAAGACTTGATGAACCGATGACCTAGATAAAGTAAAGAGAGTAGTTGGGTGCAGGCAAGAACCTTCATTGTTATAGTCCTTGAGAGAATCATAATATAGCAGCAGTTATCTGCAGTTATCTGGTAGAAAAAAAATAAAATTATGATAGAATCAAACACCAAAATAAATAACCCTATAGACACAGCTATAGAGTTGAAATACCCATTTATAAAAATTATAATTGTGTGTTTTTGGAAGAAATTAACTTATTTAATTTTAGTTCTGCTGTCGAGAATTTGTGTCTCGATAACCGTGAGCAATATCAACCACAAACTCAACAAAGCAATTATGAATTTGATCCTATTAATCTAAAACAAAAGCCTTATAGCTGGTAGTACAATCACGATCGGGCATTATACTAAAGACAATTCATTATTAGAGAGCCGTTACACAGGCTATAATCGGTCGTTATCGCCCTTTTATAGCGAATTTTATGAGCAAAACTATTCATCCAAGAAATGTACTTGTTCTTATCTGGTTCGATCCTTTGTTAGACCTAATTAGTGATACTATTACTACTGTCTTAGAAAATGGGTAAGAGATATAATAATTATTATAGTATGTTATTGTTAATACGATTGATTTTGAACGTTGGCGATAACCAAATGTAAGGGAAGAAGGGGCTGATTTATAATAAAAGAAGTATTTACCGTTTGTGCGTGCGAAATTATCGATGTAACTTTATGTTGAGTAAATAATTTGATATTGTTTAATTAATTAAGGTATTAGACTTTGGGGTCACAAACCCGGTTTCTAATTTAATTCTCACTGTCTAATACCGCTAAAATTATGAACAAATATAATACGAATATAATAGACAACAAATCCAATATAATTTTCTGAAAGAAACCAATAAAATAATAAAATGCCCCAATAAACTGTTACGGGGTTTCCCCATTAAGTTGTAATAGTTGTTTACAGCCGCCACTCGCTGTGCGTTTATAATATATTACGACGTTGTCGGCAATAAAAAAGGGGTATGAAAAAAAATGAATAAAGCAAAAAAACCTTAAAATAAAGGCGGCTGGGAATATATACGACTTCCTGAAGGAAATAATAATGCTGTTTGCAATTCATTTGCCCCGCTACCTGGTTACCCCCGTCTTTAGAAAACAACGCGCGGTATTTCTTTTTAGCAACCCTTCCTTGGCCCGATTTTTCGCGGGAGGGTCGCGATTTTTATTTTCTAACCCTTTGCTTTGTAAAAATCAAAGGTTTAATAGCGGTGTATTTGTAAATTTATGGTAGTAATTTTTTATTGTCAATTGAAATCGAGCCTTAGAACAAGGATCACACTCAAAGTAAAGAAAAATATTAGTAGGTATACTTATTAGTCGACTTTATTATTTTTGGACAAAATTTTACAATTATTATAGAATAAGCAAAATGATAATACATGAGAATGATGAAATTAAAATAATTAAATACTATAAGGTGTATTATTATTTCCAGTATCAAATGAACATGAATTTAATATATTTAGGATCCTTATGAGCATTACTGCAATCTTTCATAGGATTGTAACATTTTCGACATTATAAAAATCTTACATTTGTCACTTACACCTCTCTCCTTTCCAGGCTTAGGGCGGACAAATGGCGTGTCGCACAAGAAAAATCAAGGCGTAACAAGGATCTGGCTTGCTTACATTTAAAAACGTAATTGTAACTAACCGCTCCCTTTTATTAATTTACCTCATTTATTCTTGCCAGCCCCATTGCAGTCCTTGTCACGTAGAAGGAGTAAAAGTAAAACCTTTTTTATAATAAAATATTCATGATTGTTACCGAGACTGTTTCGTTTTCGTATTCTGCCACTGTTTATTTGATTTCAATCTTGTTGGATTTGAGTTAGAAGTGAGTGCCCTCTAAGTAAGTCTAAATCTAACCATAGAATATGTTTATATATTTATCTACTGATGAAAAAACTTTTATGAAAATTCCTTGTTTAAAAGTAACTATAACCCTGCATTACAAAAATCTACAGAAACATAGGTAGTAGAAAACTCCATCAGAGTAAAGATACGATTGAGCATCACTGTTAGTGAATATTTAAGAAGACGTCGAGTGAGTCTCGAGAGGCTTCCGGAGTCACTTAAAATACTTGATGAGCAATCAAGTTACAGACAGAAACAATTTATTGATGAGAACTAAGAGGGAAGGAGTTTTATATTAACTTTAATTATTACATTTATAGTAGCTATTACTATTTTTCTACAGCGACATGTCCACATATATGTGACATATAAATTATAGTTAATGTAGCAATCACTATTTTTCTTTTTGATACGTGTATAAAATTATTATCTTATATTCTAGCTCTATCACATAGATTAATATCACATTCTATTATGATTTTCATTTTGAAATGAAAAATTTGCAGATAAACTGTACAAAGAAACGAAATTAAAAAAAATCAAAGCGATTGCAAAAATTAGCATCAGGGTTTCCTTTTTCAAACCGTACGCGTAGCGAGAGCTCGAGTCGGAATCGGGACGCATTCCTTCCCGTTCCGTCTCTGACGATCCTTTTTTTAAATCCCGGTAACAAGCCAATGGATCCCCACGCATTTTTCTCAGCCCTGCGGACCCCGTTCCGGAAAAAAGGCTTAGTCCGATTACACCCAAATTTACTTAACACCTACGCATTAAACCGGTTAATAAGGTATAATGTAATTTTCTTATCCGTCGGCTATTCGGATGTGCGGGACCCATTTTAATCAGATAATTGTAAAATTGGGTCTTGAAAATTTCGTTATGAAAATTGAATTCCGAATATGATTAATCGAAAATTATTGAGAATGGAATTCGTTATTATTGTTACTGTTATGTAAAGTATATATACTTTCCTCTTTGGGACAGTTGAAAGTTTTTGTTTGAAATCGAATGAATGATGATTAAGTAGTTCGTTAGTTGTACAAACATGGGCGCAGGTAAACAGGACTGGAACGGCACTGGCTCGAACTCGAGTACTCTTTTAATTAATTAAGTATATGGAATGAGTTGAGCAGTCGTACACATCTGCACTGTGCTGATTAGCTACCGAAAGGGGAGTTTTAAAGTTGCTAAGTAAACTGAAAAATGTTGTCATTAATTAACTATGTACTAATCAGAGTGGCAAGTAGTAAGGTTATATTTGAGTTAAATTTTAAACTTATAAAAGATATTTATGACTTTAAGTACTTGGATGAAAGTAAACTTGCCACCCGTATCACTCCGAACTATTTAAATAGTAATATGAGGTTAAGAATATATATAAGGTATCAAAATTAACTCTTAGACTTTGGGGGGTTGATCAGTATCGGTAACTATATCCGAAAAAAAGAAAAAAAAAGGTATATTAATTTTTCAGTCATTATTTCATATTACGCTCATGTTTGTATGATAACTCTACCATGGGGCTGCAATTTTGAATTCGGGGCCACTCGAGTCATTTATTAATTTATTTATTGATTTATATATTCACCTTAACACTAACATTACAGGATATTCTCCTAATTCGATAGTGTGACAATAATATTTGACTACTTATAAAATTTAATACATATATTCAACAAGGAAAACATAATGTTACGAGCGTGGGGGTCGGTTTAAATAGACAATGCGAAAATAACCGTTGAAGACAGATTTTATTCAGCTGCACTTCAATTACAGCAAAGCGCGTAGAACTACAAAAACTCTTCCTTACACAGTACACAGTCACTTGTATAATCGCACTGTATCGCTTCGCACACTTTATCGCTGTGATCGCTTCGAATACTAGTCGTAGACTAACTTGAGCGGAGGCTGTTAGCTCGCCTTTTATATCGGGCGCGGCCGAGTAGCGAAAGATCTGGAAAAGACAGGAACGTTCTGAAAAAGACAGGAACGTTCTGGAAGGTTCTATTAGGTCTTGTGTCTCTTTCTAGCCTGACATCTCTTTCTATTCATTCGATTCCTTCTAGAACAGTGACGTCAAGGCATGCTGTTTCTTTCTATAGTGCCGTCTCGCTCTCTCCTATGGGAATTTGGCCATTTATTGAAGTTGCCAAGCGCCGGGCGTAGCAATAACATACCTGAATAAACATTTTGTACTTTAGATATGCACAGTAAAAAATTAACACTTCTAATATAACTTAGCAAAACATCATATATTTAAAATTTATAGGCAACTATATATAAAAGAACCCTTGATACGTGCGCGTCGGCTCGTGAAACTTACCTACGAAACACCCACCAGTCATTGGCTTCCAAAAGTCAGCTGCTTACTGCAACCCATGTGCTGCACATATCGATGCGGTACGTTTAGCATACGCAATGATATCAATTTTTGAAATCTTTGCACCTGAATTTTAGAGAATTGGTTCATACAATATTTATGGATTTTTTTCCTTACACATATTTTCCGATACCAAGTAATCACACAAAGTTCCGAGACTTCATTTTGTTATACTTTATATACAACTTATAAATATAATTTAGGTCATAAAAGAAACGGCGTCAGTCAGTTAACAGGCTAGTGATAGTGAAGCTGTGGAGATCAAACCCCCGACTCCACAGTACCTAGTTCGGGTGCCGCTGCAGTCCCAAGTCGCTTCATTTTAACATTCCGAAATTCTCATATAAATTACTTTGTCAATTTTATAACTATCGCCAGTGACATAAAAAAATGAACCATGCGTATACATTTACACAGCAATGTTTATCTTCTAGTTAGGTACCGAGGTTAACTTTTGCAACAGCTTTAAAATTTACAAAATAATCGTCTGGACACTTAATGATTCCACTCTGTATAAGCTGAAACATCGTTTATGTAGCCCTACGCCAACAGATTTATTGTACGTAATCCATCTGCACGTGGATTCCACATAATGGCTGCTAATCCCAACACCACTTACATTATTACTGAAAATTTATCATACCATTACTGCAATGTGAAATCTGTTTTGTTTTTAGCGGTTCTATACCTGTATCTATATCTGTACGTAATATTTTTTTTTATCGTGTATTTATTAATATAAAATTTTGTTACTTTTATTTCAGGTTTGGTTATAATGCTTTAAAAAAGCATTCATAAGATATGTTCTAAATTTTATATCATGCAAGTAATGACAATTCATTAGCTCTGGATTGAAAGTATAGCTTATTTTATTGTTTTAAGATTTAAGTTATTTAGGTAATGCAACGGTCCCGTGGCATTTAAGTTTTATTGTGATCAAAGGGTCCAGGGGCAAATTCCGGGTTGGGCGTCAATCGGTTTTCCTAGAAATGGGCTCTGCCGTCTATAACCTCTAATTAAGAATAAGGCTAGTGTTCTTTATCAGTATAGAAATTCTTGTCACCTTTTCAAATTTGGTTACAGAAGATTACTATACAAATACATATTTGTTTGTTTGTATGTGTCGGTTTTGTATCGCCTACATCTATCATTCACCAGCTAACCCATTTTAATCATTCTAGACAATCCCAAACATAACCCAACAAAATTCGAAACTACCAACATCATCAAAGTAAATAAATTATTGAAGCCAACACAAGTCTTAAGATTGTGGGATCCTATTACAAATTCACTTTGGTCTTGTCGGGTCCAAATAATCCTGGCCATTAGGAAAATCTACCTACAGAAGGTATAGTGGTGTCGAGTAATTACATTCCCGTGGTAAACTGTCATCGGTCACTCAGAACGGTTAGTAATTAGGTTTTCGTGGTCAGTTGACCAACAAGGACCAGTCGATCCGAACGATTGATTAGACATGAAACGACCCAATTCGGATGTTTTGAATACGTTATCAGAACCGCCGGGAACATGTTATAAAGATTCAATAATGTCAGTCTGATAAATGATTTTGTTTACTAAAGTTATATAAAAAAATATTGGGAGAATTTGAGAATTTGATATTCATTATTATTATTGATTAAGTTAAAAAAATTAAAATACAAACAAGTGCAGTATAATTTCTAAAAAATATTTCTTATATTTATGTGCAATTTCCATTTAAATTCCTAACATTATTGATGGTATTTTTGTTTCGCAATAAATTTTTTTATTATTTCATACTTAAAAAACCTTTTCACCTATACAGTCCCCAGGTTATGATTATGATATGGTATTATAATTTCTCTAGTTTTACAACGTATACATAATTAAATACATCCGTCTTACACGCCAACTCGTCCCAACAAAATGATTAGTAGCTCAATTCCTGTCACAGAGGCACATGTGCTACCTCTTCTTCACTCGATCCGCGGACCTCTCTCTAATAAATCACAAGTATAAATTATTCAAATTCGTCATCGGACAACCAGATTAATTATTACCACTAGCAACACAAGGCGCCTGCGATTAACAATACGTCATCAGTAAATATGGTAACACTTATTCTACGATTTATATGGGGGAGAGTGGGGTAATGGAGACACTGTGGCAATAAATTTACGAGAAGTGATTTGGTACAAAGCAGTGGGCCCACATAGTAAGCTTGGATCGGCCAGGAACATCCATTGTGGGTCGAGCACCCGCGGAATCCGATAATGCCTTGGAGATTGTCCCGTCCTTCCTTTAACACCTTTCGATACTAACGATTATGGGAACAGTTTTCGTTACACTGAATTATATATTGATTTTAGATTATTATGATTTCAGAAAGTAAAATAAAATTTATAAACATGAAGTAAAAAGCAATTTAATTTCAGTTTCAACCATGTAGAATTTTTACTAAAAAAATTTAACTCTGCTGGTAACTTCATCAGCTGTGTAGTCATGTCACTTCAGGAGTGATTTGTACAACAAAATAATTACTTTACAAATAATTCGTTCGATTTTTGTAATTAAAATACGATATAATTGTTACAAATTAAGTTAAACTACAGTGAATTTCATTTATTTCACTCACACATTTCTTATAAACATTATCTTTTTCTTAATTGATATTGTAAAGCAATTAATATTCCAAATATACATTATGGGACTGGTCGCTGGCTCAAGTCCCACCTGAACGATCAACTTCTTCCATTTTTACATCAACTAGCTTTTTCATTTTACAAATATAAGTTAAGTTTTTTATACCAAAATAATAATCTTACAAACTGACAAAAAAAACTAAATTAGAAAATTATTCCTGGAACAATAAAATATTTATTTTTAAAGAATTAATATAATCAAATATTGGAATAATACGCAAAGCGAGATTTTAATATGTCAGTGGTGTACCAGTGCGCCGCGTGTGCACGACCCACCCACACTGAACTTAATCTATAAATCAAGAAGTGAAACTATTTAGTAATTAGATCGCATTTAGGACGGGGCACAACACCTTCCTTCGCTCCTTGAGAACGCCTCCCAAAGGGTCCGAAAGGTAGCTCCGTTGCCTTTCAAGCACCTCTTTATCGGCTAATATCCTCAGTAAATGGATCTCAAATATTTAGCCCCATAACCATTATAGCTACGATGTTATCATGTTTATTGCTTTTCGGTACACCAACTCCGCGAGAGGTTTTATATTATTACGACTAATAAATTGTTTTTATCAACAGAATTACTGTTCTGATAATAATATAATAAACAATACGGTATCATATTTTTGTTAGAAAAATTGTTTTTTGCATTATTTAGAAATAGAAATCCTCTTAGCGAAAGCGCCATTCTTTCATTCTACGAAAATGCTTTTGATGTTTGTATACTTAGTGTTTAATAAGTTGATCCTATTACAATGGGCAGGTTACGCGACGTCACAATGGAGTCGCCATCCGGGCCGCTAACAAGATTATAACTTTATTTCGTAAATTAATAAAAAGTACCGTGTGTTCCGTTTCGCCCCTACCTCCGTGCGAGCGATATTGTTAATGATTTGTGAAGCATGTCTTTTAAGCTTTTGAGCAAATATTTTATACATTTATTTTCATGTTTCTAAAATTTTATTTCAATATGTCATTTACCATTTCGTTCATATTTGTTTGTCTCAAACGTATTCATATCTAAACAAATCTAAGGACTACGAACCCACGCGATCTTGTTAGGTAACTTTTAACAAATATCTTTTCATAACATATCACCAAATCTCCAGTAACACTCAGCCATGAGTCAGACAGCCTTTTCACAGACAGTGTCATTGTTAGTATTTAGTGTAATCAAAACTATATTATATGCTACTTTTATACATATTGAATTATCTAGTTACTACTCATTTTCATTAAAAACTTTGTGAATTGTTAGCTACAAATACTATGACGCAATCCAAGTCCATATTTTTGCTTTATAGGTACCCTTTGTAACACTTGCAGCATACAAACACTGATAAACATGTAAACAGATGTTCAGACACCTAATCGATCAACACGTGTACATTATTAGATCCCCAGCACACGGAGGTAATGAGCGTAATGAGCGGACCCTCGCTCGCAGTCACGGGATTACGTACTACTGTTGCTTCCGATAAACATTATTTTGTGTATTAGCGCTGTTATGTCAGTCATGTTGGATTTTAATCACGCTTGTAGGTACATAATTATGCTTTATTGTGCACAGAAAACAGAGTAGCAGACTTTTAATAGCTATATGCTAAAAAATTTATGGCAAGAGCAGAAATACTTGCACTTGCAAATATGGCTTTGGTTATAATAATCTTGGTTCAATGCTTTCAGTCATTATACTATTGAAAAACAGACCTAGGTATAAAATTATTTTTACACTTACAAATCAACATTTTCTACCTATTCTTCAGCATTTTTTCGTGAGTCTTCAGAGATAATGATTAAATTAGGTGATTTACAAAGTACTATTTCCATTTATATTGTTTCTACAGTAAATACTGAAGATTATTGTACATTAACTTCACAATTTACCTGTTATTTAACTTCACAGTTTACAATTACCTGAATGAATTCCTACGAAAACACACTACACATCAGTAAAATATCACTTGCATCATGGTGTCTTACCTATTTGTCTATTTTCATTTCTGCGACGTTGGTATAACCAATAATGTTTCACAAAATAAGCAAGACAGCTGGCTCACAGTCGTTAGTCTTCCTTATTTCCAACATATTGTTGTTGGTCAGAAAAACTTGCTTGCCAAGAATGACAGTTAATGACCGGGCACAATAACGTAGTGTGTCGCGAGTTGAATCCGCCTGATTTCCGCCTTGCTGCGGGCTCGCCTCGTCCCGTGGGATGCAGCTCTAACACTTGAATAAGAGGGTTTGTTTATGAGGAGTTATTAGGTTTTGTATTTGGAATATAACATGTATTTACCTAAATATCCTGCCAAGTGTAATCGTCTCTTTCGCCTACGTTCAGTTTGGAGTATTGGATGCCTATTTCTAAGATATGGCTGTAAGATCAACTGCAACTCATTGACCGTAAATGGTGCCTTCATATTATCTCGTAGTCTTCATATTATATCTAGTTTGTTGATTTGGCTTATGTTTATACCCACTGTTCCTCGCTGCCCATAGCCATCGCCATAAGAACAATCCATTGTTTGTTCAATATTTTTGTAGATATATTCCTTTGTGTGTTTCAATAATATATGCGACAATCGGGACTGACAGCCTTATATATTTTTTGGGAGTTAGTATTGTGAACTTTGAAATCTCTCTTTCTATATAACGTTCTCACTCGCTCTAGGAGAATCATTTTACTATTTATAACAAGTTTCCCCTTTTCATGAACCTAATCTACATTCATTTTACATACCTAGAGATAAAGCTTGCCCAATAGATACTCACAATAGAAATCAAAGGCTGATAAGTCCAAAGGGTCACTTAATCGTGCATAAAGCATCAATTAAAACAGATACAATTTACCTGGAGACTATCATCCTATTAGCATCCCTTGCCGAGTTATGATCGCCAAATCGGCAAGATAACGTTTCGTATTTACTTTGATTCTCGTCGTTAAAAGTTCGGGGCTGACGGGCCAGTCGTTAGGGCTCCTAATGGCCACCATTTGTCTTGTCCGGCCTCTAGTTGTGCCCTGCTAATGAAATTATTGCCGTAACTATACTAAAGGTTATAAATACAGCCGTAAGGCCGGACGCCACCTTGTTTCGCACTAATGGACCGGTCAAACTGTAAACTGTGTTATCAATGAAATTACAATTAGTGAGGGATAAAAATGACGAAGGGTCGGAAGTTGCATTTGCTGCTTTTGTTTACACTGGGAAGTTGTTCAGGATATAGTTGCGATTGAAAGGGTTAAATCTCATTCGAAATAGTGCGGGTAGATTTTTATTACATTTTAGGTACTTAGGTAATTCAATATATTTTAATTCAGTGTAACAACCTATATTTTTGGGATAGTTAACCAAAAGCGAATGTTTAACTGTACCAAATATATAGGTTGTAACACCTAGTGAACAGTCGTCTCCCGTGGACACACGACACAAAAGAGCACTCGAAGTGACTATCCATCCATGTTTAAAAACTTAAAGAAATTTATCAGCTTATAAGCCAAACTCAAATCATATAGTTCTAAGTTCGCTTAGTGACTCAGACAAATCCACATTATTATAATCGCGCTTCAGAACTAAAGTTTTCCAAATATAACAATCACAACTGTAAAACGATGTGAATTAAAAATTAAGAATAAAAATCCTTTTACAATCAGGCTTTTCTTTAAACAATCTGTAGGTACTAAAACTAAAATAATAATTTTCTACAACGGTTATGCTGATTTCAAAAGCTTGTATCGTAGAATTTCTTTCTTTGTTCTCTGTTTGCGCTACAAGCTTTTGAAAACAGCACAACACCTGCACAAAATTATTATTTTCGGTTTAGGTTTTCCAACAGATTAATAAAAGAAAAGCTAGTTTTTAAAAGGTTTTTATTAATAAGTTTATTTTTCACTTTTTTGCTATAGTAAAGAAGCTCATCACGAGTAGTCTATGTTTCGTTCAGAAATTCTCATCACCACCTACTGTCTCCATCCTTAGACTAAGAATTTACCTGCCAGAAATTTGTTAAGACAAAATAAATCAGCCTAAACTCTATAGGTTTATCTTGTTAAGTTTAAGAGTTCCTATAGACATCTTCCGACCCGACTTTTAAGATAAAACAAATGACCCCAAACTAACCAATAGGTTTATTTTAGGAATTCCTATGTTCACCTACTGACCCTGTATACCATATAATACTTGATAGTTTGTTAAGACAAAATAAATGAACTCAAACTCGATAGTTTTTTCTTGTTTAGTTTACGAGTTGCTATAGAGTGCAAAGCAACAAATGAGCTCATGTGTATATTATTTAATTTAGGGTTTGCTATGGCCACCTTCCAACTCCATCATCAGACCAGCTTCGCGGTGCTATATTAATGCGTTGTCATCCAAACCAAGCTTGTACGCAAAATTTCATCAAAATCGGTTGAGGATATCGACTTCAAAATCGAGTTGTAAGATTTGGCCTGAACAAATAACATAGAGAGCAAGTTAATAAAAGCTCATAAAATAGATCTAGGTATATAAAAAATATCACATCATAATATACTCGTAGTAAAGTCAAACTTTGAAAGTATCACATCTATCGGCAGAAACCATCCCAATATCATCATATTCAGCGACAAATCGAAAAGCAATACTTTCACATAGTTTAATCAAACCAAAAAAGTAGCAACTAGCATCAATTTTCACTGGGCAACGCTGACCGTTCCCAAATGACAGTGGCTGTAAAGTTTTGCGATATGAACACAATAAAACGTATACTCTTCAGCGATTCGGAGAATGTGTCGACCAAGAATGCCAGCTGCCCGGGACAATCAAAACTTTAGCGCAATGGAATTTTCTGCTTAGTGTCCGTCGTATTGGTAAGGACAGCTCGCCTGTCTTGGACGTTAGCGGTCGGACGTACTCGCATGTACTGACTGGGGTTTGTTATGAGATAATTCATTTAGGTTGAGAATGCTATTTAATGTTATTGTAATTCGTTTCCTATTTTCTCAGTGTGATAAGATAATTATAATAATAAAAAAATTGGTTGCCTGTAAAGTCGGTATACGGGCGAAAGTTTTACGTGACAACGACTTTGAGTGGTAAAATAATTTTCGCTCTGTCTCTCTCGCTCTTAGGCGGGCTAACTGTGCCCGAGTGGAAGGGACGCGTGCCTCTCACTCGCTCTCATTGTGAGCGCATAACGTGAGCGGAGCGTAACGCAGTTTCTTGAAGTGTCACCCGGCAAACCAATTTATAAGACGTTGTCACGTCAATAATATTTCATAACGTTTCACACAACGCTATCTAGACCCATGGTAAACATAGCCTAACTAGCTTCTGTTGTGGAATCTAGAATACGTATAAACATACTTAGATACTTTTTTTGTAAATACATACATATTATACATAGAAACACCCAGCCCCATCGGCAAATATACATATTCATTCATACAAATATTTGCACTGAGCGAGGATCGAACCCGCGCCTCCTGCGTAGCGGCCGCGTTTACTACCGCCACGCTATAGAGGCTGTCAATGCTGATATCATAATTAATGATGATTTTAATCTAGTAATTTCAGTGAGCAACCGAAACATCATAAATATGATTTCATAAGAAATTATTTAGGTATAATCAAATCCTGTATATCCATTGAAATAATTAAAAATATCTGAAAGGCCGCATTTAAATACAGAATCAAATAAAATCAGACGTTTATAAAGCAAAGTGGTCACATCAAAAAAGCCACTGCAAGCAGTAGGCACGCCGCAAAGGGGATCCTTTGGATATCGAAAAGCCATTGTTCTTTTATTCCTGTGAAAAATACTCATCTCAAATGGCCTAATCTTTCTACATCAAACGAATACAAACGCTGATATTACACGCGTCATTTGAAGTCTCAAAGACATTCCTGCTGGGGAAAAATTAAAAAAATAACAGAGCATAATGGTGGATGGCTGAGTGATTTGCGGGACGCCGCTGAAGATTGTACTTAGATTAAAATTCTTTTAAAGAATGATATTATCATTTTGCTGTATGTAATATGTATAATAATGTGTAATAATGTGTAGGTAATCATTTTATAAAGTTCAAGTAAAAGGTACGTAACCTATATTATTTTTAATTTTAATAATATACATACATATAATCACGCCTTTATCCCCAGAGGGTTAGGCAGAGGTGAATTAACACCCACATTTCACCAATCTGTATTAGGTCCCACGTAATAGGGGGTGAGTCTATTGCCGTATTCCGGGCACTATTGTTGACTCGAGCCATGCATCTGAAGCTGAGTCTAGGCTGTACATATCTGTCTGATGTTAAAGTTAATCAGCCCTATCCCTTAGTCGCCTTGTACGACACCACATGGGAAGAAAAGGGGTGACCCAAATTCTACTCTGCCGGTAATCATGCGTAACAACTTCTGTTAATTGTTTCTAATTGTGCGATAATAACACAGAATATAAGTATTGTTTTTTTTTGTAAGTACATAGGTATAGTATAACGTATTCTTACACTTATGAATTCAAAATGTTACAATTCAAAAAACAGTATTGTGAGTCGAGGATACGTAATAGATCAATCCCACACTGGCTTTGTGCCTTTCCGAGTGGTTACCTTCGAATGCGTGCGAACGCTCGCAGGTTTAAGCACATTTTGTGGACCATTAGCCGACGTGAAAGAGTCTGAAAGAGCCTGTGATTATGATTGATCGCACCCACAATGCCCTTGACTTGTTGAATGGAAGCCGTCACGTGTGCACCCACCTTATTTATTGCAAAATAAGACGATTACTAAAAAATCTTGGGTTGGAATTCGATCACGTTTTATTTTCGGTACCTATTTTGAAAAATGTATGTCGTATTTTTTTGATATTCTTTTGATAAATAGACTTGCTTAAAACTTAACTAGGTACTTAAGGAAAATTCTAGAGTTCAATGAACTTTCTCGCCTAAAATTTAATTCAATACTGAAGTTATCGACGCGGCACAAGCCGGTGTTAATATAAAATATGCTCTCGTATTGGAACTCGGTCCAATGCATCTATTGTCAGCTGGGTGGCCGATAGCGGCTGCATTCGGAGCAAATCGAGAATGAACGTAGATTAACTGGCTAGAAACTTCCACTTAAGATGTTAATATCGTATTGCTAGTTTCGCTGTTATAGTAAATATGAAATGCTGTTTTGATTTCCAGAGAATGATAATCGTTTTCTAATACCTACTAGTTGGGGATTTAGATAAGTATTCATTTAAGCCTATATTAATTTACAGACAGAAATAGCTGATTGTAGAGTGATTATACTTCATAGAGGAAAGCGACTATAAAGTAGTATTGTTATTATGGCGTTTTCACATTGTCCGATATACGATGTCCGACATCCGAAATCGGAGGAAGTCAAATGTATGACATTATGTATCTCTCTTTCACATTGTCCGATCCAATATCGGTTATCACAAAGAGACTAAAACATCGACAATAAGTAATTTTCGACCTTAATGACATTTTCTTAGGTACGTTACCTTTCGCGTTAATTGATGACGCTGATCACGAATATAAGAAAAAAGAAACTCGATACCATGTCGTGTCAATAGGGTCGTAAATTGATTGCACTTTTTTCTTTTTTTTCATCCCTAGCATCCCTAACTAGTCTGTGCTTTCGTGCAAATGGCCGTATCAGGCCGATTTAATCGGATAGATGTGAAAATAGCACAAAGTGTCGGCTATCGGATTTCGGCTATCGGCGTCCGATACCGATATCGGATATCGGATGAATGTAAAAACGCTCTAATCAGTAAAAAAAACTTTTGACAGCTGTCATATTTTTTGTTACATGCGGTATCATAAGTGCTGTTTTTACTATCTTTTAGACTTTTGCGTTCATGATATACAACAATGTCACGAGGAATTAACGCGGGTACATGGTTCACCTAGTCTGAACGGAGGATACCTCTTTTGCACGTGAGGCAAATTATACTCCGTTCCTTTTCAGTTTTATCAAGAAATGCTGAATTTGTGCTACGCTCACAGCTTGTCAGTGTTTCACTACTGAACGGAGGATACCTCTTTTGCACGTGAGGCAAATTATACTCCGTTCCTTTTCAGTTTTATCAAGAAATGCTGAATTTGTGCTACGCTCACAGCTTGCCAGTGTTTCACTACTGAACGGAGGATACCTCTTTTGCACGTGAGGCAAATTATACTCCGTTCCTTTTCAGTTTTATCAAGAAATGCTGAATTTGTGCTACGCTCACAGCTTGCCAGTGTTTCACTATTGACCACAGTAGAAATATAGTAAGAATACTATAAGTACATATTGTTACGAGCGTGGGGATCGGTTTGAATAGAAAATGCGAGGACAACCGTTGAAGACAGACTTTATTCAGCTTCACTTCAATTACAGCAAAGCGCGTAGAAATTCGAAAACTCTTCCTTACACAACACACAGTCACTTGTATAATCGCACTGTATAGCTTCACACACTTTATCGCTTTGATCGCTTCGAATACTAGTCTTAGACTAACTTGAGCAGCGGCTGTTAGCTCGCCTTTTATATAGGGCGCGGCCGAGTAGCGAAAGATCGAGAAAAGACAGGTACGTTCTGAAAAAGACAGGAACTTTCTGGGAGGTTCTATTAGGTCTTGTGTCTCTTTCTATTCATTCCATTCCTTCTAGAACAGTGACGTCAAGGCATGCTGTCTCTTTCTAGCCTGACGTCTCGTTCTATTCATTCCATTCCTTCTAGAACAGTGACGTCAAGGCATGCTGTCTCTTTCTATAGTGCCGTCTCGCTCACTCCTATGGAAATTTGGCCATATATTGAAGTGGCCAAGCGCCGGGCGTAGCAATATTATAGGTTATCATTCGGATACTGATTTTTGAAAGATACTACCACGAAACCTTTTTAGTACAGAAATCTCACTAAACAATCACATCCCTAATTTCACCAACAATCCAAAAAAAAGAAATAAACAATCTCACCTAACAAATTATTCCAAGAAAAGAAAGACCTATTTGTATTGTAATTCGGTGTGACGGAAGCAATTATTTTTTATCGACACGCACGACCGAGCGGGGCTGCAGGGTGCGGGTGGCGGGGGGAGCAGGACACCGACGCATTGCACCCACGGGACCGCACAGATAGTGGAGACAAAAAAGAAGGTTTAAAGGGGAAAACTGTGTAATGGACAGTTTGAACCTAACTGTAGATGGGTGACTATTCAAGTGGTTAAAGAGAAGATCACTTTCTGAAGTGAAAACTTCTTTAGCGGCGTTGGATGGGTAAAAAGTGTTAAACTCACGTCAGGATCACGTGTTAAACTCGCGTCAGGATCACATGACCTTTGACCCGTAACCGACGACTTTGTGGGACGACATGACGTCATACAACATTCCTAGCTACAGAGTGTTTATTTTGCTATGTACGCTAAGAAGCTTCGTAGCATAGCGGTAAGCGCTTCGACTGTAAGTCCATGGTTTGAGATAGTACTGGGTTCGAACCTGGGCTTCTGACATATTTTGTGATTATTTTTTCTTTTTGTAATTCATTACTTTTTGTGATTATTTTTTCTTTTTGTAATTTATTAATTTCTTCTGACAGAATATTAGTGATAGGTTCTATGATTGGCGCTATATTATAGGTATAGTATGGTATGGTATGTTCTTTTTATCTTTTTCTCTGTATATAACGAAGAAAGAAAGAAAGAAGAAGTTTTAACTTCCGCCGACACTCCCGGAGTGCAACCTGTCTTTTATTTTAAATAACAAAACATTCGCTTTTGAATGCTGTCTAACTTATTGGAAAATGGTCGATAATGGAGTACCTTTGCCTAAAAGTAAACTGTTCACTCTGGTGGAGGACAAGGAGGACTTAAAGACGTAAAGAGCAGAATCGCAGGGATATTTTGCTATCGATTCTATTGGTATTGGCGCACATCGGGACAGGTCAATTTCCAGCAGCGGGTTGCGGTGGGCTAATTGATTGAATATTTGGTATTATTTTATTATATATTTACACAGAACCCAACGTTTCGGTTGCTTTTCAGCAGCGATAATGCGATAATATATACTATCGTACATTATCTGTATATCGAACCTCTTTTACGACCGATTCTTGTATCATGAAATTCAAGATTAGAAACAGTTTGATCAAAGTTATTCAGGTATGAACTGCGTATAAAATAGTTTCTAACAAAAATCTACCCAAATAATTCTCAGTTAAATGACTCGCCTCATAAATTCAACAAGAAATAAATACATAAACATAGCATTACTTCAGGGTTGCTATAACGTAAAAGAAAATTTTTAACAGTTAAATTCATCACAAATAAAAGTTAGTAAAAAGAACACTGCATCACTCCAAGGAAAAGAGACCGCAGACGGTGTTGTATGTATACAGCCTGAGGTCGAAGCGGGGGCGAAATGTCTTTTTTATAATCTGTTTACTTGTTTCCGCTCTTACTAGATAATCGCTTTATACTGAACACCCGCTGATGTGTTTGCACAGAAATTTAAAAATGGAACTGTGGTATTTTTGTTGAAAACAGAACTTTGATCTCTAATGTATTTTAGGAGAGGTTGTTTCTGCATGGGTGCATTCGGTATTCATTTTTTTAGTGATATGTGAACATGTTCAGTGGTTTAATTCTTTAGGTTTAATTTTATTTACAGGGATGATGAAGTTCTTGCGTTTGCATCATGTTAGATAAATTTATTGCGAACCTATTGCAAATTTTAACGTATGAAAAAATTATAACCTAATCACAGATTTTAGTGCCTACCCAAACTAAGATCTCGAGTCCATTTTAATGACCTTCAAAGGTTCTTAAGATTACATTTTGCTTTTCTTATTATGAAAACTTAGTCATCACATTTGCAATAAATATTAGGTTAATGTTCCAAATCACTTATTGGGTATTTTTGGTTGAAACAAAAAATCTGCTATTATTATATTCACTCCATATAATTTACTTTTCCACCTTTAATTTAACCTGCAGTTAAAAATACGTGAAAATAAATGATACCTATTTTGATGCAGAAAAATACGAAGCGTTTAACAAAGTTTAACTGTACATAAAATTTTATTGACCCATATATGATATAGAGAGACAATCCGAACCGAGCCGAGTTCTCGAGTCATTAGACTCGTTTTTATTACTCAATGACAATAAACATGTCGTAAGCTATTGACTGAAAACATTCGTGGAATTAGTTTCCTCCGCTCTATTCGATTATTACGATTATTGTATTCGATTATCGCGTTCGATGTGTTTATTTTTTATTGGGTGATTATGCGCTTTATTGAGTAAGTTCTGTTTTTGAAATTCGAATAAAAATGGTATTAACTAGCGGGTTTTGAGAAGTAAATGCGCTTAATTGAAACATGCCTTATATTCAAATGAACCTCAATAATATTGATGTTGAAAATATCGTTTGTAAGCTTTCCAATTCAATACATAGTTGGAAAACTTACTTATCATATTTTGTTCGAAGGAACAACATATAATTTCATTTAGCTTCCACAGACAAATATACCCTCATACTAAAACTATGATAGTTACGAATAAGAAATTTTTCATTATTGGAAACAGAAAAAAAGTTACTTATCCAATGAACTTTGGACATGAAAAAAACTGGAATACAAACACCTTTCAGTTTCTTTGAAATCTTTTTAAATTAACTTTGTACAAAAGACGTTGAAACAGCCGGACATTATTTATTGCTAACAATTTTGCTTACACAGGGAAAATATCGCTGTACATTTTTCCGTTGCCCGTGTTTCTCGAGGAACTCCTAATTTCTAATGGCCCATTTGCCACTTTGTCAATTGCTCCAATAAATCTGAGCGAGTGGCTACGCACGGCGTCTGAGTTATCGTCCCATCTCAACCTAAATGTCGCTACATTTTTTGTTTTGTTTTACAACACATCTCACAGACAATCTCACAAGTATGACAGACATATTCATGGCTAATCTATTTATATCTTAACATAGAGGCTTTTTAATATAAATTTAATTCGGATAGAAATAGCATTTTATTGAAAAAGTTAAAACCATACGTAAAACCGTCTAGACCGTCGTGATTTTTATTGCCATTTGTTAAAAATTGACGTAGACTGAAGTTGAACAACGATCAATTTTAATTAGAAAAAAATGAAATCCCAACCATTTATTGGAAATATTTTTATTAGTTTGTCTCATTCGATTTTACACAAACTGGTTAAAAGCAAAGTTAGGTCATCGTATTCTATATTCAAAATCCAACTATTGTAACTTTCAAACAGAAATTCACTAACACTCACGTGGACTGAAAAAAAATTTGTGGACACAAACAACTAAACTATAGTTTCGTTCCAGCTTTTCTGTGTATGGTGAAAAGTGCAAATACGACTGGCATTGTGAAATGACATTCGATTGTCAGTCGCATGCTCCGTGTATTTTATTTTTTATTAGATGCGCGCCCGAACTTCACCTCTTTTTTTTTTTTTTTTTTTTACGTGCGGGAAATCCCCACGGATACCCACCCCTCCGGAGCCGGAGGGGGAGGTTATGTCGGACTCGAACCGACTAAACCGCACGCCGTCTCTGGGTCGTAGTGCTAGGCCGAAGGTGAGGTTGTCATGCGACATATCCCTCGCACCCCGGCTGACCCAGGGCCATCCCTCTCGGTCTGGCCCTCCTCGGGAAGGGGGGGACCACGCGGTCCCCGACTCTACCCCGGTGTGGGGAGGCGCGCATCGTCCTACGATGCGCGCCGCCGCCGTGGCCTGCTTCTGCTAGGATGACGGGCGGCTCCACCCGTCACCCTCAGGCCCGCGCTCATGGGGGGCGGAGGTCAGTTTGCGCCCTCCGACGCCCGAGCCGCCTTCGGGCGCGTGCAGCGATGTCAGCGAGCCTTTCTCGCTCATCGCGCCGCGCCCGCTCTGCTGTCTCCTTCGCGAGCATGACCTGCTCGCAGAAAGAGGCGCTGGCCGCCCACGCATCCGCGCAGCGGACCATCGCCGCGAGCAGGGTGGAGAGCGTGAGCACTCTCACCCCCAGGGCCGCCACAAGCTCCCGCCTCGGCGTCTCAAACGCCGGGCACTCGGTGAGCGTGTGCAGCCCCGAGTCCACGCTCGCGTCGCAGTGATGGCACTCGGGCGTTGGCTCTATACCCATCAGATGCAGATACCGCCCGAAGCTACCGTGCCCGGTGATAATCTGCGTCTGACGGTACGAGAGGCTACCGTGTTGCCTCTCTAGCCACTCCCCCATGATGGGCCTTACCGCCGAGCCGTGGAGCCGGGATTTCTCGGCCCGAATATCCTCGGGCTCGGGATCGAATCCCCGCTCCCGCGCCTCCTTTCGGAACTTATATAGTGCCGAAAGGGCCCTCGCTTCCAGGATCCACGGTGGCGATCCGGCCAGGAGACTCGCCGCTTCGAAGGATATCGTGCGGTATCCCCTGATGGCCCTGGAGGCCATCGTGCTCTGCGCCGTACGGAGCAGAGGCAGGAATCTGGCCTCCAGGGTGTCCGCCCACACGGGGCACCCGTATAGGGCCATGGACCGCACGACACCCGCGTAGAGTCTCCTGCAGGAGGACTCTGGGCCCTTCAAGTTGGGCAACAACCGGCCCAAGGCATTCGCCGTGAGCACCAACTTGGGGCGCAGACTTCGGAAATGCTGTCCGAAGTCCCATCGACCATCAAGCACGAGCCCCAGGTATTTCAACCGGGGCTTGATGTCGATGGGAGTACCTCCCACTGTTAGGCTGGCTCCCGGGCCTGGCCTGCGCCGAGGGCCATGAAAGAACATGGCCTCGGACTTGTGCAGAGCCACCTCGAGACCCAGCCGCCGGATCCTGTCGACGACCTGAGCAACCGCGGTCGTGGCCCTCAGGGTCGCTTCGCGGTGCGTAGCCCCGCTCACCGACACCAGCGTGTCATCTGCGTAACACGTGACGGTGGCCCCGTACGCGAAGTCACCGTGAAGCACCCAGTCGTAACCGATGTTCCACAGGAGCGGCCCCAGGACCGACCCCTGTGGAACACCGCACGACATCTCACGCCCACCGACTCCCGTCGAACTTGGGTAGATGACGGCTCTCTCCGTCAGGTACGCCCCGACTATGCGGCGGAGGTAGAGAGGCACGTCGTGGTACACGAGTGCCTCCCTGATGCAACTCCAGGGCAAGGTGTTGAAGGCGTTGGAGATGTCCAAGGACACCGCCAACATCACCTCGCCCCGGGCAACCGCATCCCCCGCCAGAGTCCTCACGCGCATGATGGCATCCACAGTGGAACGCCACCGGCGGAACCCAAACTGGGTGTTCGCCAGGTCCGGCCCCACTCTAGAGAGATGCTCGACGAGGCGCTTGGCAATAACTCTTTCGAAGAGTTTGCCCACCTCGTCGAGCAGCACTATGGGCCGGTACCCGGACGGCTCGTCCGCCGGGCGTCCCTGCTTGCGGATGAGGACCAGTTTCCCCGTCCTCCACATCTTCGGAAACTGGCCCCGCTCCAAGCATGCGCTGAGGAACCCTCTCAGTCGGGGTGCGAGGCCGTCTTCCCCTAGAGCTAGGACCCACGCGCGGCCTGGAATGCCGTCGGGTCCCGGGGCGGTGCCTTTCTTGGCCCTAAGCCTTCGCACCGCCAGCTCTAGTTCTACCCAAGTGACCTCGGGCACTTCGTCGTCAACCACCACCCTGGGTGCCGTAGGCGACCGAGGCGGGGCGGAGCCATCTGCGGCGGAACATGTTCCGCTCGCGCCGGGAACAGGGATTCCACCACTCCTCCGAGCAGAGCCGGTTCGAGCAGGGGACAACCCCCGGCCTCCGCCACGGTCACCCGAATCTCTTCGGCCGTGATGGAGTCGTCCAGGTCCGAAATGCGCAGTTCTGCGCACTTAGTGGGCCTGGACACCCGGACGTCGGCTGCGTCCAGCGTCTCCCGCAGCTTAGCCGCAATGGCATCGGCCTTGGGACCACTGGAGGCGCCAGGGACGTGGATGAGACGGGCACCCGTTCGAGTGTGTGTCACTCGGAGGGTCCCCGCCACATCGAGGGCCCTCATATCAATGAGGCCCCTCGCCTGTTTCACCAGGTCCACGTACTGCACGCCCCTCTCCGCAGCCTCCGGTGTCATCGTTAAGACGACAGCGGTGGTACGGGGGACGCACAGCTTTTCTGACGCACCCTTCGCAGCAGCCAGGGCCTTCTTGGCCCTTTTGGCTGCCTTTTTACGGGCGTTCCGGCTTTTTTTGGCTTCGCCGACCACCTCCCAGCCCCCCGCCGGTGCGGAGCTCGTGGAGGCAGTCGGAACCGAAGCCAGGGCCGGGGCTGGGGCTGGGACTGGGGACGTCTTCCCCTTGCCCTTCCCCTTTCCCTTCCCCTTGCCCTTGCCCTTGGCTTGGGCGTTCCCGGCCGACGCGGCGACAGTGGCCGGAGCAGCAGGCGCAGTGGGCACGCTGCGGGCCGACTCCTGCGAGGTCCCCGCCGTCACTGCACGGTTGGAGCCCCGCTTTACCGCTCCGGCATAGCCCCCACTCGGCGGCGCCAGGGGCGGACGACGGATGGAGTCCATAATGGCCTCCAGACAACTCCGCGTCCACTCCTCGTGCGCCGCCTGCCGCTTTTCCATGGCGGCCATCGTCGCCATGCAGGCCTCCACCGGGTTGGTGGGCCCCATATGCGCCGGTGGCGGCGGGACCGGTAGGCGCGGCGGGGCCGGCAGACGCGGTGGTAGACGCGGCGGTAGACGCGGCGGTAGACGCGGCGGCGACGGCGGCGGGACCGGCAAACGCGCCGGTACAGGCGGCGGCGCCGGCGACACCGGCTGCGCCGGGGGCGGCAATCTCGGCCGCAGCGGCGACCTCGATCGCACCGGCGGCAACGGCGGCACCAAAGATGGCTCCTGCCTTCGCCGTGCCGTGCGGGTCACGCGCTCGTCCGGCAGTTGAGCACTCACCGCGATGGCCTCGTGGAGCGCTGCCACTTCAGCGGCCATCTTGGCCATCTCGCTGCGGTACTCCGCCGCCTGCCGCTCAGTCTCCTCGAGCACTGCAGCCTGCCTCCTACTGAGCTCAGCCCGCTCTAGCTGCGCGCTGGCCAGCTCCGCCCTGAGCAGGTTGTAGTGCTCGATGAGGCGCAACGTCGTCCGCATGAGCCGGTTCTCCTCCGGCTTCATGGCCCCGGTCTGGGCCTTAGCCAGACCTTTAAGGGCCTCCATCACCTCTGTGGCGGGCGCCGCCGAGGTGGAGGAACTCGGCGGCGCCACCACATCCTCCGGGACAGAGGCCCGTGAGGGATGGGCTTGAGGGGCACCCTTCTGGCCACCCCGCGCCTTTTGGCGGCTGACCGCCACCAGCTTGGGCGGGGGGAGGGCGCAGCAGCTCGTCACCACTATGACTGCTGCTGGCGCTAGAGGACGGGGCGGCGAGCGTGGACTCGGCATCCGACTCCGTCTTCAGTCGGGGAGGGACTTTTTTGCGGGCGTTCCTCTTCCGCCGCAAGGATTTTCGGGTCCGTAGACCCACCGGGCTTCTGTCCCGGCTATCAGCGGTGTCGAAATACTCCGACACCGCCTGGGACGCGACCTCCGCGTCGTGGTGCTGCGCGACCTCCGCGCAGTCTGTTTCACTAGGTTGGGGGGTTTTTGGTTTGGTTTTATTGAGTTCTTCCATGATGTCCCACGAGTAGAACCGCTCTAATTACACTTCCTGGGTGACGGCCATTCTAGGAAGCGGGGTACATACTGTGGAGGTCCCCAGGTATCCACAGGTTTTAAGCGACTTCGCTGTCGGGTTTTCAGACTTTTCCTTGTCGCGGGCCGGCCAATTAAGGCAAGCCCCACCGCCTCCAGGATATCGGCGTTCCCGAGTGTGGCTAGCACTCAGGTCGTTGTCGATATCTCGGAGGTTACGCGATGCGGGGGAGTAGCCAACTCTCCCAACGCCGACGGTGGCACGAATGCCCGTCAGCCCCTGCGCGAGCAGTGGGCCGACCCGTCCCCGGATCCTACGGATCCCGTCGCCTCTCCCATGTCTCCTCTGCTAAAGCAGAGGGGTACCGGGAGCGACGGCTAGCCCTGAAAAGGGCTGTTGAGGTGGGAGGAACCCTACGGATCCCTCCCCGCGGGCCTTGCAGGCCCGCCATACCACGACCCCCTCGTGCAATGGGGTCAGCTAGCCCTTAAAAGGGCTGTTGGAATGGAAGGGTGTCCTACGGACCCCTTCCCGCGGGCCTTGAAGGCCCACCATCCCACGACCTCCTCGTGAGGTCAGCCGTTGGGTTATTTGTCAACGGCCAACAGAACTCCCAAGGTAGGAGTCTGTTAGCCGTTGTCCAGGGTGCACCAGCCCCCCCGCTTCCGCTCCCCAGGACCGTGGTCCAAAGGGGGAAGAAACGGAGAGACCGACGTGGAGGTTACCCAACGAGCACCCCCCGAACTTCACCTCAGTGCAATTATAGCACCTTACCCCTAGGAAACATAATAAAAGAATTAAGCGATTTGGTGTAGTCCTTCGGAGGTTATGCGTGAACAGGCATTACACAACATTCATAAAAAAAAAGACGGGTTGCACTCTGGGAGTGCCGGCAGAAGTGAAAACTTTTTCTTTCTTTCTTTCTTCGTTATATACATAGAAAAAGATAAAAAGAACATACCATACCTATAGTATAGCGCCAATCATAGAACCTATCACTAATTTTCTGCGAATTTTTTGTCAGAAGAAATTAATAAATTACAAAAAGAAAAAATAATCACCAAAAGTAATAAATTATAATAAGAAAAAACAATCACAAAAAATCCCTGAAGGCCAGATGGTTTGAACCCGATACTATCTGAAACTATTAGGAGTTACAGTCGAAGTGCTTACCGTTTAAGCTACGACGCTATCTATCCTAACTTGCAAAATAGATAGTCTGTACCTAATCTTGTATGACGTCAGTCGTCGGTTACGGTTCAAAGGTCAACTAATCCTGACGCTTCCTTAACATTTTACACCCATCTAATGCCGCTAAAGAAGTTTTCACTTCAAAAAAATTACGAAGACATATTTGTAAATGTAATGGTGATGCAATTGATTACAGTGGGAGGCACTCCCATCGACATCAAGCCCCGGTTGAAATACCTGGGGCTCGTGCTTGACGGTCGATGGGACTTCGGACAGCATTTCCGAAGCAGCGAGTCTCCTGGCCGGATCGCCACCGTGGACCCTGGAAGCGAGGACCCTTTCGGCACTTTATCAGTTCCGAAAGGAGGCGCGGGAGCGGGAATTAGATCCCGAGCCCGAGGATATTCGGGCCGAGAAATCCCGGCTCCACCGGGACATGGTGGCCGAGTGAGAGCGACGACTTGGGTAACCACGTGCAGGGCACGCCGTGATTGCGGCGGTAAGACCCATCATGGGGAAGTGGCTGGAGAGGCCACACGGTAGCCTCTCGTACCGTCAGACGCAGATCATCATCGGGCACGGTAGCTTCGGGCGGTATCTGCATCTGATGGGCATAAAGCCAACACCCGAGTGCCATCACTGCGACGCGAGCGTGGACTCGGGGCTGCACACGCTCACCGAGTGTCCGGCGTTTGAGACGCCGAGGCGGGAGCTTGTGGCGGCCCTGGGGGTGAGAGTGCGGTGGGGATTCCCGCACGTAAAAAAAAAAGGTGATGCAATTGATTTTTTGTTTACAACCTGAGCATAATATGTACAAATATGTACATTTTTACATGGCTTCAATTAATGCCCTCACTTGCGTCAACCTTGTAAACTTTAAACATGTTGAAGGTTATAAAAAGTGTCAAGTCAAAGTCAGATACTGCTGATACTACATTCATAAATATAGTCATATTTAAATGCGGCTCTCGCACAACTACATCATTATAACTGATTTACACTATACTATTTATAATAATTGCACACACAAGTCCATAGCTACTCCATTAAAATTTCGTACACAAAACTCTGAGCAAACATGGCTTCGTATAGAGGGTGTTTATTTAAGACCCACCCGGCTTTAATATCCTGCTCTAATTCTGGAACAGAAATCCTAGTCTTTGATTCGCCCACATCAGAAACTGAGTACATTATGTTAGACATGTGGACATGCCGCTTGTCTTTATACCTTGAATTTTGGATGCGACCGACGTCGGAGTTGGTCGGCGGTTTTCAGGTGGACGGAATACGCAACTACATTAGAATTGTAAAGTTGGCTTTACGTTAACTGAACGTACCTTGAATTAGGACTGTCATTCTATTACGGGCGACGTGCTCGTTTCCAAAGTTTTTTAATTGCCAAACTAAACTGAATTGGTCTAATATTACAATTAAATTGTGAGCCTTGTAAGTATGCTCAATAATACATCTTACTCGTCCTTTCATAATATCCAATTCATATGAATAGTTCAATAGTTCAAATGAGATGATAAGAGAATACTTTACAGGTGAAATAGAGAAATTCTCAAACCATAAGTCTATAATAACAAGAGTAAGAAAATTTAAAGCTTACTGCAGGTCAAACTCTTTGCTGTAAGTAAATTTAAAGTATTTTTCAACCAAATATATTAAGAATATACTTAGTCACAGAATAAATAATAGTACTAGCGTAGTTGAGTATTATTTTTGAAAATATTTTTTCAGAAATGCACGTTATTCAGATTCATTATTATTTTTAAGATTACAGACCAAATGTATTTCATTCATTTTATGAACAATATGCAGTTGCCTGAGGCTCCACCCGCGTGGAAAATTAATATTTTATTATTTTAACATTTTCTGTTATACAAACCTTGTCTAAATAATAATAAAATATAGAAAAAAAGTCAGTTGCTTTTTTTGGTACAGTTTTTCTGTAGTTTCATTATCATTTTTATTTATAAACTCGTAGATTTATTAGATGCTTGAATTACTTCAATATTCTAACTTATAATAGCTCCAGTTTACTTATTATCATTGCTTCCGGGTAAACAGTTACGCTTCAAATTGTAATGGAAAGACCGGTTCATAAAATTTAATTAAAGCTAGTCATCAGTCACCAAGAGGTTTGGGTCTTGTCACTGCTTGTGCAAGATAACGTGGGGTCAGACGTTGCACTAACCCAAGTCCGTACCCTGATGAATGTACCAACGGACCTCAAATATGCCACACCCAACATTTCCCGACTATTTTAATCACTGTTTCCCAAATTGTATGTTTTAAGGGGTCGAGATCAGAAGCGTCGAAAGCTTTTAGCCAAAGTATAGTACGTAAAAAAACAAATATAGTCTATAGAATCTGCGTATATACCTAATTTTCTTTTAAATTTTAATGTAATTACTAACTAAATATACAGTCCCCTTGTATCACTAAACCAGTTCCATCGATCAAGAGAAATAGCGATAAAAAGTAGCTAATGAGGTAATCCATCTTTGTCTATCTCATTGTCAAATGTCATCCAGATCCATTCTGACGTGATTAAATCACAAATATCCATTCATCCACTTTTACATTTAAAGCATAGTAAGAAACATAGTAAGATGACATTAAATGAATGAAACTTACTGAAATATTATTCCGATTGAGGCTTATAAATTCAATCTCCTTGTAAGGAGTCGAATAGTATTAGTGTTTGCATGCATATATGGAAAGCACTGGATTAAATAACCCATGCAATTAATTCGATGGTGGAAGATAGCGCTGGCCGTGTGACGACGGCTCAAGAAAATCGATTCATCCTCAAGTCACGCTTAACTTATGCGGCATATTATTCATAAGTTTGTTACTCTCGCCGACGGACGGTCTAAATGCAAACAAACCGCGATTCTAGTTATTAATCATTCAACGTGGATCCTTGTTATCGAATAGTGGCCGTGATGAAGTGGTGGGTCGCCTAATTGTGATTAACGTTAACTAGATGACCACTGGTCAACTGCCCTCCGTAATTTTCTGTGGTATGTTCATATAAAACCCTTACCTCTGATTTGCCACATTATAAACATGCCAACGGTACAGTTAAAACTTCCTTTGAATTACTTATTGTAAATAGATAGATGACGAGATCCCTATTATCAAATAAACATTTTGCCAAATTGTACGCTACGGAAAGCAACTTTATGTGTATCGGAATATTAAAATGTCCATACAAAGACCGTGGTGCTCGTTATACGAAACACCATTCACCTTCTCACTCCTCATTAAAATTTGCACGACAGCTTCTAAATTCTACTCTTTTCTCCGTTCCTCCATTTCAATATACAGGAAAAAGTGGAAGAGCGATGTGTACGGAGTACCGAGCGGGCTGGCAAAAGTTTTGCCTCCCCAACCCACCAGTGGGGGCAAAAAGTGTTGCCGACGGGTGAGCGGCGGGTACTTATAGCTATGTCGGGGAAAAGTTTTCCGTGTTGCGGGTAGGGAACTGAGGGGGAAGGGGGTTGACGCATGCGCGCTTCCACCACCGCAGCACCGTCGTGCCAGTCCTGTACAGGATATTGTCTACGACGCAAGGATGTTGCCGGTTTTGGAATTATATGCACCGTTACGTTATTGCGTAACTGATCTCATATAATTATATTTTGCTAGTCAAAAAATATATGTTTATTTATCTAACCGCAGTCAGTAGGAATAAAAACTGCACTTATGTTATTTAGGTTTATCGCATTTATTTTTTAAACTTATAAAATTACTTAGGTTAAGCTAAGGGTTCTAGGGGCAATCAATATAATTTAGCAAGACTGGGTGGGGGCACACCCTAGTGTGCAAAATAGCAGCTAGCTTTTGCCAACGCCTACGCCGTTGCCGTACTTCAGCTACGACAGCTACGACGGCGACGGCTACGACCCAGATAACCAATGAGCGTAGCAAAGAAACTATGTGAATGCAGGCAAAGTAACATAAATTCTTACTCCTGTAATGTACGCAGGCTTGGTGCATAAGAGTAATGAGTTATACTCAGTTCGAGTTACATAAAAATAAAAAATAAAAAAACTTTATTAACTCTCATTTATTTTCAAATCACATTCGATATTACTGTACCAACATTCAGTATTATTATATGCATATTTACTTTTTTCGAGTAATAAATGAAAAGTAGCTTTTCCGTAAAATGCACGCAACACGGTCGCATACGAGTTGCTTCGACGTTGAACTTGAAAACGACTCTCGCGCAACTTCCAACCGGATTTGTTGCGACTTGTTGTTTACTCCGTTTGTTACCAAACTAAATTTGAGTTGCTAAACTAAAGTTGTGGATATTTAAAGGGAACTTTTTCTCGGAGTCAATGCCCGAGCCGCTTAGTCCGTCACCCAGTTTCAGAGTACCAACAGAGTTATGGCAGTTGTTCGCAAACTACTTGGACCAACGGGCAGAGGGCTGCAGTCGGAAGGTCATGGCGCTAATTTGACCTTGCCTTCAACTTGCGGACTGTTGTTGGACTATACTGGGTTATAGTTTGTAATTGCTCGATGGTTGTTGTTTGGTACTCACGAAGGCACGACGAAGCCGTTTCATTTGATACAACTCCCGGCTTAAATAAAGTTGGCTAGGTTCAACACCAATGTTTATGTGCTAGAAAAGAGCAACCGCTTCACAAAATACTGTATGAGTTAAGAGTTATTTTGCTTTAACTCTTGATTATACTTTTAATATTATACGAAAGAATTAGTAGAGATTTAAAGATACTTATAAATTAGGTAGGAAAACCCGTTTGATTGCTGGGTTATAAAATTTCTTGGTAGAGTATTTTAGGCGACAGAAATAACAACTTTCTTTTCCCTGAAAAAGGCGGTGCTGATTTCATCCAACTGCCTTATTTTTTCCTCCTAAACAGATATGGCAAATAGCTATGTGGGTCTTCTAGGACTTTTAGGAAAAGTACACCAAATCAGATAGTTTTGCCGAAAGTAAATTCTCTAAAAGACCACAGAATCAGTCGGTCAACCACCGTTCGAACAATTCGATTCCTTAACTGCCAATGCCTTATAACTGCCAGGAATAAAAGCACAGTTAAAAATGAGTAAGGTGATCTATCACCCTAAGAGAAGGGGCTAGGCTAGAGAAGGCTATATATAAATGCATGCGTATTGCATGTCATCTTAACCTAAATCATACGTTGTTAAATTATTATAAGTAGTTTATTGTATAATTTAGTTAATTAATAATTTATTAAAATCCACTTCATTATCCAAAATCATTCTCATCCCTTATAAAGCATTCTAAAATCGTTTTAATTAACTGAGCGTCTCAAACGTCAAAGGCTTCAAACAAATTGGCCACGACAAAATAATGCGGTTGATAATAGACGTTTAGCCGATCGGAGTTGGGCCGAACATTGGCCGACTACCGCTTGAGGGCCTCACCACCTCGTAGCACCTGGATAACAAAATTAATTACAGCCCAATAAGGAAATATTAACCGGACGGTTAATAAGCTTCGGGGATACACCACAATTAAATTGGGAGGGTCTAACTGTCATTATTTATAAACAATAATATATCAAAGCGATATTTTCAAGATGGTGCCTGCCGCAGCGATGCGTCATGCCATGGTTAGCTTTTAGGGAGGTAATTCTTAAGATATTAATAGCCTTGTACTGTAAATAGATATGTTTTTTATGTGAATAAAGGGTTTGTCGGCATCTGCATTGTGGGCAACTGTTGTACAGTCAGCAACAATAGTAGCTTAGCACATTTCAATTTACAATGAAGTGGTACTATATTTATTAAAATACTAGCTTTTGCCCGCGGCTCCGCCCCCGTGGATGTCGTTTATCGCGACCAAACATAGCCTATGTCCTTTCTCAAGGTCTAATCTACACCTATACCAAATTTCGTCACGATCGGTTCAGTGGTTTAGGCGTGAAAACGTAACAGACAGACAGACAGACAGAGTTACTTTCGCATTTAAAATATTAGTATGGATTTTGATGTAAAGTAGTTATGTCATTATAGACTGCACTGTTGTTCCGCGTGGTTTCCAGCAGAGTAGAATTTGGGCCACCCCATCTCTTTCCATGTGGTGTTGTAGAAGGTGACTAAGGGAAAGTATTAAAGTATTGCCGAGCGAGTGAAGCGAGCGAGAGAGTCCGTTTCAATAGGGTGGTCGATTTTGCTTTTATCCGTATCTATGTCGGTTTGTCAGTTCCGGTCTAGAGGTTTCATTTCTTAACCGACTTTCACTAAACCTGCACACATGTTCATTGATTTAAAACTTAACTTTGATCGGCAGTTTTTTTTTTTGCTAGGTGGAAAAATAGGGGAGAAAATGAGGGAAGTTTGCTGTCTTGTTATTTATGAAAAGATCTTGATGACTTTTGAGTGAAACATCAAGGACATGATTAATCCAGGTCTTTGCGAAAAAAGAAAATACCCGATAAAAGAGAACTTCATTATAAAAAAACAGATGCGGAAATAAAGGTGAAGTTTGCTGTAGCGTTTTTTAAGAAATGATCATTTATATTTTATGGTGACACATCCAGGGTTATTTTAAGATACGTATCTCTTTTTTTAACCTTACTAGATTTGAGCATGGGTTCATAAGAATATGGCGAAGGGTGCTCGCAGAGTCTACTGTTCACAGAACTATAAGTTTAAATGGTTCGTATGTACTTATCAATTTTCCGTTAATTAGGCAAATTTGAATGTCGATGCAGAGGTTTTCGCTCAATTTCCGGACTGGTTTTTTGTTAGGAATGTCTAAATAACACATTGAAGTCAAGAGAAACTGCCCGGCTACCATAAAATGCCTAATCTCTGTTTGCTTTTTATTTTTATATATCCCCTCCCGGATACCCTTCATACAGGAAGGGATATGCAACAATATCAAAATTAACTGAAAATAATGTAAAATAAAAGTAGATATTCCTTTACTTTGAAGGGGCTTTAAAATAAGGTGGCAATTAAGCATTATACCCCATTTCATGGTAAATATTTATAATAAGGTCAGGTTCAGATCACCCTGCGTACGTAAGATGGCCGTATTAATTCCTGCAAAATACGTTTGTCCTTGTGTACTTGTGTCTTAAAATGTGAGAGTTTAAGATATTGAGGTTATGTAAATCAACGATATTATTTTACAATCGGTAATCCCATATAATAATATTGTGGAGAAATAATAAATACGTATTCTACATTAAGAGTTCGAAAACTGCACTTAGCTGTTTTAGCAACGATTTTCTGTAAAATGGCCTAATTTTTGTGAGCTAGAAGTTCTACTACAATTTCTTTCCTACTTTCCTAAGAAGCTTTAGATTAAATTAGATTAGATTAGATAAATCTTTATTGTACACCAAAGAAATACAGTACATGTACGGACAACATAAGAAAAATGTACAAATGGCGGCCTAATCGCTACAAGCGATCTCTTCCAGGCAACCTTTGGATGGACATATTTAATTAAACGATAATAACTAATGGGTAGTTATTACTGTAGTCATAAGCTTAAACTATATATAAGTATATAGACATATATTTATATACATACTAGCTGTCGCCCGCGGCTCCGCCCGCGTGGATGTCGGTTATCGCGAATCGGACTATAATTTGAGATTTAAACTATCCTATCTCTCAAGTTGGATCGAACTGCACATGGTGTGCGAATTTTATTATAATCGGTTAAGTGGTTTAGGAATCCATTGAGGACAAACATTGTGACACGAGATTTATATATATTAAGATTATATACTATGTATTTTACATATAACTAAGTACATACTTAAATTCAATATCCGTAACATTTACATAAACATACATACATGATTATTAGAAATACACATATATTTCATAAGTACAAGATATACCTACACACAGCGAGCCCATACCCATTCAAAACCACATGACAAAGTAACTATCCAGAACGCAAATAGTGTTCTTTTATAATTTTTTTGAAAATGGCCAGGGATTGTGCGCTTCTGATGGATACAGGCAGAGCATTCCACAACCGTACAGACTGGACAGTGAAAGATTTGTCATAAAATGTTGTAGAATGAGAGGGCGTGGACAATTGCAATGTTACTGACGACCTCAAGGATCTTGAATGTGTGTCATTGAGGAACACAAAACGTTCTTTTAGGTAAGTAGGAGTACGGGGATTGAAGAGAATACTGTAAAGCATGGAAAGAATGTGAGCATTCCGTCGAAGGCGAATTGGGAGCCACTTGAGCAAGTTGCGGAACTGTGATACGTGATCATATTTGCGTAGACCAAATATGAATCTAATACAGAAATTCTGAAGGCGCTCAAGCTTATCAAGTTGCTCCTCAGTGAGATCAAGAAAGCTGACATCAGCGTAGTCAAGTAGTAGAAGAAGAAGAGATTCTGCAAGTGCAATTTTAGTGGCAGTAGGTAGGAAGTTTCGCAGTCTACGCATGGACCTGCTCTATATTTTATATCCAGTTTTGATATAAGTTCCATAGAAAAAGCCTTAGTGTTAAAAATACAAAAAATATTTCAAGGAATTCCAAGTAAAAAGGCACGTTTTTATACCAAATGTTTATAATACAGTGGATTGCAAATTATTAGAAGAAAATAAGTAGTAGGTCGACGTCTACAACAAGCAAAACACGGGCGTACACCGTATTTATGGTTATATGACGCAAAACTTTCCAAGCGTAGGAGCTAAAGCCATCGATTTTCAAAACTTTTTCATGGAAATAAACCTACTTTCGTTGTGTACGCAAGCGTTCCGCTGTGTGCGTAAGCCAGGGCCACTCACACAGGCAACGAGTGTTGGAGGTCACGTTTTCAATGGATTAAAATTTTAAATGGAAATATGTGCTTCAGTTTATTATTTACCATTTTACTTAAACAAATACATCATTTGTTTAAGTAAAATGGTAAATGGATAAGAAATTGCTATTGCTTTTTTACCTTTAAGTTTAAAGTTTGACCTGATTCGGGAAAGACCAGTTACTATAGTCTAGGGACGTCTGAATTTTGACGTACCTACTGCAATCCTCAATTTCAGCAGACGTGAAATCGAGTTCAATGTATGTATGAACCTTGAACCTTAGACGAAGTTCTACATAAGTTTTTTCGTACCACTTCATCTAATCTCCTTCTATTCTCTTCTAAATCATTCTCTCAACAAATCCTCATTTTTTTATAAGCATGTCTTCTAACACATCACAGGACCATCGACCGCTTGTATCGAGCGAACACACACATACAAAGTCGTCGTACTTGTAATGGGTCCGCAAAGAAAACTTTTTAAAACTTTTCCACCGAGGCAATATGGCTCGTGTTCTCAGCCGTTATGTTTTATTTAGGTAACATTGTACCATCCCTCTCTAGCCTACAAAAACTCTCACTTGAACGAACGAAATGGGTATATTTTTGAGCGTACTCTTTCGGTGAACGGCTGCCTTGCCCGGGATACGAAGTAATTATTTCTATTCTGTCATTGCCGTGTATTTTTTATGTGCTGTCGTCATTTCATAGGTTGCAGCAGGGTCCTAGATTACTTCAGTGTCCTCTAAATTAGAAATCCTTGTATAAATAATAACGTCCACGAGATTAACGTTTGAAGGCAAAACCTTTGAGAATTTTCGTTGAAACGTGTAAATCCCAATACAATTTGGAGTTATAAGGAGATTATCATTAATGTATGGCTAGGTAGTTAATTAAAGAATAATGATATAGACCGTACAGGTCTGGTAGCTTAGACCAATTCCATATCTATCCTTCTATCTATTCGAATCCTATCTTATTCGATTTGAATATTTAGCATGCAAAATGCTTAAATAAATCATTCAAAAGATCTAAAATAACTTTTAAACTCTCGCGTTCCATGATATACAATAATGATAATATGTATTGTTAAATAATAATGATAACGAGAATTAACGCGATCATGGTATAGGGACATACGTACTTTTAATTTGTCTGACGTTTCAGCGACGGCCTGATGCACACATCCGTTGAAACGTCAGGCAAATCAAAGGTATACATGTATGTACTTATATCATGATCGCGTTAATTCCCGTTGTCATTATTATATAGCAATATAAAAGTTTTAATCGAATGTCATATGTAATGTGTTTCCTAATATGCCTAGTATTATGATAAATATTTGACGAAGATGGCCTAAGAGATATTTATGAGCAAGGGGTTAAGTTTACTTTTAAGTTTTAGTTTATTTAATTTTCATCACTATTCTCCATAAAGAATCATTATCTAAACTTGTGCCAATAGCTATAGCTAGTAATATATAAACTTGCAAAAAACATTCAGGTTTCAAGAGTGCAATCTCACGGTGGTCGTTTATCAATATCGTCATCTGATTGGGGCGAGCTCAGCTGCGTTTTATTGTCGAAACACACGCCTATCCAAATTTTAATTTATATTTCCTTTCCTATGGCAAAATTGGAAGACAATTTTCAATTGCTTTTGATATATTTTAGCATAGAAAAATTAATAATTCTGGTTTGTATTTCTTATAAAATTACAACTGGTAGAATTCTTATATGTACAAACCAGATCAAACCATTGAGATCGCACATCGGTGCGGTGCGGCGATTGAACTTTTTGAGGTTCACATTCACAATAAGCACGCATTAAAACCACTTGGTTTAAGAGTTAAAAAAATCTTTAAGTTAGTTTTTGAAATGAAATGAATCTAAATTTTAATGGTTCAGTCATATTGCTTCTGAATAAAATTTTGCTTTCCTTCCTTATTTTTACCTTTATGTAAAATTTAAATGCAGATTTTCCATAAAATAAAATCTAAAATTCACTGCGTTGAACACGGTAATAACGTTTCCCTTAATCTTAACGCTCATTTTAAAAGCTGGGGCATTATCAAATAGATGTAGAGATTCAAAGTGGGAGAGGTCCAAGGCGTTCGGTGTTTCTCGTAAATTATAGACCTTCTTTGTTTTATACTCTCATTACATAGATCTCTCTGGAGGGTGTTTGAATTCACATTATGGATGTTTCTTATGATTAATGTGTTAACATTGTATTTTGTTTTATACCCCAATGGTATACCATTGGCTTATTAAATTACATTTTATAATTTAAAGACACTATATTTTTGTGTTTCAATTCACTTAAAATTAATATATCGAGTGCTACTAACATATATACACACAATTACGCCTCTTGCCTGCTCCATGGGGTAGGCAGAGACCACCTTGCTATGATTGCTACGATTCTGGCATACATATTTCACTTCTTCTACTTTCATAATGATTTTCAAACATGCTCGCTGATTTCAGGTACTCTTGACATGGCCTTTGGCCTGTTTGTGTCGATTAATTGTATTTGATTACGTGGCTATTATGGAAAGTAAATCCTTACACTATATTTTTCACATTTCTATAAATTAAGTTATTTAAGACTTTAATATGACTATTATTTGTTACACCTATCAGCATAGGCTAGCATCGAGTCAATGACTCACGGTTATCTCGAATCATTATTCAAAATGCATGCACATCATGTCATCGTATTATCGACTCACGCAAAGTCAGTGACGCGTTAAATAACAGAAGTCGGAATGTAAACAGAGCACGGAGTGACATTCCGGCTTTATCTGGTGAATCAATTAATGCTGGTGGGGCAGTTCGTGCCTGGCACCGTGGGGCTCGCGACGGTAAGCTCGCCAGTTTGATAATGCTGTTTATTAGCTTAAAAAAGGTTTAACAATGTTGTGATTATTGGGATAAACATTAAGGGCTTAGTCGCACCATACCCCCCCGGCCTTTTGAGCCGGACCCGGAGGTCAGCATGACTGACTCTTCGACGACCAGCAGTGGGCGGGAGGGAGAATACCTTTCTCCCCCGCCCAAGTTTGCGGCGCTCGGCCGCCGAAAGACGCGGGGTGGCAAGAGGGCTGCCCCTCAAAAACGTGCCCCAGCCCCAGTCCCGAAGGGTGTCATGGCGCCGCCGAGTTCCTCCTCCTCGGCGGCGCCCTTGCCTTGTGCCGGCGACAGCACCTCCATCGAGGTGGTGGAGGCCCTTAAAGGCCTCGCTAAGGCCCAGACTGGGGCCATGAAGCCGGAGGAGGACCGGCTCATGCGGTCGACGCTTCGCCTTGTGGAGCAGTATAATCTGCTCAGGGCGGAGCTAAGCTGCGCGCAGCACGAGCGGGCTGAGCTCGGCAGGCGGCAGGAGGCACTGCTCCAAGAAACCGAGCGGCAGGCGGCGGAATACCGCAAGGAGATGGCCAAGATGGCGGCTGAGTTGGCGGCGCTCCAAGACCGAATGTCCCGTACAGAGCGGCGGAGGGTCGGAGCGCAGCCGGGACCGTCGCCGTCTTCGGCGCCAACGTCTCCACCTGTGCGGTCGAGGTCGCCGGTGCGGCCGGAGACGCCACCTACGCCACCTCCGGCGCGGCCGGAGTCACCGGCGCCACCGCGTTTGCCGCCGCCGCCGCTCCCGCCACGTTTGCCGGTCCCGCCGCCAGTGCTTCCGAAGTTGCCGACGCCGCCGCGAGTACCGCCGCGTTCGTCGGCAGACTCCGTGGAGGCCTGCATGGCAGCGATGGTGGCACAGCAGACGCGGCACGAGGAATGGACGCGGAGCTGTCTGGAGGCCATCATGGCCTCCATTCACCGTCCACCCTTGGCGCAGCCGAGTGGCGGATACGCCGCGGCGGTCAAGCGGGGCCCCATCCGTACGATGGCGGCGGGGACCCCGCAGGAGTCGGCCCGCGGCGCGCCCACTGCGCCGGCTGCTCCGGCCACTATCGCTGCACCAGCCGGGGGTGCCCAAGCTAAGGGCAGGGGAAAGGGGAAGGGCAAGGGCAAGAAGTCCTCGGTCCCTTCCCCGGCCCTGGCACCGGTTTCGGCCCCGACTGCCTCCAGTAGCTCTGCACCGGCGGAGGGCTGGGAGGTGGTCGGTGAGGCCAAAAAAAGGCGGAATGCCCGCAAAAAGGCAGCCAAAAGGGCCAAGAAGGCCCAGGCTGCCGCGAAGGGAGCGCCGGGAAGGCTGCGCGTCCCCCGTACCACCGCTGTCGTCTTAACGATGACACCGGAGGCGACGGAGAGGGGCGTGCAGTACGTGGACCTGGTCAAACAGGCGAGGGGCCTCATAGATATGAGGGCCCTCGATGTGGCGGGGACCCTCCGAGTGACACACACTCGGACCGGTGCCCGCCTCATCCACGTCCCTGGCGCCTCCAGTGGTCCCAAGGCCGATGCCATCGCGGCTAGGCTGAGGGAGACGCTGGATGCGGCCGACGTCCGGGTGTCCAGGCCCACCAAGTGCGCAGAACTGCGCATTTCGGACCTGGACGACTCCATCACGGCCGAAGAAATTCGGGCCACCGTGGCGGAGGCCGGGGGTTGCCCCCTGGAGGCGGTTAAGGTCGGAGCGATTCGCTACGGCCGTCGCGGACAGGGGGCAACAGTTGTCGGCTGCCCCATCGCGGCAGCCCAAAAGGCTGCCGACCGGCGGATTCTCGCGGTAGGCGGCGTTGTAGGAGTCCGGGTACGGCTCCTACAGGCTCGGCCGGACAGGTGCTTCAGGTGCCTGTCGGCCGGCCACGTGGGTGTACAGTGCAGGGCGGAGGTGACGGTCGGCGACCGTTGCTTCCGCTGCAGCCAACCCGGTCATAGGGCCGGTAATTGCGAAGCTCCGCCGCACTGTTTCAGGTGTGCGGCGGAGGGCAAGCCGGCCGACCATAGGGTTGGCAGCAAGGCCTGCACCCGCGGGGAGCCGCCGCCGCGAGGCGGGCGTTCCGCCAATGGTTCGGGGCGGGATGCGGAGATGGTTCCATAATGGATCCTCGTCTCCGCATCCTGCAGGCGAACCTGGGCCACGGTGTCGATGCTCAGGCACTTCTGCTCCAGAGCATGGCACAGTGGTCCATCGACGTCGCCGCTGTCGCCGATCCATACACTCACCGGCCCCTCGGGCCCGCCTGGGTGGTCGACCTGGATGGATCGGCGGCACTGGTGCATAACGCCGCTGCGGGTGCCCCTCCCCTTGTAGTGATCGCAAGGGAGCATGGCATCGTAGCGGCGCGTGTAGGGGAGATTGCGGTCGTGGCCGTTTATCTCACGCCGGGGTCACACCGACTCATTGGGCAGTATCGGCGGTCGCTGGAGCGGCTGACCGACGTCGTCAATGCCTGTACGCCTCGTCCGGTTCTTGTGCTCGGGGACTTCAACGCCTGGTCTCAGGCTTGGGGTTCCCGGCGCACAAACGCGCGGGGCAGGGCTCTGGAGAGCTGGGCCGATTCTCTCGGTTTAGTTCTCCAGAATCGCGGGGCCGAAGCCACGTATGTGGGCACCTTTGTGGCGGGGGAGCGCAGGTCGATCATAGACCTTTCGTTCGCGAGCGCTTCCCTGTCACTCCGCGTGCGGGACTGGCGTGTCGCCGTGGAGGTGGAGACACTATCGGATCACCGATACGTTCGGTTCGATGTCTCCCCTCCTGCGGGTGATGCGCCGGTCATATCGGCCCAACGCGAGCCGCGCTGGGTGTTGGGGCGACTGAATTGGGAGGACCTCCTGGAGGCCGCCATCGTACAGGCCTGGGCCATTGCGCCGGACAGGCCTGTCGACATAGACGATGAAGCGGCCTGGTTCCGGGAGGCCATGACACGGGTCTGCGATGCGGGTATGCCTAGGGCTCCAGCCTATAATCCGAGGCGTCGGGTCTACTGGTGGAATGCGGAGATCGCGAGGCTGCGTCAAGCCTGCGTGATCACGCACCGCCGGTGGGCTCGACTCCGTAGGAGGCGTAGCCGTACCGCAGATTCGGAGCCCCGACTGGCGGAGCTTCACGAGGGATACAGGGAGGCCCGGAATGCCCTCCGAGCGGAGATCAAGCGGTCTAAGGCCGCTTGTTACCGGGAGCTCCTGGAGACGCTGGAGCGGGACCCATGGGGGCGGCCTTACCTTATGGTAAGAGAAAAGCTGCGCCCCCGGGCCCCTCCGCTGACCCAGGTGCTCGAACCGGCTCTGCTCGGAGGAGTGGTGGAATCCCTGTTCCCGGCGCGAGCGGAACATGTTCCGCCGCAGATGGCTCCGCCGCCTCGGTCGCCTACGGCGCCCGGTGCGGTGATTGACGACGACGTGCCCGAGGTCACTTGGGTAGAACTAGAGCTGGCGGTGCGAAGGCTGAGAGCCAAGAAAAACACCGCCCCGGGACCCGACGGCATTCCAGGCCGCGCGTGGGTCCTAGCTCTAGGGGAAGACGGTCTCGAACCCCGACTGAGAGGGTTCCTCAGCGCATGTTTGGAGCGGGGCCAGTTTCCGAAGATGTGGAGGACGGGGAAACTGGTCCTCATCCGCAAGAAGGGACGCCCGGCGGACGAGCCGTCCGGGTACCGGCCCATAGTGCTGCTCGACGAGGTGGGCAAACTCTTCGAAAGAGTAATTGCCAAGCGCCTCGTCGAGCATCTCTCTAGAGTGGGGCCGGACCTGGCGAATACCCAGTTTGGGTTCCGCCGGTGGCGTTCCACTGTGGATGCCATCATGCGTGTGAGGACTCTGGCGGAGGATGCGGTTGCCCGGGGCGAGGTGATGTTGGCGGTGTCCTTGGACATCTCCAACGCCTTCAACACCTTGCCCTGGAGTTGCATCAGGGAGGCACTCGTGTACCACGGTGTGCCTCTCTACCTCCGCCGCATAGTCGGGGCTTACCTGACGGAGAGAGCCGTCGTCTACCCGAGTTCGACCGGAGTCGGTAGGCGTGAGATGTCGTGCGGTGTTCCACAGGGATCGGTCCTGGGGCCGTTACTGTGGAACATCGGGTACGACTGGGTGCTTCGCGGTGACTTCACGTACGGTGCCACCGTCACGTGTTATGCGGACGACACGCTGGTGACGGTGGGCGGGGCTACGCACCGCGAGGCAACCCTGAGGGCCACGACCGCGGTTGGCCAAGTCGTCGAGCGGATCCGGCGGCTGGGTCTCGAGGTGGCTCTGCACAAGTCCGAGGCCATGTTCTTTCATGGTCCTCGGCGCAGGCCAGGCCCGGGAGCCAGCCTTACAGTGGGAGGCACTCCCATCGACATCAAGCCCCAGCTGAAATACCTGGGGCTCGTGCTTGACGGTCGATGGGACTTCGGACAACATCTCCGAAGCCTGCGCCCCAAGTTGGTCACCACGGCGAATGCCCTGAGTCGGCTGTTGCCCAACTTGAAGGGCCCAGGGGCCTCCTGCAGGAGACTCTACGCGGGTGTCGTGCGGTCCATGGCCCTATATGGGTGCCCCGTGTGGGCGGACACCCTGGGGGCCAGATTCCTGCCTCTGCTCCGTACGGCGCAGAGGACGATGGCCTCCAGGGCCATCAGGGGATACCGCACGGTATCCTTCGAAGCGGCGAGTCTCCTGGCCGGATCGCCACCGTGGATCCTGGAAGCGAGGGCCCTTTCGGCACTATACCAGTTCCGAAAGGAGGCGCGGGAGCGGGGATTCGATCCCGAGCCCGAGGACATTCGGGCCGAGAAATCCCGGCTCCACCAGGTCATGGTGGCCGAGTGGGAGCGACGACTTGGGCAACCACGCGCAGGGCACGCCGTCATTGCGGCGGTAAGGCCCATCATGGGGGAGTGGCTAGAGAGGCCACACGGGAGCCTCTCGTACCGTCAGACGCAGATGATAACCGGGCACGGTTACTTCGGGCGGTATCTGCATCTGATGGGTATTGAGCCAACGCCCGAGTGCCATCACTGCGACGCGAGCGTGGACTCGGGGCTGCACACGCTCACCGAGTGTCCGGCGTTTGAGACGCCGAGGCGGGAGCTTGTGCAGGCCCTGGGGGTGAGAGTGCTCACGCTCTCCACCCTGCTCGCGGCGATGGTCCGCTGCGCGGATGCGTGGGCGGCCAGCGCCTCTTTCTGCGAGCAGGTCATGCTCGCGAAGGAGACAGCAGAGCGGGCGCGGCGCGGTGAGCGAGAAAGACTCGCTGACATCGCTGCTCGCGCCCGAAGGCGGCTCGGGCGTCGGAGGGCGCTTACAGACCTCCGCCCCCCATGAGCGCGGGCCTGAGGGTGACGGGTGGAGCCACCCGTCACCCTAGCAGAAGCAGGCCACGGCGGCGGCGCGCATCGTAGGACGATGCGCGCCTCCCCACACCGGGGTTGAGTCGGGGACGGCGTGGTCCCCACCTCCCGAGGAGGGCCAGACCGAAAGGGATGGCCCTGGGTCAGCCGGGGTGCGAGGGATATGTCGCAAGACAACCTCACCTTCGGCCTAGCACCACGACCCACAGACGGCGTGCGGTTTAGTCGGTTCGAGTCCGACATAACCCACCCCTCCGGCTCCGGAGGGGCGGGTATCCGTGGGGATTTCCCGCACGTAAAAAAAAAAAAAAAAAAAAAGTCGCACCATACTACCTGCTAAAGTAAGAGATTTACGTCAAATTTAACATTAAAAGTAACACTAAGAGCGTTTTCACATTGTCCGATAGCCGAAACCCGATATCGGAAGAAGTCAAATGTATGACATATGTATCTCTCTTTCACATTATCCGGCCCGATATCAACTATCGGAGCCAACACCACTGCTTTGGCCCGATATCAGATCACAAAGATTTCTTATATTCATGATCACGAATATTAACAAGATTTTCGCGTTAATTGATGACGCTGATCACAAATATAAGAAAAAAGACTTCGATACCAAGTCACGTCAATAAGGTTGAAAATTGTTTGCACTTTTTTTCATTTTTTTTTCATCCCTAGCAACCCTAACTGGTCTGTGCTTTCGAGCAAATGGCAGTATCGGGCCGATTTAGCGGTTAAATGTGAAAACAGCATAAGGTGTCGGCTATCTGATGTCGGCTATCGGCGTCCGACACCGATATCGGATATCGGATGAATGTGATAACGCTCTAAAATGGTGCAATCTAGCCTTAAGTGTTGTATGTATTCCTTTTTTGAATTGATTTAATCATAGATCAGTCGCTTACCGGTTATATTAAGGACAGGCTTCGCGGAGCGCACGACACAAAATATGTCAAAATACAGGCGCAGCCTTGCACTCACACATCGCTTGGATGCACAGTGGGCTGCTAGATGATTTTTACAAGTCAACATAATTCTTAAAAATATCTTAGGAATGATGAAAAACTATATTAAAACTTGTGATTAGAGTGCATTTTTAGTAATATGATTAATTGTGACGAATTACGTGTGTCAATTATATTTCATATCCTTGTTTTTCTTGTACAGTTCAGTGGTTTCCATATCCCTTTCATACTTTCTTACGTGACGTCATTGACATGTTTTTTGTTTAAGTGTCATACATATGATGTGAAACTTTTCACAGAAATATGTGTTATCCAACAAAATAAGGCTGGTTTTATACTTATACCTAGGTGCCATTATTTTAGAGATGATGGACATCTCAAACTCTGTATAAGTGGTTTTTTGACAAAACCAAATTGTTCTACTTCTGGCTGGCCATAAGGTTACCGGTCAGATTACAAATAAAGCCATTGTCATGAATGTATTTCAAAGTTACTCCACTAAGCAATATAGATGTGCGCGACATTGTGCAACATTGATGCATAATGTTGCCAAACAAAGACACATGTCAACGCGGAACTTTGTTCGTTATTCGCGCATGATCAATCGTTGAACATGTTGTGCACCCAACATATACACCCAACAATAAAATTGTATTTGAGTCCGCGCCACGAAATAAGTCCTGCGGCTAACCTCGGAACTAAAAATGACATCGCTGCCATACTGTGTGTTGGTTGGTTCAGACCATGATAGGTAAGGTAAAAAGCGGCCAAGTGGACTCGCCGGTGAAGGGTTCCGTAGCAGCAAGTAGTAAATTGCGGGTTACGACTTATGACGTATTAAAAAAAACTACTCATTAGATCACGTTCAAACCAATTTTCGGTGGAAATGTACATCATATATTTTTTTAGTTTTAATCATTCTCTTATTTTAGAAGTTACAGGCGGGCGGATACACACATTTTACCACTTTGGAAATGCCTCTCGCGCAAACTATTCAGTTTAAAAAATGATATTAGAAACCTCAATATCATTTTTGAGAACCTATCCATAGATCCACACATGTATGGGTTTGAGGAAAAAAAAATTTTTGAGTTTTAGTTCTAAGTATGGGGAAATACCCCAATTTTTTTTTCTATTTTTGTGTGAAAATCTTAATGTGGTTCACAGAATACATCTACTTACCAAGTTTCAACAGTATAGTTCTTATAGTTTCGGAAAAAAGTGGCTGTGACATACGGAAATAATTATTGACTTATTTTAAAATAGCTGTAGCCCGCGGCTCCGCCCGCGTGGATGTCAGTTATCGATTAGTGTTGAGTCAACGCTATTGAGCATTAAATTTTATTACATCAGCTACCTGCCAATAGAAGTCCCGTCAAAATCGGTCCAGCCGTTTCAGAGATTAGTCGGAACAAACAGACAGACAGACCGACAAAAATTGTAAAAATGTCATTTTGGCGTATGTACCGTATTATATTCATATGCATGTAGTATAAAACGGTTACTTCAATATTACAAACAGACACTCCAATTTTATTTATATCTATAGATGTATAGATAACTCGGAATAATTTTCTAATGTTGGTAACGCGGGAATATACTTCTCTTGTTCTGCGGTTCAGTTACTATTACATTCATATCTGAACAATAAAAGATGTGGTAAAATAAAAAGACGCTACTGGTAAAATTTCAAGTTGCGACAGCTAGGCCACTTCCAAAGGGACTTATTTCGTAGCGCGCACTCGATAATTTATAATTTGACAGTTTAGTGACATAGAAACACAGTACAAAAAGAAAAACTTAAACTTTTTTCTAATCATATTAATAGATTGTATTAGCCCATGTACAGCAAATGGAATGTGACAAATATGTAAGCATTCATCATCCTCATGGAGACGTAATTCCTAATTGACCTAAGGCCTAAGTGACCTCAGAGTTCAGGGTCCGCCTTACGAAGTTTCCTCCTCTACTTCGCATCATCTTTAGCGTCCATGGTAGTGAAACCATTGGCACATGGTAGTGAGAATTTTTGGGCCTACCCCTTCTACTTGGACCCGGCGGGAGCGCCATTATTATTATTATTTAACTATATAGCCTAAGCTGATGCATGTTTATCACTGCACTTGCGTTTTTAAGTTTGTACCCACGTAGCCTGGCTGTTACCACATGACGTATTCACACCAGCGAAAGCGACTCTCTTGCATTTTATCTACGATGTCCCAGACATGAAGGCTGCCGCGAATGCGAGAGTTCCGTACGCGATCTTTACGGGTGACTCCGGACATCCATCGCAGCATTTTCATTTCCGTAACACGCAGCTCCTGCTTGTGTCGCTCCAACAGCGGCCACGCCTCTCAGCTATGTAAAAGGACAGGCCTAATGATCGTCTTATAGACCTGCTCCTTCAGCCTGACTGGCATTTGAGGATCGCATGTGACGCCAGTCATTTCCCGCCATTTGGCCCATGAGGTGGCAATACGTGACTTAACGTTGCAGTCGATGTCACCAGTCACGTAAAGTACAGATCCATTCATCAGTCATCGCCTATGCGGACGGGTGTGAGATGCCTGTAAAACTTTAAATGCCTGTAAAATCATAACTTCTTGTTATTTTTTAATGAAACAAAGACAGGTGTAATTATATACATATATAGAAGAGCTAGACTGTAGAAAACTTTCAAGTGATTCTGCACACCTAGTAAGATTCTCCACTTTTTGTGATTTGTGCGCCCATAATAAAATTATAAATGATTTATGACTAAATAACAGTTATTTACAATAAATAATAAATAAATAAATATTCCATAACATTTCACACAACGCTATCTAGATCCATGGTAAGCATAGCTTAACTAGCTTGTGTTATGGAATCTGAAATGCGGATAAACATACTTAGATACTTTTTTTTGTAAATACATACATTTATACATAGAAACACCCAGTCCAATGCAAATATACATATTCATGCATACGAATATTTGCACTGTGCTGGGATCGAACCCGCGCCTCCTGCACAGCGGCTGCACTCACTACCGCTACACCACATTTTCCATCTTCTACAGGTATCTATTTATCTCTTATATTTGATAATTTATTTCAATAGAAAGTAATAACTTCACACAAAAACTAGCGCAGGCGAAACATACCGTTATACGCGTTTTTCAGTAACTTTGAAATATTTTTTTTGGATAATTTACTGAATTAATCATCAAATAAGTTTTTCCATCCACTTTGAGAAGCTACAATAATTCATTTTCTACGGCCTGGGGCCTGTTTCGCGTAGGCCCGTCCTTAAGAAACTATTTTCTAATAATGCACATTACACAAAAACTGATGTGAACGCTTATTACCGCTTACATTTTCTTTTTTTCTTTCTTCGTTATATACATAGAAAAAGATAAAAAAGAACATACCATACCATACCTGTAATATAGCGCTAATCATAGAACCTATCACTTATTTTCTGCAAATTTTCTGTCAGAAGAAATTAATAAATTACGAAAAGAAAAAATAATCACAAAAAATAATAAATTACAGAAAGAAAAAATAATCATAAAAAGTAATAAATTACAAAAAGAAAAAATAATCACCAAAAGTAATAAATTATAATAAGAAAAAACAATCACAAAAAATCCCTGAAGGCCAGGTGGTTTGAACCCGATACTATCTGAAACTATAAGGACTTACAGTCGAAGTGCTTACCGTTTAAGCTACGACGCTATCTATTGTAAATTGCAAAATAGATAGTCTGTACCAATCTTGTATGACGTCAGTCGTCGGTTACGGTTCAAAGGTCAACTAATTCTGACGCTTCCTTAACATTTTACACCCATCCAACGCCGCTGAAGAAGTTTTCACTTCAAAAAGAATATCGTTAACAGTCAAAAGCAATCAGACAATCAAAAGTTGCGTTCTAAATTTCCGAACATTTTAAAGCCTGTCGATGTTGCCAGTTATTTCCTATAGTAATAATATGTTTATTATTTATTCTGCGAGGCGGCACGGATGTGGCAATCGTGGTGCATCCGGCGCCGGACCGAACGCACGCCGCATCCGCCCGCCACGCCTCTGGCCTCCGAGCCTCCACATCTCTCGGAAATTCTATTTTGGTATTTTAGGGATTTCGCGCACGCTGAAAGCTTTACAATGTTGGTTTTGATTATAAAATTATTGTTTTACTAACTTCGTTTTGGAACTCATATTTCCCTTGATCGACAGCGTGATTTCGTGTTAATTTTGTATGTGAGAGTTTATTATGTGTTTTTTGTTGCAGGTACTTAATGCTTAAGCAGGATTTTCCGATACCGTGAGAAGTAATCTTGGCAGAGACGATAATGCACTTTAATGAGCTCATAGAAATTAATAGGATGATGCAAACGAATTGTAGGACTGCAAATAACCTCTCGTCATCATCATTCGGTTCATACTTATTCAAAGCTTACACATTTGAATCCGAGATTACGCTCTCCTGCCATCTCCGTCAAATCTCATATATTCGTCATTCTATTCCACCAAACGCCAACTAGCGAATTGCAACTTGTCTAGAGGGGCTGGTCCTCGTTACCATGAGTTTATCTTAACTTTTATGAGATCTACTGCTGTCGGATCCCGTCAACCCTGAAGGGAAAGTTAGCAACAGAACCTCGTGCCTCAATCAGTAATTACACTGGCTAGCATCGTGAGGCTGCCTTGGGTCGAAGCTCTAAGCCGGGTCCAATAGAGTGTATTACTTCAAATAATATCTTAAATAGTCTACTAAATACTTTCTGATAGTTAGGTACCAGGTACTTTTATTTACGGAACAAAACCTAACTTTGTTATTCAAACTGAGCATGTTTCTGGCTGTGGCGGAATGGAAATCCGGTGTTAGGCTACAGGCCCTACCATCACCCAACATTGGTACCATGTTAGACGATAAAACCTTCCGTATCGCTGATTGCCTTCGTTGGGGTACTCCTTGCGTCTCTCCGCATCGATGTCGCTGTGGAGAAGAAGTTGGTAACCTTGGACACCATGGTCTCTCATGCAGTAGGAGCTCGGGACGGCTTTTGCGGCACGCGTTCATCAATAACATAATCCGTCGGGCTCTTGTCACCACCGGCGTTCCAGCCGTTTTAAAGACTGCTGGTCTGGTGCGCGACGATGGCAAGAGACCAGATGGAATGTCATTGGTGCCTTGGAAGATGGGAAGGTATTTGGTGTGGGATGCAACATGTGCTGACAGCCTTGCGCCTTCACATCTTCCAGGTACTGGAGACTGTGCCTGCGCTGCTGCTGCTTCGGCAGAGACCCTCACACGGCGCAAATATAGTAGTTTAAGTGATAATTACATATTTGAGCCGTTTGGAGTCAATAAACTGAGATTATGGGGTCCAAGTGCCTGTCTATTATTTAAAGATATTTCCAAACGGTAAATAGACGCTACCCGTGACCAGAGGGGCAGTTTATTCCTTGCGCAAAGGATACCTGCAGGTTTTTATCTATTATGTATTGCTTTTATTTTTTATTTAAATTATTGTAATGTACATATTGTAAAAAATAAATAAAACTTATTCAACTGAGCAATTCATTATAGTCTGGCCCACACCTACGTGTTATTGTCATATGTGAAATCTTTAAATTCAGCAGTTTCGTTCTAGCATTTAATTACCTACCTACTATAAACTGGCCTTTCATGCTATACTTGGCACCAGCCAAGTATACAGTCAAGTTATGTGGGCGTTTCCGTTTTCAACACACGTTTTTCTACCCACGGAGAATGGGTATACACGAAGACTAAAAATTTTAAGGAACAACTGAAGAAACAAAAACAACCATAGCTACGAAAGCACTATAATTTAGTGTTCGGTTCGTAACCAATATCAACTACATAAACTGTTGCATCGAACAAACTTCTTCACTGTTTTTGGCAAGTAACATCGTTTTGTAATTTATATTGCTAGTATAAAGTGTAAGTACTTGTAAGGCTAATCTGCTGTATAGAAATCCGCGCCATTGCGCAATCGTCACGTGCAAGCGAATGGTGCATGCACGGCACTGCAGTTTATGTTAGTGAGTTAGATGGCTTATCTCTTCATCTCATAAATAGGATTTTATTGTAAAACCATATTTTACATGCGTGCTTTAGTATGTCCCTATTGAATTTGTTAAAATATGGTTAAACTGTATGATGTAAACTTAATGGATCTCTGTATTATACAAAATTAAATAGTATCAAAGTAAACACTTTTTGAAACGTATAGAACAAATATATGTTAAATTAAAACATCGTACGCGGCTATGGATTCGTAGCACCGATATGCGAAGTAGAGCTGTAGGGCTTTTTATTCGAAAATTCATCAGGTATTATAGGTTTCTATAGCGACCTATAGGATTATACGTTTATTAGGTATTATATATATATTTATCTATTTATCTAACTACTTCATCCCATGGTTGCCTGGTAGAGATTTAAAATACAAATACTGTATTTTTCTGTATTTGTTCTTTGTGTACGTATAATACAGAGATATATTATTATTCCCTTTATTCATTCAAAAAATAATCAATTATTTTTTTAAATATATACTTACAAAAAATACAAAATATATTTAAAAATATAAAAAATATTATTCCACCGGCATCGAATACAGGGACCAAGCTACCGATGGTTAGGGCTCCAGAGAGAGAAACTTCCTCACTATGCGTGCCGTGTCAAGGAGGTATATATTATTATTATTAATATAAAATGTATAAACTAAATATTTACAAGAATATAACAAAATAGAGAATACGTTTAAGTTTTACATCTTCAATGAAAACACTTGTACTATTCCACATTATTTATTGAATTCCTGACCGGTTTCACCTTACGGCATTATCAAAGGTTTACTGAATACATAATACATACATAATACATAATAATGGTTGTAAAAAAATTGAAAAAACAGTATAAGTTTAAGTTTTAGTTTAACTTTAAAAATAATGTTGTATAATAGTGTAAAATATTAAAATAAATAATATAGTTCTAGAAAATAATTTATAATTAGATATAGAATAGAGTATCAAATGCAATAACAAAAGTTGTAGTAAATCTGGCCGCGATTTATTTGGTGGATGTCACGGCTGTGTCACGGCACGGGTGCGGTTGCAGTCGCATAAATATCAGCGGTAATTAGCATTCCGCCATGCTTTCTTCGGCGCAACCTTAATTTTCAAATCACGTGACATTTGATGGGTAAACAGGAAATGCAATTTTTCAAAGGATAACGTTGTAAGTAACTATACAACTGCAGTACATTGGAGATACTTAAAAAATACTGGGGTTATGATTTATATTAATGATATTGAACCAAAACTTGTTGGCCTGTTGGTATGCAATATGTGAAATAATTAGTGATTGGATTTAGGCGTGGTTCTTTTCATCGAACGGTCTTGGTCAGGCTTTAAATCTTCTTCTAGCGAGCTAATTCAGGTTCATGATTTTTTTTAAAAATAATATAGCTTCTTATATTTCCGAATTCCAAATTCAATTATATCCCATTTGCATGATCCCTGAAATTATATTCTATAGTTTCCCAAACAATAATAGAGCCATAATTCTCTTCACATGATAAATACGCACAAATTACAATAAAATTACGGCAGGAAGTATAGCGACATTTAGCATCACGTGCGTTGTGTAACTGTCGTTCATTAGGTAGTGTTGACAGTGTATGCGTGCGCGCCGCTCGCGCCTGGCACGGTCCTATCGCGCCACCATCGATGACTAATAAACCACTACAACTTTACATTTGCTTTACATAGGGACCCTATTACCCAAATCATAAAGCTCATATTTAACATTCAAACCCATGAATCTAAGTTGGCAGTGTCGTAATCGCGACCATCCACTACCAACTCAAATTTACATTTAATCACTATCTTATCTTATAGACTTTAAGGGTTACTTTTGAACAACATAATGCGAGAATGATGCGGTTCCAGTTATAATCGTGACCACTTCTAGCGAACACTTTAGAACTTCGCCCCCGAATTGAGCGGTCCGTGTCAGAATTATGCACGTAGATAGGCATTGCTATCGACGCACAATTTATATCTGCGTGGGAAATTATTATATCTTTATTAATATTTCGGATCAAAGATATTTCATGACGATCCGGTGATAAAAATAGACTAGCCTACTTACTAGACACTTGTTTACTAAAATGCCCATGTTGATGTAATAAACGTAGGTGGAAAGGCGTAGAATGCCACTAAATTCTTCGGTGTACAAGCCAAGCTCACTGGCTTTCCGGTACGTCTGCTGTTTACGGACGAGGCCCGGAGACAGGCTATCCGTCTGTTCTTGGTTTTGGCCTGTGGCAGTTGTTTCCATAAAAGCAAAATTAAACCAAATAATGATGAAATAATTAAAGCCTGGCAACCCTGCCATACAGTGGATACACAACCTGTATTGTTTTCTTCATTAAATAAAATTCTACGTATTTCGAGTTTAAAGTTTGTGCTTAGTGAAGTTTACTGAACTAGGAACCCGTGCTATTGTTATCAGCGCTCAGATCAGCTGCAATTTAGCAGATATCATCAAAGATAAGTTTTAATTTTATACCCACATATTTCTCAAGAACGCTGTCACTTAATATTTTTACACTGTCAAGATCGTCTGACAGCATCAAACATCAATTTGACAAGTGTCAACTTCAATTGACGTTACGGATTTTGCATTCGACAGTGAAAAAGTGTTACCAGTTTATAAAAATATCCTTGAATAGTGGCAAATCCAAATATGTCAGTCTGCTTAAAGTGTAAAAAGGCAATCAAACCCGACGACTTAAAAGCTTGCAGTAATTGCAACGCCGCCTTCCATTATCAGTGCCAGGGAGTGTCTGTCGACAATTTTGCGAGGGAATCTCGGGCTTCTAAGGCCAAATGGAAATGTTGTGATTGCAGAACCACAACTACTACCAAAAGAGGAGATACCTCGTCTTCTCCTTCTCAACTCCTCACCCCAAGCCCGGTATCATTGTGTACCGATACGAACGAGGAACTGAAACAATACATCGACATAAAGCTTGAGGAATCCTTTTCGCGCCTTCTTAAGGAAATTAGACTCGATCTTACAAAGGAAAGCTCAGTCACTCGTAGTAAAATCCAGGAACTAACCGAAAGCCTAAACTATATGTCCACTCAATACGAACACTTAAAGGACGACTTGATTGCTAAGGCCAAGAAGATTGGAGATTTGGAAAGCGAAAATAATACGCTCAAGACCAAAGTGACCGACCTAGGCTCCAGATTGGATCAATTTGAACAGCAATCTCGTGACTGTAACATAGAAGTCCAGTGCGTGCCGGAGCACAAATCAGAGAACATAGGCACCATAGTACGACAACTTACCACAATTGTAGGTTGTTCACTACCGGAACACGAGCTACTTAACTATCACCGCGTGGCTAAAGTAAATCAGGAGTCCAATAGGCCACGGAATATTGTGGTGAAGCTATCTAGCCCCTTGGTTCGTGATAGGATTATAGCTGCGGTTAAGACTTTCAACAAGACTCATCAAAGCGACAAACTTAACTCATCACACTTGGGCATAGCGGGAGATAAAAAGCCAATTTACGTGTCTGAACATTTGTCTTTGTCAAATAAAGAACTGCATGCAGCTGCACGCCGAGTTGCAAGAGAGAAGAGATACCAATTTGTGTGGGTACGAAACGGGCGTATTTTCATAAAAAAGGACATTAGCTCTAATAGTTTATTTATCAAAAATAAGGACATTTTAAACTCTCTGTAATTCTTCTTTTATTGTTGTATTAATCTTTCTGTAGTTTTACTACACCAGTGCATGGGCACTTCACAGAATTCTCCACACAAAAGTAATAGTTTAAATATATTTTACCAAAATGTCCAAGGTCTGAAGACAAAGACACACACTATTTTATCCAACGTACTAAAACAGGAGGCGGATGTTGTTCTTTTGACGGAGTCATGGCTTAACGATACAGTCTTTGATCATGAAATTTTTGATAGCAGATACACTGTATTTAGGCGCGATCGGAGTTCTTCTAGCTCTAACAAAGATGAAGGCGGTGGAGTCGCGATTGCAATATTAAAAAAATATTCTCCAATAAGAAAGCCACACTGGGAGTCAGCCGATGAAGATTTATGGGTTGTTATTAAACTAAAACGTAACAGTTCAGTAATCCCTCTATGTATCTGCTCTGTATACTTACCATCACCGGTCACTGACAGTCGATTGGACACCCTGACAGCAAATCTATCGAATACTATCCAACATAAATTACCCCCAGATTCCATATTGTTAATAGCAGGTGATTTTAATCTTCCTCATTTGTCGTGGCATTTGGACCCAACCGAAAAGTTTTACCTTCCCAACCGTAATGTAAGCGTAACAGAAAGTCTATTAACCAGCATGATCTCTTTCAACGGACTTTACCAAATGAACCCTATTCTTAATTCGAATTCACGCATCTTGGATTTGGTCATAACGAATACTTGTGGCTCTCTCAAAGTTTCCAAGAGTACTTCCCCATTGGTAAAAGAAAACATTCATCACCCTGCATTAGCTATCTCTTTAAAAGTCCACTCACAAAATAACCCTAAAGTAAAAAGAACTCTTGGCTTTAACTTTTTTAAAGCAGATTATGAAAAAATCAATGCAGAGTTACAAGAGATAAATTGGAATGATCAGTTCGGTTCTAATAACAGTATCGATGAAATCATTGCTATATTTTACAATAACATCACCCCAATTATAGCCAAGTACACTCCATTAACTCAAAAAGGAAATAGTGCTTATCCTATCTGGTTTAATCGCTCGCTAATTAAGATGCTAAAGGAGAAAGCACGGGTTCACTCGAGACTCAAAAAATACGCAAACCCTAGGGACTTGCTAACATACCAGACACTCCGCGCTCAGTGTGCTCAGTTACTGAAGGAATGCCTTAATAAATTCAAAACAGAAGCAATATACCTCATTAAAAAAGACCCAAAACTCTTTTGGACATTTGTAAAATCACTCAGATCTAATAGCACTGATATACCTGACGAGATGTGTCTTGACGGCAGGAAAGCTCATGGTGGACAGAGCATCAGCGATCTCTTTTCGGAATATTTTCAATCAATTTACCCTAGACATCAATCGCCACTGACCACTACCCCAACTGAACCAATCAGTAATAATAGATCTCTCAGTACAATTTACCTCTCGGAATCTGAAATCTTAAAAGCTCTTCAACTAATAGATATCAACAAAGGGCCTGGGCCCGATTCCATACCTCCCATTTTTCTGAGGAATTGTTCTGCGCAACTCGTAACACCTCTCCACTACATATTCAACAAATCTCTTTTATGCGGACAGTTTCCATCAAAGTGGAAGTTAGCCCATATTACCCCTATATACAAAAACGGAGTTCAGGCTGATATAGCAAACTACAGGCCTATTTCAATTTTATCAGCCCTGGGAAAACTCTTTGAATCCCTGGTCCAACACCATCTTCATCATCATCTGAGACCGCTGTTCGATAACCACCAGCATGGATTTCTTTCGGGGAGGTCGACCGTGTCGAACCTTCTTGAATATGTTAGTGACATAAATGAAGCTCTTAAGGATAGGCTAGAGGTACACGCCATCTACACTGATTTCTCGAAGGCGTTCGACGTGGTCAACCATGATCTACTACTTCAGAAGCTTGATCATGCCGGAATTTGCGGATCGCTGTTGAGATGGTGCGAATCTTATCTTCGCAACCGTTCGCAGCTTGTGATGGTGAGGGGCTTTGGATCCGCACAAAATATCGTACCATCGGGAGTCCCACAGGGCTCGCACTTGGGACCCCTTTTCTTCCTTGTGTTCATAAACGACTTGTGTAGTAATATCATATCCAACTATCAGATGTTTGCCGATGATCTTAAACTTTACAGAGTTATCCGCAGCCAGGATGATGTAATAGTATTGCAAACGGATATTGATGTTATTGTCAGGTGGTGCACGGAAAATGGTATGATATTAAATTCATCTAAGTGCTGCCACATCAAGTTCACAAGAAGGCAGAACCCCACCACGGCCAAATACTATTTGGATGGCGTTCTTCTCCGAGAGGTCTCGAGTATCCGCGATTTAGGTGTAACGATGGATACCAAATTGGAGTTTCACGAGCACATGGACAAGATTAGCAATAAAGGTGGACGACTGGCCGGATTCGTAATTCGGCAAACGAAGTTTTTCAAGGACCCCGAAATTTCCATTCTACTCTTCAATTGCTATGTCCGGTCTCTCTTAGAATACTGTTGCCAAATCTGGAGTCCTTCTTATGCAGTTCATATCAACCGATTGGAAACACTTCAAAAAAAATTTCTTTACCACCTGTCATATGCACACAATCTTTGCAATCATCTAACTTCATACGACGCTAGACTCACCCATTTTAAAATGTTAACACTCCACAATAGACGTAACATAGCCGATATGGTGTATCTGCACAAGCTAATTAATGGTAAGGTAGATTGTTCCAACTTGATCGCAAAATTAAACGTTGTCATACCGCGCCCTGGCAGTCGCCTCCACAATAGGAAAACGTTCGCGCTTCCCCTCTCTCACTCCAACTACGAACAACATTCGCCACTGTACCGCATGATGTCCTCATATAATAAAATATGTAACGATTTGGATCTTTTCGATGCAACGTCCGTTACGATAAAGAAATTCTTTTATGACCAGATCTACAGTAATTGACACTCACATCATAACTATGTCGTCACTATTTTGTAAGTAACTATTGTGTCCATTGTGTATCTACTTTTCTTTTTAATGTTTGAAAAACGCATGTAGTGTTCACGTCAAGAAGGACTTTACATCACTTTCTGACATACTGTTTACGTAATACTTATGCCATATGTAACGTCCAGTTTCGTGAGCCAAATAAAAAAAAAAAAAAAAAAAAAAAATGAAATTGTACGAGAGTGGAACCCTGGTCTCCGAAGTGCAAGCTTAGGATGCAACTATAATTGGCGCTTAGATGAAATAGAACCCACATTGGTATTAGTGGGCTAGGGTATTGGATGAATAGATAAATATAATATTCACTTGTAATATCACTGAACTTTGAAAAATGACCTAGCATAGTATGGTGTTACTACAACCGACTTCAAGACTATGGTTTTAATTTATTTTGTAATTTTCTTCGTTTTGTTTTTTTTTTGTTGCCTGCGTGGTGCAATTTTCCTATGCCCATTCCTAATTGGAACCTGTTTCCTATAAACCCAAGTATCTTACATGTTAATTCAATAATTATTTTCTATGTGCAAATTTTTTACTTAATTTGTTTAAGGGTCATCCCAACATCTAAACATCTTCACAAATTTGCATTACAATATTAATATGATATTTTAGTCATTTATTCGTAGACGATTATATTCTTGTAAGCTGAATAGCTCTTACGAAATTGGTTTCTTGTTACATAAGACTAAACCATGGCCTCTACTTATCTGGGCGTGTAAGATACTCAAAGACTCCAAAGTTTTATCTCGAGCACCGGCCGAGCACCTTTAGATTACTCATTTCGCAATAGCCCGGGGCAATTAAAAAGGAAGGGGTAGTACTATCATTAACCGGGAGAGGCCGCCGTCTTAACAAGAATATAATGCAATTTTAAAATAATCCCCGCAAAAAAGAAATTAATGCAGGCACCTCGCTAGATTCCCTTTTTATCTCTTTAATTGGTTTTCACATCTTACAGTGTAAAAAATATCGTGTTCTTTGTAATCTCGGGCGATGTTTTAATAAATATAACGAAGTGAACCGAGTTGGAGGGTGGAAAAAATATTGCAGCCCTTAAATAAACGTTCACACTTCAGAGATCAACGGGACGACGGGCACACGATTTATTGGGAAATAATTAAGAAGTGACTCCGGATGCGCTCGGGATACATTTTTAGATAAATTAAACTGAATCATTTCACAAAGGTGTAGATAATTTACATACTATTTATAATATTTTTCAGAATAAAAAAAATCTGTATTTGTCTAGCCATTTTTGGAACTGACTTTAGTATCATTGCACTCAAATAGGAAAGAAATATTTAACATCGGCATTAAGCGGTAGTCAATAATGTTATGTAGGTCTACGTAGTTTATATTGTAAGCCTAAAATAACTGTAGCTATGAGATTTAATTAACTATAAAAATCGTACTGTAGGTTCTAGAACATGAAATAAAATTTTAAACTTTCTTGAAAATCTGTAGTCGGCAAAATAAACACCTTATCATAAAAAGTTATTGTACCGTGTGTTGACCAATGCAAATAGAAAATCATCGTACAAAACCTCTGTACTACCTCTCCAGACAAGTGGCAATTCATTGACCGGCGTTCGGTAGAATAGAATGACGAATGTATAGGATTTAACGTTTATTACATGCGTTAGCTACTGTCAAATACGTCAAATCCCATATATTCGTCATTCTATTTCATCAAACGCCGGCCGGCCAACGAATTGACACTTGTCTAGAGGCACTGAGCCACTTTCAAGCCCGTGACTCCTAACGCAGCATCCGGAGTCATCGAACTGTCTTATGAGGTAAAATTCTCCTAAAACCCTATCAATTTAGATTTATTCTTTCTACCTTTCAGCCTTAATACCTTTAACTACAACACATTAATTCAACTCAGGTATATTTGCAGAACGCCCATAGACGATCAGTAACAAATATTTGTTCCCCGCAATAAGCAATTGATAAACAATTGTATCTCCGTTATAGCTTATGAAGAAACTTCGACTGGACGTCTAATACCTTTGTTTGCGGGTTTATCTCTCCTTTAGAGATTCTTAGCCGTTTTTATAGTCCAAACTTTGTGTTTTCATCAATTATTCTAAATATAGAATGTTTATTGTTTCAGTAATGCTTTCTTAAAGTAAATATAAAAATTATTCTTGTTTTGTTACTAAGCTATGCTGTCGATTTTCTGTTGGTTTAGTAACATAAGCAGTGACTTTAGAATTACATTTGCAATATTTAGATATTTTTTATACATTACTATAATATTTCCAAAAAGTGTAAGCTGATGCTATGGTTTATATGGCTTCCCTGTTAGGGACGCCAAGACCGTACTAAGTGGAGAAGTAAAAACCAGCGATGTGACCCTGGGTTCTGTGGTAAAAGTGTCGGACGCAATGGTAACTCAACACTAAGATGTAAATGTGATCTGAAGATAAAAGATTATCTACAACTTGATGATCACAGTTATGTAAAATTTAACAATAATAACGACTTGCCATTTAATCCCAACTACAATATGAACCAAATCATGATAGTAAAAACTTCATAAATTAACAATCCATTTGAAGCTTGAGTCAAACAAAGCCATAATTTGAAGTCGGCTAAAAATAGCCGCGATTAACTATAACAAAGTTCGGCTCATCGTGAGAAGACAAATGAAATCACAACACTTACAATACCGTACGCAAAGTAATGTAATCCACTCATAAAGCCGGCATTAATCCTTCCACTCGGCAGTACTGTCGTGTCATCAACGGTAGTCGAAATTTTAATCACCACCAGCCCGCCCTACCCCGCGGTAACCCTGCGACGCCCTGGGGCTGCGGACGGCCGCTCCTTACACGATATTCCCATTACTTAGTCCAGGGCGATAATAAAATTTAATATAATGCCAGGAGGAAGCGGATGCGGCCACAATGAAGGCTTCAGCGTTGACGACGGAAGCAGATGATGAACGTGAAATTTTCAAAATAATATTCTATGATTTATTTCAGTGTGTTAATTTTTCTCGTATTATTTAAGGATATTTTCAATGTTTTTAATATTATAAAAAAATAAAGGTGTCATAATTAGTCATGCACATTATTTTCATGTTTTATTTATCCTTATTCACAATAATTACGTACTTATCTACTGTGGATAAATAAACTTAAAATAAAACAGAAATCGAAAAGAAATCTTCATTAGATATTAAAATAACCCCTTAAGAGTAAGTCCCTCAAAACCATGTAAATTAAAACCATAAATGAAATCCACCGCCTAATCCATTAAAAAATTTCACCAATACTAGATATAAATCAAGAAATCCATAAAACATAAAACTCGCAATATTTTAAAACCAGGAAATTCTTTGGAAAGCAATAAAATATCGCAAGTGCCTTACATCGCTGCAGGCCGTCGAAGGGTTGCACCCGCTCACCGAATGCGTCCTCGGTCCAAGAATAAAGGGGTACAAGGCAAAATTGAGAAATGGACCGGCTAACCTTGTTACATCACCCTGCAGAAGCGGGTTGAATGAAAAATGTTTTGTTATCGTTAATATTGTGTAGAACATAGAACATTCTTTCTTTTTGCATTACGATGAAACTATTGTCAGGGCGCAGGAATTACTCAAATCATGTTTTAAAAACAAGCTGATTAAATTTATGTCAAATATTTCTAAGTGTAAAATTATCAGCATGGTAACGTGAAAGTTGAACGTTTGGACTGACGCTTCTGACAAAATTGATGATTGATGATGATTATTTATAATAACCAAACAACGCAATACTCTATCAAACATTTGTTCTTCCTTTTAAAGTACAAACTTAACCAAATAAACTCATTGAAGTATGAAAAACCCATTAAAATATTTTCTATTTAAAACGGGCGAAGGAACACGAAAGCTTGGCATTAATTGCCAACACCACGGCAAAGGTTTTTCAGGCGCCACAACTCCTGCACTTTTAAGAACTTACCAACCTGAGGATGCAGTAAACTCATTAACGTGAGTGCGGGCACTTATTAGACAAGGTGTAGTACCCCTCACTGAAGTGTGATACACACTGTCTTTTGATTCTGTAAGCGTTCAAATATTAAAAGCTGACTGACTTTCTTGATGCCGTGACTTGGGTTTTGTGCCATTAGGTATATCTAGGTATACAATACTAAAAAAAAGTAAGTTTAAGGACTAGTGACACAAAAGTAAGTAGTAGAAACCATTTGTGTTGTAATATCTTCAATGCTACTTGCTCCTTTCATAACAAAGACATTATATCTCATCGTACCAGCGTTTTCTTGGAGTGCCCCATGGGGTAAATGCTTTATGAGACTGCTCAGCAGACCCCGGGGTCTTGAGTCGTGAGAGCCGCGGACGCGACCGCGATAAAGCAACGATGATGATGCTTTATGAGACTGTGTAGGATTGTATAATTCCAGTGGTTAAGAGGCAAATATGCCTATTGAATTTGTCATCACTATCTGCCGCTGGCAAGTTTTTGTACGTATGTGGAGTGGAGAGTGAATATATTTTTCTTAACTGTACTTAAACCTTTTCATTCCAAAACTTATTGATTCTAGTTACCAACAACTTAAATTACCGTATGTCACTCTGGTAACCATGCATGGCTTGAGAATTCGTTTCTCACAAGTTGCCTTTAGCTAATACAGACGAGCCAACACTAACTTACTCACGAGTAACGAGAAAGTATTTTAAAATCAACACTAGCGTACATTTTCTTTGCTATAGTTAGGCGACTAGGTATAGTAGAAATGTTTGCCTTGTGAAAATAAAACATTCGAAAAGATTTGAGTGAAAATTTTGAATAAGAATTCATATTCATTCTTATTGCTTATTTTTCTTGATTGAAAAACTAACTACACATTAAGTTGTAATTGACATACCAAGTATAGCATTATGTCAAAATGAACATTATTTATACAACCTAACTTACTTATAGATCCGAACAGCTTTCGTTCCTGTTATCTATCAAAATTATGAAACCCAAAGATCATTTTGCTGACCATTAAGCCATGAGTATATGAGATATGAGCATATTTTCCATTTAAATATAGCAGAATAAAGTACATAATTTTTTCTGCTATGAAAACTCATCCAAAAAGATTTATTTCAAATTTCCCTTACCAACCATAACAACAACAAACCCAGCTGCACTAATCAAAGTAGCATTATAAATTTTAATAGAACACAACACATCGGTGGTGCAGCGGCGTATTTGCCTTCTTACGTCGTAAATCACCCCGGGTCGCTCATCCGGTAATTAACCGTATGACTCGGGGTTTTACTCGGAATCTCGCAGTACCACCCCTGCACGTCACGCGCCACTCTCTAGTGTGAAGGTGATTATTTTAATAACTAGTGCAGGCATTATTCTGCTAACAGTGAAGGTTCATTTGATTCACGGTACTCCCGAGTATGAGATATAAGTGAAGACAGGTTTTTCTAAGTTGTCTTCGAATATTTTAAGAATTTTGGTTATTAATAATAATACAAATAAGCTCTATTTAATTAGGTAGATACCTACTTAGCTCGGCCGAGCGATAACACCGCCTACCATGTAGCTCGGCTCTGCAAGAATTGTTACTTTGGAGGGAAGAAGGACAAGACAGACAGACAGACGGACGGACGTAAAGTCTGACGGACGGACGGACGGACGGTCGGAGTGACGGACTGACGGACGGACGAACGGACGGACGGATGGACGGCCGACGGACGGACGGACAGACGGATGGATGGACAACGGACGGACGGTATGACGGACTTAAGCTATTGCATAGCTTTTTCGGGTTTTTTCTTATGTTCGAAGGATTTCGAAATTGGGCCTTGCCTGGTTCAGCACGGTGAACCCCGCAACAGGTGAGTTATTGGAACGACTTATCGGGAATGCATGACTCACATTACCCTTAAAAACTTAAATGAAGATTGACTTCAAATCATATTAAACATCGCAATTAGGAGTTCCTAATTAAAAATTCGCAAGACGTAAGTATTCATCACCGCCTCACGTTCGTGTTACATTGTAGATCAGTGTAATATTTAGTTTCAGACGGTTAATAAACCGAAAGCTGCGCTGCATGAATAAAATTATAATGAATTTCAACGTACGTTATCTTAGAACAGAATTTATGAAATGTGGCATCGTGTATGCATTAGACGCTGATGCACCGGAAAACGGAGTAAGGATGTCTGCTTCACTGCAACTGTAGTTATATTATCCTCCGTATTGCAGAACCATTCTTATGTTTGTGAATAGTGTAATTTTACTTTTGCAATTTCTTTCTTGGAAGAAGCGATTATAGTAACATACTGTTACACATACACACAATAAATATTTAAACTGCTTTACTGCGCTTGAGTTACTATAATGCACTCAAGATCAGTACATCTGAAATAAGTATCAATTATTTTTCACTCTTCAAAGTCCCTTTTTTACCCGACTGACAAGAAGGGTTATGTTTTTCGCGTGTATCTTGTTGTTTGTTTGTAATATTCTTAATTACCTCATATCTTCTGAACCACAGTACGGATTTCAATGATTCATGTCTCAAATGAAAGATGCTTATTGCCCAAGTGTTCGTGGATACATAGAATATGAAATATGAACAAAAGTTGTTAGTTTTTTGGTGGCAAAATGTATGTGGTAAAAAATATTCACTCAAATTTATCGAGTGGGGTATCAAAATGAAGGAAATTATAAGACGATTACAAAAATATATACATGATATAACTAAAAAGAATAAAATAAAATAAAAAAAAACCTAACTGATACTGAAAAGATTGAAATAAGCGTTAAAGCAGGCAGTACCCATTAATTTTCATCTGGTTTGAGATTTACAAATGGGTACCGCCTGCTATAAAGCTTATTCAATCTTTTCAGTATCAGTGGGGTTTTTAACTTTTAATCATTTATTTTATTATTTCATGAAGTTAATTTGTTGAACTTTTTTCTTCAAATTACTTGCATTAACTGGCTATTAACGGCGATTTTCGAATTTCAAGCAGCCAAGTTAATTCATCTCATCTTAACGCTCGTCCCAAACGTGACTCATAGGTTCGCGATGATTGATGCCTAGTCAGTTAGCCGATCACAAACGGTGAAGCCTCATTGATAGGTCAGGTAAATTAAACACTAACTGTTACTATAATGATTCCAAAACTACCTGTGTACCAAAATGTTTTTAGGAAGAGTGTGATGGTACCGGTACGTGGAACTTTAAATTTAACATTATTAAAGCTCCGTCAAAGGGAATCTTCTTCCTATCGCTTCATAGCGAATGACTTCGAACAGTAATCCCACATTGGCCGTCAACCGCATCAGTGTAGCATCACTAATAGAGCACTGAAGAAACGCAAACACCTCTCAGCTCCCGGCTAATCGCTTAATCAAAATTTATTCCGCACTTTGATTTTAAATTTGGGACGCAACATTTATTACTGGGCCCCTCAAAGCAACCCTTCGCGGGGCCGCTTCATTATCGCGGATTAAGGCTGCGGAATATTTTATCGATCGCATCGAAGCAGTATTCATTTTCAATTAAGCGCCAAGTATTTTATTAAGTTTGAGCGCGGAATTGATGAGTTTCGCGAACTAATATTTACAATGGGTGGCGTGCGTGGTGGGTGCTACGTCGCGCCACCTGAGCTTGCGGTCTCTCATATTATTCCTCTCATATACATAAGACATAATATAATAGTAGCGTTTATCAGTCTAGACGTGATCTAAAACCATATTATTATTGTAGTTGTTGTTGAAATCGATTTCTATTTTTCTGTCACAGAATACTGCACTGAAGTAGCAATGCAATGTTTTAAACTTCAATTTTAAAATAATGCTTTGTTGAAAATCAGCCATAGCTCACTTTTAAGTGACAAATCCGTAAATATTTACATACGCACTTACAAATTTTAACACTCCACTACAATTATATCAGATCTTCACTGCGGAGGCTTCTGGTTCTTTCACTTAATTAAAGTAGGGGAAATCTGTTTAAAACCGAGCCAAAACCTTTTATAATTCAAATTTAAGCTAGGACAAAATCTAGAATTAAAATTTCGGAATTCAAAGACCTCGTTTATGCTTTTGACGTTTCTATTTTATAATGAGTGAAGTTTGAACATATTTAGAATACAATAACTTCGATAGACTCAAATGGTTCCAGTAAGACAATACAATATTGTTTAGTAAATCGATATTCAATTTAAACGGAGCGATTCCTCAAAACAACTCGCAGATAAATTAGATGTTCTTTCACAAAGCATTGTTCGTACGCTGAATGCGAGAGGTGACTTCAATTTCCTGGTAGCGACGGCACTTCCGCAGCCCGCGAGTCGAACGCGGAACTTTTGAAGGCATCGTTGTGGAATCCGATGCACCTATGCGCCTGTATGCTTACACGCTCGTAAGCAAATAGGCTATCACCTCGTAATAGTTCAAACGAGCAGGATAAATAATTAACTTTTGGTTTCATAATTTATATCATAAATGTGAATTTTTTTGAAGCTGTTTCCTTGTTTGGAAATTTGTAACTCAATTATGCCCAAATGGCCGAAACTTGGTACAGGTATATATTATAGTCTGAAATCTTAATATATATAAATCTCGTGTCACAATGTTTGTCCTCAATGGACTCCTAAACCACTTAACCGATTATAATAAAATTCACACACCATGTGCAGTTCGATCCAACTTGAGAGATAGGATAGTTTAAATCTCAAATTATAGTCCGATTCGCGATAACCGACATCCACGCGGGCGGAGCCGCGGGCGACAGCTAGTAACATATAAAAAACATTTTATCCGTAGAATAGAGTCCCATGGGTTACGGGAATTCCATTCATTCCATTCCATTCCAGACGGGACCTCACGAAAAATCTGCGAAAGAGAGCATGACAGGCCAAGGGATAAAGCAACCCCACACTATGTTATTTTAAAATGCACTCTCAATGTTCAAAGAAGTTTCGGTACTTTTTAGACAACGTCAAAATTACCAAGATATGTAGAAACCATAACGTTTTACACGCCCGTCTGCACCTGCAAACGTGTGTGTATAATCAGAAGAGCTTTGAGTATACCGCAAGCAGCACTGAATGCATCTAATGCATATCCGCCTGCAGGTGTACACGTTAATGCATTTTCATCATGGCATGCTGTTACCAAAGTATTTATTGTTTAAATATTTTATGTTATTAAAGAACCAAGTGAAAAATTTCAGAACTAGGTCAAAGGTCTATTTGCAATTTTAAAAACTATAAATTTTATCATATCGGTTTTCTTTTCATATTAAGTGTCGATTTTTAATAAATACATATGAGTGTATGTACGATATTTTTAACAAAAAAAAAAGACGGTTTGCACTCTGGGAGTGCCGGCAGAAGTGAAAACTTTTTCTTTCTTTCTTTGTTTCTTCGATATATACATAGAAAAAGATAAAAAGAACATACCATACCATACCATAATAACTAACTAGCTAATCATAGAACCTATCACTAATTTTCTGCAAATTTTCTATCAGAAGAAATTAATAAATTACATAAAGAAAAAATAATCACAATAGTAATAAATTACAAAAAGAAAAAATAATCACAAAAAGTGTCAGAAGCCCAGGTTCGAACCCGGTACTATCTGAAACCATAAGGACTTACAGTCGAAGCGCTTACCGTTAAGCTACGAAGCTTCTTAGCGTACCTAGCAAAATAAACACTATGTAGCTAGGAATGTTGTATGAAGTCATTTCGTCCTACAAAGTCGTCGGTTACGGGTCAAAGGTCACGTGATCCTGACGCGAGTTTAACAATTTTTACCCATCCAACGCCGCTTCACTTCAAAAATCGGTTCGTTATTTTTGACCGCCCTGATGTGTTCTAGAGCTACAGTCAATCTTGTACACTCCCGGCCTGTCCAGTGGAGAGCCATCTTTAGATGAGCGCAGGCATTGCAATAGCTTCTTAAAGGGAGTGAAAATAGTTTTGGCACAACCTTCTTCAAGATGTTAGCGACCTTATCTGTTACTTTTTATATTTCAGAACACGATATTTGGCGAGCCGATCTCTGTCTTCAAATAATTTCAACTTTCAGTAAACCGGTAGTCTGTAGATGAGTGCGAGTTTAGATTAACCCGTCATACATGTGCGAATAAATGCATGAAAATTTTACATGCGGCTATTAGTCAAACGAAAACGCTTCAACTCAACTCGACAGGGGCTTAGCCTGGCTCATTGTCGGTGCAATAGCGTCCGCCTTCGCGAAACGAAAACTTTTCGCAATGCCCCGTCGGTCGAGCCTTTATTAAAACCTACCCAGCATATTGCAGAACTGACGGCAATAAGTAAGGCGACCGCCTCTCCTCGCCGCAACGAATTCAATATTCAGAGAGAGTTGGAAAGTTTTATTATTGCGGCGTAAATATAATGAGTGCAGGTGAGGCAGTTTTGTCTGCCGGGATTTACGGACGCCCATTATTCTACAGCTCGCAAGACAGTGAGCGCTGAAATTAACTTACGCCACAAGCACTCACTTAAATCAGTTACTAGCTTTAGTATTAAATATTAAATCTTAAAACAAAATTAAAATCAAAACGTTCTAATTTTTATTTTAAGAAAGGTCCAAGGTTCTATCAATTTGGTATCCAGCTATTCACTATCAAACAGCAAGACTTTCAAACTCATACTTTCAGATGATTATAAATACACTTCGGGATTCGGGATTCCACCATTTGACTGTCCTATATTGCTTGAAAATCTAAATTGAAATATTGAAAAAACTGTAAATGCAAAAACAACAACAACAACTTCATTATGCAATATCATGAACAAATAAAATCGTGGTCTACAATTTCTTTTTAATGTTAGTACTTACAAAAAGAACTTAAAGATATACCTGATACCAAAAAGCAATCCTCAATCTAATTGCTAAATATTTGCAATCAATCTGGAAATAAACCTAAATAAATTAAATTATGCATTGTTATCCTATCCTGGATATTAACATTTCCAATTTAATCAAAGAAAACGATAGCATTCTTTAAAGTATTTACATGCTTCAAATGCAAAAACATACCTAGATAAAATTATTGAATCTATCAAAGTCTTGAATATCCCGCTAAATTCTAATCTAAGATAAACAATTGTCTTATAAACCTGCACAGACCAATTACCTACCACAAAGTCATGATGTAACGAATTTAGTGCATAACGAGCTTATAATAAAATTACTGTCGGGTCGCATGTGTGGCGTTCTGTGGGTTACCTTCATCACGTTTCGCCGCACCGAGGTTACCGCCTGCTAAAAATATTTTCCGTATGCATCATTCACATAGTCATGTAGAGGTTTAAATGAAAAGTAGTGGATAAATGTGATTTACTTGCATTTTGGACTTATTATTTTCTCAGTTTTCCTCTGTTCCACCTATTTAAAGAGAATACAAAAACTCTAATCTTACATCTAAATCGGACATGTAGGCATATCAGCTATTTTGCTTTTTTTTCTATGATAAACAACGTGCTGAACTTTAGTATCTTCAAGATTTTTTTATGAAAATAAATATGTAATAATATTTCTTTTTAAATGAAATTTTACTCATGAGCTTTGCACAAGACAAGATAGCGGGATCAAACCCCGCCTAGATCGATTAGATTTTAATAGATTTGAATATTATATTTTACGTGCAAAATGCTTTAAAATTTCATTCGAAATTGTGCGTTGTACTCATAAATCAATGTTTAAATTGATAGAAAAATCATTCATTGGTACCGATAGTTCATAAGATTATCGGTAGACACTCCACTGTCGCCTTAAAGACAGATATAAATGAGAAATTTGGATTAGTTCGGGTGAGGTCTGGTAGCTTAGTGGTCAAAGCATTGCCCCTGTAAGGTAAAGATCGAGGGCTTCAACCCCGCCTAGACCGATTAATTTTTTCCTATTTTAATCGATTTTAATAACATTTCTATAAGCTTAAGCAGTATTTTTATAATTAAATATTATTAAAATTTGGTTTCTATCATATTGTAAAAATATAATATAATAAATATGGCTTACTCATAGATACAACACGATTACTTCATTATTTCCATTGCCTTGCCCTCACTAAAAGTTCATCTGTTGTTTCAGTTTGTATTCCCCTGCACCTTACAAGACACCAAACAATATTTAATGCAGATCTCGGTCACATAAATCACATAGGCCCAGGGTGCCCATAATTCATACTTAATTCTTTCCAACACTGCTGGCTCCTTAGTTTATGAGCCGTCAGTCTTTAACCTGCCTGTATTGCACCTGTATTTTATTTCTGAATGTTGTTTTATGAACAGTTAGTACTGGCACAGATTACTTACATAATAGTGTAGAGAGTCGGTTTATTTTGAAACACTTCTTAGTACATCTAATTTTTTTATGTTGTTTTTATTATTATGTGTGTTAAAATATACTTAGATTTTTTTTACGTGCGGGACATCCCGACGGGTTACACCCCCCCCCCCCCTCCGGAACCGGAGGGGGAGGTTATCATAGACTCGAACTGACTAAACCGCACGCCGTCTGTGTGTCGATGTGCTAGGCCGAAGTCTCGCGACATATCCCTCGCACCCCGGCTGAACCAGGGCCATTCCTCTTGGTCTGGCCGTCCTCGGGAGGGGGACCACGCGGTCTCCGACGTGCCCCCGGAATGGAGGGGGGGTGCATCGTCTTACGATGCGCGCCGCCGTCGTGGCCTGCTTCTGCTATGGTGACGAGCGGCTCCACCCGTCACCCTCAGACCCGCGCTCATGGGGGGCGGAGGTCGTTCTGCGCCCTTCGACGCCCGAGCCGCCTGCGAACGCGGGCAGCAATGACCGCGAGTCTCTCTCGCTCGCCGCGTCGCACCCGCTCTGCTGGCTCCTTCACGAGCATGACCTGCTCGCAGAAGGAGGCGCTGGCCGCCCATCCGCGCAGCGGACCATTGCCGCGAGCGAGTGGAGAGCGTGAGCACTCTCACCCCCAGGGCGGTCACAAGCTCCCGCCTCGGCGTTTCGAACGCCGGACACTGGGTAAGAGTGTGCAGCCCCAATATACTTAGGTATCACAGTACAGTAGGCTGCAAAAGTCTGTGGCCAATTTGAAACTATAATTTTATGAAGTGTTGCCATACGCCATCCAGTAAGTCGATGCCCTGTGTATTGTTTTTTTCAAATACTACTTATGTCTTTGTATTTATAAATTAATTGCATATTTATATAAGAAATGCCAATTTTATATGAGTTTGTACCTCCACGGTGAAGAGGGGAAGTATGTATTCATCATCAACCTTATTAATTACTTAAGGATTATTCTTCTGACGTTATCCAAAAAAAATCGGTAATTCTATAAAAATCCAAATCATATATTTTAGAAACGTAACAAATATACATAGGTATTAGTTATTCTTGCACGCGAGCCATAAATCTATTTGTAGAATCTCAGCTGTACGGGACTCCCTCGACGGCTATATATCGCGATACCAAGACGCTAGACATTCCGTTAAGGGACGCACTTTTAAACTAGTAGCCATTTTCAAACTAGACAGTACAATAATATACTGTAGTGTAATGTATTCCTTCCTAGATTTGGTATTATAACTCTAGTATTTTCGTATAATAACTCTACAAATTTGTTTTAGGTTTTCATAAATGATTACTTTATTTCAAACCATTATGCACGCCTCCAAGCAGCAACCGTATTCGTAACAATTCAGCTCCTGTCGCCACACGTTCTAATTAAACAACTCAAAGTTTAGTGTCCTCGCTCCTCAAAAGCTCAACTTGCGAATGAGTTATCAGCCAATTGTGTATAGGTGGCGTCCCATGTAAATGATGGACCATCACAATGGACTATGAACAAGTTCTCCAGGCTCTTTGATTTCCAAATTCACACCCCGTTTTACGCTCACTAATTTTCTTGTTCGGACACAATTTGGTCGGCCGTGGACCCCTTCACAATAATAATTCCGGCGGGAAACTATTATAGTCGATCCTCTCCAGCCAGTAATTAATTTTGCCATAAACTGGCTCAATTGAAGCGTAAAGATTTCGTGTAGGCTGACTCGGTGCCGAGTTTTGTGAATGATAATTAATTTCAACTCTCGACTCCATGGTATTTTTAACAAAGTTCTGAATGTTGAATAAACTGAATGTTATAAAATTACAAATTAAGGATTGATCATACCAACCTTGTATGCTTTTATTATGTTAACGACTTTGGTTGAACTAAAAGTAAAACTTTGAATTCGTGAATACTAAAATTAAAACTCAATTAAATAAGATAAATTTGGGCCAGATCATTACTTTATATTTAACAGTGCCCTGTAGGACTGTGTTTTATCATATTCTCATAGAAGTGGCTATGTATGTATTGTCTTTTTGAGAATAAATTTTTAAAACTTTCTATTTAAGAAGTTCTAGTTCAAGCTATTTTGCAATAATGAAGAAAATATTTTGAAAAAAATGTAAAAACTTAAATAAATTACTGATAAATTAATGACTTATTTCAACACTTTCTGACAGAAATAGTGAGAATATATGAAGATACATAATATAGAGAGACTACCTTTACGTAGCCATATGCAATAAGATACAACACAATACCGACGAAGTTTCGAGAACAAAGCCACAACTCGCGTCCTCCACTTATATCTACAAGTACCTATTTCTGCATTGTCGAATTCACTTATACATCATCGACACACCGTTGTTTAATCCAACAAGCTATCAAAATGTCTATAATAAATGAATAAATAAGGTATATTTTTAGTGTGCTGAATAATAATATTATTATACTTATATGCTATATACCCTCATTCTTCTCATTAAACATTTAATCATTTCTTGTACACATACACACACACACACATACATAGCAAATTGTCACAATTTGCTATGTCACTTTACTCGTAAACGTCTTTCAATCATCTAATGTTTAATTTCATTGCGATACAAATCAATTTTATATACGAGGCAAAAGTTAATTGCGATATAAATCTCTTTGGCGTATGAAAGAACATCTTCAACATAGTGAAATATACGATGTTAGGTACCTGTGATCTTATTAGACCTTACGATCAATGGTAAATATTATGTGCGTATAATTATTTGCTACAAACTATTAGTACTGTATCAAGCTCGCCAACTTGCTGGCAATTCTCATAACCTTTGTGTATTTTGAGTTAGCATGCAGCATTATTGGCTCGCGGGCAGCTCACTCGTCTAGCCAGTTGGCGTCTAGCACATTCTCACCTGGGGCCCGGACTTGCTAAGACTTCGCAACTTTGACGTGAGCCGTTGAATTACTCACGTAACACCACAATCGATGTATGTACTAGATAAAGATATCAATGAGCTTCAAAATGTTGTTAAGGTTAGCAAATTCAATATTTAATAAGTAATTTTGAAATTATTATTTTCTTCTGCTTTCTATACAAAGATCAGGTTTTTTTTTAGATTTAGATTAGGAGCCTTCCTTCAAATTTAGAAAAAAAATGTACCTACCGCTATTTTTAAACGTTCTTGATATTACACTTATTTTAACATGAATCTGTACCATGATTTTTTTAGATGCATATTACATACTTCTGTCTAAGACAAGTTACAATAGCCGTGGTCACGGCGTACCTTGTACTGAAACTGGTTAATATATTATTTTAATTAAATTTTCGCGTCCCTGCTTAGTAGGCTTTCACGCGGGTATAAAAGTAGACAAAGTTAATGTCTTACGGTTAAAAGCAGAAAGCCATTATGTAGCTTCTTCTTATGCATTTAAAATTCTTTTTTTATATAGGTACTTACTCAAGTCTTTTTTATTGGCTAAAATGTATGTCACATGCACATCGCACATTCCACTATCACGGTCTCTTTTGGTTTTGTACTTATCAAGGTGAGCCTGTTGCCATCTACATGGCACATTTTAGAATCCAATAGCTTGCCTATGACAAGTAATACTTACCTGATTCAGAAATTGAGCTCATGATTGGAAACAAAACAAAATTAGGCACAACCGCCAACGAGGTCTTAGTTCATGTGATGGGACAAAGAAAATAATACAATAAAAGTAATCATAAACACATTTTGATGTACTTTTATGATTTACATATGATATGAATATATTAGACTTTCTGATACTATGATCTTTATGTATTACGATACTACCACAGTTTTACTGTGTTAATTCTTAATAATTGTCACGCGAGCGACACCAATACGCGGCTACGGTAGCCCTCAGCGAACTTTCCCGCAAAAGACGCGATTTGGCGGACAGCGCGTCCGCGCCGACCTACGCGTCGCAAGTACCCCTCCGTTGCTCTGTGTAAGTACATTCGTCGCGCTACTGTATGTAGTAGTAATACTGTGATACTACTAGCAACCCACGCCTCCGCCCACGTTGTATTCTGACCTTGTTTACGCAGCCTATGTGAATTATTTCTAGGGAAAACAATAAGGCTATGTGATAGTGCAGATTATGGCCTGTACCAAATATCAGCCAGATCTCTTTGTTCTCTGTCTGTCTTTTCTGTTTAAGTAACTAACATCCAAACATCTCAACATACTTTCACATTTAAAAATACCACAGATTACGCCCAATAAATGAAAAGATACCATCGCCCTTTTGTAGCTAAAACTGTGTTAAAATTAACTATTGTGTTAACTTTAACGACAACAAAAACAACTTTTACATCCCTCAAAGAAGCTGCTGGAGAGTATGGTGCAACAAGAACTAACAACTAATAAACAACTACACAGCCGTCGTCACGTCGATCTGCGATACTTTCTCATCCTAATTAACTGCACAGCGATGCCGACACGTAAGAGCCACGTTCTGTCATAAATACAGCAAGAAATCGGGCCCAGCCCTATAAATTCCTCTCGTAAAAGGCTCTGCGATTATGTTAGAGGGTGGTATTAGCAAAGTTTGTCCGATCGTAGGGGGGTAACCCCCTCCCCTCCTTATAATACATTTTTCGTTGATGTAACACGATTTCTCGTCGAGTCTCGGTTACGTGATGGATTAAGGAGCGGCTTGCTCTTGCCACCATCGGATTAAGACGAGGCTTCAATATTTAGGGCATCGCCAGCTAATATACAATGTTTGCTTGTCGATAGACTTAACTGTAATGCGATGATGTGATGGGCGAAGGAATATGCAGGGGCCGTGTTTGTAAGTTGTAACATGTGCAAGGGGATTTTGTTTATTGTATCTATATACTTATCATAATGAACAACAATTTTGTACTAGAGATACCAAATTCATGATGACTTACATGGAATATTACGGTCAAACACGTCTTTTTTTTCTCAAACTGAATTCTTAGTTTGCAAATTACTTTAAATATTCTTTTTAACGATTCTGACTAATCTAAAATACACTAGAAGTGTAGGAATTTAAACCTATTCATTGCAATTTACAAGTAGCTATTCTAAATTCGTACAATCACGCCTCTTACCCACTGAAGTAGACAGAGACAACTATATTTTCACTTTTCACGATCCTGACTTAGGAAGATACCTCTTTAGCTTATCCTATTTGTAAACACACTCATTTTCATAAACATCTTGTAAAACTTCAAATCTGTGCAGCATATAATAAATTAGTCCTAGAAAGCATTCTCGTTACTTATTCAGTATATTCAGTTCACTTCACATTCAATCTAAATGGAGACTTACTTTTTGAGTTTGTATTTACTCCGCATAAAACAATATCAGCACGGATCTGTACTATAATAGATGTATTAACTTAAAGCCCTATACTTTTCTTTACAGGAGTTGAAACAATAATCATAAATACATTACGCTCGATCGGAGATGTTATCCGGCTCGTAAACAAAGCACCTCGCTCTCACGCTCCTTCTAACTCTTTATTGCCTATCTAACTTTGTAGGATTTTAATAATGCCACCATCTTTAGTACGCTTCAAATTCGATCACATTGTATTAGTTTTGGATATCAATTTATACGTTATACTAATACATTAGGTACATACTTATAGAAAATAAATGTAGAAGCTATTGTCATATTTGTTAGAGAAACATATTAACTTGAAAATGGATGTAGGTATGTATATGTGTACAGTCAGCATCAAATAATCATCATCAAATAATTATACTGCAGCAGTAATATACAAACTGATACCTATAATATATTTATTTGGTACAGTCAGCATCAGAAACATGTTGACCACATAAGTACTCAAAACTCTAAATACCAAAATTCCAATTTATATAAGTTATTACAGTCCTCAAATAGTTGTTGCGTTGCGTGTTTCACATATGAATATAAACACTCTACTAACTTACATAATATCGGAAAACTGATTGCTAAGATGGTTTGACCACTCTGGATGTTTACAACAATTTGGAATTTTGGTATACAGATCATTTTGAGTAATTTGGTTGTCAAAAAAAATATTTTTATATTGCTGCTTCTGTATAATTAGTTGTTCATTACAATTAGTTAGCTGTTTTTGCAGACCAACATAATCCATGATAATATGCCTTATCTCGGTGATGTTTGGGACGTTGTATATATAAAGGCCCATATCGTTTATTGATGGGTACTAATTACAGCTAATTTTACAAATTTCCTTGCATCGGCCGCCGTCTAGAGACGAGTGGCAGCCCCCTGAACGTATAAATACTGAATAAGCAGTAAACTGTATTACTTCGGCGAACCCTTTTCACTTGGCGAATTAGTAAAAAGCTACTGGGGAGTGAAAATTTTAACTTAAATGCGTCCGTAAGCTGGCGTACCTGCGAGTGTGTTTGACAGTCCGAAGTGATTACATTGCATACCCTTCCTTTTGTTTGTTTTGATTTTGCTTAATTTGATTCGTGACATTTTTCACTTACGCCTACCGTGAAACGATTAGAAGGTATTAATTATTCGCACACGTCAAGTAACAATAAGGGTGAGTGAAATGAAACTTTTCTATTTTCTTCGTTCACTTATCATTCTTAATAAAAACACTCTGGAGAATTAGACAGCAATGACGGTAAGTGTGTTTTGTGTAAATGTTCGTTAAGCGGCCCAGTGGTACAACACGGCTCCACGCCAGACAAAATTATGGGCGTAATTAAAAATGCCAACATACTCGCAGACGTGCCCGAGGCCTGTCTAATTAGCAAAAAGTTAATAAACAGACGTACAAGCTTGACAGTGACAAGCTCCCGTGAAAATGCCAAGATGAAACACGTTTAATTTGCATACTCGTACGCTGTGTCGAAACGTGCCACGCGACATACGGACAAATAAGCCTCATTCACCTGTGGATATATGGTAGGTACGTTGCAATCTGTTGTATAAATTAATGTAATGTCGCAACTAATACTTCAGATTAATTAAACAAATATTTTCTGTACTAAATTTAACTACAAGCCAATTGGTTACAACAATCCTACATTGCAGTTTAAAAGATTTTCATTGGTAAAGTCCAGCCTTAATCTTTGGGCTTGGTATCACACTCAAAACATTTTCACTGTTGTTCACTTTCAAAGCAGAAATTTATTGGATGAAAATGATTACAAAAATATACGACTGTATAGACGTTTCCAATCAAATAATTTATCTATACATACTGTGATGAGTAATATTTATTTAAGCTAATTTTAAAGTAGTAAAACAAACATGCATGTCTAAGTGTATCCACCAAAACAGAGGAGTCAAATTATGTCCCTATAGAGGTTCGAAACTTAAAGGCCCAGTAATGTATTCACCACCACGACCTGAACTGTGTTCATTAGGTCGGCTACCAGTCTTTTGTAAGTCAAAATAAAGGGTGATGCTCTGGGGTGAAGTACGTTTCATGTGTCTTGCTCCCACACCCATAAATTTGACGTTTCCCTATAATAATTTGCATGTAATCAACCGTTAAGGTATTCTTATGTCATTTATTGAAATACTGAATACCTTCTTTAATATAAATTTTCTATACCTTCTGTATCCTTGACAACAAATATTTAAATCTAGGGTATGTCTTCTTATACTTTGTAATTTCATCAATGATTGACAAACCTTGTAAATTATTCCCTATATACACATCCGCAATACAAAAGGGACTGAAGATACATCATAGTTTTCGACATGATACTGCTAACGTCGGCCATCCCAGGTCATTAAGGCCATTTCACACTGGCGAAGACGCGCGGCCGACCATCGATCTGTCAAATTAGTTGGCCGAGTTCGAGGAGGCTCTCAGATGCTGAAGACGGCCGTAACAAAGCCAATCAGAGACACACGTTGCCCTTACGGATAATCTATCATAATGACATCGATTTCCCATCTGTCGTGGTACGTGACGACAGGACTTGGATGCATCTTGAGGGTACTTTTCAAGTACTTTACACAGGATTTGAGTGATAGTTTGTTATTGAAATAGATGGTTTATTCGTCTAGGTTATCAATAACTTTCAACGATTTTGAGTTCCTCATTCGTTCTGTAATATGACCATTCCATAAAACTTATTTGAAACTTATACATTAAATAAAGATAAATTAAATGGACTTTACCCGTACAACACTCGTCAATCGAAGCACTAATGCTAAATGTTCTTAGGGCTTAAAATTATATATAGTTAGTGTGTAATGTGCCAATTTTGACTGGTGCCTAATAAAGCTACTAATAGATGTAATAAAATTACGAGTACATTCCGTCGTCACATGTGATGCGACGACATCACCGGAGGCACGCCTCGCTACGTGTCTAATAAGACTCTCTGTGGCCGCTCATTGCGTCGCGACGTCAACGACGCAAATTAACACGCGGAGCGTCCGTCTGGAGGGTGCCTTATACGTTATTATGTAAGATACAGTAATTGCACTTCCATTTTCTTAAATACATCATTGTTATATATCAATCTTCTCGTCTCAAAATCTGAACTATAATGTTCTACATAATTTTATACCTACCTATTTTTATTATTATGTGTATAGTGGTTCTTTTAGTTTTATTTTAATTGTTTATTATGGTAGGTATGTATAATGTAAAGATCTTATATTGTTTAAAAATAAAATAAAATTTCCTTATTTCAATTTTAATGTTTCAAAGGCTACATATATTATGTATATTATACAGTGATTTAATCACATCGATGCCCAGCCGTAGTTCATATTTTAACAATTGTATTCATAGATAAGTGTTTATATTTTAGTTATACTCAATTAAGGTATCAACATCAGCAAGTCTGCGACACAAATAAACCGTAAGCTCTAACCAATATCAACCAAAGTTAACGCAATGCGGGTACTTGGGACTAAATCTAATGACGTAATCTTGGTCTATGTCAACAACGGTATAGAACAAACGACAGGCTTACCTCAAGGGCCTAGCCTATCACCTGATCTCAAGTCTCTACTTAGCAGTAGAATACAAAAAGTTTCTAGACATTAGAGAAGTGTCTTGGTAAGATATGATAAGATTTCAACTACTTGTGGAATTTATACATGTTTAATCAAACTTTTCGTCTCACTATTTATTAGGTGTTTACTTACGACAAAAAATTTACCTCAAATCTTAAATCTTATTCATTTGCCATTTTGCGCAAAATAATGTTTTCTATTGCGATCTCAATATGTAAACTATTATCATAAAATATTACGTATTAATCAAGGCAATACAAATGAATGCTTGGTTTTATTTTAATTTCCTTTTATTATTTATTAACTAGGTTATTATTCATGAAAAATTTAGATTTTCATATTATATGATATTATAATTAATTAAATTAACTATAATATCATACACAAAAATCTTTTTTTAAAGGTATACTAAGGCATAACCTGTATACTAATCAAAGGGATTACTTCTGTATACTAGTCAAATATTTTAACCGTACTTTGTGTATGTCCATTTTACAAATTTACAAGTCACAATTTCAAAAATAAGTACACTGACGGAGTCGGTTTTCCCTTGGGTGGTAGCTCTTCACTCTTTCTTGTCTAATGAAGCGTCCGCGACACGACGTCAAGTACCATAATGGTTTCCTCTTAAGGCCTTTGTCGAGCCAACTTTGCAACTCTTACAAGAATAACTAGGAGTGATAAGGAAGCGAGGGCATGCGAACTCCAACAAATTTGATGTGGAAATTTTGTAAACTTTATAACGTCGTTTAAGGAATAGTGCACTTACGTTAAACTCGATTATGACCCTAGTTTGCAAACCTGTTTAGTGCAAAATACATTGAAAAACAATAGGTCCATACAAAAAAATAATACAGAATACCTATTACAGAGAGTACAGTAGTATGACGTCCTGACTAGTGGTGTCTCTAAGTTATTTTTACGACGTGTGTTATACCTATGACTCTTCTTTTGGAATGTTGTTTGCGAATGAATATTGGTAGTCATTATTTTCCGAATGATCATGCATGTGTGAAAAGTGTATAGTTAATGTAAATTAAGTAATTTAGTTTTTTTTTTTGTAAATTAGTTCAGTAGGTGTCAAGTAATCAAAATCAAACAAAATTTTTATAATGTAACGCCTATATTAAGTTGGGTAACCTGCCTTACTAATTAATTATGATAGAATTAATACCATGACAAAAACTGATAGAACAGCACGAAATAGCAGTCCTCAACTGTGCGTTTTTCCAGAAACTTCCTGCCTCGCACAGCTAAACTGTGGAATGAACTGTCGCCAGCGGTATTTCCGGACCGATACGACCTTCAAACCTTCAAGAAAAGGGTGTACTCCCACCTTAAAGGCCGGCAACGCACCTAGAACCCTTCTGGTGTTTCAGGTGTCCATGGGCGGCGTTGATCGCTTACCATCAGGAGACCCGTCTGCTAGTTTGCCTCCTATGTCATAAAAAAAATAGAAAATGTTATAAGAATTAATTACTACGGAGATAGTAGGTATCCCATATACCATAACCACTCGTCACATAGTACGATTATATTCATAAATAAGTAACTGCGTACGCGTCATAAGAAGTAATTCCAAAACAATAGCAATACTTTCAACCCTTCCTTAAAACACAACCTATTCCCGCAATTCAACTTCCACACCATTTCGTATTTATCTCCTAAAACAAACATTGGCTTCTATAGTTTTGTACACTTCTTCAAGTTTCATTTAAACGCATGCAAAGATACGTTTCCTTTTCAAACAAGGCTGTTTGCTCAAGTCGTAATTAAAGATCCCGCGACGTTAACAACTCGTCAAAAGAAACTCCGTATTTATTAATTTGTCAGCTAATATTTGGTTTTAATAATCAGCGCATTGAGCCTTTGAGACGTTATTTAAGCTAAAATTAACATGACGAATATTTTCGTCTTATTAAATTTTGCTATACTTATTAGGGTTGTGCAAGATTTGATAGGAATTCCAGGGCAATACATTAACGACTGACTGTTTCACTTAATTTTTTAAATGTATATGAATATGCATATTATGATAGGTATGTATACCCATTCGATATTATACCTCTTTCAAATGTTGAAAGAATTTCAAATAAGACCCGTTGTCCTTCGTTAACAAAATTCACACTCCCTTAATATAGTCATAACATAGTGGTTATCTTAATAATATAAAACAACACGTTTCATAGAAAGTAGTTTCATAATGTGTTTTCTATTGGAAACCTCCAAATTCAATACTTGTTATAAACGTATAGCTACGTATCCGTATCGTGTTGCTGTTATTAAATATCGTATCTTAAGGAACCTACTACACAATTTCCATAAACTTTCGTCTGAAACTTCCCGAATGTAATTACTTGAGCGTCACCTGTGAACGAAGCGTCTCTATGCAAATCGGAAAATTTCTGCACCTTATTATAAGAATACGAAAATGTAGGGGTTCTTTAGATAGGTGCCGTTTCCTACTGATAAATATGCCCTCCCAATTTCCGCATGTTCATACATTTAGACGAAATAACATTCACGCCGAAAATATTGGGCATAACTAATTTATTTGGTGGTTAAACTACGCGTTTAACGTAGAAGCGGCAGCGAATAATCAAAAAGTGCATGAATTTGTATTATTATATAATTGTTTATTTCAATTAATTATCACACACACTATTTATGTACTTATTGTTTTTATATTTTTTATTTAAATAATTCTAATGTACATATTGTAAATAATCATTTATCCTCTTAATTTAAATAAAACGAAACTTGAAATAAATCAATCAATCCCAGAAAAAAATTAGAAATATATTATGATAAACATCAATTAAATAATTTCATATTCAGTTTTTTAGTTTGACATTATTAAATATACAGTAACTTAATGAACTTTAATCAAATAAAAATACAAATAAAATAAACTTTATTGCATAGTTAATGACTTTTTTTATTAGTTAGTTATATTTTGCTTTGACTTAGAGGCTTAGGGTTCTTATTCTATTCTATAAGCACAAAATTAAAATATTTTCTTCTTCCTTTCTTTCAAAAGATTCATGTTGATACAATTTAATGTTAATCATTAAATTTATTTATAACTTGATACCACCACCTAATTCCGGCACATTCATAAGCCATATTATTTCATATACCTTAACAATATTAATTCATTGTGAATATGACTATAATCAGTCATATCATTCAGATGTTACACTACGACTCACCGACAACACGAAAATATATTAAGACTATGGACTATAAACAAAATCGCTCCTCCTTACAATGTGTACACATGTTTACTCACTTAGCTAGGGATGTGAAAATGAAGGCATGTGCACAATATATTTTAATAACACGTTCTCGGGGGAAGAGCTCTGTGATACGAACAACGAAGTTGTAAATGCGATTTTTTACTTACCGGCCCACTGTTCGTTACGTAAATAGGTCCTACCTTTGTGGTATCAAATATTAAACATTTTATTGTAGTCTTTATTTAAAATTGCAAACCATCGGATAACTTATATGAAGCTTTAACGAAAACGTGCTTGCCGAACTACTCGCGTTATGACTGTGATGTGACTGGTTTTCAAACAGAATAAACTGATAGTAGTACCTATGATAATTAATTTGTGCTCCACGGTCTATCCCCTGTTTTCAACATGCTTTGAAATGAAATTTTTTTTTCTTGAAGTATGATAAATATACATTTTAGTGTGTTGGTATAAAATGGTAGTTTGTTTCACATACTGTGTTTGTGTCACATTAGTTGACATCCTAAATTTTAACATTTGACATTTATAAATTTTAATTTTACTATAATATTTTTAATTCGTATTCTATCGCATTGTAACGTAAATCTATTTTGTACCAGCTAAGTTAGGTTAGAGACTCTAAATTGCCAGTTATTAATTTTTTTATCTAAATTCCCTATTATTGTAGCGCCGCAATTCCTGGGCACACCACTTTCCATCTCTTCGAGTATTGGGATCCTAGGTGTCGACATCTAAAGCGACGTTCAGTTCTGCGGCCATTTGGAGGACCAGGTCAAGCTGGCCTTAAAGAAACTTAGAGTGCTCTACAGGGCGAAGCAGTACTTCACCACGGGGCAACGACTTCTGCTTTATAAGACACAAATTCGGCCCCACATGGAGTACTGCTGTCACCTTTTTGCCGGAGCGCCTGCATACCAGCTTGACCCCTTCGACTCATTGCAAAGACGGGCGTTGAGGCTCGTCGACAATCCCATACTCCCAGGCGCTGTGGAACCTCTCAGTCTCAGAAGGGACTTTGCCTCGCTGTGTGTGTTCTACCGCCTATACAACGGTCTGCGCTCAGATTAATTGTTTGACATGATGCCCATCGCTACATTCTATCATCACACCACTCGCCATAGGCAAGGAATTCATCCTCACACATTGCGACCGGAAATGGTGCGCACCGTGTGTTTTGTAAGGAACTTCATCTCACGCACGCTCAGGTTGTGGAATGAACTTCGTGCCGTGGTTTTCCCAAGCGACTACAATATGGGTTCTTCAAGATGGGTATTAGAAGGTTTCTACACGGTCGGTTCACTTATCTATAAAAGACTCTAGAGCTAGAGATGTGGAATAGTAAAATTTAAATTAACCTTGTATTGTTTTAATTGCAGCTAGAAAGGCACCTGAGATTTCTAAGGAAGAGCTATGCCTACAGTTTACCTTGGCCTATGGACGTGTGCAACGCCAGGGGAGCCACACTCGTGCTGCCGACCCTGTAAACATAGAGATTTTATGTGCCTTCAATGTAGAAGACAAAGCAGGAATAGCCTCTTCGTGTGATTCTAATTGCACTGATTTCACCAAGTGTAATTTGAACGAAATCAAGAGATTAAATTACTTCTTCAGATGTTTTCTATTTGGTAAGGTACCAAATAGGACATATCTAATCCGATGATAATTATTCACTGGGTAGTAGTGTATGAATACCTGAAATACCAAAACCAAACCCACGTTACAACATTTGCAGATAGATTTAAGTACTGTAATTTCATAAAATACAAGTTTATGTAATTTTACCAATATTTTTAATAGCGAACGCAACTTCTGTCAACGCCTCAGCTTCCTGTCACTCTTTTATAAAGGAAATATGAGTTGCCGTCGTGTATCCGTGTATCCCGGGTCGTGGAGACACCGCAGATTGGATCGAGTTAATTTCACTCCACAAACAAATTGACAAAGTTTAGAGCGGGGCATATTTCTTCGAGGCGGCCACGTCCCCCCTTTCCCCGCTGACAGATTCCTTCACAGCGGAAATTAAATTTCACATCCGAACAAGAACGAGAACAGTCGCCGCGACAAACACGTGTCTTGTGGCAGGTTGCGGCGGTGTGCGATGTTTCTGTCACCCTGGTATAAAGATTGATTAAGAATTGGGTTAGCTTATACAAGTACAGTGATTACACACATGTTTTGGTAGTAACTTTTCTGATTGTATAGCTGAGCGAAATATCACTTTTAACTTATGAGGCTACCATTTTTCGATTTACAAATCATATGGCTGTACTAAGTCTGGTAATAAAGAGTTAATGAAAACGATATAAAGAAGACCAGCCCATAGGAGGAGAAGAAAAAGTGCTATGCGTGCCAATGGTATCATTATCGGGAAAGTTGAAGAAAAAGTAGGAATGGAATGTGGAGTAGCAGCAATCGAGACACTCGCTAAGAATTATCTTCTTAGCGAGTGTCTCGGTTAAAGATAATTGATGAGTAATGATTATAAGTAGTTACACTATTAAAATACAAGTATAATGATTAAAGACTAGATACTTGATTTAGTAGTATAATGATTCTTAGATAGACTAGACTTCAAACACTCTTTTTAATCCTTGCGTTAATCCCGGTCGCATACATAGCTTCTGCCTCGGACTACTGGCTCTGCATTTTGCAGTCTGACTAGATATTATCCTTGAAGCGACTGGCATCACAAACCAATGGTGATATCGAAGTATTGCAGTTAGACTAGTTGTTAAACCGCACGCCGTCTGTGGGTCGATGTGCTAGGCCGAAGGTGAGGTTGTCTCGTGACATATCCCTCGCACCCCGGCTGACGCCATAGATGTTGGTATGACAACCGGAATTGACGGCTTAACCAGCTCTCCCAGGTACGAAAATACCTAAACCAATGCAAAGACTAACCTACTTAATGAACGTAAGTTTATGAAACGCAATTAAATAAAGAAAACTTAGTGAATGCTTTGAACATTACTAATACTAATACAAAACTTGAATGTAAGTATGTAAGATGAGCACACACAAAATTCGTACCTAAAACTAAATTGCACACTACACAACAAAACTAATCCGCTGGTTCTATCAAAATTGCAATTAAAAGCCCATTTACGGTGGTGGCCTGAGACAGAACTGGGGTCACCTCGAGAAGGACGCACGAATTGGCCATTAGCGGGCGCTTCGGACCTTGTTTACACCGCGCTTGCCCTAATGACGACCTTTGCTCTGCTTCCCTTCGTTAAGGCGAGCGAAAACCTCACACTAAAAGGCACGGATCCCCGGACTGGACCCTTAGAGACGGTCGAAACGAAACATACAAAATCTCTCTAGTGTGAAAAGGACAATGGTCAATGGCTTTCGGATTAATGTCCATGTACACGGTTGTTAAAAGGCTAGCCAAACTCACTGGGTGCGCCAGGGTTAACAAGGTTATTACGGGATGATCCCGAGTAACCGCCGCCGTAAAAGTGTTAATTATATTTCAGAAAACGATGTTATTGTCTCTTGACATGTATAATGAGACCATAAAATTCTACAGGGCTAATTAGCAATGACAATGTCATGTGATTTCCATTAATGTTGTTATAATACAGTCAAATTTAGACAAGACATTGTGATATAATAGTATAAAAGTGTAAATATGGTACCGTACCAAGATTTTCGGCGCCCTAGTCAACCTCACCCTACTTACACCTGCTGAATTACGCACGAGCCTGTGACGCAAAGGACCCTGTGTGTGAAACCTCTGGGTGGAACCTTTGAAAGCAACCACTATAACCTTAGGAAAAAATAAGCTTTTCTTTAAGAAGAGGTCGTGATAATAGCAAGTCACCACTTCACAAAACGTCGTCACAAAGTGTACCTAACACCATTACGAGCACTCAGTAGGACGCCTATTACAAGACAACCTCCGTGGCGTAGTGGTAGTAAACGCGGCCGCTACGCAGGAGGTGCGGGTTCGATCCTCGTTCAATGCAAATATTTGTATGCATGAATATAGGTATTTGCATTGGTCTGGTCGTGCCTCGTAGAGCACGTTAAGCCCGGTTGCCATACGAACATCTAAGGCAGTCGTTACGGGTAGTTGGAGCCCTCAAATTCCAACAACTGGTCTAATATTTATTTATTTATTTATTTACTGCAATGCTTCGATATCGCCTTTGGGTTGTGGAGGTCAGATGGCATTCGCTTCACGGAAAACATCTAAGTTCAGCAAAATCCGCAGTTGGACTGGTAAAAGTAAACCCCAGACACCAAGTTGAAAGCTTTGGATGTGACTGGTATTAAAGCTAAGATGAAGAAGAGAAGGACGCCTATTTTAACGTAAAACACAGAACAAACGTGAATTCGTTAACCAGTAACATTTATAAGAAACAAATATTTCAAAAGTTCTTCTTGGTGCAGAATTAGGAATGAACACATATTTTACAAAGTAACATTTTGACAAATGTAATAAACATATTACTAAGAAGCAGCTTAATAGCAAAGAATGTTTTATTCAATGAGTATTTTAAATGTAGAAAAAAAGTGTGTTATTTATTCTAGAAGTTTCTTACATCATCTTTCCAAAAAAAGCAAGAAATAAAATTCGATAAATATTTCAACAGTAAACTACCTATACAACTCTAATAGCCTAAACTTGATTTACCTAGAGCTTTTCTTTCTAAAATTCTTTAGTAAGATAACAACACCGCAACAGCCAATACACACAGACAAAAAGTTTCAAACTTCAACGAATCCTAATGGACTCAATTGACATAAATGTTTTATTCAATTGGAGCCAGCGCCAAAACAAAAGAAAGTACCTATGTCCTCATCATTACGAGTTGAAGAAAGTTTTTGCATTTTTACTTATTACTAGCCCTGTGAGAAGCAACTTAGTTACATAATAACAATAAGTCACATTAAGACTCATAATCAGTACTTACACTCTTGTACAAAGGCAAGACTGCCTTAGCCACATTTACCTAACAGTAGGATACAGTAGGTATACATAAAGCGAGTCGACTACTACTCAGTTGATTACTCACCGCGCACCACGTGTGCAAATTCACTATAAATCCAAGCATTACGTAAAAGCGTTCATTACTTAAGTCCCGTAAAACCCTTATCCCATAACGTTAATAACACAATTACTATAAATCTATCATCGCTGAGCAAACACGGTCCGAATCTCAGCCTAAGCTAATACATTTTGTCCACACCCGTATTCATACTTAACGACTAGGGAGTACTATTTGCTAAGCACACACGCGGCGCCCGCACGAGCGCAATATAACCTGGAAGACGGCCGGGTCGAGCCCCAGGGTCCTTCCCCAACCCGAGAGGACAGTAATTACGGTAGGCAAATTAAGCAGTAAGGGGCCCGAGTACGCCGCGCCACCCGTGTCCATCTTTGTATTGCGACTCGCTCGGCGGTTTATTTTAGGTTATTCCACGTCTTATTACAATGTAGCTCGCCTCCCCTGCGGCGCGCTCACCTCCGAAACTGATTTGGGCCCCGGCATCAGAGTTTCATTACGGTCTGTCGAAAACAATCCACTCTAAATATCTATTCTTGGGTGCGCGCACTCTGGAATTACATTAGTCTGAGGTGGCGAAGCCTCGACTCAATTTGTTTGGCCGTAATAACACTACGCTATCAGGTTATAACAAATGAGCTATTGTGCGAGCAAATCGGAGGAAAACGATTTCGCAGTGTCTGCTCGATTTTATAGTCGGGCAACGATAACGTATGACTATGATTTTATGTTAACATATCGCTATGATGAAAGATTGGAAATCATTGAATATTTAGCTTCATACTTCAGTCGTAAATTCGCTCAATTGAATGGTATTCAATGAGTTTAAACTAGTCAAGAAAGTTCTCTATACACATCGTCGATCGTATCTGCAAAACACCTTACATCGCATGTTAGTCTCGCGTGTCCCCTATGGCTTTAAAAGGCGAACCACTTTTCACAATATAGTCGACCACGCGACTCCGCTGGGATTTCTGAACAAATATAATTTATCCATTAAAAAAATCAACAACTGTTGACCACACTCAGCGTGGAGATGGTCACAAAGCGTCTCGTTAGCGGCCGTACGTGCCGCTTGTCACACACTTCAGCCCAGCGGCCCTTCGTAAATAATGAGAGGTCGGCCCTTACGGCCAAAGATATACAATAAGTACTTGGAGAAGGTATATTCAATAGCTGACACTAGCATCTTTGATAAAGTTATAAATAGATTTAAGAACTTCAAATTTTACATTAATAAATAGTAGGTACCTAGTTTATAATTTATTCGAAAATAGCTGTTGCCCGCAGCTCCGCCCGCGTGGATGTCGGTTATGGCTTAGTGTTGAGTCAACGCAATTTTTCTAAAATAAAAGTAGCCTGTGTTACTCCTTATAGCATCAGCTACCTGCAAATAAAAGCCCCTTAAAAATCGGTCCAGCCATTTCAGAGATTAGCCGGAACAAACAGACAGATAGACAAAAATTGTAAAAAAAAATATTTTGGTGTATGTACCGTATTATATTCATATGCATGTAGTAAAAAACGGTTATTTCAATATTACAAACAGACACTCCAATTTTATTTATATGTATAGATGTATAGATTAACTGCATACTCTTTTACATTTTCATGCTGCAACCTTATTATTATGAAAGTTACCAACATACAGGACGTATTCAATTGGGTATGTTCATTTGCAACTACGATACCTATAGTTTCAAATAATATTTTTGAAATATCATTTAAGCATTAACAACTTATAAAATAATAATACAGAATTATTACATACATAAACCAAAATATATTTGAGTTATTAAAGGTTGTCCACTTGCCACATACTGCCAGCTCCATGCTTTCCCACGTCCTAATCCCTAGGGTACCTAACCCTACGTGCATGGGGCACTGTCGCCTTGACGTGATCCAGCACAAGACTGAATACCTCTTAAATTGCACTGAACTAAATATATCCCAAGCAATCTCAAGTAGCCGTATTATCTATCTCAGAATATCCTAAGGATATTTCCAGTAAGTTAATTGTTTAAGTTGGTATTGGAAATTAGATGGCATTAGAGAGGATGACCAAAATGAGTCAAAAGTAAAACGCAAATAAACGCTCTACACAGAGGTTTATTATTATTATTGCTTGAGCCCGCTGCCAAATTGTAAAGTTATACATAATGGTAATTATGTATAACTTTACAATTATATAACTAGTTATTATAATCATACTGGGTACTCTAGGTTTATATATATACATAGCAGATGTCAATAAAAAATAGCCCGAGCAATGAAAAGGTTAAAACAATGTAAAGATCACAGCTCTTACAAGTTAACAAAGTTTAATTCGATAATTACGATCTTAGCCACCTAGTAACTTAAACACGTAATTCTAGAAGAAATCGCCTAGCGTATCGGGAAGCTATTTACATGAATTAGTCGACATTTATGCGTCTAGAGACAAACCACAGGCGCCACCTGGCGGCGAAGAATTATACGCTCGTTACTCGCTCCAGCGCGCACCGCCTTCAGTCCCACTCTTCTGTATTTAGATAGACCGTCGTATTTTATCTGAGATTAGTGACAAAGGTTACAGGTAATTTGCAATAAATGTAAGTAATTGTAGAAACATACTGTATATCATAATAAAATATCTATTAGGTACCTAAATCATGGGTTTCTTAAAGGGAACGTAAAAAATATAAGTGAAAAATTGCAACATTCGTCCAGCTATTCAAAAAGCTAAATTATTCACTACTGTACCGTGATTTACTACATAATGACTTGATAATGTAGCGATCGATAATATACTACGAAATCTACTCATACTGCCACTAATTTTTTAAGTATTCCAACTTCCAAGTACGCTAACCGTCCTGATTAAAATAATGTACGAAGCCACAAAAATTCTCCTACGTACACTTCAGCTCCAAACACGTGACGTTATAACGTTCGTTCAGGAACACCTGAGGGTCTTATCTCGCACTATCTTTTAAATAGCTCCTCTGCGCAAAATCTATCGTTTTGAGCTCGGGAGCCGGAGAAATATATGCAAATCTGCAAATTTTAACTCTGCCACTAACTTTCAAGTGGGTTAGTGAGAAAGTTAATTATATTACGTTATATAAAAAGCTTTCGCTTAAAATGCCGTTTTGTATTTTCAAGATTAATTTCCTACAACATTTAATAAATAGAACACTAAATCTATGTCGAAAAAACGTCATTATTATGATTTTAAGATTATGAAATTGCCGGAATTCTTCTGAAATTCTTGTGAATGTTTAACAGAACTACTTACACTCAATTTCGAAAATTGCCATCTACTCTTTATTTCCTCTGCCTTTTTCTTCTATTTTTTAATTAGTTTCATTTATAACGATAATGTATCACATCACTTATGTGAAAAATATTTATCAACAATATTAAACACACGTGAGTGACCTTTGCAGTTTTATACTATAACTGCATTCCACTGCTTGTTTGCATTCGGTAATTTAATAAGTAAAATAGGCAATTTATTAAAACTATTATTGAAATAAATTTACTAAAAAACCTTAAATGCAGTATATTACACAAATAAGGCATGACAGTGTTGCAAGCCTCCTTCCAATTCCCGTCCGGCGCCGTTTGTCTCCGGCGCACCTCGGCGCGTCCGATTTATGGCACAGTTTTGTGAACTCTTAACCGTTACGTGATCTGCTTCCGAATCCAATTTATGCCCTCCATGGGAAAACTTTAGCAACGCTGCCTATTCTTTACGACTCATCGGGATGTCGCGCGCCAGAACCCAGCGGTAATGGTATGGATATTGTTTTATTTGGCGGTTTAAATCCAGGCCTGCGCAACATATTACGTGGCGCTTTGAGATAAAGATGAATAATAACGCTTTTTGAAATGATAATGATTGATCACTAGCACTGTTATCAAAATTATTAACGTGCTGTTTTTTAACTCATGTTGAACGCAAACTGCAATGGAATGATCAGGTTATTATTCTGAATCACATTAAAATAATTTATATTTTTCGCAATACAATCTTTTACCAATATTATTGTAGCAAACTACTGTAATTTTATGTGGTAGGCAGTAGGACTACCAATGTTTTGATTGATTTAATGTAATTTGTGGTTACTATATATTTTTAATATCTAGTGTATTGCTATTTATTGCTCATTAATTTTATTTTATTTGATATTAATCTTCTTTTTGTTTATTTTTATCTGTAAATACATACAATTACACATATACTTGATTTCCACCTATTGTACCTATATAAACTGTAGATATTATGTAACTGCCGGAGCCGACGTTGTCTTTTACTCTCCCTAATTACGAATATTCATTGAAATAGAAATAATGTATTGATCATTATTTTACTGCTTACTTTAAACCTACCAACAGACTTTCCAATCTGATTAGATAGGTAAAACGTAATCAGAACGAATCAAGTAGTCCAAATTTCACGCAAACAAATGCGGAGGGCGCTTTGTGTCCTAACAAAATAAACCCTAAATAATTACCATCGCAAATGCTGATTGAGACGTTCCATGTTTGGTCATTTGTTTGTTTTTATTCAGATTCGACCCTCTTTAAATACCTTTTTAGTACCTTAATTTGTAGACAGTTCTAAAGAACCGTATTTAAAAAGCGAAGTAGAATATAGGTTCTTTCACAAATACTAAAATGAAAACTTATTTTTATATACGTAAAATAAGTTATTATGAAAACAAATACATTCTTCCAACCAAGCCATTTCAATAATATAAACCAACATTAACCTACTAACTGCCGAATCAGGATCACCCCGTATCGACCTCTGGTCAACATTGGGCATTTAGTATTATTATTTATTGGGCCTCTTTGACCGGGACTCACTTTTCACTGCGCCCCTCTGTCCGAGCAAACAAAGCGGAAGAAGTAATTATTAAGATACTGCAAATAGAGGGTATTGGGCAATTTTATTAAACTTTTTGAGTATTTATGTAAATAGCATTGATAGAACAGAAACAGGAAAATAAATAATAAACATAGCTATGTAGTAATAATTTTGAAATATAAATTATTGCAATGTTAGGTAGGTGAGTTTGCATTTGTTTGTTTTATGTGTGAAAGCCCTAGCTTTCACTCCGCCATTTACGAACGACTATATTATTATTGCAAAAGTTGAAAGGATGATTGGCAGATGGATGTCAGGACACAACGGTTGGACGAAATTGAATCAAATCAAGTACAGAAAAACAGTATATTTATTCTGGGAATAGGTTATTTATATCGCAGGAACAGGATTAGTTCTTCACTCGCTGGAACCTACCAACAACAGCTAGCATATAATGTACATTACATAATCCTTTACTTCTTCTTAGGATCTACGAAACTGCCTATGAAAATCAACAGTGCAGAACATTGTATGTACTCTCGTAAGACGAAATAACAGTACAGTAAAATCGAAATTTAACTTATATCTACGAGGCTGGTAGTTTTGTTATTTCGCGTGAAATCTCCTTTTGTTGCATGGATTCGCGCTCAATGAACGGGAAGTTAGTACAGGGAGGTGCGCTCAATCGGTCGAATGGAGCAATCTCTGTTTCCTAAGGCCATGTAACACTACCAGCCAAACAAGATACGTTTACGACTGTTAAAATACCCCGATTTCTTCCAGAAAGAAATAGTCCTAAGACGCGGGGTGGTTCAGTTTATTTTGGTGCTGGCTATTCGAAACGGAAAGGCCGCGTCCACCCTACGAGCCTCGAACGCGAATAAATCAGAATCTAATACGGTGCGACAAGATTGCAAGAAATTTTCCGTCTTATTGAACCTTTTGGCGATCACTTGAAAAACATTTTTTTCTACTGATCTATGTAAATACATCTGTAATAAATCATCATTCCAACTAAGATTGCATGGGTCTACGTGAGTTTTTTAATGAGACTAATCTTATCTACACTCTTAACCTTGACTTGACTAAACTTGAAGAAAATGGCAAGAAAAATAAACCTTGGAACCTGCACTGAAATAAATCCGAAGAAAATCCTACTTGTCCATAGGAAACACGTACCTTCAGAGCAAAGCGAGCGGCAAAAAGCGAAATAGATCATATACAAATTGAAACATCGGTCACTAAGCAGTTGAGGAGTCAGTCTGACGATCGAGAAATCCCGGATTTGAATCTTGGCCATTACATTACCGACGTGAGCTCACTGTCAATACAACCAAATTCACTTAGAGCATGGAGGAGTCAGCGGAAATACTAGTGAATTCGGTTATTGATATATTTTAAAAATGTAGAGAGCCCGTCAGGACTATCATCTATTCTTTCATAAACTGAAGTATCCCATCCGTATTCGATATTTTAAGTAGGAAACACTCCATTCACTACTACAGTTTCTTTACCTAGTGGCAGATAGTGACTCATTGTATACTTATATTTTAGCAAAAACAAACGAACGTTTTGCCTAAACTATTCATATATGTAAAAATAGTGATTAACCTCTCGACGCTCGTCGGAGAGTAATTTAGGTGAAGCTGAGAGCTATGCTCTAATGTTTCTACGTCACCGGATATGAGATAGTTTGTCAGTGCCCGACTTGTGCTGCACCAGAGCACTTTACATGTGTACACATAAACTATAGATGGTTATTTATTTTATGCAATTAAGCCCTTACTCTAATTTCAATGTGTCTACTTCCAGAGGAAGTGTTTAACTTTATAGCAACAACCGATATTTTAAAAGATAATAATTATCCACTATAATTAACTTAGTTTCAGATTAGTTATGCTATCTACTGACTCCCTGTCACTTTAAAAAGATCGTAGTTTAATAACAAAAAAATCCTGTACTGCATTTTCATAAAAAAGCACGTAGATCTTTATAACTTTGATTCTGCTATGGACTTTGTTATAAATGGATATCAAAATTGGTTTTATTCAGTTGGAGACTACTTGTGTTGTAACGCCTGTAAATATTTAAATATAGAATACAGTCGTGTGTCAACTGTTAACTTGGAAGTTTTATTATATATTATATATTATTATAATAAAAATTACAGTTTTAACAAGTAAAATAGATAGGATTCGTGTTATTTCGTGCTAAATAAAGACTAAAAATGAGTTCGAATTATATTGCAAATGTACCTAAGTTAAAAGGTCGTGAAAATTTCGACGATTGGGCGTTCGCGGTCGAGAATTCACTCGTTCTGGAGCGTGCAGATTTTCCTACAGAAATCTAATCACTATTATGCAAAGCGAAAATATCGCCAAGCTATTTATCGTATGGTCTTTCGTTACGGTTCTAAAATAACCGCTTAATTATAGTCTATACTTAACGATTTAGGTGTAATTCAATTTTTCGAGAGCATTCACGCTAAAATAAATATGAATCGATCGTCGACTTCAACGATACTTCAGTAATTCTTGATAAAAAAAATCTGAATATTTTTTAATCAGTTATATCCCTAACATCAAACTACCCTCCGTAAAAACACTCGTAAGTATCCACTCATATCTCTGCATCCCGCAAAGGCATCTACACGAGACGCATGAGCGAGTTTGCATGGACCACCATATTAAGTAGACGTTCACAGGACGTGTGTGGAAGGCCTTATTTCATGCTCCGTGGCACATCTTATCGCCTGCGGTCTGAGAGCTTTAATTATAATTACTAATGCTCGTATGCTCAAAGTCGTTTTTGAGAAGGCTTATTAAGACTGTTTTGATGGTAGGTCAGTGTTCTTGATGGAGTTAGTCAGCTCGAATGAGTGTTTATTTAAGCGCAGGTTACAAATAATTTGAATAATTATTATGTATGTAATGGTTATAAAAACATCTTTATTTTAGAAATTGAATTATGTCTGTATATTGAAGATATTAAAAAAGAGAAATCTACTCAGGTTATGTTATTAAGGATTCTGAACACATAAATATATTTTTTGGAATTTTTATGTAGGACTGCTTGCCGCGTATGATATTGTAAGTGCTGATTGGGACACTCAGTAAAATACTGCAAAAGCTAATGTTTTCCATTAGATATAATCATGTGTGTGATTCCCATGAAGAAGAAGTCTAAGAGCATTTTCACACTCATCCGAAATCCGATATCCGATATCGGTGTCGGACGCCGATAGCCGACACCCGATAGCCGACACCTGGTGCTGTTTTCACATTTATTCGCTAAAATTGTCCGATAAGGCCATTTGCTCCAAAGCACAGACTAATTAGAGATGCTAGGGATGAAAAAAAGAGCAAATAGTGCAAGCTATTTTTGACCTTATTGACATGACATGCTATCGAGATTTTTTTCTTATATTCGTGATCAGCGACATCAATTAACGCGAAAAGACACGTAACTAACAAAAAGTCATTAAGGTCGAAAATTGCTTGCAGTCGCTGTTTTAGTCTTTTTGTGATCCGATATCGGGGCAACACAGTGGTATTGGCTCCGATAACCGATATCGGGCTGGACAATGTGAAAGATAGACACATATCTCATACATTTGACTTCCTCAGATATCGGAGGTCGGATATCGGATATCGGATGAGTGTGAAAACGCTCTAAAGGTATGTACCTAATATGTGTCACTTCAAATCTTGACTGTGCTATAACACTGAAATATTTTGCTTTAGCGCGAGAGATTCTGTTTTTTACCCGACTGCCAAGAAGGGTTATGGTTTACACGCGTATCTTGTATGTATGTATGTAATATTCTATATTACCTCATATCTTCTAAGCCCCCGTACAGATTTCAATGATTCATATCTCAAATGAAAGGTATTTATTGCCCAAGTGTTCTTGAGTATATAAAATATGAACAAAAGCTATATGCTGTGTTGTACCCATTTGCAAATCTCAAACCAGATGAAAATTAATGGGTACCGCCTGCTATAAAGCTTATTCGATCTTTTCAGCATCAGTCGGGTTTTTATTATTAATAATAATAAAAAAATCAAGTGTATTTTGAAGTCAAATTTTAAGTTTAGTTAAGAATCGCAACACCAACAGGCAATGCTCTTGAAACCAAAGCATCTATTCTTCTCTCTACATTAATTCACTTTAAATCTCCTATAATGCGAAGTTTAACCCGTATTTAGCTCGCTTTTAAATTAATTACCAGCGTTTCAAATAATGGAATTAAGTTAATCGAATAGTTGTTTACATTGTGTCACTGGTAGCAATTAAAATTGTTTCGAAAGACTATAAATCATTGGCGGGAAAGTGAAACATCACGCCAGTGGTGCACACCTTGCAATAAATTTCCCAATTACTGGGAGAATTTCGATGGCAACACCGAGGGAGCGGAGGGAAATAAAAGTAAATTAATTACTTGCTGTACCTTTACTGAAAGATGTGCCTTAGTAGCTTCAGTGTGAACAGTGGCAGTGCATTGTTGCATTTCATAAACGTTAGCACGTCATGCTCTTGGATGAACATGACTTTAGAGCTTAGCCATTCCTGCAATTGAATAGACGAAAACTGTGCAATTAAATAATAACGAAAAAAATATTTTTTTTACATATAAGTACATTGATTGTAAGGATTAAACGTATCGTCATTGATTTATTTACCTAACTAGGTATATATAGGTAACTTTTATGCATCTATCAATTTCTCCGCTTACGTTGGTAAGTAGGGCATGCGATATTAAATCCATTCCGGAAAATTTTCTGACTCGTGACACGTAAGAGTACACTTATAAAAAATATGTATATTATAAAACTGACTAACGTGTCCCTAGCTTTTCTCCTTTCCATTTATGTGAAACTATTAAATAATAAAAGAGTAATATAATTATCAGATATTTTTTCGCTAGACAACGAGTACGGCTGTTGCTTGAAAGGGCCAAATTAAGACGTAATTATAAGCATTTTAGCCCCACTGGCGAATCTCAGTCATATTTCTCGTTATGCCTTATTGTCCGGTCTCGCAATTATCAATATCTTTGCTTATATATAAAAGAATTTATTCATCAGTAGAATCAATCTGTCACATTCCTTAGACATTACTTCTTCAAGTAGACATATATGCTTTTACTAGCAGTAATGAGAACTAGCACCCCTCAAATCTAATGATTTTGAATCTACAAAGTTTTGAGCTGACATATGTAGGTATATTCATAGTTTATTACACTAACGCAACCCCAAGAATATCTACAAACCTATTATTTACTCCAATTCAATATGGTGGAATGTCGCATCGGAGGAGTACACATTTCGGCACTTAGCTGGGTGTTAATTTGACGATGACTGTCGCTCCATCCGTCATTGCAGACACGTCTTTATGACGGCTAATTTGAAGATCACCCTGTGAACTTAAGGGGCCTTATTGTGAGAACATGACGAGCGGTTTTGTACAGAGTTTAAGTGTCATTGATACTATCTCTAGTATTTCTATCGTTAGTGGCAACTATTTCAAGTAATGAGACTTTGGCTGGCTATAGTAATAATAATAATATCTTAGAAACCCTATTTTGATATGTACGCTGTAATGTGTCTAACAAGAGATCTTTTTGATTTGATAGGAATAAAAAAAAAACAACTCGTATCTATTAATTGACATACACAACATACATAAATATTTATTTAAATTACAACTGATTCATTAAAGCAGAGCCTAAACTACTGGGGCAACAAAATTATAAAATTATACTTCTATAACCGATCTTCGACCCTTGTTCTATTTTTGAACACTATTGCTAAAATCCTGACCGAAAAAGAAAATCCTATTAAAACTTATGCAACTGCAAGCTTATCTTTTAATACAAATACAACTAATGAATTCATTAGTACTAAAATAAAGACGTGAATCGAAACTTACTAACTTCTAGCATCCCGCATTCGAACAATGTATCGGAAGCCTCTATATTCGATCCGGGCTCGGTCTGAAAATCGTAACAAAGCTCCCACCGCGATAATTGGATGTGGCCGTTCTGAATACGCGCTAGACGAGACTTAATTGAGGTTTTAGAGTTGGGCTAATTCGCCCACCTTCGATCAGTCCTACTCCCCTGGTCCCTACGTTGAGAGGCTTCGTCTGGCGGTTACCAAGAATAATACGGCCGGTTAAGTGAGCTCAATCAAATGGTGTTGTGCTCTTGTTATGGGTATGTATATCATGTTTGTAAAATTATTTCCTAGAGGATCGGAAATTGATGTAGACCAGTTAAAATATTTGAATTTAATCATTAAAAGGATTCCGTCCTTAGATGACTTAATAGAATCTAAAGTTCTGTATCTAAACCGAAAAAATCCTTGACGGGACATAATTTTTGTCTGTAAAGATTTTTTCTTATCAGTAATTCGTAGTGAGTTGGAGTTTTACAAAAGCAATACATTTGAGTTACTATAGGTTTGTGTCCTATTTATCGTAAATTTTTACAATATTTATATATTTACAATATATCTCTGGCTTGACTGGACGGACTGCGCCCGGGCCACCTGAAGGAGCTCACGTCAGCCTCCGCGGGGGAGAATGGCCGGCGTCCATTGGATTGTCTAACAAAGCTGGTCAACTTCCTGCTAAGTGGACAACTTAACTCCGTGATATGCCCTTATTTATACGGGGGGATACTAAGTGCGCTCGGAAAAAAAGACAGCGGGATCAGGCCTATAGCCATAGGTGGTGTGAGGTTATCTGCTAGGGTGGTGTATCGGGCCGCAAAGAATGATATGGCGGAGTACTTGCGGACCAGCTCGGATTCGAGCCGAGTCGGGGGTGCGAGGCCGCTATCCACGCACCGCGGGCATTTGTCATGAACCCCGATCATGCTGCGTGGGGCTTAAACTGGATTTCCGCAACGCGTTCAACAGTCTGAACAAAGATGTTCTTTTGCCCGAGGTCCTGGAGTACATTACTTCTCTGTACCCCTAATTTTTTCGCAACTGGGAGCACTGCAAGGGGATCCGTTGGGGCCTTAGTCTTCAGTTTGGTGATACACAAGGTCGTTGTGGAACTAAAGTCTGAGCTCAACTTGTATCTATATCTGGAGCATGGGACCGCAAGCTGTCAATCAGGACCTGGAGGGTCTCATCCCTTACCTCAGATCTCTGGGCTTAAAGGTAAACCCCCAAAATGCGAACTGCTCCCCTGCAGTGCAGAAGTCCGCACACACCTTGGACGCTTCAACTCCCTATTGCCTGGCCCTATAATGAAATTTAGTAAAAAATTGTTAGATTTCCGGTACTACTAATTTGTGAATGTACTAAACATTTAAAAAACTGACAAGAGTAGGTTAGTAGGTAGTGTCGTATCATGCATCTTTCGAATATAAAGTAGAGTTTATCATTTAATACGACATAGTATATTTTTCTCAGCATCATTCAATTCAGTAGATATCTCATATTAATTATTTTTCGATTAAATTCACGACGGGCAAATTTCTGAGATATAGTTTCAAACAGCGTTTGTAGATAAGTTTGCTCGATGTTCAAATTAGACTCGCACTTACCCAATTTTTTATGTAACAGAAGTGTTAAACAGATATCCACATGAAAACCTCTCTCACAAAAGATAAATAGAAGGTCCAAAATGATTAAGAATTCTCTCACGTTCTGCACAACAAAAAGTAACAACTAAATATATCGGAGACGGGCCGATAGAGGCCGGGTGCGGGTAGCAAAAAGTAGGGGCTGGCCCACGGACACACCCGCGCAGATATGATAATCCCCACTATGTAAAATAGTGAAATTTAAGGTCTCTCCATGTGAAGAATTGTACTCGTTCGGTAGGCAAATTATTCTAATGCGACCCTTTTATTCGAGACACACACCGCCTATGGGTCGCCGAGCTCTACTCCACTCATTTGTATTTCAATAAAAGGCGACTAGCCCTATCTAAACAGAGGTATGATTTGGATATCGATTGCCGCCACAGTCAAACCAGAACCACGAAATGTGTATTACACTATTATTACAATGTTTTCGGATCGAGTATTTTCACAAGCCGGCCATCCATCAATGAATCAATTTGAATACATTGAACATTCATCGAAGTTTATATAAAGTTGGTAGCTATGAATATACTCGTACCTTAGCGTAGCAAACAAAAAATCAACCCGGACTGGCTCACAATAAGTTCGCCCCCAGTATTCGTCCGAGGTGCATTTGTGGACAGAACGATTCATTTTTTGTAAATAAAAGCTACATATCTGTACAATGTTATCCGGTTGTACGTATATCGTCTCGCTCGGTAGATTTGCATAGCGTCGAAAAGTTCACAATCACATTTACCTCATCAGCCTGCAGGGGACGTAATTCTTCGTTCCATCTGCCGTCTTCCTGTATCTACCCTACCGTTCTTTTTTGCAGGGGTCCGGCCAGCGGCATAGTCCGCGATACATAAATTTTCACGATCGGTCATCCTTTAAAAACAAGTTTAGCTCTTTATCCATAGAGGAGGAAGCCAAAGAATGGCTCGGTAGTGTGTTACCCTTCGATTCGTTACGTATTCAAATTATTCGCTATCTTGTTTTTGCTTTCATTTGTATTAAAGAATGAAAATACAGTTCTTTTGTATGACCGGCTATTGATTTTTAATAATTAGTTGTTTAGATGAATGAATAACACGAGATATATATATATATAACGCCGTACACGAGATATGTACATCAAGACGTGGATATTATTAGACTTCGTCTGGGAATATACGCTAACTTACGTAATTGATAAAGTGCGTTGTGCGGCGAGACTTAGGCGGCTGTCGGCTGCCCCTTGACGAGTCTTCACACAGGTCACCCTAGCTCTGGAGTCAGCACCGACTTACGGCCCTCTGCGTCTCCCGCAGGATAATTAAATAATGAGGTTTAAATCTGTCCTTTTGTTCCACTAAAGTTAGCAGACGTGTGGAGTATATTTGGAAAGTTAAGCCAATTTGCCAGTAAGCAGAAGTCAATGAGATGAATTATTTTAAGATGAATACAATATAATACACTTTTTTTAAATGTATTAGGTACTTTTACTATAAGCAGGTGTTTACTTTTCTATACTCAAAAGTAGCATTGAAAAACAATTTCGAAAAATTTGAAAATGAATCTTTTTTTTGTTAAAACAAGTACCAGATCTCAGTAGCTATCGTGTGGTTTTTAAATTATTTGATTTTGGGATATGTATACACCATGAATTGCTCTTAACAAGAAGGTCATTTGTATTTAAATTTTACAAATAACGCCTCATTCACACTCGTTTCATTTTATACATACAGCATGCGAACGTAACTTACAACCCAGAAATAAAGCTTGAGAACACCTTTGACGTCAACTCTTCCAATTCAGCCTAATCTACGTTCCGTTATGCAGCACACGGCATTCAGCGACCGCTGAAAACTTCAAGAGAGGTAAGATAAGGCGTGGTCATGCATGCGACACACGTCGACTCTTTACAAATTCTGTTCTGACGCGATTCATTCAAGGGATAAGTTTCGTGTACGCCCGGCTGAATGCAGTGATAACGCCACAATGACAATCGTGAGTTGATTCTGTATAGCGAATTAGAATAAGCTTTGAAGTTGTTGTGTTGTGTTTAGCAATCATATAGTAGAGGAGCCTAACTGGTAATAGTATTTTTTTATTTAATATTATGTAAACGTTACAAATATTTCTAAAAGATTTATTCAAGAATTTATTTTCTAATACCAACGTATTCCATTTGTGTAAGGTGCAAGCCAGTACACCTCTGATTGACAGACTCAACAAATTGATGAGGTTCTCGCACAAGCATTTTGCTCGGAATTCGTTCAGGCTAAACATATTTTAATAAATTATTACTTATTTACCAAAAATACAAACTTCTGATGTGTATCTATCTTTTACCTACCAATGGACCGTAACATACACCACTTAGTCACATACAGACTTATCATAACAAAAGTATTACCGGACACATGTCACCGAGGCATTACAGTAAAAGCGTCGAACCCACGAGCGTTGGGCGGAAAGCCGAAACTCGGGAACATTTGGAACAAAACGTAGGGGGACCAGCGGAGCGTGGAACGGTGAATCATGCAGTTATTCAATAAGCCAAGAACGCTTGTACGGATTTACGGTACCGTGAAACTTAGGAAATGCAACTGTAAATAGACGATAATATATTGATGAGTGGATTACGTTGTTACTTGTGAGATTGGCAAAGGTTTATTCACAACAGTAGAAATGAATTTTCCGAGAATCCGTTTAAGTCCCAGTGTTGGAGTTACTCATAGTGACCTGAGTAGAGCATAACTTCGGTAGGCATGTACATTGCAAATAACATTAAGTCAATCAATCATTTAATTCGCATAGTAAATAAGAAACGTTGCATAACCACAGCTACCGGTAGGGCACTTCCCGCATTTCTAAATACGAACAGATTAACTTGTTTTAAGGTAAAAATGTTTTCTGAAGTTGCGAAAGTAAGCAAATTGTTTTATGCCGATTCATTATTTTTTCATTCTTGATATAGCAAAATTGTTCGATAAATATTTGTACGACTTCAGTTTTTAGAAATTGAACAAGTTTCCCCAACGAGAGAGCTTGCGTAAGGCACAGCACGTGCAATCGACACGCGGCTCGACCCCTGATACCGGCGAGACGCACAAATCATGCGACATGCCGAACTTCCTGGCACATATACCTCAGGTATATTATGAAACGGAATTGATATATTTTTTTAATTTAAATAATGTCTAACATACAAATATAAATATACACTCTTACATACAAGGCTACTCGTATCTGCACGATGAAAGACTAACTTCACGTCAAAGCGTAGTGTTCATAACGATATTACTATCATTCTAGCGACTGCAGTCCCAATTTTACAGCGCAATAAAATATTGAAATAAAAATTTGCGAACCGGCAATAAAATAAAATGCTAAGCATTTTAACGGCGCCGACAATATAATGAAATAATCGTAACGGCCGTCCACGTCACGTTGAATTGCCCAATAAATCTTCCTCGGGTCATATTGTCCACAGTCCTCTTGGCAACACTTTAATATCGAGAAATATCATCTCGATAATCGAACGCACTAGCCGCTCGATATAAATCATTCCCCCGCACTCGTCTGTCGTTTATTTTTTAGACTTTCCATTTCTAAATAAAGTCCCAGAGCAACGGGCCAGTGCTTCCTCTTTCCGGGGCGGTTTTTATATGATTTGTCGACTGTCGGCCATTTCCCTTAATATTGTCAATATTTCAAATATTAATTGTTATAAATCAGAAAAGTTTTCTCTTCCGCTTTTTATAGCCATTTTCGGGATTGGATTTTTATTACATCAAAATTAGCCGTTGGTATGTTTCCGTCGGTGTGGGGAGTACCACTCATTATTGTATACTTATGACGGCTAACTGAATCGATGAACGAGTCACACATCCGAGGGGCAACGTGTTAAATTATGTAGGTACACTTAGCGCGTCAATCTACGCACTACTTTGAAAAAGTTCCGCCCATAAAACATTAACAAGCACTCAAGAAAATTCCCGGGCGTGCCCCGTTCGTTAAGTAGTGTCAGTCGGTAGTTTTTCCCACCTCGAGTTAGCGAGTGTCCACTGGAGGCCGGAGGGTCGCTGTCATCGCGATTGGCGAGCCGATATGTCCCAAGAGTGTCACCCTCTGGCTGCTAGGGACTTCAGCTCTAAGATCATCGCAAAGCCCTCAATTAATGGCAAACAATGGCGTGGCCCTTGTGCGCCCAATTTTCACTTGTCGCTCTTGTTTTGCTCCGTGACAGTTGGCACGGGTCGACCTACTTGCACCACATCGTCTTATTCCCAAGGCTAAGGCCCTCACAGCTCTGAAGGTGACTAAAGACATTCTATTTACAGTAACAAATACCGAAATATATTTTATTTATTTATTTTTCGACTTAATAGAAACTTACTAAATTTTGCTTAGTTATAACTGTACAAAGTACTTAAAATACGGCCAGTATTCGATTACAAGGATCATAACAATATCACTATAATACTACAGTCCACAGTGTTCTCACCACAAAACACGTCATGGTGTAAATACTAAGGCGAAGTGTTGTCCGGTATTTTCATGAGGCTGGGAGAGCGGCACTCGCTCGACGCGCGCTATCGATCCACGAGAACGGGGGGTGGGCTGGGACGCGGGCGGCACAAATTTGGGAAAACTTTGAAAGTTTCGCGTCTAATTCAGGCGCACGCACACACTCACACAGACAGCACCAATTCCAACAGAGCCCACAGAGGCTGGCGTGTGTGTGTGTGTGTGTGTGTATAGCCTCGTAATTTTGTTTTGAACCCGTTGTTTTCGAAATGTCACGTGTCTTCGACCTACGTGCTTGGACAAGTCCTTGTAAAGGGTTCACACGCACAAACTATGTAACTATAACTATGAATGCGATTCACTGACGTCGAAACAGTATTTAGTTAGGTAAAGTAGATTTCACATGAATGTAAAATATTAAACCAGTACAATTTCGTTAATACAAAAAATCCCAAGCCAACTAGATCAAGTTCTCCAAACTAAAACTGTTACTCACAAAGTTAAGTAAACTACGGAACACGAACGGTCTATTTAGATAATGGTGGTAAAATTGGCACACATGATCACGCGATGATCAAAGCATTCATTACCTATTGTAGACGGAGTGCTTTGGAAGAAAACAATTAAGAAAATGAGGAAGGGAGGCACAATGAAACCGGGTAGTTCCTGTCACGTGATATAAAACCATCGTTTAGTGTATTTTGTCTCAGGAATGTCAAAGTCAAAGTCAAAGTCAAAGTCAAAGTCAAAAATCATTTATTCTGTATAGACCATTAAAACGGTACTTACAAAACGTCAAGTTTAGAAAAAAATCTAGACTAGTTTAGCAAATGGACCACCGGTTCGAAACGCGGCCCCGACCTGAGAAGACTCCGGCAAGAAACTCAGCGGGCATTTTTTTTTTTTTTGGTCTATTTACAAACATTTGCTTAGTCTAAATACAATAGTTTGCTTGAGTAGCATAGTTGAGCGAACAGCTCATTTCCAAGCTTGTTTATCATCTAAATATTCTTGGATTTTATAATAGCCTTTTTGGCACAGTTTAGTCTTAATTACATTTTTAAATTTATTTACAGGTAAATCTCTAATTTCATAAGGGAGCTTGTTGAAAAAGCGTATACAGTTGCCCCGGAAAGAATTACTAATTTTATGGAGTCTACTATCACAAGCTACAAGATTGTTTTTATGTCTTGTGTTTATATTATGCCTGTCACATATGCTCAACTCAAGTGTAGTTATGACCGCTGATGCTGCAGTAATAAAAATAAAAACTAGAGATAATATCGTACAATTAATAAGTATTATAATGTACTAATCTATTCTATTCTATTCTACACTCAAATGCCAAAAACTGGCATTGATGCAGTCCGCCTGAACGATGACGAGTACTTTATTTAAGGCTAGTACTATTATCTATTCTGTGTTTAAGGTACCCGTCATACCATAAAATACCTCGCAACTCCTGAGGTATGTACGATATACTCTGAACTCTCTTCCCTACAAAATATTCAGGTGACCCTGGTAACCAGGCAATATTAAGCCGCCACATCTACATCTCTACAGGTCTTAAAGACCGGGACCACCCCATCTTTTTTCATGGGTGTCTTATAAGGTGACTAAGGGATACAGCCATTGATTATTATGAAACAATAACTATTTTGTAATATTTACAGTAAATATTTTCATATTAAAGCTGTTCTCTATTTGATGACAATAAACATACAAATCGTGTAAATATATCCAGTTGACGACAATAGGCGCATTACATTCACTCACTCTCGCCATTCTCTCTCTGGAGCAAGTAGAGACAATACCTCGCCATGCACATCAAACCTCCTTGCTCCCTTGTGGCATAAGCCATCGCTCTAATTTTAATGGTATTTTTAAAATGTTTAATGAATGTGGGTATTGTTCCAGACCTGCCTGGCGACCCGTGATGGCTATATTTTTTTATTATTTAGCTAGATGATAATAAAAACATAATATTCTCTAAACATTGTATTCTCTCAAGAAAAATATACTTTATAACAAAATTTTCTTTAATTATTAACATTATTAATATTTCTACACATTTTTATTACATTAAACTAAAAAAACTATCTAAATAAATGTACATTATATAACAACAAACAAATCAACCAACTCATTAATAAATGTACCATAAATCAGAATGGTCTAGAAACTCTTTTAGCTTTTTAATCTATAAAATGTTTTTCATTTTGGCCTAAATTTATCGCTGGTATAATTTTAGGATCCTTTGTAGTACGCGGTTGTTAGTAAACAGGCTGTTTGTGGCTGAATAAAGGAATGCCATTGCCGCTTTTGCGAACAAAAAAATGGGGCAGAAAATAAAAACAGAGCGCAATTAGCGTGATTTAAGGACCATTTAATCAGATTATAATTAATGTGATATTTTTAACAAGTCGCTTTCTTGTTCAGAACGTTTGTTGTCGAAATTTTTATATTTAATTATTTTCCGGGTAGTGCCTTAACATTATTCATGGGTATTCACTTTTTATTAGTGATTAAATTGAAATAGTATAGCATGGTATATTAAAATTAGTGTTAATTTCTTCTAATTACTAGCGAACCCCGGGGTCCGAGGCGAAAGCCTCAGATGCGACCGGGACTGATGCAAGCGTGGCGATGATGATGACTTGTCTATTCATGGATACAAATATTTGCACTACCCGGAAATCAAATTCATGACCTCATTCTGACATAGCAGCCGAATGTTCTACCACTACGCCACAGAGATCGTCTGTATAGAAGATAAATATTGAAGAGCTCTTTAGTAACTTCAGTACAATAAAAATAATTCATCAACCAAATCCTCGTAGAACAAAGGCACTACTTTCAAACCGTCATGGCTCATAAACAATACACATAGATCAGGAGTTGTAACACAGTGTCGCCCTCTAGTAATTACCATTCGACCCATTAGTTAATTACACGATCTCTTTTAGCACAATATCATGATAGATGCGACTTGTAACTGTTCTACAAGAGTGTTTTATTGTAGCGGATGTTCGTAGCTTAATTGGTAAGGTGCAGATCGATCCGATAGGTCTAGCACGATATAAAAGTAAATGTAATTATTAGTACCGTTATCTATTTCGTAGTATATCGTATAAAAATTGTTTTCTTTCTATTTCTATGTAAAACTTCCTTCGTAAATCAATATGATTAATATTGACAACAAAACACATAAATATAAAGATCAAACTATACTAGAAACCTCCACAGGTCTTAAACGATATAGACTACTATCAACATTAGATAGCGTATGAGTTGCTTAGTACAGGCAGTCTCACCTTCGGCCTTGCACTGCGACCCTCAGACGACATGCGGTTTAGTCGGTTCGAGTCCGACATAGCCTCCCCCTCCGGCTCCGGCGGGGATGGTACCAGGGGGGATTTCCCGCACGATAAAAAAAGAAGTATAGTCAGTCTAGTCAAAGTGCTATAGTATTGCAAATGACTAATCATCAAGTATCCTCGAATGCTTCTTTATTACCTGAGAGGTATATAAAACTAAATTAGAATCCATTTATCCTGTTTCCCTAATTCATTACACAGAAATTTTTGCAATGCCATTTGCGTCAATCAGGACCGAAGCTCATTTAATTAAATGAATGCTATTAGTTCTGCTCCCTGTGCTCGCGACTCTTGTAATTTATGTATATTTTTCAGCCATCGACAACGATGAGTGAAAAATTAACAGAAATGTATGTAACTTGTATTGTTTAATCTTACAATAACATCTATATATACAAATTACAAAAGATAAATTATGACAATAATGAGGGTCGGTAATACACCTATTTAAAAAAAGGTAAGATACACAATGCTATAGATATACAGAATAGATCAAGACAGCTATGTTGGTAATTATACGATGATATTTAGATAGCATTCCTAATGTTTAATTAAATCATTAGGGCCAATCTTATTATTCCAATTATCTCCTTTATTCATTTTAACACAACATATAAATTACATTTTTAAATACATCTACAAAAAACAATTAAACATATTTAAAAATATAAAAAATAGTATCCCACCGGCATCGGGTACAGGGACCAAGCTACCGGTGGTTAGGGCTCCAGGGAGAGGAACTTCCTCACTATACGTGCCGTGCCTAGCAGAACCGCCTTCTGCATCAAGCCCTTGAGCCAGCTGTCTAACGAGAGCCTCATAAGGTATTGATCGAGGCTCTTGGCGATAAGTCCGTGAACTGAGATGACTATCGGTACAATAATAGCTGAGTCCACATCCCACATGTCGACAATCTCATGGGCTAAGTCCAAATACTTATTCCAATTATTATTATTATAAACATAGGCTCGTGCAAGCAGTTGAAATACCTTCTGTAAAATAATCTTCAATTTTAAGTAAAACATCAGTTGAAGTAAGACACACATTATAATATTGTTAAAGTTGTCTGTTAACGTGATAGAAAGGGCACATTTCAATTTTCCCGTCGGTTTTATCTTTAATGCCTGGCTGGTAATTATACTGCCAGACAGTGGGATTCCAACCCCTTTTTACTTGATATCGGCTACTATTTATATATGCTCGACGTACTAAATAGAATTTAATTTACCTGCTTTGTGTACGGCAGCCTCAAGCCATTGAAAGTCATGGGAAAGTTTTCAATTTTTAAATAGACCGTACTTTACGTATATTTTTCTTAGGAAAAGTAAAGTAGGATTTAGAATGTTAAATTAGTTCTAATTTCGAAACAATGACTCTTCTTATAATGGCTCATTTCGAGATTATCAAAAATGTAAACAAAAGAGTTGTATAATAATGACATAAGTTGGTTTCGTACATCAACTACTAAGTACTACTCTGAATTAAATATTTTCTTTAAACTCTTAGCACGTTGGAGCTTTATTCATATATGTTTATATATTTATATATGTTTATTCAGCGATGATTCTTTACCCCGCAAGTTAATTTGGATAATTCTTTCAGACATGTTTCCATAGAAAATAAATAGTCTTTTTCTTCTTCAGATTAAGTGAGAGATAGCTCAGTAATCAGGCAATATTTTTCAACAGCAATTAACCCTCAGCAAATCAATATTAAATTATTTTGTTTGATAATTTTTTAATTATTAATTATATGTTATAGATATATTAAAATGACTATAATAATGCCTCAATCTACATTTTATTATTAACATTTTAGCTCCGTTCGAAATTGTCTAAAATATTTATACATTCGAATTTTTGTCTTCACTTCGATGATTAGCACCAACCCTCCTTACTAGGAATATACCTTGCCTGTCAATATTGAAAGTACTCACTGAAAACTTAATCTTAACAAGTTACCAGTTCACCACAAATACGAACTTTAGCCGACAAAATTCACCACCTAGCACAAAATAAATAATTCGGTTTGATTTAGGTAGTGTTTAAAGAGATGGCAACAAATAAAGCTGTTAGCTATGAATTGGCAGTCGGGTCACGATACAGGATCAAGTGCACTCAATAGCGCTACACACGAGAACGTAGACACCGGAATTTTGTGGTGTTGGTCAACACAACACTACCGAATATTTTTTAGGGATCGGTTCATTTGTTGAACGTACATCAGTGTTATTGAATGATATTTTTGAACAATAAATATAAAGTTAGTATTATTGCGGAGGAGACTATATTTTATTTCGACACAGAATAAATAATAATACTTTGTAGTAAAGTTTACTCAACTATCACCTGGCCCTCGATTCTGCTAAAGCCAAATCAACTGTCATACCACAGACACTGGAATAAATGGCATTAAATTTTAGACTTTAAAACCATAATCTTAAAGTCCAAAATTAAATGAAGAGTGTCACATTTCACTTTTTCATTCACTCTACAAACAGCCATTTAATATTAGACTTTAAGGTCATAACTTCAAAGTTTAAAATTAAATGAGTAATTTTTGCAGTGTCTGTGGTATGACAATGGTTTTACTTTAGTAGAATTGAGGCCCAGCTAGGGCACGAGTCAACCGTAGCAATATTCGTCTTACGATATTGTTTATTTTTTTTACATTTTATTGAATATCCTACGTGTATATTTATCAATTTTATTTAACCTTTTACTATTACACACGGTGAGCTAGCTAAAATCCACACGTAGTAATATTCACGTTTCACAGTTAATAATAATAACTATTGTGGACCAATTGCGGCAATGATTATTTTGTCATCTGAGGATATATCTTCAGCTATCGTCTCTGGTGGAGCAGTCGTCGTCCACCTCACAAGAAAACCGAAGTGAAGTAATAAGAAAAGGTAGAAGTGCCCCATTGAATGATAACTCCGGGCCCTTTGTCTCGCGTCCGTCTTGACGAATCGAATTAAAAGGCTTATTGTGTCTACGTGACAGCCTGGCCCCTCACAGGCGCCGACACTTTTTGTCTCAGCCAAACTAAAATATTACAGGCCATTCACTAAATCCCCCCACCCCAACGCTAGGGAGATTTGCTACTTGAATTTGTACTCAATTTTTAACAGGGACGGTTAATTAAGAGAGTTGCTCTTTATTGGCGAGAGTAGTCTTAATGCGTTAATTGTAGAAATGCAATCTCGGAAGAGGGCGTATTTAATCATTCCAACGTCATATTTTAATTTAGAAGTTTCTTTTTGTGACATAATTGATGAATTTTAATTTGATGGATATTTTATACATTTTTGATATTAAATTTTTGTTTATATTTTCAGGCCTCCTTGCGACATCGGCTGCCTTCGACTTCTGATCAAGGTAAGATTAATTGATTGTATGCTTCGTTATATTGGGCACAATAAGTAATAATAATAATTAGTAAAGAACGATAAGTAATAATTTCTAATGATACAATTAGGAAATATTGTTTGATGATTGATTTTTTACTATGACTATCATTGGTAGAGCCAGTCATTTGAAATCTTTTAATATAATGCTAACTTAAGCATTGCTGAAAATGAAATGAATGAATTATTCTGAAATTATTTTAAAGACATTCAATTCTGGCATAAATCATATAAAGTGGGTTGCTTTATTAGATGAGGCCTTATGATCCAGAGGTCCCGAGTTAGAATACTTTACTTCTAGGTGAAGCCAGAAAACTTTGAATAGATTTTTTCATGCTTGACTGGCAATAATACTTTCTCTTTTGCATTTTAAGGTGGGTTTTAATCATTATTATTAGCAACAACTGGGGCAAATCGCTCCGTCGCAGTTCAGACCTACCTATACGTAAATGTTAAACTATAAAAATTTTTAAAAAAATCAGTTCACACACCAAACTTATTCCCTTAAAACACCCTCAGCTAATTTTTACAAAGTCGGCCGGGCACATTACTCAAAGCCGTGATCATTTGTCGAACGAAGCCTTGAAGAGACAGCACTTCCCTTGTACAACATGTCTTAATTATTCATCACATCCCACAAGTTGCAGCCGCCGACCAAAAAGCGTACCATAAAAATATATACTAAAACGAACACGCACATTAATGAGGGCCGTGCAATATTTATACACAAGGAACCCTAATTGCTAGGGTGGAGAGTGGAAAAAATGGGCAATTTCACGTAATGTAATATGTATATTTAAGGTGAGGTTCCCAAACGCAGCTCACCCTGGAATTTTGTCGCCGTCGTACTTATTACACAAAACCACTTCAAACGTCTTTCTGCTTGGCTTTGGTTGTGCGGCAGGGAAATTGCTCTACTTCGGAAATTAGTTCTGAGGAACATTGAAGGATCATAGATTTGTAGTAACGTAACGTGCAGTAGTAATAAGTTACTTATAAAAATAATGAGAAAAACTCATTCAGAGAGGCATATTTAAATTACAATGGGATAATATGAGCGTGAGCAGTGTCTCCCTTTGCTATGCATTGTAGCAAAAATGAGCAAGCTCTTTGCTGCACTACAAAAATATTTTATTATATAACACGATACCTATATTTGTCCAACACCATCTTATTTAGACAATATATCCTATTTTAATCGATATGAATAGTTAGTATTCAAAATGCTTTAAAATTTCATTCAACAATATATTTTGTCTAAAATCGATGGAACGGGCCAAATACAAAAACAAGAGTAACCTATTCTTCTTCTAATTATTTTTTCTGACTTACAACATTTAAAATAAAGAGAAAAACATTCAAGCACTTAGTTTAGTAAATGAGTAGAGTAACTTACTCCAACATAACGCAATAAGTAGCCGGGATTTTTATTTTTTCAATATGTTTAGGTGCTCAGCTCGCTCCCCTCGCCGCCACAATTTCCTCTTGACGGAAGCCCTCAATCTAATGATATGGCTGTGTTAAAAAACACAAGGAAATTTAATAACGCCAAGAGCCCATAGCCCACGAGAGAAAACAAAGAAAATTTAATTTCGACGATTCCCACATGCTCAATATCGTTGAGAAGTTGTGCACTTGTAGGAAAGGTACATATTAAAAAATCCCCCAGAATAAAACAATTTATACAATTACTTTATAGTAGGCAGTCTAGCTAGGTGGTAATAAAGTGGTTGAGATGTCGGAGATTTGCGGTCGAAAATTCATAAATACGAACCTGTACTATAGGTATTGCACTCATAACACGAGCAATTTCATTTAGCTGGATGGGTTAAGGGCAATCCTAGTGACTTCAGTTACCTACTAGTATTCTTTCACAAGAAATAATTGGCTAGTTAAATTTTCTATGATAAAGTAACTTTCATTAACATATATTGTTACTAAAGGCTGATTTCGAACTAAAGGCAAAACATCCAATCAATTAATTTACCTTAGCTGACATATTGGTTTAAATAAATAGTGGTTTAAATAAATAAATATAAGCTTCGTGAGATTGAAACTACGTTTCAGAAGAAAGAAATGCTAACCGTAACCAATAGCGCAATCGTCATTAAACAGTGAAGCATAAAATTTTGATGGCAATCAATACCTTTTCTGATTTTAAAAAAAGAGGTGGCAAACTTGTCATAAACGATTTCATTAGGACCACTTTTTAGGTAAAAAGAAACACAAGAAAACCTGGCTAGTTAGTTAATTAACCCTTTGCAGTCCACTGCTGAACATAGGCCTCTTCCAATTTTCACCATTTCTGCCGATCGTCCACCTTCCGCATCCAGTCTGTCCCAGTCACCTTTTTCAAAGGCCAAACTAAAAAGAAAATAAATCAGTGGCAAACGGTTATATGACCAACTAAAATGTAACGGACCGTAAGAAAAACCAACACTGACCCTGCGGAAATCTGCATATCACGTTACAGGGACGGTAACCCTACAGTAATTACACGGGACAAAGCTTAAACATTTCAAAGGTAAGCAAATTAGTTCCGCACTTAATGATCCGACAAAGTGCGTAAATCTTTTTAAAATGCGCACCCGAAGTGTTTCCTCTTCCTGTGGGGTAAGTAAACAGTACGTTAAAAAATATATTTGCATAATCGCGGGGCACGTATGCAAATCTGTCCCGTGCAGGGAAAGGCGGTGAAAATTGTATCAAATTGTTCCACCGACACGTAGGCTTTGCCGGCAATTTGTCAAGCGAGCAATAATTATTTAGAACCCCCGCCTCGTCGAATAGCTTACAATATGGGCTGGTATAAAGCGTGTCATTTGTGCTAAACATTATGACGTGTCAAAATGTTCGCTTTATTTATTGCAGCCAACTGTACGTTGAACATTTTTGAATGAAAATTGCGGTCTGTTAATTCATAACTTTGTCTGTCAACTGATCTGTCGAGTTTTGATGCAAATGAATATAATAATTGTACTAGTTCCGTTATTCTTCAGTTAACAGTCTTAAATAGTTAATTAAATAAACTTTTATATTAGAAGTCACCCTTTTAAATAATATAAAATCAATATTTAGATCTTTAATTTGAAACATCAACCCTTTCGAAATACCAATTCGTCCAATTGTCAAATTCCCACGGTTTTCAATAAAAGCAAACCATAGCAAATGGGTGGGTTGGTCTCGAATTAAGCCGGCGGGTCATCAGCGGCCGGCCGTGCAATGGCCCGTACCGACTGAAAAATGTTATACGCCACCTGTGGCTCGACGTGTAATCGTATATGCGTTTATCTCTGCCCGGAACGTATGCACCGGCCTTCGCTTGATACACCGAGCAACAAGGATATAGAAAAATAATTTAGAGGATATGAATTTATCTTAAGAAGAAAGAGGAGCATTTATATTTAAAAGCAGTAAATATACACACAACAATTATTTACAAGTAAATGTTATTTTTTTAACAACCCGAATATTCACATTTTTACCCGACTGCCAAGAAGGGTTATGTCTTTCGCATGTATCTTGTATGTTTATATGTATGTTTGTAATATTCTTTATTCCCTTATTTCTTCTGAACCACCGTACGGATTTCAATGATTCGTGTCTCAAAAAAGAAATAAAAATATGAACAAAAGCTATATGTTGGTTATTTGGTGCTAAATTTAAGGTGGTAAAAAAAATTAACTCAAATTTATCGAGTTGGGTATCAGAATGAAGCAAATTAAAAGTCGATTACAAAAATATATATGTCATAACCAAAAAGTATAAATAAATAAAAAACCCGACTGATGCTGAAAAGATCAAAACAAGCTTTATAGCAGTCGGTACCCATTTGCAAATTTCAAACCCGATGAAAATGAATGGGTCCCGACTGCTATAAAGTTTGTTTCGATCTTTTCAGCATCAGTCGGGTTTTTATTTTGAATAATTTATTTTTAACTAACAGTAGCGACAAGTACAGAATTTGTAATAAATTGTTGTTTACATTTTTATCAGTGTCCAAAATATCATAAACACTGTGATCCAAAAAGTAACTAAGAATAGAACTTCAAACATCTGTATAAAGTGCCTACCAATGAATAGATAACTAGGCTAGCCTAGGCTAGGCGAGGCTATGGTGGCAGAAAATTGATGGCACATGTTTGACACAAATTTCGGCCGGGTGGGTACCACCGTACACCATCGCGAAAAACCCTCCATAGTAATCCAATCTCGGTTGGATGGCGTTCAGGGGTCAGCAAGTACATAACTGCTCCCGGCCAATAGGGGATTGTGGTAGCAACACTACGACGAAAATTCTCTTTTGATGATGGCCGTCAAGCTGAGTGCCACCGTTGTTAACATGGCACGTGTATGTAATGGTGACCCTCTTTCCTGAGACTTTGCCTTCAACAGGCGAGGTGAAGTAAAATTAAAGTGTCCTATATAAAAAAAAGTTAGTACATACTTAGAATATTACCAAAAGCCGATTAAAAACTTTGTTGTGTTCCTTGTTATAAAAATTTATATATGATCTAGAAACATCTAGATGGTTTTGTATCAACGTTTTCGCCATCAATATGGACTAAGCCGTGTATGCATCCATTCAATTCCACACCAATATTCTGTATTTATGCGACCCAAAGCCCAGGCAATTATCATTCACGTAATGACTGAACGGTGTCCACTCGTCGCTCCGGGGCGAGCCGTAGCCCCGATACATTCCCGCACCCAGCCAATTAACACGCCCATTGCATCCTGCTCAATTGACCAAACGATTTATTGACTGACCTTTTTACCAGATATTTTTATTCCAACCATTTTGAGCATCGAAAACAATTTTCCCACGGTTATGAGGTTCTAATAGTGAACCACGGTCCTTTATGAAGCCAAGCGGATACAATAACGATAAAGGTGAGTAAAAAATCCGGACAATAAAGCCTCGACAAAAAAGCTGAGAGGGGCTAGTGCGGGCCAAATAGTTCGTGAAAATTCGAAGGGTCCCGTAGTGGGGTACGCGCACTGGACGGGACACTTTACGACGGTCCTCTCAGTAAACCTGCCCATTATGTTGGGTTAAAGGATCGTTGTACTCGAGTTATAAAGATGCCGAACGCTATACTAAGATTTGTAGCCGGGTTGTGGATGTAGAAGGGTTGTTAGATGCAGCGGAGGGTATTATGATCATGTCGAGTCGAGAGGTCGTATCATATCCAGGAGTCAACACAGCGAATATGATTAAGGACTTTCGAAAGGGCAGTGCGGAAATATTGAATAACGATGCTGTTTTTATGAAATGCAATGTTTTATGAATGGAGAATTTGTAATAAAAAAGTACTGCAAAATATTTGTTTGTATTTAGTTTAATTTAGCCTTAGTATACTTATTTCAATTAGAATGTTTAATCAAGTATTTTCCCATTTATACACAGTCACAAAGCAAACAGTTTCTGGAAACTTTTACGTTTCCGGTAAATTCGTAACACCTTAACGACACTCAAAAGACTACACTACATTCAAACGTACAAAGTTGCAACGAAACGTTTTCATCCCAGTCTCGAAACTTCACGCAATAATGATTTTTAAATCAAGAGTCTAAGGTTCAAAATATGCTGTATATTCTGAGTTGGTTGTAGACTATAAATTGGTTTGTAGGTGAGACATCTGAGGCTAATTGTACAGGGCAATCGTGAGTCCAGTGCAAACAGAGACGAAGGTAAAGGCGTTTACAGGTGTTTGCTAACAACCCTCACGTAAACAGCTCGGTATCTACCGCCTTTTGAAAACGTCATTGTGTTAGACTGGTACTTGGTTAAGATACCTATAATTATGTGCACAAACAGCTATTGCAGCAGAATTAATGCATTTTAAGCGGTAAATGGGCCCTATTTACCGCTAAGCCACTTCCAATACTGTAGAAACCGGTGAAGGGTTGCTGTAGTAAGTTGCGTTGATGGTGGTAAAATTGGCTCATCACACATGATGATAAAAAATATAGTTGCTCTATATTTTCTAAAGTTTACGCGAATGTCACGCATTGTATTGCATATTCGACACTAAAATTTAAAATTAATATTAAAAAGCAGTAGGAAGTTTCTGGTATTTCATTTAAAATTTTAGATTTTGCTCCCGTTGTTTTAGCCCCTCCCCATCATGTCAATCGTCATGAAGTGGTTTAAAATAAAACTTTTTTTAATTGATTAACATGCACTGTAAATCAAATATAATCTAAGTTTACCTATTAATATTAAAGCTTTATAATATTTGTATTAAAAAGTTCACCATACTACCAAACAACGTATAGAATATCTAGAAATGAAACAATTCCAAACATGAAAAGCAAAACCTACAAACATTGGTCGAAAGTATTGGAGAACGAAGCAAAAGTTGGCTTTCGTAACAAGGCGACTTGTGAAGTTTAATGCGAAATTAACCACAAAGGTGGAAACATTCACCCAAAAAGCGGGTGTGGTTACTGAGCGACTAGGTTGTGGTTACACCGGCGGCCCAGACACGTCTCGGTCAATCCTTTTGACGCTCTAACCTGTCGTGTGAACCGGCCCTTTGAGCTCTCACCTATGACCGCAAACGTTTTGTGTATTCTCCTCTATGGTGAATTAATTTGGTAAGATCGGGTAAAACGTGTTAAGTAGCACTGCTTTTAGCTCACGTTTACCTCTAGCTGTAGAAATTTGCTTTTATTTGTTATTTCTAAAATGAACGTTTGATTTTCTTATTTAATTGCCATTTAGATCTGTAATGCCATTTAACTGACATTGGGGATTACCATATATCAGCTTAATTATAAATTTGTAGAAAATATGACTACCTATCTCACCTGTAAGCCAGTACTATAGTCTAACTGCAAATAACGGACGTCATAGAAGCGTGACTCGCTAATTGCCCTTGTGAAAGTAAATGTAAGCCAATAACATCGCTACAATTGCTATTCAATGTATTGCACCAGAACCTGATCAGTTAATCAGCAGGTACTGGTAAGCAGCTGAGGTTGACTTGGGCCCCAAAGAACTTGGCGGCTCTACACCCAATAGGTGCCCATAAAAGACACTTAAATAAAGTAAAAAACAAACATTAGGATTAGGTGTAATCAAACGTTTTCGGAAATCTATATTCAAAATCCATCTGCTACTGATTCAAATTATCCTCCGAGAAAAATATAGATCGTAAAGCCTAAGTACCTAAGTCTGATACTTGGAAGTTTACTCCTAGAACCGCGATTCTGCACCAGAGGTCTTAGGCGCAAAATATGCAGTGCGCCAGCGTCGGACTTATTCACTGCATATTACATGAGACCAAGTTTTGTCGATTTCTTCAATATTTCGCCGTTGGAAATCCCATACTTGTTGTATATGAAATTGAATAAGTTAAATAAGTCTCAGCTTTACGTGTATGTGAGTATAATCGGATGAATTTTTTTTTGGAAGTTGCGTATTACTTACATTAAAATTATGATTGTAATCTGATATCAAAATATTTCAACTACGTTGTTTGTTTATTACGCTCTTTATGCACTTGTCTTTGTCTTTTAACTTGTGGTCTTTTAACTAAGTTTGCTTGTTAGGAATAGATTGATCATTTTTTTACATGATCTCGCTCGGTAGTAAGTGGTACACTACTGTTTTCTTGTCGTCTCGACCAGGAAGGTACCATCTCAGTTATTTTTTGAAGTGAAAACTTCTTTAGCGGCGTTGGATGGGTGTAAAATGTTAAGGAAGCGTCAGGATTAGTTGACCTTTGAACCATAACCGACGACTGACGTCATACAAGATTGGTACAGACTATCTATTTTGCAATTTACAAGAGATAGCGTCGTAGCTTAAACGGTAAGCACTTCGACTGTAAGTTCTTATAGTTTCAGATAGTATCGGGTTCAAACCACCTGGCCTTCAGGGATTTTTTGTGATTGTTTTTTCTTATTATAATTTATTACTTTTGGTGATTATTTTTTCTTTTTGTAATTTATTACTTTTTATGATTATTTTTTCTTTCTGTAATTTATTATTTTTTGTGATTATTTTTCCTTTCATAATTTATTAATTTCTTCTGACAGAAAATTTGCAGAAAATAAGTGATAGGTTCTATGATTAGCGCTATATTATAGGTATGGTATGGTATGTTCTTTTTTATCTTTTTCTATGTATATAACGAAGAAAGAAAAAAAGAAAAGGTTTTCACTTCTGCCGGCACTCCCAGAGTGCAACCCGTCTTTTTTTATTTATTAGTAACTTATATATACCTACTGCAATCGTACAGTTTGCGAGAGTTCAGAATTCCTGACCTGCATTCCTTTCCTTGTTCGCATTGAGCTCGTTTTCTTCCCACTTTGCAAATACGCACTTTGGAGCTAGCATTCATCGACCAAGCACTGGCAACTGGGTAGATACTAAAAGGCGAGCACGTGTCCCGGAGCCCAGGATCCGGTTTCTTTTCTTTTCTGCAACACTTCGCACGATGCTACAGCGACCAAGTCAGTGAGGCCATTGGCATGTATGTCATCTCTGATGAGCTAGCATTTCTTGGTTATTCCCCTTCTGCTCTGTTCAAAGTTCCTAGCTGGTCGAGTTAAACATTCACATTCTAAACAACATAAGAAAGTTAAAACAATATTAAACCTAAGTTTAGATCTCATTCTATTTGCTGCTAACAAATATAATACACAGAATGCAGATTAAACTTCATGAAGAAACAAGCAAATACAAAATGAATTCTCTTCGTAATATTCAATACATTTCGTATCGACTAGTTAATAGAAGCATTGTACTCGCGTACAATAGTTCCCACACCGACTGAGATTGCACTCGCTTTAATTTCATTGCCTAATACAAGCTCGTATTTGCTATCCATCCATGTTAGCACTGTACCTCATTCATTCTACCAGACGTCGCGATATTTTCCTTTTGTCTAGACGAAATCTTAACGAATATGTAAGTGGTATAAATTAAATGCGAAATGTGAGGCTTATTCTTTGTGAAAACGTGTGTAGAATAAATTTCGATAAAACGGTGTCAGTACTACTTACTTACGAGATTAACGACATCTTACGTTCTTTAGAAAACGCGTATTTTTAAAATAAATAATAATTTGATACCAATTGTTACAATTTCTGTGATTGACATGAGTTAATGAGTTAAAAAGAAATTTTACGAAGTGTATCCTGAAATTGTCAATGTCAAGTACAGTTTCCAATTTACCCTGGTAAAAATGAGTACCTTTATCTTTGTTCACTTTTAGCCTCCGTTGTTTATATAAGTATGATAATTTGAATCAGTTATCACATCTTTTATAACAAGTCGGCCAAACAAGAGTGTATCAAATAATGCTATAGTTACAACAAATATAAGTTGGGAACGAGAGCGATATCTCCAAATTGCTCATGTAAGACAAAATTAACCCTCGCCCACATTAACACAGATAAGTCGGCGAGCTCATTTGCGAGCCTTCCGGCTGGCGCTCGTTACATCTTGATATTCTTTACCCCTTCACCGATACCCGCACCACACGAGCAATAAATGGCGCGGAAGGAGCCGCTATCTCACAGCCCGATATCTTCCATCCGAATTAATTTCACAACGCTCCTTCTCAGAAACGAACTAAGTTCACGGACTTGTTATTTCGCCGTGCTCCAGAGCGAGCGCGACTTCTAATCGCGAAGAGTCGCGAGATAAAATGGCGACCCGTAATTACCATAACGCGCCTTTCGAAGATATGTGGAGAATCTTAATGGTACGGTGGCTGCGTAAATAATGGGCTCTTATGGGAAACTTGGTAAAGAGCACTGTTTCGTGTGTAATTTTAAGGGTTTCCTGCCTCACGTGCTTTTTGAATAATGTGCTAAATACGGAGCGAGCGCTAATGACGCTCGCGTTTGTTTTGATAAACTTAGACAATAGATTCTCGTTTATGTTCGCCCAAGGAGACCATGACACGTTTGAATCAATTGACTAAAAGGTAGGCTGTAATTTTTCTAGCAGAAACAGTACTAAGCTCGGACGGAACCCACCCTTCAGAAAAAGATCTTTATCCTATAGAGGGAAGGTCCGCATCATTTTCAGAAACTAACCAGCATCTAATGCAAAGTTACCAGGCTATAATGGAGAAGGAGGTCAAATTATCCCAATCCACTACCAAGGCTTGCTCGTTACAGTTAAATAATGTAAATTTAATGCCTTTATTTAAATTGAGTTTGTCTGTTAATAGTAAATTGACGGGACGTTCATTTAGTAGTGTTCGGCAAATAGAAACGGTGTTTAATTATTGAGCTGAAATGCATATAAGAACGGGTGCACACAAAGCGTTTGGTTGCACGCTATCAGCGGCAGGATGCGGCGGTGTCGCGCACGCTCGCGATTACGAGTGAGTTATGAGCTATTTCTGAATTGTGGTTGCCCGCGGCGCGCCGTGTCGCGCGGTGTGCCGCTGTCTTGGGGCTTCTTTCACTGCCAGTAATTAGCCCTTTATTTTAAATATACAACAATAAACAAGCCTCAAGCGTTATCTAATAGCCTATTCTACACAAGCAGTACTTATTTTGAATATTTCTTGTAGACTGTATAACTTGGAGTTCTTGGATATTGGAGATAAAGTGGATACAAAATTCAAACATTATGGTATCAAAGAGTAAAGTAAAGATACTTACAGAAGATAAGCTTTGACGAATTTTTAAGAGTGAGAAAATGAAAAAATAAACTTCATGCGATGAAAAAAAAAAACAAAACACTAATACCTCCCAAAGCTTTATTTTTTTTTAAATACTTTTAAATATCCTTAAACTTGTGAAAATCGTCTGATTTATTAATAAACATTGCTTTAAAATGCTATAAGCTAAAAACAGAAAAATATTTCAATAATTAATTAAATAGTTAGTGGAGTGTTGGACATAACGCTAGCTATGCTAACGTTTGCTCACCACTGCGTATTGTTCCTAAATGCATATTTGCAAACTCAGCTAATACGTTCCAAAATGCTCGCAGCATACACAAAACGGTGTACCTCCACACTCGGGACTCGGTTCACCAAACGTGTTCGTTCACATTACAAGCACATTGTAAATTAGGCACCAAAACAGTTTCATTTTCCACACGAACGCTGCAGCTAATATTGTCTCATTCCTGAAATATGCAGCCTTACCTGCGGAAATGGCCCGGATATAGTGTAATTGTGGAATATACCACGTTGTTTAATCCAGGCTACATCTTCTGGAATGTTCGAGAATGCAGCCAAGATTTGCAGGCAGTCTGCGGCGGACTTGGCCTCGGGCCTAGCACTTAATACTCGGCTTAGCTCCACTTGGGATTTCTCGATGCATTTCATCGTGAGTTAGCTTTTAGCGACACAACTAAGTACGTCTGTAAACAAACATTAAAAACTCGTTTACTTTTGAAACCCTTTTAAAAAGAGTTAAAGTTGTACCGCCCCAGGAACGCTCCTGAAACTCGAGGTGACTGCAAACAGCCGTCAGCGTCGTCGATGAAATTGCAAAAATGTAGAAGAGCTAATGTTTGCTCACCTTAAACCCCTTCCCGACCCCACGTGCCGGCGTGACGAGCCGGATAAAAGGCTTTAATACACCCTCATCCCTTATTACGAAACTTGAAAAAGACAACAATATAGATCCAATGTGTCGCGGGCGCGGGCAATCATACGCGCATCAAAGGTGACGCGCCTAGAAGTTAGCCAAGTGTGGAGATGCCTTTATGTAACGACATTTTGTATTACCATTCTGTATGGAAATGTCGAGTCAAAGGGCTACACGCGTTATGAGATCTGAAACAATACAGATTGTGACAATCCAGTTTCCTTTGCACAGGAAATGGTATTGGAATGTTTAATGAGAAGCCTCGGTCGTTTGTCGTACATATGGGTGTCTAGAATGTCTAATCCCATTTTCAATTGTGTCTTATTTGTTATGTTGCATGCTATTTATAAAAAATTAAAACACTACGGTTTATGGTTTTAAAGCATTTAGCGAGTCTGGAGAAAACTTAGTTTCGAAAAGCCAGCCTCTGGAACTCAAATCTGTGTTTCGATGTTCTGCTTACCAACTCGTTACTCAACTCTTTTTAGTAAAATGAAGATTTTATTTGACTTCGTGGTTTTTTTGCTTCATAGCATGAGAACAAAACTTTGTTTAAAATCTGCTTCCACACACACCTCACCCGAACACATCAAGTAGTCATTACCGCCCTCTGAAAAATCTCTGCGAGCTGCTTTGCAAGTCAAAACTCCTTCGGGTACTCTTGGCTCCCGGGAGGTGACGAGAGTGGAGCGCGTGTGAACATTTTTCATATTGAGCTCCTAGATACAGGTGACGTGTTAAATGGCTCGATGCTTAAGATTCAAACAAGGGAGCAACAGTGCTGTTACATTGTGTTATGTATGCACGTGAAGTTTGCATTTCATTATACGTCTTTCTTCAAACTCTGTTAAACATCTTTGTATTGAAACCATTGACATCAAAATAAGAAATTAAGTAGAACAAACAAGATAGCATAAAATTTAATTTAAAAAATCAATAAACTTGCCATTGTCACCAAAAGATATAAAAATATAAGGGACCCAACAGATGTTGCTAACACATCGTTAAGGAGACGCTGTTACAAGAATTATTCCGTCGTCCGTAGTTCGACAAATTGACATTCAATCAGTGTAGCGACATTGTTTCCCTATCAATCCTTATTGGGAGTTGGCACACGCGCCGATATGCCGCCATCAAAACGCAATTTGTTTATGAAAATTTATTGTATTCGCCATTACCGTGGATTCTTTTCCCTCGACGACCCCGCGGAACGAAATCACCTTATTCAATTCCCTTTTTGCATACATCACACACGGCGTCTTAGAGGGGAACATAGCCGGTTTTGTCTGAACATGTGAATCGCGTTTGGGACGCGTGTTCTCATCTTATTAGTCTGGATTGGATAAAGGTTTTTCTTATATCGCTTAGGGGTAAAAATATACATACATTTCTTGTTTTTTGAAAAACACGATGTGAGGAAATTATAAACAGAACCCGCAAATTTTAATGTTAATTCTTAGAAAGATTTGTTCACAACTTTATGTGAATAATCATTTGTAATTCGTTATGAAAGGAAAGTGTTCTGGTTGAAGTGCCGCGTCTTGTGGAACATTCTTACTCAGAGTAAAGATTTATAAAACACATGAATTATGCAATTAACAACAGTGACCACCTTGTCTCCGTATTTGTGTGATTATTGATCATTTCGTAGCAAATTGAAGTAATACTTGTAAGTTACACTTTACAACAATTAAAAAATTATCTTATCCTGCTTAGACTTGTCTACTGTATTTTCCAATTATTTGGTGAGCCACAAGGAGTAAATGTTACTACGAGCATATATGTGTATATATATATATAATAACAAATATTTGTTCTATCATAAGTAAGTACAATTCGTACATTTTATCCTCTTATCAAATACATGCTACGAAACGAATCACTAGAAATTTTTCAATTTCAAACCCAAGAAAATCATTTATCAGTGAAGAATTAGCGCGTCACACGCAAAGGTGTCGGTGTAAGTGGCGCAAGCGATATGACTGTCTTCCCTTTCGTCTCGAGGCTTTACGAAAAGAATTGTCGCATATATCACACTTAATAGGGTGAGGAGAGAGCACTACTTATGCCTAATGCGACAAGGAAACATGCTACGCGCCTGTACGCCCGAATACATTTCCAGAAACTGGATTTTCAATGGCAATAAATATGTGAGTGAGCTGTACGACTCCTGCTTTCCACAAAAATATGAGGTTTATACCTATTCCATAATTCATTTGTCGTTTGTTGCATCGATTTCGTATTAGGGTGATTTTTGTGAGCGAAATAATTTATACCTTGTCTTGCAACGAGTAGATTGTAAGTGAATAGACGGGGTACACCTGCAGCCATACAAAAATATGGCATTAACCCCTTTTCTTGTGACATAACAATAAAGTGATGACGTAATCGTAAACACGGTGAAACGTAGTTCGTAAAAAGCTACGATGTCGGTAAATATGGACAGACGGTGTCTTCAGTGGCGGTAAACCGTCGAGAAATACGGCTTAACACACTTTTACCAGCCAAGGAGAGATGCTGGCAATTTTTATGAATACATTGTCTGTAACGTAACGAGTAAATACTTGTAAGGATGAACTATTAAAGTTATAACGTCTACCACTATCAAGTGGACCCGAACAAGAAGTTTATTCTATCAATGAGGCTACTCTGACGTGTTTATATAATATGTAGAACAGCAGTATTTAATTACGAATACTTTCAAGCTCAATAACAGAATTTTGACTTATTTACACAACCACGTTTGTTTCTGAGTTAATGTAAAACAGTATGAATAAGAATCACACCATAAAAACATAACTCAATAATTGTGATACATGGCTAAAGTTTATTGCCCTTTAAAGATGTTCCATAAGTCTATAAATTAAGTCGGAACGGAACGCACTGCGGCCATAAAACCTAATATAAGTAATCTTTATTTCCTTACACGCCGCTAAATCAGCAGATTATGCTAAATACTGTAGGTATTATTGCGCATACGATGTTCGCATACGTAACTAGAGTTTATCAACCGCTCCCCACTAAAAAGCTGTTATATTTTCAACACATGATTATGTAAAAGAATGCCAAGATTTCAGCATATGAGGGAAAAGCAATGTGTGTCGTTAAGACGAGAGTTCTCTGAGATTTGCATCTTTACCACTTCTTCGTGGGGTGTATTTTCTCACGATGATGCTAAACGTACTTTGTATGTACGGTACATTCGTTACCTTTATAACTTCGATATCAATTTAAATCTCAACCCACTGATAATTGTTTCTTCTTTTATTTAATATATCGATTAATCAATAATAATTTTAACCCATGAGACTGGGTTTTAATAAATCATAATATTTTTACGCTTTGGTTTTGTTAACTTTTATTTCATACATCTGATGGGTAACCCCCACGAAAAGATTAACCATTGTAATCAAACAGACAGACCATACGGTTTTATACGTTACATTATAACCATTATAGTATTTATGCAGGGCAGTGTCTAGTTGGAGCAGGTTATTCAGCTCAATAAAAACAACTTCTAGGAAGAACTAGCCAGAAGGATTCAACTGGGTAAGACAGCATTTAGCAAACTACCTCGGATCTTCTCCTCACCTATACAACAATGCCTAAAAACAAAGGTCTTCGGCTAGTGTGTCTCCTACCTAATATGACTTACGGTGCCAAAACGTGGACACTAATGGTAGGGTTAGTCTATGATGTAAAAGTCGCGCAGCGGGCTATGGAGCGAGCTATGCTTGGAGTTTCTTTGAAGGATAGAATTCGAAAAGAGGTCATCCGACCTAAGTACTTAAGGTACCAACATTGTGGCAGTAGGCTGGCCACATCTGTCGAAGGACCGATGGCCGTTGGAGCAAACGAGTCCTAGAGATGAGACCGCGAGAAGGTAAACGGAAGGTAGGTCGCCCCCCAGCCAGATGGACTGACGACCTGAAAAGGTGACTGGGACAGACTGGATTTGGAAGGCGGAGGATCAGTAAAAATGGCGCCCATTGGCAGAGGCCTACATCCAGCTGTGGATCGATTGATTGATTGATTGATTGATTACTTAAAGCACATTTTTTACTTTGACAAAATTTAAGATGAATTTCTAATGTGAATCATAAAAAGATGTAAAAAATATTTTCAGACTTTATACTGTGACGTATGTAGTATTATATAATAAATAAGGTAGTTAAATATATTTTAATGAATTTGGAATGCTCAAAGCGTGGCTCGGTACGGTAGCTCAATGGTCAGAGCATTCATCACTAACCACCTTTAACCTTCGTATAAAGTTTTATTTACTAAGTAACAAAATTCAAAGAGTTAAAAATTGCACAGATCATAAAGTAATTATTTAGTCCAAGAAAGACACTAATAAACTGAAGTCGTAAAAGTTACGAAGAGATTCAATGTCTCGCAAACGACTTCCTCGTCAAGTTAATAACACAAAACAAATTACGAACAGAATTTCCTTGCTTAGAACAATTAATCAAAACATTCAAACGTAGAAAAAAAAATTAACAATCCTTCCGAGACTGAGTTCAGTCATTATTATTATTTAAATCTTGAAAATTAGTCGACAAAACTGCGCAATATAGATATAAGTCTACAATAACCCATTTGGGAGGATAAGAAAAAGGGATGGTAGTCATTAGCATATAATGACAGTAATTAAAATACACAAATAGAGCTATAAAGAAGACCCGGCGTTGAAGGGTGGTTGGTTCATCATCCGCCGCGTGAATTTATACATGGCAAATATTTTGACTGCGGCTGAGGCTCAAGAATTAAGAAGCGTTGTTTAATTTATTAATTAAAACGGCGGTATTGCGGAGATGACGAGCAATGCTGAGCGGAATGATTAGTCTGTATCAATAAAACAAATTTTAACGCCACTTGTAGAAAATGTGTATATGTAAATTATACTTCAGCCATCGACAAAGTTGAGGATTTCTACATTGACAGGCTATAGAATATCCCACGAGATAATTACGTAATAGATCCAGAATATGTCCAGCAAGACTATTATTAAGCTATTCTTTGGTTCTTTCTGTCCGTTTGTTAGTCCAAAAACTTTGACCGAAACAGACTTAAAGGGGTTATTAAATTAAAGGAATACACTCAGCTCGTAAAGTAGATATTTTGAGTTAACTAAAAACTAAATTCACCTGTGTTAATGCACCTGCTATATAACAGATGATCTGGCTCTCAGGATTGGTGGTCATTAGGTAGTCGCTCCTAGAAAGCCAAACAAAATCATCATTCAAAAACACTAGAGATCTTAACCATAGTGGTAACCGCTTCATCAAGTTTCTGACGCTACTGGAAAATCACTTTGAAAAAGACTCTGAAGAAGATGAAGAGCATACCTACTTGATGACAACTACAGTCAAGAACTAAGTAGTAGAGTTTTAGAACAGCTTTTTCAATAACACGTTTCATTACTTATTATATTATGCGATTACCCCTCCAGTGATCATGTAAGAAAACTTAATTAACAATACTATCCAAATGCTAAATCAGGATACAATGATGAATGATGGACAAGCCTTTATGCCACAATTATTTAAATTCATTTTTCATCCTCGCTTCACCACCTCCACAGACAATGGCGCGGCTAATTACGAGATGTAAGGCTTTATTAACGCAATCGCGTGGTTATTAACATAAAAAAATAATATTTACTGAGCCCGAGCCGGCGAAAGTGCTTAATTTACGAATATTGCGGCATTATGCCGTCCCAACCCTTCCATCTTACAAATAATTGCAGCGATGTTATGCCTTGAGAAATGGAATAAGCGCCAAGATTAAAGCTCATCAGAGTTGTTACACTGAATGAGATTTAACATTCTAATGACTGGCATTTGAAATTTCGTGAGACTTTTATAAAATCTTTCGTATTCATAAGTGAATCATATTGATATGCTCCGAGCATAGTCAACATTGTAACTTTTCGGAGTTAAATAGTCGCCTCATAAATTACCTATTGATATTTTAATATACAAGCCGGTCCCTTCGATTTAGAAATGTCAATATTAGCATATAAATAGCAAGTAAATATGACATCAGCATTTTAATTTTTGTATATTACGAAGCGATTTACAAATTAGCGGGTAAGAAAAACGCCTGGGAAGCCTTAAGAGGGTCGACCTACCGGCAGATGTTCTATTTAAATGTAAATTTTCCACCGACACGCTGACGACAAGGATGAAAAAAATAATTTACCATTGAAATATTCGACAGCACATCATATTCATTTATAATATCAGTGAAAACAAAAGCGTATTATTTAGACATATTGATCTTGATGCTGTTGCAATTCATTCTTTGTTCAAAATAAAATCTCTTTAAACTTTGCTCTCAGGAAGGAAAAATTAACAAAATTTGACAGCGGTATTTAATCAACGCTCACAACAAACACTACGGGAGGGTGACAATTGCAGGCACCGGATGAGAGAAAAAAGTAAGTATTCTTTTCAAGAAAAGGCAACAATAAGAGAAAGAATTGCGCGGGAAAGGTCCGGAAGTGGAAGTGACAGATCGCCGACAATGGTGGAAAGTCACACCTCTTGTTTACGGGACGTCGAGCACGGCGCTGAATTAGCTATCATTTACTTAAGCACTTTATATAATTAAGTGGGAAGGCCATTAGTGTCACGAGGGTCGCTATATTCTTTTCATTGCCGGTCCTAATTGCAACTATTAGTGCGGGCGTGAACTGGGTACATGTGTGTAGAGAGGACATTGTTAGGTGACTTTTATTTGAGCATCTTTTCAAACGGAGTCCCTCCTTAGCAATGGAAGATATTTTTAGCAGAAGTTTGACTAAGTTTATTTACTGCATTTTGTCACTCCGTGCAAATTGGTTACGTTAAAACCAGAATTTTGACAACAAAAATAAACTGTATTTTCTACAGCTTCAATTTTGCTGTTTTTTAGCTAAAAGATGTCACGTAGGTTTGTGTAAATGTTCCCCCCCCCCCCCCCGCTCGCAAGCGCTAGCAAATAGACGTGTTTCAGTGTACTCCGCATTAAAATATTCGTTTAAAATTATAAGTGACGACTTTTGTGACATTATTATCCATTGAAGAGCAAAAGTAACCCGCAACTAAAATAATAACAAGTGCATAAACAACAAAAAAGTGAGAAACAATTAAACAAATACAAATTAAGTTCTATAATAATGTTCTGAGAGGTTCTGAGTGTTTAACAGTGTACCCTACAGTATCAATAATAAAATAATTGTGCATAAGCTCAATTGTAATCGTTGTTAGTATAACATTAATAACAAATTAACTACTCAAGAAACACTTGCACTATTTTGATACGACTGACAACTGTCTCCGTGGCTCAGCGGTTTAACACTGGGTACTCCGTTCAAGGTGGTCGTGGTTTCAAATCTTAGTTGTTACCAAAACACTTTTTGTGGCATTCAATTTCATACTTTGAAGATAATCTCATATAAAATCGAGAACATAATGTCTAAACAAACAATAACACCACAAAAACAACAAAACACTCCGTCGTTTCCAGAATCAGACACACAAAAACTATACACGGAGGAAGAGGACTACAGTGTATCAAATAAAAGAAACAAGCGACGAAAGACAGACAACTCCGTGGAACTAGAAATAAACGACAACTTAGCCTCTTTCAAGGATGAAATTAGCGAAATGATACGCAATATGATATCCCAACAGAATAACCGATTGGACGACCTACAAAACCGTTTAGCCGAGATAAAAGCTTCCAATTTTAAAATCCAGGAAACGAACTGCGACATAGAAAAATCTATGACATTTATAATGGACCAGTTATCAGCACTAGAACTCAAGATTATGGGTCTCGAAAAGGAGCGATCTTCCATGGGTGTCAAACTGGCATTAGTTGAAGATAAACTAGAAAACTTTGAGCGGTCCATCATCAAAACTACCATAGAAATACGTAATGTGCCAAAACAGCCAAACGAATCTAAAGAAATGCTGTATGATGCTCTGTTGCAACTATCCAAACATTTAGAAGTCGACATACAAGTATCGGACATACGTGACGTATCAAGGCAGCCATCAAAGAAGGAGAACCCTAACTCAGCACTTACTGTGGAGTTCTCGAACACACTAAATAAAAGTAATTTCTTGACTTCTGCGAGAAACTACAACAAACGCAACCATAGCAACAAGTTAAACTCCACTTGTTTGGGTATGGCCCAAAATATTCCTATTTTTATCGCCGAACAACTGACGTCCACATCTAGGCGCCTTTTCTATCTTGCCCGAACATTTGCAAAGACCAACTCTTACATGTACTGCTGGACTTCTGGGGGCCGAGTTCTGGTGAAGAGAGACGCGGATAGTCAGCCTATAAACATAAAAAGCGAGTCACAACTAAACCAATTAGATAAGGTACACAACAAGTGACTATTATTATTTTGTCCATTTATTATTCATGGTATTTTATTCATTATATCATCTTATTTTCGTAATTGTAAATTGAGTATAAATGTAATCATAATTGTAACTACACATACTTACACACGCTACACTCCACACAAGCACAACTTTCATAAACAGAAACCCCCTAAAACAACTATTTTGTCTAAATATCTAAGCCTACATTACTTAACGATGGTCACGACTTTCTATAATGATTGCCTTATTCCAAGAGTGTTAGTATACAATCATATTAAAAATGACAAATATTATAAACGATACTATGACTGTGTTGACATTTTTTCTGTATCGGACTGTTATGTATGCTCTCCAGAACACACTCGTTCATACATTCAAAACACTGACTATGAACTGAAAATTCTTACACAGAACATCCGGTCAATAAATTATAACATATCGGAGTTACATCTACTACTTCATCGTATTGATACTGACTGTGATGTCATGGTATTAACGGAGTGCTGGTTGAGCTGTGCCAGCAACAATTTCCTCCCCACTATGCAACAGTATACTTCATATAACACTAAGGAACACTTAAATAAAAATGACGGTGTCATGGTCTTTGTTAAATCAAATCTTGCATCTACCTGTGAAGAGCCGAACTTCAGTAGTTCAGCATCAGGCTTAGTTGTTAAAGTTGATACTGACACGGAAATACTTTGTATATACCGCTCACCCTCAAACACGGATATTCAACCGTTTCTCTCCTCACTTGGTAATATACTCCAGTCACTCACTCATTACAAAACAGTGATTATTACGGGAGACATTAACATCGATATTAAACCGGAAACATTGGACAAACGGAGTGATGTATATCTTAATTATCTTGCTTCTCGTGCTTTCTTACCAACACACACGCATCCCACTAGGGATAAAAATTGTCTGGACCACATATTGCTTCGCACCAAGTGTTCGGCCTTAACCCTTGTCTATGATTCGACCATAACAGATCATTGTTCCTCGTTGTTGTGCCTTAAAAGTAACATTGTAAATGTGAGCTACCCAAAAACCGTCAAAAAGACGGACTTTTTGGCACTTGACACAATTATGGAGCATGTCGACTATAGACCCATTCTGTACACGTTGGACCCAAACCACGCGATAGACTACTTCACAAGAATAACGAAAGACGCTATAGAAAAATGCACCAAGACATTAAATGTACCTAGAAAAAAACGAACGATGAAACCCTGGATAACACCAGGACTGCTCCGTTGCATCAGAAACCGCGATTTTCTCCACAAAAAATGTAAACAGTCACCGGATGATACCATTATACTAGCTACTTATAGGAGATACAGAAAATTTTGTTCAAACATTTTGAGAAAGGTAAAAAGACAATATGATTCCCAAAAACTTAATAAGACTTCGAATAACCCAAAAAGGCTTTGGGACACTATAAGAAATATTACAAATACCACAAAACCTAAGCACTCCAATAGTCAACTGTTAACTATTTCAATGAACCCTACGCAGTCTTGCAATGATGTTAATGAGTATTTCGTTAATATTGGTAAAAAACTTGCAACTAGTATAAACAGTAGAACACCGCAACCATTATCGCAAGCCTCAATAACTCCTCAGCTTATGAATTCCTTTGTACTCGAAAAAACTGACCCAGACGAAATTCTTTTATGCATAAAGTCACTGAGAATAAATGCAGCTACTGGATGGGATGGCATATCGCCTCTACTTCTAAAACGATATTCCCGAATCTTGGCACCTACACTGAGCCATATATTCAATCTATGCTTTGAATCAGGCATATTCCCCTCTTCCCTCAAAAAGGCCATAATCCATCCTTCTTTCAAGAGTGGTAGCGTAAGTGTGGTAAACAATTATCAGCCCATTGCTGTACTTAGTGCTCTGTCCAAGATTCTAGAACGGCTAATTAACAATAGGTTAATCAACTTTCTCGAGCACTATAACATACTATCGCCACAGCAATTTGGCTTTCGCAAGAATAGATCCACAAATGATGCAGTACACAAATTAGTAGATCATATTGCAAGTAATTTAGACTGTAAAAAGAGAGTGCTGACCATATTTGTGGATCTTGCGAAAGCTTTTGATACCGTCCCAATTCAGACCCTCTTATCCAAATTAGAACATGTGGGTGTCAGAGGTATAGCACTCGATTTACTTAGAAGTTACCTCTCAGACCGCTGCCAATTTGTCAGTATTAATGACTACACTAGCGAAACGCTCCCTATTGAGTACGGTGTACCTCAGGGTAGCATTCTGGGTCCCACACTCTTCCTAGTGTTCATTAACGACTTAGGCAATATAAAATTACCGAATGCCCAAATTGTTTCCTATGCAGACGACACTGCAATCACCTTCTGCGCCAACTCATGGCCTGAATTGGAAGCTATTTCGCAAAACGGCTTTAACACTGTACTACAATGGCTGTCATCACACGTCTTAACTTTGAATGCTACTAAAACAAATTTTATAACATTCTCTATAACCTCGATATCACAACCATCTACACCCCTTTTATTAAAAGCTCACTCTTGTTCGCTCTCACCTCACCCAAATTGCCAGTGTCCAGTGTTAAGTTCAGTTGCCCAAACCAAGTACCTTGGCATAATCATAGACAAAAATCTGAACTTCAAGAATCATTGTATAACTCTCACAGGCCGTATTCGAAAACTAATTTATGTTTTCAAAACATTGCGACACGTGGCAAGTCCATCAATCATCCAAAAGGTATACTATACACTTTGTCAATCATTGATTACCTATTGTATCTGTAGCTGGGGCGGCGCAGCGAAGACGTTATTACTTAAAGTAGAAATTGCCCAACGTGCCATCCTGAAAGTTGCCACCTTTCGAACTATATTGTTCCCAACCACTGATCTTTATAGAGCTTGTAACGTTCTATCTGTTCGACAATTATACGTATTGCAAATAGTCCTCTTCCAACATTCTAGAACGCCATACCGTCTTGTTACCCACCGACGAAAAGACAGAATCTGCTACATTTCACCACCACGCACCACTTTTATAAAGAGACTGCCGACATATCTTGCACCGTCACTTTATAACAAAATGAACATAAAATGCCCTATTTTTGGACTCACACACTTCAACGCCAAGAAAATTATCCGGGAGTTTCTTCAAAAGTTGAACTACGATGAGACAGAAGACTATTTTAATTAGTGAAGTGAAATCACATGATTATAAAATCTATAATATGGATAGGATCACATAACATACACACATGAACACACACACACGCACAAGCACGCGCGTGCACACACACACACACACACACACTCACACACACAAACACACGCGCACACACACACACACACAAACACACACACACACACACACACACACACACACACACAAACCACAAGTACAATCTTTATCTATCATTATTATTTTTGTTAGCCTTGTGTAATTTAGAGTCTAAGTAAAACCATTGTCTACCATACCAAAGGGAAGGGCACTGCTTATCCTTAACACAGGCTACCTGTAGCCTATCTAGGAAAGCAGCTGGTCACTCCATGTATCACTGTTTTTGAATAAAAAATGAAATTGAGTAATTAATACAAATTTGTTTCAACACACAGAGTTTTTTAGATAACAATCTAATCAAAAATATCTGGACACCATTTTATCGTTGCTTAAATCCCTTTTGCATCTCGAATTAACGAGTCGATCATAATTGATTAAGTATTATGTAGAGCTAAGGAACACCACAAAGGAGTCCATTCGGTCGGCGGAGGAAAACAAAAACAAGAACCCCTCCCTTTTTTGACCGAATGGCGAAAGCGAAATCTCGCTTTGTTCATTTGCTCGGTAAACCGATAATTTCATTAAACAACAAAGTGGGACTCGCCGGGAGCTTTGTAAACACGCCAAGAAGCCAATGTCCCCTAAGATGGGAAATTCATTCCGAGAAAAAATTCTTGTCTTAAAGCAACATGGCGAATTAGAAATCCATGGACCCTTACTGGTTTGCACAATAAAAAGTGTTCAAATTTAATTAAAATCAGTGCTGTCTTAGATTTTCAACATCCAGCTTAATTAGAAGGAGTGAAAAGTTTTTGTAACGTGATAAAAAACGTGTAGAACAATAATTCACTATCAAAGTAAGATCGAAATCCTTAACCCTTGTGAACAATCCAGTTAATATCGTAAGCGTAACCTAAAGCGGGTGCATTCCGCACGTTAAAAATATCGCGAAGTAATTTGGAGCATTCGACCGGGCTACTCGCATTAAACTTTGGTAGCGGGGCAAATTAAGCCGAACCCCCGATATATTGCGTTTGTTCTTTTGATGCCGCCGGTGAAGGGTTAAAGCCAAGAATGCTTTGCTTTTTATAGTGAACTCAATAAACTGGGGGTCGAAGTTGTATATGAGTATCGAGCCTATATGAGCCCGTTTGACGAGATAAACCTTCAAATATTTTTACCCTTACTATTGTATACAGATCGGTGCAATACTACTATTTTCCTCGATTATCTTAGTGTTTCTGCTTGCAGCTGAGGTAAGCTTAGTTACGAAGTTTTTGCCATTTGTTATTTTTCTTAGTGATTGTTGTTATTCTATTGATGAACTCTACGAGCTCTATTTTGTGGCTGTTTAAGTAGAAAAAAACTATCCATCTAAGAGAAATTAAATTTGCAATAACCCTATTCTCTTCAACAGGTAGCCCTGAAGTATACGAAGCAAACAAAAACTTTGGTAATAAATGTAACTCCATTTTTTTTGCTATTTTAAGTACACATCACAGAAAGTAAAAGAAACGAAAAGTGTATACCATGTTCGTCCCAAGTTTTACTCTAACTAAAATTACAGATACGCATATAGTATGCCTATTGTTCTTTATTGAAGCGCCAACGCCTTTCTCTTTTCATATATGAAATTACCACGCACGAGTTTAAACAAATAAATTCTCATTATTCAAAGCCAATGAATTATACCTCAGTCAGGTAATTAGACCAAAAATACCATTAAATTAATAAATAAAAAACAGGAAAGGACCCCATCGGCTCTCGGAACGACGCGTGGGCCCCTCACTCGAATAAATTTATGTAAAAATTTTCATTAATATTTTTGAGGCCGGCCGTCCGCTCGCCCTTGGGAGTGAAAATCGAGTTCGCGGTTGCGATGGAAAAATGCAAACCGAAAATTATGGGGTCCCTCGCCTTGTATTTGCTTATGAATACCGGTACCTGCCCCCACATCATGAAATATAAATATACGATACGATACGGGAAAATAAAATTAAAACAACAACAGAGCCACATGAGAACCGATTACACAACGATCCGAGGGCAAAATGTAACTTACCTTTCGCAGAATAGTTTTTTGTCGGCCCTCGACCTTTAAAGCTATAAGTACACTATGAAAAACGCCCCTCACGGGATCTTTCCAGATTATGAAAGATTTGTGAGTCTTGGAGTGGCGCCCGCGGCCGGTCGCAGTGAGCTTAAGAGATTTAAATCGCTCGCTGGCCTGGAATGCCAGATACAAACAGATTTCTTACTGCCCCGCGTTAGTAGAAATGATATCTTGGAACGAGTGTACTCAAGTTTAGGGTAGATAAACGCATATCTGTGTGTTTTATTGCTTCTTTAAAGTCAGAGATTTTGTAAGAAAATGTCCAAATTCTTACAAGAAATGTTTCACCAAATATATTTTGTCTGGCTTCTATGTTAAAATATAAGTTACAGTTCATTCTCTTTTATTCTTTTATTTTCATTGCAATTTATGTATTAATGTAATTATTTCCAAAGATTTTATCATATAATTTCCTTGAGTTAATAGCACCCCCAGCACAATGCAAGCGAAATCTGTAAGCGATATCTCTCCACGAAACCTGTAAATCTTTCAGGCATTTTTATATTCGCCAAGTTCTCCCCAAGTCTGAGGGCTAAGCAGGTCGCACCACCATCCCGGAGATTATATCTTGACACTTGATGGATGAATGGTTATTGGATCTCAACATTTTTATCATTTTGATACAGTGGCGTGCCGAAGGTGTGCTGTCGAGTATTACCAAACTGCAGGGGACATAGTTTGCTGATACAGTTTTCAAAGTTAAGTTAGTTTTGTATGCAGTACGGTATATCGTAAGATCTTAGTGTTTTAAATATTTTGGACGCAAAGACCGAAACTCCAATATCCCGTAATAGATACATCAATAGATTATTAGTTTTATTAATGAACCAGTCTGTCATCTGTAAATTAACTTTGGTCAAGGTTGTATTCTTTCATTATAAGCACGCAAATAAAAACAAAAGAATAAACAAAATTTAGGCAAGGTTGTCAATGTAAATATCAATTAGTTCAATAAAATAATAAAATGTTTTTCTGGCACTCAATAGAATAACATCTATTGGAATCGCAGTTTATAAATCATAGTGATATACTGCTTTGCTATGCAAGGCTTGTCTGGTGTGAAATATGTAAAATTGGCAATGTTCTTAGCGCGCAGTGGAGTGGCGGGCTGACACTGCGACCCGATCGTTTGCACTCTTTACTACACCCCTATCTCACACTTCGTATCGTGAGTATGGTTTGCAAAAAGACAGCATTTTAAAAAATATATTTTTTTACAATTTCAGTTTTGAACAGGCAACTGACAGCTTAAGATTCAAACCTTCTAGACCAAGAATAAGCCCACCTTTGAGTGCTAAATATATTCTTGTAGAATTTAGTGGTTGGTTATTGCAATTAATAGTTTTTTTTAGTATTGTGTATATTTACTAACTTTTTAATTTAATTTTTGTCAATACATAGTGGCATGTTTTTCCCATCACAAATTTCAAAATTTGATTTAGCCCGGAAAGTAGCAGGCATAGTATTAACAATACAAAAATAACTATATGCCTGTTTATATTTTAACTTCTTTACAAATATTCTAGTATTTTACACAAGGTGAACTTATCATTTTAATTTATTTATTATTCCAAATTGAATTATTTAAAAACCCATATTGTGATGTTGAACTACTATCTCAAGATTAATGGATTACATAAACCCAGACAATATTCTGCAGCAGTACTAACTCAAATATTTAAACAACTTTTTGGTCTAACCCTACAAACAGTTTTCCAAGCGCTTTGGCGCGCATCATAAGCGATATGTTCAGAAAAACGCCGACCGCTACCGTCACCGTACCGTTAGCGGAAACATATCAATTCAATTTGAGCCGAGGTGCTCTGAAATAGGGCTGCCACACGCTAAATCATGGCACCTACGCGCGATAAACATAGGGGCACGTTTTATAAGATATGACAGCGAGTTTTATTTCGATGCTTGACTATTTATCACAGGCCTGGCATAGATATTTCTATGTTACATATGATATATCAAATAAGCGTTTGCACAGATTGTATACCAAACTTAAACTTTAAAAGTCTTTTGAGCAGTAAATGATATGCCGTTAATTAATATAGGTATATAGCAAATCAAATCAATAAGCGCCTTAATTCTTCAAATATTACTTCATTATACTGTGTTATATTACATCAATATTTTGAAGCATTTTCTACAAAAACAAGGCGACATTGTTACCGAACGTTGTAGCACAATTAACTCTCTTGTTAATAAGATACAAAGACCAGCTTCAGTAAAAATTCATCGCGTCATCTACGCCTCAGTGGAGATAAAAATTAAAAATGCACACTTGCCCGCAATGCCTCAAGGAAAATATGTTCAACCGTGTGAACGTTTTCTGAAAATTTTAAAACATTGTCCTTTTTCTTTTAACAGGCCGTAGTTAAGGTTTTTCACGTAAATTTTTTATTTATTAATTTTGATGATTGCGGTTTAAGTGTTGAAATGTGACACTAGGTAAGTTACCGTGCTGATCATAATTTACATTAGGTTTTTTTAATATTTGGCAATGTTGTAATGTAATTATTTTAGCGGATTATATCTTTTGTATATTTTTCACAATGTACAACATAGAATTATCAAAAGTACTCCATGCTTGCATCATAATAAGTTCACTAAAACACATGTACCAATAGATAGCTACCGATTTAATATCCCACTCATAATTGAAGCGAACGTTCTTCCAAACCCATTACGTCGAGCTCCTAGACTAGGCTGGCGAGGTAATGAACTCACATTATAAATGCAACGAAGCATCACCGACGATATTCCGATGCTCTGATGCACTGAACATTACGACGACGCGAAGAATTAATTCATTTGCATGTAAAACTTCACCCACAGCGCGCTACATAAGATCAGGATGCTGATGTAAATTGATATTTAAGGTTAGTTTGTGATATCATAATTTAAATAGCTGCTTAGATACAGATACGACGTATGATATTATTGGTGAAATACCTATAAACAGCTGATTTGAATTACATTAAGTTTTAACCTTAACCGGTAAGCTTTATCATAGTGATATTTGTTTTACAATAATATTAAAGAATGAGAAAATATGTTCAGAAAGTACCTTTAACAATTTTTATTCAGTTAAATTAGTTTTAACGAACCCCTTCTTGCCTAAGCCTTATTAATTTCTAGTAATAAAGTTAGGAAAAAGAGCTTTAGATGAAAGTTGATTTGCGGTTGGACTCGTGATTAGTTTGAAGCAATAACCTTGGTGCGCTATTGCTATCTTGGACATGTCCTGTAACCATTAAGCTTATATTATGTACTACTACCTAATACTTTTAAATAATATGATTGCCAACTTTAGATATTAAGACAATAATGAACGTAAGCTCCACAGAAGGCTTTCCATGAAGTCTTAAAACAGGTCAATAACTTTGTAATCCCAAAAAAATATACAGGATTACAAAGTTACATTAATTAGTTCTAGTTGGTATAAATGACAGCAGTTGAATTATTGACATGTTTTAAGCGTTCATAGTACAGGCCCTGTTCAGAATAGGACCTGTTCGAGATACATTTTTTGTAAATAGTTAAATTAACTGTTACAATAATGAACACTAGTTGTTTAGGTATGTTAAGTGTGAGTAAGATTCCTTAATTAGCCACACATATTTAAGATAGTTTCAACTCCTTAGTTCGTTGACTTTTACCGCCAAAGCCGAGGAGACACCTGCATTACACGGCGTCTCTTAATGAGATCTCAGGGCCCTCGCGGCTGCCTCCTAATCCCACGTACTCGAGTCAAGCACTTTTTACAGACACTTTGAATCTCTAGAGGACAATCAAATGTAACGGTGACGTGAATTTACTCAAATGAGTTTGGTGATTGAAAGATTAAATGGCCCCTAAAATTCTTAAAATGATTTTGATATTTCCAAATAGAAATATATTATTTATGTTAAATATTGATTAATCTGTATATTATCAAGAAACCTAAATCGTAGATCATTAAAAAAAAATTATGGCTTTATTTTTTCACTTTTCTATTCTAAATGTTGTTTTATAGTTGACACGAGAGACGAGTATTTCGTTGTTGTTCTAGAAATAAAATTTGATGACAGCAAGAACAAGGCTTCGCAAATAACAAAATAAATTAAAGACAGTTACACAATGGGAGTTCTCCAATGAGTAGCGTCAGAAAAAAGCTTGGTGTGCGTGTGATCGTCCCCTTGGGGGCGCACTTATCATTGACATTAACTTTTTTGTTGTCCATAACATTTGCATAACTCTTAAACTCTGTATCGGTACAGCGCCTCAAAGCCTCGAGGCGACTTCGGGGAGAGCCTACACTTTGTAAGATCATTTTCAGACTTTACCAAACTCTGTTTGCGTCTTCAGGGCGCTATAAAAGCAGGGAAGTCATTTGTATATTTACCTTTAATGGTATGCTTATCTTGACTAAGAATAATACTACTGCCCTTAGGTATCGTTAGAAAAATGAATTGATACTTGATAAAAAAACATATTTATATGAATATAATTTAATTCAAGAGAATGTTCTGACTAGCAAAAACCATTATCTTTAGGCGGTAAGAATGGATTTGATGAGGATATTTTGGCAGCTGTCATTCGCAGACAGCCCTTCGGCAAACGAAGCTAATTCATACCCCACGATGTCTCACACGTAAAATGTAAAGAGCATCATTTAAATTCCAGTTATATTTTTGTTTTCAAATTAGAGATAATGCTACTAATGAAACACTGAAACAGTGTTTATGACACTGACTATGTTTAAGGTCTAGTTAGTTCTTAATGTGTATGTCCATAAAACAGGCTATAAAATGTAGGATATTTATATTTGCATGCGATCATGGTCTCCTGGATTCTATTATTAATTATCTATATTAAGACAAAAATCGAAGTTTGTAAGCTTGCGAGTGAACCCAATACTAAAAATCAAAACAAATTATTTTTTTTACGACCATGTTTACGCGGTGTCTCTGTAGGCATGGATAAGATAATTGGCATCCAAAATGGTCCCTTAATCCATCTTGAGATTATAATTTAAAAACATGAGCGGGTATAATGGCACGGGACAAGGTAGGAGAGTCTACCTCTAGATATCTCTAGTTAGAGAGGTGAGGTGCTTGTAGCGGGCTCGATGGCTTAATAAGTAGGTATCCCTGGCAGCAGCTGTTATGATAGCGGCCGAGTGTCGCGGCACTCACCCTTAAAAAGATTTTTTTTTTTTCATAGTATGGAGACGGCTTTCTGTAAAAAGATTCGCCCTCAACTAGTTAAATGTTGTATCATGTGCTTAGCGATGATCACTAAAGGAGTCACTCGAGAGTAATTACAGAGGAGAACCCCTTCTCCGAAAAAAGAGAAGATTTTTTCGTTTTGGAGGTTTTACCTTCAATTTTCTCACAATCCATACAAACTTTTTTTTAATATACTGCTTAATAAGAAGATAATTTAGGGTAACTTTTAAAATATTCAAATAAACTACTATTTATTGATTTTATGTGGTCCTACCGTTAATATTATTGTAAAACAAACAGATTTTTATTTTTACTTTTTATATCGATATATTTATTAGGATTTATGCTATTACTATTTAATGTGTGTACGTAATAATAAAATATGCAATAAAATTTCTTCAAGTTAGAAAATTGTATCATAAATATTTTATTAAGAATACATTGGATAAATTCGTACATTTTCTAGAATCTGTTTACAAATAAAAAAAAATCTTATAACAATCGTGGGTCATTTTATCTGTCATGTTTTTACTTTATAAATAGTAAAACTATTTCTTAACTTTGGATTGACCCTATTTGTACCCCACATTTATGTTTCTACATATCTCTCTAATACGTGACCCTAGTAACATTTATTCCTATTTCAGATGATACAAGGTTAGCGGCTATGTGTCCATGTACACACGACGATGAGTCGAATCTTCATAATATTTATATTAATGACAGCAAACAAAGCTCAACAACATTCTAGTATAGAAGAAAAATATGCTTACGTAGTTGCTTTACTGTCAGATGACTATAGAACTGGTACCGGTACGCTCCTGAGATCAAAATGGGTTCTTACCTGTGCGCACTGCGTAGATGACACAACACACGTACAGTACGGAGACATGACGATTCCACCTGAACGTTCTAGAACAAAGAAGAAAGTAACTAAAAGATTACAGTATACAGGATATCATACATCAGCGTTGTCTAACGACATTGGGTTATGTAAAGTCAAATCAGTGCCACTATGGAACTTTGGGGAGCTATCGCCTGTGGAGTTCAGATCTCTGGTCGGCCGTACAATCGTATACGCTGGGTACGGTAATAGTGAATATTCGGATGGCGATGGTACACCACAACCGTTACATACCGGCGAGGGCATTATCATATCATGCAGTAATCAATCAGGTCCATATATATGCTTTAAACCAAAATTTAAAAACATTAAATATCTAGATCTTACAGAGGGTTACACTGGTGGACCTGTTTTCAGTGATGATAAAATAGTTGGCATAGTTCGTTATGGCATAGATATGACACCAATAGGCCGTATAACTGCTATTATGCCTTACCAGTATTGGATCTTACAAGTAATGGCTGGTATCAAAAGGTTACCATAGACCAAAATGTTATGACCTTTACTAAAATCATCGTTATGTCCCAGTCGTATCAAAGGCTTCCGCCTCTTGAAATCCTCTTTCCAGCTTTTTTTCACTGCTTCACATGGTCTGCTACACTCCTTGCAGTAGATAAACCACAATATTAACTAATAATAATATAATTAACTTGTTTATTTATTTACACCTTAATGCTTCTGTTCTATCTATGTAAGATGCTTTCAACGAGATGTCCCTGTTCTTCTTAATTAGAACTCTTTGTGTAGAAGCACTTCAAATCCCGTTTCTCACTAACTGCAACTACTACTATACTATATAACCCGTACTACACAAATATTGTTTTCTTACTCTCTCGGTAGCCACAAGACGACGAGGTTTAATCGCTATTATTGTTAAACCAAAACATTTTGCTGATGATTTTTGAATGTATTATACAACGATTTATAACAAATACTATTGAGTTTTGGTTATTGGCTATGGCTATGGGTTACGATAAGGCAGTGAATAAACAAAATAATAATGAAATCAATCTCCATACTTTTCCAACAACTCGATACTTACTCCAAGGCGACCGCCTTTTTTCTCGCCCCAACCTTCAGGAAAAAAATAGGGGAGATTCCTATCTTGTCGCTTCTAATTTACTTATTCCTCTTTTAAAGACTTATTTACCTTCAAAATCCCATTGTGTCCCGAACGGGCCGGGCAGAGGCATAATAACGACGCTCTACGTGTCAAACGAGGATTTTCTTAAAAAAGCAATAACAATTTACATAAACAGCCAGTGCTATTTAACAGTTAATAAAGTAAACGATGTCGCAATTGTCAGGCTCTCGTTTAAATGCTTTTTAGCTGTATTGTTTTTACAAGATCCTGAATGTTATTATCAGAGGATAAATTTGAGAATACAATTCTATCATTTGTGCAACTAGGTACGTCATGTTTCTAGCAACCGAGTATTTGTTTAAAAATAATGTTATTACACTTTAGAAATTGACTGATTACCAAGCTCAGAGGTTAAAGTTTTAATGCCTAGTTTCACATACAGACCTCTACAGTATAATCTCGGGTAACCATCTACAATAAAATATTCGGTGGTTCTATTTAGTATTCAGACCATCTACTTGTATCTCTGCTAATATCTGAAAGCAATCAAATGAAATCCGTGCCTCACGAGCGTTACGCGTAAGTGTTGTACACAATGACCCAAATCCACTCAAGTTACGGAATTGTTTCATTAAAACCGACCCAAAAGTTTGACGCCGACCGCGGCTGGGCGCTCTACCCATCCGCGATCGATCCCTGGTTCATCGCACTCTATTTACAAATACAAAATGTGTACTAGATATTAAACAAAATCAGGGGATAGCCCCCTAATCAAAAGCGAAATATCCCCGTCATACTCACCCTCAAGTTAATGACGCGAACTGTCCGCCGCATATCAACCCCTTCCCATTAAAAACTTCCAGCCTTCAACTCCACTAATAGTAATCTGAAACAAAGTTCAACCGGTTCAAGGTCGCAATTTAAAGTTTTTCCAAAACTTCTTTTCCCGTTCACTTTTTTATAAGTATATAAATCTTTTTGCCGGCAAAGTTCTACCAAGTTTTTGGCCCAGATTGTCATCGATTTTTGTTTGAAGACTTTGTTTTTTCATTGTTCTTCTTTACTTGTTTGACGGTTAATTCATAAAAACTTCGCCACCCGCACAATCAATAACGACTGTACAGTCGGCTTGTAAACAAAACCACGCTATCTCTCATCGCAACTCGCAAACTGCAAGCACTGCAACTGAAAAAACAATTTCATATACCTTACAGATTCGATGAATTTATCACTCTTGGCGAAGAACAGTGTAAAAACTAACACTTTATAAGCTTATTATTATTAAATATCAAACAATAAACTACACCACCGCAAAAAAACACGCAGGTTTTCCTCACATTTTCGCATTATTTTCAACTGCTCCATAAATATTACGTTTTTGCACATGATGGTAAATATTTTCCCCATCATAAAGGCTATGCATAGAGTCACCCGGAGGGCCTTCATCACCTCTGTCCTGAATATTTTCATACGTATCGTGCGAGCCCCTCTGTCTCAACTTATGTAAATGCTGCCCTAACACTTTCTCCTTTTTTCTCGCGTTTGACTCACAATACTGTGCAATTTGACGTTGGATCTCAATATTATCCGCATAAGGGCTCACCTCGTGACTCGTATGGATTCACAAATGGATATTGTGATTTAAAGTTTATTTCGGGGATTGAGTCGAAAAGCTCCAGAGTATATTACCCGCTCTTTAGCTATTTGAGTTTATATAAAGTACAGAAAGTAATACAAGCAATAACAAAGATTTTTTTTGCATTAATTGGGAGTCTGGTAGACAAAGAAGAACATAATGAATAGCCGTCCCCGCTGTCCGTCTTGGCTGATTTATTTCATGACTTTTCGGATATGCAAATAGCATTAACATTCAAAGACGTAGGTATCGTCGCCCCTTGGAAGGAATCCGCGCCGACCGCAGAATGATGCCAATCCAGGGTGAATCTTAATATTTTATGTTGTGTTATTTCCCTTTTCTTTTTCCTTCCTGATATTATTTATTTCCTCGTCGACAATGAGATTCCCACTTTGGCGCGTAATAAATAAGAATTATTGTTCATCTTTTTATAGCGTGCCGTTTTTGTTGAGTTTTATATTATCGTGATTGAAGAACTGCTAGTTGACGAACTGTCTTAACACCGCCTTTACAACGTTAAGCCCTTTATAGAGTTTTAATGTATTTATAAATCGAAATAAATAAGACAAATCAGTACTCTGCCAGAATGAAACCATCTAAAAACTGAAGATATATTAAAAACCTTTTAAAAAAATGGAATTATATTAACTTATTGTTAACAGTAGATATTAGACAGTGATACTTAAGAGACTATACTTTCTTTTTTCGATATGTGATCGTAATACGTGTCCCAACAAAATAAGTTTAAAATAGAAGTAAAAAACTGTTTAATGAAAAAAGGATACTACAAAGTTAACGAATACCTCAATGATAAAAATGCATGGTCATCCTAATCTTTTTACTTGCTCGCACAATATAAATTTAAAAAAAAAATGTTTAAAAAAAGACACGATAATATTGTTCACTGAGTTTCTCAGTAGAAGCAACTTACCGAACCAGCGAAAGAATCATTTTCAAATGATTTATTTACTTTATTTAATATTATATTAATAATTTATTGACATGACTGTAAAATACGACGTTCATATGTGCTCTTTATGTGCCTAAACTGTATAAACGAAATTGATTCTTTGATTCTTTGAATTAAATTTGTCCATTGTTATCCATATGAATACATATACACGCACATAGATACATATAAAATTTATTTGTTTTTAAATATTAATACATACGGCAGTTGTTCAACAACGACCTATCCCGAATGATTCACTGGGCCCAGGAGGTTACCACAAAAGAGTGGGAAAAAATCGTCGCGGCCAGGGGAGTGATCGGCACGATGATTGATCATACTACTAATTGGATGATCAATGATCTAGGTAGGGATGAAAATCAAGCCATGATTTGTGGCTTTCAAACTAGAGTATGTATGATTAAAAATATCTGAAGAGATACTCAAATACTATCTAGTACTTTAAGTTACTATAGGTATGTGTGATAGTAAGTATGAATTGTAATGTTTCAAAAAGTTATATGTTCTTTTTAAAGTTTTTTATGAATAGTTTTTTTATGTTTTATATACTAAAAACATGCGATTATCTTATTAGCTTCTTTTTTACATGAAGGCTATGCTTCGAATGATATGTTAAAAAAAAGTTAAATACATGCTTGTCGTTATGAAAAATCAACACTACATTGTTTCATGGAGCATAGTTTTTTTTCGTTGATGAAACTGACAGAATTCTCATAAATTGCACTTAGGTTCCTACTGCTTAAGTTAATACAGTATCTAACCCTAAAACATGGTTAGTAAAATACTAAGAGCATAAATGTATTATTATTGTCACTTACCAATAAAAATCATTAAAAGCCCACTCTGTATATCAAATATTCCAATAACTAACGTACTACACAGCAAATTAAACATCAAGAATGTCTCCTCTCATCCATCACAAGCTAATGTGATATTTGGCAATAGTAATTAAATTCTACATTAGCGTACAAAGCAGAAGATACGCAGCGGAACCTAATTTTCATAGCTGATTAGACGTACCCCACATGGGATCACACGGTTATCGCCGCTGCTTATTCTGATACAACGAGTATTTGTTCTATTTACTTTTACGATTACATTCGCGGAAGTTTTTATAAATCGACGACGATCTCGTAATGTAAAAATTTTAAAATAAAATCTATTTGGTTTTTTTTACCTTGCCTACGGGATTAGGCATTTATTCCAGAACGTTACTTAATCCTGAATCTCGATTTTCATTAACAAATTTATCAATAACTGTTGTCAGTACTAGCTGCAAATCTTGGTGCAAGACTGAGTGTCGTTCTTGAATTCGGACTATAGTGTTCAAAAGATGAAATGTTAAAAAAACCAGCTGAAATCTTAACAGCACTTAAACAGATTCCCACAGATATTCAGAATAAGGCTGCAGCTTCCTCAACGTGATGCTACCCCCATCAACTGTCTAATGCACGCACGTCACCGCTGACGTCATAGCTGACGTCTTACCAATGAAAAACAAACACCAAAAACGCACCCCGCTCATTTCTATAATTACCCTGTCAAATTTTGTTTGCAATCATCCCTATTTAACAAATTATAAATAGAAGACGTTTCGTTTAGTCTTGTTAATCTGTTTTGGGTGAAATCAAGCTTTCTTGATGATAATAATGGGTGTATACTAATAAAGACGGTCAATTTTAAGCAACGTACAACTAGTGTTTAAATAGGTTGGTTATTGTTTTGTTATATTGTTTCTAAAATTATTTATACAGCAAAGGTTGACACCTGCAATGAGAAAATGGTAGAAAAAAAAGACAAAGGGTAAAAAATATAAAGGAAGAGAACGTAATTAAATCACTTGAACCGTAGAAGATACTGTATAACTACTTCATTTCGAGTGGAAGTCCCTGTTTAAACCGGCCTTCACGATATTTGAGAAATATATCTTTACACCGATCCAAATACTTAAAGAACGTACCACGTACCACGACTTTCTTACTCCTTGTATAACACTTTCATGCTTTGAACCTATTACGTTTAGTGCATTTTCTTAATAAGTAACATACGTTGGTACGTTAAATCAAACCTGCTTCTTTTAACCCGTCAATCTTCACGTACAACACTGCGAACACAGTGTAAAACATTTCATCGAAAGCTATACATACAGGGTAAAGAGTGGGTGCATATAAAAGCTGTCTAGAAAGTTTTCTGTCGCTCGACGCGGATCGATACCGCACTGAGGTACGTCCGGGAATTACACCGGGGTAATGAACGCAACAACAGCTAGTTCACTTGTTAATTTGGGTTATTATGTCATTTGAAGCGGTTACTGGATTTTGACTTCGAAAAAAATTGTCGCCGTAAAGTCTTTGAAATAATGTCGTCGTCGTGTATTCAATTTTCTATATTCTTTATTTGATTTCAAGTTATCCAAACGTAAAAAAAATAGAATTATGGAATTATATAGGTAGAATTTAACTTTGATATCACCGGAAAGTATTAAAAAAGTAATTTGGAACTGCTGCTTTACCACAAATACAGCTAATTGGATAACATTTTATTGTCTGATCAGAGATTCAAATTAGTGATGCATGATAAATAGTTTTTTGTCTACATTAGTCATCCTACGTCTCCTTAACTTACCTCACTACATCTCATGTTGGTTATTAGAACTGACGTTTAATAAACTTGAGTTACTTAATAAATAAATACGCCACCCCATTTCTTCCCTTTGAGTTTACCTCGTATCAGTTAATTTCATTAATTTCCGAGCCGAACACGCACTAAGAAACCTGTCCTTGTATAGAGACCTCCAATGGGGATTTGGTCCCAATTATGTATTAGCAAAACTTGGCTATACCACCCGCATGCGATCCCGCAAGGGATTATCAAACTTTTGTGTATATAGTGCCTATGTGTATAGAGAAAAATTGAACCAAAAATTACAACGACGAATATACAATGTCGTACGAGTGAATTAGTACAGTAAGTAAGTTCAAAGTAAGTAGATTGCAAATGGAAACTCAGTGGTCATTGTTTCTTATTTTAAGACGGTTCCAGTACAGGTACCCGTACCTCATAATGAGATATTAATCTGTTCTTGAAGCTTAAGAAAAAATATTGCAGAAATTTCTTGACAATCGCTAAATTAACTACAAGTAAAATACAGTATAAAATAAAGTAAATATTTAGATTATAAAGAACTTTCTGATATCACACTAATCTCATTGCTAACCCTCTTCAGGCACCAACATACTACATAGTACTAGTTACCGACTATTGAAACTACATACCACAATCTGCAATTACGACCGGGGCACACACGTCACGTAGTACCGGATTAGCGTTGGTGCACGCACGGCCCGCGACTCGACCGGCAGTAATTTATAGCCAGCAGTGTGTCCGCACCTTTACCCCGCTCTGGCGATGACATGCTCGATTTATAGACCCATGTGAACTGCACCTAAATACCCATAAGAAAGGTGGTGAAATTGTAATGAATGAGAACGTAAATTGTTTAATTTAGTTGAATCTATAACGTCTAAAAATCTATTAGAAAATTAAGAAAAAGAGTATATTGAAATTATGGTTTTATTATCCATAGACAGTTCATACAGTTATTTAACGGTGCACAAGAGGCTCATTACTACCGTCAAAAATCAAACAAAATAGAATATCCCGTATGAGCTAATAATAAATTTTACATTACTAGAGTTTCCGTTTTAATAACTGAACTTTAAATTATTCAACTACTCCACCGGCAGTGCACGACATTTCTCATTTTCAATAAACTTCAAACTCCAACTTAGCTTTGATTATGCTTGTTCACCTCCGTAACCAACTAGGTTCTTTTCACTGGAACTAAACTGTTTTCAGTGCGCTTCTGTTTTCGCTTCGCAATTAAACTGCTGTTAAACTTCTTGCAGCGATGTTTGCAGAGCACCTGAACGGTCTGTGAAAGTTGTGCGGGCACCCTCCTCCTTGTTTGCCTGCTAATTATCTCGGTTTCGGAGCGCAGTCAGCGCCTAAAACGCTGACCCGCTCAAAATGGTCAAACGAGGCTAAAAGCCTTTCACAGCTTCATTGAAATAAGGTTTCGGCCCCACTCTGTAACCATAGTGACCGGCTTCTCCATGCTTATTATTGCTTTGTATCAACTTGCATATCGACATCACGTGTAACGCCGCGCCGTCTCGATTAAACGAGGGGTGACCAGATTTGTCAAGTCCTCTTTCAAATTAGACGCGACCGTCCGGCGTCAGGCGTTAGCACTTCACGCGACGTTTAAAATCAAAAGCGCAAAGGGGTTACGTAATCCGGACCTTTTTCGGCGCGACTTGTGTTTGTGTGCATGTCTCGTCTTTTGTCACGTATTCTTAATTAATGCCCGCCAGCTGGTGTGCTACCCCACTCGTCACATTTTCATATCGATTGCGAGAGGGTCTTGTTCAGACACCACATATTGTATTGCACCGATAAATCTCCGACGCATGAAAGTTTTCTTTTTTTAATCGGCAAATACGACATCGAAAACGAATCTGCTAACGTCCCCCTGTTTGCAAATCGGAAGTAAAGCCTAATAAACCGGCGCTTAACCTCTCGCGACAAAGCCGATACAAAGTGAGTGACATCCCGTCTCTAAAGAGATCTCGCGAAAAAATCCGGCAGCGGCGACGTGTCAAAGACACCGCGACACGATGAGCGAGGGGCTCTTTGTTGCCTATCGAAATATTTTTAAAGCTTAACTCCTTAGTGAATTGAGAGATTAAGTCCTTTTTGAAGAGGTAACCGGTCCCCGGGGTCGGGCGTGATCATTCCTTCAGATCTCATTTCCGTGGATGCTCTATTTGATTGTTATTTTTGTTACTTTTTCTCATTTTGTCCGGGCGCCGGCGGGATTTGAAGTGACAGTCGACGATTTGCACTCGAGCGCGATAAGTGTTTTCCAACGTTTTTTATTTCATAAACAGCTTTGTTAACATTGCTTGTTTCCTTGACTTTTTATTTTGTGCTTAATAGAACCGTCGCCAATTATATTTTTTAAGGAGCAATTTACAAAGTTTGGAAGATAGGTTCTCTTCTTACTGTCTCTGAATAATGACAACCAAAATATATTTATATAAAAATCATGAATCTTTAGTAACTTCAGACAATGATCTCGCTACATGCAAGAGTGCAAATGATAGTCCTTCAAATATCCAACACAATTCAAATAACTCTAAATTAATGAAGAATAAATTATAAAGCCCCATAATACAGATTGTTATAGACCGTCCACTCAAAGCATTCTGCAGACATATTTAGTTTCCACGCCAGCGGACAGCGAGCATAAAGCCACAAGAAAATATGCAAATGACTGTAAGGCAGTAGGTAAGCGCTCGTAAGCCATGTAATTATTCACATCGGATTTGCAAATCTCGCCTGAAGCGTTCCGTTTCCGCACTCGCGCATTAAACTGACCCTTAGAGCGCATTTAAATCAAAACACATGTGCTCGCAGGACCGGCTTAGCGGACGCTGATTTTCAGATGAGGGCTTTCCCTTTTTGTGGGTCCCTGCGTCGATTCCTTGGCGGGCGATGATCGATACCTCACCCCGCCGCCGGCCGCGACCCTCCCTCCCTCGCTCTTAATTAGGACTCGGAATCTGCGGCGGACACACACATACATAGACACACGCGACTACTCCCGTACACAGTATAATGTTAATCAACTTTCATTATGCACTAAGGAATTATATGGGTACGCCTGAGGAGTGATTATCCGCGTTAAGGCCGCGTCCCCGACCAAGAAATCATACTTTATTATGATCATTCCGTATTCGGCGCGGCTTTACGGCGGCACCTAGCAAGGCGAACGTCGCATTAGAATTTACAACGCATATATCATAAGAGCTTGTTACTTGTGTACTATTGTCTACTATGTAAACACAGGATAATTAACTATTGCTACTAAATCTCTACTACCGTGTAGATGTTATTCTCCGATTTCAAATCCAGGAAATTCTTGAATTTATTCCAAAAAGTCTGATTTTTATCTGCATATAAAAGTTATTAATTATTTATTCTTGTAAAAAAATCTATTTTATATAATTAGCTATTTGTTGTTCTTTTTTACGTTTAATTTACACTATCCTTTAAAAAAAAACACTTCTGTAATGTACGAAATTGCAATTAGGAAGTGTCATAAAACATTTTTCACGTCAAGATCATCCTCATTTCCTGTTACTTCATCATACCTGAAAGATATCATACAAACTGCAATTTCACTCCTACACCTACTGAATCTATACTATATTCATATTCGGTATCCCTGTTTATAACGCGTGAGATTAGTCTCGTGTAGTGGACCCACAATATTCGCGCACTAAGCGTTTACATCGTGATTAATTTTACTGCCAACCTCGCCATAGACAGAGATCTTTGAATATATTAGAGTAGGATACCCATGGGAGTAAGTTTGTACCTAGTATGTATGACCGTCTTTGCTTAATAAGATTATACGGTTATTCATATACACGAATATTTCATCAAGCCCTACTATATTTTATACGAGTATAGTTTTGAGTCTAGTTAAAAGTCACGCAAATGTCTAGATATTCTGGAGATATCAAAATATGATGTATATTTTTCGCTTTATATTTATTATCAACTTTGATCTTATAGATAGGTATCCAACTCATACTATTACTCTGCCAGCTCTTACCACTCTTGTATACATGCGATGATAAACACAATGCCTATGGCTGAAATTACTTTAAAAAACCCTCAAGAGTTGATGTGTTCCTTCCACTGTGATTTCAGCCTCACCTTAGGACCATTAGGCATAACTGGCTGAAAGATGTACCTATTTACCTTCAAATATATTTTCTTAGTCGATCTGCTTTCATAAGCAAAATACGTACTTATATTCAAACACTGCTTACCTAGAAACTAATTAATATCCATCTTCAACAAAATAATTGTTTTCCATACCTTACATACTACAGACTCGTCTGAATAGGCCCATAATCGCTCTGTACACATTTCCCCGTTCGCCCTAAGAAAGGACTGCGAGTAGTATTGAGATCGCCCTTTAAGCTTCGGTTATGAGGATAAACCTCCAATAAATCTTTCACTTAGAGAGCCGTTTAATTAACGCATGTAATAAAATTTAATTGATCAAAGCGAATAGTTTGGTAATAATTTATGGGATCACTTGAGCTACCTCTGTTTGGCTTGTTATGACGAAATGGTATAATCGTAACTTAGTTTATATATTATAGTTACGAAGTTGTAAAGGATGTTCAATTATTAGGTGGACAATTTTATTATTATTTTCAAATAAAATTATCATTATTTGTAAATGCAGCACTGTCCATTTTTGTATAATCTTAAAGAATTTATTGCTGTTTTGTTTCATATTTGGCGGCAACATTACAATTTTTTTTCAGTCACTTACTTCTCCCTGCGTAACGTCCTGCTACAAGAATAATTATAATCCTTTTTTTTACTGATATTCGTTTACCAAAGGCACAATAACTAAATAAAACTTTCTCTACTATTAACGTTCTGCGCAATACAGTCTCAAATCAATCACCTAAACGTGGAAACTCTTGTTAGCATTTTGATAAATGAATTTTCTTGCGTCATTTTCTTCACGGGCAATTTATTTATTCCGTTAAGACTATATGACAATATAACCAATTTATTAAGACCTCATGGCGATTCAGTGTTAATGAAATAAGTAAAGGTGTGATAGGTCTTCTTATATTGGTTGGAATGTGCACACGTGTACTCACAAGCCCTTGTACTAATTTAATAGATGAGGTGTTCCCATTAATTACAAAGAACGTCGGTGGCAGCTCACCACGGGTAACGAAAACAAATTAATAAGATTATTAACTCCTTCCGACAAGTCATTCTTATTCACACTTGATCGACTGGTATGTGTTGGTGGTGTCAAAAAGAAATGAAGGGGTTCTTCATATATATTTTTATTACAAATGAAGCAAACCTTTCGTACTGAAATGGACTACTGTGAAAAGATATATTATGTCTTTTTAAGAAAAAGTTATAATTTATCTTCATAATTAAACCACTTTTGAGGTCATGCTTAAATAAAAGGCTTAGAAAATCTATATAATGAACTATATAACATAATCTTTTCATAAACTTCCAGTAACCCTTACCACAAAAACTTGCCCTAATATTAATCAACTCAAAAAATCGTCATCTAATGCAACAAGCTGTCTCGGCCAAGGGCGGCCACATGTGATTGATTGTTAATGAAGTGGTAGGGCGATAGTTATTAATGACTCGCGGCTCCGCCCGGGTCGAAACACTTCTTTATTTACCCACTAACACCTATTAGCGGTAACCGTCCGATACAGACCACGATATATCATCCCGACAGAAACGTATCAATCAATTTCCCGAATTATAACGTGAAAATGTTACAATCTTTTATTCTGTACGGTTAATATTGTGAAGGTGTAACAAAGTGACTTGGTTAGGAAACAGAAATGTTAACAAAAACAACCTGGTGAATGTTTTTTTTTTTTCATTTTTGATCATAGTGAATTGCAGTGAATAATAAACATTATCACATTGATGAAAATCTTATTATATTCCTACCATTAAGAAGTCTAGCTATTAAGACCAAAAATGTATAACACTTTAATGTAATAAAAATAGATAAGTACATAGAAAATCACGTGAAAAGCGTAAAATAACTAAGAATCTTTAAGAAATAGTCGTAATAACACGCTTTATAAAATATTATTGTTTCGGTCTTTTTAAAATACTTGAAAGATAACAGCAAAATTTTACGAAGGAGAACTAGTTAACTAAATATAAGTGGCCAATGTCAGTGATCCAGTCTAGTTGTATCTTTGCCTACTATGAATACTTACAAAGTAAAATAATTCTACGCAAATCTTTAAAAAACTTAAATATGTTTATTAGAAAAGTGACAATCACAGATGGTGATGGCATTTCTAAGCCCCTCAAATCATAAAGGGTTTGTTTTATTTCAATTAAGTCGCAATAACAAAGAGTTGAAACCACGACAGTCACTCTATCGTCGACGATTTAAACAGATGTCGTGTTAAGGAGGTCCTCTGGAATATTCGTTTGGAATTTAAATTGCAAATTTGTGCGGCGGCAGGTGCAGCTCCTCGATTGAACATTGCATTCTCTTTCCATTTCATACACTAAACTATCTCTATCTCTTTTACTCACTTCTTCCAAAATCAAAGAATAATGAACATTAACAAATAAAACTCGAGCGTTACTAATTACTTGGGCCGCTCAAACGAAGAAAGGTAATTTTTGCACTCTATTTAGGAGAGGAAATCTCAAAGTTAATGGTGTTAATTTAAAAAGAGGCCGATGACTGTAAATTTTCTTTCGACTGAAACTTCTCAGCTCGTGATTTATTGATACTACAAACCCGGCTTTTATCTCAGCCCATCCCCGGCTATTCTTTGAGGTTTAAATAAGGCCGTAAATAAAATGTCAGTCACACACTAGAGGTCCTGTTCCGTAACTAAACAGAGGGTGAGGCGATTCATTATGAATGAGTGGTTGCAGGTACCGTGGCCTAAATTAAAGTTTTGCTCATCGTGATGTGTACAATGTAACCACTACTTTGGCAGGCCGATCACGGAGCTGCGGCGGCTTAATGAATGAAGAAATTCCGGAGAGCCCCTACACGTGCCCCTCGGCTCTAACCACCCTCACATAGATTGTAAACTTGTACTAAGAAAACAGCCACTGTTTAATAATCAAAGCCTCAATGTCTCAAGCGAATGGACTTTTGACATAAAATGGTAAGGTCAAACCTTACTATTTTATGTCAAAAGTGAATTGGTACCAAACTCATTTCTATAATACCCTATCCACCTTGACTTCGTAGCAGAATAATTAGCTTTCCAATTTAAAATGCGCCTCCACGCTGAGTACCTCCCATCAGTCCGCACCCCTACCCGCATCAGATCGATAATAATTAATTATTTTTGACATAATCACAGCTAAAATCCATTCTCTTTTTGCTAATTCATGTCCCTATAATAAAACGGGACGACGCTTTTAAGGCTGGCCCTATTGAAATTGATAAAAAATAAATAAGAGTGAGCGCAACTTTTCGCCTACCCAAACAAAATTGCGCGTTAGCTTTAGACTTTGGGTGATTAATAATCTTTCACTTATCGCGGTAGTTCTTGGCTGTAAAAATAAATCTATATGTTCCTTCAGTAGCGCTGGATAACGTCAGTGAGCGATAGTATCAAACCGAGCACGCATCCGAAACCTATATTCATTGGTGGTGACGAGGGATCATTGTGAGATAGATACATCGGTACAGTCGGTGGGACATTGTGTCAATATTGGACACATCACATAATAGACACAAGATTCGAATGTGGGTGTTTGTATACGACTTGCTAATAGACGGTGGACCTTCGACTTGATACGTTTGACGCAATTGTTCCAGGTTCAATAGACCGATGTAACTCGTCGAATAATGTAATTCTTTGTTTATTTATATTATATATATTTACTTTGTGTTTTAATATAGTAATATAGTGCATATTTATAAAGCTGATTGAACTATAGATACGTCCGTTTACATAAACATTCTGACTGATCCCTGAATAAAGAATGCGCTACTTCAACAACGAATATTGTTCAACCAATAACTACATTATTGTTATCGAGAAATATAGAAAAGCGAACAGAGTTTTGAATGTCGGTACTTAAAAAATACATAGTGAAAACATTAGCTCCGCCCGAGGCGGGGTTGGGCTGTGATTAAACCCAGCGAGGCATGCATAACGAGCCCGGTATGTTTGAACGCTTGCAAATACTTTCCAAGTTGGTCCGGACAGCGGTTAAGGCGGGCCCGCTACACCTGTGCTTGTTTACCGTTTACCTAAGACTGCCAGTACCCCCCACAACCACTGATATACTGTTTGTTTAGGCTTCAACAACCCATCGTAACCTACTTACTATACATTAATAACATTCAATAATAAATCAATCTTAAATTTGTATACGTACAATATTTGAGGTAACTGATACGAAACCCTATCCCGGGAGGATAGTTGGGCTCGCCACCTGAATAAAGCGAAGATTTAGATCATTCAGATAGCTTAACGAAGATACGTGTACCGCAAAATGCACGTTATGAACAGTTTCTAAAATAAAATATAATATTAATAAGTTCTTGAAACATATTCTAGATCCAACTTCCACCCGAAATTATATAATATTTTGAAGGGATTAGTATCATGATTGGATGTACACATGCTAATGCAAGAAGTTTTTAATTAAAACCGTCCGCCGTTAAGAGGCTGCGTAATGGCTGATCCTCGGGAGGGATCCGATATTGGGTGTGTACTGACAAAGCCAAAATACAAACATATTTAGGTCCGGCCAGCGTAGTGCGCACGGCGGCTAATCACTGGCCGCAGCATGAAGGACCCGTGTACACAAACCCTTGCTATAAAACATTATTACTTGTTTCAGATGCACGTGACTGCAACGATGAAGACGCAAACAAGGTAAGTAAACAACATTACCGTTTTTAAAAGGTATAAAACTAAAAAAAAAAACTTGAAAGCGGGAGTGCTCCCCACAAGCGCAATCCAAACTTTGGCGACGAGTTTATGGCCTTTGTGACCGCCAAAAGTCGCCGAGAAAAGTGCAAGCTTGTTTACTCATATATCAGCGGGTCGGGTCGACGTTTCTTTCCGATAAGGCCAGCTCCCCCGCTGCCAATAAAGTGATTAAGTCACAAATCGTGGCAGGACGCTCTTTACCGGCCCTGTGCTGTGATATACTGACACTCCGAGCTTGTGGAATCGCTTTTTAATTTATATATTTTCTGTTATTTGTCGTTTCACTATTAGATCGATTGCTATAGAGTAGATAACATAAAATATGATATTATGTTATTTACATGTTCTTTTTATTAGGAATTCTAGATCACAATAGGCATCATATAATATAACATAACATAATGCGAAAGTTTGTGAAGATGTTTGAATGTTTGTTTTTCAATCACGCGCTAATGGCTAAACGGATCTCGCTGACATTGGTATAGGGATAGTTTATATCCTAGGAATAGGTTCCCATAAGTAGCGGGAACAGGCTCAAAATTTACCAAACAGCGGGCATCAGCTAATGTGGTACGTATGTTTGATGAATGTCTTTATCATCTTTATGACATGAAATCTGACTGAAAATATGAAACACGTGATGTCAGTGATATTCATATTTACAAAATACTGCAATCTGTATCTGCAGTATTTTGTATATATTAATATTACTGACATTATTACAATCTAAAGTTAAGTTTCGCTGAGGTGCTTTTAGTTATACCTACTATTACAATGGTCCCCCATCGAACGGCTCTATTACAAATAAATTGCCCTTCGAAAACGATCCGCGTGTTATAAATTTCATACGTGCTGAGAAATGACATACGGTATTATTTATTACGAACAGTTTTTTTCGGGGAAAATACAAAGAAGACGTTGTGACGTAATTGAGCTACGTATTATTGTGGCACGCTACAATTCAACAGTAATTTTCGATGACAAAGGGAAAAATATGTCATCGTTTTTATATTTTAATAGAAGAAATGGGAGTTATAATTCATTGTTAAATATAATGAAAAATGTACGTTCATAAATAGTTCATAATTGTAGAGAAATTAAAACGTTAAGAAAAATATTTAGAGAGAAATTCAGTCTAAATATAACCATTTAAATACAAAAAGTTTCTTCCTAAGCGTACGCCTTGCCTCCCTCGGCAAGTAGCTCGTAAACAAGTAGTCAGTCAAAAAGAACAAAAAGCTTTGCCTAACCGAGGTAACCGGTAAATCTTTGCCTATACGAGCCTAACCGGTAAATCGACACCACCGGTGTAGCTATGGGTGGGCAAGGCGATACCGTGCACTGGGGCTCCTAAGCTTAGAGGGCTCCCAAGCTTAGTGGCCCTTAGGGCCCAAACTAGCAAACCTTATGGCGAACTAGCGAAAGATTCTTACTTTCGGAATGCAAACATGGTTTGCAACGCTACTCTAATCATGGCAACTCATTTGAAAAAACTTGTAGGGAATTTTGTGCAATTTTGTCACTTTGAAAGATTATTCATTGCGTTTACAGCCAGCTTGGTTCCCTGAGCCCTCAAGAGGTCCTTAAGCCCAGTGGCTAGATAGTAATATTATTCTAACACTTCTAGCAGTCATAATAATATAAGGTCTATTGATAGTGGTAATAATATAATAATAATACAAATTACATTAGGTATGATGAGCAAAAATTATAATGCTTTCAGTAGGTACATACTGAAACATAAACATAAACTCACGCCTTTATCCCTGAAGGGGTAGGTAGAGGTGCTAGTACCCACATTTCGTCGGTTTATGTTTAGGTCCCAATGTAATAGGTGGCGAGCCTATTGCCATTAACTGGGCACTTATAAACACTTACATACTGAAAGCATTATTATTTTTTGCTAAAGAAACGCTGGTCTTCAGTACATTGTAATATAGGTTTGCTATAGCCACCTATCGAGACGATATAAAATGTTAACCGGGGATTCCCCAATTATACCATTCGAACGCTAATGCTCGAGTGCTACCACTGGTTGCGCATTCTGTGGGTACACCGCTTTACACACATGCACAGTTGACAGTGCCCAGCGTGGATAGAGCATTGTCGTATTCTGGTAGCTGCCAGCGGAACTAGTACGCTCTGGGTGTTTGCCATGTCAGCAGGGAAAGTGTGGGGTATGCCACCGTCTTACTGGTACCAGAGTGGTGAACTCTCCCGTACCACAAAAGATGCACTTGGTGGTAGAGATCACGGAATGATCTCTTTTCTAAATTAGCTAGCGCCCATGGCCAATTATAATCTAGGCGGGAGCAGTTCTGTTGTGAGTTACATTTTTGCAGACCTAGATGGCCCCACACGTATACTTTTGATGTAAGAAAAATTCTAAGCTATATAATTTACAAAACGGGAATTAACGCGATCATGGTATAGGTACTTACATACCTTTGATTGCCTGACGTTTCGACCAGGTTACACCGGCCGTACCTATACCTATACCTATACCTTGATCGCGTTAATTCCCGTTTTGTAAATTATATATCATGGAACGCGAGAGTTTAAAAATTCTAAGCTAGTTTCTGTTTTAGCTAGCATCCAAAAAAAAGCTGGCCCTTGTTTATTTTTGCACCGGTGCCCTTGGTCATCTAGCTACACTACTGATCAAAATTCTAATGCGACCACTGTGCGTCAAGCATCACTCAGCCTCGGAGGCTGTATTATCATTTGTTTATTTAATATCAGCAAGCTAATCAATAAACAAATTATCTGTATTGCGGCATCATTAACTTGTCAGGAAGCCTCCACCCCTCCCGATCCCGTGTTTACAAGTTTTCAACACGACATTAGGCTGGCGCCATTAGCTCTACAAATGACACTAAAATGAAATCTATTCATTTCCTTTGAGCCGAGTCAATCGACGGTTGATATTGTACGATTTCACGCGATCCGGGCATTACCGATGTATCCTCAGTGACGAGTCTCGCCGGTCGGCGTGTGATTTGTAACATGAACCCCTTAATGCCATTGGTTTATTTTCGGCAATAGCGTTTGACTTATATTGTTGCTCTATTAATAGAATTACAAAGCTATTGCTTCAACGATAAATAAAAAATCATAAAAAGCAGTGACCGGTTCTACTCACCTTGGTGTCATTTATCTGTCTCTATACATTTGAAATTGCTTGTCCTAAATGATTCATAAACGCAGAGCTTAAACCGTTTGAAATCTTCGTAGGTCATCAAAAGGATTTTTGTAATATTTTCTACTAACCTGGTTCCGCAAATATCTTGCATACCAATATTATATAAAAATAATAAAAAAAGATCAATCAGTTTTGCAATAAATGTAAGTACGCATGAGTAAATTAATTATATTCGTTTAGCTCAAGCGGTGGGTGGAACTGTTTTCAACTTTCATTTAATCCGTACGCCTAGATAGGGATCAAAGGGTTGCTAAGTAGACCTTAATAGCGCAACAATTTTTAATTCCATTGCTCGTTAACATTAACAATAGAAACCGATGATCAGACTTATATTTAAATTGAAGAATTACGTTAAGCATTAAATATTATAGTTCGTCTAATAATAAAAAATAATATTATATAGTTATTCATCTTTACATTTAGGTATATGAAATCGTTTTGAAACATCACATACGATATTATTCTGCTAGTCATTTTTTTGAAGTGAAAGAAGTGAAAACTTCTTTAGCGGCGTTGGATGGGTAAAAATTGTTAAACTCGCGCGTCAGGATCACTTGACCTTTGAACCGTAACCGACGATTGACGTCATACAATATTAGCTATAGACTGTCCATTTTGCAATATACTATAAATAGCTACGCAGCATAGCGGTAAACGCATCGACTGTAAGTCCTTATGGTTTCAGATAGTACCATTACCATTACCATGACCGGGTTCGAACCTGGGCTTCTGACTTTTTTGTGATTATTTTACTTCTTGTAATTTATTACTTTTTGTGATTATTTTTCTGTTTGTAATTTATTAATTTCTTCTGACAGAAAATCAGCAGAAAATTTGTGATAGGTTTTATGATTGGCGCTATATTATAGGTATGGTATGATATGGTATGGTATGGTATGTTCTTTTTATCTTTTTCTCTGTATATAACGAAGAAAATAAGAAAGAAAAAGTTTTCACTTCTGCCTGCACTCCCTTTTTTTTTACGTGCGGTAAATCCCCACGGATACCCAACCCTCCGGAGCCGGAGGGGGAGGTTATGTCGGACTCGAACCGACTAAACCGCACACCGTCTCTGGGTCGTAGTGCTAGGCCGAAGGTGAGGTTGTCATGCGACATATCCCTCGCACCCCGGCTGACACAAGGCCATCCCTCTCGGTCTGGCCCTCGGGAAGGGGGGGACCACGTGGTCCCCGACTCAACCCCGGTGTAGGGAGTAGGCCACGGCGGCGGCGCGCATCGTAGGATGATACGCGCCGCCGCCCTGGCCTGCTTCTGCTGGGTGACGGGCGGCTCCACCCGTCACCCTCAGGCCCGCGCTCATGGGGGGCGGAGGTCAGTTTGCGCCCTTCGACGCCCGAGCCGCCTACGGGCGCGTGCAGCGATGTCAGTGAGCCTTTCTCGCTCATCACGCCGCGCCCGCTCTGCTGTCTCCTTCGCGAGCATGACCTGCTCGCAGAAGGAAGCGCTGGCCGCCCACGCATCCGCGCAGCGAACCATCGCCGCGAGCAGGGTGGAGAACGTGAGCACTCTCACCCCCAGGGCCGCCACAAGCTCCCACCTCGGCGTCTCAAACGCCGGGCACTCGGTGAGCGTGTGCAGCCCCGAGTCCACGCTCGCGTCGCAGTGATGGCACTCGGGCGTTGGCTCTATACCCATCAGATGCAGATACCGCCCGAAGCTACCGTGTCCGGTGATAATTTTTTTTTTTTTATGTAGGACACTTCAATTTGACTTCACCTCGCCTGATGGTAAGCTGAAGGCAAAGTCTCAGAAAAGAGGGTCACCATTACAAACACGTACCATGTTAACAATGGTGGCACTCAGCTTGACGACCTCAAAAGATGCTTTTTCACGCCGCGCTTAAAGGACCCGGGACTGTAGGAAGAAGGAAACACGTGAGCTGGCAAGGAGTTCCAGGTCTTAATGGTGCGACAAAGAAAGGAGTCACCAAACCGCTTGGTTCTTGAAGGAATATTGTGCACCGTATAAGGGTGACATCTAAGCCCTGCTCGTGTTGTCCTATGTAGGAAAGGAGAGGGCGGGACCAGTTGGAAGAGCTCATCAGAACATTCACCATGGTAGAGACGGTAAAATACTGCCAAGGATGCAACATCTCTACGCATCTGCAAAGGCTCAAAGATGCTTGTGACCTCGAGATTCCCAATAATGCGGACCGCACGTCGCTGCAACCTGTCGAGAGCATCTAATAAGTACTTTGCGGAGCCATCCCAGAGATGCGAGCAGTATTCCACGCAGGACCGAATTTGGGTCTTGTATAGAAGACACCGCTGCTCCGGCGTGAAAAACCGTCTCACTCTGTTCAAGACTCCGAGTTTACGCGAGGCTGTTTTGATGATACTCTCGATGTAGTTTTTATTATTAAGTTTGCAGCGAACATCCATACCGAGGATAGTCAGGTTGTCCTGCAGTGGCAGGACAACCTGAAGTGAAGTGCTCTGAAAAGTGGGAAGGGGAAGGAAAGAAGATACCTTTGCTGTGAACGCACATGCCTGTGTCTTCTTGGCATTGAACTCGACCAGGTTCTCAGAGCCCCATTGGGAAATGTTGTTCAGGATCCGGTCAAGCTCAGTGACAAGAAGCTGTCTTTTATCTGCGATATCCGACTGCTGACGATGATCTGCGTCTGACGTTACGAGAGGCTACCGTATGGCCTCTCTAGTCACTCCCCCATGATGGGCCTTACCGCCGCAATCACGGCGTGCCCTGCGCGTGGTTGCCCAAGTCGTCGCTCCCAGTCGGCCACCATGACCTGGTGGAGCCGGGATTTCTCGGCCCGAATATCCTCGGGCTCGGGATCGAATCCCCGCTCCCGCGCCTCCTTTCGGAACTGATATAGTGCCGAAAGGGCCCTCGCTTCCATGATCCACGGTGGCGATCCGGCCAGGAGACTCGCCGCTTCGAAGGATATCGTGCGGTATCCCCTGATGGCCCCGGAGGCCATCGTGCTCTGCGCCGTACGGAGCAGAGGCACGAATCTGGCCTCCAGGGTGTCCGCCCACACGGGGCACCCGTATAGGGCCATGGACCGCACGACACCCGCGTAAAGTCTCCTGCAGGAGGCCTCTGGGCCCTTCAAGTTGGGCAACAGCCGGCCCAAGGCATTCGCCGTGAGCACCAACTTGGGGCGCAGACTTCGGAAGTGCTGTCCGAAGTCCCATCGACCGTCAAGCACGAGCCCCATTTATTTCAACCGGGGCTTGATGTCGACGGGAGTGCCTCCCACTGTAAGGCTGGCTCCCGGGCCTGGCCTGCGCCGAGGGCCATGAAAGAACATGGCCTCGGACTTGTGCAGAGCCACCTCGAGACCCGGCTGCCGGATCCTGTCGACGACCTGAGCAACCGCGGTCGTGGCCCTCAGGGTCGCTTCGCGGTGCGTAGCCCCGCTCACCGTCACTAGCGTGTCATCCGCGTAACACGTGACGGTGGTACCGTACGCGAAGTCACCGCGAAGCACCCAGTCGTAAACAATGTTCCACAGGAGCGGCCCCAGGACCGACCCCTGTGGAACACCGCACGACATCTCACGCCTACCGACTCCCGTCGAACTTGGGTAGATGACGGCTCTCTCCGTCAGGTACGCCCCGACTATGCGGCGGAGGTAGAGAGGCACGTCGTGGTACACGAGTGCCTCCCTGATGCAACTCCAGGGCAAGGTTTTGAAGGCGTTGGAGATGTCCAAGGACACCGCCAACATCACCTCGCCCCGGGCAACCGCATCCCCCGCCAGAGTCCTCACACGCATGATGGCATCCACAGTGGAACGCCACCGGCTCTGCCGGCACTCCCAGAGTGCAACCCGTGTTTTTTTTAATAAGACCACTTCTTGTGATTTCTGCTTACGAAATATTATATCAATTTAGGAAGTATGATAGAGTTATATTTATATCTACTTACTTTATTGGTTTTCAAGAACCTTTGGAAATATATTTACAATATTTTCCGCTTAAAACAGTATCTACAATATTGTGTGGAAATCCATATAGGTAGGAAACCCTTCCCACGGCTCAATGGAATCAGTTTAATCAATGTCGTTATGGCGCGTAGATGTCGCGATACGAGCGGTCTATATCGAGGTCTACAGTTAATTTGTTACGATGTTTATCGAAAACAGTCGAACCCATTTGTTTGACACTGCCACGAGCATCGGAGGGTTAATTTTGACGTCTGTCAATTTGTCGCAACGTGACATTTTAAATTCGAACTTCTAATTTAGTACATTTTCATATTGTTTAATAGCTTTTATTGTGTACAGAAACGTTTTAATAATAATATTATTATTAACGTAGTATGATATGGTAACTATATCAGTGTGGTAAAGGAATATAATATAGTGGATATAACTTAGTGCAAGCTACTTAAACCTATAACATAATCTACAATGACATTGTCTATCTCTATAAGATCTTTGATATCGTAAATATATCAATCAATCAATTATTGCAGTCCACTGCTGGACATAGGCCTCTCCCAATGTGCGCCATTTGTAACTATAAATATCAATAGTTAAATTCATTAATATATTTTGAGTAATGACCCATCCGTCAATTTGACTACCACGTCAGATGATAAGCTTTTATGGGTTATATAATAGTATGAAATTCTTTAAAGAAATCTTTGTATGATGATCTCAAATTATGACCTCAATCTGTCGAATCTTATTAAATATTTAACACATAGTCCAATAAATTATTTGGATACACTTAGGTACTTATTCATCATCCTCCTGCCGGTCTCTGTCAGGAAGAATATTCTAACCAACTGAAGTAATTCGGCATACCTGGACGTTGACTTTTCCGAACTAAATCTATATGAACATTTAAATTGCGTTAACTGACTACAACATTTATTTAAGGACGTTGGTCACATTTTAGCATAAAGGAATAATCTGACGAATGAAATACTCAACACTGGTTTCATAAGAGACATCGTTCATAACCACAATGGCCAGCACGAAGGGCCTTTCAGCTTACACCACATGACCTTGGCAGAAGAGCAAGATTGATAATGCTTCAAGTCGCTCGTTAACATTCCTTTGTAGACACCCATCGATTATCAATTTAAGGATTACATTGCCCCGGAGACAAATTGCGGGTAACACCACCGCAAATGGACGATGACTGGACTTCTTCATAAATTATAGGATCCAGTTTGCCTTCAATTTAATTTATTAGGCTCGAATATGTCACTGTGTAAGTACCACAGTGATATATCGACACACTGTCTAAGTTATATTTGAAAGTGTATTTTTATGTGAAGTCAAACTATTCTCGAAAATGCACAATTATTTAGATGGAAACAGATTTACACTATCAAGTCAAATGTTACCTAATTACATAGAGGACTACTTTTTCGATGAAAATTAAACCATTAAAGAACTTATTTTTACTACATTACCAGATGATTTACTCTTGTTTCATTAGAAAAACATACATCAGAATTTTTACCCAGTGTTTCATACATCATTCAACAATGTGTAATATCACATATTGTTGAATGATGCATGAAACACCGGGTATTACCCCTACAGTAAATTAAAAAATTAAAGACGGCCCTAGTGATGTCCTTTATAACTTATTTCCTCCTTTCCCGTGTCAAAGACCCAAATTTCTCATTAATTGGCTAATTCTAGTTGACTGCGTATTAAATATACTTTATAAAGAAATATTTTGGAATGCTCTCTAGGCGATCTCAAACATTGGAGTCATTCAAAAAACTGGTGACTGGGTACTATCTGTTGCTATAAAATGTCAGTACTCATATGTGTAGTATATTTTATAATTGTACATGTCTTTCCAAAATATAATGTTGTATATTGTAACAATGTATTGTATGTATTATATGTAGGTCTTATATATGTAGGCATTGTATGTATTGTATGTAGATATTGTGTGTATTGTATGCAGGTATTGTATATAGTATACATACATGTATTTATATTTTTGTTGTTGTATTCCTATACCAAAAACCACGTGTGACTTCTATGCACTCCTGTCCATCCAAAGGTTGCCTGGAAGAAATTGCTGTTTGCAATAAGGCCGCCCATTGTACATTGGATTGGTTAAATTTCTTTCTTTTGGTGTACAATAAAGAATATTTGTATTTTTATACTGCTGAAGTAACAAATAACAAAGAGTAGGAATTGACGTAGCCTAAAAACAATTGCAATACTAGAGGTGACATTTGCAGAGGAGAAGGAGATTATGAGAAGAAGAAAAATGAGAAAAGGAGAAGAATAAATAAAGAAAAGCCACTAATAGGAAGAACATTTATTGCTACTTAAGATATTAAGTGAAAGGATGACACTTTACTGATCAAGCCAAGTCATAGACTTGGCTTGATCAGTAAAGTGTCATCTATGTCATCAGTGTCATCTATGTCGTCTATGTTTTACCCAACACGTATAGACGTGTCGGGCAAAACATAGTTCCACTAGGAAACCAGTAGATAACTATACATAACGTGAAATTGAAATTAAACGACTACTGAATATAATAGGTTGATACACCCTGTGTCTAATTTAAACTTTAATAAAAAAAGAGATGAATTAGCTACCTAAAGTTATCGTATTAGTTTGCTAATAGTTTCTTGTTCAAATAAAAGAATACCAAGCCTTCTTTCAATAGGAATCACTTAAACAATTAGCAAACTTTTCAATTACAAAATTATGCGATTGCTCCGATCAATACCACGAAATTATTACTTAAATCAATAGTTATACCTACCCTAACAAGAAAATAGGATAAATGGAATCAAACGACCTCTAAATTGTCAACGAAATGACACGTCTACATATACAATTTACTTCTTGCCTATGTAATAAACCAATTTAATCCACCCCAAGCATGGTATTATGAAAAAAATTGGCTTTATTATAAAACTATTCGCCCACGGTAACTATCTTGATCAAATAAAAAATTAACATGCAGCGGGGGTAGTCGTACGTTACGAGGACAAATTGGTACAATCGCTCAACAGAACCCCACCGTAAAATCATACGTTACACATCACTAGTCATGTGCTGCATCGAATTCGATACGGCGACTCACACAATCACGGCGCTATTAGTCTACAAAAAACTTGAATTTAAAAAATAAGAAGCTCAAATTGAATCGTTTCAATAAAATTATACAAAATTATGAAAATAAAAATGAATTGGATACTGGCGCTTTTCTTCTTGTGTTGCGGATGTAATTCTATTTTATACCTTATGACTGAGTATCTTTAAGCCAACGATTAAAGATTTAGACTTGTACAGCCGACGTCGTAACTTGGTAACCGCATTCTGAACATCGGTTGTCCCTACGTGTCGCCGCCGTGCTCCAAATGTAAATGTTCTCTTTTTGAATTTCTTTAGAATTATAAAATCAATTAGGCGATACGATGTCGACATCGGTTCAATGGTATTTTTTTATATTTTAACTGAGAGCACAGGGAACGAGAACGTTGTAAAATAAATAATAAGAAAGGTGTTTTCGAAATGAAAATACTTAGAGCATTTAGAACACGAGATACAGATAAGTGACCACTAAGATTTCTATTCCCGCTAAAATTAAAATTACTATTGAAAACTGTTGTTGAAGGTTTGTATAGCAATTTAGTTGGGACCATTATTTACTGTGACTTTTTAACTCCGTAACTTTGATTATCTTTAAGTTGAGCTATGATGAGTGTAGGTTTTTTAAAAATAACCACCCAATAATTTTCGGATAATAAATGGCTAATCTATTCTTAAAGTTTGTGTTACGAATAAAATGTGCTAATAATATAAACAAAACACTAACTGAATTTGAATAATCAATAATAGACTCAATTAACATTATTTCAACAAAATTATTCATCGTCGAGATTTTATAAATCTCGACGTAACGCTCGAGCAGTCAAAAACAATACTTATTCAAATGAAACAAAAAGCAATTAACGGTGGAGATATCCCTCCGTCCTCGGAGGATACAGCAGAAGAGAGATTATTGAAAAAATAATTAATAAATATTTATGGCGGGCCACCTGAGGAACGACACTGGGAGAGATTTCATTTTTATCCAGTACTCGAGTACGCATCTGCAGCGTTACAGGGAAAAGCGGTTTATTACAAATGCAAAATTTTCCATTCATATTCAAAATTTTATATCCCGATGTGGCCGGGAGAAAGCTAATTTATTCCGAGGGAGCGGCTAAGGAGACGTCCCAGCACCTCGCGTCTTGCGAGGGATTAAGGAAGGGTTGAGTGCTGCGAAATTGACAGGTGCCTGTCAAAAATTACAATTAATAATTGAGACAATTGCGATCGCGGTTGCTCCACCGTAACAGATCCTCAATGACGTTCTAAATGCATTTCGTTTTGACATTTAGATAATTCTTAATTTGGATTAATTATTTTATAATGACGTTGTAAAATAACATTGAAAAGTAAAACAAGCTATAAATGTTTTGGCTATGACTTTGTGAAAATATCATAATTTGTATTATATGAGTATATAATACTGTCGAAAATTTGCTCAAATATTACTTAGTGAAATAAAATGGCCTATGCCATAAATTTTCCGGAATATATACTGGAATAAATACTGGAAAGCTGCTGTAACGTCTGGCTCAGTGTAAATAAAACAATAATTCCAAATAAATCTCCAAAAGAATCCGTTATAAATAGTTTTATTTTATTGTATAACTTCAAAGTTCACTTCATCAATACAAAACACAGTGGGTGCTTGGATACTTAAAAATCATCTGCTTTTGTGAATAGGATAAATTGATATTTGAGAGAGGACTACATCACTAGGTCCCTCCATGTCCACATAATAGACAATAAACATCGGGGTGCGCATCGATCACTCGTTTTACAACCTCCGCAGCGTTTAATGGCGGTAATCCACCACTAAGAGCGGTTTACTACATTGTTATTACTGTCTAAAGCCACTAGCAGTCACCTATTATCCTGGAAACACTGAGACTCAAAAATTAGAAATTAGACTAGACCTGTAAAAACAGGCATGCAAAGGTGTTTATCGGAAATAAGTTACGCATGTGAGACTCCTAAAAGATCCAGGTTACAACAAGATTACAAGTTACAGAAGCATTGTAACCTACCAATTCGTGTGTCTTTCATTAATTTCGGTTGGGTACTCTACCTTTTATTAACAGAAAAATAGTGTCTACATGTCAAGTAGCTTTTACCTAGCTATTTTTATAATAACTAGCGATTCTTTCATTAATTTCGGTTAGGTACTCTACCTTTTATTAACAGAAAAATAGTGTCTACATGTCAAGTAGCTTTTACCTAGCTATTTTTATAATAACTAGCGATTCTTTCATTAATTTCGGTTAGGTACTCTACCTTTTATTAACAGAAAAATAGTGTCTACATGTCAAGTAGCTTTTACCTAGCTATTTTTATAATAACTAGCGATTCGCCCCGGCTTCGCACGGGTGGTAAAAACGTTCCCGTAGAAATCTAATATAGCCTATGTTACTCAGGATGAATGTAGCTTTCCAATGGTGAAATAATTTTTGAAACAGTCAGGTTTTTGATTTTATTCATTACAAACATACAAAAATACAAATCTTTCCTCTTTATAATAGTAGTGTAGATAAGTTCTAGTCTAAACTGATAGGTACTTCTATATTGCGTAACACACATAAGTTATATTCGTGGCAGTTAGTGCTATAAATGCTATAATGGGACCATAATCTCACTCATATACTTTTAAAATCAAAGTAAATCACTGACAGTAATCGACTTATTCTTTTAAGAATTGTAAGTCTTGTCTTAGTATGGTCTAATAACAACACGGCGTTATGAGCTTCATCTAACTAATCTATTATCCTTGTCTGATAAATCGAATATCCGTAATATTCATGTTTTTAATGCACTCGTACACGACTATTTGAGAGCCAAGCACTGCGTTCGAATGCAAGAGTTCAATTTGACAAATAACGGTTATCTGTCAAGGGGTCAGGCCAATGAATGTCCGACGTGCTATTAGTTACCAGCCAGTGATTGGTGGATATGCGTTTTCAAATAGCACACCGATAAAACCTGATAAAACTTTGTCTATAAATCGTATCCGGAAAATTACATTAACTACATTCAAATCAATTTCCTCTCACAAACTGCTATGGTCGTTAAAGATTGATCATGATTATATTTTCATTCAAGCCTTTCATCTACTGATTCGTGTACAAGACTATGGGGCAGGCTTTCTTCTCGGGGTTGGGAGAGCAGTCACACGGCATCCACTTCCATGAATGACATATTATAAGCCACACCAAGAAGTAAACATGCCCCGCACTCCCAAAATGTTCCAATCAGATAACATTTGAAAAAAGAGCGATGTATTTCTGTCAAATTACGTTTAAAAATTTACAAAATTTAATATGTAAAAAACTACGTCAGAAATCAAATACAACATCCTAATTGACGTACCTATACAAAGGGTACCACAGACTAAACAATCAATCAGTCATCGAAAGGCAAAGGCACACGTCTGTTCTGACCGATAGCGCGTTATTGATGGGACCGTTTTTCACGCGTGGCCCCGGGCGAGCACTCTGTCTCTATTACACCAACCACTGATACGTTTGTAAGCACACACAGTTATTTGTTCTACACGAGTATTTGCTGAGCATCTATGTCATTGTTTGTGTGGAGCTACTGAAGTTTTGTGTTAACGAATAGTGGGGATTTTTCAACTGTGGTTATGTTTTGTTCTTAAATGCAACAAAAGGACTGATGGGCACTATTGGAACCTACAGACCATAGTTTAACAATATACTAGAAATACGACAAAAATAAATAGAAATAAAGTTTTTTTTTTTCACAACTGTTAAATATTTACATTTGCACTCCTTCACCTACGCTTTTATATTCTCAAAGGGACAGGTAGGCAATATATGATTTTGCGCCGCTACTGGGTATTTCGTAATAAGAAAATGTAACAGGCTTTTTACAACGCAGGAATAAAACGCGGGACCTTATATCCAGCAGCTGCTAGCTACCACTACGCCATAGCAAAATAATCCAAGAAATATTACATACATAAAGTTCAGAAATTTAAGTAAAAGGCATGAACAATTCCTTAATCTCCACGTCCTACTATTAAGTCAAAATTTCAATTGTGCAATTTCATGGTGGAATTTTCATTGCGTCTACGTCATAAATATTTTGTCCGATAAACCGTTCGTTCGACAGCCGCGAGGCGTAAGAAAATGTTAATTAACGAATCCATTGTTTTCCCGCCCGGCGGCTCCAAGATGGTGCCGCTTCCGTTTCCGGCGGGCCTCCTTCTTTATGTGCGTTTCCCGCTTATTTTTACGTCAGTCGGGTAGACCGACGGTATTGTGGCGCGCGGGTGCGGTGCGCGCCGGAGTATAATGATTTTAATTTCCTCTAATCAAGAGCCTTCGGCACAGCTTAAGAATTCTAATCATGCACTGAACGCCGCCACCGCCACCGCCGCCGCAGCCGCAGCGGGTGACAGAAACATCAGCACTTATTCTGATTGCGTCGAGTGTGGCGCTGAATAATTAATACGCCTTTATTTTGCGTTTTACTCTCGTATCAAAACAAAAGGACCGTCGAGCATCAATTTATGAAATTATTTTATACATATTTGGAGACCGTATTATTTTTCCGAAGTACCAACCATTCTTGCCGCCTTTAGGTCTCCCATTCTGCCATCCTTAGATAGCCAAACTAGTAAACAATTCACTGTAACACATGGAACAATCATTTTCAGAAGTACCACAGCACATTCCAAGTTACTGATCATAGCTCTAAACCTTTCATAAACTAATTAATAAATCTTAATTTAACTTGCCCTCCAAATATGATAAACATGCTTATCATTTTATTTCAATTATCTGACCATGTAAAGGCCATTTATAAATAATTGTTAGTGCTCAGCAACTTCGAACAACGTCTTTGCAATAATTTTTGCAATAACCAAATTATTTTTCAGAATCTGGGTGAAACTTTATGACCATTATTTGTATATTTCTAAAGTATCCATTGTGAATTCCCTAGTGTAAAGAAATATAGAACAGAACAAACTTTGACAGAAAAATATTAATAAAAAACAAGACTGAAAAAAAAGACGGGTTGCACTCTGGGTATGCCGACAGAAGTGAAACTTTTTCTTTCTTTCTTTAAAAAAAACATATCATACCATACCATACCTATAATACAGCTCCAATCATAATCACAAATTTTCTGCTAATTTTCTATCAGAAGAAATTAATAAATTACAAAAAGATAAAATTATCACAAAAAGTAATAAATTACAAAAAGAAAAAAAGACGGGTTGCACTCTGGGAGTGCCGGCAGAAGTGAAAACATTTTCTTTTTTTCTTTCTTCGTTATATTTATAGAAAAAGATAAAAAGAACATACCATACCATACCTATAATACAGCCCTAATCATAGAACCTATCACTTATTTTCTGCTAATTTTCTGTCAGAAGAAATAAATAAAATATGAAAAGAAAAAATTATCACAAAAAATAATAAATTGCAGAAAGAAAAAATAATCATAAAAAGTAATAAATTACAAAAAGAAAAAATAATCACCAAAAGTAATAAATTATAATAAGAAAAAACAATCACAAAAAATCCCTGAAGGCCAGGTGGTTTGAACCCGATACTATCTGAAACTATAAGGACTTACAGTCGAAGTGCTTACCGTTTAAGCTACGACGCTATCTATCGTAACTTGCAAAATAGATAGTCTGTACCTAATCTTGTATGACGTCAGTCGTCGGTTACGGTTCAAAGGTCAACTAATCCTGACGCTTCCTTAACATTTTACACCCATCCAACGCCGCTAAAGAAGTTTTCACTTCAAAAATCACAAAAAGCGTCATAAGGCCAGGTTTGAACCCGGTACTATCTGAAACCATAAGGACTTACAGTCGATGCGTTTACCGCTATGCTGCGAAGCTATTTATAGTATATTGCAAAATGGACAGTCTATAGCTAATATTGTATGACGTCAGTCGTCGGTTACGGTCCAAAGGTCAAGCGATCCTGACGCGCGAGTTTAACAATTTTTACCCATCCAACGCCGCTAAAGAAGTTTTCACTTCAAAAACATTTGACAGTGCCAATTGAGACTTGAGGCTGTGTCTCAAAATTATTTACACCCAATCCCAGCTTTTCTAAGAAAGTACAGGACTATTATTATATAGATAGCTATAGACTTATTAAATATTTGAATCTAACTCAAAGCCTCTACCTGTGTAAGTTAACAATCAACCCACAAAAGTAATATCTTATTTCAGTACTATCAGGTGAGATAAACCGATTGAAACTAGGTATCAATACACCTTAAACTTAATTTTTGATCACATTTTTTTAAATATAACCCGGAGTAAAGTTTAGTTATATTGGGGTAGCTGAAGCCACCCTTTCGTTCAATTCGCACTAACGACCGCATTTCAGTCGCCTAAATCACGAGGACGCCACTTGCAATTAATTTTTTGACTATTAAAATGTCTCCGTCGTGATTGCTTTGCGCTTAATGGTGAGCAGGAAGAAACATTCGTGTAATAGAGCTGCTTGCTCATTACAATCGACTTTGTACCCTATGTGGTTAAATTCCAATTGTTTTATAGATATAAATAGCTACTGTACTGAAGGCAACTCAACGTCTTGACTGAAATGCAGGTGGTGATAATATCAAAATGGGTGCAAACTGTTATGAATCTATTAATTATTGAACTTCTCTGAGAGCCGCACATGAACCCATAAATTAAAAGAAATGGAATAAAAAAAGTGCACTATTCTAAAATAATCACTCTTTATTTCAACCTATTACCAGTAACTAAAACTTGAGGGAAGTCTAAATAAATCGGATAAATTTTTAATTGGTGATACACAAATCTATTAAAACTTGTTTTTACAATCTAATATAATTCAAAATATATAAACAAAAACGTAGTCAGCCATCGTCACCACGTTGAATATGAATAGTACGTGAGCGGTTGGTGTTTGGTGGGTGTGGTCCACAAGGAGCACCGCACAATTAAGAGAACCCTTTCAGAATGCGTACTTAGCATTCTAATCACTCCGAGCAGACGCCTTGCGCCACAATACAACGCTTAACGCCGCGAAATTAAGTGCGAAAATAACAGGATCCCATCGCAAGCCCGGCTGAATTATGTCGCGAACAAGATTCTAATTTTAAATTTAACGCGAACAAACGACTAATTTGTACAACGCTATACACTTAACCATACTCACGACCCTCGTACAGCAATAAAATGCGAAAAACGATTACAGATCAATGAAGCGTACCTTCCCTCTCAGAGCACAAATAAAGCCAAGTACACACTTCAAATATGCTTTTCTTAATCGTTCTCATAAAACAAAGATCAGCCGCTCGCGATCTCCCCTGTGCGGCAAAAAATAAGTAAAAAAATCTCCCGTTGCTCATATCGCGTCTATCAGTGCGGATTTTTACCGCAAATTGTTTCTCGTAAACGCAACCCTCGTGAACCAATATTGTTTGTATTAGTATTGTTGCTTCCGAAGTTATTATGTATCGCATAAAACTGAAAAAAATTATGGCTCATTTTGTACACTCTCGTCATCGCAGTCGCCATTGCTTTAAGTTAATGTATTCTAATTTTTGTATCGACGACTTCAGTAAATGATTCGTTGCTTTCATTCAACAACACAACACTCAGAAGAGAAGGATTAAACAGTTGAATAGAAAGTCATATTCCTAGTAATTGTAATGATTTTACGAAGTAAGGCCTAACATGAAATGTTTACGCATACAAATGTTTATCACAACTTAACTCTCTGTTAATATCAAGTCCAATTTCATTAGAATGTTTAAAATCGAGCTAATGCTCCGTAATTTGAATTTTACCTTAAAATTTTCTTAAGGAAAAACCATTGCCCATGGTATCAGAAATCCTCAAAGTTGAATTGGCTTAAAACCTCCCGGCGGATGTGTCATTATAATTTGCAAGGGAGAGATGACGGATCCATCGCTCCGAGCGCTCGCAAATAATACCCTAAGCTATTTTAATCTTAACTTAGTTAAAAATCTTGCGTCCAACATTACCATTAATCACTTTTGACAGACACCGTAATGGATAGTGTAATTAATGTGTTTAAAGTCATAATTTATTTACGGTAGTAATATTTCTTACTGTATTAGCTCGATGCAAAAGCATTAATATTTGATGTTATTTTCCATAAAACAATTTTTGTTCATACCATTGATGTACAACTTTCTACTGATTTCCAGTTTGCAATTCCCGGAATAATTTTCACACCTACTGAAATTCAATATCTATATGAGCTCTTAATAGATTCTCTGAAGTAACTTCATATAATAGGCTCTTATTAAGAAATTGATTTATTAAATTTCGTGAAACAAAGGATATACCTTTATCAAAACCGAAATCTAAAGCTTAATTGAACGTCGACATTGAGAGATTTCAATTCAATTACTAAACCATATTTAACGAAATCCAATCCCCCTTTCCCTCGAGAAATAATATTATTTATTCACAAAAAATAATACAAAACGCGGTTACGGCGAACGCTCTGTTGGTTCAGCGGAGATCATTCGATGTAAAAGTTGGAAGCAGAGGACGGCGGTAGAAAGAAAACTTGGATAAGCGAAACCCTCTAAAAATGATTGATGCCATGGAACGGGGGCTGCATGCCACCGTTTGCTTTTAAAACGAATAAACGTCGAACCGTTCGAAACTTGAAAATGAACATCATTACCGCTATATTGGCGCGGCAAATTCCCGCCGATTCATTATTACCCTTTTTTTTTTTTTTTTTTTTTTTTTACGTGCGGGAAATCCCCACGGATACCCGCCCCTCCGGAGCCGGAGGGGCGGGTTATGTCGGACTCGAACCGACTAAACCGCACGCCGTCTGTGGGTCGTGGTGCTAGGCCGAAGGTGAGGTTGCCTTGCGGCATATCCCTCGCACCCCGGCTGACCCAGGGCCATCCCTTTCGGTCTGGCCCTCCTCGGGAGGTGGGGACCACGCCGTCCCCGACTCAACCCCGGTGTGGGGAGGCGCGCATCGTCCTACGATGCGCGCCGCCGCCGTGGCCTGCTTCTGCTAGGGTGACGGGTGGCTCCACCCGTCACCCTCAGGCCCGCGCTCATGGGGGGCGGAGGTCTGTAAGCGCCCTCCGACGCCCGAGCCGCCTTCGGGCGCGAGCAGCGATGTCAGCGAGTCTTTCTCGCTCACCGCGCCGCGCCCGCTCTGCTGTCTCCTTCGCGAGCATGACCTGCTCGCAGAAAGAGGCGCTGGCCGCCCACGCATCCGCGCAGCGGACCATCGCCGCGAGCAGGGTGGAGAGCGTGAGCACTCTCACCCCCAGGGCCTGCACAAGCTCCCGCCTCGGCGTCTCAAACGCCGGACACTCGGTGAGCGTGTGCAGCCCCGAGTCCACGCTCGCGTCGCAGTGATGGCACTCGGGCGTTGGCTCAATACCCATCAGATGCAGATACCGCCCGAAGTAACCGTGCCCGGTTATCATCTGCGTCTGACGGTACGAGAGGCTCCCGTGTGGCCTCTCTAGCCACTCCCCCATGATGGGCCTTACCGCCGCAATGACGGCGTGCCCTGCGCGTGGTTGCCCAAGTCGTCGCTCCCACTCGGCCACCATGACCTGGTGGAGCCGGGATTTCTCGGCCCGAATGTCCTCGGGCTCGGGATCGAATCCCCGCTCCCGCGCCTCCTTTCGGAACTGGTATAGTGCCGAAAGGGCCCTCGCTTCCAGGATCCACGGTGGCGATCCGGCCAGGAGACTCGCCGCTTCGAAGGATATCGTGCGGTATCCCCTGATGGCCCTGGAGGCCATCGTCCTCTGCGCCGTACGGAGCAGAGGCAGGAATCTGGCCCCCAGGGTGTCCGCCCACACGGGGCACCCATATAGGGCCATGGACCGCACGACACCCGCGTAGAGTCTCCTGCAGGAGGCCCCTGGGCCCTTCAAGTTGGGCAACAGCCGACTCAGGGCATTCGCCGTGGTGACCAACTTGGGGCGCAGGCTTCGGAGATGTTGTCCGAAGTCCCATCGACCGTCAAGCACGAGCCCCAGGTATTTCAGCTGGGGCTTGATGTCGATGGGAGTGCCTCCCACTGTAAGGCTGGCTCCCGGGCCTGGCCTGCGCCGAGGACCATGAAAGAACATGGCCTCGGACTTGTGCAGAGCCACCTCGAGACCCAGCCGCCGGATCCGCTCGACGACTTGGCCAACCGCGGTCGTGGCCCTCAGGGTTGCCTCGCGGTGCGTAGCCCCGCTCACCGTCACCAGCGTGTCGTCCGCATAACACGTGACGGTGGCACCGTACGCGAAGTCACCGCGAAGCACCCAGTCGTAACCGATGTTCCACAGTAACGGCCCCAGGACCGATCCCTGTGGAACACCGCACGACATCTCACGCCTACCGACTCCGGTCGAACTCGGGTAGACGACGGCTCTCTCCGTCAGGTAAGCCCCGACCATGCGGCGGAGGTAGAGAGGCACACCGTGGTACACGAGTGCCTCCCTGATGCAACTCCAGGGCAAGGTGTTGAAGGCGTTGGAGATGTCCAAGGACACCGCCAACATCACCTCGCCCCGGGCAACCGCATCCTCCGCCAGAGTCCTCACACGCATGATGGCATCCACAGTGGAACGCCACCGGCGGAACCCAAACTGGGTATTCGCCAGGTCCGGCCCCACTCTAGAGAGATGCTCGACGAGGCGCTTGGCAATTACTCTTTCGAAGAGTTTGCCCACCTCGTCGAGCAGCACTATGGGCCGGTACCCGGACGGCTCGTCCGCCGGGCGTCCCTTCTTGCGGATGAGGACCAGTTTCCCCGTCCTCCACATCTTCGGAAACTGGCCCCGCTCCAAACATGCGCTGAGGAACCCTCTCAGTCGGGGTTCGAGACCGTCTTCCCCTAGAGCTAGGACCCACGCGCGGCCTGGAATGCCGTCGGGTCCCGGGGCGGTGTTTTTCTTGGCTCTCAGCCTTCGCACCGCCAGCTCTAGTTCTACCCAAGTGACCTCGGGCACGTCGTCGTCAATCACCGCACTGGGCGCCGTAGGCGACCGAGGCGGCGGAGCCATCTGCGGCGGAACATGTTCCGCTCGCGCCGGGAACAGGGATTCCACCACTCCTCCGAGCAGAGCCGGTTCGAGCACCTGGGTCAGCGGAGGGGCCCGGGGGCGCAGCTTTTCTCTTACCATAAGGTAAGGCCGCCCCCATGGGTCCCGCTCCAGCGTCTCCAGGAGCTCCCGGTAACAAGCGGCCTTAGACCGCTTGATCTCCGCTCGGAGGGCATTCCGGGCCTCCCTGTATCCCTCGTGAAGCTCCGCCAGTCAGGGCTCCGAATCTGCGGTACGGCTACGCCTCCTACGGAGTCGAGCCCACCGGCGGTGCGTGATCACGCAGGCTTGACGCAGCCTCGCGATCTCCGCATTCCACCAGTAGACCCGACGCCTCGGATTATAGGCTGGAGCCCTAGGCATACCCGCATCGCAGACCCGTGTCATGGCCTCCCGGAACCAGGCCGCTTCATCGTCTATGTCGACAGGCCTGTCCGGCGCAATGGCCCAGGCCTGTACGATGGCGGCCTCCAGGAGGTCCTCCCGATTCAGTCGCCCCAACACCCAGCGCGGCTCGCGTTGGGCCGATATGACCGGCGCATCACCCGCAGGAGGGGAGACATCGAACCGAACGTATCGGTGATCCGATAGTGTCTCCACCTCCACGGCGACACGCCAGTCCCGCACGCGGAGTGACAGGGAAGCGCTCGCGAACGAAAGGTCTATGATCGACCTGCGCTCCCCCGCCACAAAGGTGCCCACATACGTGGCTTCGGCCCCGCGATTCTGGAGAACTAAGCCGAGAGAATCGGCCCAGCTCTCCAGAGCCCTGCCCCGCGCGTTTGTGCGCCGGGAACCCCACGCCTGAGACCAGGCGTTGAAGTCCCCGAGCACAAGAACCGGACGAGGCGTACAGGCATTGACGACGTCGGTCAGCCGCTCCAGCGACCGCCGATACTGCCCAATGAGTCGGTGTGACCCCGGCGTGAGATAAACGGCCACGACCGCAATCTCCCCTACACGCGCCGCTACGATGCCATGCTCCCTTGCGATCACTACAAGGGGAGGGGCACCCGCAGCGGCGTTATGCACCAGTGCCGCCGATCCATCCAGGTCGACCACCCAGGCGGGCCCGAGGGGCCGGTGAGTGTATGGATCGGCGACAGCGGCGACGTGTATGGACCACTGTGCCATGCTCTGGAGCAGAAGGGCCTGAGCATCGACACCGTGGCCCACGTTCGCCTGCAGGATGCGGAGCTGGGGATCCATTATGGAACCATCTCCGCATCCCGCACCGAACCGTTGGCGGAACGCCCGCCTCGCGGCAGCGGCTCCCCGCGGGTGCAGGCCTTGCTGCCAACCCTATGGTCGGCCGGCTTGCCCTCCGCCGCACACCTGAAACAGTGCGGCGGAGCTTCGCAAGTACCGGCTCTGTGACCGGGTTGGCTGCAGCGGAAGCAACGGTCGCCGACCGTCACCTCCGCCTTGCACTGCACGCCTACGTGGCCGGCCGACAGGCACCTAAAGCACCTGTCCGGCCGAGCCTGCAGGAGCCGTACCCGGACTCCCACAACGCCGCCTACCGCGAGGACCCGTCTTTCGGCAGCCTTTGCAGCTGCTGCGATGGGGCAGCCGACAACTGCTGCCCCCTGTCCGCGACGGCCGTAGCGTATAGCTCCGACCTTAACCGCCTCCAGGGGGCAGCCTCCGGCCTCCGCCACGGTGACCCGAATCTCTTCGGCCGTGATGGAGTCGTCCAGGTCCGAAATGCGCAGTTCTGCGCACTTGGTGGGCCTGGACACCCGGACGTCGGCTGCATCCAGCGTCTCCCTCAGCTTAGCCGCTATGGCATCAGCCTTGGGACCGCTCGAAGCGCCAGGGACGTGGATAAGCCGGGCACCCGTCCGAGTGTGTGTCACTCGGAGGGTCCCCGCCACGTCGAGGGCCCTCATATCGATGAGGCCCCTCGCCTGCTTCACCAGTGCAGTGTACTGCACGCCCCTCTCCGCAGCCTCCGGTGTCATCGTTAAGACGACAGCGGTGGTGCGGGGGACGCGCAGCGCTCCTGGCGCTCCCCTCGCAGCAGCCTGGGCCTTCTTGGCCCTTTTGGCTGCTTTTTTGCGGGCGTTCCGCCTTTTTTTGGCTTCGCCCACTACCTCCCAGCCCCCTGCCGGTGCGGAGCTTGTGGAGGCAGCCGGACCCGCCGATGTTGATGCCGTGGCCAGAACCTTGGCTGGGGCTGGGGCTGGGGCTGGGGACGACTTCCCCTTGCCCTTCCCCTTTCCCTTGCCCTTAGCCTGGGCGCCCCGCGCACTCTGGGCACCCCCGGCTGGCGCGGCGATAGGTGCCGGAGCAGCAGCAGGAGCAGCGACAGCCGCAGTGGTAGCACTGCGCGTGGTGCCCCTCTTTACAGCTCCGGCGTACCCTCCAGTAGTGGGCGGCGCCAGGGGCGGACGGCGGATGGAGTCCATGATGGCCTCCAGACAAATCCGCGTCCGCTCCTCGTGCGCCGCCTGCCGCGCTTCCATGGCGGCCATTGCCGCCATGCAGGCCTCCAGCGCGTTCGCGGACCCCGCCGGCACAGGCGCCTGCGCCTGCCAGGGCTGCGGCTGGGCGAGCCGCAACGTCGGCCTCGGCTGCGCCGGCAGCGGCGGCCGCGGGACCGCTAAGCGCGGCGGGAGCGGCGGCGGTGGCAAACGCGGTGGTGCCGGTGACGTCGGTGGCGCCGGCTGCACCGGAGGCGGCGACTCCTGCCGCACCGGCGACCTCGACCGCGACCGCACCGATGACGGCTTCGGCAGCGCTCCGACCCTCCGCCGCGCTGAACGGGTCATGGGCTCCCCCGGTAGGCTGGTGATGCCCTCCTGGAGCGCCACCATCTCAGCCGCCATCTTGGCCATGCCTTTGCGGTATTCCGCCGCTTGCCGCTCAGTTTCGGCGGCCAGTGCCGCCTGCCGCCTGCCGAGCTCAGCCTGCTCCTTGCGCGCACTGTCTAGCTGCGCCCTGAGCAGGTTATACTGCTCAACAAGACGCAGCGTCGACCTCATGAGCCGTTCCTCCTCCGGCTTCATTCTCCCAGTCTGGGCCTTGGCGAGTCCTTTCAGGGCCTCTATTACCTCGGTAGAGGTGCTGTCACCGGCACAAGGCAGGGGCGCCGCCGAGGTGGAGGAACTCGGCGGCGCCATGACACCCTTCGGGGCTGGGGCCGGGGTGCGCGTTCTGGGGGCAGCCCTTTTGCCGCCCCGCGTCTTGCGGCGACTGAGCGCCACAAATTTGGGCGGGGGGGAGCGACTCTCTCCCTGGTCGCTGTTGGTCGTGGACGAGTCGGTCATACTGACCTCCTCGTCCGGATCTGATGGCAGGGGGGGAAGGGGAAGGACCAGGTCCCCTTTTCCTCCGGCCTTCCGGGACTGGCTACCCTTCAGGCTGGGGCCCCCGTCATCGAGGGTAATGGCGGTGTCGGGTTGCTCCGACACCGTTTTGGACACGTCTTCCGCGTCGTGCTCTGGTGGCAGGGGGGGAGGGACTAGGTCCCTCTCTCCACCGGCCTTCCGGGACTGGCTACCCTTCAGGCCGGGACCCCTGGCATCAATTGCGATGGCGGTGCCGGGTTGCTCCGACACCGCTTGCGACGCGGCTTTCGTGTCGTTGTGCTGCGCGACCTCCGTGCAGACTATTTCACTCGGTTGGGTTTTTTGTTTGTTTAAATTTAAAGACTCCATATTGTTCCCACGATTAGAACCGTTCTACGTACACTCCCTGGGTGACGGCCATTCCAGGAAGCGGGGTACATACTGTGGAGGTCCCCAGGTATCCACAGGTTTTAAGCGACTTCGCTGTCGGGTTTTCAGACTTTTCCTTGTCGTGGGCCGGCCAATAAAGGCAAGCCCCGCGGCCTCCAGGATATCGGCGTTCCCGAGTGTGGCTAGCACTCAGGTCGTTGTCGATATCTCGGAGGTTACGCGATGCGGGGGAGTGGCCAGCTCTCCCAACGCCGACGGTGGCACGAATGCCCGTCAGCCCCTGCGCGAGCAGTGGGCCGACCCGTCCCCGGATCCTACGGATCCCGTCGCCTCTCCCATGTCTCCTCTGCTAAAGCAGAGGGGTACTGGGAGCGACGGCTAGCCCTGAAAAGGGCTGTTGAGGTGGGAGGAACCCTACGGATCCCTCCCCGCGGGCCTTGCAGGCCCGCCATACCACGACCCCCTCGTGCAATGGGGTCAGCTAGCCCTTAAAAGGGCTGTTGGAATGGAAGGGTGTCCTACGGACCCCTTCCCGCGGGCCTTGAAGGCCCGCCATCCCACGACCTCCTCGTGAGGTCAGCCGTTGGGTTATTTGTCAACGGCCAACAGAACTCCCAAAAGTAGGAGTCTGTTAGCCGTTGTCCAGGGTGCACCAGCCCCCCCGCTTCCGCTCCCCAGGACCGCGGTCCAAAGGGGGAAGAAACGGAGAAGCCGACGTGGAGGTTACCCAACCAGCACCCCTCATTATTACCCTGTGGAATTTTGTATTTTCAGTTTGTTTTATTGGTGTCAGTCATGTCGAATGAAACTATAGAACGATTAGCTATCAACGTTTGAGCTTGTAGTGGAGTCGACATTGCATAACAAAAGCGCTCGAACTAACGATTCCACTTCGATCGCGTATAGCCAATTTCCTAACGTATTGAAAATGCCGTGCAATTGTTTGAGAACATGTTATTGCAGTCAGCGTTTAGCGAGTTAACAAGCGTTCACGTCGTTTGTTTCTGCAGCTCTTTGTTCAAAATATAACAATTAGGGAGACAATGCGGTCGGTAGCGGCCGGCGTGTTATCGCGGACGATTCGCGCCAGAACACAATGGTGCGACGACAATGCACGCTCAATATCTTTATGCTCCTTCGTGCTGAAGGCCGATGCACTCCATGCTGAATCGCCCGTCTTGGGTATAATGTAAGTACCAATGCAAAGAATAGAATAATAAGTAGATGATGTTCACACTAAAAATGTACTATTATTTGAACCAAAATAAAAGGACTGCAACTAGACTAACCATACATAATTGAACGGTAAACAAACATATCCAATATCAAATTTAAGTTTATTCGCATCCTACAATGTAACAACTTTTAAAAAGCTTTACTAAAGTTATAATGTACCTACTCACCCACTGTTCCTCCATTTATTAAGTAATTTTATCACTTAAATAACCATAACATTATTGAAATACTCTAAGCATTCACAATGTAAATAAATTGAAAAATAGTGATAGTTTATAAAATCAAACAAAATATTTATGTACACATGAAAAGAACACAATTCAAATTTATTCATCTCTTTTGCTATCATGCCAGTTCTTTAGGTTACTCTATGGTCGGTTTGCCGAGACGCCGCCAAGCATTCCGTGACGGGCCTTTGTGCTGTTTCCTTCTTCCTCCGACCATCCCTCGCACCCTACCTGAGTGAATGCACATTTGACGTCCCTACACGCCACGCTGAGATAACGACACATTGTGTGGTATACGGTAATGCCACGTCGAGCTCCCATTTAAGCCTTTGTTTCGAACCTTATTAATTAGTTGCGAATAAGTTTTGTGTTAGTTATTATTGATTTCATTGAGGCTTTATTATGGCTCTGGCATTTGCAAGTTAAAATTAAAGATTTCAAATATATTAGAAATATCAAGGTCGCCCATGAAATTATTGTTGGAGCTTTTTCATATGAAATATCAATTGACACGTACTGGGGGTGATGTCATAGATCCTCTCTTACAGATTTTTCAATATGAGAACCTAAAATAATCAAAATTGATTTAATTGAAAGATAATACAAGAGATTTAGACCGCTGCAAATCCGGATTTACAAAGCAAATATCTATAGTTATCTATTAAAAGGATACCACCGAAACAAGGCCCGTCTATGTGTAAACTTGTATATATGAAAGAAAATGTATCTTGATATATTGAGCTGCACTCTAGTATTCATATTACAAGTAAGTTAAGCTATGCTAACATTGGGTTTTCTAGATATCTCTGTGCAAAATATCGTAGAATATAGTGGAATATAGATCATAGCTAGAGAAGCAGACGGTGAGCTGTTGTCTCTATCTACCCCAATGGAAAACAGGCGTAAGCATATCTATGTAATGATCAAAGCAACAAAATCGGTAATTTCAACACATTTCTTACAAATCTTCTAACATTTCATTTCTAAAGAGCATTCATCGTTTCCACAAAGCAATTCACCTGTAAATCCTTACAAATCACGGCAGTGACTAGTGACGTGTGAGCCCGACATGTCGACACGCCGCAGAGCGTTTAATCGCATAAAGAGCTAATTGTCTGTACGGATTCCACAGGTAAACACTACACGCCACTACTCACTACGCAAATACGCAATGGAGGTATAAATGCGGGGCGCTTTGGAGGTGAAAATTAATCGGAATGTTTAACAGATACACAGTAATGGAAAACTATTGGTATCAATTAGCGTTGACCTGTATATTGCTATTTAAAGTAAGTAAGTTTAAATAGCAATAGCTTAAATTACTTTGAATATACTTTAAATACAAAATATATTTTATATTTAAATTCAAATAATTTAGGATATAAAACATAGCGCTATATAAACCCTAAAATACAGGTACCTTATAATCTTTCATCTACAATTTATATAAATATAATTATATCATTTATATTTTTTAAATTTCTACAGGCAGGTTTTTTTTATGAGTTTAACTATTACCAGTAAAATAACACCAGTTATCTTACAGTCAAGGCACGACTAATCTTCCAGTTACTTCTAATAATGTGAAGTAAATCAGACTAAAAAAAAATTACACTGTTACATCAATTTTTGTAGATCATCGTAGCAGATTCGTAGCTCTACGTACTACGCCACTCTACACGTGTGATTACGTTACATAATTAAGGATTACATCGCTACCGATTACTACCAACTGATTCTCATGACATGGCATTTCATTCGCTATCACAAGTTCGTATTTATTTAGATAATAGTGCGTTTCATTGTGCGAATTATTTAAACGAGTTTCAGACGTTACAGTTTATTTCTTTTAAAATAACCCTGTAATGTTCTCGTAGTAACAGTCAATGCGCAGTGTAATATGCACTAGATTTTTCTTTTGCTTTTGCTTCTTCCACATTGATGGCCTAGTTAGACCCGTGACGATAATTTACACCTACGTGAACCACAAAATCGCATACAAGCGATTGCGTGGGTCCCGGACACGAATCCGGAGTCAGGCAAATAGATATCAGATTTTTTCTGTTAAAAAATGTTCATTAACAGCATTGGATGTCTTGGGGATATCATCATAAACCTAGTATATGAAAATAAACTAATCCCCTAGCATATGAAATCAAAAATTCTCCACTTCGGAAATCAAACCTGGGACCTCATACATTAGAATGTGTGTATAAGTGCCAAATTAAACGAATATGTCCATTCGAACATTAAATATTTACAACCATCCACACGTCACTCTTTTATATCCAGATCAGTGTAAAATCACACCACACAGCGCAATAGTGTTATAAAATTATCATAGAACAATAAAATGCAGTTAAGTCAACACCGTATTTTACAACCATTCGGGGTATTTTTATGTCACAAGGGGAGAGTTTAACAAAATGAAAACACAAGAGGTCTTGCATGGTTCTCTATGAAAATCTGAATTATGTTTTATAGTGGACGTGAGGAGAATAAGGGCGATTTTAGTAAGGTGCCGGTTTGTTATGACGAATTCAGTTTTCGTAGAGAATTTTTGTTGCGAAGTTCGGTGTGAATTTGAATTCCAATACGCTTAATGATTATTATATTTGCTGTTAATATTTACATCAGCTTGTATTTCTGGAAAAGATATAAAAATGTACTAAATTAGTAGTAGAAAGTAATTTTTATTTTCTCCTGTATTATATTATGATCATAAATGAAAATAGATTAACCTAAAAACAAAAGTACACAAGCACAACCATAGACTTAAAAAGTAACTGCGGATTTAAATAGAAATTTAATTACTACTTGTTGATATTACTGACGAATAAGTTTTATTGCAGTATAGCCTTAGATGAATTAGTGTAGCATTTATTTCTCCACGCATATCATATGCAGAAATTGATATTGCCTGCATATAACACGAGTTTCAAGTTTTATCGACGTTCGCGCGAGTTTTTAATACTTCCTAAATATTTTCTTATTATTCTTTGGTGTTATGTAAGTCTACTAACCTTACATATGTAAATGTAGATCACATTTACGTATTTAATAGATTAAGATAGGAATTTTTTTATCAGTTCAGGCGAGATTCAAACCCGCAGTATTAAAATGAATGATGTGATTGAAACATCATTCATTGTTTTTGATAGTTCGTACGAGTGTCGGTAGATGGCGCCACCGTCGCCCCCAAGACGGATATATAGGAAAATTTGGATAGCTTCAGATTTGGTTCGATGGCTCAGTGGTCGCTCGATTTGAATAGTTAGCATACTAAATGCTTTAAAATATATTGAAATGCTGATGAATGCTGCAATTGAAATATTAAAATGCTTTAAGTATTTAAAATACTTTTAAATCATAAAGTAACCTTACGTCCACGATGAAATTAATGTACATATAACGAGCTGCATTGACACATCATGTGATTTAAAAACTTAAGTCTACTTAAGTGTAGGTTTCATCGGATATATGTACAAAATATGTACATATTATACTCTCTGATGAAATGGTGTATTAGCAGGACATAAACGCTTAACGCTTAAACAATTCATCAAATTAAAGTCCAATTAAAAAAAAAGACGGGTTGCACTCTGGGAGTGCCGGCAGAAGTGAAAAGATTTTCTTTTTTTCTTTCTTTGTTATATACATAGAAAAAGATAAAAAAGAACATACCATACCATACCTATAATATAGCGTTAATCATAGAACCTATCACTTATTTTCTGCTAATTTTCTGTCAAAAGGAATTAATAAATTATAAAAAGAAAAAATAATCACAAAAAATAATAAATTACAAAAAGAAAAAATTATCATAAAAAGTAATAAATTACAAAAAGAAAAAATAATCACCAAAAGTAATAAATTATAATAAGAAAAAACGATCACAAAAATCCCTGAACGCCAGGTGATTTGAACCCGATACTATCTGAAACTATAAGGACTTACAGTCGAAGTGCTTACCGTTTAGGCTACGACGATACTATTGTAACTTGCAAAATACATAGTCTGTACCTAATCTTGTATGACGTCAGTCGTCGGTTACGGTTCAAAGGTCAACTAATCCTGACGCTTCCTTAACATTTTACACCCATCCAACGCCGCTAAAGAAGTTTTCACTTCAAAATTAAACCCTTATCAATATGGAAATATAGATAAGTAAAAGACATCTATTAATAATTTCAGTCAGATCTCACTATTTCACACTTATCCCGAACTTACTTACAGTTCTATCGTCATTCGTCGTATATAGCCCGCACCACGCGTCGCGTCTCGTCGTCGGCATTCGGCAATTCTTTATTATTCATGGTCCGATCTTACTCGCGGAGTGTTTTATATGAGCGACGATCGAGTATCAATTTGTACCGAACGGGCCCCTATTAGCATTTCCCGTGTAGGCCTACATTGTTTCACTGCGGGGGTGGCATACGTGACGGTATTGTATTCTTTGTGATTTTTTATGAGACAGGTTTCAAAATAAAATATGCAACTCGTTTATCAATAAAACTACAATGTAAATTATTATCTATTCGGTGGTTTTTGGACTTATCCGGGATGGTTAGCCTATACTAAAGGAAGGGTATTAGTACCAAGCCTCGGCCGTTAATCAACAAATGTACCAGCTACCAAGTGACGTGATGATAAGCTTCGAAACTCTTTTTTTACCACTGAGGTGGCAGACAATAACACAAACCACCTGATGGAAAACGGTTACCGTCTGACGTGTGCAACACCAGGGGAGTCACACTCGTGCTGCCCTCTTGATGAAGCTACGCACACACGCACAGCATAATTAAGAAACTGAAGTGTATATAAATGAATTTCACTGTAAGCTCATATACATTTAACACGCAAAAAAATAGCACATTTTGAAATTTCTGTGCACGTATGAACCAAAAAAGTACTCTCTTAACAAACGCAAATCCACAGCACTCCCTCAGCTCATTTGAGTGTTGCAAAGCTAGGTAGCGTTTACTAACGTCTCGCCAACACAATACGTTTAGTACTGCGCTTATGAGTGTTCATTAAAGATACGATAAAGACGGCGGAGGCGACGCGGGCTAAATTGGCTGCTTCTGACTACACCACCGAGTGCCGCCGTCACTAAATGTAGTTATAAGTAAATGGATGCTATTGAAATAGATTTGCATATGGCAGGCGAAAATACATCGTATTTTGTGATAATTCAGAGAGTTTTAAATCAATGAAGCATAGTGGATGGAATGTTTTAAAGTATGTCATCTCTCTGAAGTTTCAGGTTTAATTCCCAGCTTCGATTCTCTATTTAAATTATAAAATAATACAAAACAATTTGCAATAGAATCTGTTAAAAATAATTGAATTCAATGTGAGACAATTATTTTATTTTGACTTTAACATAAACAATACATCTTAAATCTAGCATTAAAGATAAAAAATAGCAGTCAGCAGTTAACTAAGCTCTTTGATATCACTTATAATGTTACAAAAAAGAAATAATTGACTCTTGAAGTAGGGAATAATCTCCTTAGGACACAAATAAAGATTCTTACAAACATAGAAGACATAAAGACAAAGTACATATACATACTTATTCCTGATTTACAAAATACTTTGACGGTCTTTATCTTTTCACTCATGTTTCAGTACTATTATAATTATTAGTACATATACTGTTACAATACTTATTTATAATTTCAAAGTACAACAACAAATATGGACATATTAATTGGTTTATCACATTTGGTTAACCTCTTTTAGAAGACACATTATTGATTGATAATCTTATTAGTTCCAGTCCTAATTTGAAAATACCTAGTGACGACAAAACATCAGTAGTTCCATAGATTTGATAACCGAACAAATGATACTTAAGCCAAAAGTAACTGGTGCCACTACTTTCATTTCACGTTAAACGTTTTTAAGCTAAGTGTCATATTCATATCTGTAACAGAAAAGCGTATCTCTAAATTTCCGAACGCGCTATTGTGTCAGGAACTCACCAGCTCGCGAAACTGCGACACTAGTCTCCGATTTTCGCTTACCAAATGAACATTCATTTCAGTGCAGATGTACATAGTTCAACTAACAAGGGGCTGTTAATTTAAATTTAGTATCTTAGCTCGCGTAATGAACGGGAAGGTGATTGTTATAATGGGATTGTAGATTTCTACTTGCGAACACGCGACTTGCTCGCGAAACGTATTTTCTATGTAGGTATGTATGGGAAGGATGCTCTTGATGAGAACGAAATAATTAAGTTATGAGTGAGTAAACGTCAATAGTTTTGTTTTGTTTGTTGTGCTGGTGCATGTTTTGACTTAAAATTTGGGGAGGCCGGTTTGTAAATATTAGTACTTTAATTAAGTGTAATCAAGGAGTCTGATGTGTGTTGAGGATTTTTAATTTATAGTATTATAATTCTCAAAAAATAAGCCTTTGATAGAATAACCTCATTGCATTAGTGGTCACATTTCAATACAACAAATAATACATTTGTATACAAAAATGTAATAATTAACAAAATCGAACTCTTAAGCTTGTTTCCAACAGAATCAAATTAAAATGTTGAAGTTTATTGAAAAGTACAAATATCATTGTTACAATAAAAATTTATATAAATCACGTACAGTTGAAAACTATATAATATTTCAAATCTTAATATCTCTATATAATATTTCAAATCTAACTTTTCAAATCGATTAAAATAGGAAAAAGTGAATCGCCTAGGCGGAACTCGAACCCGCGATCTTTCCCTTACAGGGGGAATGCTCCGACCACTGAGCCACCGAGCTACGCCTGAAGCAATCCAAATTCTCCTATACAACCGTCTTGTTCGAGTCCCGCCTGAGCGATTCACTTTTTCCTATCTTAATCGATTTGAAAAGTTAGCATACTAATTGCTTCAAAATTTCATTCAATGTATATTGTTTATTTAAAAGAAAATCGAAATATAGAACCACTTACCCACTCAATCACAAACCTTAACCAAAAACGAGAGGTACTCACTACACCTGCGTATTAGCACAGCGTCTTTACGATGCGGTGGAAAATTTTTAATTACCAGTGTGTCTGAGCATCTGTCTGGAGCAGGATTGTAAGAAGGCGAGCACCAAGGAGGCAAGGCAGGTGACAACGCGACGCGTCGGGAGCGGTTAAGTGTGGCATTTTACCGCTTTTATGCATATTTGATGGCGCCGCCATAATCTCTGCCGAGGGGGAGCTTCACCTGTATTAGATATGAATTGCCTTTTGAGCATTATAAAAATTGTTTGTGGAGTGGCGAAGATGAGCACGCTACGTGAGGATGCGTAACATACTTGAGTTCATAAATGGCGATAATTTTAAGTTTGGTTATCCTTTGATAAATATATTATAGTGACTCGCCGATACTTTACACTGATTAGCTAGCTAGCTAATTTATAAAACTGCCACCTTCACAATTATATATTATTATAGATACAGTTATAATATTTATAGATAGGAACACGATATTATGGGGAAATATATACCTATAGCACCTTTTTCGTGGCTAACCTTTACTTAACATGTTATAATGGTGTACACAAGAAAAATGTGTTTGAATTTTTACCTTTTACAATATATAAAGGCCATAAAAATATGAAAAGAGTAATTTTCTATGTAACATCAACCTCATATATGTATGCTTCTTTCTTTGATGAGCACCTTTATAAGAATTATAATTGAAACCAACAAAATTATACTTTAAAACGGGCACAGCTTAAATAATCCATCGTTTAAAAGGCAAAGCCGATGAATTTGAAAATAATGACAGGCATTAGAGTCATGCTAAGAGGGCTGTATCAATTACTGGGCAAGGCAAACAGGGTATTACGCGCTCAATATTAAAATCAAATTTACGAACCGCCCTCGTCCGCTAGGAACATGGGATATGGTGACATGTGGAATGTGGCCATAAGTGTATAGACAGCAAAATAAAGTTTAATGAAAAGTCGTGTATTTTTATTAAGGTATTTTTTTCTACATGTCTGCACAACTATATCTGCATTTAAGTACACATTAGTGCAAAAAAAAGTTAACTTTTTATCGTTTTCATAAAGCCATCAAGGTGTCATAACTTTGTCACTTTTATTATTAAGGAGCTTATCAAAGTTAATTTACATAATTGAAATAATTTATATGTCTAGCCAGCCAAATTATTAGTCAATTCAAAAGGTCAACATAATCGATTAATATTAAAATAATAGCGAAACATATATTTTTTAAATGTAGGCTGTAGTTCCCAGAAAGGGCTCCCATGGGTTGCGAGAACGGGATCAAATCCCTTGCAGTTGGAGCCGAGGGTACCTACTACATAATAATCTTTTAAAATGTTAAAATTGTGAAAAAGTGTAACAGTTTTAATGTTGTCGGTACTAGTTAAAGTGTTTGTTGAGCAACATCAATTAAAGTCGCATTTTGATACGCCTCGGACACGTAATGTCGTCATTTCCATATAAGTACCTATCTGATACTAAAACAGGGATTATTTCACAATTTCACCCTTCCACAACCAAATGCTTAATAGTTATACAAACTAAACGTATAATTACGGGTGTTATTCATTATTTAATTCGAAATTCATTGCCTATCAGCACTTCATGTGATGTTTATTTGTGTTATATCGTTTGCTAGTCATCAATTTCTTTTCTTGTAGCCATAATGTCGTTTTGAAAAAAAAGCCTACATTATGGTGGCCTTCTTCAGTTTACCTTCAAAATCAAAGGAATCTATAATGATAGTTTCTAAAGTTTACACGAATATAATTCATTGATATAAAACCACTTTTTAACGGAGCTCAGTCAGCGTAAATATTAAAACCAACAATTCATCATAATTCGGGTACTTCGAGATAACTTGCACTTCAAAACTTCAAACTATATGACAACTAACTACTATAAAAACCGTGAACATGGCTGCTGAAAAGTAGCCGAAACGTCGGTCTAAAAATAAATAATAACAAATAAATCGCGATAGATTCCGTCAAAAGTGTCTTTTTTTTCAATGGATCTGTATTTTATAACTACCATGGTTGTAAATAATATATGTGCCTATGCCACAAAAAAGTTTGGAAGCCTAGGAATGCTTGTAACATACCTAAACCTTTAGACACGCGATCTTGGTAAAGACAGCATCAAACTGGTTTTTAGCATAACAAGTTCCTCTGTTAATATTAGTCACCTTACATTTATATTAATTACGTATTTTTGTTTGTTACAGCACGATGATGACCAGATAACGCACAAACTATTTAGACCCTCCACTTCGAAACTGTAAGTGACTGATTATTTTTTTTTCCAAATATAATACTGAGCTCAATGACTCTCATATCACATAGGACAGTCACAGACCAAATACTGATTTTGATATAAAATAACAAAAACAACAACAATAAGCGAGTCAAATTAATAATATACTTTCAGTATTAATTATGTTGTTTCATAAAATCAAGAAAGTAGGACCGAACAGGTCCAGAAAAATTACATCATCGTTCTCATTTTTCAGACTTTAAATACATATAATTATGGATCCGAAAAGTTTAATCTGGCAAACGAAAAGGTTAGCTATTCTAGTAATTATATTGTGATACCCTAAATAATAAAAAAGGATAGACCTTTACAGCATTACACACAGTATATATTTAATACAGCAAAATCACAGTCAACTAGTAACATTCATGCCAACATTTCATGTTATATGAACGCAACCGTACAGTCACAACCAAAACATAGCCATAAAGTTAAAACGCGATGCCCTGCAGCAACACCATAAACCGTGCAATTGTCGCGTACCATATTTCCTTAATTTACGTGTACATATTTATGCGTCGAACATAAATATGTGCGGGGGAGCGTGATCCTCCGTTCGCGGTAATTATTGCGTGACTTATTTGCGAACGAAGATAACACGTACTTCGCGACCAAATTATACAGAGCTATTCGCACTCCTATGAACTCTTCTCGAGACTCCGTTACAGTTTGAAGCGAGAGGGCTGCGGCCGATCTTAGTAGATTGGTGGTTACGACAACCGCTCCGAGGGCTGTGGCAGCTTTATCTCGCGTTTGACTCTTGATCGTGACTTTCCGACAGAGATTTCGGTAATTATACTGATTATGAATATACGTATCGGGTTGTTTTTCTCAGAGAAACATAAGGGTTGCAGAATATTAAAGCAATACATACCTATCTATTTTGCAACAGATTTTTATCCTGAATAGAAATATAAATACCGGTTCTTTCATGCAAAAATCAATCAATGTTCATATTTTATGCGTGTTTTATTTTAACCGTTGATCCATTACGATAAAACCTTATTATAATATATTGCTCGCACTTGCACCGAGAACAAAAAGGCATCGTACAATCATTCCGATGGCGCCTGTTAGTAAGTTTCTTCTGGCCATATTAGTAACAATTACACTCTTTTACATAAGTATACAATGTACAGAGTGGAATGTATATTTTTACACAAATAATTATTAAGCAAATGTACGGCCCAACCCACTCACCTGATGTTAAGCGGCTACCGTGGTCATAGACGTTACTTGCAGATGCTACCGCAGGGGAAAAGACTTCCTATCTTGCCCTCAGTAACTATCATAAATCCTCAAACAAGCCTTCGCGTAAATTGTATAAACTTTAGAAGTCAAATACTTAACGAACATATGGGAACTCTTCCTATGTCTCACAATACGTAGGTACTATAGGCACAGAGCACAACGCGGCCAAACAACAACAAAAGAACTGTCTACACTCCATCTTCGCCAGTTTCGCCACACAAATTAAACAATGATACTTATTTAACCTTGTTGCAAAGTTTGATCCAATAAAACAAAGTTTGGAACAAACGAATGCATTAAAGTCACCCGCAAACTGATCCAATCGTAATATCGCACTCCCAGACATCGAAAGTTAGTATGCATTGACTTTGAAAAGTCGTCCAAAACTAAGTTGGGTTATGTTTATGAAACTATTCGGATGCGGGTGTGTGCCGCCGATACACATGCAAGAACTCGCGCCCAACTCGAGGCATAGTTCGCTAAGTGGAACAGCTGTAAAACAAAGTAGCGAAGGGTCTAGGAACTTAGTGTGTACGTTGGCAACTATTTGGCGCTGCGAACACATGTCGCCGAGTACGCGGCGCGCGGCAGGCGCGGCCACGCTCCGCACTCGTCTTCCCATCTTCGGAACTTTGACAGTTTAATTCGTGGAGTAGGCGCGCGGCCGACGACCACCACCGATTTATAAATAAGTTAAACTAGATTTTAACTAAAGTATTGCGGTGGGATGATAACGAACTCGGCGCCTACGTTCCGCCCCGCGGCCCCCCGCACGAGCCCGCGTGCAGATAAACTTTTAAAATGACTTTGGAAGCTTTTGAGCTTTTAATCGGTAAAGTTGTACAGACAGACAGTTCGGGCACAATCCTTGAACCGCTTGCGCCGGCGACGGCGGCCGCAAAACTTTGTTTTACAGGACTACTTTTCTTCTTGTTTCAAGGTTGGACTCTTAAAACAAACTCCAGTTCGTCGGAGTTCGCGAACTCGGGCGCGAACAATTTACAAATTTCTCTCTTTCATAACAACTAACTGCCGCTCGGCGTGCCGGTGAAAGTTGTCCTGCGTAGATCTTAATCGCATTGTCTGTTGCGCTCGCGGCGCGAACAGCTGATTGTGACGACACAGTTTATCGAACTTTTGCTTTAATTCACGTAACCAACGTAACAAAACAACAAACTGCCGGCTATAAAAGTCAACAATACTACGCCTAGGGAAGTTGTATCTGCGTAGAGATACGAGATGAATGAAGTGCATTGAGAACGGGGGACGACGAATAACAAACAGGCGTTTTGGAATATGTCAAATCGATGATCAAATCGGACATTCGTGGTGATGCAAAAAGTCCGCAGATAGACAGCGAGCACCCTCCGACGCGTTTATTCAATTCGTTTAAGTGACATCGATAGCATCAGCTGTGGTCAAATAAACTCGTCTGCCAAATTTGACGCCGAGTCCCCCCGGCGTCGGCGTTCTTTTTTCAGTTCACGATTCACCTGCCCGGGGCCAAAAGTGGTCTCGCGTGAAATACACTGATTGGCATTTAATGTTGAACCGTCTGCCTTTTATTAGACCGGTGTCGAAACTCTTAAAAGCTTTTTATTCGGTAGGGTGTAGGTTTCTTTATATACGGTTGGTTATGTATCTTACGTGGCATGTTTTCTCGTGGGAATGGTAGGTAGGCAATGGCGAGATTGTTTTTTGCTTGTGAGCTCATAATACCACATTTTCATTACTGCTTATGTACTGTGGCATACGGGATCGTAACATAAGCTAAATGCAGTATCGGGTATTGCGCGTAAATTTTACGTAACTAGAAATAAATAGGTTGCGGGTGTGTGGGGCGGGGCGGCGTGGGCGGCGGCGTGCGCGCGCAACGGCCCCCTCCCCCCACCCCTCCCGTGAGCCCGGCCTGCGAGCGACCTCCGCATAGTCCGCGAATAGCGCCCCGCGAGCTACCCGTACCGTGGTGCAAGCTCCGACGTTCGCCGCCGCCTGCTACGGCCTACGGACAAACTTTTCCGAACGTAGACGTGCTACGGACTACGTATGCTACGTATTGCAACTTACTAGTGTTTTTTTTTTTGTGGAGTGGATTTTTTTATATTCCTAGTGATCTCGTGTACAATAAAATAATAAAACAAAATTAAAAACTTTAGTGCGCGATGAGGAATCGTCCCTCCGTGTTATAGCGATGTCGGCTCTAGTCCGACCCATGTGGTAAGTCGCCGCTCAATTACAAAATTTACATTTCTTATCAACTATTTTCTTTTAAGTGAATAGTTGGACGTACGTTTTTTCGCTTTCGACTTCGTCATTAGTGTTTTGCGTGTTTGAAAATGTATGCGGTATTGTTATTTCAGCGGTGCATTCGTCGGTGAACTTGAAGAAGTGTTCAAGAAACTTAAAAAATGTTTAAAAATAACGTTTACGCACAAATCCCACGCTCGTAAAACCATTTCACTAAATGCTTTCATAATGTGTCTTGTTCTAAATATTAATACGATAATATTTAGTTTGTGTGTTTGAGGATAATCGGATGCTTGAATGTGTGTTCTGAGGTTGATTATTCCTCCCTCGTTTGGCATATCTGCGGTAATGGAATCACCTCAATGTGATGAGCGAGTAGGCAAATAACCGCGACATTAGGTCGGAGACGGAATACGTAATCGCGCGACGCTAAATACATTAACAACCCTTAGATACATGCACAAGTCACTGTGCGAAGTAATCACAGATTATGATTTGATTACCGAAATCTCATTTACAAATAACTTCAGAATTTTGATTGAGGCAATTTCTGCAACTAGAACTGGTTACTACACATTATGTTATTATATATAAAAGACAGTAACTTTGTTTACAGTGTTTGTCATTTGAAACTCATCAACAATCAGTAATATATAAATTATAAAACCATCAAAGCAATAAATGTACAATCACATTCTATTTTTTACTAACGTTTAAATTAAACTTTCGGGTTCTATGAAATACAATAATGTTATCGTGAAAACTGACAGTTAACATAATTGTATTTCATTTTTTGTAAATTTACATAAATAAATTTACTGAAATATGAAATAATACAATTATTATTAATAATGTATGAATACAATTATTATTAAAAATTAATAATAATACAAATATAAATATAATAAGCTGTTTACAACTTATTCATTGCCATATTATACAATTATACACATTTTATTTTTTACTTTTTTAGACAGTTAAGTCTCAAGACCATAACTTCATAAAACTTTTGTCACAATTGTATGACCAGTATAGAATCGAATACGGGTTGCCAAAGACTTTTAAAAAAATGTTAACATAAATATCTATACAAATTGACCACATGCACCATAGAACAATGTCCAGTAAGTAATACACTGCCTTATAATATTTTTATTTGGAGGCTTCCCTGATGTGAAAAGGAAATATCAAAGATTTATCGCAAACGAATAAATGGCAAAACCATATTTACTTTTATTTCGTGTGACATAGGTAGTATATACAAAGGTGTTCCTAAAAATATGGTGTTTTTAGGAACACCTTATTTTTAAGAACACCTTTAGCAAAAAAGTTCATGAAATATGATCATGATGATTAATAAATAATATAAATATATAATAATATAAATATTTATCAAAAGGTTTCATTTTATAATAGTTTTATTAAAAAATGAAGTATGAAAATTCATAGTTAAATTTGTTACATATTTTAAATAGGTAATAAATAATTAATTACTAATTTACCTATGTCTTTATCACTATCACATTTCAAAAACACACCGATTTGTATAAATATGATAAATGATAAAAAAAATTAAACCCAAAATATGTTACCTAGAGCACCATGCATAATATAGTTAACTGGACTGATCTTGCTTAAGATCTTACCGTATTTAACGAATATAAATATAAAATAGTAATTTAGGTGAACAAAATACAACACGTTCTTTTATAAGTAAATTACCTTTAAACTCAATCATAAACCAAAAACGATAGCAATCAAAACTGTCTAAAATATGTTGTCATTAATAAAACCAAAATCATTTCATTTTAATTCGTTGACATGATTACAAAAACGCAAACCAGCAAGTCTGTAAACGTCAACGGCATAATAACTCGCATTAAAAACGTTAACCGTACCGTGTAATTAACGTAAACGTTTAATTCAGGCGAGGTGAGGCCGGTTTCACGTGTAGCGCCTCCGCCCGCCCATCTGATAACAGCTAAATTGTTTCCACTCTGCCTATCTGATAGGTCGGAAATGTGCCGCATTTTACCGTGTATTTTATTAAACAGGATTTATTCTGTATATGAGTAACATTCTGTTTTTAGGTATTGAGTATTTAGGAGTTGACAGAAATTAGGTTCAATTAGTCCTTTTTAAAGGAAGATACAACAGGATTTTTAAGACAATATTATCAAAAAGAAATCCGGAGTCGCCTGAGTCTGTTGGGTTTAATACTTAAACGTTAACTGACAGTTATAGTGTTTCATATTTTTTGGAAATAACTTTATTCACTTATATAATAAATTTTAAATGTTATTCTATGTATGTACTAAAATTATATTAAAATATACTATAAATGAAAATATTCTATTGAATATAATTGTAAGCTGAACTAATAAATTATTTTTTAAATATTTCTTTTGAAAGTATACTTTTTAGAAAATAACATTTCATAATTCATGATGGTACGCGCGAGTTTGAAAAGGATGGACTGTAGTTGCAAATAGAGCTTTCTTAACATTGTCCAAACATTTTTCTCGTTGCTTTGTCTTCAAAAACTATAATTTAGCTACTACGTTTCATATGCCAACAATTTTTTACTTTTAAAGTTGAAAGGGTGAATACTTTATTCTAGCTATTAGTAAAGTCACATAACATAAAAATATTTTATTCCTATAGAACTTTAAGTTTTAATCATCACAAAACAACAATAAAAAAGCATACCAGCATATAAAATAATAGCACATTAACGATAGAAATATTCAACAAATATTTCAAAACCGATAAGCTAGAAAATTGTTAAGGTTATAAAATATTTTAAAATATTTGTACTAAACAATTCGGAAATCGCCCCTGAATGCAACACATCTCGAACGTGTTCGGGAGGGTCCCATTCTTCGTATCATAACCCTCCGAAAGCAAACCCTTAACATAGGGCTGCTACACGCACAGATATTTAGTTATTGTATCTATTTACCAGCTGACGTTGCTGACTCATGGAATTTAGCAGTAATTACTTCTTGCTTATTTCAGTTATTGCAAATATTTTAGATTTAAATCATGGATATTGGTTTTAAAAAAACCGGACTTCCACGTCCCCTGAGAAATAGTTTAGCTGATAAAGAGTATTTGGAATTATAGCATTTATTTTCTAAGAAAGCGTGTACTTATAATAAATACACGTGAGGGTGGTCGCATGCACGAGGGCTCGGTACACCACGCGATAACCCTCGGCACGGTTGAGCTCTTGACACAGGGTTGACACGACCGACTGGTGTAAAAGTAATGATTTTTTGAGTGATTTAGGAAGGATTCATGATTTTTTACAAAAAAAATGTTTCTGAAAGTTTATACTTACCAAAAGACAAGTAGCGATAGTGACAAAAAAGCAGCCTTTTATTGTAAAAAAATGACAATTTTATTTCAGATTGATAAAGAGAAATATAACAAAGATACAATTGACATAATATATACATCAAGTTCTATTTTTTACGTATCCGGGAATTATCATATGAGTTACTTTTGTATATTAAGTTGTAAATGGGAGATTTTTTTAAATTAAAAGAATTCATGTTACGCTAAGCATACATAGATAACAGTATTTGTATTTTTAAAACGAGTTAGTCGTTTACCACAAGAACGTTAAGATATTAAAAACAGCATTTCAATCACATATTCATTTTCTTTCTTAACTTCAACATTATTTCAATCACATACTTTAATTTTAAAACAATGATTTTTACTTTTTATTATAGTTAGAAACTATTTACTTACATGTCTCTTATACTTAAATAAACTTATAAATCGTACTTAATGATTTATAAATATTTCCTATTTCTTCATTAATATACATAAATTAATTAATTTCATTGTTTTTTTTTTCACCGTAGTGATTGTCAACCCTATTCCTCAACTGGTCGGGACTAGGGAGCGCGAGGCTGCCAGTTACTATGCACCGCGCAGTGCTATTACCCCACTTATTTAGTCACTTTAACTATCACGTTATTGATTTTTGCACTCATATGTTCTGCATCGCACTCCTTTTGTTTGAGCGCAATCGATAAACAAGAGATGCAATTTCGGATTGTCACACGTTGCTATTACTTGTATTTTTATTTTATTTAATGCTAACACCTAATTACAGAAGTGCTTTCTTTTTATTTCTTTTTTGAGAATTACGAGAACGTCTTCGATGCATATAGTTTAACGCGGTGGCTTTCAAAAATGGCGCAAGCACTAAATATAACAAAATATAGCTACTTACTAATAATATGTCAATATTATTAATTTATATAAATAATATTATTCATTGTATGCATGCATTATATTATTCGCTGATTGGTGCATAAATGATGACGAAAATCATCATTTTATTGTCGCCATTTTAGAGCCCAACAACGCATCTACATTTTATAATCCATCATTGGTTTAAATCGAGCATTTAGCAGATTTTCGTAAATAATTTTCTTAACATATAACTAGTCATTGTCTACGACGACGTCATTCGCTGATATAATCTTTAATAACATAGGTGTTCCTAAGTTAAATGGCAAATCTAACACTAAGTTTTCTTTAAATTATTTCAAAGAATTTAAATGTCATGAGTCTTCGTACCTACAACAATTCCACAATACTTTAACAATTACAACATTTCGGTAGGCACAGTAGTTAAAAAACCTTTACGAACATTTATTTACAGATTAATTCACCTATTCTGTTAAAGTAAAACTTGTTATAGTATTTTTTTAGAATAGGTAAAGCCGAAGCAACAATTTTGATGTTTAGGGGCCATAAATACAATAATGAACAAATCATAACTAAAAATAAATAAAATGCGTCTTAAAATTCCTCTGCATCGCATGCCTCTTGTGGTAGGGTTCCCAGAACGCTGGCAGCATTCCCACTTTGTATGTCTTTTATAATCTCCGATGAGACTGAAGTATTAACGCGGCTTGAAAGTGCCACCTGGTAGCCAGCCGTTACAGGTATATGCGTAGGAGCAATGGTGTTGACGCATGTTGCGTGCCACACCTGAGTACTATCCATTTTCCATGCCTTTAATGACGCACCGTTTGGTTCAAGCACAGCTTGCACACTGGCGGTGACAAGAGCACGTCGGATTATTTCGTTGAGGCTGGTATGCCGTGGGATTCACCCAGCGCTCCTGCAGCACGAAAGTCTGTCAACGACTTCGCTACAACAGCAAACACACGGTGCACCTAACCGTAGGCACGTTGCGATGCGAAAGGTCATCTAACATATTCCCAGCGTTAGACGACGGAAGAGCTTCTAGCCAAAGACCCGATTCCCATACTCCAACCGCCAGTAAACGAGCATGCTCAGCAGCATTAGAACATGCATTTAATAAATTTTGTCTTACTAAGCTGCAGAACGGCCCGTCCGACAGATGCTGTAAGAAAAGTTTCCTTATGATATTGGTCTTTGGACATGCAATTTTCCAAGCGTTCATTCTATAATAAAACTATCTTTAATGAATTTTATCGCGATTTATCCTATGGTGGGAACTGTTTCCAACATAGAAAAATTGCAAGTAATAATACATACAACTAGCAGTTCTGTGAACAGTAGACCTCGCAACCACACTTTAACATCAAAAAAATCTTTGAAAAAGAACGATATGTATCTTCTTATTTTAAACAGTTCAGTATGTTTCAACAAAAAATAATGATGATCGGTTCCTAAAAGCAACGCAACGATCAACTTCCTTTCCCCTCCTTCCCTCATCCGTTTTATATAACGAAGTTACCCTTACCGATGTATGATTATTTATCACAACAACCTGTGCAGAATCACGTCCTTCATGTTTCCGCCAATAAATAATGCGTCAGCAAATTATACCCCTTTTTTCCCTCATTGACAAAAGTTGAGTTTTAAATCAAAGAACGTGTGTGCCAAATTTCGTGAAAATCGGTTAAAAGTGTACCCTCTACACCAGAACTGACAAATAGACATAGAAACGGACAAGAACAAAATTGGCCACCTTGTCGAAACGGAGACTGATAGCTTTTAAATTACTTATTGATTTGTGATTTAGGATGCACTCAATATAATTACATAAATTACTGTAATATTATATTTTAGAAAGCATTTTCTCAGTCATTTGTTTCATTTACGTCAAAATGTTTACAAAATATTTGTGCAACACCAACTAGGTGTAATAATATAAAATTATTTCTCACAATATGCCTTAACAACAAAATTAGCGGTCATTTCATTCAGTTTACGTCAGATGTGGTTGCGGTGTCAAAGCGTTTACCGTATGATTTCTACCGTTTACTGCTCTATTAGGTAAACCAACAAAGCCAACAGAGGACCCTTTTTAAACGAGAGCTAGAACAGGTTTCGCTACAAATTCAAATACGTTGTGTCCTCTGCTGCGATACATCTCTTCAAATATATTCACTGCCTGAAATATAAGGTTATATTTCCTGTACCCATCGAGAGTCCATTCTATTTACTTAAAAAGACTCGAGCTATTGAGCTATAAAACTTATTATTTTGACTTTGATAATTTTTGATAGGCTAAAGATGGAAATAGAAATTCTAGGCGGAAACTGTTGTTGTTTATACTATTGATCAATGGCATTTCGTGAAACTTGCTACATATATAAAATAGACTTGTAATTTTAAATATTATTTTATTTCGCAACGTGACCGATTTCGCCTCATGGCATTCTGAACGTAGCATGCTCATCAATATTCAAAAAGTACTTATGCATCTCTGAAAATCGTTAAAGATTCTTTATCACGAAAAATGAAGAACCGTACATCTGACACAACTCATTTTATACACTTGCCTGAGATTTTTATTTATCTCTGTGCTGCTACCGAATAATATTAATAATAATAAAATTTCAAAAACATTTGATCGACCGTAATCGATTTTTGAAACATTAATTTTTGAACTTTCAGCGATGATATAAAGTTTTCTATAGTTAACATTTAATGCAAATTTGTTCACGTGATGTTTTTCTTCAATAACTTATCATCTTCATAGTGACTTCCTAGTTGCGTTCAAAGTTCGACTGGCGTAGATCGGGGAAGGGAGATCAGACGATCGTTACGCCCGGAAAACCTGACATTCCAATCAAAACCAATGAGTGGGCCTGTGACTCCAAAGTACAAAAAACTAAGAAATCGCCATGACGATGACAATAACGTTTTGAACAGATAATTAGAATATCTTACTAATTATACTACCATTCGCAGTAGTCATCCTCTAGTGATTCTATTTTTATCTCTCTAAACTTAAGAGCTGAGTAGTAAACAGTGCGGGAGTAATCGCCACTCTTCTCTCTCTTCCGCCAATCCTCCCGATACGACATGAATTGTATCGTTGCCTTTATCTGTACCACAAACGTCCTTTTACTCTACCTCTTTTACCTTCTTTACATTTCCTTCTATGATATTAAAAAAAGGTATTTTTAAATCTAAAAATGAATCGCTGAATGTGTTTCTAGACGCAAATCTTAAGAACAGCTGAACCGACTTCCCTAATTCTTTTTTTAGGATATTTCTTGTAGTACTAAGATGGTTCTTTAAAGTCAATTTGAACTTTAATACCCTATCATAAAGTTCAATTGTTAGTGTAGAGGTTCCGGGAAGGCAAAACAATTGAGTGACGCATAATGATTTTGTTGTTACTGCGTTGTTGACGTATCCCACGAGCGAGGCTGAGGCGGGACAGCTAGTGCTTAATAAAATAATAAGTTTCTGTCTTCAATCCTTCCAATTTTTCAAACGTTCTTTTTATCGAGTATTTCAATAAGCGGAAAGACGTTTATTTTATTGTAGGTAAGTTCTAAATCCACAAATTCATATTCATAAGAATATAGTCTGTAGATTTAAGACTGTAAGAGTAAAAAGTCAAATCTTGTACTTTACCTAAATCTCTCTACCTCTCTTAGAATCCCGTCGTCCACGATCCCATGTCACTAGACATGTATTGTGTGTTCACTAGAACACATATTACTTTCACACATTATTTCACATTTATTTTTATCGTCATACTATGGTTGAAATAATTTAATAGGTACATTTTGACAGATGCCCTAAGTCATAGAAGGTAGTTTGGCACGATTGGAATGTGACCTATTAAACCTATTATAATTAAAGTTTTATAATTTATAAATACGCGATAACTAATGCCAGTACGTTTAAAAAATATAGTGTGATATATTTCAGTTTAAATTTTCATGTTTAAATTTAAATTTAGAGTAAAATAATGTAAACTATGGCGTGGTTCTTTATTTCTGGGAGGCCTCGTAAGGCAGCAACGTTTTATGGTATTCGTTTTTAATTTTAGTGTAGTTGCTATACCGTCTTAAGTTGTAACATTTTAATCGTAAGAAGTATATCTATTTTCGTTACTTTTCGTTACATTTTATTAAAATATATAAGTAACAAAGACAATAAAACAGTATTACCACACTACTGAACTGAAAATATTATAATATTGAGCTTTGAGTGGTAGTTGTTCAATCAAAAGTAAACTTTTTTGTTGTAATGAAAAGGAAATTCGTGGTCGCTGTTATCCCCGGCGATACCTCTACCGTTTAGACGACTTCTCACACAATACAGTTGTTATCACCGGTGATAGAGCTAGTGAATTGCAAAATAATGACCAAATGCAATACTGTGTCACATTTAAGTTATTGAAGATATATTGTTGACCTTACATTTACTTTGTTAAGGAAATAAGCACTAAGTTGTTTTTCAAAAATGTGTCGTCCTGTAATCTTCTAGTTTCCATGGTCAAAACTTTTTTATTACAATCTCGCATATTGTAAAAATCATTTTTTGTACTTTGTTTGATATTTCCTCTCGGTAAAATCCCTTGAAAGCTTATTCGAGAAATATGTTTCTCCTTTTCTACGATTGTCTAAACAAAGCTCACATACGAGGCAGTGCCTTTCTTGAATTCGCTATGGATTACTGATTCTTTCGTGATAGAAATGCTCATTAAAAAGGTAAAAATACCTAAATACAATTTTTGAAAAAATATTGTATAAGTATAAATGCAAAAGACCTCTCGCTGTTGTAATATGTTTCAAGCCGAGTGTTTTTTTTTTTGCAAGGGTTTACGAATTTTAGGAGCTTTGTGGTAGCGATGGACGATGTCACTGTTTTTTAACTATTACATTACTGAAATGAATTTTTCAAAACATTAACGGAAGTATTTTACGTATAAATTTGTGAAAATGTAAAATGGATTAGTTTTTATCATCGTTTTCAACAGTGTATGTTTATTGCGTATTTTGTTTATTTGCGTGTATTACGTCATGGTAGCACAGGTATATCTTATACGGGTTTAAAAATAATCTTCAGTTTTTTGTGAACAAAAAACTCATCAATGCCAGCCCATAATGGTAGATTTATACATGAAATGAAGAAAATTATTACAAAAATACGTTTCAGACATTTTACTTCAACATTCTTACCCGAAGTAAATTAGGTTTATTACTTCCTAAACCTCTTCCAAATGTTTAGATAACGCTTGTGTGTTAGATTAATTGTTTGAAAAAATTGATAGGTGCTGTTAATGGACATGGCTAGGTGCTATTCGCTCAGGTGCTATTCGGCTGGGTGCTCTAAGTGGACTACACCTACAAGACGTACATAATACTCACCTTGTTCTCCTTCTGTCGTGTCAACGGCAAATCATTTTTCAAATTTGGTTTGCCAATATACATAATATTGATGCTGTGACCTCTGTTATCTAGCGGTTGCGTTCAACTGCTGGATCGGAGCAGTCGCTGGTTCAGTTCTCGATCAGTGCCAATATGCATGTATTAATATATTGACATATTCGGATTAGTCTAAGTGTTTCTATGCAAAATAATTATGTATGCATTTACAAAAGAAAAAGTATATGAATAAACATATCCGCATTTTAGAGCCCATAACGCAAGCTAGTTACGCTACTCCCACTGTGAGTCTAGATAGCGTTATGTAAAATGTCCTAGAATACTTATTTTTTATATTTATGTCATGCACATATGTGAAAGGGGGATATCCCCCTTTCAATATTTTATACCCAGAACCTACCTTAACTTCTTGGCAACCATATTCTAATGACTTAACATCACAAACAGCAAAATTATGATGCTACTAAAATAAACATTTTCTGTCTTCGACACTAAATATATTGTTAAACTCTGGCAAGATGGATTTCTTATATGACCGCCACGTGCCTGAAAAACCGAAATAGACGGCTAAAAGCATTGTTATTAAAAGTGTAGAGTGATGGGTCCAATGATAGCCGATCACAAGACACGGAGCGGATTCCTTTATATATGTGCCCTTAAAAAGAACAGTTCCAAATATCTATAATAACCAACCCTTTCGTATCACACAACATCATAATAGATGATTAATGTGTGCTAAAGAACTTCGCTACTCAAAGCCTAGACGGATTAGCATTCTTTAGCCGCCCTATATGATGTCTTCAGAAAAAACAAAATCGTAATAAAACCTATGACCTATGCTTTGCAATTTTTTTACTTAAGTACATACTTAATACCGCGGCCATAATACCCTCGTGTTGTGTTCCCGGCGGTGAGTAGGGCAGGCAGAGTTCACGGGAGAGTTTTTGTGCTGTCAGTGGGAAGACCAAAGGCTTGTCCTGCTTTATCTTCTACACTGACAGCACAGAAACTCACATGGTCATTCTAACAGGGTCGGCAGCGCGAGTGTGATGTCCCTGGTGTTGCACGCGTCCATAGGCCACGGTAACCACATTCCATTAGTTTTGCCGTATGCTTGTCTGCCATCTAAGTGGTACCTATATAAAAAAGTTGCTAATAAAAAAAGAAGGTTAATTGTAATTTAAACAGGCTTTTTATATGTATGCAAATGTGAATGAAATTGTGCTTTTGTGTATGTTTTATTATCTGACTGCACTAAGCCTAGACCTCGTCGGTCTTATGAGAAACCAGCCTCTGAATCAAAGTCAATTTCTGAGCAAATTCTTTTTCTATTTCGTTTTTGTATAGAAGGTATATAGCATAGTTAGACATAATTTGTTATTATCAAATTAAAAGGTTACTTGTTATAATAAAAAAGGATAATCTAATTAAAAAAAATCAAAGTCATCGAGTAAGGACAACTAAGGATAAAAAATTATTCGTAAAGTGCCCAATATAATTATATTATGCTTTAACATGACATTCAAAGAACAGTTAGTTAGAGGCTCGTGCTCGAAGGCGACGAGGGACTTTGCCTCTCTTTGTATGTTCTACCGCCTATACAATGGAGATGAATTGTTTGACATGATGCCCACAGCAACATTCTATCATTGCACTACTCGCCATAGGCAGGAAATTCATCTTTACACATTGCGACCAGGAACGGTGCGCACCGTACGGTTTGAAAGGGACTTCATCCCACGAACGCTCAGGTTGTGCTGTGGTTTTCCCAAGCGACTACAATATGGGGTTTTTCAAGAAGGACATTAGAAGGTTTGTACCGTGCCGACTAACGCCTTCTTTTGAAACGATTCTGTGTATGGTGGACTGAGCACATCACTAAATGACTCGCGTGACGTCATCGCTTGTAGGGAGATAACCCACGTACCCGTAATTTGGACCCTATTACAAAAACACTCGTACGAACCTAATTTTAAAATCCTAAAAATGAGGTCCAAAGTATAAAGTCGTACAAGTACGAACCCAAAAAGAACGAGCTCGGTATTCATATTATAAACTCACAATATGTAAACCTCGCTCTGCTCTTGCTCTAGCTTTTATTTATAATTATATCATCTCAAAAGGATATTAGTACGAATGTATAGTTTTAAAAATAATAATTAAACTTCTATAAATAACTAGCTGTTGCCCGCGGCTCCGCCTACGTGGATGTCGGTTATCGCTGTATGCATGCAAAGTCTCAGCGCGGTCGGTTTGAAATTGACAAAGTTTCATACAAACTTTCATCCCCTATTTTATCCCCTTGGGGGTAGAATTAATCAAAATCCTTTCTTAGCGGATGCTTACGTCGTAACATCTACCTGAATGCCTAATTTCAGCCCGATCCGTCAAGTGGTTTGGGCTGTGCGTTGATAGATCACTATGTCAGTCAGACACCTTTGAGTTATATTTATTTAGATAAAAGACCATTTGCTGAAATGTATATTATGTTAATTTTACTAACTAATATTATCTGCCTGTACAGTCAGCATCAGATTGATCTTAACAAACAAAGTACTCATAATGACGTTAATGCCTTGGATTTCCCCCCTTCCAGTTGACTGATTACTGTGATATTTTACATATTTAGTTCGGACAATAATGCAATTTGAAACAATAAAAGAGTTGAAATAAAACCAATATTTAACGGATTCTATGAATAGAATCCTGTAGATAGAATCCGTTAAAAAGTGATTTTATTTCAATGAGTGATATCTTTAGAAAAAATCTACATCTACACTACTATTATAAAAAAGGGAAAGATTTGTATTATTGTGAACTATAAAATAAAACCTCATAAACTACTGTGCCGATTTCAAAAATTCTTTCACTAAAGAAAAGAAAGCAACATTTACCCTGAGTAACATAGCCACATAGGGAACGCTTTTACCACCCGTGCAAAGCCGGGGCGGATTCCTAGTCATCAATAAAAGAATGTTTGATTTGCTCTTAACACCTTAGTATAAGATTATTTTGAAACTATGTAGTTAAAATCGTTTCGTCGCTAACTGTACCATTGAGGGTTATCTTGATACATATCTGATACATCATATTGTCCCATCCTAAGGTAATACATATTTGTTACTGGCTACTAGCAATTCGTTCATCATCTAATCACTTATGTTAAGAGGTAGGTAAATTTCGTGAAGCTCATAAACTCTACTTCCTAATCATATCGTATCATCAAGGGAGTAATCTCTGAACTTTTCTGTATAAGTAGATTCAGAGATTACCCGCTACTGATGTTAAAAATTCTTTTACTATTACAAAGCCACCTGCCTGATTTCTGATTGTCGTAAGTTATTATGTCATCACGCTAGTATCCATGAAGCAGTTTTCATGATTTTCAACGAATCCCGTAGATAGTTAGTTATTCATTATTTGAAAACTATTAAATTAGGCCCCGGAAAGGGGTGTCTTATAAGTTAGGATCAAAGTCATAGCTACAGGCAACAGCTATTTACCTCAAATAATATATTTCTTAAACAACGATAACGTATTCTTTAAAAACCTTAAAGTTAAAGTAAGTCAACTAGAAACAAGAAGGAAATATCGTTGTTCTTGCAAACAAAATAGGGTTTATAATCGTTCCAAGTCAAACTTAAATTTACCAGCAGATAAGGTCCGGTTATCAGTCAGCCTCAGTTGTTATTCGCTATAAATTTCAAGCCGAATTCGGCTAAGCTATTTCAACGGGAAGTCAATTCGGGACTGAAGCCAAATCGGGAGAGTATTTATCTTTCCCGAGGAGTCGATTTAAAAGCAAAATCACGCAAGCACATGACGCCATTATCGCTGGCGCCCGATCCACAGGCCGCGGCAAGTCTATGAATCTAATCCAGGGGATTTACCCGCTGATTTACAGCTGAGCGAGGCCCGAGGAGGGCGCGACTGCTCGAAAGAAAAGTGATAATGTCTTAATCCTACCACACTCGAGTTTGCCAATTCCCCCCCCCCCCCCCCTACAATTTTATGGTCGCCCGCACAGACGGCACGTTTTGATTTATGATTTCAATAATTAAGAATTCTAAGGTGCAATTTGAATTTGGAAGCCGCCAAGTCAGAGGGGCCCGCGGGAGGCCGACGCGTGTTTGTTATTGCTCCAGGGCGGAAAAGGGTCTCAAGACGTACCGCTTACCTCACGTTTTCTAAGGAATTATAATGGAGTTTCAAGGAATTATGAGAAATTATGAAAATGAGATTTCAACAATAGAGATTTTCTATGAGGGCGTGAGTTTTTAAGGACGTATAGTGTACGAACGGTAAAAGAAATAGCCTTTCCAAGTTGAAACTATCTTAATTATGTCTAGAAAGAAATCGGTTTTCAATAGAATCTGTTTCATAATCCTCAGAATGTTATTTAAAGATGTATTATATCCTTACATTTTATTTGCTGTATTTTTGAGTACTCAACAGTTCCCCAACCAAACAATCTGACAACATAAAAGATTTATTCCCCATTTATTATTTCAACATATTAGGTGAATTCCTTTTTATTCTGGTCCACAGGCGTGCACAACTGAATCGCCTGATTGGATAACAATTATCTACTAGTTTCAATTCAATTGAACTAAAGTCACACGAAAGTGTGAGGAAAGTCAGATCTGTGTAGAACAGTATCAATACACCACGTAAACCAGTCACGTCTCATCTTGGCATCTTCCCTAATCCTGACGCGCTCGGCGCCGCACATTCGCGCCGCGGCCTCCTTTATATCGCGCCCTAATCTCCAGGCATTACAATTAACGCGGCCCCGAGATAACCCGCCACTCGCCACCCGCTGATAAAGGTCCGCACGAGCACTAGTTTAAACCGGTTAAGCATCCACCGCCCTCAGGGTTTATCTAATTACCCTACGCCAACATACGTACGTTACTTTGAACGCGAAAATGTACGTTTCGGTCCAATCCCGACGGATGAAAACGTTTCACGTTTACGTAATTTTGGTTTACAGCGGTACTGACTTGGGGGTGCGTCACGTACGTAAATGTTTGCCGGGCGTCGTACTATCGGTATTTTGGCCTTCCGGTGGGCTCCCTTGAAGGTACCGCCGTCAAGGACCATCGATTACTATCTCAAGTTGAGTCGGGCGCATATTGCACAACTTTGAGAGAATATCGCCGATCAATAAATCAGACCCGATTGCTTTATGGAGTTATGGCTCCAACTTTGTTGTAGGGCTCGGAAAACACGATAATATTGAAGACGATATTGTCTGTTGAACTCTAGCATAGTATTGGATTCGATATGGACGCGAAGTAAATTGTACACCAACGTCATGCTATCTAATAAAATTCTGTTTCTTTAAAGTTTGCCGGTGTGTTTTACGTGTATGTGTGTGTGTGTGTGTGTGTGTGTGCGTGTGTGCGTGTGTGCATTGCTTATGATATTTCACAGAATGGCCTAGTTTGAATGCGAGGAATATAACAATAATAGGTACAAATAACATATGGTTGCTAAAATTCTTCAATGAACTGCTTTGAATACTTTTATGGAAAAATACAATGATTTTACACAATTACCACTGTATTCTTTGTATTCTTATATGAATATAGCTATCCCATACAAAAAACTTTTTAGATATTACCTACTTTGTTATGTATACAACCTCTAAATAAGAAAAACATCGGGAATACCATAAAGTAATGACATAAAAGTTTACAGTAAAATAGTCACAATGACATGCTCACTTCAAAAACTTTTCTGGAAAGTTTTTACATAGTTTAATTGTATAAACAAAAGTTTAAAAACGAGAAATTCCTAAGATAAAACCTAATTTATTGATTCCGTCATGCGTGGTGCGGCACTACTAGGATTGGTCGGTAATAGTTCTATTATCTTTAAAATAATATCAGGTTGTCAAAACATCGGGTATCACAAGCAACGCTAACTTGAATAAATCAATATAATATATTTAATTTGGCTTACTAATATTCAAAATTCAACCCTGGTGACGTACGAGTACCGACGGCGGTATCTGCTACTTGATCATACACACGACATTCAACGATATCAAAATTATTATTTGGTCTGGAAGCCCTTGAGTGAAATGGTTTTTACGTGGGAACGATTTTTGTGCAAATAATTTTAACACCAAAGTGCTTCTAATGTGATACGTCGATTGGAAACGCCGAGAATCATTTCCGCGTAAAAATATTCTGATTGTGGATGGAAAATCGAATCGCAAGTACAATATTACTTATTTATGTTATTTGGTGTCTTTGTTTTGTCTATTTCAAGCAGGTACGGCGATATATCTGACTGTGGCGTTTGTTTCAGGACGGCGCCATTGACCGTGCAGTCCTCCTTGTCACAAATTAATAAGAGAAGACTAGAGTTCGGAGTGGATGTAGAAACATTTCGGAGTAACGATAGACGCTTAGAGCGAATTAGTAGTGAGGGTTCCATGGAGGAAGAGGAGATAGTTGGCAAGAGAAGAAGACGACTCCTCGATGATGAGAGAAGAGACGAGCTGGACATTCGACGTCGACCGCTCCCCATGCACAGACCACAAGCCGCGAGGCAACTGGACGAAGACGACGAGAATCTCCTCCGCGAAACGCAGGCTGCTTTAAAAACGCTATCTGGTAACTGGGCTCGAGAACCATTGTCGCACAACTCAGACGCACACGATGAACCTAATGGCTTCGAACATCTGTTTGAAGAGAAAAGGTCAGAAAAAATGCTCCAGTCTTCCCCTTCGCCGTCATCTGAAAGCGCTGTTTCTCAAAAAAGTTATAACACTCATCATCGCGATGAACTCAGCATAAACGGTGTTTCCAATGAATTTGAAGCTAAAAGAATTCGATCTGAAAGAGAAAGGAGCTCTGATTACGATAGACACAGCAGGCATTCCAATCAATATGATACGCCAAATTTCGATGAACTTGTTGACTCGTCTTCCAATGATCTAGAAATCGATATATCCGATAGATGTGATGATAAGTTTGATGACGGTAGAGAAGTTAAACATAAACGTAAAAGTGAAATGCATTCTGTTAATAAGCAGTCACTATACAACGCTTACAAAGCTGCAACCGCGGCGCTACCGTATTCCACTCAGTCAGCTTTCAAACCGCCGGCAGAAGTAAAACATAGACTACATAATTCGTCACTTCCAAGTGAACCTTTCGGAGGATACTCTAACGATCATGAGAAGAGTTCGATACATAAAGGCTCGAAGCAGTACACGGTGTTGCAGCCAGCAGGTGCAGGGTCCCGCGCGGCGACTGCATTGCAAGAGGCACGTGCTGTACCATCCGCGCAGCCGGCACGAGACTCACGACCGCTCAACCCTCTCTCCCCGCAAGCCGCCAGAGGTACCGGCCATACTTACCTCCAACAACGATAGCCAAACTTTCTTAACGACCTGCCCATAACCTACAACTCCGCTATGAACTAACTCCAAGTTTGTTTCAAGGTCGTCTCGCGATATCTCATAACCTAACTACCGGGTTGATCTTGAATACGATTGTCATTTTGCATTACAAATTTGTATATTATATTCACTTCTATTAAAGCTAACCCACCTAGCCGTTCCACAATATTGCCTAGCCTTTATCCAACATTATTCTTAGTATTACTCGTCTGCTCATAAGTGCAGATTTACGTTGGTAACAAAAGCTGGCAACAAATCATCTTTCATTTATAAGACGTCTCCATAATTTACTAGGAGACGGTCACAATAAGGTTATACTCCCACCTAGGTCGATAACGTATATAAGATACCTAAACGTTTTCCTCGTGTTGTTGGGCGATAGCTGGGTTTATGTCAGGGCGAGGAGCAATAAAAACGGGTCAGGCCAGGCGGTAGGCGGAGCGATGGCGCGCCGCCCCGCCGTTCCTGAAAGAAAAATGTGAAGTCCGCGCGCAGCCGCCCGTCGTTCTTTATTTTTTCTTTTAAGTTAAACGTGGGGTGGGTAGGGCGCGGGGCGGGGCCGCGCAGGTACGCCCCGGCCGCGGCACGCCCGCCGTTATCGATCGCCCGCTCACGCCCCCACCCGCTCATCACGAAAACACTAATTTGTGCACCGCTCGATTTGTTCACAGAAGGCAACAAGTGTCCCACACCCGGGTGCAATGGGCAGGGCCACGTCACCGGCCTTTATACTCACCACAGGAGGTGAGTCACGATTACCATGATTTTCAGTACTACCAAAGAGTTAACAGAAAAGAGCCCAGTACATAAGGCTCCCGACATAAAATACTCAAGGTTCTTAAAAGGACGCACTGTATGTTGACGCATGACATAAATGGCGCTTCTATATAACCTAATATGAGACACTCAAATGGCTATTAAATTGCAGATAATAGAATCATACAACAATTTTATGTTAACGGTTTCATACCATAGCATTGTATATGTATAGTACCAACTTTATCCCACATTGAATTAAATCACTTATGATAATTTGTTCCTTCAGTCTGTCAGGATGTCCAAGAAAGGATAAAGTCACACCTGAGAGTAAGTACCTAACGTAAAGAATTCTTAAAATTTAACTTAGCCTTAAGGCTTTACCTTTTAAATTGCATTCTTACTTTAGTTGTTGAGTTGTTTCGTTTATAGCATATTTTGTTTTATTTTAATCTCAATTAGTTTGCTGGATTGTTACGTATAATTCGTAGGTACTGATGGTAAACATAGAAATATAACCTTAGCTCTATTAAATTGCGAACACTATAGGTTATAAGTAGACACAGTACAAAACAACACAATCTACTTTGTTAGTAATCTTTCTAAGGGTTTTATGTGTTCAACTGAAGTCAGATACTGATGTGTTCATTATCAGTGTCCTCGATAAAAGCCGCCAACTATTTGAGTTAGGTGTCTCTGTCTTTTGTTTTTTTTTTTAAATTATAATTTGTTCATCGCCCAGTTATTGAAGTGCTACCATGTTACTGTGCTGTATTGAATGTAGTGATTATGAAAAAAAAACCCTTTTATAAACTTTTTTGGAGTATTAGGTAAAATTATGAGTTTTTCTACTTTATTACGGAACCAAATTAAGAAGTCCCTCTGCTGTTAGTTAGAAGTCCCTCTGTGTTAGTATTTTGCTCCGGATTCGTTTTAGTAAATTCTTGAATTATTTTTTTTATTAATTCGACTCAGTCTATATTTTTTCTCTAAATGAAGCAGCTCTTAATTTCTTATTTCGAATGAACCCATTATGGTTCGTTAATCGAATTTAATACAGAGATACCTAATACACAGCGTAACATCGAATATTAATGAATGTTTGTGTGTAGTATTGGCGTTGCACGAGACAATCTTGAAGTGCCCCACCCCGGGGTGCAACGGGCGCGGCCACGTCAGCTCCAACCGAAGCACGCACCGCTCCCTCTCAGGTTGCCCCACCGCCGCGGCGCGTAAAGCCGCCGCCAGGTCCCAACGAGCCAGACCCACCGGTGAGTGGACACTATGAACTTACCCGTACTACATATACCTACTACATACCCATTCTACATATAAATAGTTTGAAAATAACACAAGCAATTCTCAGGCTGTACAGGATTTTTTGAAAAGCACGGAATCTACAACTTGAGAGTCACTGTGGCAAACTAGGAATAAAAGGTTTAGATTCTCACACTTGTTGGTATGGGATTCAAAGCCGTTGATATTTTTGAAACTTCTGTTTAACTTACGATACCAATGGTGAGGAGTACCCCTTGGTGTTCTATTAGTGCATGCAACATAACACAAAATGTCTTCAAAATACTTATTTCTGACAATCACACATAAATGTACTCATGTATTTCACTGGGTCCACTACTTGTTCACACCTTAATTAGGTTACAAATGACAAATATACCCTTGAACTAACACACACACATTCTAAATCCAATTCCGTCTCTATAGTATCGCACGGTTCGCTCCAAGCTCCCTCGCTCGCGGCGTCGGAGAGCGCAGCGAGTTCCACGACCAGCGTGTCAGCGCGCGAGGCGTCGCCTCGCAGTCCCGGCGTGAAGCGCGAGTCGGCCGAGCTGCTGGTGCCGAAGCGAGAGGCCGCCGAGCCCGAGCGCGACTCCCCCACGATGGAGACGCGCCACGCCGGCTACGGCGCGCCGCCCGACCAACGGTCCCCTTACGAAAGACCGCCTGACGACCACGTGCGGTCTTACAGGTAAATTACCTTCTTTATTTTATATCTTAATTTTTTTGGTTTAAGGTACCTTTTGTAAATTGACGTCTTTGTTGCGCCGTTTCTTCTCCACCAGCGAGCGCCTTGAAGGCGGTGATAAACTTATTAGAATATATTCATAGAGTAGAATTTACACACACCGGCAGAATTAGCGCAACACAAAAAAGGGAGAGTATAAAATAGCTAGCTTTATTTTTAAACAAATAATAATTAAACATGAAACAACAACAACATGTTTAATAACTAATGTTTCCCCCTCGTGCCCTGATTAGGTTTCCATCCGTCTGAGCATGCTGCGAATGATGTTGTCAATGATTTCTTGGGGCAACCTTCTGCCATTCTTCAACTAATGTGTTTCGCAGCTCGCCCAGATTGTTAGGAGGTGGCATTCTTGATTTGACACTCCTCTTTAGCAAGTCCTAAACATGTTCAATCGGATTCATAACCGGGGACCGTGCTGGCCGCTCCATCACCGTAACACCAATACGGTTTAGGTATGCCTGTACTGAGCGAGCACTGGGAGCCCGAGCATTATCCTGCATTAAAATGAAGTCGTTACCAATAAATGGGGCAAATGGCACAACATGTTTCTCTAAAATCTCCCTGATATACCGATCAGCAGTCAGATTTCCGCCGTCGACTACCACTTACTCCGTGCGAGCTCCTAAACATATCTCTCCCCAGACCATAATTTTGTGTTCCGCTAATTCTTCCAGTGTGTCGTCAATAGGAAGCAACTATGTTGTTCTACATTGAATAAAATTCTTCGACTTTGACACTTTACACTATACATTTTCTAAGCGTCGATAGCATAGCGGTTAAGGAGTCGGCCGTACGACGATACCGACGTGAACCAACTCTTAACACAAGTAATTTAGGTTAGCAGGAGGGGTTAGAGGGAATATTAGTGATTTCGTTTACTAATATTCTTCAAAAAAATGTACAAGCACAAGAAAGATGGTTTGCAATAGCTGAATATAGGAGATGGAAGATCGAAGTTTGAAATAATAATAACCCTTCAGTAAAATAACTTGTTTCAGAATTGTTTTATCCTTACAGCAGGCTACAACTTAGAAGTACTAACATTCTAAAATAAATTCTATAGGTATAATCATTATCTTACAGAAAAGCACAATTATTTATGCATTATTGTTTTTTCATATTATTGTTGGCCAAATTAAGAAATTCGTTCAAATTTTGATGATGTGCCAAGAAACACAAGTAATTTTTAAATTTAGGCACACAAGTGCTGGAATAGAAATTTGAAATGAAATAATAGAATATGTGTGTCTTCATTACTGAAAATGAGTATCTAACTCGTACAACTGCTTAATGTAATGAAGATACGAGTACAGTTGTAAGACTACTTGTGAACACTTGCAGTTACATAATATACTTTAGCTTTCATTTAAATTATACGTGAGTTTAAATTTTCGTGGCATTTAATTATGGCACAGTTATAAGAAAAAACAATGATAAAATCACGGAAGATTTAGAACTTTAACAAATAGATTTAATTAGAGCCAGATTTTAAATACGTCTTTTAGGTATTTATGTGTGATAAACGTAGTAAGGAAACCGCTTGGTCCGTAGCCAAATGAACGAAGCGCGGTACGGCTACGAGTCGAGGTGCTACGAAGGCGCGCCAGCCTTCGAGCGCTACGACCCGCAGTGTCCGCAGAGACCCTACGGCTGGGATGAGGAGCGTTACCACGACCCACACTTACCCACGCCCATGAAAACCGACCAGTCCGAACAGGAGACCAGCTCCGGCCCCATATATCCTAGGTAGGTTTATACGTAGTTCTGTGCCGTCTAACACACGATTATGTGGTAAACGGGATGCTTAGATCCTTGGTTGGCTGGTTAAGTCCGATTTAGTTTTTATAATGAAAGTATGATAGAACCGCGTTGTCCTCCCAGACCAATGTACCACTACGAAGCTGGTAGCGGAGTAGGCAGCGTGGGCGGCGTCAGCGCGATGGGCCCCGGCGTCCCCCCAGGCTTCTCTGCGATCAACTTGTCCGTGAAGATCGCAGCGGCGCAGGCGCAGCGACCGCGCAGCCCCACCCCCAGGGACCCGCGCGACCCTCGTCCAGCCATAGATCTTTCCACTTCTAGTGGTAGTCCACAGGTGAGAATACGAAACGGGAGTAGAATGCCAAAGCCAAGTAAACATAGGCCCTTTAATATAAAATATTAAATAAATTTTGATAACAGGGTCCATATGCATCGCCGGTGTACACAAGCGCCGGTGGTGGAGGCGGGGGCGGAGCCCGGGGCAGCCCGCAGCCGGGATCTTCGCCCCAGCTCACAGCCAGTCCTCAGGTGCCAAGTCCACAGGGCCAAACACTCGACCTTAGCGTATCCCGTTTACCACATAGGTGAGGCACTTGTTCAATAGATTGTTCCTAAGCTGTATTACAATGAAATGTGAACTACAATAGTTGTTTTTTGGTAGTCGCAGTTTTCCTGGTGGCGTGTCATACAGTCGAGAATCAACCCCAGACAGCGGCGGCAGCCATCCTTACTTAGAAGCCTACCATCGAGACACGGCCGGTGAGTTCAAAACAGGATGACTTAATTATCTCGTTTGCTTTAATGTAATCCTTTATACGGAGGTGTAATGTTGTATATTCTGCGTACACGTAAGGGTGCATACACGGTGGTGCGATAAAACACGTCGTACAAATTAAAAGGCGACCGCGGTAATGAGTCCCGCGCGCGTCGGTAGCGTCGCTCGAACCGCCCGCTCGCCCTGTTACCCGCACGGTGCGGTTACATGCCACACCGTGGTTTTTGTGGATCACTGTGTACGAAGCTTTAATTAAAATTTATAATAGCTACTGAATTCTCACGGCGCTCAGCGTGTACTCTGTACCGCGGTAGGCAAACAGGGCGGGATAATTTTATAATGTACTTGTCTAATAGAAAAGTTTTGAAACAAGTGATGCGATCTCATATTGTGGGTAGAACATTTTGATAACGCGTTTAATTTTGGTAGAAATATGGATTGTTATGTATATTGTTAATGTTCATAAAAGTAGTAATCTCTGAAATTCTTAAATAAGTAATATCTAAGCACTGTGTGCTTTGAACATATAAGCAGACAGGTTAAATATGAAGAGTTATGGTCAAGTATCCTTACAGACCCACTTTTCTTAAAAGTTTGCTTAAGCAATTAGGAACTGTTTTTCTATATATTTGTTACTCTGAATTACTGGAACTTATTTGAATAAAAGTCGGTCAAGGCTCACATAGGTACTTAAAGAATTTCATGAATTCCAATACAAAAGAAAAAAAAATGAAAAATTCAAGTTTTTTAATGTAGGACTTATCGGTAGTTAATGCGATCATAACTCATATGGACTTACACACATCTGAGCATTTCGTGACTGCGACCAGCCCCTCTAGACAAGTGGCAATTCGCTAGCCGGCGTTAAATAGAATAGAATGACGAATGTATGGGATTTGACGTATTTGACAAGCGATAACGGCTGTCATATACGTCAAATCCCTTAGATTAGTCATTCTATTCCACCAAACGCCGGCTAGCGAACTGCCACTTGTCTAGAGGGGCAGATCCAATTCACGCCAGAGCAACAAACATCAGGCAGTATTTTGCTTTATAAATGTTGTTTTGCGTGCCGTGTTTATTCCCGGCGGAGTAGAATTTAATAATAAGCATACAGCCCATGACTAAGTGCCCACTTGACGGCAATAAGTTCACCACTAATTACTTGGGACCGAAAATCATAGTTAGCAAAATGTGGATGTTAATACACCTATGCCTACCCCTTCTGGGATTTATAGGTGTCAGTATATGCATGTAAGTATTTATGTATGTTTTTTTTTCCAAACAGCGTACGGCGGTGTAAGTCCCCACCCTGTGGCAGGCTACGGTCTCGGCCAGCCGGACTATGCGGCGGCCGCAGCAGCCGCAGGGTACGGCGGGTACCAGTACCAGTGCGGGGCGTACCCCCCGCCGCCCGCGTACCCCCCGCACGCGCCTCCGTACTCACCCCCCTGCTATATGCCACCTCCGCACGCGCCGCATGACAAGCCTAAGGATAGCAGGTGAATATATATATTGTTCTACATTATTCTTCTTTCTCCTAGCGTTAATCCCAGTCGCATCCGAAGCTTTCAGCTTGAAGTCTGGGGTCCGATTTACCACTCTAACTGCAGATTTGGCTTCAACTTCGATATTATCCATGAACAACTTCCACAACCCAAAGGAGATATCGAAGCAATGCAGTTAAACCAGTTGTTGGAGTTTTGAGGGCTCCAACTAGCCGTAACGACTATTACGAGTATAGATGTATGTATGGCAACCAGGACCAACGAATTAACGTGCTCTCTGTAGCACGACCAGACCAATGCAAATACCCATATTCATGAATACAAATTTTTGCACTGAGCGAGGATCGAACCCGTGTCTCATGCGTAGCGGCCGCGTTCGCTACCGCTACACCACGGTTCTTTATTATAAGTTCAATTAAGATTGGAAAGAGTGTAAATTTCAGACGGGACCTGAACCCGCGACCAATCCCTTACAGGGGGAATGCTGTGACCACGGAGCTACCGAGTCACGTCTTGCGCATTCCGAATTCTCCTATAAAACCATCTTGGGGCGACGCGACGATGGGAGCCATCGACCGATATTCGATTTGGATTTGAATAGTTAGCATTCTAATTGCATTAAAACTTCAAAAAGAAAATTGTTTTCTCCAACCATAGAAACTAGTTTGGGTGACACAGAGATAATAGAGAGAGAGAGAAAGAGAGAGAGAGAGAGAGAGAGAGAGAACTTTCATAAAGGAAAAATAGGACAATGAAGTGCATATAATAGTTTCTTAACATTACTAAAATATAATTTTATTATCTTAGATGTCAGCTTACCAGCCTTTCTTCAGTCCACAGTACGGAAGAATTAACTAGGAAAATCCTTGCACCTACACTAGTTAATTCTGAAGTATTGTGTAAGACTGAAGCAGTGAACGCTTGGCAAATTGCTTGTCCAAACACTGATCTCCCAAGGAATCTTTTCTCACAGCGTCAGTGGGACGGGCCGCTCTGCAACTAAGTAAGACAAAATTTATTAAATACTTGTTCTAATGCTGCTGAGCATCCCCGGTTACTGGCAGTTGGAGTGTGGGAATCGGGTCTTTGGTTACAAGCTCTTCCGTCATCTAACGTAGGGACTATGTTAGATGACTCTACCTTCGGCATCGCGACGAGCTTCTGCTTAGGTGCGCCGTGTGTTCTCGGAGTTAATGCCGTTGTGGAGAAGCAGTTGACCGACTCGGACACCATGGCCTGTCGTGCTGCAGGAGCGCCAGCGAATTCCACGGCACGCCAGCCTCAATGACATAATCCGCAGTGCTCTTGTCACCGCCGTTGTGCCAGCTTTGCTTGAACCAAATGGTTTAGGGCGCGATGATGGCAAGAGACCGGATGGTATGTCATTAATGCCATGGAAAATGGATAAGACTCTGGTGTGGGACGCAACATGCGTTGACACCATTGCCCCTACCCATATACCTGGCACGACTGCCTGTGCCGGTGCTGCTGCAGCTTCTGCAGAGGCTCTTAAGCGGCGCAAATACTCCAATCTCATTGGAGATTATGAATTTGTGCTGTTTGGAGTCGAAACGTTTGGGCCTTGTGGTCCGAGCGCCCGCAATCTCATCAGTGAGATTGCGAAGCGTATTGTCGACGCTTCTCGTGACCAGAAGGCTGGCCTCTTTTTAGGTCAGAGATTTGCCATATAACGTGGCAATGCTGCCAGTCTTCTGGGAACGCTACCACGAGAGGCATACGATGCGGATGAATTCCACGACGCATTTTAACTTTTAGTTTTAGTTTTTTTATAGTATTGTGTGGGTATATATAGTAACTTAATTTTTATTTAAAATACGAAGATAATATATTATCTTAACAAGACATACACCGGATATTATTTCAACACGACAGCAATATCATCATAGACCATTTTTGTCACAAACCCGTAACGTGCCCGAACATATTCTATTCACTCTGGAACGCAATGACCACATCCTAGTAATTACAGTAATACCACTTACTAAATCTTCCATTTCTTCTTAAAATACCCATATGATTACCCTACATCCTATCCATAATTTTTTTTTTTTTTTTATGCCACTTAGGCGGCAGACAAGCACACGGCCCACCTGATGGGAAGTGGTTACCGTGGCCTATGGACGTTTGCAACACCAGGGGCGTCACAATCGTGCTACCGACCCTGTAGATACCTTCTAATACCCTTCTTGAAGAACCCCATATTGTAGTCGCTTGGGAAAACCACGGCAGGAAGTTCATTCCACAACCTGAGCGTGCGTGGGATGAAGTTCCTTTCAAAACGCACGGTGCGTACCATTTCCGGTCGCAGTGTGTGAGGATGAATTCCCTGCCTATGGCGAGTGGTGCGATGATAGAATGCAGCGGTGGGCATCATGTCAAACAATTCATCTGAGCACAAACCATTGTATAGGCGGTAGAACACACACAGCGAGGCAAAGTCTCTTCTGAGGCTGAGAGGTTCCACATCGCCTGTGAGTATGGGATTGTCGACGAGCCTCAACGCCCGTCTTTGCAATGAGTCGAAGGGGCCAAGCTGGTATGCAGGCGCTCCGGCAAAAAGGTGACAGCAGTACTCCATGTGGGGCCGAATTTGTGCCTTATAAAGCAGAAGTCGTTGCCCCGCAGTGAAGTACTGCTTCGCCCTGTTGAGCACTCCAAGTTTCTTTGAGGCCAGCTTGACCTTGTCCTCCAAATGGTTGCGGAACTGAACGTCGCTTGAGATGTCGACACCTAGGATCCCAATACTCGAAGAGATGGAAAGTGGTGTGCCCAGGAATTGCGGCGCTACAATAAATGGGGTTTTTTTAGCGGTGATGGATGGCGTAAATGGTCACGGTTAAAGATAATGAATGTGGATATGTACTACTGTAGACTTTCTGAAGTTCTTACTTTCTTTGACCACGGTGTACCAAGTATAAGTTCCATGAAATTGCTCAAATAACTACCCCATTGCGTTAAAGAATGAGTTTCAAACTATACCGCCTCGTGCCGCTAATCACATATCGTACAAATTACAGTTTACTCGCTCGTGAGTGAATAAGACAAAAACGTACATTAGGCACACAGCTGGCTCATATTGACTATGCGGGAGATTATACATATTTCAAGAGCGCGATTCGGCTATGAGGCAGATAAATTTAAAAGTCCATCCAATGGTTTAAACACGGTCCTCATATTTAGGTATATTGAAAGAGAGCTATAGACTATCCATCGAATAAAATACTTAAATTGATGTTCAATAACTTGGATGGCATTATGCTCTACTTGTCAGGCTATTTGGGTGCTAAACAAACTAAAGCGCCTGATAAAACTTTATATGCAATGGAATATCATTGGTTTTTTTATGTAGATCGTCACTTTTGGTACTCAGTTCTTCATAAAGTAAAGATAAGACTACAAACTGTTTGCAGGTAATGATAGTTGTTCATTCGTTGCGGTTCGTGAAACATGACGCCAAAAAAGAACGCCTAGATGGCGAGCGTTAAACCCATTTAAATTGTGGCATTTTAAACATTTTTTACCTAATTGAGTTTTCGGAACGGATTACTCTTTTATAATATATATAAAATTAATATCAGCTATCGACTAAATATACATATAAAAAAGACGGGTTGCACTCTGGGGTTGCCGACAGAAGTGAAAACTTTTTCTTTCTTTCTTTCTTTCTTCGTTATATCCATAGAAAAAGATAAAAAAACATACCATACCATACCATACCTATAATACAGCGCCAAATTAATAAATTACAAAAAGATAAAATTATCACAAGAAGTAATTAATTACAAAAAGAAAAAATCACAAAAAGTGTCATAAGGCTAGGTTTGAACCCGGTAATATCTGAAACCATAAGGACTTACAGTCGACGCGTTTACCGCTATGCTGCGAAGCTATTTATAGTATATTGCAAAATGGACAGTCTATAGCTAATACTGTACGACGTCAGTCGTCGGTTACGGTCCAAAGGTCAAGCGATCCTGACGCGCGAGTTTAACAATTTTTACCCATTCAACGCCGCTAAAGAAGTTTTCACTTCGAAAATATATGTATTTTCATGATGATTGAAATTACGAACACTGAAAATAAATAGTTAAAAAATACCTATTTTAGTTTCGTGTTTCCTAACTTTACTATAATTTCAGCTCATACATAAATTTTAAATATTTTATGTTTATTATTACTTTGTATTCTTGGTTATCAAGGATACAAAGTAAATAAGCTCACATAGTTTTTATAACATAGTAAATTTTACATATCAAAAACATAATACTCAGATTTTTAGCAGTACGCATAATATAAGTAAAAGATAATCTCTTCGCAACATCTACGTTTTGAAAACAATTCAAATATCAAACGAAATGATCTTATAAGATAGCGTTATGCCGTTTACCATCAAGGAATACGAGTTGGTTGTTTATAGAAGCCAAAATGCGTCAATAGTTCTCGGCCACAAAAAAGTCGCCGTTAGTTTGAAGCCTCAGACTAAAAGATTAACATAAACGGAACGCATAGACTCACAAATGTTGACTAGGTACCTAGTCCTAACCCACCTACGTTACTTGTGCAGTCGTGTATAAAAAGACCTTGCTGTCCCTTCGCAGATGTTTCACAAGTGTGAAGTGTGTCGTATTGAATTGTCACAACGTGTTTTCATTGTTGACCGACAAAAATGTCTGACGTAAGTGAAAACATTCAACATTCGACGGCCGTCTATAGTTGCAGTGAGTGAGTACAAAATGCGTTCCGATACCGACTATCTATCTTGTATTCTAGAAAATAAAACAACGATAGGTACACAGAAGAAAATGTTTGTCTTATCATTTTATATCAGTATATATTTGTGTGTATTTTAAATTTTCGTATAAGAAAAAAGAAAGGAAAGAAAGAAAGGAAAGAAATACCTAATTTAAATAAATCCTGCATTATCAAGGTCCTCATTAAATTTCAATTAAGTGGCGACATTAACTTTATAAATGTCAGTATGACAAATGGTTTTTATCTATCAAATATGATAATATTGGTACACGCTCACAACTACATGCTATCAAGATAGTGCAAAGCAAACAGTGCACGGAGCATTTTTTCCATTTTTCACCCTAACCCGACACACAAATTTCTAAACAACATGCAACTCTATAACTCGCTTCGATGTATCTGATGCCCCATGTACCTAGCGATGTATTTTTTCATAACAAACAATTGCCACAACGTGAAGTTATTTTAGGTTAGAATAGCTCTGCAGCAAGTTTTCGAACGGAATACAAGTCACACTCCGTGAATCAGTCTAAATATACCGGCGGCGGGCGTGCAGGCGCGCTGTGCGAGTTGCCCGCGCACACGCCACACAACTAACTACACACGCACGATAAGATACATACATATATAACAAATCATATTTGTGCCACATTCCTGACGTAAATATTACCGCAGACCCAGATATGCGGCGGAATAGGTAAGAAAAAAAATTATTTCTTTTACTTTAGTCGTACTCTAAAAAGTTTTTAATAGTTTTTTCATCAGTTTATTCGTAAACAACAGCGAGTAGCTAATAATATCGACTTAGTAAACATTCAAAAACTTCGTACCAACTAGATAACGTTGTAATGGCGGTAAAGTTTTTAGTTTACAAATTGTAGTTAGTTGCTCTACCTTGTTTAGGTTAATAACTTTCAACAAATACAAAAACGTATCGTTTATGAAAATTACATTTTTTATTTATACTTTTTTTTTGTTTCAAAGTTAAACTATTACGTATGTATTTATTCACGCTAGCTATCACCGCGACGACTTTTATGGGAAACTGAGTTGCCGGATACGGGAGTCGAGGGAGCTCATCCAGTGTCCAGTGGAGAGTTGCGACGGCTCCGGCCACATATCTGGCAACTTCGCCACGCACCGCAGGCAAGCGGGATATACCGACCATAACAACAACGACGTATCGCACCGAATACGCGATCTCGCGGTGCAATTCGCGGCTGTGCAAATTATAAACATCGAACAATTTGTTTTAAGATTCGATTCGTTCAATTTATAAAACATTTTCATGTAAATGTAGATTTTTATGACACAATTACCCCTAGTGCGAGTTGCTAAATACCGAAACACGGCTACGATTTTTTTAAAGTTAGGATAACAAAATCCAGGACCAACTGGGCTGGAACACTTTCTACGTATAAGCCGTACCCTTAAAAAAACAAAAAAGGAGACGGCGAAATAACCCTTTTGCTATTCATATTTACACAAAGTTTTTTTTTTTTTGTAAGCCAAATCCCAAAACTATTGTATTTTTGCAACGAGAAACTCGCACTGGGGATAAAAAAATACAGGTACACACCAATTTAATAAGTTTTATCTCGTGCATTAATTAACTCACACTTTAAGTAACATTATTCTTTAATTGTCTTGAAAATTGAAGACACTTATAAATTTAAACTATACTTTGGATAATTAGTATGGGTATATAAACCGTTTAAATTACAACAAAGTTATACCTACTGAAAGCGTTCGGTGTTTTACATTTGTGCAGCTATGTAGAGCGTCCATAATTCGCCCCTGAGTGACAATTTGCGCATTTCCGCGCCAATTGGCGGCGTCCCACGGGATTTTGATGCAAACTAACCGCATGCCGTTATTAATATTCCTCGTCATTGATCGTGCTAAAACATTGTTTTACTAGTAGTCTAACAAGATGCGTGTTACTTGTCTGTGTGTGCAAATAATTTTAATATAACCAAACAAACGCCTAAACTTAATAAGTATCAAACTCAGTTTTATTCTTATTCAATCTTGAATATTGTATACTAGTACTTATAGAATCAAATATCTTTTATCGCCCACTTGATAAAAGGACGTTACGTGCGCATACACTAACGCGTAAGTTACAATCTGGGAGTATTTCTAGCAATATTAAATCTTTTATGAGAGTGCATAAGGTATAAATTTATAGAGCAAAGTTTATTATAATGTGTCTAGGACGCCTGCATCTTTCAATATGCTGTTTGTGTATGTGATATACACTTCGTGAATTCGGTACTACTTTAGTTTAAAATCTAATCTCGCTACAGAAACAATGACAGGGCAACATCAGGACTATATGCAAATATGCTTATAACATATTCATAAACATGAATTTTCAGCTTCCCAGCGTTGAAACAATACACTCGATTTTATTACATCTTTCTTCATGTGCCCCTGGTACGATTGTAAAATCACTACGTAACATGTATTTGGAGAGCTATACATATAATGATTTTAGAGTATTTGGAACTTGTTTCTAGAATGAGGCAATCTGAAGTTTCTTTTATTTTTTTGTACAGCGCAATGTCTTACAGCGGCTTACACTATTTCAGTGCAAACCGAGTTCTCGAGAGCGTGATCGTTTTTATGACTTGTCAATTGATAATAAGATAATAATAGACAATAAGTACAAGTCACTTGAGTTACTTCTTACTCTTTAATGATAATTAAATAAAGATAAAGAGACTCCCATAACTAACATATGTATATAAATAACCTACTTTCATTTTACTAGACTCTATCCAGTGCAGTTTGGAAGTTTAAATTCTTCTTTTTAAGTAGTAGTGGTAATTGTGAACTTAAATGAAACATTTTTTTTGGAAACGACTGTGTGGGTCACCCTTTATTTATTTTACTTAAAGTCTTGTAAACAGTTGCCACCAATGTTTACTGTCATATCTTTCTATGCATGCAAGTCACGAATGAAGAGACAACAGTCCTTTTTAGTAATCTTACTTTGGGTTACTCGCCATAAGGAATAAGCTTTAATTGTAAGGATTAAGTCCAGATGTAAGACCTCTAAAATGAATCCTTTTTATTTTTAATATGCATTATAATCTGTGATTAAAATCATCAGTGACACGAGAATTAATATAAAAATTACAAAACAACAAGAAACCTTAGAACGTATAATACTTTAAATTATTTTCCTATATTGTATCACATGCAGTCATTTGTTTCTAACGGGAAAAGAGTTAAAATAATGGTCTCTTATCGTGTACCATTTCGTTTTGAACTTCCATTGAAATATAACTTTATGAATATTTTGAACTAAGTTTGTCCCACTTAGGGGTTTATTTATCCACACTAATATTATAATTATAATACTTTATGTTTATCTGTTTGTTTCCTTTTCACTAAACTCTTATCTTATTTTTATAAAATTTGATAACGGACCTGAGGTCTGGAGAAACGCGGAGGCTGCATTTTAACTTTTTGCAAAAGTATGTGATTACCGATATCAACTCCGATATTGCGGACAAGCTTAGACCTCATGTATAGGGCAACACTCACTACGTTATGGGGTTGCATATTACCATGATCACCTTAGATCAGTTCGTCATTTTTATAAAATCCTCGCGACATATTAATAAATATTTAATTTAGTTTATTTTCGTAGGTCTTTAATTTGTATAAATGAACAGCTACACCGACTTTGAGATTTTAACGAACAAATAATATAATTATCTAAAAATAGTAGATGCGAATTCTTCAACCCGTAAACATTCCAACATATCTTCTTTAAGTAGAAAAGACACGTTAAAGTTTTATAATGTCTAGAGATAGCGAAGCAGTAAAGTGTTATTGAACATTAATTTAATTATTTATCAGTAATAAATACGTAGAACTAACAATAGTTATTTTTGAAATAATTCCAATCCGATACACGTTTTCTAGTGTACTTTCTATCAATTAACGTGGCCCACATTCAATTGCTAACTTTTCACCAACAGCACAAAATAGATAATGGTACAAGTACACATGGCTGACTGCTGTTTTTTTAAGATGGTCGTCGTTTTATACCCAACAAAAGTATGAAATAGTTAACATGGCTTTCTAAGACCAGCGCCAGCAACGTTAGGGTTATTACCAAAGTAAATTATTAACATTATGAAATATCTTTGTGGAAAAATGTGTAAGAAAATTATGGAAAATCCATTACATTAGTCCGTAGACGATGTAACACCAACAGTGGCGTAGCTAGATAACCAAGGGCCCTGGGGCAAATCTAAAAATGGAGCCCCAATGCTATCTAAACTGGTTAGGTTTTATCAAGTAAAAATATTAAATACTAGCTGTTGCCCGCGGCTACGCCCGCATGGTTGTCGGATTTGTTGACATTAATGATCACTACTTCGCTCCCTTGAGTTGTAGCGTGATAATGTATAGCGTATGTGTTATTCTGATGTATAGGTAAGCTATATTATTGTAAAGTTTTATTAAAATCCATTCAGTAGTTTTTGCGTTAAAGAGTAACAAACATCCTTACATACATACATACAGCCATATATAATATTAATAGGATACAAATAACTTTAAAATGCTAAGCTATTTTATCATCAGCTCTTTTTCGTGCACTGCAGGGCAGGTAACAAAAATATTATACTTGGTGTAGTATACTATTGAGCATAAAAACGAAATAGAAAAGATTTAAGGGTTTATTATATAAAACCAAAGGTCAGACCTACCAACTGACTAAATAACAATTACGTATATTTACAATCTTTTCCTAGCTTTAGTTTTCGCAAAAGTATCAATGACTTCTGTTAAATCCAGGCTAGATGCGGTTTTGTTTTCAATTGCTATTACCGATTAATGTCGGAGTCGAGTTTGGCCCATACTATTTCTTAAATATTTTAAATGTGCTTCACATACTTTCAAATCTCAACTGAGTTGCCATGATTAACGTCGAGTTGCAACCTGTTATATTTATTTTGAAAATGGGAGAAATTTTCAAAAGTTCAGTTCGATCGAGGTTTTCTGGTAAGGATTTCCAAGGGCTCCCTGAGCTTGAGGGCCCCGGGACACCGCCCCGCCTAGCCCCTAGGTAGCTACGCCACTGAACACCAAAAGGTGTTATCGCCCGTAGTTAACAAAATTACCTATACTTATAGAAGCTTACTATAAGCTTTTATAAAAATACGTGATTTTCAAGTGAAATATAATATAAGATATTATGCGTCTATTCATCTAGCCTTCATCACACCGTTTGAGGGACTTGCTCTTGCTCACTTCATTTTGTTGCGTAACTCGCTCCATATACCTACATCACACTTTGTGGCAAATCAAGTGGTCATCTGCGCACCGGTAGTATTTAAAAGCAATCATATATACACAATTAGGATTAAATCTGCACGGCAAATAGACTTCGCCTAGATTTTGTCTTTCTTTTCAAATATTTGATTGAACTTTACATTCAAATTCAAACGCAATCAAATCTAAATTTAAACTTGTAAAACAAAAATAACAGATGGAATTTCTGCAACTCGACAGGTTACTGAATTGTAGAATAATATCTATATTAAACCGTATTTCTTCAGTCAAAGTAGCAAAACCTGAGCACGAATTCCAAAGATTCAAGTGTGAAAGTGTAAAAATGCTATCACCGTTTTTAATACTTAATAACTGTGTTGAAATAGTGGGCAATCTAAAATTCTAGCCCCATTTTTAATGCTTGAATCTTATCTTATCTTTAATATATCTTTCATTTCTTCTAGAGCCACATTCACTTGATTTCCTGTCGAAACTATTCACTCAATTATCAAAGTCATACTTTCCATCTCTCAGAAACGAGAACTTAATCCAAATACACAACATTCTGTTAATTTTTGAATTAAAAAATAATATATTGACTACTTCTTTTAAAAAAAATAGAATAAAAAAGTAAGGAAAACCATAAATCTAGCACATAGGATGAGTCCTAGTTAAAAGCCAGTAATATTTAGGCGGTGCTCCTCGACACGGCACGCATCGTGAGGAGGTTCCTCTCCCTGAAGCCCTAACCACCGTTAGCTTGGTCCCTGTACCCGATGTCGGCGGAGTACTATTTTTATATTATTAAATAGACTAGCTGTTGCCCGCGGCTCCGCCCGCGTGGATGTCGGTTATCGCTTGGTGTTGATCCGACGCTATTGAGCATTAAATTCGCCTCTCTACTCAACTTTGTCCTCGACTATGTACTCACCTCTGTTCTCGACTTTCTACTCGCCTCTATATTCGACTCTCTACTCGACTTTCTACTCGCCTCTATACTTGAATTTATACTCGACTCTCTATTGACTTCTCTGTTCCCCTCTCTACTCGACTTCGTACTCTTCTCTAAACTCGCCTTTCCATTGGCCTCTCTACTTGCCCATCCATTCGATTCTCTTTTCGCCTCTCTACTTGACTCTCCCCACTCGCCCATCTACTCGCACCCCTACTCAACTCTCTATTCGATCTCTACTCGCCACTACATTCATCTTTCCACTTGCCTCCCTATTCGCCTCTCTACTCTACCTTTTACTGCATTCTTTTTGGCTCTCTAGTCGCATATCTACTCTCCCCTGTAGTCAACTCTACTCGACTTTCGATCTTTACACGCCTGTCCACTCGTCCCTATAACAATCTCTACTCGCCTCTCCACTCGCATCTATATTTGGTTCGTTACTCGACTATGTCCGTTCCGAAGCTCTAATTCACCTTTTTACCAAATTTCATGAGGACATCTTAAAAGAAATTCTTACTATTTATGGCCATATTCACCCCCTTTTTTGTGCCAATGAAAAATTAGAAACTTTAATCCCATAGCCCTATTCCCCTTCTCCCTCCCCGCGATAAGGGGTAGCCTATGTCCATTTCCAACCTCTAATCCATCTCTATACCAAACTGTCAAACATTCCAACCTTTTTACCCCCCCCCCCCCCCCATGCGCCTCCATTTTCGCGTCAATAGATAGCCTATGTTCGTTTCCAAGCTTCAATCCATCTCTGTACCAAATATATCATCAGGATGTCTTTAAAACTGGCAAACTTTTAACCCCTATAACTCTCCCCCTTTATGCTCGTCTTTCGCGACAAAAGGTAGCCTATGTTCGTTCCCAAGCTTTAATCTTTATGTGTACCAAATTTCATCAGGATATCTTCAAAAAAGACAAACTTTCATCTCATAGCCATATGCCCTTCCCCCTTCTACCCCTTTTTGCGATAAAAGGTAGCCTATGTCCGTTTCCAAGCTCTAAACTATCTCTGTACCAAATTTCATTAGGAAATCTTCAAAAATGACAAACTTTCATCCCAAGGCCCTAGTCCCCCCTTCTACCGCCCTTTTCGCGATAAAAGGTAGCCTATGTCCGTTCCCAAGCTCTGAACTATCTCTGTACCAAATTTCATCAGGAAATCTTCAAAAATGACAAACTTTCATCCCAAGGCCCTAGTCCCCCCTTCTACCCCCTTTTTCGCGATAAAAGGTAGCTTATATCCGTTCCCAAGCTCTAAACTATCTCTGTACCAAATTTCATCAGGAAATCTTCAAAAATGACAAACTTTCATCCCAAGGCCCTAGTCCCCCTCTTCTACCCCCCTTTTCGCGATAAAAGGTAGCCTATGTCCGTTCCCAAGCTCTAAACTATCTCTGTACCTAATTTCATAAGGAAATCTTCTAAAACGATAAACTTTTATCCCAAGGCCCTGGTCCCCCCTTCTACCCCCTTTTTCGCGATAAAAGGTAGCTTATGTCCGTTCCCAAGCTCTAAACTATCTCTGTACCAAATTTCGTCAAGAAATCTTCAAAAATGACAAACTTTCAAACCAAGGTCCTAGTCCGCCCCCCTTCTTCCCCCCTTTTCGCGATAAAAGGTAGCCTATATCCGTTTCCAAGCTCTAAACTATATCTGTACCAAAGTTCATCAAGAAATCTTCAAAAATGACAAACTTTCATCCTAAGGCCCTAGTCCCCCCCCCTTCTACCCCCCTTTTCGCGATAAAAGGTAGTCTATGTCCGTTCCCAAGCTCTGATCTACCTCTGTACCAAATTTCATTAAGATATCTTCAAACTTTCATCAAAACTTTCATCCCCTATTTCCCCCCCTTAAACCCCCTTTCTCGTGATAAAAGGTAGCCTATGTCCGTTCTCAAGCTCTAATAAAATCTCGAAATTTGGTACCTGTACCAAATTTCATCAAGATCGGTTCTGTGGTTTAGGCGTGAAAGCGTAACATACAGACAGACAGACAGACAGACAGACAGACAGACAGACAGACAGAGTTACTTTCGCATTTATAATATTAGTATGGATCTTTTACATGTATTCAAAAAGTAGTAAAAAAAAAGTAGTAGTTGTTGTAAAATGAATAAAGAGAAATATTAATACTTATTTACGAAATAAAAAGCAATTGAAACAGAACATCAATTTAAAATAATATAACCGTGGTAAGGTACAAGAATGAAAGGAATTTAAAACATTGTTAGTTAATTTTTAAAACATACCTGTTAATTCTTTCGAATGCAAACCGCTTTATGATAATAGTCATAATAGATGTTTTATGATAATTGGCAGATTTGTTTGACTGTTTCTACACAAACTAAAGGGGCTTGCTGTGGCGTAAAATTTATGTTTTTGTAACTAACTACTGCGTTGCTTGAACAATATTATTAGCCTGTACACAAAAAGATCTTGCTGTTAGCAAGTGAACAATCGTGACCAGGGACAACTTATTAGTATCTAGAACTATTGAATATATCAAAGTCAATAACGACTATACGGAAGTGATGATCGAATAGAGAACCTAAGACAAGAAAAAAGCTAATTATGGTTATAAATTAGTAGTTTAGGTTGTGAGGTTCATTCTACGTTGTGATAATGACTGTCACTAAATAAGTATGTTGATTTGTTTAAATGTTTACAATACCTATATTATTTCGTCAGATTGATTCCTGACGAGTGCAGAGTATCTGTTATGAACATACCAAGAATTTTCAAATAAATTGAATGAATTAATTTGAAAAAGTTTCAAAATCTAGTAGATAGTTTTTTTACATCTTGGAATTATCTATAGCTGAAATCTGTCATTGGGCTTCCGTATGCAAGTTTCAGTTTGGAGCTAAAAACAAATACTTAACTAGCTCGTGTAAAAATTTGTAAATTAATTTTTTTGTTAATATGTAGGACCGAATGTGACCTTCGCGCACCTCATAACCATTCTACAATGAACTGCTACCATATTACTTGTCATTGTAGACTGTGTTCTTACATAAAAGAACCTGCTACATTATTTATTATGTGAAGCACATTTAAAAGTCGCAACCATACTGTTTAATATCTAGTCACTGGAGACAACTTCCGTTAGTGAATACTTGCGCAGGAACCTACTTTAAATACATACTCTTACTTGCCAAATGGGAAAAAACATACGTACAGCACCTTTTTCCTCTTTTGTAAAAACTACCCTCAAAACTAGCTATATTATTATCAGCTTGATGGAAACTGAAACCATTGTTACTATGCATTTAAAGACCTTACCTTACACTCTTTTAATATAAGTATCTATTAGGAATTGTTACGAAACAGTACTTAAATGAAACAACATTTCGAAACAGACGAATCTGACCTATTGTATCAAAATTTAATTCATTCATTAGCCCAAAAATACCTACTACCTGACAACATGCTTTGCAATGCATTTATTTATTGAAGAATATGCACTCTTGAGTTCAAAGCTATTAAGTTACACTAATTCGCTTAACAAAATTGCCTGTCAGAGTTATCGCGAGCTACGATACGGTACACCCACACGCCATTGTAAGCAGTCTTTTTATGTGCAGCCTGTCTGGATGTCCGCGCGCCGACCGCTCGCAACTCCAGCCGCATTCTCAAGAGCTTAAGTGTCCTACACCCGGCTGTGACGGATCCGGACACGTCACTGGCAACTACTCCTCACATCGCTCGCTCTCCGGCTGTCCGAGGGCCAACAAACCAAAAAGCAAGCCCAGAGACGGACAGGATTCAGAACCGCTGAGGTGAGTTTAAATTTCGCGTCAGTAACTTGACTCCTTTGAAAACAGTTGATTCTGGCTTTCCTCTCAGAGTTAGGGCATCAGCAATATAAAATACATGTATCCAATATAAGTACATGTGAATCGATTTTAAGTTTGGAATAGATAGATACTATTAAATTCAATATCTTACTTACATCACCTTAAGGCAAGGTCTAAATATCATGAGGGAAACATTGCTCAAATAAACATAATACACAGCTAATTACGTAACACTTACCTGTAGGTAATTAATAATCATAGTTTGTCATTCGATACTCGATGCACGAGTTGTTTCTTATTATGTTCAATGTTCCGTCGCAATTACCATACGGCATTGAGCTCTTACGACTTTAATTGTTTATTTAGACTTTCATGCTCTTATCTTTGCAACAAACTACTGTAATACAAACCACTCACACAAAGTCAAATTCTTCTGTAATACAATAAGTTTCTTGATTATTTCCACGCTGCTTAGATGCCCTATACCGGGCTGTGACGGATCTGGACACGCTACAGGGAAATTCTTGTCACATCGAAGGTAAGACTCATTGACTCTGTGGATTAGATGCTTATTGTGTAGACAAGTGTAGAAAGTACTATAGTCAAAGATTCCAAGAAGTAAATTATTTAGTTACTAATTGTGTGTGTACTGTCCATTCAACAGCGCTTCGGGATGCCCAATAGCGAATCGCAACAAAATGCGGGTGCTGGAAAGCGGTGGGACCGTGGAGCAGCACAAGGCAGCCGTCGCAGCAGCAGCTTCAGCCATCAAGTTCGACGGAGTGAATTGTCCCACCCCGGGCTGTGACGGCTCTGGACACTTAAATGGGTCTTTTTTGACCCATCGTTCCCTATCTGGCTGTCCAATAGCAGGTGCTACAACGCCTACACCCCAGCCGAAAAAGCCGAAATACCCTGATGATATCACTCCATTGTACCCCAAACCCGGTTATACAGGTCAGTAGAGAATTTTATTTTTATTTTACCTAAATATTTTTTTAATATTCTATTTACGCCCTCTTCTCCTTCTCTTCTTATATAGATACGTCCCAAGAATTCACTTAATATATCGAATTATTTTAAATACTTCCTTCCTACTTCCAACTACGATACTATATAGAAAATGTGAATTTAATCATATAAAAAAAATTAAACCAATAATTTGTAGGTAATTAACATAATTCGAAGAATAAATAAAAAATCGAGTACCTACACAAGTTGTGTATAGTAGAGTTATGTATATAATAAGTATTATAGGTAGATATAGAAGCTATTGTTAGTATAGAGTATAGTCAAAGAGTCAATATGTCCTTACTAAAAGAGTTCTTCATCATAATAAACTCTTTTATGACTCAGTGTTGTCATCTATTACCGACACACTACCTATTTATGGACAACGTGTACCTAATAAAGTGCCTCCCTCACTAGATAGGTACATAGTAGAATCGCAAATTTACATCTTTTAGTGGCTTGATAGCCTAAAACAATTTAAAATAATTATTGATGACACTGAAAGACGTTAACGGTTGATGCCTATTCTCTTGAAACCAATTTAAAAAAAAAAAGTAGTTATTAATCAAATAAATTTCCAGCGAAATTAAATTACAAAACCGAATGGTATTTTAGGTATGGAAATGAACATGCAGACGGGGAACGGTGAAGATTTAATGACCTTAGAACAGGAGATCACGGAGCTGCAGCGCGAGAATGCACGTGTGGAGTCGCAGATGATACGCCTCAAATCCGATATCAACGCAATGGAAACGCACCTCACTCACGGAGAGAGGGTAAGACCGTGAGACTAAATAATTTGACTATTTGACACTTCATTTTGATACCGAAAGATCACCTTATCGAGACGCAAGATCACAAATGACTCGAATCAAGCATCTTCCATTACTATCTTTTCATTCGACACCATCAATAAATTAGGTGCATCTCGCAACAGTCTCAACAATAGGAACTAGTAAAAATTATAGATTTCCAGTATTGTAAGTAGGTACGTAACACTCAGTTAACGTTGATATCTGAAGTGTTCGTGCTTATTAATTTAGGTAAATATGTCATTATTATCGATGATTATTTATTTATTTTATATAATTTAAGTACATTTAGATTATGATTTAGAAGAAGTTACGTACTCAACATTATTACCTAATAAAAAAATATGTAAGATGAGTATCTAATGAAATACGGGTATCTGTATGTACTGATTAAAGTTTCTTCCGAATCTCACTAACTGCCACTGCATTTGGTGTTTTGGGTTCGATCCCTACATGCAATAACTTTTGTTGTAAGTCTAAAGTTTATTTTTTCGTTAAGGAATTGTGTGTTAGTACCTTCATTCCCCTGTAACTCAGATATGTTTGCTGATTGCTTATGTGTACTGAGTATCTTCTCATAATTACTTAATCTTGATATAAACAAGTAAAAAAAGTTTAAAATAACACGAATTTTTTGTCTGACAACTTAGATGGTACTGTCATGGCTCGAAACATCCAACTTTGAGCGCTACTAACACATCAATAAATTTGTGAGTGGCAACTTTTTATTTTATTTGGTACCACTGTTTTCATTAGTAGCCACTCAAGTCCGAATAATTCTTAAGATTTTAGTGTTCAAGACAAGCGTGGGTGTCATTCTCGGGACTTACTGTATAATTTTATTTATTTTAAAATATCTAATTATTTCTGCTTGCTAACATTAGGTCTAGTTACTAACACCTCTATAGATCTAGGGTTGAGCCTTTTTTATTTAGCTAACATTAATATAACAATGTTTTACTCTTTCCAGGAGACACAGTCGATGATACAACGCAATAATAACCTAAATGAATATTATGAGAGTCTGCGTAACAATGTAATCACATTGTTGGAGCATGTAAGGATTCCGGGTGGAGGTACCGCACCGGGGGCTACAGCCGGTGGGACCCCTGGCGCCCCTCCTCCCCCTGGTCCAGGAGAAAAACCCGCCCACGACAATTTCGACTCGTACCTTACGAAACTTCAAACGTTGTGCTCCCCTGACGGCTACTGTCCTGACGAAAACCGGCCAATCTACGAAACAGTGAAAAATGCGCTCCAGGACTTCACAGTGCTCCCTACTCCCATTTAAGGTTCACAGAGCGCCGCCGACTCTGAGCGACAGTGAACTATAGAGACGAACTCGGTACAATCGGCGGAGCTTATATAGTGATATAAAGACTGTGACTCTAGTACAATTATTAGCGTTCGTTATATGCGGATAGTGCAATGGAAATGCTACTTACCAAAGAAATTAGACAAACGATGTACGAATTCTGTGGATGGACAAATAATCTCGTGATATTCGCAGTGAGCTCGCTCTGCAGTAGCGTACTCGGCAAGTTCGGACTGGTATTTGTGTTCTATTAGGTAACGATGTCTGTTTTGTAAACCGTTGTATACGATGTGTGACTTCTTTATGGCATCATGTTAACATTCGAAGATTCATTCGACTCTTAATCTGTAAGCTGGACTATATAGAAATAAAATAAATTTTAAACACTGTTACTCGTATGCTTAAATTAATGTAATTGTTAGGGGAGAAATTTTTACTATTGTATGTAAGCGATTTTAGCCACACAAACGCATTAAAATCGATTGTGTAAATATTGTACCTACATTTCTATATTAATAATGAAATTATCATTTAAATCACCGGTCATAATACGGCCACAAGCAAATTTATAATTTCAAAATACAAACTCAGATTTTTATCAAAGAGAAGAAAATAGTAAATAAGGAAACTGTTAATCTGTCTTAAAATTGATAACGCTGGGAATGTGCCAAATGCTTCAGATATACAGCAGCTCCCGAACGCTGACCTGTTAAGACTAAAATAATGAGATAGAAATATTAAAATGATGTAAACAAAAAAATAAATGAACTCCTTAGAGGACTTTCTAGTCAGTTTGTAAATAAATTGTGAATAATGATAGTTGTCACGTCATAGGGACGTTTTTATTTGTATTAGTAAATAACAAGATCTCATTAGATCGTGTAAGTTAATAATTCAGTCACTAATTGATAATCGATTTTAGGGATAAATGAATACCTACTTTCTTTGTTAGGCAATGTTCACTTTGCTGTGATTATGTTACGTGTTATTTATTGTTGACATTTCGAAATATGTGATAGCTTAGTTAATTCACGTTAATGTTAATTTGCAATCAATTTAGTTGAAACGCTTCGCGAAAACATGTGCAATTTTTCAGATTCAACCCGTTTTGGTTAATGAAGCTGAAATAAATGTTTTACAAAATATTTTATTTTACGGGTCATCACATTGGTACACAGGAATTAATAATATTCGCATTTAAATACTAAAACCTATTACTATGTTATTACTCTGATTGTCATATACGTTTCTGTAAAATATTGAGTATGTGTTGTTAAAGAGAATAAAAATAATAAATACCAAGATTATTTCTGTATTTTGATTTTCCTCGTTATTCTATAGAACAGTACTTACCCACCTACCTGTACCTGTATAATTACACATAGTAAATCCCGTCATAAAACAATAATTTCAAAGTTTCCTTCTCTCTTTATACCTACATTCGATATGCATTCTTTTGTGTAGCGGTAGAGTCCGTGGGTAGAGCGATAGACATCGGGTTTGAATCCCATTCAGTGTAAATATAATCGAAGTTTTAAATAGGTTTCTAAGTCTGTATATACGTGTTCTTAACCCCATAGCACAAGCTGGTTAAGCTATACTTGCTTTAGGTGTAGACAGCGTTTTGTGGAACGTCTTAGAATATTTTTGTCTTTACTTTTACTTTTATTTATTTACTAGCTGTTGCCCGCGGCTCCGCCCGCGTGGATGTCGGTTATCGCTTAGTGTTGATCCGACGCTATTGAGCTTTAAATTCGCCTCTCTACTCAACTTTGTCTCCCACTATGTACTCACCTCTAATCTCGACTTTCTACTCGCCCCTGTAGTCGACTCTACTCGACTTTCGATCTTTACACGCCTATCCACTCGTCCCTATAACAATCTATACTCGCTTCTCCACTCGCTTCTATATTTGGTTCGCTACTCGACTATATCCGTTCCGAAGCTGTAATTCACCTTTGTACCAAATTTCAAGAGAATATCTTAAAATAAATTATTACTTTTTTTTTAATATAGGACACGTCAATTGGATTTTACCTCGCCTGATGGCAAGCTGAAGACAAAGTCTCAGGAAAGAGGGCCACTATTATGTACACGTACCTACCATGTTAACAATGGTGACACCCAGCTTGACGGCCTCATCAGATGCTTTTTCACGCCCCTCTTAAAGGACCCGGGACTGTAGGAAGAGGGAAACACGTGAGCTGGCAAGGAATTCCAGGTCTTAATGGTGCGACAAAGAAAAGAGTCACCGAACCGCTTGGTTCTTGAAGATTTTTTTTTTCTATTTTATTTCTATTTTGTTCTATTTATGCCATATTCAGCCTTTTTGTGCTATTGAAAAATTAGAAACTTTAATCCTCTATCCATTTTTTTTGCGATAAGGGGTAGCCTATGTCCATTTCCAAGCTCTAATCCATTTCTATACCAATTTCATCAAGATATCTTCAAAATTATCAAACTTACATACCCTAGCCCTATTCCACCCCCTCGACACCCTTTTTCACAATAAAGGGTACCCTATGTCCATTTTCGAGCTCTAATTCATCTCTGTACCAAATTTCACCAGGATATCTTCAAAAATGACAAACTTTCATACTATCTAGTAATAAAGGTAGCATATGTCCGTTACCAAGCTCTAATTAATCCCTGTACCAAATTACATCAGGATATCTTCAAAACTGTCAAACTTTCATCCCTTATAACAGGGGAGGGGGCTCCCCTATGCTTCCATTTTCGCGTCAATAGGTAGCCTATGTTCGTTCCCAAGCTTTAATCTCTATCTGTACCAAATCAAAATGTATTCAAAAAAGACAAACTTTCATCCCATAGCCATATTCCCCCCCTCCTTCTACCTCTTTTTGCGATAAAAGGTAGCCTATGTCCGTTCTCAAGCTCTAAACTATCTCTGTACCAATTTTCATCAGGAAATCTTCAAAAATAACAAACTTTCATCCCAAAGCCCTTGTCGCCCCCCTTCTAACCCCCTTTTTGCGATAAAAGGTAGTCTATGTCCGTTCTGAAGCTCTAAACTATCTCTGTACCAAATTACATCAGGAAATTTTCTAAAACGATAAACTTTTATCCCAAGGCCCTGATCCCCCCTTCTTCCCCTCTTTTCGCGATAAAAGATAGCTTATGTCCGTTCCCAAGCTCTAAACTATCTCTGTACCAAATTTCATCACGAAATCTACAAAAATGACAAACTTTCATACCAAGGCCTTACTCCGCCCCCCTTCTACCCCCCTTTTCGCGATAAAAGGTAGCCTATATCCATTTCCAGGCTCTAAACTATCTCTGTACCAAATTTCATCATTAAATCTTCAAAAATGACAAACTTTCATCCCAAGGCCCTAGTCCCCCCCCTTCTACCCCCCTTTTCGCGATAAAAGGTAGCCTACGTCCGTTCCCAAGCTCTAATCTACCTCTGTACAAAATTTCATTGAGATATCTTCAGAAATGACAAATTTTCATAAAAACTTTCATCCCCTATTTCCCCCCCTTAAACCTCCTTTCTCGTGATAAAAGTTAGCCTATGTCCGTTCTCAAGCTCTAATATACCTCGGTACCACAGACAGGCAGACAGGCAGACAGACAGACAGACAGAGTTACTTTCGCATTTATAATATTAGTATGGATATTGGTATCTACTTAAAGTCAGATTCCCTCAGGTCTTTAGCATTTTTTATAGATAATATCATAAACATCTTATTTGATCTTTAGTTTTGTATGGTGAAACGTACTGTTTGACTGAAAATCGTGAAAAATATAATATAACAAATCCAGGCATCGGATTGATGAGGACTTTTTAGAGTACGTTTATGATATTATCCTACCAATTTTCAGCCGGGTGTGAATTAATGTTGCCTCATTTATATAATATGGTTATATAAATGAGGCAAAAAATTATAATAACAATGATAATAATTTGGTGTAAAATGAATAAAGAGGAAATAATAATAACGATAATAAATAAACTTGGGATAAGGGCAGGAGGATGATGGTGATGATGATGATGATATTTACCTAATAGCGCAGGGGGTGCGGGTTCAATTTCCGTGATAGGTACAGACGTTAAACCGTCGGTCCCGGTTGCCATACGAACATCTGCGGCAGTCGTTAAGGGAAATTGGAGCTTTAAAAAGTTTACCAACTGGTCTAACTGCAATACTTCGATAGCGCCAATGGGCAGCAGCAGATCCAACACCTTGGTCCACCAGCAGTATCTTGAATCATAGCATAATTTAACAACTAATTAAAGGAAGTAACAGTTCTTAAGCTTTGCAGAAAAACTAAAGTCTTAGCACTCCTCAAGCCAGGGAAGTGTCCATCCAAACCTAAAAATTACAGGCCTATATGTCTACTATGTCAAACCTACGAACTTTTCGAAAGACTATTACTCAACCGCCACATACCTATGGTAGATAGTACACTAATTCCTGAAGAAGCTGGGTTCCGCTCGTGTAACTCCTGCTCCAGCGAATACTTAAACCTGACTTAATATATTGAAAATGGATTTGAGCAGAGATAAATTAAAGGCGCGTGTCTGGTCGATCTTACAGCGGCATACTATACCGTGAACATAAGACGGTTTCTTACGAAAGTGGCTAAATGACAGGAGACACAAAATTATTTAAAATGGTGGGCAAACTCCTGTGGTTCACGACGGTATCTCCCGTCCTAACTGAGCAGTCCGACTGGGGAAGTACCTTCGCCCTACAGAATACCGCGGTAATAATAACCTTGTGTTGTGTTCCCGACGGTGAGTAGGGTAGCCAGAGCTCACTGGAGAGGTTCTGTGTTGGCAGTGGGAAGACCAAAGGCTTAAGATGCCACCGCTGACTAGTGGGGATGTGAAATGTTGGCGCGGCGGTCAGGGAGACCCGGTGAAACGGTTATCCGCTGGCCGCCCGCAGGCTGCACGGTTCCCGAACCTGGGGATCACATAATCTCCGCCCCAGGAGGCTGAACCAGCAGCCTGTGTAAAGTTCCCGGTGCTGTAGTCGTGCCGGAGGAGGAAACCGGAGTGGACTCGGCTACAGTATCTGGGAGGGGACCGGGGGCCCTTCCGCCCGCCGCGCCAGCAAGTCACGAAACCCTGGCTCGTCTGCAGTGGTGGGGTGCCTTGCTTTGTCTTCTGCGCTGACGGCACAGAGACTCTCTATACCTTCCCCCCCCCCCCCTTCTTTATCATGGCAGTAAAAAGGAAAAGAAATAGAGTATATACAGCGGCACCTTCGTCCACATTGAAAGTGGACTTCTGTAACATCAGGGGCCTCCACTCCAATCTTAACGAGGTCCACCACCATCTTGAGACAGCAAAGCCGACCCTATTCTTTCTGACGGAGACCCAAATATCATGCCCGGCCGATACAGCCTACCTTATGTACCCCGGGTACAGACTCGAGCATAACTTCCTGAGTAAAGCCGGGGTATGCATGTACGTCCGGGATGACGTTTGTTGTCGCCGTCTAAACGGCCTTGAAGACAGGGACCTGTCCACACTATGGGTACGTATGGATTACGGTGGCCACACCCGTATCTATGCGTGCGTCTACAGGTCTCATAGCGGTGACCTGGGCACGGCTCAACTGTTTGAGCACCTGCAGCGGTCGGCGGACAGAGTAATTGAGCAGTACCCTGCCGCGGACTTAGTATTCTTGGGTGACTTCAATGCTCACCACGTGGAGTGGCTGGGGTCTCACAGGACTGATTTTGCGGGAAGGGCTGCTCACAACTTTGCCCTGACCTATGGGTTCTCGCAACTGGTGCATTCCATCACCAGAAAACCAGATGTCGGGACCCACAGAGAGTCTTTATTGGACCTTCTGCTGACTACGCGCCCGGATGAGTACTCCGTAACTGTGGAAGCACCTCTCGGTACTTCGGACCACAGCGTCATCCGGGCGCAAGTGACTCTCGCGCGGCCAGAACCACCGCGGCCACCTCAGTGGCGGCATGTCTGGCACTACAAGTCGGCAGACTGGGACGGACTGCGAGAATTCTTCTCGTCGTACCCGTGGAGGCGGCTTTGCTTCACTTCTAAGGATCCAAGCTCCTGTGCAACAGCAGTCGCTGAAACGATCCTATCGGGCATGGAATGCTATATTCCCAACCGTTGGATCGCAACAGGAGCGAGCAAACGGCCGTGGTTTAATAGGCCTTGCAGAGAAGCTAGAGACCGCAAGCAATCTGCATATAAGGCTTGGACCTCGGCACTTGCCAATAAGGATCCTAACATAGCTGAAGTGAAGCGGAAATTGAATGCCGCCTCGAGGTCCAGTAAAAAAGCTACTGCCAGGGCGAAGTTTGAGTTCATCGGTGGAATTGGCGAGCGGCTTACTCGTTACCCATCCGGTAGTCGAGCATTTTGGTCACTCGCCAAAGCTGCCGAGGGAAACTTCTGCCATTCCTGCCTTCCGCCGCTGCAAAAACCCGACGTTAGCCTAGCTCATGGCGCTAAGGAGAAAGCCGATCTTTTAGGTAATCTCTTTGCGTCAAACTCGACGATGAACGACGGAAATGCCGAGCCACCTATTGTCCCCGACTGTGGTACTTTCATGTCTGAAATTAAAATCACGCAACGGGTGGTTCGGCGGGAACTCAAGTCCCTGGATGTTCGGAAGTCGAGTGGGCCGGATGGTATACCGGCGATGGTGCTCAAGCACTGTGCCCCCGAATTGTGCCCAGTACTTACACGGCTTTTCGCGCTCTCTTACTCCGCGAGACAAGTCCCAGCCTCGTGGAAGACTGCATTCGTGCATCCTGTGCCTAAGAAAGGCGACAGGACAGACCCGTCCAATTACAGGCCTATTGCTATAACCTCCCTTCTCTCGAAGGTAATGGAGCGTGTGATTAACGCACAGCTCCTGGGATACCTTGAGGGAAACGACCTACTGAGCGACCGACAGTATGGCTTTCGCCACCGTCGCTCCACTGGTGACCTTCTTGTGTATCTCACACACCGATGGGCGCAAGCTATCGAGAGTCGGGGTGAGGCACTAGCGGTCAGCCTCGATATAGCAAAGGCCTTTGACCGGGTCTGGCACAGAGGTCTTCTTTCGAAGTTGCCACGCTACGGACTCCCCGAGGGACTTTGCGAATGGATTGCCAGCTTTTTGTCCAACAGAAGTATCCAAGCCGTCGTCGATGGCAGCTGCTCGGACCGCATGGACATAAACGCTGGTGTCCCACAAGGCTCCGTGTTGTCCCCGACGCTGTTTCTGCTGCATATCAATGACATGCTGTCTGATGGATCTATTCATTGCTATGCGGACGACAGTACCGGGGATACGTGTTACACGGGTCGTGCAAATATCCCTCAATTCGAGGTGGAGAAGAGACGCGAACAACTTGTGTCTGAAATCGAGACTACTCTCTCGGGAGTATCCGATTGGGGTCGACTTAACCTAGTCCAATTTAACCCCACTAAGACACAAGTATGTGTATTCACCGCTAAGAAAACCCCATTTATTGTAGCGCCGCAATTCCTGGGCACACCACTTTCCATCTCTTCGAGTATTGGGATCCTAGGTGTCGACATCTCAAGCGACGTTCAGTTCCGCAACCATTTGGAGGACAAGGTCAAGCTGGCCTCAAAGAAACTTGGAGTGCTCAACAGGGCGAAGCAGTACTTCACTGCGGGGCAACGACTTCTGCTTTATAAGGCACAAATTCGGCCCCACATGGAGTACTGCTGTCACCTTTTTGCCGGAGCGCCTGCATACCAGCTTGGCCCCTTCGACTCATTGCAAAGACGGGCGTTGAGGCTCGTCGACAATCCCATACTCACAGGCGATGTGGAACCTCTCAGCCTCAGAAGAGACTTTGCCTCGCTGTGTGTGTTCTACCGCCTATACAATGGTTTGTGCTCAGATGAATTGTTTGACATGATGCCCACCGCTGCATTCTATCATCGCACCACTCGCCATAGGCAGGGAATTCATCCTCACACACTGCGACCGGAAATGGTACGCACCGTGCGTTTTGAAAGGAACTTCATCCCACGCACGCTCAGGTTGTGGAATGAACTTCCTGCCGTGGTTTTCCCAAGCGACTACAATATGGGGTTCTTCAAGAAGGGTATTAGAAGGTATCTACAGGGTCGGTAGCACGATTGTGACGCCCCTGGTGTTGCAAACGTCCATAGGCCACGGTAACCACTTCCCATCAGGTGGGCCGTGTGCTTGTCTGCCGCCTAAGTGGCATAAAAAAAAAAATCTACAGAGAAAAGTCGGCGGCGTTGTCAGAAAAGCCACCCCAGGGAGATATCCTCGCACCCGTCCTATTCAGTATTTGCTATAATGACCAGCCCTGTGCTCAAAATGAAAAAATATTCCTACAACTACACGGCTGACGTATTTTGACTGGCCCACGCTAGTCACTGTTATAATAAGTTATTACATTAGTCGCGCGCCACGCGGTGGCCTCTCGTACCGGCTGACACAGGTCATACTGGGGGTTAACCGCATGTAACTGTGGCCCCCGTGCAGTCCATGGCGCACTAAGTCTTGCGTCCATTATGTCCTACTTCCTGCACTAAAGACAATATAAATAAAGCTACTGACAGCGCGATTGAGATGGCAGAATTCTATTCCCGAATGATTTCAAGTAGTTAAAAGTAAAGCATTGACACGAAAGAAGAAAAATGCGTTGTAGAGGAAGTTCAGCTGAACACGCAGTTAGATTGTAATAGTGGAACCCGGGCTCCCAGGTGAAAGCTTCGGATGTAACCGGAATTAATGCAAAGATGAAGAAAGTTTTTATTGCCAAACTTTAGCATATATCTAATACTAACATGTAATTTATATACCTAACAGAGAAGGTTTAACCTTATCCAATTCTCATAAACCAAGTTTCACAAAGTGAATATTTATTCATACCTAAGTACTTTTAGTAACTTAAGCACCTATTTATTTTGACCGACATTCAACATCTGAATTTTAGACGTACAATCTTGAAGTTATAGCAGCATTAAGATTTAATTGTCACCGATCGAGGTTGCTGTAGCTATTGTAACAGCACATATAACAAATTTACTCTATGGTTCGGTTTACGGCCGACAACTGACACCATAAACTACTATCAACCTGTCAACAACCTCTTCGAATTATAATAGAATAATAGGTTTACATTTTTCTCCGTCTACGGTTTACATAGTCTTTGAGAATAATTATAATTATTTCTTAATTAAGAAATTTATTAAATAATCTGTAATTATCTGTGGTACAACAACGGTTTATATTAATAAAATATGGTAGTGTCTATGGTAGTCTGCAGCAGTCGGTGTGGAGTTTTGGCGGGAAAACGAAGAGTGGCACACGGCTGTGCTATTTTATTTTCCGAAATTGTAGTGAATTCGAGTTTTTTATATCAAAAATGGTGGATTTTTAGTCATAACGTCTTGGACAACCCACACAAGTGTTAGAAAATGGCATATTACAGTGAATTGTGATTTTTCGTGTTCGAGCCAAATAACCCTAGGGAGCTTCTAGTAAAGGCCCACAAGTTTACTGAGGCAGTAATCATCACTTTGATCGTCATCATCATCATCATTATCATCATCATTAATATCATCAACCCATTATCATCATCATATATATTATATATATTATACATATCACATCATCAAAATGAAGATATACATACATATTCTATATATCTTCATTTTGATGATGTGACTTAAAGGTCTAGTGACCATGTCATAAAAACCCAAAAAAAAAGCAGTCAGGTCGGGTAATAAAAAAAACTATACTGGCACTGGCAACATCACATTTTGCTTCAGGCACGGGACACTTCCCTATTAACAGATTCGCTGTCAAAAGCAAAGAGTATATAATAGTTTAAGAGAAGGCACTACGAACAAGCTAGTTCAGCTGACTGGAATTGACCATTCGTTCGTTCATCGGATTCCATTCCGCCGGGTAGAGACGGGCTAAGTGAATGCTCTAAAATAATCGCCTAATCAAAAATTGATTAAATTAGCTATTTTATCGATTCCAACTAAATCGATTATTTGGCGGTCAAATCGATTATTCAATTGATGCCTTTCAAATTTTATGGTAAAACTAATAAAACATTCCGAATAAATATTATCTCTATTTATCTAAAAATATTACACACAACTTTACATTCTGATAAGATGACATAAATCTAGGTGACAATAGATATTCTGTTTAGGGTCAATCCCCACTGAAAGAGCAGCAGCTGGCACCGGCTTTTTGAGATAAAATATTACAAACCATTTTGAATCCTATCCACGGGAGAAAAAGATCATAGTCATTTCACCCGCTTCATTTCTGGTACAAAAGTCTGGACGCCGCTGGCGTTATTCAATAAGTTTCAACCTGTTTCAACGTATGTGGGTACTAAAAGTGGTAATGAAATATTTTATGACATGATATTTAGAAGTACATAACCAGCATGCAATACTTTCCTTTAAAAATGTGAAACAATTAACAAACAGGATGGAATTTGACTTTTGGATATGTATCCGTAGCTGTAGCCATGTTGGACAAGTCCAGGTATCTCAGTTCCCTGTCCCGAAGTTGGACTTTTTCGATTTAAATTTATACAATAAATACTCAGATTCTCAAATAGGAAATAGAGAAGGGAGGACTAAGTTAAGTTGCATGATTGAGCCAGCCATATGCTGTGCAGCACTAGTTTTCACCAGGAAAGTCATAATTTTGATAAATAAGATTTACAATTACATGCCAGGTTATCAGTTAACTGCCTCAAACTTAATTCAAGTTGAATTATGGTTAATAAATGAATGCTATTATAATTTGAAAGATGTTTTGAGTGTAAATTACACTCATTAATATAAAACGAAATTCTATTATTAATATAATGTACATGGATTGACAATGCTTCATTTTTTAATATATTATGCTTGTCAAAATGATTCATATAACATAGGTATAGTGTATATGTATTTTTATACCACTGAGGTGGCAGACAAACACACGGCCCACCTGATGGAAAGTGGTTACCGTGGCCTATAGACGTGTGCAACACCAGGGGAGTCACACTCGTGCTGCCGACCCTGTAAATACAGATATTATGTGCCGTCAGTGCAGAAGACAAAGTAGGAATAACCTTTGTTTTTCCCACTGACAGGCTAGCTCAGGCCACCCTACTGAATTGCAGTTCTGTGAACATCGATAAATGATCCCTATTTCGTTGAAATTTGTTTACAATTATTAATAATATCATACACACATACATATATTCACGCCTGTGAATCCCCGTAGGGGTAGGTAGAGGTGTATTAACATCCACGTTTCGTCAATAGAATAGAGATATCAATGACGTCGATTCGGGTTGGCAAAATTCCGACTAAACTAAACTATAATTAGTTTAGTCACGTCAAATTGCGGTTTCTTATTCGGGAAAACACCAACTAACTTAATTTGACAGGACTAAACTATTTTTAGTTTAGTCGAATTCAATTTAGTGAAATTCTCCATTTTGCTATTCGGTAAGGCAAAATTTTATTCCTGTCAAACTAAAATCCGACTTATTTTAGTGGCCATATTTTTGGTCGCGATTAAACTAAACTAAACCTTGTTCTGCTGATTGTTTGTGCTGGTTGAAATTTTTAAATTACAGAAAAATGAACGTATGCGTTGTGGCTGCTTTTTTCGAGGAGCAAGAAAGGTAAATAAGAAAATTTATCAACTAAATATGTGTTTATTTGTTCAAAACTGACCTAGCAGTAAAAAATTCCGCATCAATGCCATTGTGGAGAAGCAGTTGACCGACTCGGACACCATGGCCTGTCATGCTGCAGGAGCACGGGGCGAATTCCACGGCACGCCAGCCTCAACGACATAATCCGCCGTGCTCTTGTCATTGCTGGTATGCCAGCTGTGCTTGAACCAAACGGTTTGGCGCGCGACGATGGCAACAGACTGGATGGTGTTCCAATAATGCCTTGGAAAATGGGTAGGACTCTGGTGTGGGACGCAACATGCGTCGACACCATTGCCCCTACCCATATAACTGGCACTGCTAGGTGTGCCGGTGCCGCTGCAGCTTCTGCAGAGGCTGTTAAGCGGCGCAAATACTCCAATCTTATTGGAGATTATGAATGTGTGCCGTTTGGAGTCGAAACGTTTGGGCCTTGGGGTCCAAGCGCCCGCAATCTGTTCAGGGAGATTGCGAAATGTATGGCTGACGCTTCTCGTGACCAGAAGGCTGGCCTCTTTTCAGGTCAGAGATTAAGTATTGCCATACAACGTAGCAATGCTGCTAGTCTTCTGGGAACGCTACCACAAGAGGCATGCGATGCGGATGAATTCAACGACGCATTTTAACTTTTAGTTTTAGTTTTTTTATTATATTTAGTATTGTGTATATATAGTAACTTTATTAATTTAACACATACAAAACATCTGCAATATATGTAAAAATTGTGTAACAATAAAAATAATTGAAAAATTAACAATTATCATAAAGGTTGGGTTTGAAATTTATTTTAAGGTTAGAAATTTATTTGTTTTACAGAAATCGGGAAGAACGGGCCAGGTTGCTTCGGTCGAAGGATGCATCAAATCCGTTTGAGATGGCCGACCGTAAATTTAGAAAATTCTTTAGGGTCATCAGCGGCCAAGTTTCTGTTGGAGATACTTGAAAATCACCTTAAATTAAGCGAAGAGGATTTTTTTGTGATTGTGACATACACACACATACACATACATTGTTTATTTTTCCTCTTTTCACGTAATATTCCCATTACCATGCCGCCAAGTTTGTTGTTTTGGTTTGTTTATTTTTTCAGAGGTTTAATTTACGGTCACGTTTGAATTTGAACACGTTTTTTGACAAGAAGTTAAGTTGTCTCTCTCACACTTCAACAACAAGGACGTTGTCATTCGTTCATTAAATTCACAGATTAAAAAGGGTTTATTCAATTTAGTCGTGTGACCTTGACTAAAAATGCATGCACTATTTTTAGTTCGGTGGCCAAACCGAATAGACAAAGCGTTGAACTAAACTAAAATAAGATAATTTTTAGTTTAGTTTAGTTTAATCGGGTGGACATGCCGAATTAACACCAATATCAATTCAATCTTAATTAAGTACGTATAGTAGACATTTAAGTAATAATACTATTTATGTACAAAATTTGTCTGCCTAATGAAGGTGAGATATCCTGCAACTAAAGCTTAAAAAAGAAATGAAACATTTTATCATAATCGTGTCTCCTATGAATAAATGCATTTCATTTCATAGGTGCATGTCGTAAGGTTGCTTATATAGAGAAACAGACCGGTACGGGTAATATCGACGCGGTTGGTACAGGTTTAACTCACATTACTTACTATGCGTTTCAAATAAGTTGATAACTGTCATAATGACATTTTGATACGTGTCGATAACTTCATTGTGTAACGTAAGGTCAGCAAATACATTTTTATACTTCACTATTGCTTCACTGTTGTTAATATATTTCCAATTAAATATTTATGATGTTTGTTGAACCATATTCCCTTTTCAAGATAGATAAGGATAGGGTAGGATAAGTACATACACATTAAGTAAAAATTAAATTATCGGTTCTTTTTATATTTATTTATTTTTAATCGGGCGGTAATTATGAATTTTTGAATAATTATAATTACTAAAAAATTTGATAAGTGCTTAATGAAAAGAATTTAATAATTAGGTCGTTGTTACCATACACGTATGAACCTGTCCGAAATGGAAATTTTGTTGTTAGCTGTACATTTTTCATGAATACGGAATGAAGTTGCCGCGGTCGCGATTATCTTCTCATTTGAAACGCATAATACATGTAAACCTGTCCATTAGTCGTCTGAGGTTCTAGACAAGTGGCACGATCTCTAGACAAGTAGAAACGCATAGAATAGAATGACAAATGTATGGGATTTACAACTTGCAATACGATTCAACGGATAGAACTTAAAATTGGAAGCCAAGCCGAATTTACAAGCAGTCCAATCGATTGCAACGACCGAGAAGTACATTATTATCTACAACAAGCTAGCCATGATGAAACCATTCGAAACACGAATAGATTATGAAATGTATGTAACTGACATACCTACGCTTACGACTAATTTGGTAGCCAACGTCGAGGAGCAATTTAATGTCTAGCCAAGGTGTTACTTTCATGAACGAATACGACTGACTATCGTCAAAAATGGACGCTCCACCAGCGTTAATAAAAAGCCGGAGATAACGCTACAAAATGGCGGATTTTTGATCAGCTGATATGAATGACGGTGTATTTTTATTTATTTTTTTATAAAATGCATAAAATTGGGCTATTGCAGGTTGCGCATAATTATATTTGTTGAATCAAATCACAAATCATGAACATAATAATATTTTACTCCTATAAATTGATTTATTTTATCCTATTCTATTCCATTGACTGAGCGAGTCCCTTAGCTAGCTTAGGTTCTTGGCATATGATTGATTAGAATAGGTTGAAAATGGCTTTTTTCACCAGTATCATAGACAATATTAGAGGACTTGCCGGTCATTTGGAGAGACAGGGCGTTTGACAAGCCGTAACGTGCGTACATGGCTACCAAAAATTCGTCACGATTGCCCTAGCAGTTGATTGGATTGCTTATTTTTTACAAAATGGCGAGTGTTTGATAAACATATGCTTGCTTATTTTAATAAAATGTATGCACTTTGTTTGAAAAGGGCTGCGCGTAATGACGAAGTGTGGCAAATGTGTCACAAAAAATATTTCTCGTTAGTTATTAGACCGCATTTCTTTAGATTACACATAAGAGTATGAAAGTGGGATATTAGTGACATTACAGTGAATTATGATTTTTGTGTTGGTTCCATATCTCCTTAGAAGGCTGTAAACCTTCACAAATCCTCTAAAACAACAAAGGCTTTTTCATCATCATTAACGACAACCATTACAACTCGAATAATGTGTGTAGTATATTTCCTGGCAGTGCGAGTGTGACGCCTCTGGTGTTGCACACGTTCACCGTTCATAGGCCACGGTAACCACTTTCCATCAGGTGGGCTGTGTGCTTGTCTTTCACCTAAGTGGCATCAAAAATATACTACTGTTTTCTGTTTATAATATTATATAAAGGACATTATGCATTTTGTTAGAGATTATGGCTAAGCATGAACATAACAACTACTATTTGACCAAGTATGATATGAAACTAGTACCTGACACTAACAATAAACATATTTTTCTAATAAAGTTGTATCCAGGTTCACACAACACTTTTTATTAAAACAAGTACATTTAGCGGATTAATGTAAATGAAACATTCATTTTAATTATATTTTTTTAATAATCTGCCTCATATATTAACAGAATGTGTAGGTACTAAAACCGTTGCTGGATTAATATTGGCTTCATATCTTGCCCAGTTTAAGAACCAAATAATTGTCACTACTTGGCACTGCAACTCTCCGTCCTTCGCCTACAATACAGCTGCAGCAGTATGAATTTATAGCTTCTCCGCTATAGTCATTAGTCTCATTTGAAATATATAGATGACAGATATATAAATTGCACATTATTTTGAGGTTGTTCGATCAGCTCTTTGCCAGCATGAACGACATATTTGGTGTGTTCTTGATAACTGCAAGTAAAAACATACTTAATTAATATTACTTGATATTCATATTGCCTGAATTGGCGCTACTACCAACCATACATTTATACCCTGTCCAACAAATAACTTTCCTTTTAAAAGTTGTAGTTACATGATTTTATATGACAATCGCATTTTTTTATGAAGAAGTCTCAATGGTTATGCATTTCAATATTACTGAATTTGTCGAAATTTTATGCGAATGTTACAAATTGAAATGAAACTATTTCTAATGGTTTTTTCCTACGCCATAAATACATTATACATACACACAGAAGGCTATAAATGTGAAATATCATGCCAATTTTTTAATGCCTATACCACATTTTGTTGTTGTTCATTGTGGGTAAAATAATCCTTGATTATAAAAACCAGACTATTACTTATAGTAACTGTAATTATAACTATACTTTTAGTTGCACTATATATTAACATACTAGTACCACTTTTCAAAATTATTATTACCTATATGACAGTGCCATAACTCAAACATGTAATCCAGTCCATTCTGCGTTTAGTAACAATATTTAGGCCAGGGTCAACGTTAGGATCGGGTTCAGTCTCAAAACGTGCGCCAGAGTCGTTCATAAAGGATTCATTTTCAATTTTCTACGTATAATATTATAAAATTCAGTATTCACCATATATGGTGTCAAAACCAATGGAATGACAGTTGGGTGTGTTGCTATAACATTTATATTCCAAAAATTATTAGGAGATTTGGTATCGATAAATGAGTATCGTCTTAAATATATCCATATTAATATTTTTTTGTTTAATTTAGTGCAGAGTTAATAAAATAATATTTCATATGATTTAAAATACGACTGTGATATGTTAAGTATTAATTATATTATTATTCAAACAGGAACAGTTTCACAGAAAAACCAATATGCCTAATATCGATTATGTTAATACACGATTATTTTTGTTTAATATATCCTGGCATCATTATAAGTAAATGTAAATGAATATCCAGTTGCCAATAAAATCTTTAAAAAAATGTAAATGAATACCTAAGTGGCTCAAAGGTAACCAAGCCAATAATTTACAAAAACATAAATTAAATTAATGGATGAGAGTTTGGCGGGAACGCAAGACGCATGGCGGTATTATCTTATTTTCCGAGATTGGTGTAAATTCAAGTTTTTATGTACGAAAATGGTGGCTTTCTTAGACATAACGTCTTGGACAACTCACAGAAGTGTAGGAAAGTGGAACATTAAAATGAATTATGACATTTCGTATTTGTTTCAAATCTCCCTAGGGAGCTTTTAATAAAGTCCCCATAACTTTACTGAGGCAGCAATCATCCTTCATCTTCATAGTCATCATCATCGTCACCATCAGCATCATCGTCTAGACAACATCATCAACTCATGATCATCATCATAAACAAACGAAGATAATTATGTATAAATGAAGACATGGCTTTAAGGTCTTGTAGCCATCCAAAAATATTCATAAAAAAGAAGACGAGGAAAACAGCAGTGAAAATGCTGGTGGTTTCCTTTAAATATATTATAAGACAACGCTATTGAGCATTAAACTCGCCCATTGTACTCGACTCTCTACTCAACTCTCCACTTTCCTCTCTACTCGACTCTGTACTTGAAACTCTACTCGCTTCTCTACACAATTCTGTCCACGATTATTAACTCGCTTCTATTCTCAACTTTCTACTCACCTCTGTATCACACACACGACTAGATATTTTTACCCGCCTCTTTACTATATTTCTATAATACTCTCCTCTATACTCGTCTCTCTACTCGCCTCTCCATTGGCATCTCTACTTAACTCTCTACTCAACTCTCTATTGGACTCTATTGTTTCTCTACTCGCCTCTCTAGTCGCACCTTTACTTGCACCGTACTCGACTCTGCTCGATTTTCTATTCAACCTCTACAAGCATATACACTTGCCTCTCTATAACGATTATTCCCAAGCTCTAATCTATCTTTCTACCAAACTTCATCAGAATATCCTCAAAAATGAATAATTTTACACAGAGGTTTATTCCCTATTCCCTCCCTTCCACCCCTTTCTTCACGATAAAAAGCAGTCTGTGTCCGGTCCGTTCCCAAACTTTTATTTATCTTTGTACCAAATTTCATCAGGATATCTTTAAAAGTTAGCTATGCAGTCTATCATAGACTGCATAGCTAACTTTCACCTCTATTTGCCCAACTCTCCTCAAACCTCTTTTTTCACGATAAAAGGTAGCCTATGTCCGTTTCTAGGCTTAAATCTACACCTGTACCAGGCGTGGTTCACTCCGCACAGTACATCCGTTATATACCTACAGCGAAGTAACCGGCCGACCTGATTAAAATTAGTCCCTGATTGTAGTGTGAACGCTTGAGGTATTTTCTATGCTCGCGCTCAGCTAGGATTTTATAAACACATTAATTTTTCTCTCTTGATCGTGCCTACTTAAAGTAGGTACCAATCTAAGAATGGACAAGAAAAGAAAATATGACAGACGATATTGTGTGCGTTCGGCTGTTTGAATTCGAATAAAAATATCCCGGATTTATCTTTTTTCTCGCTTTCCAAAGATGCTGAAAGGCAAGTTTGCCAAATTAATAAATCTTAAAATTTTAAGGTACCTACCTACCCATAACCCAACCTAACACTACTACTGCTCAGAATGCGTATCTAGACAAAAACTACTTATTTATCACGAAGTAGGTAGGTACCTAGCCAGCAAGATTTTTGAATTGGGAGGGTTATTGGATCGGACCCATCGGGGTCAACGTACTCCGCCGTCACCCACCTCGAAGTATTTTTCTAGTTTCGAGTGTCCTTGACGGGCATCACGCGCTGACTATAGGTAGGTAGGTACCACTGACGATACCTACCCTACGTAATTTCTGCAGTTCCAAGTTCCTTCTTTTTAAACGACTTCAAAAAAGGAGGAGGGTCTCAATTCGATTTTTATTAATTTATTATATTTATCCCTTCATAACGCCGTCATTTATTAGTTCTTACCTACATAATATATGAACCTGCGCGCTCGAAAGCTACCTTATAGCTTATAGGTAATATTTAGTATTCTTTGTTTATAGTCCGAGAGCTGAAGTAATAAATTTAATAGGTATACAAATAAATAGCATAATATTTAATATTATTTACCTGAACATGATAATTAGATACTTTGGCACACTTTGGCTAGGCTGACGGGTATAAAGACCGAGAGCTAAGGTTAAGTTTGACAATAATACAGGGTGGCCAGCTCTCCTGGCCAAAAAATTTGGCGCCCCATATCGAGGAGTATTTGAGCCACCCCCATGTATGTCCAGTGATTTTTACTAGCTTAGGAGATACGATTTTTGAAGTTATTCTACTTTTGGCGCACCTAACCTTTCTCGGCGTGGCAATTGTCAAACACTTAGAAAAAATTTCATTGTATAGAGACTGGACTATGGCGACTGCAACGGGGACTATTTCTGTGACGGCAACGAGCGACTACTACGGTGACTATGCTCCTCAGTGCCCCGTTTGCTTCACTCTAATCAATGACCTTAAGCACATGTGTGTTTGCTCCGTACTGAATACCATTTGTCTATTTTATTTTAGGCGCCGAGAGTGGCTGATTTTAATAGGACGAGAGGACTTATTAAGCAAAGAAAATTTGAGAGCTAAAAGCTACGAAGTCTGCTCCCACCATTTTGAAGATTCTGCAATCAGGACAATCAAACAACTGAAACCAAATACAGTTCCAACAAAGCTTATAGTATCCGAGAACGAGTTCTTAACGATAACATAAATTCAATTATACTTCTTTCAAAGCGCAGCGAGTCACATTCGGTTTAGCTGGCGCAAATCAAAATAATTTACCAACATGATTTTTGGATGTCAGCTCTCGGACTAGTTTAAGCCGTTTCGTTTTTGCGTCGTACGGCATGTAACTAAATACGTAAATGATATGTTCAATTTAGCAAATACACTAAGGTGTAGTAGCAAAGAATACTAAATGTAGTAGTATGCTTATCGTCTTATGTTAAAATATGCGGACATTGTAATAAAATACTTTTTTCATCTAATACTAGGTAGGTATGTTTAAAGTTGTCATTTTCACATAAGTAGAAAAATAGTAACAGGTACATAACTGGAATGGTAATCAAATATTCAGTTCTTCACAAGAAGACAACCCTAACAGCGTAAGAAGAGATAAGAGGTACGCGATAGAAAGAGACGCAAGTAGTAGGTGAATAAAATTATAGGTACTTAATGTTGTGCGACCTGAATTCCACCGTATTGCGTCGGAGCAAGACTGGAATTAATAAAATCTTCTTACGCAGTGATCCTTCTGTACGTTAGTACTATTAATTATTCTGTGCCTCTACCAAATTTCATCAAAAATCGGTTCAGCGGTTTAGGAGTGAAAGCTTAACATACAGATAGACAGACAGAGTTACTTTCGCATGTATAAATATTTCCGTCCAATTGAGCAGTTCGACTGGGGCAGTCCATCCGCGCTACAGAATACCGCGGCCATAACAACATCGTGTTGTGTTCCCGGCAATGAGTAGGGTAGCCAGAACTTACTGGAAATTTTTCGTACGGTCAGTGGGAATACCAAAGGCTTATTAAGACCTTATTATTCCTGTTTTGTCTTTATACTGACGACACAGATACTCTTTATGTTTGTGTCGGCAGCACGAGTGAGTTGCATACGTCCATGAGCCACGGTAACCACTTTCCAAAAGGTGGACCGTGTGCTTGTCTGCCGCCGCAGTTGTTTAAAAAGAAAAAAGTAAGTATGGATATGAATAATATTATATTCAATGCAATTCATTAAGAAAAATAGGGTTAATATTGCATACTTACATAAAAAATCTAATAACCACTCAAAATAAAAGTAATTTATTAAAATATTTTCAACTAGCTGTTGCCCGCGGCTCCGCCCGCGTGGATGTCGGTTATCGCGACCAAACATAGCATATATCCTTTCTCAAGGTCTAACCTACCACTATACCAAATTTCATCAAAATCGGTTCAGTGGTTTAGGCGTGAAAACGTAACATACAGACAGACAGACAGAGTTACTTTCGCATTTATAATATTAGTATGGATGAAATACCCATATGTTTTGAATTTTCGTTTAAGTACTATTTAAATTCATATGTTTTATTTGAGACAAAAATGTGTCAAAAAATAAATTCTATTAAGATATTTAACTTAAAGGTCTTAGATACCACGTCATAAAAAAAACAGTGTGTCAACTGTCATATTATTGAATTTGACATTGGCGAATTGTAGCGATCACAGACGTTTATAGAGTAGCAGACTAAACATAATTATACGCACACATTAATCATGTAAAAAAATATTGTTGTCACTTTCACTCTGATCTAATGTTGCATATCTTCTTCCCTTTTTTTCCTAAATGGCAACAGTCACTCACACATAGACAAATCGGAGGTCGTGCCGCGGCGGCGCACAGTGTCGCTACTCTATACAAATGTTTATCATAAATCTTATTTTGGGAAAACTGTACGTTTAAACTAATATAATATATATATCTACATATATACATATGTGTGATTAAAACATAGAAGTATAGGTGATATATTTTTATTATAGATCTAAATATTGGCTTAAGTCAGGATCTAGTATATTTTTTTATGTTTGTTGCCTGATCGTATTGTAGATATTAATGGATCGGAAGTCAGTAACATTATGGTAATTAGATCGTGATTAGTATTCGGTCTCGAAGTTTTGCGTGTATGGTGTTCTCTGTAATTTCTAGAATCTTTATGTCTTCCTTCTAAAGTATCTTCAGAAAGTTGGCCAATTGGTAAGGGAAAAGATTGTATTAATTCGGTCGAATGAACTAAAATTTTATGTATAGATGTTGGTATATTGTACCATGGATATAAACTTAAATATAAACTATTGATTTCTTTCAGGAGTTCCTTAAATTTATCTAAATTAATTTTGAATCCACTTGAAATAATTCTGTTAATAAGATAAAATTGTTCAATTAAACTCTGATCGATGCCAGTTATTTCGTTTGATAATGTACTGTTTTTAAAAAATATTCTGGCTGTGTTGCCGTCATTCGTGGATCCATACCCTGGTTTAGGTTTATCAACTATAAGGCCCATCTTTTGCTTAAATTCGTTTTGAATTCTTTTTTTGTTCTCATTGAATATATCTTTTTGTGTCTGACCTCGAACTTGCCAACACTTCAAAGGCAATCTATACGCAACATGAAGTAGGAATTCAAAAGATCTGATCCAGTTATGAAGAGTTGATAAACCATACTTGTATGTTGTTGTGTTAGGGACCCTATCAAACACTGATGGCGAATTCATTAATTTTGGAGTTGCTCCACATATATAACACGTTTGAGTAGAACTGACACCACTCAATGTGTGACAAACAGCACCATCAATCATTGTAAATATCATATCATATGAAATTGTTACCGCACTGCTAGGCTCTTGTAATTTTATCACAGAGCTTTCTAAATCATTTATTAATTGACCTACTCTTCTTTCTTCTTCTTTTATAAGATTGGTAGTTTCTTTATTAAATAATAACCTAATAGGTCGGCAGAAATATGTAAAAGACGGTGTTTTATTTTGCCATTTAACAAGTTGTGTTTCATTATCAACTAATCCAATTGGCACCAAGGCAGTTAAAAACAAAAATTCATCTGAGGCATTGTCATTGTGAAACTTCTGTTCATAAGTACTATGACCAGATGATCCATCAAATCCCCATTTACAGATCAATGTTAATGAAGAACCTACTGTAAAGATTCCTTTGCTCTTTTCAGCAGTTTTCACAATAGATTCGGCTGTTTTGTATAGTAAGTCTTGTAAATTGACCTCTGCTACTGTTTCAGTACTACTAATGGCGTTAGGTAATATCTCATCTCTAACTTTCATTATCTTGTAATAGCTCGGAAAGGTGTTAGGATGCAATAAATTCACGACCTCTCTTAACCTATTATATTTCCGATACGATAAATCTAAGTCTATATACAAGGCCAATGCATCAAAAGGTGATAATGAAGATAAACTCTCCTTATCAGGTGACTTATGTGATGACCATTTAGCCGCAAATTCTAATTCACTACTGTCTCGGGTTTGAACTAAATCCAAAACTCGTCGTTTTTTTTAAGCTAAATTTAAGTCAGTAAAGTTAGTTTTAGGTCTACCACGTTTTGATTGAATACCTGCCGATGATGTGCCCACCGTTTCATTACCAAAGCAGTAATCTTTTACTATTGTTTCAGTAGCTAAATAGTTATCAAGCCAAGTTTTGTATTTTGTATTCATCACTTCGGGCATTCTACTACTCGACCTCCAATATGTACTCGCTCTCATACAAAATAATCTTGCTGTCTTTTTGACACTACCTTAAATTAATTGTGGAGACTCCTCAAGTTCATAATAATTTAAAATATGTTGATAAACGGCATTGTTTTTTTCGTGTAAGTCCGCTAAACGCCAGACTTCGAAAACTTCAACGTTTTTTATTTGACGAGTACTCATACCTAAAACGAAATAACTCAATTTTAGCATGGCCTAGCAACCTAAAAGTTACCTAACATATTGTTTACTAATAAAGCTAGCATATTTAAAAAAAATAGAGATGTGATATGATGTGATTTTTTTTAAAGTCAAATCAAAGTCTCAGTTAAATGTTTTTTTTTTCGTATTAAGTAAAATATGAATAACTTACCAATGTCACACATTCTGAATTATTATAACACCAAATTAGACAGATTACAAACTAATTAAAACTATTATAGCGATATAACACCGATAAAAGTTGAATATCACTTGTAACTATAGCAGGAAAGTTAATTACGCGCGCACTAACTATTTTGTTGCATCAACAATGACAAAGTTTACTTACCCACATTTACCAAAATATTATTCTTTAAAAAATATAAATACCTACATTTGATGAAGTAAGTATTGTAGAATATGTTGCCATATCAATAAATCACCAATAACAATGTTGCAAAAATGGATTTATGATAAAGGCTCGTGACACTGTGCGGCGTCATGTAGCTTCGTAAGCTAAATATGGCGTGCTGATGTTTTGCTGTAGTGTTTTGTTATTTTATTTTGTTATAAAAAGCTGCATAACGAACAGAAATACAATGGTGAAGTGTTGTGCCCCGAAGTCTGATAACGCATCATACAACAAAACTCCAGACATTACCTTCCACCGGTAAGTAAATATCATTTTATTACTGTTTGCCTATTTTTTGTGTTGAACGAGTTATCCATGCTTTCATTACCTATGAAATTACAAGATACACTAGTTTCTTTAGGAAAAAAAATCGGTTTAAACTAGATTACTAAGTGAAATTCATAAGATTTTATTGAAAAACTATCATAAAGACGTAGTTTGACATTTCAAGTACTAGGGCAGTTATGAGGGTCGAAATCAGAGCAAAGAAATTGTAGAATTTTTAGATTTAGTGATATTTTGGTACTATGGTTATGTATACTTGTATAGCGTTGTCGGTAAAGCAGAAAATAAACTTATGTTAACTCACTATACCTCTTTTACAGGTTCCCCAACAATGAAAATTTGAGAAACCATTGGATTAAAAATCTTAACAAAAAGGACTGGCAGCCTAATGCAAGCAATGTGCTCTGTTCAGCACATTTTGAGTCTAATTTATTATGCAGAAGAGGCCACCGCACAATTTTGGCTCCTGGTGCAATTCCAACATTATTTAAAGAAGGAACTATACAAGATGTGAGTTTATTTAACAATGTCTTCATGTTTGATTATTGTAGGTACACTTAACTGTTATAAACAAAAAGCTGTTTAAGATGTTTGACAGGAAGATCATTTGAATAATCTATAAATTATATTGATATAATTTTTATGTTTATTTACAGGATAAAGAAAATGTGCCAGCATCTCGAATAGTTTTGCCAGAAAAAGGACAGCCACCCAGGCTTTCCACTCTCATATGGAAAATCTGTTACCCGTAGTATCGGAGACAGAAGGAACAGATCAGCCGAGCTGTTCTAACAAGTCCATTGCAATACCAACAGCGGATGCTACTACCACCTCCGAGGTGCTTATTGCCTTTTCGCATGTAAGTTTATCATTATAAAAAATATCATATAAGCACAGTAGTTGTAGCTAATACTGATATTATGTTTAACTTGATTAATATGTAAAGATTTTATACACTGTGTACATACACAGTGTATAAAATTGTTGCAAACTATTTTCCAAAGTTATATATAAGTAGTTTTTATTGTCTTTTATATATTTGAAAATTGTCTTTGTTCTTTTTTATCTTTGGTTGTTGATCTTGGATACGCTTGTTACTTACTCAAATTGAAATTAAAAACCATTAATACTCATTCCTTTTCTTACATTTCATTAATAATCTTACAGTCCACATTTCGTACATTACAAAAATCTTACTGCCTACATACTCGAGCACTATGAGAAGTCCCGCAAACTTGCCTTGTTGATAATAATCTTAATTTTTTTCTTTCTTGATTTTCAATAAACACTCATTTAGAAATATTTTATATGAAATTTTAATCATCCCTTTTCATTTTCAGCATTCAAAGAATTTCGCTGAGAGTGCTACAGTCACTAAGTTGCAGGACAAAATTAAGACGAAAAATAAAAAAATAAAACGTCTACAAGAACAAAACAGAAGAATAAAAAAAAAGGTGCAGCAATTTACCGATGTAATTGCAGAATTAAAGAAAAAACTTGATGGCGAACAAATGTCTATATTATCTAATATACCGGTCAGCAATAAAGATTTTATGGTGAGATATTTAAAAAAAGGCACAAAGCTCATCCCTTGAAAAGTCGTATCCACCCGAAGTGAGATCATTTGCCCTCCAGCTAAATTTCTTTTCCGCTCGAGCTTATAATTATGTCCGAGAATATTTTAATACTGTGTTACCACATCCTGTAACTCTATCTAGGTGGTATAAAAAATAGATGCACAACCTGGCTTTACTGCAGAGTCATTTAAAACATTAGAAGGACTTTCTTGTAACACAGAATACAAGATATTTGTTAATATATCTATAGATAAAATGGCCATTAAAAAAGAACAGGTGTGGGATAGAAGTATAAGTAAATTTAGGGGGCACGTTGATACAGGCACTGAGGTTTCTGATGACAGCCTCCCGTTAGCAACGCAAGCTCTGGTACTCAGGGTCACGGCTGTAAATGCCTGTTGGAAATTACCAATTGCCTTTTTTTTATATCTTTCATGACAGGTGAGCAAAGAGCCAATATAGTAAAAATAGCAATTGATATGTTGTACGACATAAAAATTTTTGTAATTGGTATAACTTTTGATGGAGCCGTAAGTAATATAAGTATGGCTACGATTCTGGGCTGTAACTTCAACCCTTGTAATTTCGCGCCATATTTTGTTTTTAAGGACTTGAAAATTTATGCGTTTTATGATTTTAAAATACTTTTAGACAAAAATAGCAACCATATAAATTTTGAATATTTGTCCTTGTTTTTCCAACAAGGCCTCGCACAGAAAAAAGGTGTGCATTTAGGGGTTAAAATAAGAAAGGCCCATATATATTTTGCAAAACAAAAAATGAAGGTACGTCTTGCGACTCAGCTTTTTAGCAAATCTGTTGCAGATGCCCTTATTTTTTGCAAGTATAGTTTACTGTTGGAAGAATTTAAAGACTGTTCCGCAACAATTGATTTTGTAAATATAATTAATGATTGTTTCTATATACTGAATAGTAGAACCACATTGGCGCCTGGTAATAAAAAAGCTCTTTGTGCGGGAAACATTGACAGAACATCACAATTCGTCATGCTGCATGCATGACGAATTGTGATTGTGATGTGTGATTATATATCATATTTGAAATTTTTGAACGGGAGTAAGTTAATAAATTCTGCCCGTAAAACAGGTTTTGTTGGTTTTACTATATGTTTAAATATTGTAATTAGTTTATTTAATGATTTATATAAAAATAGTGGTTTAAAATTCTTATGTACATCTAAAATAAGCCAAGACCACCTAGAAATGTTTTTTGGAAAATGCGGTCTAGGGGAGGGTTTAACGATAACCCCAATGTCGTACAATTTCAAATAGCATATAAAAAAAATCTGATCGTTACTGAATTACAACTTCGTGAAAAAGGAATTTTAACTGATAGTTTAATACTTAATGTAAGTTCTACTAAATATATTGATACAATAAACAATAACACGCCGAGTTATGAAAGAAACCAGCTAGCGCTGGCTCCTATGAACGAAAAAATTTATTCGTTTATTCAAAACATTCTAACTTTGCCCCTCGATGAATACACTGATCATGTCAGTACCTACATAGCTGGATTCGTAAGTCGGCATATCTTGGAAAAACTAAAATGTTTTATTTGTCAGCAACTAGTGATTGGGGACAAAGATGACTTTTTTGTATCTCTTATTAGAAAATGCGAAAACTTTTTAAAACTCAATATAAAAAATAAATCATATTCCCAATTAATTGTAGTTTTATAAATGATGATTGTATTGTGATTGCTGCGACTCTGCTGACGTAGAACATGATGCCCAACATGTTCACATTTTATTAAAAACAATTGTGAAATTATATATAGATATAAGATGTAATCATTATGCCAAAACCAATCAAACATCGGATCGAAATTATTTCAAAAGAATTGTAATTTTTAAAAATAAGTAAGCACCGATCTAATCTTTTTTATTTTATTTTTTATCACTTACAAAACCTAAAAAAAAGAGCATACAGTAAAACGGAGCTCCAGTTTAACGGTTTAACCACTTTCCATCTGGTGGACCTTGTGCTTGCTCGCCACCTAAGTGGCAAATAAAAAAGTCCTAACAGACGACCGGATTTGGTACGAAGCGAACCATCGAACTTTGTACGCTCCGAACCAAATACGTTCAGTCCAACGATGTTCGGGTTCGAAACTGTTTTACTTCAGAGTATAGAGAGTAGAGTAAGTAATATTCTAACACTCGAAAACGACTGAACCGTCCTATAATACACATTGTCCGGTCGCCTGTTACACAGAGCGCACCGGACTACCATACACATTCGGTGTATGTATTGTTGACCACTAAAAACTATAAGGTCGATTTATCGGAGTGCTTTCCTGCTCTTTGTCATCGAAAACGTTAATAATGCATTCCAGAAATTGGGAATAAACACGTGATAGGTATTTACTATGTAATGCATTATTGTGTAATGTATCCATGTAATCCATTGATTATTTAGGCTTCCTACTGGTATACTCTAAGCTGGCAGACGATGTGATGTGACATGGAAGTAAATTTAAATGATTTTCTAAATCAAATTACTTTACAAAATAAAGTAGTTTAAGATTTTCAACATTTTATACATTCATTCAATGTAAATCGCCACCGCCGAGTCCGCCACTATCCTCCTGCAGGTCTCGCTCGTGGCAGCGCTTTTAACCACGAGCCTGAGCAGTGCAGCCCGCTATGGACTCTGGAATCCCGTTTGAGCCTGGACCAGCTGTTTATATTTTTTCATTACATAAACATATAATTATGTCGCAACCAACTAGCTTAATCTGCCTAGGCTGTAAACTAAACGGCGGCGCCATTCAATTAGCACCATCCCGGAATAAGACAGAAAATTACACACACACGCGCGCACGCACGCACGCACGCACGCACGCACGCACGCACGCACGCACACACACACACACACACACACATTCAATGTAAATCATACCTACTTTAAGTATATTTAAAAATTGTACCTACTCACACATAACATTAATGACATTTTTTTGAAGCATGAATACATATTACTTTCAGACTGCAAGGAAAATGACGGCACTTCATGAGTGCACAGGGTCACCTAGTACGAGTGCCACAGCACTCCTTGGATAATAACACTGTACTATATAATTTTACCCTTAAACCAGTTTTCTAAGGAGAATATTGTACCATATTATAGTCATAAATAAATTATGAATTATCTAATAATCTCTTTAGACCCTCGCCTCGCGGCTCGAGTCTCAATATCACCTAAGCGGTAATCACCAACTTTACACACTTGTACCAAAATATACTATTTACTATGTGAACAATATGGTAAATTTACTTAGTTTTAAACAGAGAGAAAACCGAAAGTTATATTTGAGTAAAAGTTTTGTTTATTATACATGTACAAGATGAAATGTTCCATTCAAATACGAAGTTGCATGAAATGAACAAGCAATAGGTAGGTATATTAATATATTTATTAACATGATCTTTTTGTATCACTTTTTTTATAAGAATAATGCAACACATCCGATAAAATTAAAAAGAAATTTCACTATCCCACTCGTGAATTAATAGCAATGAAAAAACCACAGTTTGATAATAGGTATTATTATGTGCCTAATTTCGGTGAAATTAGGTCACGTTATGAGCAAATGAAAGTCGTTTTCATAGCTGTTTGATTTAATGGCTATAATATATTTAACTGCTTAAAAGGCGACTAACAATTCTTGTTCTAATTAATAAACAGTTTTGAGTGTTAGGACATTTGCATAGGTATTGCATTTAGCAGTAAAATCCTCCAGCAATGAAAAAGCAGTCTTCAATTTGTTCAGTGCTGAACATTATTGTTGGAGTAAGTACCTTGCTATAAGATTAGGTGCCAGTTGGTGTTCTATTTATATGTCTTCTGCAAATCTTAAAATTTGGTGGTATATAATAATTGTAGATGCAGCACAAATCTACTCGCAACACAGTTGGAACAGAGAGCTGATTAGGTACTTGCCAGCCAGGTACAAAATATTGATTTTGTGTTATTAGTGTCCTTGAATAGTTAGGTAGCAAGATATTGTCAAAGGTGGAACTATCTGGTGGTCTGATGCTGATCTCTGATTTTATAAGTGCATCTACTGATATGGATCCATGTTCAGTAGAATGTTGATGATGCTCTGTCAGTCCTTCACCCGCAATTGTGACAGAGATGAGCCGTTTGTGGTAGCTATAATAATAAGTAAAGGTGAAGTTGTGGTTCAATATGCTTTAGTCATATTAGAATATTATTATAACATCAATATGAAGTGTGTGGGTGTAGGGAGTCCATCAAGACCTTTGGGGTCAAGTAAACATCACCTCTAAACCAGTACAGCTAAGCTACTGATTGATAGTCGAGGCACTAGTGTAAACTTTTGTCTTGCGGTTGGGATGTCAGACAGCATTCGCTGCCATAAAAATCATATAAGATAAACCGAAAAGAGGTGAAAGACGACCAATAGAAAATATAAAATTAAATCGTAATATTGTGTTACCTCAAGTGGAACTGGCGGGCTACAGCATCTATCATCTGGTTTACGTGTGGAGACTTAGACTGGAGAGAGTGTGCTTCAATCCTCAAAACTGATCTGCCACCGCTGACATGCCCATGACCAATTAAAGGTATATCCTGACTGGTTGGATAACGTATATGGACATAATATCATACTGTCGCTTGATACCTGTACCTAAAATAAAAGTAAATACGTCATTACCTCAGACTACAGAACAAGTCATTACTTACCAACTGATATTACTAACTACATTTCTTTTAGACTGAGACTATACCTTAAATATAATTTCACATAAACGCCTACATGTTGCCGCTGTCGATGTATGAGACGGTAAAGGTTATACCAATGCACCTTGAATGCCCTCTTGTTACTGTAGTTCCAAAAAATTGTGAACAATTGTGAAGGAAATTAGACGATACACAAATGTCACAGACAGTAAGTCTGACAGATTAATATATGATTGATTATTTTCTAAAACATGACGATGTTGCAATTTACGAAATAAAATATTTGTAAATCGATATCATACATAAATTTCTCAATTAATCGACTCATTAAAAATGCTTTAAAATAGATTCATTACTGTAAAAATACGTTTTCATTTTCTACTTTATTTATTAATTTTTAAAATCGATAATGCAAAATCCACATCATTATGTAAAAATAATCGAAAGTTTATACCCGATCTTTTTTTTATAATGTTTTATTGCCTTTCGGGATATTCCACTTTAATAAAATGAAATATCATGCATTTTTTTCAGTCAATCAAATAATTAAAAGTGATACTTAATTTTAAAAACATTGTTATTTTCCTTTTTTTTATCGATTTTACTTCGATACAGCAAAATCATCAATAAAGAAATCGTTTTGTGACGTATTCTTTATTTGGTTTTCAACGTATTGCGTCGACCTAAAATAAATATGGACGAGTAGATAATGACACCAATAAATTGTAAATATTTAACTTTATAATGTTCATAAACCATAACACAAACTTCATTAGTCTGAAAACACAGAGTGACACCCGATTATTCACTAGTTTTGAATCGTGTATTTAAATTGTAATTCAAAGAATATCTCGAGATATGAAAATATTTAGAAAACTAATTTCATGATCGAAATTCAATTCGATATTATCTCGATTCTTGCCCTAGACCATGGACAATTTCGAATCTAGACTTGTCCTTCACACGAAAGGCTCTTTCTAATCCATTGCAATCCTTACCAAATCGTAAGCAATCACTGCTCTCGCGAAAGCATTATTCGAATTGGAATAGCTCACCACTTGTCTAAAGGGGCTGATGATGAATTTACTACTTTTGGAAGATTATTACAAAAAAAAGAGAAGAACAGTTAGTATCTCTCGTTAACAGGTCAGTAAAACAATGTGAATCGTGTTCCTTTATTGTAAAAGGATCTATGTTAATGTAATAAAGCTGAAAGGTTTGTTTATTCGTTAGAACGCGCTAATCTCAGGAACTACTGGTTCGAATTGAAAAATTCTTTTTCTGTTGCATAGATAGATACATAGACATGCACGCCCTTAGATTTACATTAGGGCAAGAGGGTAGCATATATACAATTTAATGTACAATGGGCGGCTTTATCGCTGGAAGCGATTTCTTTCAAGCAACCTTCAATAGTCCGTTTATCGACAAAGGTTTCAGGCTATAATATCATCACGCTACTACTCAAGGGAGCGGAGCAGTGAGTGAGCTCAAAAGAGTAATATGAGGTTTCAAAATATGCCACGGGCAAAGCCGAGGAGGGTAAGTAAATGATATATTTATTAAATTTCAAACTACGTACTGCTATGTTCCCTTGAGCAGCAGCGTGATAATACATTTTCAATTCGATTCAGTACTTCCTGAAATAAGCACATTTAAATAAACTCTTCAGCTTTATAAAACTGAGTATAACGTATAGTATGGATTTCAACAAATAAAGAAATCCACAAGACATAGTTTTATAAAGAAATATAAAAACTGCCCACTGTGAAAACTCATTTACACAATCATATTTACATACTCCTCTCTAACCAGTGCAGGTAGCCTAAATCGGTAACCTGTTTCTCTATGTAAGCACTCTAAAACTAATACTAAATTAAATAGATAGCTTAAGTAATATTGTTTCTCAGATTGCTTAACATGATAAAACATTTTGTAGATAAAAATTGCGGGTTTTAGTTTAGGAGTTATAACTAGGAGGCGACACTGTTTTGGCAAACGTTTTATAATTTTTGTATTAAAATTAACCTATCAAAAATAAAACATACACAAAACACATTATTGAGCATGACTGAAAAAACTATAAATATTCTAATCTAGATTGATTCTCAAATTAAGCACTAATTGTAAAAGTGAGAGATATAATGCACTATACCGCTAGATGGAACAAAAATAAATAAATAGCACGATTGTCACGAAATCTTTATTTCTTACATTACTAACGAGTTTTTATGCTTACATGCTTACATTATCATGTGTATATAAGTTCTGAAATAATTTAAGTAATTCTAAGTGAGCAGATAAGCGTTTTAACTTTTTTACTTCTTTTATTGAGTCTACTAGTGCCATCTATTTTTTTGATATTATTGAACATAATTTCTTTGAATAATTTTTTTTTATATATATCGTCTATGATAAATTTAAAAGTACCTCTTGATATGAAATTACTAGTCATGGTTGAAGTGTATTTTAAATTTTTAGTGTACAGTACTTTCTTTGGTGGTTTTCCTTGTCTGAACACTAAAATACTGGATTCACTAAATTGGAGTTTACGTCGTCCCACACAGATCTTAGTGGCCTAACTCAGCCCCGCCTGCATGCCAGTAGCCGCTGATTAACAGACAGGGTACTGGAGAAGACTTTCTTCTCTTGGTTGGGAGATCAGGTGGTAGTCACTCCTATAAAAGTCAAAATTAACTAATAAACGGAAAAGCAGCAGAGCAGACCCTGTGTTTCAAAGTGCAAGGTTTGGATACGACTGAGATTAGGACTCACGTTAAGCAAATAGTTCACTAATTCAATAACTACAATGGACTCACCGTCTGCGGTTGAGATATGGGGTTGGTCTTAAGACTCTTTTTTTTTCTTTTTTTTATTCTAAAACTCATACACTGCTCACAAACGTTGATAATATACGTATTTACCTTTCTTTATTTGGAATCTGACGAGATGGCGACGACTTATGAATCTAAATAATGAAGATTTTGTTTGAGGATCATCAGCTCTTTGACTGTTCTTAAAGCACGTACATGTATAAGATCTACCAGGCCAGCGCCTTGTACCCAAATCTGATATCCTGAAATCATGGTAAAATGAAATATTTAGTATGCTTATATTATAAACTGTACGTTTATACATTATCAATGATAAATTTAAATCCATTTCTTGATACGAATTAGTCTAGTCGACAAATGTTTTTTATGCCAACTTTACTGTCATTTTTGAGGTGTCTTACGATTGGAAACAGCATATAAAGGATTTAAAAACATAATGAAATGTAAGCACAAATTGATTCATTCCTTAATTTTTTAATGTTTTATTATTTTGTTGATCCTTTTAGATAATGTTGATCTCTGTGGCTTGGCGGTAGTGAAGGCGCCGGCTACGCAGGAGGCACGGGTTCGACCCCAGCACAGTGCACATATTTGTGTGCATGAATATGGGTATTTTTTATTTTATTTATTTATTGCAAACAAGCTAACAGAGAAATTTGCATTGATGTGGTCGTGTCTCGGAGAGCACGTTAAGCCGTCCGTCCCATACAAACATGTATGGCAGTCGTTATGGGTAGTTGGAGCCCTAAAAAGTTCAACTACTTGTCTAACTGCAATGATTCGATATCGCCTTTTAGTTGTGGAGGTCAGGTGGCAGTCACTTTACGATAAATATCGAAATATCGAAAAATATATATAATACTAACTGTTGCCCGCAGCTCCGCCCGCGGTTATCCCTTAGTGTTGAGCCAAAGCTTTTGAGCATTAAATTCGTCTCTCTACTCAACTCTACTCGACTTTCTATTCGCCTCTCCACTCGCCTCTATACTCGACTCTCTACTGTCTTCTCTACTTGACTCTTTGATCAACCTCTGTACCAAATTTCAGGATATTTTTAAAATTGACAAAGTTACATTCCCAGTGCCTCTACCCACTTTTTGTGATAAAAGGTAGCCTATGTCCGTTTTCTAGCTCTAATCCATCTCAGTACCAAAATTTCCTAAGGATATTTAAAAATGACAAACTTTAATTCTACTTTCATCCCCTATTTCCTCCTTAAACCCCCTTTTTCACGATAAAACGATAAAAGGTAGCCTATGTCCGTTCCCAAGCTCTAATCTGCATCTGTACCAAATTTCATCAGGATATCTTCAAATTGACAAATTTACATTCCATAGCCCTAGTTACATACATTTATAACATTAGGTAAGCATGGATAATAAAGCGGACACCAGATTCCGAAGTGAAAGCTTGGAAATGAAGAAAATGTTGATCTCTTAACTCTAGGAGGTTAGCTTGCACCATAGCGTCTTTCAGTGGTTAGCAGATGCACCAACTTACAAGTGTGGGTGGTTTGGCAAAAATGTTGGTAAGGCCTTCTGCTTTTATAACAAAAAAAAAATACAAATTAAATATTAACAATAAGTATATTGATAAAATAAAAAAAAGTATATATTATAAAATAAAGAAACAAAATAGATTATAAAATCCGACTCTTACTACATCAAAATGTGAGTCAGTATACCGAGAGTTCCATAAAAAAAATAGATTCATGGTAACAAAATTACCTGCCTAAATTGATAAATGCATTCACTTTGTTTCAAAATGTTACAGACATGAATATTGGACATCAGTACCCTAGCAAGAAAAACTATCGTAATTGTAACTATTATCAGCTCCATCATCAGACCCTGGTTAACATTGGAAGACAAATTATTTGTCAAGATGATTGAAATGAGCCTAAACCTAAAATTGTGTTGTTTCATTGTGAAGTTCCTCTAGCCACCTTCCAGCTTCATCATGAGATCAGCACCATATCATCAAAATATGGCATTGTCACACGATTTACACATTTTTGCCAAATTTCAGTTCAATCAGCAAATGGGTAGTGGGTCAAATTTAATTTGTAAGATTTGATAGCAAACATCGGGACAGGTTAAATGAAATAAAAGCTTGTAATAAATAAATTACATACCAATCGAATTGAGAACCTCCTCCATTTTGAAAGTCACTTAAAAATATGCTCATCATTTATTATCATCAGGGAACTTGGGCACACTTCTCTTTCTGCATACAGTGCAACACTTGTTATTATTGATTTAGCCCATTGTAGAAAGGATCAAAGATATCTAAAAAAGGAATAGTTTTTGTTCGGCATATAGTGTATTCACCTTCTGCTTAAAAAAAGTGTTTATTATATTTGTGACGCCACGTCGACGCGAGTCAATTAAAACAAAATTCCATGTCTTGGAAAACATGTTAAAGAGCAGCCTCTGCCGTCAATAGTTATTAGGTCAAGATGGACATCTAATATAGGCGACCCAACATCGAAATTATTTATATTCCCTTTAACCCCTTCAACTAGGCTAAATTGCTAGGAGTAGGTTCACATCGGTAGTGTAATGGCCAGGATTCGAACCCGGGACCTCTCAATAGTTAGGCCTACTCCTTAACCACTAAGCTAGCGATACTTTAGGTATTAAAATAGATTTCTTTACTTTTTTATTTTTCTTTATTCCTTTCATTTAAAGAACATAGTAAAACACTAATTAAGCAACCATGCAAGTTCAAATTTGTTTTTGAAAGAATAAGATATATCAGTGAACCAAAATTTGATTAAACAAGTCTACATCCTTTGTCTGCCAATATTGACATATTGCATAACATCATGGGGAGGACTAGGTAAGACTACCCATCGGGCAAGCTCAGAGAGTGATCCTCAAGGTACTTAGCAACTTGCCATTTTGTCTTATGTCCCACCGACCTTCTATACAAATTATGCGAAGTGTTAAATCGTTAAAGCGCCCGAAACATTTATACCTGCAACCAGAGGAACCGCAATGTATGCATCATATCAGGCGCTGCGTTGAGTAGGTAGTTTTAATTAATTATAATGTAAGTTTTAAAATTTGTACAATGACTTTTGAGCTTTGGCACTGAGTACATGTCTTGTTAACACCTCGGAATTTTTATTCTCCTCAAACCAAGTCCATTTTCGTACATGGTCCTAACGAACCGGATAGCTGCAAGATTAGCGAATATAAATAAGGATAAGGATTAAGATATATAAGGAATTAAGGATTTGCCCAAAGTGACTTCGAGGATTAAGTTCAAGCAAGACAGTTCGTGGTGTAAAGCAATTTCCTATTTAAAACTATTTAATATCTTCACCCAGCACTCAGGTAACAAAATAAAAGTAGATTTATATTAAAAGGTCAGTATATTTTATTGCTTACCATATGTACAGTGTTAGAGTAAAATCATTAGGTACCTACTTACATTGTGATTAGTATTTGTTCATTAGCAAAATTTAGTTTAAATCATACTTAATACAGTATAGTTAGCTTACTCGCTACATTATTTAACTAACTTTGTATGACGCTGTAACTAATTTACATAATTAACCGTGATTGTTAATAGTTAGGTATCTTGACACATTAGGTACATTGGAGTGTTCGATATTAATATTGCAAGTCATTGTTAAAAGCAATACAGTTATTAGTTTAGGAATAATCAAATTAGTGCATTCATCAAGATAATATATAGGTATTTACTTGTATTTAATGGTATATGTACTTAGTTATTTTATCTACTCTGATACTATAATACAAAGATTATAAAATTGAAATTAGAACTCTTATGACAAACATTACGCACAGGCCAAAAAAAAAGTTTTATTACGATACAGGTCTTGTATGGACACCTATATCATAATAGTACATTACTACAGAGGCCGGGATGAAAGGGGTTGCCGGCCGAAGACATATAGACGGCCGAGCGAAGCGAGGCCGGATAGGTCTGAGGCAGGCAACCCCATATATCCCGCCGAGGCGAGGTATGTATAGTGCTTTTCTCAAACATGCCAACGAAATAAACAACAAAAAAATTAAAGATATATTTTTTTTTTAATACGCATAGTGGCAGAGTGTCGATGCCTTTGCCACAAATTTATGTGAAATCGAAATTAAAAAAGAGGACTTTGCCGGCCTAGGCCTGCAAGGTTTGTATGAAATTCCATTGCCGGCCTCTGGTCCTAGCCGCGCCTGAAACGTCATACTTCGCAGCCTATTAAGAGGAACGTAATGTCAATATTTCATTGCATGTTTGAGAAAAATAACTTTTTAATCATAACGATACACCTATACAACCTCCATCTCGACTGAACCTCTACTTTAAAAAAAGAATCCGCCATTTCGGAAGAAAAAAAAAAGAAACACGCATGCGCAATCGAAGTTTGTGCCTTGGCGCGAATTTTTTTTTTTTGTTCTATACATTTAAATTAAACAAAGTTTGGTTTGGTTTGTAAAATAAATTAGTTTATGTATTATAGTATGAGAGTAGATAAAGTAGTGTATGACACTGTACATAACTTGGTCTTATAACACTCGTGTGATAATATAAAAAAACTCGCCTACGGCTCGTTTTTTTAAAACACACTCGTGTTATAAGAACCCTTATTATGCAACAGTATCATAAACTACTATTATAACATTGTGTGAAATATTTAGTAAATTTATATAAGTGGTAGTATAGGTACAGTGTGAGTCTTACGTACCTTATTTAAAGCTTATACCCTAATTCGCTTATACCATAAAGCTTATATGTAATTGGTAAATAGATTAATATTGTTAACGCAGTAACATTTAGTAAGCTTTAGTAGTGTAGGTAGCTTTCAAAACTATATTGTTCTGTTATAGGTACTCTTAGCATATAAGTACGCATTGGTGAATGATTGTAATTGTATCAGTTCTAGGTTGACAACACCCGTTTCCCAGAATGGCCGAGGAAAAAGATTTAGTTAAAAAGCGAGGTAGCTACAAGGGTCGTTTGACTGCCTTCGTTAACTATCTGGACTCACTTGAGGACAAAGAGTTATCAAGTTGTGACATTTCGGAATTGCAGTTGCGTATGGAAAAACTGGAGTCGGTGTACGAGCGATACGATGAGGTACAGTTGCACCTAGAATGTATTGTAGAGGATATAACCGTTCAATACTCTGAACGTTCCGATTTCGAGTATATTTATTATAAGTCCTTGTCCAGAGCGCAAAGCATTCTTAACATTGTTAATAATGATAATAAATCGATGCAGAGTTGTAAAAGCACTCGTACTAGCATGCACAGACCGGTTAAGTTACCTACCATTCAGTTACCAAAGTTTAACGGATCATATGATAATTGGTTAGAATTTCGTGACACCTTTACTAGCCTAATTCATTCGAATGACGAAATTGACGTTATTAATAAATTCCACTACTTGAGAGCATCTCTTGAGGGAACTGCTGCCATTGTAATCAAAAGTATTGAGTTTTCTTCGAGTAATTACGCCGTTGCATGGAGTTTATTATGTGACCGTTTCGACAACAAAAGGCTATTGGTAACGAATCACGTAAATGCATTACTAAATATTGAGCCTATACTGAAGGAGTCGTCTATTGCTTTAAAAAAATTAATTGACAAGTTAAATAAAGACTTGCGAGCTTTAGCATCATTAGGGGAACCTGTCAAACAGTGGGATACACTTTTGATTTGTATTATCACTCCCAAGCTTGACCAAAAAACCTTTCGTGAGTGGGAAGAATGCAAAGGCAGGTTAGACAAGGAGACCCCATTACGTTTGATGTATTCCTACATTTTCTACGTGGTCGAGCAGACCTTATCGAAACCTTAGAGTCATCACGTCATAATTATCCACATACTGTTAATAAATCAGGCCCTAAGTTAAAGTCTATGGTGGCTACGCAGTCTTCTAGCGGTTCTAATATCCATTCAGTTCCTAAAGTATGTCCCAAATGCAATAGTAATGATCATGCATTAAATAATTGTCAACAGTTTCTCGCATTGAACACTGACGCGCGTCTCAAATTACTACCTAGCTATAAAATATGTTACAACTGTTTTCATTCGGGTCACTACGCTAACAAGTGTAAAAAACCAGGTTGTAAACACTGCAAACGTAGACATCACACACTTATTCACACAGGTAACAATAAATGCACCATTACGAATACACATATTGATAATTCACCCCCTGATATGACTAATAACTCGCATACATCTGTTCCGTCCGCTAATATACCTACCACATCTAACGTAGCTTTATCCGCTAACATTGCTTCTTTCCGTGGTCATAAGCAGCGAGACGTGTTGTTGTCCACCGCCTTGATCAAACTGCGCGACCATAATAACTGTGTACATGTCGTTCGCGCCGTTCTGGACAGCGGTAGCACCTCATCGTTTATAACAGATAGGTTATGTAGACGACTAAATTTAATAACTAGCCAGGTAAATAAATCTATACTTGGTATAAACAATGTCACGTCACGCGTAGGCAAATTATGTCGAATTAAGATGTCGTCATTACAAGATGACGTTGTTTTTGATTTAAATTGTTTTGTTTTGCCATATCGTCGCTGATACTGCAATACCGCGTAACTAGCAACAGACAATACCGCGTAAGTTAGGTGAGGCAAATTTTACAGGAGAGCGAAAAAACTGAATAACTTCTGCTGTACTTATCAAATACGTTACCGAACTTACAGTTATATAAAAATGTGTACCAGTTAACGTATACCTTACTATTTAATTAAAACCAATCAATATTTTGGCTAGAAAATACACTTACGCGGATTTAAATTTTTTGTGACGTTTGTTATTTGCGCTTTTTGGCACTTACGCGGAATTTGAGGGAAAATTAAACAGAGTTAAGCTATAATAAAGAACTTATATTTACTCAAGTAATCAAGTCTCATCATTTCCACTTTGGTAGTAACTAGCTTATATAGTCTCATAACAACTTATTTACTTATTAGCATGATTATAATTAGTATTTTTCTATACTTAAACTTCAACTGTTTTTGAAACTCTTTGCATACTCTAAGTATGCAAAGAGTTTCAAAAACAAAAATAACTATAAGCTTGCTATGTTCTCTTTTCCATGTTAACCTATCAGCTTCTCTTTTTCTCGTTCTTGACTGTCTCCCAACCTCTGCTTCAGGATCTCTCAAAGGAAACCAATTAATGTTATGATCTAATGACTCGATCGGTTGAACATTAGTTATTTCCGGTAACGGAACATAGTCAGGATCAACGACAGAGTCATCGGATGAAAAATCTAAAAATGACTCATTAACAACTTTCGGAAGACTTGACGTGCTCGGGAGGGGCTCTAAAATTGTGGTCAAAGTAGCAGCTTCGGCAAACGCATTTTCGATATTTGTAGCTGCACATGGAATTTGTTCGACAGGTTGTTGAAGTGTAAGTGGGTTACCTGTCAGCTTTTGATCTAAAACTTGCTTCTTTCTATTTAGAAGTGCCCGGCGTCGATCTAGTAGCTCTTGCAAAGTGACAACATTACTATTGCCATCGGCATTTCTCCAAATTTCAGTTTCTTCAACAAATTCTAAATCTTCTTCCATAATCTTCTAAAATAAAAGAAAGACACATTGTAATCGACTTAGGGGACGGTGGGTAATTCACAAATAGTTTTGCTCAACTACCCACATGTGAAAAATAGCGTCGAAAATTGTTGTGTATTATTAGAGTGTTCTAAACTGTTGTATTAAACCTTTGACGATGATGTGAATCAAAGCCGGTCATAAGAAGACAAGAAAAAGGGGCAAAGTAGACTGTCTATTCAATTACGTATAACAAATTCCACCAAGTAGGGGCTAGTAGTGTTTTCTAAATACAATTATGTATACGATTATTTAAAAAAAAACCGCGTAGCTAGCTAGCACGTAAAGTAAAACATAAAAAATCTAAGAAGTTTCCGAATTCATTGATAAACACACATTAAAACAATATCAAAAACTTACCAATTAGCTTCTTTTTACTATAAAAAAAACCTTTATTTGCCGGAGCGCCACACAGAAACAATATGTCTTCTTATTATAATCGCGAGAATACGCGGTATTGGAAAATATTTTTGACAGATTCGCTCGCGCGGTTTTAACTAATTGTGATTGGTTGCCGATTGGATGAATGAAACGTAAATCTATGAATGTGGTACGTAGCCAATCGACATCTTTTGCCCAATGCCGCGAAATCTCAAATTTGCTACTTTTGTATTTCCGCGGTATCATCCACTGTTAGTTACGCAGTATTGCAGTATCAGCGACGATATATTACGAGCAACGTACCGTGCCGTGAAATTAATATATTTGATTTCGAGATACCCTCGAATATTACTTTAGCCGATCCCAACTTTTATAAGCCTGCAGAGATTGATATTTTGATAGGTGCTGATCTGTTTTGGGAATTATTGGGATCTCAAAGACTAAAGTTAGGAGCTGGGAAACCAGTATTATGTGAAACCCGTTTAGGATGGATAGTTTCCGGTCCAATCACACAAAACTATTTATCATTACTCTCGAATGATTTAAAATGTAATATTTCTGTCAATTCTGTAGACAATCATAGCGAGTGGGATAAACTTAGATCGGATCTAACAAAGTTTTGGGAGTTAGATGAAATAAACACGCTGTCCTCAAATTCTTATATGCCAGAAGAAAAATTATGTGAGGATCATTATATTAAAAATACGGCACGATTGTCTGATGGTCGTTTTTGTGTTCGTCTACCACTTAAGAAAAATCATTCGGTTCTAGGGGAATCATACAATAAGGCTACACATTGTTTACGTTATGTAGAACGTAAATTGAAAGTTGAGTATGACTTCGGCAAGATGTATTATGATTTTATGTCAGAATACCAGTCGCTTGGTCACATGACTAAAGTGAGTGGACGTGAGTTATATCCCGGTTATTTTATCCCGCATCACGGCATATTGCGAAAGTCAAGTAGCACGACTAAACTGCGCGTTGTTTTTAACGCGAGCAGCCCTACGTCGACGGGAGTGTCTTCCAATGACCTTCAGATGGTAGGTCCAACGGTGCAGGACGATCTTTTGTCTATACTTATACGGTTCAGATTCCACAAGTATGTTTTGTCTGCTGACGTGGAGAAAATGTACAGACAGATAGTAGTCCACCCGTCGGATCGGTATTTACAAAAAATCGTGTGGCGCGATAGTATTAACGAATCTATCAATGTTTACGAATTGAACACCGTCACGTACGGTACCGCCAGTGCTCCGTTCCTTGCGACGCGATGTCTCAAGCAAGTAGGACTTGACTGTAGGCACCCTAAAATCGCTGATGTCATCACTCATGATTTTTATGTAGACGATTTGATCACAGGTGATAGCGATTTTGAAACCGCTAAGTTCATTCGAGTTGAGTTCATTCATGCCATTAAGAAAATGGAAATCTAACGACCCTAAATTGGTGGCGGATGTTCCTACCTTATACAACTTAACTGCTTCAATTGGATCAGACCAGCCTGATAAGCTGCTTGGTCTCGGTTGACATGTCAATTCTGATGAGTTGGGCTTTCCATTAAATTTTGCAAGATCTTCAACTGGTCACACAAAGCGTGATTTATTATCAGTAATTGCGCGTATTTTTGATCCCTTGGGATTACTATGCCCTATTATGGTTACCATGAAGGTATTATTGCAAAGGATGGGGTTAGCTCATCTATCATGGGATCAGCCACTCCCCGATGAGATAAGTAAACAGTGGGATGTTATTATTAAATCTTTGCCTCTTTTGAACTCACTTCGTATACCGCGAGTTGTACTTTGCAATGCACATAGGGAGTTGGAACTCCATATTTTTACAGATGCGTCGGAGACCGCATACGGTGCTTGCGTTTACATTCGCAGTTTCAATTATGACGGTAGCTGTTTGGTCCGTTTGTTGATGGCCAAGAGTCGAGTTGCCCCAATAAAGCCCACGACTATACCGCGACTTGAATTGTGTGGTGCGGTTATTGGTTCACGTCTTCATAGTAAGGTGATTCGATTGTAGTGCTCACTGCGATTGAAGGTTAGTCGAGTCTATTGTTGGACTGATTCGACCATTGTGCTGGGTTGGTTAAAGATGATGCCTACCAAACTTCAACCTTTCGTACGCAACCGTGTTGCTGAAGTTTTGGATATGGCAGAGAACTGCACCTGGAGACACGTTCCAACGGATAAAAACCCAGCAGACCTAATATCTCGAGGCGTGGATATTGGTGTTCTGAGGGGTTTAGATCTGTGGTGGTCTGGACCAGAATTTCTAAGACTCGATCCGTCTCAGTGGCCTTCTCTAGTTCCGTGCTCAGGCCTGGAAAAGCTACCAGAGATTCGACCCAATTTAGTTTTAAGTGCTGTCGTTAATGACTCCAAAGACGGGACATTGATAGACTTTACTCGTTTTTCAAATTACTCACGGCTTATACGTTGTGTAGCTTATGTTTTAAGATTTATTAATTCAAGTAGGAAAAACTATCCTACAACCACAGATAACATAATACTAAAGTACAGATACCTCATCCCATACAAAAAAATGAGGCCATCATAACTCGGGCAATTTTACGGGCTAAATTTAAATATTAATATTCGCCACTAGATGTCAACAATATAGCCCGAGGTTCAGCTTACGTTTTACAGTAGTAGCTGCTAGATGGTGGTGTACTATATTTTCAACGATAAGAAGTGTCATACATAAATGACAATATAAATAAACATAGGTAGGCACAATATTACTACTATTTATTTAAGAAGATTGACTGTGAATGATGTTAGTATAGACCGCATCTCCAAACTCGCAATCGGGCTTTTTCCACAACGGATCTTCGCAAGAAAAAAGGGTAATACCCTCGTTTGCCAGATAAGAGGGTTCTTGAGTGTGTTGATAACGAATTAGATGTCATTTTTGGAATCCATAATGGCCACCACGGTGTCCTAGCTAAATTGCAATATGGGTATGGTTTTATGGGTTTTCGAGTATGCTGAGTTCGAATTTGACGTCAGTTTTGGCCTCCAATATGGCCGCCGCGCTGTAGATAGAAAATTGCAATATGGGTATGGTTTAATAGGTTTTTGAGTATGCTGTGTGAATTTGATGTCATTTTTGGAATCCAATATGGCCGCCACGGTTTCCTAACTAAATTGCAATATGGGTATGGTCTAATGGGTTTTCGAGTATGCTGAGTTCGAATTTGACGTCAGTTTTGGCCTCCAATATGGCCGCCGCGCTGTAGGTAGAAAATTGCAATATGGGTATGGTTTAATAGGTTTTTGAGTATGCTGAGTGTGAATTTGATGTCATTTTTGGAATCCAATATGGCCGCCACGGTTTCCTAACTAAATTGCAATATGGGTATGGTCTAATGGGTTTTCGAGTATGCTGAGTTCGAATTTGACGTCAGTTTTGGCCTCCAATATGGCCGCCGCGCTGTAGGTAGAAAATTGCAATATGGGTATGGTTTAATAGGTTTTTGAGTATGCTGAGTGTGAATTTGATGTCATTTTTGGAATCCAATATGGCCGCCACGGTTTCCTAACTAAATTGCAATATGGGTATGGTCTAATGGGTTTTCGAGTATGCTGAGTTCGAATTTGACGTCAGTTTTGGCCTCCAATATGGCCGCCGCGCTGTAGGTAGAAAATTGCAATATGGGTATGGTTTAATAGGTTTTTGAGTATGCTGAGTGTGAATTTGATGTCATTTTTGGAATTCAATATGGCTGCCACGGTGTCCTAGCTAAATTGCAATATAGGTATGGTCTTATGGGTTTTCGAGTATGCTGAGTTCGAATTTGACGTCAGTTTTGGCCTCCAATATGGCCGCCGCGCTGTCGGTAGAAAATTGCAACATGGGTATGGTTTAATAGGTTTTCGAGTGTGCTGAGTGTGAATTTGATGTCATTTTTGGGATCCAATATAGCTGCCGCGGTGTCCTAGATAAATTACAATATGGGTGTGGTTTAATGAGTTATCGAGTATGCTGAGTTCGAATTTGACGTCATTTTTGGCCTCCAATATGGCCGCCGCGCTGTAGGTAGAAAATTGAAATATGGGCACAGATAACATAATACTAAAGTATAGATACCCCATTCCTTACAAAAAAATTAGACCACCATAACTTGGGCTATTTTGCGCATTATTTTTAAATATTATTTTTCACCACTAGATGTCAACGAAATATCCCGAGGTTCAGTCTACATTTCGCAGTAATAGCTTCTAGATGGTGGTGTGCTATAGTTTGTCAAGAAGTATAAATAATTAATCTAATATTCTCGTGTCACAATGTTCGTTCCCATACTCCTCCGAAACGGCTCGACCGAAGTCTAAGAATTGGCTACTATTTATTTTACATACCCCAGTCCGCGATAACGGACATCCACGCTGGCGGAGCCGCGGGCAATAGCTAGTAATAATATAAATTACCAAAGAGGTAAAATAATATAGATCGCATCTTCAAACTTGCAATCGGGTACTTCACATTTCTTGTATGCTGAGTATGAATTAGATGTTAATCAAAGTCCAATTTATACAATATTGCAATACGGGTATGGTCTAACTTGTTTTTGAGTAGGTGTGCTGAGTACGAATTTTGTGTCATTTTTGGTGGTTATGTTGAACTCGACCCGATTAAAAACGCACACCTCATGCCAGACTAGGTATATCCAGTCGAGTTCAACATAACTGTTATCACCGGCGGCTGGCGCGGCGGCACGGCGCGGTGGTCGGTGGACATGTCGGACTCGAACTCGAACCGACTAAGCCGTCGCGGATGCACCGCGTATATGTCGAGTACGACATAAGCAATCCCGCCTTACATAATATGTACTTATGAACGACGTGGGACGTCGGCATACCTAGAATGGGACAAGAATATGTAAATATCGTATGCAGGTATCTATGCACCTATATACACGAATAAATATGACTAGGTTCCTACTCTCGCCATTTTGTTCCGGCACGACGAACGGCTCAAAACAAAGTGTCTCAGCCCCTTGACTTTTACATGAGCGACTGCCGTTTGACCTACTATCCTCAAGAAGCAAAATTGCACGACAGTCGCATCCATTAATCAGTGGGTGGTACGAATAGCTCAAAATGACTCAGCCCCTTGACTTTTACATGAGCGACTGCCGTTTGACCTACTATCCTCAAGAAGCAAAATTGCACTACAGTCGCATCCATTATTCAGTGGGTGGTACGAATAGCTCAAAATGACTCAGCCCCTTGACTTTTACATGAGCGACTGCCGTTTGACCTACTATCCTCAAGAAGCAAAATTGTACTAGAGTCGCATCCATTAATCAGTGGGTGGTACGAATAGCTCAAAATGACTCAGCCCCTTGACTTTTACATGAGCGACTGCCGTTTGACCTACTATCCTCAAGAAGCAAAATTGCACCAGACTCGCATCCGTTAATCGGTGGGTGGTACGAATAGCTCAAAATGACTCAGCTCCTTAACTTTTACATGAGCGACTGCCGTTTGACCTACTATCCTCAAGAAGCAAAATGTGCCAGACTCGCATCCGTTAATCAGTGGGTGGTACGAATAGCTCAAAATGACTCAGCCCCTTGACTTTTACATGAGCGACTGCCGTTTGACCTACTATGCTCAAGAAGAAAATTTGCATTAGAGTCGCATGCATTAATCAGTGGGTGTACGAATAGCTCAAAATTCCTCAGTCCCTTGACTTTTACATGAGCGACTGCCGTGTGACCTACTATCCTCAAGAAGCCAATTTGCACCAGAGCCGCATCATCCGTTAATCAGTGGGTAGTACGAATAGCTCAAAATGACTCAGCCCCTTGACTTTTACATGAGCGACTGCCGTTTGACCTACTATCCTCAAGAAGCAAAATTGCACTAGAGTCGCATCCATTAATCAGTGGGTGGTACGAATAGCTCAAAATGACTCAGCCCCTTTGACTTTTACATGAGCGACTGCCGTTTGACCTACTATCCTCAAGAAGCAAAATTGCACTAGAGTCGCAACCATTAATCAGTGGGTGGTACGAATAGCTCAAAATGACTCAGCCCCTTGACTTTTACATGCGCGACTGCCGTTTGACCTACTATCCTCAAGAAGCAAAATTGCACCAGACTCGCATCCGTTAATCAGTGGGTGGTACGAATAGCTCAAAATGACTCAGCCCCTTGACTTTTACATTAGCGACTGCCGTTTGACCTACTATCCTCAAGAAGAAAGCTTGCGCTAGAGTCCCATCCGTTTATCAGTGGGGGTGTACGAATAACTCAAAATGACTCGGACTCCTTAAATTTTACCTGACCGACTACCGTCTGACCTACGGGTCCTACCCCTACTGTTAGGACAGTAGAAGAGCTAATGGAGCTAATGGAATCTTTCAACAAAAATTCTTTAATTGAGGAATGGTCACCAAGTCACCAATCCTATGAGAGATTTGACATCGGTCTTCGAAGGGCTCCAACTTTCTTTAACGATTGCCATTTCGCATTTGCGATATTCGTGTAGAAGCGAGAAAGTCGTCTCATAGGAGCTCGTTATAGGTAGGTATATCATCCTCGCTCGTATATCGGCTCGTCGCCGTGTGTCGTTGTATGTGCGGTAGGTACTACTACTACTGACTACCTTGATGTAGATACATTTTATTAAGTTCGCTTTATGTACTTATGTATAAATGTTACCCTATTCCTGTTGAGTAATTGATCTGATATTAAATTTGATAGGTAGGTAGGTAAGTAGGAAGGCGTGTGTCTTTTCAGACGACAATATACCTGCCTGAGATGTCATACTTTCAATTAATAAAGCCGTTTAACTAAAAGGTATTACGTAGATACCTACCTACCTTCTTGTTATTTTCACGGTCACCCATCCGACCCACCGACCTGGCTAATATCGCTTATAACTTCAAATGTTAAGAACGGTCACCCAGGGTTGTGCAAAAGTAGAAAGAATACTAATTTGGATACGGATTCTCGGGCGTCGGCCACCGGGGGTCTAAGCTCCAAAACCCGGTACTTACCGATTGAAAAAGTAATTTTAAGAGTTCTAACTCCAGTGGAAACTGGAAAAATGCCTGTGGCAAAATTATATAAATTCATTATTTACACTACACCAACTCAGAAAGTACCCCAGTAGATAGGTAGTCTTTAAAAAATGAGGCAGAAAGTAGGTACCTACCGTTATTATTTCAGTAGAAATATGCGAGAAATATTCCAAATATTATTTTTTTTTTCAAATCCGTACTCAGCATGTTTAAAAGCCCTTGTTATTTCTAATAGGTAAGAAGCAGGTACTACCTACCTATCTAGTACTACCTACCTAACCTAGTATTACCTACACAAGGCGCGCGCCACAGGAGCTTGGAGGATTTTTCTTAATTTGTTTAAATTGCTTTAAATATTTCAAATTGACTGCTCCCCGCTTAATGGTAAACTGGGGTGCAATCCATAAAATAGTGACCGCCATTACAAAATGCTGTCCCTAGTTTGACAGTTTTGACACCCTCAGAAGGTATTATGCAAGTGCCTTCTAATTTTCCCTTATTTTAATAACCTTATTGATAACTTAGAGCGAAAAAAAATAACAAAATACATTTTGGCGCCAAAAATCCAACGTTTTGCTTTTGTTCACCCAAGTACTAATATGTGAACTAACATGAACAAATATGTACCCTAGAACACTGGGGAGAGTTTTTATAATTTTTTAATTTTAAACAAATAATATTATTATGACTTATTCTTTTCGCGTGGGGGGTTAAAAATAAATAAGCATTCTAAACGTTTTATAGGATTGTTTAATTTTCATTGACAAAGTGACAACCCTAACACTCAAGTTGGCGGCGTTGTATGTTCGGAACAAAGGGTACCTACGAAATTTCGTAGATTATAAAAACAGCGGTTTTCTTCAACAATAAACGTTAAAAAAATACAGAACAGAAGTAACTTTTTAATTGTTAGTTTTAATCATACTCCTAAAATAATTAAAAAAGAAACTAATCAATTGTTAATTGCAGTAAATCTCGTTCGATATGTTTTTTGTTTGAGTAACAGCCGTGAAAATATAGAGAATTGAATAACACGCCATCTATTGTGTGTAACGTAGTGCACAGTATCGGCAGTATCATTATAGTACCGATAAAAGACGGGAAGGGCGCTGCATAATTATAACAAATTGTCGAAATTAGGTTTCAAAGTTCATTATTATATGTTTATGAGGAACAAATATTAAAGTTTTATGAGAAAATAATATTTATAGGATTCAATTCTTGTTCATTTAGAATTTTATGTTAAATTGATACACATAACGCCATCTAGAATATTTTATTAGTCACTAATAAAATTTGTTCGTAGTGGGGACCCAGTGCTACAACTAATTATTTGTCTCAGGATGATTTACAAAATGCACTAGATGTTGTCATTATTGAAAGTCAATTGGAATCTTTTCCTGAATATCATTTACTTTTAAATAATAGCAGTTTACCAAAAAGGAGTGCCCTTCTCAAGTTAAATGTATATTTAGACCAAAGGAAATTAATGAGAGTGGGAGGACGTCTCGATAATTCGTGTTTTGAATATGGTAAAAAGCATCCTATTGTATTACAGTCCACACATCACTTCACAAAACTACTGTTTAATTTTGAACACATAAAATTAATGCACGCTGGCCCACAGTCCCTATTAACTTCCATTCGGGAAACATACTGGCCAATAGGAGGTCGCAATTTGGCAAAGGCTTGCTTTCATAAATGTATTAGATGCCATCGTATGAAGGGTAAGGTGGTAGCTCCTATGATGGGCAACTTACCTCGTGAGCGCCTTCGTTCTGGTTATCCCTTTGAGAGCACGGGCGTTGATTACGCCGGTCCGATTATGAGTGTCAGCCGTCAGGGTCGTGGATGCAGGCTAGTAAAGGTGTATGTCGCAATTTTCATTTGTTTTACAACCAAGGCCATTCATTTAGAGCTTGTTGGTGACCTAACAAGCAATAATTACTTACTAGCTTTGTATCGATTTATATCTCGAAGAGGCAAGCCCGTTGAGATTTTTTCGGACAACGGTACCTCATTTGTCGGTGCGTGCAACGATCTTAATAAGTTTTTAAAATCGAATAGTTTGTCCTTGGGTGAAAGTACAGCGAACGATGGCATTCGATTTCATTTTATACCCGCGTATACTCCGCATTTTGGTGGTCTCTGGGAAGCCGGTGTAAAATCAACAAAGTACCACCTTCAAAGAGTGTTGGGAAATTGTCACATGACGTTTGAAGAGCTTTACACCACGCTAACTAAAATTGAAGCCATTTTAAACTCTCGACCACTGACGCCGTTATCTTCGGATCCAGCAGACTACACTCCCCTTACGCCAGGTCACTTCCTCATTGGACGCCCGGTTACTTCCTTGCCACAACCTGATTACCGAGATACTTCTACCCACCATCTATCTCGTTTCCAACGGGTTGAACAACTCCGGCAACATTTTTGGAATAGATGGAGCAAGGAATACGTCGCAGAGTTACAGGTGCGGACCAAATGGCGTTCAGGAAAGGATGTTCTGAAACTTAACTCCTTAGTAGTGATTAAGGAGGATAATCTTCCTCCTCTAAATTGGAAGCTGGGACGAATTGTGGCTGTTTACCCTGGAACAGATGGTATAGCTCGTGTTGCTGACATAAGGACATCTTCTGGAGTCGTTCGGCGAGCATTCAACAGAATCTGTCCATTGCCTGTATCGTCGGAGTCTGGTTGAAACCGCTGTTACTTGTTTCAACGCCCGGGGGCATGTTAAATCGTTAAAGCGCCCGAAACATTTATACCTGCAACCAGAGGAACCGCAATGTATGCATCATATCAGGCGCTGCGTTGAGTAGGTAGTTTTAATTAATTATAATGTAAGTTTTAAAATTTGTACAATGACTTTTGAGCTTTGGCACTGAGTACATGTCTTGTTAACACCTCGGAATTTTTATTCTCCTCAAACCAAGTCCATTTTCGTACACGAAGTACTACCGATCTATCAGCTATTTATATTAAGCACAATACTAAAGCAATATGCAACACTTCCACATTGCACCGAAATTACTAACAAAAGGTGTGAATTGCGATTGAACAACAATGCACAGGCAAATTTGACTTTTTCGTACAAAAGGATAAATTCACACTCTTCAAAGGTTTGTTAGAAATAATATTTCGTTGTAATTTTAACTTGTCACACTGTTTACATTTTTCACTGTCGCTGTATTCTCCATATCAACCGGAATAAAACGTTTGCTCGTCTTCGAAGTGCATTTTAATACTGAAGCCCAGACTGCGACCCTTATGCCGTGCGCTGACTGCTGCAACTTACCTGCTAGACTTTACAGGTTATGGTCCCAGTTGGAAAAGGAAATCGTAAGTCGTATTATATTACCTACCACGCGTCACACGTGTCTAACCTCTCAGCTTTTTCACATCACTTTTATTCGCTTAAATCATGACCAATGATGCTGGACAATCATCTAATAACAACACACAGAACGTACCAGTAAGCAACAATGAGAGAATCATCGCGAATAATATCCAAATTGACAAATTGGAAGGTGTGTCTAACTTCCCCACGTGGCAGTTTGCCATGCGAATGGCTTTGACGCTGGAAGGATTATGGCAATGTATTCTTGGTCAAGACAATGACGTGGCCAAAGATCACAAAGCACTTGCTCGGCTTTGCTTATCCATTAAACCCGCGCTTTACCAGCATGTGTATTCTGCTAAAACGTCGAAAGAGGCGTGGGATAAGCTGAGCACCATATTCGAGGATAGAGGGCTTCATAGACGCGTAGTCTTACTCAGAACGTTACACAAAATTGATTATACGAATTTCAGCTGCATGACTGAATATATCAATAGTATAATGACAATTGTACAGCAGCTTGCAGACATAGGACGGCACACAGAAGATGCCGAGGTGGCTGAAATCATGCTTATTGGGCTACCGACCGAGTACGATGCATTAGTATCCGGCTTGGAAACCGCATGCCTAACCTCAAAATTATCGAGCGAGCTTGTCCGTACCCGGCTCCTTCAAGAGGAATTCCGGAGAAATGCATCCACATCTAACGACAATACTGCATTGGCTGTTAATTCAAAGAAAAATGTCACATGCAATTACTGTAAGAAGAAAGGTCATCTGCGGTCGCAATGCTTCAAATTAAAGAAAAACAAGAAAGAAAATTTGAAGACAAAGCAAGTTGATAATGCAGAACAGCAGACACTTCTAGCTTCAGGCTTCACTGCTACGGATGACTGGATCGTGGACTCGGGCTGCTCTTCGCATATGACCAACACGAAGAAAACTATGGATAGTTTTATTGCTCAAAATAGTTTAATTGCAATAGCAAATAGTGAGAAGATGGTCAGTGAAGGTATAGGTAATGTTAGTTTAAATATTAAAGGTAGCAAATGGTTAATAAAAGAAACAATGTATGTGCCACAGTTGTCAGCAAATCTGCTATCAGTGAGTAAGATGGTTGAACGGGGAATGACAGTGATTTTCAAGGGGGATGGCTGTTTTATCAGCAAAGTGTGTGAAGGGTATTTATAAATTATCAGGTGTATCAGTACTCTTCTGCACTCCTACATCAAGTGCAGGAGGCAGAGAGTGCAAGGACTGCTGCATGTGTGTCTGGAGAAGTATGGTATCGACGGATGGGGCACCTTAGCTCAAAAGGACTGCAAACCTTAAGTAAATTTTCTAATCATGGTGTTATGTTTCAGAATAATAAACTCGATTCTCCATGTATAGCTTGCATTGAGGGGAAGCAGACAGCTAAGACGTATCCCAAGGGCGAGGCAAGAAGAGCTAGCCAACTTCTGGAACTCGTGCACTCAGATGTGTGCGGACCGATAAGAGACTGCAGCTGGAGTGGAGCTCGTTATCTCCTTACCTTTACAGATGATTTCTCAAGGAAATCATTCATATATTTTTTGAAAAACAAACATGAGGTAATGTCTAATTTTATTAAATTTAGGAGCCTCGTGGAAAAACAAACGGGATTACACATCAAATGCCTGAGAACCGATAATGGAGGTGAGTTTTGCAGTGCAAAGTTTGAGGAGTACCTGATGAAGGAGGGCATTATTCATCAGACCACAGTACCATACTGTCCAGCTCAAAATGGAGTTGCTGAACGTCTGAACCGAGTAATAATGGAGAAGGCTAGGTGCATGCTTAGGCAAGCAGGTTTATGTAACCGATTTTGGGGAGAGGCTGCAATGACTGCTGTGTACCTGAGGAACCGGAGCCCTACAGCAGCACTGGCAGGCCAGCTTCCTGAAGAAGTATGGACAGGACATCAAGTCAGCCTTAAGCACCTTCGTGTGTTTGGTTGTGTTGCCTACTCCTTATTACCAAAGCCCACTCAGTCAAAGTTAGATGCTAAATCTAGATTATGTATCTTTGTAGGGTACAGTGAAACTTCCAAAGGTTATAGATTGATAGAGCCAAGCAATCCTAGAAAAGTAATTATTTCTAGAAACATTGAATTTTTAGAAAGTAAATTTTATAAAGATTTTAAACAACTTTTATCTCATGACATTAATAACAATAATAATGTATTTAATTCTGATATAATATGCATTGACATTAATTATAATAATGAATTAAATGATAATAATGAGATAAATGATAATAATGTAATTGGCTGTAATAGTAATAATGATATCTCATTGAGCAATGCCTCAGATTCTAGTCACAATGAAACTTTAATTGAGAATATTAATTTGCAGCCTAATGACGTATTGTGTAGTGATAGGATGAGTTCTGACAGTGAGATGAACTTACAAAATTCAAAAGATAATAATGAATTTTTGTCTCCTATTTCGATTGTCTCCGAGTCTGACGAGTACTGCACCGGCAGCGACGCGAGCTCGGAAGATGGGTTTGGTGCTGATGTCAGCCCTGACTGTGTTCCTACACCTGCTGAGGCGTCTACCGAAGGGGAAGCTGCGACTCGTCCAGAGTCAACTGTGACCGTCCGCAGCAATCCTATTCGCAGTACGCGAGGTATCCCACCGCAACGGTATGTTTGTGACTATGACATGTCAATGATGTCAATAGGGCAATTTGAGCATTGTTCTATTTTTGAACCGCAAACATATGAGGAAGCAATGTATTCAGACGATAGCTCTAAGTGGAGGGAAGCCATAGACAAAGAGTATAACTCGATGTTGTACAACAATGTTTGGCAATTAGTTGTTCGGCCTCCTAACACAAATGTAGTTAAATGTAAATGGATATATAAGGTAAAGAGTGATCCTAACGGAAAGCTCGATAGGTACAAAGCTCGGCTGGTCGCGCGAGGCTTTACCCAGAGGAACGGGATTGATTATTCAGACACGTTCTCTCCCGTCGTGCGACACTCAACGTTAAGAATATTATTTGCAATAGCTAATCAATATAATCTCACTATAGAACACATAGATGTCGCTACAGCGTTTTTAAATGGTGACCTAAATGAATCTATTTACATGGAGCAACCTATTGGTTATGTAAATGATAGTAATAAAGTATGCAAGTTGAATAAAAGCATATATGGGTTGAAGCAAGCGAGTAGGATGTGGAATGAAAAGATTAATAAATATCTTAACATGCATGATTATAAACAAAGTAAATGTGAACCATGTGTGTATTTTAAAAGGAATGAAAGTGAATTTACTATTGTGGCATGATATGTTGATGATTTTTATGTGTTTTCAAATTGTAAAAATCAGAATTTCTTTCATTTATTGAAAAAGGAATTTGATGTAAAACATTTAGGCTTGTTAAAAAGTTGTTTAGGCATGAATGTTACTAGGACTGAAGATACTTTGATTTTAGATCAGTCAAATTACATCAAAAAGCTCTTAATTAGATTTGGAATGTCACAGTGTAAACCAGTATCTACCCCTATGCCTCTAAATTGTAAACTTAGTTCGCAATCAGACAATAATTGTATTGATAATGATGTATATCAGTATAGACAGCTTACAGGATGCCTAATGTATTTGTCTGTCTGCACTAGGCCAGATATTTCTTTTGTCTGCAGCCAACTTAGTCAATATGTTACAAAGTTTGATAAAAGTCATTGGGTGGCTGCAAAACGTGTGCTACACTATCTAGCTGGTACTATTAATTATGGATTGTATTTTCATAAAAGTGAAAGCTTAAATATTGTGGCTTATGCAGACGCCGATTGGGCTAACGATCCTTATGATCGCAGATCATATACAGGGTTTCTTGTTAAATTAGGCAATAACACTGTAAGCTGGGAAGCAAGAAAACAACGTTGTGTTGCATTATCTAGCACTGAGGCTGAGTACCTTGCCATGACAGATGTGTGCAAAGAACTTTGTTTTATTAAGAACTTTTTGTCTGAAATTGATCAAATGCAGGTTGATATGATTGTGTATAACGATAACCAAAGTGCACAAAGATTGTTGCAATTGAAAGAATATTCACATAAGAGAACCAAACATATCGATTTGCGTTATCATTTCATTAAGGATTTAGTACAGAAACGTAATGTAACTGTTAAATACTTGCCTACCAGCAATATGCCAGCAGATATCTTGACTAAACCCTTGGCTTCTGAAAAGCATTATGGCTTCATTAGAGATATGAATGTAAAGCTCATCTAAAATTTTTGAATTGTGGACATGATGTTTGTATTTGCACATGAAAAATTGTATGAAACTTAATTGCAGTTTGCTTGCATTGTATGTTTTTGTTTGCATTTTTGAATTGCATTGTTTTTCATTTTTTTATATTGTATTCTATAAATTTGTGCATACTAGAGATTATGATATTTGGAGCATGCTACCTTTGTATAATTATAGGAATAAGGGGAAGTGTTAGAAATAATATTTCGTTTGTGGTATCCCTATAATTTTAACTTGTCACACTGTTCACATTTTTCACTGTCGCTGTATTCTCCATATCAACCGGAATAAAACGTTTGCTCGTCTTCGAAGTGCATTTTAATACTGAAGCCCAGACTGCGACCCTTATGCCGTGCGCTGACTGCTGCAACTTACCTGCTAGACTTTACAAGGTTGTGCTACGATGACACAGCGGAGTTAATGTCTATCTTAAAATAAATAGTGATAAATTGCGCAAATAAAAGACATAACTTTGGTTAGCAGTAGTGGGTCGCTTTAGCATTATTCTTAGTAAATAGTTGTAATTTCTGTAATAGTCTTTTAAATTTATCATGAATCTGCACTTGACGCCTAGGATTACCTAGTTCAATAAGGCACAACTTAGTTATTATCTCTAAGTAAAGATATATTTAAGACAACTGCACAAATATATAATATACAGATATACACATACTTGAGATACCTACTCATGCACAATGTAGCAACGCATGATAGATTAAGAACCATTATAAAATACTGTACAAGTAAAAGATTATGAAATTAATTTGATTTGATTCATTGGGTGGCTGCAAAACGTGTGCTACACTATCTAGCTGGTACTATTAATTATGGATTGTATTTTCATAAAAGTGAAAGCTTAAATATTGTGGCTTATGCAGACGCCGATTGGGCTAACGATCCTTATGATCGCAGATCATATACAGGGTTTCTTGTTAAATTAGGCAATAACACTGTAAGCTGGGAAGCAAGAAAACAACGTTGTGTTGCATTATCTAGCACTGAGGCTGAGTACCTTGCCATGACAGATGTGTGCAAAGAACTTTGTTTTATTAAGAACTTTTTGTCTGAAATTGATCAAATGCAGGTTGATATGATTGTGTATAACGATAACCAAAGTGCACAAAGATTGTTGCAATTGAAAGAATATTCACATAAGAGAACCAAACATATCGATTTGCGTTATCATTTCATTAAGGATTTAGTACAGAAACGTAATGTAACTGTTAAATACTTGCCTACCAGCAATATGCCAGCAGATATCTTGACTAAACCCTTGGCTTCTGAAAAGCATTATGGCTTCATTAGAGATATGAATGTAAAGCTCATCTAAAATTTTTGAATTGTGGACATGATGTTTGTATTTGCACATGAAAAATTGTATGAAACTTAATTGCAGTTTGCTTGCATTGTATGTTTTTGTTTGCATTTTTGAATTGCATTGTTTTTCATTTTTTTATATTGTATTCTATAAATTTGTGCATACTAGAGATTATGATATTTGGAGCATGCTACCTTTGTATAATTATAGGAATAAGGGGAAGTGTTAGAAATAATATTTCGTTTGTGGTATCCCTATAATTTTAACTTGTCACACTGTTCACATTTTTCACTGTCGCTGTATTCTCCATATCAACCGGAATAAAACGTTTGCTCGTCTTCGAAGTGCATTTTAATACTGAAGCCCAGACTGCGACCCTTATGCCGTGCGCTGACTGCTGCAACTTACCTGCTAGACTTTACAAGGTTGTGCTACGATGACACAGCGGAGTTAATGTCTATCTTAAAATAAATAGTGATAAATTGCGCAAATAAAAGACATAACTTTGGTTAGCAGTAGTGGGTCGCTTTAGCATTATTCTTAGTAAATAGTTGTAATTTCTGTAATAGTCTTTTAAATTTATCATGAATCTGCACTTGACGCCTAGGATTACCTAGTTCAATAAGGCACAACTTAGTTATTATCTCTAAGTAAAGATATATTTAAGACAACTGCACAAATATATAATATACAGATATACACATACTTGAGATACCTACTCATGCACAATGTAGCAACGCATGATAGATTAAGAACCATTATAAAATACTGTACAAGTAAAAGATTATGAAATTAATTTGATTTGATTTGAGATATTGACGTAATTTGTGAACTTCTTGCAAAACAGTACCTAACATGGCTGATCTAATTTTAGTGTATTTAAAAGACAATTTGTTTACCTGCCTGTACATACACAATAAAGCATTTGGTAATTCACTTGTAATATGATTACATTCCATTGGAATGGACCAAACAAGAATTATTTCTTATAATGTAACACAAAAGCACTGGTAAAAAGAAACCATGGAGATAATTTGAAATAAAACTGATAGATTTGGCCATTTTGACAACCTGACCTTGACATTGCCCTGCCAGCCGGTAGATGATTTTGATTGGTTTGGTAAATTTATTTGAGGGCGCCGAGTTGTGCCCTATCAGAATAGAAACTCGGCGCCCTGCAGCAAATTAACCAATCAGAAAAAAAAGACAAATATGTTTTTGAGCAAATTAGTGTAGTGAAAATGTAAAACTATCTTACTATTTGGATTTAGTGAGTCAATGAGAACGAAACGGAATGTAGCGATAGCCATGAAGGTTTATCTGCTAACTTCATAGCGATGGCGGAATGAGAATGACACTATTGACAGCGAATCTGTTAATAGGGAAGTGTCCCGTGCCTGTGTGGCATGAAAGACTATCACATCAGAACAATCAGAATTTTGAGCAAATAAAACGAGTTCTACGTGAAAACAAAATTGAGTTCGAAGATGACAGTGAGAATTATTACTGTGAGAAATGTTTGGCCGGGAAACAACATAAATTTCCTTATCCGCAGAGCAAATCAAGAGCAAAAGAAAGATTAGAAATTATTCATGGAGATGTGTGCGGTCCAATGGAACAGCTGTCTTTGGGAAGAAATAGATATTTCCTGGTACTGAAAGATGATTTTTCAGGCTACCGTACTGTGTTTTTTATGAAACAGAAGAGTGAAGTTAAAAGTTGCCTTGAAAAGTTCATAGCCCGAGCTGAACGCGAGACTTCATGCAAAATTAAAATACTACGAACTGACAATGGCACTGAGTTTGTAAATAGTGAGGTTACAAAAATGTTGGAGTCAAAAGGTATTATTCACCAGAAAAGTGTGCCGTCTACACCTAAAAGTGTGGCGTGCTGAGAGAGAGATTCGCACGTTAGTGGAGGCTGCTCGTGCAATGATACAAGGTATGCATAAACATTTTTGGGCTGAAAGTGTTAGTAATGCGGTTTACACTTTGAATCGAACTGGTCCAAGTCCCAACAGTGCCACAACTCCATTTCAGAGCTACTACAACAAGAAGGAATGTAATTTGAATATTTTTAAAGTGTTCGGGACAAAAGTTTCCATTCATGTGCCTAAAGAGAAAAGGTTGAAATGGGACCCTAAGAATGTGACTGGTATATTCATGGGATATGATGAGTGCACCAAGGGCTATCGTGTGTACCTACCCAGTTCAAACAGAGTTGAAATATATAGAGACATAATCTTCCTACCAACAAAACCGAGAGAAGAGTTTTGTGAGAGAAGTACAGAAGAGAAAATGATGGAAAGTACAAATATACAAGAGTGTGTGAGCACAGAGGTGGAGAGAAGTGAGAAAGACGTAAATATTATTGAGGAGACCAGAGCTGATGAGGAAAGAGAGTTAAGAGACAGAGAAATAGAGGAAGATGGGAACAGAGTAGCGGAGAGCACAGAAGAAATCGGAGAAGAGAGATACAACTTGAGATCAAGTGATGAGCGAAGACTTCCATCGAAGTTTAATGATTACCATATGAGTTTAATGTGTGAGGAGAATCCTACCTATGAAGAAGCAGTTGCGAGTGAGGAACAGAAATCTTGGGAGGAAGCAATAGCCAGAGAAATTCATGCACTTGAAGAAAACAACACTTGGAGTTGTAACCTCTGAACGTGTCAGATGGGCTACGCACCAGCTGATCCAGCGGAGAGATGCTCGAGCTCAATAATATCCCAGGGCGCCTTTTCGTCAGCAGAGAAAAGTATGCGCGTGCGTATGGGAACCCCAGGGGAGACTTCAGAGAAACTACAAATGTTCTTTTAGTTTTGCACACATATATATTAGAGGTAATTGCCCGTTTACACAGGATACACAGAGTAAGAAACTTATAACACTATAGTGTAACGTTGTGTATTTTTTATAAATCTATTTGAAATAAATTCTCTAAAATAGTCGATAATTTAGTATTTTCGACACTAAATAACTAATTTGTCTATGGGTGTGCGAGCGAGATTGGACAACATTAACTTAAGTGTCTATTCACGGCGCTAAAGTGGTCCCTTTCTTCGGCTATCCTTCGCCGTGGAAGGTTACTCTTGACCCCGGCGGCCAACTGCTGTCGGCACCGGGTAAGTTTTGAGATCAACATTTCCTACTTCTTTCAACAGGTGAAGACTTCTCAGCGGCGCAGCTTATGCTAATATGCATGGCTTATCTATGTTTTATTTTTTGTGCTATTTCAGCCTAATATTTAGTGCCACGAGACCGAGGACCTCTACGGTCGGAGGTCACGTCACCAGCTTGCGCTGCGTAATTATTAATCTTTTCTTATAGCTTCTAGCTACGATGTCCTGCCGCTGGGGAGATTATCTTCACCTGCTATTATTTTTAGCGGGTCACTGGACGTAGTTCCCATGTGACATACTGACCCGCACTCTTTCTTTTTCCAGGGTCTTCGCACCGGGCTTCACGCCATCATTCGGTCGTGAGGCACACCAGCGAGGACCCTGGCACGCCGGCAACATCAGCAGCCGGGAGTGAACGAGCTAAGTGCATACCACATCTCTGCACAACGGATCAAACAACGCCTCGGCAGAATATTTATTGCGAATCCACCCTGAGATTCATTTCCATTTCTTAATACCTAAACATAAATTCATGTAACGCTTTACCTCGATTATAAATGTTCTAAATTGTTATAATCATTCTTATTATTTATCTCTGCTCATACCCTAGCCGGTATTGACATCATCTTTATTAATTTAACAGTGCATCTCATAGCCACATTTAATTCACTTTTATTCAATTGATTTAACTTCACCTAAAACCCTAGCTTAAAACTCTCTTTCGTTACAATAGTAGATCACAAATCTCAGCTTACAATCCCGAGTATGATCGTATCATCACCGTCTGTAGCACGGTAGCATAGAAGCCAGCCCGAGATGGCTGGGGGACGTCCTATACAATAGGGGCAATCGACAGGCTACCAGGAGAGGCAAAAGCAGTAATAAATTGTAATACGTGACCCTTGATCCGATCGTCGGCCTGCGTGTAATCCAGGAGCGCCTTTCACCACGCTCTCGGACAGCCAAGGCGCTGCACCTGCAGGAGCCCTCCGGTTTCGCAACCAATGGAGAAAGGGTACAGCAATGGTCGACGTCGAGGTGATCTTAGTATACAGGGTGTAATCGTTAAGTGTGTCCAGGCGATTATTCCGTAACTATTACAGATATCAAAAAACTTTAAACTGATATCGAAAGTACGTTACCTAATGAGTAAAATGACATCAATAACTTCTTAAAAATCAAACGAGAGGTATCTAATATTTTGATATTAAACACTCCCATACATTTAGTATGAGATTAGTAGAAAGGTTTTAGGTACGTACACCAGAAGGGACTTCTCTATCTGGGTACTCTCTTCTGTAGGCGATAATGGCCGCTCTTTTGTAGTAAATTTTTAGCATATCTCTCTTTTCTCTTTTGGAATATGCCATTTTGCAATCAGTAATGAAACAATCACGATTATTATCGCAAATTAAAAAAACAACAATAAATTGGCGGGAACAACAACCCGAGATAAAAGTTTTGAATTTAGAACGAACACCAAAGAGTATCTTTTTTTTGTAGTGTGTTGCTTTTCACTTAGCTTAAATTACTTAATGCGATATTGAAACAAGGTTTATTACTAATTTGAAGTGGCAAATTAATTTGCACGTGTATCTACTTGAAAATCATCATTGTCATGTTATACGTAATCATAAAATATGATTAAGGTAAAATGGGTACTAGATCACTTAAAATAAGGAAACTAAAACCTTTATACTAATCTCATACTAAATGTATGGGAGAGTTTAACATCAAAATATTAGATACCTCTCGTTTGATTTTTAAAAAGTTATTGATGTCATTTTACTCATTAGGTAACGTACTTTCGATATCAGTTTAAAGTTTTTTGATATCTGTAATAGTTACGGAATAATCGCCTGGACACACTTAACGATTACACCCTGTATAGGGTCTTCTTGAGCCGTATCTGGAGCCCTATGAACGAATTAACACTCAGAATCGTCTAAAATTGTAGAGGATCGGTAACAAAGACAAAAATAAAATTACTTACCACGAATGTGGGTAAAACTCAGATACACTGATTCTAATTGCAGAGTAACAATGAATAGTATAACGACAGATAGGTCACCAAAAGTAATGAGTCCAGTGCGTCTCGTAACATCGATCCTGGCTTATATAGCCACTGGATTAGAAGTTTCGCGAAGCCATCCATTCCTTTTTTTTTTTATGAGCTTAATGATCAGCAACCACCCTCATTACCGTGATTCGATCACCAAGGTGAATAATACAAAGCAGGTGGCATCGCCACCCCGCGAACACTATGCGAACTAGCATAATCGATCTTAACATCAGCAACTCGCTACGAGAAGTCCACACTGACGGAGCACTAGAGGGCGCTACCGACAGATAATATTTCTAAAAAATCTTAGTACAAAAATTCTGTTACACCACCCCCTCCCTCAGAGTATTCCCTGCATAGTTACGCAGGGAATATCATCGACAGGATCTAAACTGAGAGATGGCAAAGAAATTTCGTAACTCGCGATGACCACACTAGTTGTGAGCATCACGAAGTCCAAACAAAACAAAAACTAACCTTTCCAACAACAAAAAAAGCAATCAAAGTCAAAATACTAAATCTAACACCAAAGAAGTGTTACCCTGTTAACTAACCTGATTACTGTATGCTTCTCAAATAAGTGAATAACATAGAGTGAGTAGGCGTAGGGTGAACCGAGACCGCTCGACGCGAAGTGGACAATCTCACGATCGGCCGAGCGACAAAGAAAAGGCACCGACAGAAGAAGGAGAAGGAGCAGAAGGTTGTTCCTCCTCACTATATTTCAAAATATCCTTAATGTGATATACTCCCAGATCTTTACCATCCAAATCCGACAGTTCATAGACTAAAGGCGAGCGTTTGGCGGTTACAATGCATTTCATAAATTTAGGCGCCAACTTCGCCGTAAAGTTCTTTGCCTTGTTAGACAAATAGAACGTTCTTTTGTAAACAGTCTGTCCCACTTTCAATTCCACATGCCTTTTTCTGAGGTTGTAGTATTTTTCGTTACGCCGGTGAGCAACATCTAAGTGTTTTCTCACCTGGTCGTAGATACGATTTAGTTCCTTCAACCTCTCGCCAAAGGACACTGGACTGTCAATGGAGACAGAGTCAGGATGGCAAGGAATCTCTTCCTGCCTATAAAGAACACCATCCCCTATGAATTCCCTACCGTGAACAAGAAAATACGGGCTGAAATGAGTAGCTTCGCTTACAGCCGTGTTTAGAGCACACTGGACTTCCACGAGATTCTCGTCCCATTTCTTGTGGTGTGACTTCACATAGCAAGAAATTCCCTGAACCACGTTGCGAATGGCTCGTTCTGCCTGATTTGTCTGCGCGTGATATCTGGGATTATAATAGATGTTGGGCACATTGTACTTAACTAGTAAGTCCTTAAACTGTTTGCTAATAAATTGTGGACCATTATCCATGTAAATGGTTTTACATACCCCGTGGACTAGAAAAACATTCCTTTCTATGAATCTCGCGACTGCAACGCCTGTAGCTATCCGTATAGGACACAACATGACATATTTGCTAAAATAGTCCGAGACTACAATCAAATGAACGTTTCCCATGCTGGAAGTAGGAAATGGACCCAGTAAGTCACAAGAGATGGCCTCAAAAGGTCTAGACACACGTTTAGGATTACCCATTAGGCCCGGACGAGATGTGTTCACAGGTTTGTACTGCTTACAAATGTCGCATTTGCCAACATATTCCTTAACGCTCTCGTACATCTTAGGCCAATAATAGTGGAGAGCCAGGCGTTTATGGGTCTTCCATACGCCACCATGGGCACTGAGCATGTCGTCATGGTACTTGGTGAGCAGAGGTAACCTGTCTTCCATCGGCACCACCAGCTTCCAATCAAAATCAGAGGTCAGAGAATATTTATTTTTTGATAATCTGAATAAACAGTTATTACGTATGTCAAAGTTAGGAAAATGCCTAGGGTTCTTCTTCACACTGTTCAGGGTGTGGAGATACCAAGAGTCTTTAGTAACATTGGTGTCTATTGCGTTAATCTGAATTCGTGACAGAGCATCAGGTACCACATGGTCCTTACCCTTTCGATGCTCTATATCGAAGTCAAACTGGCTCAACCTCATGCTCCAGCGCGCGAGACGACCTGTCGGATTCTTTAGCTTGTGGAACCACAGTAGCGAGGCGTGGTCCGTAACGACGGTGCACTTCTGTCCTTCCACGTACTGCCTGAACTGTTCCAAAGCAAAGATCACAGCAAGGAGTTCTCGCTCAGTGGTACTGTAGTTGACTTCATTTTTGTTGAGTGAACTACTACAATACGCAACCGGGTGCTCCACTCCCTTATGTGTCTGCTTCAGTACAGCAGCCACAGAGAAGGATGACGCGTCACTGAGAATCCTAAAAGGTAATGAGTAGTCAGGCATTTTTAAGATGGGAGCGGTGACCAAAGCGGCTTTCAGTAGATTGAAAGACTCTTCAGCTTCACGCGACCACTCGAAGGCTACATTCTTAGAAGTTAATTTACATAAGGGTTTACTAATTTTAGAAAAATTGTTCACGAAACGCCGATACCACCCAGCCATGCCCAGGAATCTTTTCACCTCCTTAGCATTAGAAGGTGTGGGATAGTTGAGGATGACATCGACTTTACCTGGGTCAGTCCGCAGGCCATGCTTGTCAACATAGTACCCGAGGTACTTCAATTCGCTACGACAGAAATGCGATTTTTGCATGTTGATCGTTAGGCCCGCATCCTTAAGGCGCTGATAGACTCTATTTAAGAGGTCCACATGCTCCTCAAAGGTGCTGGCCACAACGATTATGTCGTCCTGAAAGGAAAACACTCGGTTATCGAACTCTGGGCCAAATAGACGGTCCATGAGGCGTTGCATCGAGGCGGAAGCTCCTATAAGTCCAAAGCACATAACATTGTAGTAAAAAGACCTCGCCTTGGGACAGTGAAGGCGGTCTTCTCGGCGGATTGGAGCGAATCAAAAGGAATCTGCCAATATGCCGCACTTAAGTCAATGGAAGTCAAATATTTTGCATTATTGAGATGGTCTAAGATTTGGTTGATATAAGGTGTATGTGGTATATACGCATCGCTCTTAGACACAGAATTGAGCTTTCGAGAATCAAGGCACAATCTCAGGTCACCGTTCGCTTTCTCCACCATCACCACTGGTGAGTTCCACGCGGACTGAGACGGGGTCACTACTCCCATCTCCAGCATCCGGTCTAGTTCCTCTTCCAGGGCTTTCTGCTTCAGGGGAGAGAGCGGATAGTACCGTTGCTTGATTGGCTTGCTGTCGCCTGTGTCTATGACATGATGCGCCAGAGATGTTCGACCTAAACCCACCTTGTCCGTGTTGATAGTATCAAACTTCTCAATAATGCTGTTAATCACCCGCTTCTGATCGGCGGTTAAATTGTTGTTATCCTCTAGACCGCTGTTAAGAGACAGAGACTCTACTGGATTAAAGTCGCTAAAGTTGGAAAGATTGATATTCTGAGATATCAATCTATCCCCTAATTGAAATTGTTGCCAGAAGTCTACTCCAAATATCATTGCAGTAGTGATCTCTGGAACAACATAAAACTTAATAACTCTGACAGCAGAATTATATTCAATAGGCAGAGAAATACAGCCCAGACATGGCAAATAGGAGCCGTCTGCTGTAGTTAAACTAAAGCTAGGGCTGATGCTTTCAAGCTCAAACCCTAATTCCAAAAAAGTGTGGTGCGCTCCTTTACCCAGCACTGAGCAAGCTGCACCCGAATCAAGCAAACCTAGAACATTTAAGTTCAGGATCCTAACAACTAAATACGGTCTTATATCATTATCCCGTTTGGTAAACAGGACCCTATCAGAGAAGGCATCAGACAGAGAGGCTCGCTCTGAACCGAGTGGTGATCTTCTAATAAGGCCCTGACTTACTCGTTTTTTGGTTTGGTATTACATTTCGGACACTCAGGTGATTTGACTCCTTTTTGTCCACACCGGAAACACACCAAATCCCTCGACTGTGTACAGCCGTATGCAGTGTGGCCGCCTTCACCACAGCGGAAGCATCTGCGTTCGCTTGAGGTCGTTGGGCTGGCCACGGCAGAGACCTGCTGGGAAGTTTTTTGTACACTTTTGTTTTTAATATGGTGTAAATCCGAGGTGATCCCAAACTTATCTAAAGCTGGTTCATGGAATGCCTCAGCCCTAGCACGAGCAAGTTCTAGGCGCTTCCCCAATCGCTTCAGATCGCTTATCGAGTTTACCTCGTGAAGGGCCAATTCCTTCATATAATCGGGCCTAATATTATGCATCAGAATGTCCAGGAGTGCAATTCTCTAACTTTCTCGCAACGTTGCGCGCATCGATGCTTACATCCACGCCGGATCAACCAATGACAATTGATATTAAGGGCGAGCTCAAGGATGTAACGAATCACAAACTCTTTCATCGTTGTGCCTAGGTTGTGCCTAGGATTAACCAATCACATTCTCTATAAAGGATGACGTAGTTTGAATAATGGGTTGGCAACTGTCAAAGTGACGTATAATTATAATAGTTTGTTCCTAAAACATTGCGTTTTTCTACGGTTGAATTCAGAAAATAATTCTAAACAGTTACAATGACGCGCTGTATTGTCTCTAATGCAGCAAATACCAAAGGATAAAAAAATACGAAAGCTTTGGTTGAAAGCCATCTGTCGTGAAAAATTGATTATTACAAAAGTACGAGGTTATCTGGTAAACACTTTGTTGAAAGTGATTATGAAATAATAAGTAAATACACAGGTAAGCTGCTTATGAATAAATCTTTACAATAATTCCTTTTCCACAAAAGGGTGGCAGAGGTGTATTGTCCCATGTAATAGGGGACGACATTTCGTACTTGCCTATTTAAAATGTTAAAAATCACTTGTTCTAGGAGTTCAACATCAACATAAGTTCTTCAAGAAAGGTGCTATACCGTCGTGTTTTTCCGTGGAATACACAAGCAATTTCCGGGAATGCAAAGGCTAGAGAAGAAAGATTGACATACTGCAACCTGAAGAAAAGAGAGTGTTTTGAGGTGCCATCAAGTACACAATGTTGTGAGGATATATTGCCATTAGAAGGAGATAATGGTGTGTCTCAAGACCTAGTGATAGAATGTAGTTCTTGAATCTATTCGGCCAAACCACAGCACTTGTGGGACACAAACATCTTATATATTAAGATTGTTCTCTACAGAGCTATCACTTGCAGATGATGAGACAGTGCATTTTTATACTGGATTAGAGACAGGGTAAATTTCATCTAATTTTCAGTACTGTTACAGTTCTACCCTTGGAGTAGAGTCATTTCCTTGACCGTACAGGATCAGTATCTTAAGCTATTAAGCTTAGAAGAGATACAACTGATTATGAATTAGGTAAAATGTTTGGTGTAAGTGAAGCTGAAGTGTCAAATATTATAGTGATGTGGATAAATTTTATTGGCGATATCTGGAGCTTAATAAACATTTGGCCTAGACGCAGTTTAGTGAATTTTTAAATGCCTGATAGTTTTAAAAAATATTATCCCTCAACAAGGCTAATACTAGATGGAATTGAAATAGAAATTCAAAAGCTTAGCTAGCCCAATGACCAAAGAGCCACTTTTAGTAGTTATAAGCATAAGAATACCTTAAAATTTGTAGTAGGTGCCTCACCCAGTGGTTAAATGATGATAAATGATTAATACTTGGATAACTAACTATTAATCGGATATGCATGTATCTTCATTTATATACCTATGTATGCATTATCATTTCTGTACTGTTAGGGATATTGTAAATAAAACTAACATGAATACCTATGCCTGTTTCATTTGAATTCTAATTGCTCACATTTTTCAAAGAAAGCTTCTTTAAAGATGGAAGAAATGAATCTAATTTTTGTATCTAAATTTTCTTTTACAATATAAATTACTTTAAAATCCCTGTATGTATATATATAATTAGGTTACAGTATGTTCAGTATGTTATTTGAAAGTAATACGGGCTAGGTTTTTTTAGTAAGAGAGTACCATTATTGTTTTCTAAATAGGGAACAGTAGAAGTATTAATTTCCTGGTATCGGCTTGCAAAGGGACACTTTATTTCTATTATGATCTCTTGTCCCAGTATCCCATCAGGAGAAGCAGCAAGATATGGTTTTTCTAAACTTATAAAAATACCACTTGGCTCTATGAGTCCATATTCAGCAGCATATTTGGTTAGAGCGATTGGTTTATTTAGTATGCCATGGCTTATTGCTTTTGTCATAAATGGCTTTCTGTCTAACATTTCCTTTGCATACTTACACATTGTGCTTGGTCGAAGGTGACAAATAGTAAAGCCTTACTTGGCGGTATGTATGCTATTCAAGACAATCATTGAGCTCAGCCGCAGTTGATACTATATTGGAGTATATTAGAATATATTGGAGTGTGAAGTGCTTGTTTTTAGTCAATTCAGTTGTCATATGTATTTTCATACCCTGTCTTCCATATCATCAAAATCTGCTCAGTAGTTGTGGTGTGGAAGTACAACAGACAGTTCTGTGAGTATCAATGAGGTGTTAACTTCTAGGGGATTAAATAAAATTAAAATCTGCAAAAATCTTTTATTGTCAACATCAAAAATCTTATCCATATATAGGTATCTAAAACACTCTGCATACTGTTCTAAGCATGATACTGGCATTCCTTACGGAGTTCCAGCAACCAGGTTGATTAAAGAACTCATGGGGTATGCTTCACATTTCCTGAAAAGTGATCACAAAATTATCTTCTAAACATATGTTGATATAATGACAGCCTCCGTGGCATAGCGGTAGTGAACGCGACCGCTACGCAGGTGGCGCGGGTTCGATCCCCGCTCAGTGTAAATATTTGTATGCATGAATATGGTGCCTTGGAGAGCATGTTAAGTCATCGGTCCCGTTTGTCATACAAACATCTATGGCAGTCGTTAAGGATAGTGGAGCCCTCAGAAATCCAACAACTGGTCAAGCTGCAAAGCTTCGATATCGCCTTTGGGTTGTGGAGGTCAGATGGCAGTCGATTCACGGAAAATATCGAAGTTTAGCCAAATCTGCAGTTAGACTATTAAAAAGCGGACCCCAGACTCCAAGTTCAAAAGCTTCGGATGCGCCTGGGATTACAGCTCCGACCCAGCCTCTGATGCGTGACTCATGTCACCCATAGTACCGAGTATCAGTGAAATGTAGGTGTTACTTCACCTGCCCTTAATCCTCCTGGGATACAGGCAAGATTATGTATATTATTATAAATGTGAAAGTTTGTGAAGATTTTAGTTATTCCATAACATTCTAATGGCAGAACGAATCTAGCTATTTGGTCAATTAGATAATCTGTAGTTTGGTACAGGAATAGCTTATAGTCTGGAATAACAATATGTTTCTATGGGTAGCAGGAACAGAGAATGTAAAAAATATGTATGTCCTGGTGGAGAAGAATAGGGCCACTTCATTTCTTCCCAGGAATTGTAGAAGGCGACTAAGGGGAAGGCTGTTCTCCATTCAACAGTAACCATAGGGTCCACGACAAAGTGTCTGCTTGATGGCTATAGGCTGGCACCTTATTTCATGGGACCAACAATCATAGTGAAATTTAGGTGAATAGGTACTATGTATGTAAGAAAAAGAAAAAAAATTACTTACAAAAATTTATATCTGTAAACCAATACTATCTTTCGAATTAAGTATATTCATACACCATTATAACAATCTGCATCACTATCAAATGCACTAATGTAGGTAACTTTTGTTCTATACAATCATTACTTTAAATTTTACTTTCATCTCGTCGTTTAACTCAATATAAGTACAAGTGTATTCATTTCTCTCGCTTACTGAGAATTACTTTTACCGTTTATCTGCGTAAATGCTGAAAGTTTTATCACAGAGTGACTAATGTACTACGGCTTTTATTTTATATAAATTGAGAATGAAGACGAGGTTAAACGTATTTGATTGTTCAAAAAAAAAAAGTCATACGCTGTATTTTGAGAAGTTTGTTCCTTAGACACAAAGTACTTCTAACGGCTACATCGGCGACTGCAACTACGAAAATCAATCAAATGTACACAGTTTTAAGGTTGAGCTTAGAGTAGCAGCAATCATAATCGCTTTGTAAGGTGACGTCACCCTCTCAACGTTGTCGCATGACGTCACGTTATGTTTCTAAGGCGGGCTAGGGCTGGAAAGTAAATTTTATTTTCATAAAAAGTTATCGACACAGACAGGTTAGGAATCTACGTACGTTATCGATAAATCTTATCGAGAGTTAAATATTATTTGGTGGCTTTTAAAATTATAATATTGGTGTTCTTAAGTTCTTAAAAGAATATAATTTTACTAAAGGTTATCTTTACTAATACTATAAAGCTGAAGAGTTTGTTTGTCTGTTTGAACGCGCTAATCTCAGGAACTAATGATTCGAATTGAATAAATCTTCTTGTGTTGAACAGCCCGTTTATCGAGGAAGGTTATAGGGTAAATATCATCACGCTACAACTCAAGGGAGCGGAGCTGTAACCCTATCAACAAATCCGGCAACCTCCCATAGGCTTTCGAAGTGTGCCACGGGCGAAGCCGAGGTGGTTCAGCTAGTTTTAATAATAATAATATTAATTTCATATTTGATCGACTACCTATATTTCATAAATCCAAGTATTCAATTTATTTAATTTATTCTCATTGTTTTTTCACGCTATGTTAGATAAGTACATGCCGGCATAAATTATCTAAGCCCAATTCGCGAGAGAAATAAAGCCTACTTCCCCATACCCTATTATATTCTTTGAATACTATGATTGCATTGATACCCATATAATTGATAGATTTTGTGCTCCACAGCCGCGCCGCTGTAACATGCTACGGATGTTATCGATAAATTTTGACAGCAGATTAAATATAATTTGGTTGCTTTTAAAATTATTATATTGCTATTTTTAAGTTCTTAAAAGATTATTGTTTAAATAAGAATTATTACTATCAAGTAACTTAATTTAATTCAACAGTTGGCGTAACTTCAAATGTTGAATGATTGGTATCTATGCGTTATGCACACGTTAAAACAAAACGTCAATAATAAGCAAAACAAACAATAAACATATAACCTTAAAATCGTCTTGTCCGGTAATATGTAATAACTGTATTAACAATATTTTCTCAAACATGCTTGGAAATGTGAACATTATTTTGACAACCTTCTTCGAGATAAATCGAAATTGCTGTACATGCGAGCAGCGGCCAGATAAAGTTGTATGAAAATCCATATCTGTCGTGTTTTAGCGGCCAAATAAATTACTATGTAAACTCATATCTGTCGTGTAATTTAAAAATAGAACCAACTTTTACTCCGAACCATGGCAACCAAGGAGGTAACTTATCCAAGGCGTTATTTAAATATAGAACTGGCTTGCAAATAGAATGCTGTTTATTAAGAAAAATAAAAAACCAATGAACATTTCGCCGCGTGAAAAATTACTGTTGTTCGTTGTTCGTCATTGGTTTTGAAAAGTAGGTTACTAAAAAATTCTGCCTAGATACTACTTAGTTTTAATTTCCGCGCATTGTTTGAGAAAAGCACTATACAAGCCTTGGCCACAACTGAGCGTTGCCGGACTCCGTAATGCGTGCCTCGGCTGCGCCTCGGCCCGCATACTTCACGATCGTCCGGCAACACTACAATTGGTGGCCGCGGCAGTAATGTACTATTTGTTTAGTCTGCTGCAGAAACCGTCAATATTAAGAAAAATTTGCAGTATTTTACGACATAAGCAAAGCAGAAGAAACAATTCTAACGATGGGAATGAACGAACAATATTCAATATCCGAATTGTTTTTATTGTTGTCATGGGATATTACAAAACAAAGTAAATGAATTTGAGATCTATTTCAACGGCCACAATAAGGAAATACACTTCACAATATGTACATTACAATTATTTAAATAAAAATATAAAAACAACCTGCAGGTTCAGGTGTCAAAGAATTCCTCCCCATCAACGTCAACTGGAAGGGTGGCCAGAAGCCTGGCATTACAAATCATATAAATCATTGTCATAAAAATCTAAGTACAAATAAGTATTGAATGTTTTTCAGTATTCTTGAACACTATTTGAGTAACATGTAATTAATTTATATTTTTGTTTTACAGCACCACGAAATTGTCCAATAATTATTAACCTTAGAGTTTATTTGGCGTTAAGTGAAGTGCTTTTGAAGTTCAGTGTCTATCATTCAGATTGTTTTTAGTCAGTTCAGTTGTCATATGTATATTCTTACCCAACCTTCTCTTGACTGGCAAAACAGTTACATGGGAGGTTTGCAATATATAAATAAATTTACTCTACCTTGTACCAAATATCATCAAAATCTGCTCAATAGTTGTGGTGTGGACGCATAACAGACAGTTCTGTGACTATCAATCAGGTGTTAGCTTATAGGGGATTAAATAAAAATTAAAATGTGCAAAAATCTTTTATTGTCAACATCAAAAAACGAATCCATAAAGGCATCTAAACCACTCTGCACACTGTACCAAGTATGATACTGGCATTCCTTATATATAAGAAAGGAGTTCCAGCAACCAGGTTGATTCAAAAACTCTTAGGTATGCATCGCATTTCCTGAAAAGTGATCACAAAATTATCTTCTAATCATAATATGTTGATATATATTGTCCTTTAAATACATATAAGGTATTCTTTTTATTATAATTAATTTGCACACAATTAGATTTCTCAGTAAGTGAACAATGTCGGTAGGTGCTTTGAGAATTACTATGTAATCAATAATTTATTTATATTAATGTTTATTGTAATAAATCAATATTGTGCATACTATTGTTTGTTTTGTGTTGTTTTCTTAAATCCTATTCTACTTATTTCCTACTAATATAATATACATACAAGGCAACTAAGGGATAGGGCTAATTAAAATGAGATAGATTTATACAGCTCTGACCCAGCCTCAGATGCATGACTCGAGTCGGTCATAGTACCGGGAATATGGTAATAGGCTCACCCCCTATTAATTACAATGATCAGTGAAATGTAGGTGTTAATTCACCTGTCCTTAATCCTCCGGGGATACAGGCAAGATTATGTATGTATATATTAGTGTGAAAGTTTGTGAAGATGTTTATCATTCAATAACGTTCTAATGGCAGAAAGAATCGAGCTATTTGATCAATTAGGTAATCTGTGGTTTGGTACAGGAATAGCTTACTGGAATAACACATTATGGTACTTTCTATCTTGGGAATATGTTCCTATGGGTAGTGGGAACAGAATGTAAAAAATATGTTGGTCCCGGTGAAGAAGAATAGGGCCACTCTATTTCTTCCCAGGAACTGTAGAAGGCGACTGAAGGAGAAGGCTGTTCTCCATTCAACAGTAATCATAGGGCCCATGACAGAGTGTCTGCTTGATGGCTATAGGCTTGCATCTTATTTTAAGGGACCAACAATCATAGTGAAATTTGGGTGAATACTATGTGTTTGTAATATAATTTATCTCTTTAAACCAATACTATCGTAAAATTAAGTATATTTATTCACCATTACGGATAAGAGTATCTAAATGATCTTATATCACTGTGTTGGATTATATAATACAAAACTACCATGTATAGTAGGTACCTATCGTTCTTGTTCATAATGCCAATTTGCATCACTTTCACATGCACTAAAATGTGCCTTTTGTCCTGTATAATCATTATTTTAAACTTTACTTTCGTAACTATATGTAAATTTGTATTAGATTAGTATTCATTTTTCCTCGCTTCTCGAGATTTCTCCCAATCATCACTTATACAAATGAAACTTTAACTACATACTTAACTTTTACCCTTTGTCTATGTAAATGTTGAAAGTTTTTTATTTATTTTATATAAATTGAGGATGAAGATGAGGTTAAACGTGCTTTGTTTCAATTGGCTTACAACGACGAAACATCGTCGACTGCAACTATGAAAATCAACCAATCACAATCATTTTCAAGGTTGAGCTTAGGTTGACACCAATCACAGTAGGATGTCGTTGTCGAGTAGTTCCTACATCGTACGGCACATCTTAGAGCCTATGGCGCTAGTGTACAGTTAGAGAATACCAAATTCAAGCAAATCGCCGAGACAACGTTGCCGCATCGATGTGGCGTCGATGTTGAAGTTAGAGAATTGCACTGCAGTTGTTCCTCACTGGGCATTTTGCACGATAATCTAGAGAACATGGCCTGCATCGTAGAGATGTAGTTGCCTAATGTTTCAGATCGGGCCTGTGTACGCTGCCTAATTTCATTTCGGAGGCGATAATCGTAGTCGGTGCGGAACCAAGATAAGGCCGGACCATCCAATAGGTCAGAGAAAGCTGTGTGGACCTTATCCTTAGTGACTTCCCGAGCACACCTAAGCTCTTCCAGTCTCTCAATGAAGACACGTACACAAGAAGAGCCATCATATTTTATATTAAAAGAGTTTAAGTTTACGGGTCTATCCCTTATTACTAAATTTCCACTAATTGTGTCGGAACTGGGCGCGTCACGTCGCATCGAGCGGTCCCCCCTCACCACACGCGAGGTGTAACCTATGTTGTCGCGATGTATAGGTTCGGTCTCTTTCTCCGACCCATCAGTGAAACGGTATCTGATTCTGCCGCCGATAGAATCTTGACTAAACGGTTACGAATACCTAACAGTTCCGGACAGTCTAAACCACACCTAACTAACCTAGTGAGAAGGTAGTTTGCCCTCAAAGCAACCCTAGTACGACAATTTTTATTTGAAACGAAGTCACCTGAAGAGAGGACCTCTTCCAGTTCGAAGACTTTAGGCTCACAGATAGCCAACTCAGAGGCGGCAACGGCAGGTACAGCGGCGATGGCCTTAATGCTGCCACGCCGGACAAGCCGCAGCGCAGTACGCAGCTCACTCCACAGGCCGACAACCGTGGCATCCGGATCCGCTGAAACCCCCATGGCGGACAGTTCATTAAAAAGTTCATCCTTTTTAAGGTAGTTAATGCACTTCTGTAATTGGGCCATAGTGGTTCAAGATTTAAATTCAGTTATCAACACTTAACCGTAGTGGAGGATACAACCCACTTCAGGTTTACAAATTAATAATACAGACTAAATAAAAATTTTACAATGGCTTTTAAAATCAATTTAAAAAATTTACCAAACAAGTCACTATGTACACTTCCTCTAGATCACAATTTGTGAGGTAGCCACAAAAAATCTAATATTTTAGTATAGAGAAACAGTATCAACTAATTAAAAAAATTCTTTGTCCAAGGATTAGGACACCTGGTATACTTTCTCTAGCTTAACAATTTGTAAGATAGTTACAAGTTCTCATATTTTATAACTGAGAAACAAATTCAAACAATTAAAAATTCTTTGTCCAACATTTAGGACATCAGGTATACTTTCTTTAGATAAACAATTTGTGAGGTAGTTACAAGTTCTAATATTTTATAACTGAGAAACAGATTCAAACAATTAAAAATTCTTTGTCCAACATTTAGGACATCAGGTATATTTTCTTTAGATAAACAATTTGTGAGGTAGTTATAAAATTGACAATGGAAGGTACATGAAACTAAAAAGGTTAATTACAAGAAGATCACACCAGATATATATGTATGCACAACTTCACGCTAAGGACCTCAGAGGGACAGACAGAAGCAACTAAAAAAAAACACAAAAAGAAAAAAAAGAAAAAAAATGGTTTTGCCAAAAATATGTCACCAAACTTACCGAAAAATATGCAGTTATAATTTGGGATTTTGAATTTTGTCTCAATGATTTTTCTTGCCTCAGGGATGATGGTACGTTAGGCTGAAAAATACAAAGAAGGTAAGTATTACATGCGTAACTGCAACCGCACAACCAATTAACGTCCTGGGTCGTATCGGACGGAAGGTAGCGTTTTCTCCAAAGCGACCCCCCACAGACTCGCACACACAGCGCACCCACAGAGAACAGAGTTAGCCCTTAAAGTTGGTCGCCAATTTGTAACCTCTGAACGTGTCAGATGGGCTACGCACCAGCTGACCCAGCGGAGAGATGCTCGAGCTCAATAATATCCCAGGGCGCCTTTTCGTCAGCAGAGAAAAGTATGCGCGTGCGTATGGGAACCCCATGGGAGACTTCAGAGAAACTATAAATGTTCTTTTAGTTTTGCACACATATATATTAGAGGTAATTGCCCGTTTACACAGGATACACAGAGTAAGAAACTTATAACACTATAGTAGATCACAAATCTCAGCTTACAATCCCGAGTATGATCGTATCATCACCGTCTGTAGCACGGTAGCATAGAAGCCAGCCCGAGATGGCTGGGGGACGTCCTATGCAATAGGGGCAATCGACGGGCTACCAGGAGAGGCAAAAGCAGTAATAAATTGTAATACGTGACCCTTGATCCGATCGTCGGCCTGCGTGTAATCCAGGAGCGCCTTTCACCACGCTCTCGGACAGCCAAGGCGCTGCACCTGCAGGAGCCCTCCGGTTTCGCAACCAATGGAGAAAGGGTACAGCAATGGTCGACGTCGAGGTGATCTTAGTATATAGGGTCTTCTTGAGCCGTATCTGGAGCCCTATGAACGAATTAACACTCAGAATCGTCTAAAATTGTAGAGGATCGGTAACAAAGACAAAAATAAAATTACTTACCACGAATGTGGGTAAAACTCAGATACACTGATTCTAATTGCAGAGTAACAATGAATAGTATAACGACAGATAGGTCACCAAAAGTAATGAGTCCAGTGCGTCTCGTAACATCGATCCTGGCTTATATAGCCACTGGATTAGAAGTTTCGCGAAGCCATCCATTCCTTTTTTTTTTTAATGAGCTTAATGATCAGCAACCACCCTCATTACCGTGATTCGATCACCAAGGTGAATAATACAAAGCAGGTGGCAACGCCACCCCGCGAACACTATGCGAACTAGCATAATCGATCTTAACATCAGCAACTCGCTACGAGAAGTCCGCACTGACGGAGCACTAGATGGCGCTACCGACAGATAATATTTCTAAAAAATCTTAGTACAAAAATTCTGTTACAGAGTATAGTAACAAGGCCTTCTTCGTGTAGGCCTATAGACTGCAAATGGGTGCTTAAAAAGAAGACGGATAAGTATAACAGGTACAATGTACAAGGCAAGATTAGTAGCCAAAGGCTTTCAACAAAATGTTTTGAGTGATGTTTATAGTCCTGTGGCTAGATTACCTTCTATTAGGTTTTTCTTAGCCATATGTAATGAGGATCAATTACCTGTGTACCAACTAGATGTTTGTAGCGCTTTCTTAAGACCCTACCCCCAGCGAAACGCTGTTGAAAGCGTATTTTGGTACATTTTAAACGGCTATCTACTCGTTAATTGTAAGATATATAGAAAAACAAACACAGTCCAAATTTCTACAATATCATAACCTTACCATTATATGACTCCACTTATTTATCAATGCAATAAATATTCAGTAAATTCGTTAAAAAGTGAATGATAAAATTGAAATGTTACAATTAATAACATGCGTTACCTCTTAAAGCACACACAATTTTAACTTAAAACTAATACTAATGGATAGATAATTTCATAAAGAACAACTACTAAGAAAAAAAAATCCAATAAGAGCCAAAATTGATTAGTTTAATAAAGATAATCATAAATCTGTGGGTATTTGCAAGGAACACTCTGGCAACGCCGCGCGCCGCCGGGTCGAGAATTCAGTGTGATTCAGTGCGTTGCAAGCTCTCAGACGAGAAGCCTGTGTCGCTTGTCATCGCGCTCGCCTAGCGCACATTTATTGCTAACGTCACGGTATATTTGTATTAGCAGTATTATAAATTCGCACTGTTTTTGGCTGCTTACTAACTTTTTTTCTTTACTGCGAAAGGACGCTTTGTGTATAATATATTTTCTTGTTTGTTTATGTTTTGCAAAAAGACGCAAACAGACAGACAACAAAATCACAAAATTATTTGTAAATCCATACTAATATTATAAATGCGAAATTAACTCTGTCTGTATGTTACGCTTTCACGCCTAAACCACAGAACCGATCTTGATGAAATTTGGTATAGGGGTATATTAGAGCTTGGAAATGGATATAGGCTACCTTTTATCGCGAGAAAAGGGGTTTAAGGGGGAGAAATAGGGGATGAAAGTTTGTCATTTTTATAGATATCCTTATGAAATTTGATACAGAGGTGGATTTTTTTTTTTGAACACACCCAGAAATCGACAGGAAAGGAAAAGGTAGGTACTCACACTGGCGCGGCGTCTTCGTCGTCTTCCTCCCCCGGGGGTGTGACCACTACGAATCACTGAACTAGGTACACAGCAGTTAAGTTTTATGAAAGTTTGATTATTAATTTTAAATATATGCGTCTGCGGCGCGTCGTGTGTCGCTCGCTCGAAAAAGTGTTCGGTCCTTTTTTCGCCGTAGGCGGCAGCACTTTCTCTCTGCCCGATGTTGCCAGGACTCAAATTTAATTTGAATTTAGGAATAAAGGAAATAGGAGTCGATTACCCAACATTTCCCCCCCACCGAAATCAACATTGATTTCAAAATAGGTATCATCAGACAACGCAATGTTTGCTATAAATTTACCTACTTACATAATTTAAACACATAACATTAGATTTACTCGACACATAAATGCGGTTAAAGAGAACAAAATGGACTGTATATAATAAAGAAAACTAAACATTAAAACACGTTTATATAAATTGAAAAAATTGAAGTTATATATAATATTAATTTTCCTGATCTTTTGGAAGAGGACTCAGTTTAGTGACAGGGCGTTGAAACCGAGAATTCTGTGTCCGTATGGTGACAACACGAACTCTACCATCAGGACCAGGATGAGTTTGTTCTATGCGTCCTAGAGACCATTGTTGACACGGAGTATTATCATTGTGAACTAATACTAAATCATTTACGGCCAGCTCCGCGTTTAGGCGCATAAGGTCAAAAGCGCAAAATGACAAACGATCGCAAATTGTCAAAAGAGCAGAATGTCAAAAGCGCACATAGTCAAAGGCGCAGATTGTCAAAAGCGCAGAATGTCCAAAGCGCACATAGTCAAAAGCGCAGAATGTCAAAGGCGCACAATGTCAAATATCCTACTTAAACGCGTTGATCATTGCGTTATCTATTTTTTAGCTTCCCGCTTACATAAATGGATACCGGCGATGCGGCTTAAATTATGGCCACATACATTTCTGATTTTATTCAAATAATGTATTAATTATTTAAGTAGGTAAATTATGCAAGACCAGGAAATAATATATTGAGGATGATATAAAATTAAGGATGCTGTGTGGAAAATTTTATAAACGAATCTGGAGTTAACATTTCAGAATCGCTTGAACTCATTTTAACGAATTTTATTCTACAAAACCGAAATTTTTAATTTCGGCACAGTCCACAGAGTTAATCTCTCTCTCATTTTTTTAAATTTAAAAATGGACCATACCGCTTTAGTCGCATTATGTCCGCTCCGCTTCGCTCCCGCCTTAGCCTTCTAACCTAACCTATCCGAGTCGGGGTGTTAACCATATTGGACATAGTGAGAATTGGACAATTTGCGAATTGGACGTTGTGAGAATTGGACAATTTGCGAATTGGACGTTGTGAGAATTGGACAATTTGAGCCCGCTGGACATTTTGCGAATTGGACATAATGCGACTAAAGCGGTATGGTCCATTTTTAAATTTAAAAAAATGAGAGAGAGATTAACTCTGTGGACTGTGCCGAAATTAAAAATTTCGGTTTTGTAGAATAAAATTCGTTAAAATGAGTTCAAGCGATTCTGAAATGTTAACTCCAGATTCGTTTATAAAATTTTCCACACAGCATCCTTAATTTTATATCATCCTCAATATATTATTTCCTGGTCTTGCATAATTTACCTACTTAAATAATTAATACATTATTTGAATAAAATCAGAAATGTATGTGGCCATAATTTAAGCCGCATCGCCGGTATCCATTTATGTAAGCGGGAAGCTAAAAAATAGATAACGCAATGATCAACGCGTTTAAGTAGGATATTTGACATTGTGCGCCTTTGACATTCTGCGCTTTTGACTATGTGCGCTTTGGACATTCTGCGCTTTTGACAATCTGCGCCTTTGACTATGTGCGCTTTTGACATTCTGCTCTTTTGACAATTTGCGATCGTTTGTCATTTTGCGCTTTTGACCTTATGCGCCTAAACCCAGCTCCGGCGTATCTACAAACCATTTTTGCCTCTGTTGTAGAGTATGCAAATATTCATGTTTCCAACGACGCCAAAAATGCGTAGTAGCTTGTTGAATACATTGCCAACTGGTTAATCGATTGATGGACACGTCTGAAAGATCGTAACTAGGAGCTGATACTAACTGACGACCAACTAAAAAATGTCCTGGCGTAAGGACATCAAATTCACTCGGATCGTTAGACAAACTGCACAGAGGGCGAGAATTTAAGATAGCTTCAATATTAGAAAAAAGAGTAGTTAACTCTTCGAATGATAACGCACGAGTACCCATTACTCGCTTTAAGTGGTACTTTGCTGATTTAATACCAGCTTCAAATATACTGCCAAAGTGACTACCCGTTGGAGGGTTAAGTTTCCAAGTCACTTTTCTGAATGTTAACCCCTCAGTTAATTTATTTTCGTTAGAATTATAAAAGTGAAACACCTCATTCAGATATTTTCTTGAGGCCACAAAGTTTTTTCCGTTATCAGACCACACAGTGTGCGGAAGACCACGTCGAGCCGTGAAACGATCAAATGAGGCTAGAAAACATTCACTTGTTAAAGCCGAGAGAGCTTCAAGGTGCACTGTGCGAGTGGAGTAACAGACAAATAGGCACAAATAAGATTTTGATATTTTGGCATTGCGTCTATTACTCTCTTTTGTGTAAAAGGGACCGCCTATATCAACACCGACCGTATGAAATGGGTAAATGTCTTGTAAACGGTATTTAGGCAGCGAAGCCATTTTAGGTTGATTTATAGTGGGTCTATTTTTAAAACAAGTAACGCATTTTGAAAGACGCGATCGAATAATACATCTAGCGGCGATAATCCAGTATTTTTGTGCTAATATATTTTGTAAATTTCTAGGGCCAGCATGTAAATACAATTTGTGGTAATAATCTATCAAAATATTTGTGAAATGTGATTTTTTAGGCAAAATTAAAGGATGACGTTGAGTAAATGGTAAATCTGCTTGAGAGAGTCTACCCCCCACCATGAGGAGACCGCGGTCATCAATGAATGGGTCTAATTTGCGTAGACTTTGAGAGCAGGGACTACCTCGCTTTATTGACTCAATGGCGTCAGAAAAATACTGGGATTGAACAATTGCAATAATTTTATCGTGTGCATTATTTAATTCTGACGTGATTAAAGGGCCTTTTAATCTATTAGGGTCACGAGCCCTTGAATTATTCATGAATCTATAACACCATGCTACAATACGCTGTAGCTTGTTAAAGTTAGATACTTTCGCTATTTCATCACAAAAGTCTGTTTTTAAAGTGGGATTTTGTGATAATAATGATGCATTTTCTTTAATAGGTTTTGATTCTAATGGCTCACCATTGAACTCACCGACAGATCTCACCGGCCACGTGTGCTGTGGTTCATACAGCCACTGTGGACCGCTGAACCAACTGTCCGCTATTTGCAATAATTGCGCAGGCGTCGCGCCACGGGAACAGACGTCAGCGGGATTGTCAGCGCCGTTAACGTGATACCACTGTACGTTTGAGGGACTCCCCGTGATCTTAACCACGCGATTGGCAACAAACGTTTTTAATTTAAATGCCGGTGTATTAATCCACGTTAAAACTACCGAGCTATCAGTGAAAGCTAATACGTCACTAATTAGTACCTCTTTCGATAAAATAGACATGACATAGTTAAGAGATTTCGATAATAGATGAGCAGCCATTAGTTCAAGGCGAGGGATTGAGACTGTTTTTAAGGGCGCGACCTTAGATTTTGACAACAGTAGACTCACTTTGACATTTCCCTGCGCATCCTGACTGCGTATAAATATAACCGCGGCTATACCAAGCATGGATGCGTCACAAAATCCTACGATTTGAAAGGCCGTGTAATTTTTTATGAAAACGTGACGATCATGTTTTAATTTAGATAACAGTGGAATCTGAGATGAATAGGCATGCCATTCATCGCGCAATGCGTTGGGCAACATATCGTCCCAACCTAACTTAGCACACCATAATTTTTGCATGAAACTTTTAGCAAGAAAAACACAAGGTTGAACGTACCCTAAGGGATCAAACAATTTTGCTATTGCAGATAGTACAGAACGCTTCGTAACTTTGATGTCCGTATCAGTCGTGCGAAAAGAGAATGCGTCTTCCTGCGGTAGCCAATGGAGACCAAGAATTTTAATAGCCATCGTTTTACCATCGTCAAATTGGACGGGCGGTTCGAGCTGGTCGTTAGGTAAACTATTTAAAACTTGATCACTATTACTAGACCATTTACGCAATTCGAACCCTCCAAGCTTTAATAACTCAACTAACTGATGCTGGATCTGGAAGGCTTCGTCTACACTATCTACCGACCAGATCAAGTCATCCACATAGAAACCCTCGCGGAGAGCACGCGCAGCATCCGGGAAACGAGAACCCTCATCTGCCGCTAACTGCTGTAAAGTACGGATCGCCAAATACGGACTACTAATGACACCGTAGGTAACAGTGCGTAACTCGAATACCTTTATCGGTTCATTAATTGAATCTCGCCAAAGAATATGTTGAAATTTACGTTGGTTTTCATCGATTAATATACAACGATACATTTTAGAAATATCTGCACATAAACAAATTTCACGCAAACGAAAACGGATTATTAATTCAATAAGATCTGACTGCAATTTAGGCCCTGTATATAAAATAGAATTTAAAGATTCCTTATTTGTAGTCTGACACGATGCGTCGAAGACTACGCGAAGCTTTGTCGTACTACTGTCTGGCTTATGAACGCAGTGATGAGGTATGACATACTTTGACTCCACTTCCGCTACGTTACCGATACAGACCATGTGACCGAGAGAAGCATAATCGTCCATAAACCTTTTATACTCACACCTTAATTCAGGTAAACGAGACAGTTTCCTTTCTAAATTTTCATATCTTTTTAATGCAATTTGCTTAGAATCACCTAATGACGTCTCGGGTTTAAAAGGGTAACTTACAATATACCTACCGGTGCTATCACGCTTGCAATCATTAAGGTACATCTGCTCAACGACCGCGTCATTCGGGTCCTTCGGCAAGTCACAGGTTAAACTTTCCGTCTCCCAAAAGGATTTGATCAACTCATCGACCTTAGATGAGCTACCAGAAAACATACAAGTATTACTTTATCTGAATTATTATTGTATGACAATTGACCCGTTATAACATACCCAAATACACTACTTAACGCGAGTGGTAATCCTTGTCGTGACGGATGATATTTACCACCATCGTAAACAAATGGAAACACGTCGCTACCAAGCAAAATATCAATACGACTTGAGCGATAAAAAGTAGGGTCAGCCAACACCAAATTTTTATATTCTTTTATTAATTCCTGTGACAAGGTTGCCAATGGCATATCTCCTGAGATTTTAGGAATCACTACTGCCTTAATATTGAAAACAGGGTCGTTTGATATAGTTGGTTTGATTCTACACGAAACCATGCCTTGATCATGAACCACTGTACCGCCTAGGCCAACCAACTGAGTATTACACTTCGAACGTGGAAGCCCTAAACGTTGTGCACAGTCATTCGTAATAAAGCTAGACTGTGACCCACTGTCAATCACCACACGCACTGGTTGATATATGCCTAAACCGTCTAACACGTGAATGACCGCAGTTCCTAAGATTACTGTTGAGCCAGCTGAACATGTTAAAGACACCTGTTTCGCCTGCTCCACACTAGTATCATTATTATTTACGACAACGAGTGTTTAATTCGAATTTAAATCCAAATGCAATGTGTGATGATGTTTTTCTTTACAGACGGTACACGTTATCTTAGACGGGCACTCGTTAGACGCGTGACCTTGACGTAGACAATTATGACACAATTGCAATTCTTTTATTTTATCAATTCGTTGACTCGGTGTCAACGCTATATATTTGAAACATTTATATATTGAGTGTGAAGGCTTATTACAATATAAACAAACCTTTTTCGAACTATCAGACCCATTAGTGTCCGTATTACTCGTTAAACATGTTTTCACATTGACGTTTTTCGTAATTAGTTTCGAATTAGGTTTAATAGAATTATTATTATTCGTTGGTTTACTAGAACTAGGTTTCGATCTGATTTTGTAGCCATACCTAACATGTGCGAATGTTGCATTACAAAATTAATTAATGATTTGAACGTAGATATGTCATTTTGACCGATAGTTTTTTCGAATTCACGCCTAGAAACCGGGTCCAAGTTTTGTAAGCCGATATAGCATAGTATAAACCCTGATAAGTCCTCAATTTCTAATAACTCAAGTGCCTGAAAGCAGTCTTGAAAGGTTGCTAGAAAGGAGTTCAACCCGCTCACGGACTCACTAGACAATGGTTTAAACGCAAACAATTGATCCAAGTAATTAGTAGCCAACGCTCGCTTATTTTCGAATCTGTCAGTCAACGCCGACCAAATAATATTATAATTGTCACTTGACACACGTAAACTTTTTGCAATTTGAAGCGCAGGTCCGCTTACAACCGATAACAAGTAATGAAACTTCTCGGTATTGCCTATCTCATCATTATTATGAATCAAATTCGTAAAGGTATCTCGAAAAGTGACCCAATTGTCCAACTTACCATCGAATTTGATGAGTTCAATTTTAGGTAAACGAGCTTTCGCGGGGCGCGCGGTTTTGCCGCCATCTTCGTCACCTTTCGGGAACCTTCGATTTGGTTCGTGATTACGAAAAATATTTTTTATTTCGTAATACAAATCATCCAAGGCATTTATCTCCTGGTCACTAATGACATACTCCGGGTTACGCTTTTGTTCTAACACAGAGATCTCATCGACCACCTTTTCAAACAACTCCCGAGTAGTGTCAAGGTCGTTAGCCCTCACGCGCAATTTCTCCAACTCAACGAAATTATGTTCAGCACTTTTAGCCAAATCGTACAGCTGTTGAATTCGTCTAAAATTACGCTGTTTACGGCTAATTAGCGTATTTATTTTAATATCTAAATCAGTCACTTTATCAGGCATTTTGATTCGGTAAAAATGGCCTGTAGATAAAATGGCGTGTGTAGGTAGGTAGGGTCATTACGCTGAATCACGGCCCTGCGTTGTTTCGCGGCCTCTTAGAGGACCAACCGTTTAAATATTGCAATAATAAGAATTCTATCTCACTTTTGCCAATGCGTTGTGGCACTTTAAAAAGTAGGATAGTTACAGAATGTAATGCCTATTCAAATTTGTCGGTTAACTTACTACATGTGCCGGAAATAAAACGTCCATTTTGCCAGCGGCGCCGTCAGCGCCCACACGTACGCAAAACTGCGCAAAAAATAGCGAACAAGTCCCGCTTCAAAAGTAAGTATTTCCAGTTAACCATTACTTATTACCAGTGTGATTGTTTTGGAGTTATCATAGTTGTTTGTTTCATGTTATTTTTCATTTGTTTTGGGAGTAAATTACTTAAATCCCAGTTTTATTTGGTGGCCGCCAACCAAAACAATAAATTTTTAGTAAAGTTGGTATACCGCCGGGTGGCCGCGGCACTAGCTCATTGAATTAAATAAGTTAGCTTTCTTTCTTATCATTAATGTAAATAAAGCTTCGCTTTGTGCAACATTTTTTGTTGTTAGGGTTGGATTAAATGATACAGTTACTTCACGGCCGCCTAAATATGATTTAATACGGATTTATAGCTATCATGTGGCCGCAAACTAACACATGCTAACAAAACAAATCAGGTTCGCGGCCCTCTGAAAATCATATGAAAAATAGACGGCCGTTATCTGACTATTTAAAAATAGAGGTGTCAGTTTACGGCCACACTTTGTCTTTCACACAGACTGTTTTGGTTGGTGTTTAGATAATTTTTGTTATAACAGATGTCTACGAAAAAACAAAAACAAAAAACTGTGACTAACACTGCTGAAACTCTACAGAAGACATTAAAAGAAATTCGCGAAACCCAAATCCCAATCAGGGAAGCATCGCGTAAGTTTATTATTCCGAGATGCACGATTCAAGATCGATTAAGTGGCAGAAGGACGGACGAACTAAAAAAACATGGCCCCGAGCCAGTGCTGGGAGAACAAGGCGAAAAAAAATTTGTAGATTGGCTTATAAATATAGCCAAATGTGGCTTTCCGGTAAAGAAACAAGAGCTATTAGATATCAAAGATTTAAAAAAGCCGAATCCTTTTAAGGATGATCGTCCAGGGCAGACATGGTATATAAACTTTTTAAAACGACATTCTGAGATATCAGTGAGATCAGCAGAAGGAACCAACAACAGAATCAATCGCGCTAGGGTGATCGAAGAATCAATTCGACTGTGGTTCCGCGAACTGGAAATGTTTTTAGCGCAAGAGGGGCACTCGCGATATATTTGCAGAACCCGAAAGGATGTTCAATGACGATGAAAGTGGTTTTTCACTTTGCCCCAAAACTGGAAAAGTTCTTGGGCCAAAAGGTTATAGAAATCTCTACCAAATTAAAGCCGGCAACGAAAAAGATAACCTAACTGTACTCACAACATTCAACGCTACTGGTGAAATGTGCCCACCATTGGTGGATTTCCATATATTAGATCACCAAAAATTTAACAGACAATTTTTGACGTGACAACGTCTTATAAATTGGTTTGCCGGGTGACACTTCAAGAAACTGCGTTACGCTCCGCTCACGTTATGCGCTCACAATGAGAGCGAGTGAGAGGCACGCGTCCCTTCCACTCGGGCATGGTTAGCCCGCCTAAGAGCGAGAGAGACAGACATTTTTAAATTGTTACTATTATTTCATCCTTCTTCCTACTATACGAATGAATATTCACATTAAAATTATTTTACCACTCAAAGTCGTTGTCACGTAAAACTTTCGCCCGTATACCGACTTTTTTTTAAACTTGACGTTTTGTAAGTTCTGTTTTAATGGTCTAAACAGAATAAATGATTTTTGACTTTGACTTTGACATGCCACAACACTGGAGTCTAGGAAGAAGCGAATCCGGGTGGATGAATGGAGATGTATTCTTCGAATATATCACTAATGATTGGATTGGATAACAGAAAATAATATCAAGAATGCTTCCAATCTCGCCCCGCCGCACGTTTCTGATCCAAACCCGCCGCATGTTTCTGATGTTACGTCTGCAAATATTACCGATCTCGCTCCGTCGCATATACATGATCCTGCCCCGCTGACTCTTGTTATTGCGGCTGAAGTTCCCAAACGTACCGCTGAGAGTTTTTCAAATCATGGCTTGTCGAATTTAGTTACATCTGATTTTAGTGGCCTTGAGTTGGGAACAGTGATTTCACTGGAGAATCGAAACCTAAGCCCCAAGTCTCTAGTTCCTGTTGAAATCTCTCCATCTTCAAAACCGGAGTCAAATAACGTCCCTCTATGCACGGAACAGATACACCAAATCCATATTACAGATGAACCTGGAAGTTTGGTAACTTGCACCGAACTAGTTCCACATAGTAGACTCAAAGAGCAATTGGGATCTGAAAATCGGGACACCGAGTCAGTAATATTATCTCAAGTGCCAACTTTGAAAGACAAATTGCCATAATGTACCGTTACTACCACAGAAAAATCGGAAGACGAAAATGAAATTTTGACATTTGGTGGCACTCGGCAGCAACTAGAAGGAAGTTTATCACTGGATGACGTTTCAGTTATTCCAACTATATCAGAACATTCAGATTCTCATGACGTTCTGTCAAAGAAATCATCATCTTCCACAATTACATCCGCATCCGCCAACAACAGAATGTCAATAGATCCAAATACAGTATTCGAGCAACATCTGTTTATACCCCAACGTATAGAAAAGTTCAAACCAAACATACCCAAAGCTCGTATTCCGTTGGCGATATCAGGGAAAAAATGGCGAGAATACCATCTACTAAAAGAAAAAGCTAAACAAGAAAAGAATGAGGAGAAAGAAAAAGCTAAAGAAACTAGAAAGCAAGCCGTGAAGCGTAAGCAAGAGGAAACAAAGAAAAAAAAAAAGAAATACACAAAGCCAAGAAACTTAACTTGAAAGAGTTAACATCAAAACAAAATTGTGACCAATGCGCAAATATCTTAAACAGTGACACTGAGGACGATGAAAACAAAAATGTTGGCTGTGATTTTTTTACTAAATGGTTTCATTTGAAGTGCACTGATTTTATAGGACTGACATACGATGATGTTAAAGATAAATCGTTCAAGTGTAACATATGCATTATTGACACTCAGCAATAATGCACATATTACACATTAAACATTTTTTATGTTTATTGATCCTAATCAATAATGCACCCGTTACACTTGAACGGTTATAGGAATGAAAGTGTAGTATGTTGGAAGTATGGAAGCATTACCTAGAGGTTAAGAGTTTCGAGTAAGGAAAGAAAGGAGGAAAATAGAGGAAGGAAGATGAAAGGACAGAGGAAAGAATTGTTGCAGAAATTATGAAGGTGAGTTGGGAGGAGAAGGAAAAATGCTGTAGAGATTAGAATGCCGGAATGACGAGATAGTAGTGCGTGACCCCAGATTAGATTAACAAATCCTGTGGAAATAAGAGATGTTAGAACAGTGTAAGGTAAGGTTAATTTAGAGCACATAAAAGGGATGAAAATTGAAGAGAACGTGCGTTTTAAGAGTTGATTTTGATTGACAATCGCGATCATATGTGGAAATTTATGATAGGACCATTTTATGGCGAAAAGTGTACGAAAACGCATCATATGTGGAAATTTATGATAGGACCATTTTATGGCGAAAAGTGTACGAAAACGCAAAAGAGTATGATATACTCGTAAGTCGATATTGTATGAATTAACTCTAGGGTGGCTACGAACTGAAAAAAGTGGCCGTCAACCGGCATTTTAAGTAAATTTTAGGTAATTATTTATTTAAAAAAAAAACTATTAGAATAGTCCTCCAATACTTATTTCGAAAAATAACTTGATGATATCTGCTACACCTACAATAACAATCAGAACCTGAAATAAGGACATATCATACTGATTTTAAAGAGCAAAGTTGGGAAGGCGACTAAAAGGCCGCCAACCGGTGCAACGACCCTATGCACCGGTTCCCTACAACAAACTGTTCACTAAACTGAGTCAATTTTAATACATAAATAACGCAGAAATAGATTAAAATATTTGACTACGTATATATGAACTTGAAATAACGATATTACACAGCTACAAATAGAACTATTGAATAAATATTTGTAGTGAAATAATTATCGTCGTATGAGTAGGGTACCTACAAGTCTTGCAGGTTATGACTCGAATTTGTATACGAAAATTATAAATATCTGCTGATACCTATCCTGAAGGAATGTGCTCCGGCTCGAATGACCAAAAATGTTGTATAACCACAATGGTGTAATAAATAAGTATATTTTGGTGGTTGAACACACCCAGAAATCGACAGGAAAGGAAAAGGTAGGTACTCACACTGGCGCGGCGTCTTCGTCGTCTTCCTCCCCCGGGGGTGTGACCACTACGAATCACTGAACTAGGTACACAGCAGTTAAGTTTTATGAAAGTTTGATTATTAATTTTAAATATATGCGTCTGCGGCGCGTCGTGTGTCGCTCGCTCGAAAAAGTGTTCGGTCCTTTTTTCGCCGTAGGCGGCAGCACTTTCTCTCTGCCCGATGTTGCCAGGACTCAAATTTAATTTGAATTTAGGAATAAAGGAAATAGGAGTCGATTACCCAACAGTGCCTTTCTTCTTCTTCATCATCTTAGCGCTTTCAACTCAGAAACTGGCATTCACTTTACTAGTGTAACTACGGGTTGGGCTTAGCTTCGATATTTTCCGTAAAGCGACTGCTATCTAAGCTCCACAACCCAAAGGTGATATCGAAGCATTACAGTTAGACCGGTTGTTGGACTTTTTAGAACTCCAACTACCATGTAACGACTGCCATAGATATTCGTATGGCAACCGAGACCGATGGCTTAACGTGCTCTCCGAGGCACAGCCAGACCATTGCAAATACCCATATTCATACATACAAATATTTGCACTGAGTATGGATTGAACTTGTAGCCGCGTTCACTACCGCCACACTACAGAAGATGCTAATTGAGCCCAGCCCCTTTAGACAAGTGGCCATTCGCTAGCAAGCGTTTGATGGAATAGAATGACGATTGTATAGGATTTGACGTATTTGACATGCGTTAACGACTGTCATTTACGTCAAATCCCACACATTCATCATTCTATTCCACCAAACGCTGGCTAGCGAATTGCCACTTGTCTAGAGGGGCTGAGATGGCGTGCGGTTATAGTCGGTTTGAGTCCGATGTAAATCCCCTACTGACCAGTTGCGGTATCCGCAAGAAAAAAAAAAGTAATTTTAATAAAATATCGAATTTCATTGTTAGTATGATATCAGATGAGCCTTTGAGATAAAGTGCTTTATTTAGTCAGATTTAATTTATAAGTTAATTTTAATACGTCTTAAAACGTAAACCGCAATTTACCTACTTGCTGCTACGGAACCCCATCATGGGCGATTCCTACTCGCACTTGGCCGCTTTTTTTCATCTGACTCAGTACACTCTGCTTTTGCTGTATCAGTAAGTTTTTTTACTTATGTATCGAGTTGATAGAAGTAAAATACTTATAAAAATTTAATAAATCCGTTTACTGGGACAAAGATCCTAGTTACAAATTTCTACAGTAATATGATCATGTCTATGCCTACAAGATGGCAGACTGTTAAAAATGTCTTAAATTTTAATATAGAATGCAAAGAAACTTTTTCCCGACCTTACTTCGCCCCCGTGGCACTCACATACCTGTAATTTAATAATTTTAAAATTATTAGTTCTAAAAAATGTTTTAAACAGTTCCCCGATTTATCAACATCACTGCCCCGCTTTCCTGGGTAGCAGGGTGATGATGTATAGTTTACCCCGATAAATAGACTATCCAACACAAATATAATTCCAATCAGGCCAGTACTTTCAGAGATTAGCGTGTTCAAACTAACGTTTCAGATTTATAATATTATATACATAGATATATTATTATACTTAGTATAGATGATTTGATTGGAATTAGAAAAGGGAAGAAGTATACCATGGGTGAAACCGCGGGGCACAGCCAGTGCATAATTAAAATGGGTTATCAGTGAGACTGTTATGGTGGAGCCCATTCCCGAGATTGTTTACCTTTAGCTTACCCTCAGGCGGGGTGCAGTTAATGTTTATATGCAGGTATAAAAAATATGCGTTATGTAAATATATAAATATCGTACTTACCACATATCTGTTTTACAAAGCATCATAAAAACACGTTCTTTCAAAGAAATAAATATTTTTATTCATTGCCGTATGTATAATGGTAAAAACTCGATGCTGTTATTACTGCGCGTCGTTGGAGAGTTCACGCTGTAGTGTTTTACGGAATATTATAGAGGGGCCGCGAGGCGGTGGGGCAACGAATACGCGAATGCGCAAGGTCATTTGCTATGGGTAGCGCCTTAAATGGAGATATTAATTCAGCCCCTCTAGACAAGTGGCAATTCGCTAGCCGGCGTTTGGTGGAATAGAATGACGAATGTCTACCTAAAGGTTGTGAGAATGTTAAAATTAAAAAAGATGAATATTTAAAACTTAATAAATCCTTGTATGGACTTAAAGAATCTCCAAAAAATTGGAATAAAAAGTTTAATGAGGTAATGTGTGAGTTAGGTTTTCAACAATCTGACTATGAATACTGCTTGTATATTAATAGAAAAAAAAAATTGTACCACATATATTATTATGTATATTATTGTATGTCGATGACTTGTTAATTGCATCTACAAATAATAGGGAGATTGTACATGTAAAAGAAAAATTAAATAAATGTTTCAAAATGAAAGATTTAGGGCTTGCAAGTAATTTTTTAGGCATAAAAATTTGTCAAAATATTGATAAAAATTGTATTATGTTAAGTCAAAGTGAATATTTAGAAAAAATACTTGAAAAATGTAATATGAGTCAGTGCAATGCGGTGTCTACACCTATGCAGGAGGGTTTTGATCATAGCACCTTAAAAAGGGAAAGTTCTGAAAGTGAAGAGCTGGAGAAGAGGTGTAGAATGGTCATAGGATCATCAATGTATGCTATGTGTTCAGTTTTAATTTAAAATTACTAACCTTATATTAAGGTAAATATTGATGTTACTTAGCGCCTATTATTTTTTAATCCGCAATATGTAAACGGATATGGTCATGAACCATTTATGCTAGGTGCTGTCTGTTAACTGTTAACTGCCTTAAACTAACCACTGGGTGCATAACACGCTTCCGTATAAAATCAAGAATTTTTATTAAGATACTACCTGAACCTCCTCTTCATGGTCCTTCGAAGACGGATTAAGCGATTTTCCAGATACTCGTGAAGTTATTCAGGAGAAAACCGTGTTGTGAAGACGAAATAACTAAAAATTAAAAATTGCTACGTGCCATAGTACGTGTACGACGACGGTCCAAAGGTCAATCGAGGATATTCGTATTTAGTGCTGAAAGTGACAATTAATTAAGGACACTAATTAAACCCCAACACTCTATAAGGTAGTATCTATCTTGTTAAGTTATAATTTATACTGGATTTGTGTAATGAGCTATCTATATGGTACCGTTGTATAGTTAGACTTACCTACCTGCATGTAAGTATTTAAGTATTTTTCAAGATTTAATTTTTGCCCTTATTATCGCCTTACATTTACAATTTAATGTTTGATTTGTTTAAATATTAGTTTGTTTAAATACAAACCTAATTAGTTAGCTATTATTAACAAAATATCACTGTAATTCTGTACTTGTTGGGCATTAGAAATAAAAATAAAGTTTCGTTGGTGTGGCCAATTGCCACCTTTTTATATTTTTGCTATTTCTTTGTTTTTTAAAAAACTATGTTTTTGTACGTAGAATGGATTGTCAATATAATTTTTCAAGCAATGGACGTTTCTTTGATTTTTTTCCTATTTTCTCCAATAGAATAGAAAATAAATATTAAGGAAAGTTATACCAGTCGTCCAAATAGTGGTCCTTCTCGATTATTACATGAAACCAGCAAGAATGGTAGTTACAAGATCACAAACGAGACTTGTGCCCAAGAAAACACAGGAATCGGCATCTCATGCACCAACAACGAGTGATGGTGCTAATCAGGCTCCAACTAGCGATAACCGACCTCACTCTGTGTCCACGCATACAAGCCGCTCTTCGGCGAGGGCTGTTGCGAGGAAGCTTGCTGCGGAGGCCCAACATGCTCGCCAACTCGGCAAATTGGAATTGGAAGTTGAATTCGAACGTAAAGCCGCAGAGCTGGAGTTGGAGCGCAGGGCTAAAGAGATACAGTCGGAGCGCAGGACTAAAGAGTTACAGTTGGAGCGTAGAACTGCCGAACTGGAACTGTGTGCCGAGCTTGCAACAATTGACGCTGAAGAAAGTGTCCGTTCTCACAGCGGTAGGAGTGATAAGAGTGTAAGAGAGTGGTTACACGTAGAAGGTAATAAAGATCAGTATTTTGCTCATAATAACACTACCATCTTATCACCAAATAATAACAATTATCAACAGTCCACCATTGACATTCAGGTTAAGCCATCATACCTTTAAATTCTCAGGGCTATTGTCACGACCATGTCCCTCTAAGTGCGACCAATCTACACCCTACAACGTCTTGGCCCAACATTTGCGGAGAAAGGGTGGCCGCACCTGCCAATTACAGAGGAAATGACTGCACGTCGCGACTCATCGATGCCCTAGAAGTTATAACAAAAAAGGATGGGCCGCCACCTAATAGAAAAACACATTTTAATGTTTCACTACCCACCTTTAATGGTAGATCGCCATTAGATTGGCTTATGTTTAAACGTGCCTTTCTTGATACCGAAGGTTCTTACTCTACAGTTGAAAACTTGGCCCGTTTAAGCCACGCTTTAAAAGGAGTAGCACGTGAAGCTGTCTGTACGTTGCTGGTTATGGCGCAACACGCTTCCGACGTTATAGAAGCTCTGGATCGGCGTTTTGGTCGTCCAGAGGAAATTGTAATGCGTGAGGTAAACTCTATCCGAGCCTTGCCTAAGCTTGGCAACGAGGTAAGGGATCTTAATTTATTTGCCATCCGTGTGCGCAACTGTGTGGAGGTTGTAAAGTTATTGGAGCACCACGACTATTTGCGATCTCCAGAGCTATTTGGAGCTTTACTAAGTAAGCTCCCACAACTTTCACGCACACGTTGGTTCGACTATGCCAAGTATAATTGGAGATGCCAACCATAGGTAGAGTTACTATCTAATTTTCTATCCAATGAAGTCGATCTCGCTATGCAGTTTGGGTTCGTCATTGAACCTAGCACCTCGTCATCATACCGTGAGCGAGCACATACAGTGTCGGAGTCCGGTTGGGGAGCAGCTGGTGTCAAATCAGTGGGCAGTAAAAATGGTAAAATGCATTCTATTTGTTTGTTTTGTTCACTCGAACATTTGTTGTCAAAATGTGACAAATTTAAGGCAATTTCAATCGATGACAGATGGCATTTTGTAAAAGAAAAGAAGATTTGTTATCGTTGCCTAAAAGGAGGTTCACATAATTTTAGATTCTGTAATAAAAATAAAACGAACTGTGAAATAAAAGGTTGTAATAGGAAACACCATACGTTATTACACAATCCTAATTATAATCCTATAACGGCTGCACATATTAGCGAAAATATAGAAAACATACCGTCTAACTCTTTCCAACAGCTCGAAAAGTCTGAACAAGTAATAATTAACACTACTACTACACCAGGTGATACCTCACTTCGTCCATTATTGAAAATAGTTGCTGTGACCGTATCTGGACCTGCCGGGAGCGTTAATACATTCGCACTATTGGACGACGGGTCTACAGCAACGTTTATTGACTCAGAGGTTGCCAAACAGATAGGTGCAAAAGGCCCAGAAGCGCAAATTCATCTAGACTGCGTAGGAGGTTTGTCCCGAGATAGCATTATAGAATATGTTGATTTTAAAATAAAGGGCAAACACACATCTGAAACTTTTTTGATACGCGGGGCGCGTTCCATTAAAAAATTAGGTTTATTAAGACAGTCAGTCACATCTTCTGGCCTAAGTTCTTATTCTCATTTGTGTGATCTAACAGAACAGTTGTGCTATTCCAACGCTAAGCCCTCTTTGGTGATAGGTATCGACAACTGGCATTTGAGCGTTGCAAGTGAAAGTAGGCAAGGCACTAAATCACAACCCGTAGCCATAAAAACCGTTTTAGGTTGGGTGGTATTCGGATTTTCAAATAGTAGAACTAAGCCTATGGAATTAGCATATCACGTGTCCCTTCGCGAAAACAGCGACCCACGTCAAGACTTAGAGATTTTAATCAAAGAACAATACAAATTAGATGCCATAGGAATAACTAAGCATGAATCTCGAAGCACAGATGATCAACGCGCGCTTCAAATTTTGAATAATACAGCTCGACGATTACCTAGCGGTCGTTTTGAGGTAGGATTATTATGGAAGGCAGATAATCCTGTTGTACCCGACAGTTACCCTTTGGCTCTGGGTAGGTTCAAAACTCTTGAAAGACAGATGCTATGTGATCCTCAGTTTGCTGAAAAATACCGTCAAAATATTCATGACATGTTGAATAAAGGGTACGCAGAGCAGTGCCCAGTTTCTACAACGAATTCAGTTTGCTGGTATCTGCCTCATTTCGGTGTTACAAATCCTTCCAAGCCTTTGAAACTGCGTATTGTTCATGACGCTGCTGCAACATCGCAAGGGGTCTCCCTCAACTCATTATTATTAACAGGACCTGATTTTTTACAGTCTTTACTAGGCATCTTGATGCGGTTCAGAGAAGGGAAAATAGCGTTAACTGCTGATATTAAAGAGATGTTTCCCCAGGTAAAAATTCGGGAAGACGATAGGGACGCGCAACGTTTCCTTTGGCGCGATAATCCCTCTACATTGATTAAGACTTACAGAATGTCGTCCATGATTTTCGGAGCTTGCTCTAGCCCTTCCACTGCTATATTTATCACTAATCTAAACGCATCAGAATTTCGAGATGACTTTCCAGACGCTGTTCGTGCGATCACCACAGATACTTATATGGATGACTACATAGGTAGCGTCGACACAGTTGAAACCGCAGCTAGCTTGGCAGCTGATATAACGAAGATCCACGAACACGGTGGCTTCGTTATGCGCGGCTGGGTCTCCAATGAACCTAGCGCACTCAAATTATTGCCAAACGAGTTGTTGTCTGATGCGGTGGTAGGTCGTAGTCCACAAGAATTAAGTAAAAATAGTATAGGACTAGGATCACCCAGTTTCACAAAAACGTTGGGGTTGATTTGGCAGCCCATTTCAGATGTCGTTAGTTTCAATATAAATTTGAAGAACCCGTTGCCAAATCAATTGACCAAACGAGTAGTTCTTACACAAGTCATGCGTATTTACGACCCATTAGGTATTTTAGCACCATTAGTAGCTAGAGGGCGTATTTTATTTCAAAATTTGTGGCGAAAGGGTCTTGACTGGGACGAGTGTCTATCAGAAGCCGATAAAAATGTTTGGTTAGATTGGTACAATAGTCTCAAGTCTTTAGAAAACTTGCGAATTCCTAGATGTTATAATCTGTCAGAAACAAAAGATTGTGAGCTCGAGTTACATTTATTTTGCGATGCAAGTGAGCTAGCCCATGTCGCTGTCGCTTACTGGCGATTCATTTTTGCCAACGGTGAAATTAAACTTGCACTCATTGCAAGTAAAACACGTGTCTCTCCACTGAAGCCAACATCCATCCCGCGTCTAGAATTGCAAGGCGCTCTGATAGCCACTCGCCTTGCTAATTTTATTTGCAAAGCCCATCGATTAAAGCCCAAACGGCGCTATTTTTGGTGTGACTCAATGACAGTGCTGGGTTGGTTGCGTAGTGACGCCAGAAACTTTAAGCCCTTTGTGTCACACCGTGTGGGCGAGATCATTGAAATTAGTGACGTATAAGAGTGGCGTTGGGTTCCTACTGAATTTAACGTAGCTGATGACGCGACGAGAGGTAAATTGAAATCGCTCAATGTTCAATCGCGCTGGATAGCTGGGCCAAGTTTTTTATTATCTCCATCCTCTAAGTGGCCCTGCGATCCGCAGACCACCGTGACTTTAGGAGATGAAGAGCTAAAGCCATGTTTCAAAGCTCATCCATCGAAGTCGACCTCACCACCATTCTCTTTCACTGCGTCAGAAGCTGTACATTTCAATCAGACGCGTCAGTTGCCCTTACCAGTAATTGTAGATATCAGTCATTTTAGTTCGTGGATAAGAATGCTAAGAGCAACTGCACGCCTCCATCAATTCATCGCAACCATTTTTAAGAATCGCGAGCATATATTTGTCAATCCTATGATTGAGGAAATAGCTACCAATTTCGAGTTAATTCATAACGCGAATAATCACGCTGCGACTGCTCCTGCAACATTAAGATACCCAAGGACATTGGATGCAGAGGCAATTCACCGAGCAGAATCTCACGCGTTACTGAAAAGCCAAATTAATTCATTTGGGAATGAAATGCTTTGTTTGATCCGCGGAGAAGTCATACAACAGAACAGTCGCCTCTCCACCCTCTCTCCCCTTTTGAATGAAAGAGGTCTAATATACTTATCCGGACGCATATCTGCAGTCGCTGACGTCGATCTGGAAGTGAAACATCCCATCATACTTGACGGCAAAGAGCTAACTGTTCACCTACTCATTAAACATTTTCACGTTAAGTTTGCTCATGCTAATACCGAGACAGTTATAAATGAACTACGGCAGCAATACTGGATCTTAGGAGTAAGGAACGCAGTGCGATCTGTAACTCGTAAGTGTAAGATGTGTAAGCTGTTACGTGCACCCACTATGCAGCCCCCTATGGGAGATCTCCCGGAAGCGCGACTAGCACACCACAGGAAACCATTCACCGTTGTCGGACTTGATTACTTTGGTCCTTTACAAGTTGCAGTCGGTCGCAGGCGAGAAAAGAGATGGGTCGCGCTATTCACCTGCATGGTCACGAGAGCTGTTCATCTGGAAGTTGTGCACAGTTTGTCGTCGGATGCTGCTATTATGTGCTTACGAAGATTTATTGCCCGGCGAGGGACTCCGGACACTATTTACTCAGATAACGGGACGGCTTTTGTGGGAGCGAATAGGCAGCTACGGGCACTTTACAACAACAATGTTTCTGATTTTGCAGTAAATAATAAAATCAGGTGGCGTTTCATACCGCCCTCGGCCCCTTTTATGGGTGGAGCTTGGGAACGGCTGATCAAAACCATTAAAACAGCCCTCCAAGTGACATTACGAGAAAGAGCACCTAAAGATGAAACCCTAATTACGCTGTTGACAGAGGCGGAGTCAGTTGTAAACACAAGGCCACTCACACACATTTCTCCGGATGCAGATTACCCAGAAGCACTTACGCCAAATCATTTCTTACTCGGTGAATCATCTAGGAAGACTGCCATAGACATCGTGGAAGTTAGCGACTCGGATTTGTGTGGCAGGAGCAGTTGGCGAAAAGCACTTAGACTCGCTGACCATTTCTGGCGCCGCTGGGTCCGAGAATATCTACCAACCTTGGCTCCACGTCGCGTACCTGGTACACCTGCTCCACTTAAGGTTGGTGATCTGGTCCTGATAGGTGACGGAGAACTACCTAGGGGTACTTGGCCTCGGGGCATTATTGAAGCAGTATACCCAGGACGAGATGGCATAGTAAAGGTGGCAGATGTACGGACCCAGGCGGGGTTGTTACGTAGCCCCATAAAAAAGCTTGTGATACTCTAAAAGAGGGGAGTATGTGGCCAATTGCCACCTTTTTATATTTTTGCTATTTCTTTGTTTTTTAAAAAACTATGTTTTTGTACGTAGAATGGATTGTCAATATAATTTTTCAAGCAATGGACGTTTCTTTGGTTTTTTTCCTATTTTCTCCAATAGAATAGAAAATAAATATTAAGGAAAGTTATACCAGTCGTCCAAAGTTGGTAAAAAGTAAAATCATTTATTAATATAAAATTAACCATTACAATACTTACAATACTTATATAGTAGTAATAAATACTTACAATTATATAACTAAATCATTACTTACAACAGAAGGCAATTATTAAATAAGAAGTACCTACCTAAAATATATACAGTTGTGTAGCAATTTCAACTAAGTATTCACTGTCTCTTAGTAATACCAGGCGTGGTTCACTCCGTGCAGTACATCCGTTATATACCTACAGCGAAGTATCCGGCTGAGCGGATTAAAAATTAGTCGAGTGTCACGCGCGCGCTCGTGTGAACGCTTGAGGTGTTTTCTATGCTCGCGCTCGGCTGGGATTTTATAAAAACATTTTTTTTTCTCTCTTGATCGTGCCTACTTAAAGTAGGTACCTACCTTAGAATGGACAAGAAAAGAAAATATGACAGACGATATTGTGTGGCGTTCGGCTGTTTGAATTCGAATAGAAATATTTCGGATTAATATTCAGATTTATGTTTTTTCTAGCTTCCCAAAGATGCTGAAAGGTAAGTTTGCCAAATTAATAAATCTTAAAATTTTAAGGTACCTACCTACCCATAACCCAACCTATCAATACTACTGTTCGGACAGAATGCGTATCTAGACAAAAACTACTTATTTTATAGGTAGACCACAAAGTACCTAGGTAGGTACCTAGCCAGCTAGACTTTTAAATTAGGAGGGTTATTGGATCGGACCCATCGGGGTCAACGTACTTCGCCGTCACCCGCCCGACGTATTTTTCTAGTTTCGAGTGTCCTTGACGGGCATCACGCGCTGACTATAGGTAGGTAGGTACCACTGATGATACCTACCCTACGTAATTTCTGCAGTTCCAAGTTCCTTCTTTTTAAACGACTTCAAAAAAGGAGGAGGGTCTCAATTCGATTTTTTTAATTTCTTATGTTTGTCCCTTCATAACGCCGTCATTTATTAGTTCTTACCTACATAATATATGAACCTTCGCGGTCGAAAGCTACCTTATAGCTTATAGGTAATATTTAGTATTCTTTGTTTATAGTCCGAGAGCTGAAGTAATAAATTTAATAGGTATACAAATGAATAGCATAATATTTAATATTATTCACCTGAACATGATAATTAGATACTTTGGCGCACTTTGGCTAGTCTGACGGGTATATAGACCGAGAGCTAAGGTTAAGTTTGACAAAACATGGAGGCCAGCTCTCCTGGCCAAAAAATTTGGCGCCCCATATTGAGGAGTATTTGAGCCACCCCCATGTATGTCCAGTGATTTTTACTAGCTTAGGAGATACGATTTTTGAAGTTATACTACTTTTGGCGCACCTAACCTTTCTCGGCGTGGCGATTGTCAAACACTTAGAAAATTTTTCATTGTATAGAGACTGGACTATGGCGACTGCAACGGGGACTGTTCCTGTGACGGCGACGAGCGACTACTACGGTGACTGTGCTCCTCAGTGCCCCGTTTGCTTCACTCTAACCAATGACCATAAGCACATGGGTGTTTGCTCCGTACTGACTACCATTTGTCTATTTTATTTTAGGCGCCGAGAGTGGCTGATTTTAATAGGACGAGAGGACTTACTAAGCAAAGAAAATTTGAGAGCTAAAAGCTACGAAGTCTGCTCCCACCATTTTGAAGATTCTGCAATCAGGACAATCAAACAACTGAAACCAAATACAGTTCCAACAAAGCTTATAGTATCCGAGAACCGAGTTCCTAACAATAATATAAATTCAAATACGAACTGCTTTCAAAGCGCAGCGAGTCACATTCAATTTAGCTGGCGCAAATCAAAATAATTTACCAACATGATTTTTGGGTGTCGGCTCTCGGACTAGTTTAAGCCGTTTCGTGTTTGCGTCGTACGGCATGTAACTAAACACGTAAATGGTATGTTCAATTTAGCAAATACACTAAAGTGTAGTAGCAAAGAATACTAAATGTAGTAGTATGCTTATCGTCTTATGTTAAAATATGCGGACATTGTAATAAAATACTTTTTTCATCTAATACTAGGTAGGTATATTTAAAGTTGTCATTTCCACATAAGTAGAAAAATAGTAACAGGTACATAACTGGACTGGTAATCAAATATTCATTTCTTCACAAGAAGGCAACCCTAAACAGCGTATGAAGAGATAAGAGGTACGCGATAGAAAGAGACGAAGTAGTAGGTGAATAAAATTATAGGTACCTAATGTTGTGCGAGCTGAATTCCACCGTATTGCGTCGGAGCAAGACTGGAATTAATAAACTCTTCTTGCGCAGTGATCCTTCTGTACGTTAGTACTATTAATTATTCTGTGGTAATACTAAAATCAAAGCAGGTATTATCTATATATTATAAACGCTTGTTCTGTATAAATTCCAGATCACATACCGCTTCTCAGAATGACGGAAACGGAATTAAATAGAAAAAGGGGAAGTTACAAAGGGCAACTAACAGCATTTATTAATTATTTGGAAACATTACCTTTAAAGTCGTGCACACAGTCCCAGGTAAATGAGCTACAATCTCGACTGAGTACATTGCCAAAATTATTTGATAATTTCGATGAAGTCCAGCTACAAATAGAATGTTTGGTAGATGACCAGACTGCACAGCTGCAAGCTAGGGAGGCGTTCGTTTCGGCGTTTCACAGAGCTAAGGGTAAGGCCCTAGATATTATAAATAGTATAGTGAAACCTACCGATGACTTTTGTAGTGTATCTTCTCGAAACAAATCTAAACCTTTTAAATTACCGACAATTCCATTGCCAAAATTCGATGGATCGTATGAGAACTGGTTATGTTTTCATGACACTTTTAATAGTATGGTTTCCTCAAATGAGGAACTTGATGACATAACCAAGTTTCATTATTTGAAATTGGCACTGGAAGGGTCGGCGGCTGAGTGCATAAGTTCCATTATAGTGTCAGAAGCTAACTACGTTGTAGCCTGGAAATTGTTATGTGATAGATTTGATAATAAACGCTTACTGACTCAAAATCATGTTACAGCATTACTCAATATTGACATGGGCAGCAAAGAGTGTTCGGCAGGCATTAAACGAGTTATAGATCAATTAAATAAACACCTCCGTTCGTTAGAATCCTTAGGCGAACCCACGAAACACTGGGACACACTGCTTATACACATAATATCACGAAAGTTAGATCCCAAGACGTACCGTGAATGGGAAGAGCACAGGAATCGAATTGATATAAACACAAAAATAACACTGAGTTTATTTATCACTTTTCTGCGTAATCGTGCCGACTTCCTTGAATTCATTGAACTATCACGTATTAATCCCCAGCCTTGTGGTAAATCTTCTAATTCTAAGGCGAAGTCCATGGTTTCGTGTGTCCAGAATAACCAAGTTCAAGAGTCAGCTTCAAAGGTTTGTCCAAAATGTAGTAAAACTCATCATCTGTCCACGTGTCCAGAGTTTTTATGTATGAGTAACGAGCAGCGTTTGTCATTGCTACCAAGTTTGAAAGTATGTTATAACTGTTTAAATACAGGTCACTTCGCAAATAGATGTAAGAAAACTAGCTGTAAAGTGTGTCATCGTAAGTACCACACTTTAGTTCACGTCATAAACCATAAGTCATCGGATACATCTTCTATTAGTGGTAATAACAATAATATGTCTTCATCGCAAAAGAATAATAATGCACAGCAATCCACACCGGTCGAACACTCACCGAGCAATGTATCGCTTTGTCTTTCTCTCGGTCAAGGCCAAACTCGCCAGGTATTACTGTCTACGGCCCTTCTTATAGGGTATTTACACTCAGCCCTACAGGGCAGGGAAGTGGCGAGGGAAGTGGGCAACGCGAGAGTGTAAATAGGTAACTCGCGCTGCTGCTCGTCATGCCGCTGCCGCTGCCCGGCAATCCCTCTAGTGTCGGTTTTTCGTGCGCAAGTCAAAGGACGGGCAGCGCGAGCGCGAGTGCGCTATTTACATTCAGCCCTCTCGCTCACTTGCCGGCGGCGTTCGAGCGCGAGTGTACGTGTTTTTTTTTCATGTAGGTATCGTGGTTTACGTACGTAATAAAATTGTTATACTGTAGATACAATGCCACCACCTGAGTTACCGCCACCATCTGAGTGGAGCAATGAAAAAATAATAAAATTTTTAGAGCTCTATGAAGTGGAACGAGTGATTTGGGATCCGATGGATAAAAACCATAAATTTAAACACAAGGTTCATGATGCATGGAATCGCATTAGTATCACTATGGACACTCCAATTGAAGAGCTAAAAATAAAAAAAAATCACTTATGGCGACTTTCCGGCCACTTTTGAAAAAAAAGAAATCATCCATTCGATCCGGATCAGGTACTGACGATGTATTCCAGCCAATATGGTTTGCATTTGAAATCATGGAGAGATTTTTGGGATCACTGTATGACGTTGAGAATACGATAAACACTGTACACGGGGTAAGTATATTCAATAAAACACTTGTTTTTTGTAAATAGTAATTTTTATTACATAATTAATTATAACATACCTACTACTATTTAATTATTTCCTGTATTCAAATTATGAAAATAATGCGTAAATTCAGTTCGAATTTCACAAATATTTATCGTTGAGCGTCTTGGTATAACTGGTATTGGTCTTATAGCAGAAGACTCTGGGTTAGGTTGATTTTGTCTCCAAGAGCCATCAACATGTAATCCGTCAACTACAGTATCAAAAGTACCCGGGGGAGAATAAATGTTACGAGACATTTTACTGTTTCTTAAAAAATTGTGTAACAAAATACAGGTCATTGTTACTGTTGATACATTCTCTAGGTCAATCTCTATTGGTTTTTTAAATATTCGAAAAACAGTAGTTAAAACACCGAAGATATATTTATGACGCCCACTGTGCCTAATGACATACATAAAATTATATTAGGTTTGAAGAACACAAATAGTACTGGATATGATGGTATATCAACTAAAATAATAAAGCTTGTTTCCGTTGCACTATCCCATATATTGAGTCACATAATAAATTTATGTATAACAAATGGTGTTTTCCCTGATCAATTAAAATTGACCATAGTGAAACCATTGTTCAAGAAAAATGAAAGAGACAGTATGCATAATTATCGCCCTGTAGCACTCGTGCCTGTTATTTCAAAAAATTTTGAGAAGGTGATACATAACTGTATCTACAACTACTTTGAAGATCGTAATTTATTTTGTACCGAGCAAGTAGGATTTAGGAAAAATAAATCTATCGATATGGCAATCTATAAGTTTTTGTCCATGGTACTAACAAACTTAGATAGTGGATATCAAGTCTGTGCGTTGTTCATGGATCTAACAAAGGCCTTTGATTGTGTTGACCATAAGGTTTTATTAAGAAAATTATACGCCTATGGAGTCAGAGGAAATGTCTACGACTTAATAGCATCATATCTGAGCAATAGGACCCAAGTCACTCAAATTACAAAGATATGTAACACATCGAAGAAAGTCGTTGAATATACATCAACGTGTAGAAATGTAACATTTGGTGTTCCTCAAGGCAGTGTTCTTGGTCCACTATTGTTTATTATTTATATAAATGACCTACCTAAAGTAACTCATTATGACACAGTTCTATTTGCAGATGACAGTACAATTGTTTTTACTGGGAATAATAAAGTGCACTTAGAACGAGAAGTGAATATGACATTAAATAATATAATTAATTGGTTGACATTAAACAATTTAAATATTAATATTGATAAGACAAATCTTATGACATTTAGAAACAGAGTGAATAAAATTGAAAATATCGACATAAATTATCTTAATAAAAAAATTGTAGAGGTTAGCACCACAAAGTTTTTGGGTCTGAACATTGATAACAACTTACGTTGGAAAAACCATATAGAATCACTGTGTAAGAAGGTTCATTCATTTTCATATGCACTTTACATGCTGGGAAAATCAGCTAGCCAAGCAACCGTTCTGACGGCTTATAATGGTTATGTTGCACCTCTCTTGAGATATGGTATCATGTTCTGGGGCAACTCATCCGATAATGAAGACGCATTCGTGGCACAAAAGAGGTGTATAAGGTCTATATGCCACTTAAAACCTACAGACAGCTGTAAGCCTTACTTTTCGCAATTAAAGGTATTAACACTACCATGTATATATATTCTGGAGGTGCTGCTATTTGTAAGGAAAAACATGCATCTGTTTACTAAATTAAATAGTAAAAGAAAAAAATTCACTTTAAGCATCCCATCAAACAAATCGACATTGATGAATAGTAGCTTTCTATGTATGGCTCCTAGAATTTATAATAAATTACCAAGAAAAATTCAAGAAATATCAGAATTAAATATTTTTAAAAAAGAAATTAAGATTATTTTGTTAAATATTACACAGTAAATGATTATTTAAATGACAACACACCGGAGGTTAAGTAAATTTCAGTTATGACTTTGACATTGTTATTTTATATTGTGTTTAATTTTATGAATGTAGGACATTGTTACTTTGTATTATGTTTTAATCTTATTAATGTCTGACATTGTTATTAGATGAGATTTTCTGTAATTTTAATTGACTAATTTAATGTAAACACGGACATCTAGAATTTTGACAGCATATAATAATCTACACTTTCCCCTACTTCTAATAAATATGTAATTAATTATTGAATGCCCATTTATACTGTTAATTCTCTAATATGAGAATATTGCATGTCAATTTGGCTGAAATATGGTGAATCTAATGCATAAACTGTAATAACTATGTACCCATATATCGCAATAAAATGAATTTGAATTTGAAAAAAAAGACATTTTCAACAATAACACGAGAACTTGAAAGTTTGTAATTGAAAGTACGTTCCATTGTGTTTCTGTTATGATTACCCGGAAATGGTTTCATTATATGTTTATGTAAAGCAAAAGCTCCATCACCAAGAAATACATAGGGTACATTAATTTCTCTTCCAGGTAAAGGGGCATCTGGTGGCAAATTAATAGTGTCTGTGTCAATTTTTTGCCAAAGTAAACAGTTTTGAAAAATTCCTCCATCACTAATGCGTCCCTGGCCACCAATATCAGCAAAAATAAAATGGTAGTCTCTGTCAACTAAAGCCATTAGTATGATGCTATATGTCTGCTTATAATTATAATATTGTGAGCCACTGTGTGGTGGGCAATTAATTACAATATGCTTCCCATCTATGGCCCCTACACATCGTGGAAATTTTTTTCTAAATCCCTCTTCTATGAGTAACCATTCTGCTGGTGTTTGTGGTAACTGAAACAATAAAAAGTAATACTATTTTTTTTTCAGGATTTACACAATGAAGATGAACAAATAGAACAACATGTCGAGATGCAAACTCCATCACCATCACAGCCAATCACTTTGTCTTTACAACCAGTCTCATCGCCACCGCAAGTACACCATAGGCCAAACAAAATAAGAAAGAAAACAAACACAGACGAAGCAGAAAATAAAATATCGCAGACTTTAGATACTTTGAACCAAGTACTGAAAGATAAACTAAATAAAGAGAAAGAAAATCATGAAGACGAGTGTGATATGTATGCTAAACTTTTAGCTACAAGATTACGAAAATATCCCGAGCCAATGCGATCAAGAATAATGTACGAAATAGATGGTTTACTTTTACAAAATCCGGTTCATCTACCATCAAATGTGTATCCACGTAACTCAACATCGCTATCACAATATTCAGATAACCAATACCAAACTTCAACATCCTCTCCAGTGCAAGCTTCAACACCCTCGCCAGTGCATATCATTCCACAGTCTCAACAATATGTTTATCTCACGCGACCACGAGTGTCAGAATCTCCAGCACAGATCAGTATCCCGGAAACTAATGAGATTTTAACACATTCATCAACTCATTTCATTCCACAAACTGCACAATCTCGATATGTTAGTGTCATGCAGCCATCAAATTCTGAATCATCGGTAGAGCCTAGTCCCATTATCGAGGAAACGAATATTATACCTCAAAACGAAATTAATCTGATTGAAAGAGCATACTGGAAAGCTACACAAATGTAAATTTCATTATTTTTTTTTAAGTTTGCATTACTAGACTAAGTAATTTGATTAAACATAATTTAAAACTACTTGTGTTACCTTTATTTGATCCTTCAAAACAGAGTTGATAGCTTTGCATACTTCAGGAATAATTAAGGAAATGGCTGATGTAGATATCTTGAATAAGTAGTGGAGACTTTGATAACTATCCCCTGTCGCTAAATATCGTAAAGTTAATGCTAAACGTATTTTTGGTGGTATGGGCATTCTCAGTCTAGTTTGGTTTTTCTCTATCATAGGTTCAATTTTATTAAGCAAGAAATCAAAATCTGTAGGTGACATTCTACAAAATTTAGAAAATTCGCTAGCATCTTCCGCTAGTAACTCTTTAAAAAAAATGTCCATACTGATTCTGTAACAAAAATAAATATTATACACCATTTTTGCAGTTGTCGGAAAGTATTCAAAAATGTTTTAAATTTGTGTTGTACATTGCTGGTTTTGTTAGGTGTAAACCATAATAAATTCATACGTAACAGGCAAAGTCCAACTTCTTTTTAGATGACAAAGAACTGAATACGGGTAGGTACTTACGGTGTTCTATTCTGATGAATTTCTCTCATCCACCATCGTCTTGGACGACGGCGGCGTTTTGTTTCTTTTTCTTTTTTTATTACACGCAAATAGTTGCTTATACTGAGCAAACATAATGCTGTCGCCCCAACAACTTCGACGTCAGTCATTGTTAACGAGTCGTTTGGTAAGTGAGCATGAGAGCTGAGTGTAAACACTCACTCGCGTCGATGCTGCCACAGAAGTAATTAGGCCAATATTTCCGGAAGCGGCAGGAGCAGTGGCAGGTGCTGAGTGTAAATAGGGCTTTAAATTATACGATAAATGCAATCGTGAACACGTCGTTCGCGCGCTGTTAGATAGTGGTAGTACGTCGTGCATTATTACCGAAAACATGTATCATAAACTTGATTTACCTTTCATTTCAATAAATAAGGCGATGACCGGCATTAATAATTCAAACTCAGTCATACAAAAAATGTGCCGCGTGAACCTGACATCACTTGATAGTACTTACACAACAAAAACAAATTGTTTTGTTTTGCCTACGATAACCGATAATGTACCATGTCAACGGGTTGACATTTCAAACTTGGCCATTCCCACTGACATTGTACTCGCTGATCCCAACTTTCACACTCCGTCTGATGTAGACTTAATTATCGGAGCTGATATTTTTTGGGATTTATTAGGAAGTCAGCGAATTGATTTAGGGAAAGGCAATCCAATACTTATTGAAACCCGTCTAGGTTGGATAGTCTCGGGTCCCTGTAAACTAAAGTCAGCTCAAACACTCAGGTGTAATTTTATAAATGTAATTGAATCACATTCCACTGATCTCCGCACTGACGACGTACAAAATCAGCTTACACAATTTTGGAAACTGGAGGAAGTTTCATGTAAACCCAACTGTTATTCCAAAATGGAGCAGGAATGTGAAAACCACTTTGTCCAAAATACAACTCGTCTTAAGGATGGACGTTTCTGTGTCAGGATACCACTGACTCAAGATCCATCTGTACTAGGTGAATCATTGAGACGTGCCAAGCACTGTTTTATTTCACTGGAACGACGGCTTAGTAGACAAATAAAATTAAAAAACATGTACACAGAGTGAATGAATACAAGGACCTGGGCCATATGAGTGAAAGTTCATTCACTTCTAATAAAATATTATATTTTATTCCCCACCATGGTATTCTGCGAGACAGCTCAACTACTAAGTTAAGAGCAGTATTTAACGCCAGCAGTCTTACTACTTCAAGCTTATCGTTGAACAACATAGAGATGGTGGGCCCGACGATTCAGGATGACCTACTCTCCATTCTCATCCGGTTTCGTCAGCACAAGTATGTGCTAGCGGCTGACATCGAGAAGATGTATCGCCAAGTTATCGTTCACCCGGACGACCGACATCTGCAGCACATTGTGTGGCGCAGCGATCCTTCGCAGGAACTTAAGGCCTACGAATTAAATACTGTCACCTATGGTACAGCCAGCGCACCATTTCTTGCGATTCGGTGCCTTAAGCAAGTCGCTTTGGAATGTGACAACTCAAGCATTTCTGACGTCATCATACATGATTTTTATGTAGATGACCTGCTAACAGGGGCGAGTACTTTGGACGGGGCGAAGTTCATTCAGCAGGAGGTGTCGGCTGCTCTTGCCTCCGCCTGCCTGCCGCTGCGCAAATGGAAGTCGAACGAGCCTCAGCTTCTGACCTATGAATCAGCGTGAAATACGGTCGATCTTAACATCGGTTCGACAGAATCAACTAAAACATTAGGTATCAGTTGGATAACTAGTTCTGATCAACTCTGTTTTCCAATTCATGTTGAACCAGCACAGAAATGCACTAAACGGAGTATTTTGTCCGCCATAGGCCAGGTGTTTGACCCTTTGGGCCTCTTAGCTCCATGTATCGTCCCCATGAAGATAATGCTGCAAAAATTGTGGCTACAATAATTATCATGGGACGAACCGTTACCATCGGAGCTTTGTCAAAAGTGGCAAGACCTCATAAAATTGTTACCATTTTTGTGTAATGTTAGGATCCCTCGTGCAGCTGTAGTTTCTCCTACTGATCATATTGATGTTCACGTTTTTTCGGATGCGTCACAAGATGCTTACGGTGCCTGTTTATACATTGCATCGTTTGATGCCGAAGAACGTATTCTGTCCGTTCGATTAATGATGGCCAAAAGTCGAGTGGCACCCCTTAAAACGCTAACAGTTCCCCGACTTGAGCTTTGTGGAGCTTTGACAGCAGCTCGAATCTATGAAAAGCTCAAAGATTCGTTGCGAACTGCAATACATAGTGTTATATTTTGGACGGATTCATCCATAGTTCTGGATTGGCTCCATATGATGCCCAGTAAGCTTCAACCATTTGTTAAAAACAGGGTCACGGATATCCTTGAAGTGACTGGTGAGTTTACCTGGCGACATGTTCCTACACATGAAAACCCTGCTGACCTTCTGTCTCGAGGTGTTACTCCGAGTGCCATCATGGACAATGATCTATGGTGGTCAGGTCCATCATTTTTACGTAAACCGGTTTCAGAATGGCCATCCAAGTTCATTAAGGTTGATTCTAATTTACCTGAACTCCGCAGTGAAAAGTCTTTACATGTGATGGAGCAATCAAACCCAGCTACGATTGATTTTGGTAGATTTTCCAATTATAATAGACTCCTTCGCTCAACCGCCTATGTCTTGCGTTTTTTAAATAATGTTAAAGGTAAAACAAAAATGTCTGGTCCACTGTCTCTGGAAGAATTAAAAAAATCTTCAAACCTATTAATTAAATTAGCACAATCAGAGTCATTTTTAGAATATAAATTAATTACGAATGACAAAAAATTACCTATAAAAAATCCATTAAATAAACTTAACTTATTTCTAGATGACAATCAATTACTACGTGTGGGTGGTCGTCTAGAAAACTCAAATATGTCATATCAACAAAAACATCCTATCGTGATACAGTCCTCTCATATTTTAACCAAATTGTTATTTGAACATGAGCACAAACGCTTAATGCATGCCGGACCTCAACTTTTACTGGCTTCTATAAGAGAAACCTATTGGCCTATAGGTGGCCGTAATTTGGCTAGATCATGTTTCCGAAAATGCGTGAAATGCTGTCGCATGAAAGGGAAAATACGCGCTCCATTGATGGGTAATCTGCCGCGTGATCGCATAACACCAAGCTTCCCATTTGAGAATGTTGGGACCGATTATGCTGGTCCTATAAATGCACTCAGTCGTCAAGGCCGCGGTAGCAAGCTTGTTAAGGTGTATATTGTCCTTTTTGTATGTTTTGCCACAAAGGCAATCCATATAGAATTAGTGGGGGACCTTACAAGCAATAATTTTCTTTGCGCGTTATATCGTTTTGTTTCACGAAGAGGCAAACCAAAAAACATTTTTAGTGATAACGGGACTGTATATGTAGGAGCTTGCAATGATTTAGCTAAATTTTTACAGTCGAGTTGTGGTTCTTTAGCTGGATCTGCCGCTAACGACGGCATTAAATTTAATTTTACCCCTGCCTATGCACCTCATTTCGGTGGACTCTGGGAAGCGGGTGTGAAGTCCGTTAAGCATCACTTGTACAGAGTGTTGGGTACCTCTCACTTAACATATGAAGAACTGTCAACAGTGCTCGTACAAATTGAAGGCATCCTAAACTCCAGACCACTCACACCACTTTCACCAGACCCTGACGATCTACTGCCATTAACGCCTGCACATTTTTTAATCGGCCGTCCCTTCACTTCAACTCCTACTTCAAACACTGTGGACTACTCGAAGCAATGTTTATCACGGTTCCATCGGCTCGAACAACTTCGACAATGTTTCTGGAACAGATGGAGTAAGGAGTATGTCACATTGCTACAGGAACGAGCCAAGTGGAAAGCCAACCATAAAGCACTCAAATTAAATGCTCTGGTCTTATTAAAGGATGAAAATCTTCCACCGCTCAAATGGAGATTGGGACGCATCATCCAGCTGTACCCAGGCACTGATGGGATTTCTCGCGTAGCCGATGTACGAACTTCAAATGGTGTAGTACGAAGAGCCTTCAACAGGATATGTCCGCTACTGGAAGATGTTGAAAGCCATTAGACGCCCGGGGGCATGTTCAGTTTTAATTTAAAATTACTAACCTTATATTAAGATAAATATTGATGTTACTTAGCGCCTATTATTTTTTAATCCGCAATATGTAAACGGATATGGTCATGAACCATTTATGCTAGGTGCTGTCTGTTAACTGTTAATTGTCTTAAACTAACCATTGGGTGCATTACACGCTTCCGTATAAAATCAAGAATTTTTATTAAGATACTACCTGAACCTCCTCTTCACTATGTACTCGCCCTGATGTATGTTTAGCAATAAGTATATTAAATAATAATTTAACAGTTTATTCAGCATCAAGTGAAGTGCTTCAGTGTCCATCATTCAGATTGTTTTTAGTCAGTTCAGTTGCCATATGTATATTCTTACACAAGCTGTCTTTCATCTCTTGACTGGTAAAACTTAGTAAAATCTGCTCAGTAGTTGTGGTGTGGAAGCATAACAGACAGTTCTGTGAGTATCAATCAGGTGTAAGCTTATAGGGGTTTAAATAAAAATTAAATTCTGCAAAAATCTTTTATTGTCAACGTCAAAAATCTAATCCATATAGGCATCTAACTAAACCACTCTGCACACTGTTCCAAGCATAATACTGGCATTCCTTATAGCAAAGGAGTTCCAGCAACCGGGTTCATTAAAGGACTCATGAGGTATGCTTCACATTTCCTGAAAAGCGATCACAAAATTATCCTCTAATCATAATATGTTGATATAATATATTATACTGTATTATAATTAATTTGCACCCAATTAGGTTTCTCAGTAAGTGAACAATGTCAGTAGGTTCTTTGAGAATTACAATATAATCAAAAATTTATTTATATTAATGTTTATTGTAATAAATCAGTATATTATGAATACTATTGTTTGTTTTGTGTTGTCTTAAATCCTATTCAACTTATTTCCTACCAATATTATATAAATACAAGGCAACTAAGAGATGGGGCTGTTTATCATCAGATAGATATATACAGCTCCGACCCAGCCTCAGATACATAACTCAAGTCAGCCATATAGTCCGGTCATTTTAGACAATTGAAATAAAGAAAATTCCGACAAAGCCAAATCTTCGTAGAGACCTTAGGTTTACCACAAGGAATAAAGTGTCAAAAGTCCCCATCAGTCCCATATGAGCTTAGGGACTTATTCGGGGCTCAAGGTCAAAATTTTTGGTTTTTTGGATTTTTCTCGAGAACGGTAAGTTTTATCGAAAATGTACCTCAGAGCAAAGTTGTAGATCTTAAAATTCTCTATAAAAATGGTCCCTATGATTTTTTCTCTCAGACCCACTATTTCCCAGATATTGCGCTTGTAAGAATCACGTTCTAGATAATATAAGAATAAGAATAAGAATAATATTTATTGTGAATATGGTTTTTTACATTGTTCTTATAATAACATGGTAAACATGTGAAGGTTCAGCATATTCTGCCATTCGTGGCGTACAAATTATTAATGCGAAATATAAGTTAACTGTCATAAGATCATGCATATTACTGTAAATTCAAATTATTATTATTAGATTATGTCTTCATCATTATATCCTGTCAAATATTAGAAATTATCATAATATAAAATTAGAATAGATTATCCATAAAATTTTATGTCAAATTCCAATATATATTTTCAATAACATTCATTTTAATTCAGTCATTTAATTTTTTACATCTATGTCATAAACTATCATTTAAAAAATCATCAATGTCATAATAACCAGGGCCGTCTTAAGGCTATATAGCGCCAGGGTGCGAAGCTCAGACTGCGCCCTCTCCCCCCGGTCAACAAAAAAAAACGCAATAAATTTTTGATGTTTCATTTATTTTTCTCTTAGATCTGTAATCCATACTTTTAATATTATAAATGCGAAAGTAACTCTGTCTGTCTGTCTGTATGTTACGCTTTCACGCCTAAACCACTGAACCGATCTTGATGAAATTTGGTACAGAGGTGTATTAGAGCTCGAGAACGGACATAGGCTACCTTTTGTTGCGAGAAAGGGGTTTATGGGGGGGATATAGGGGATGAAAGTTTGTCATTTTTGTAGATTTCCTAATGAAATTTGGTACAGAGGTGGATTAGAGCTTGTAACGGACATAGGCTACCTTTAGTAGCGAAAAGGGGGGTAGAAGAGGGGAGTAGGGCCATGAGATGAAAGTTAGTCATTTTTGAAGATACCCTGATGAAATTTAATACAGAGATAGATTAAAGCTTGGAAACGAACATGGGCTACCTTTAATCGCGAAAAAGGGGGTTTAAGGGGAGAGGGGGGATAGGGGATGAAAGTTTGTCAGTTTTGAAGATATCCTAATGAAATTTAGTAAAAGGATGAATTGGAGTTTGAGAACGGACATATGCTACCGTTTATCGCGAAAATGGTCCCCCCTTTTCACTATAAAAGGGGAGAGTAGGGCCATGAATGTCGTCTATTGTGAAATTTGGTACAGAGATAATTTAAAGCTTGGGAACGAACATAGGCTACCTTTGATCACGAAAAAGGGGGTAGAGGGGGGGGGGATAGGGCCAGGGGATGTTAGTTTGTCAATTTCGAAGATATCCTGATAAAATTGATATAATATAGAGCTCGGCCTGCGCCCCCTCGGGCTACGCGCCCGGGTGCGGCCGCACCCTTGAACCCCCGGTTAAGACGGCCCTGATAATAACATTTTGAAATTAGTATGTCTTTTAATTCTTTTCTAAACTAATTATAACTTAAATCTTTAAGTGCATTTGGTATTTTATTATAGATTTTAGGGGCGAAACAGAACATACTTTTCCACATAAGTGCTATTTTGGCACTCCGAATGCGTAGCCTGGTATCGTCTCGTCTGCTACGTTGAACACCATTCGAAAGTCGTGGGAACAAATGAGAGTTTTGCTTAAGAAATAGGGCCATTTCAAAAATATATAAAGACGGAAGTGTTAATATTCCATGCCTGATGAAGTATGGTCTACAGCTATCGGTGAGTTTGAGTCCAAACATTACCCTTATACATCTCTTCTGAGCTATAAACGCAATCTCTCTGTCAGTAGAACGGCCCCAAAATATTATTCCGTACCTTAATATAGATGCTACAAGACCATGATATGCAGTGAGCAGTGTATCTGTACTAACTGTTGGAGCAAGTTTATAAAGTGCATATGAGGCACTGCTAATTTTTTTACGTAGCGCTTCGATATGATCTTTCCAGCTAAGTTGTCGATCAATAATAATGCCTAAAAATTTAATTTGTTTACACTCGTCAATTACATGGTCATTATATTTAATATTTATTTTTGATGTCGATTCTTGCCTTGGGCTGAAGTGCATAATTTTTGTTTTAGTTAAATTTATTCTTAAATTATTATTATCCATCCATGTCATAATAGAACTAAGGGAGCTTTTAATTTCCGATTCGTATTGGTCAAGTTGTTTACATTCTATAGCTAATGTGCTATCGTCGGCAAAAAGTGTCATATGATGGTTTGTTATCTTAGGTAAGTCATTAATATATATAATAAAGAGTAAAGGTCCTAGTACACTACCCTGGGGTACCCCAAATGTTAAGTCGCGTTCCTTGGATGTGTATATTTTTTCAATTTTGGTTTCAGAATCAATTCTTGATATTGCGACCTTTTGTTTTCTATTAGAAATATATGATCCCAGTAGTTTTAAAATATTTCCTCTGATACCGTAGGCCTCCAGCTTTGCCAGTAAGATCTTATGATCCACATAATCAAATGCCTGCGTCATATCACAGTATATAGCTGACACTGGATTTCTTATATCCATATTTTTTATAATTATGTTTAAGAACTTATATATGGCCATATTTATGGTCTTACCTTTTCTGAAACCAGTTTGCTCATTGCATAAAATGTTATTTCTTTCAAAGTAAGAATACACGGTCTGGTATATGAATTTTTCAAATATTTTAGATATAACAGAGATAAGAGCTATTGGTCTATAATTCTGCATGAACTCTTTGTTTTCCTTTTTGTACAATGGTTTGACAATTGCCATCTTTAATTTATCTGGGAAGACACCGTGAGTTATACATAGATTTAGGATATGACTTAAATGGTTACATATTAAATCACCTGTAAACTTTATGACTCTTGTAGATATTTCATCACTGCCTACGCTATTTGTATTCTTAAGATTTTTAATAATATTAAGTAAATCCATTGGCAGACTTGGAGGCATGAACATTGAATTGTTTGGACAGTTTATATTGGACGTGACTTTATTATCTGTCCTTGTTATTGGTACTATTTTTTCTATGAAATAATCATTAAATTTATTTGCAATCTCCTCTGGTTGGGTAATAGTCAAGTTGTCAATTCTAATTTTATTAATTGTATTTTTAGGTAGATTTAGTTTTGAGTTTTGGATTATTTGCCATGTCATTTTAGTTTTATTTTGAGATTTTTTTAGGCGACTATTGTTTTGTGCCTTTTTTGTGAGACCTATAATTTTCTTATAACGTTTTGTATAGTCGGTATAATCACTGGGTCCCCACTACGAACAAATTTTATTAGTGACTAATAAAATATTCTAGATGGCGTTATGTGTATCAATTTAACATAAAATTCTAAATGAACAAGAATTGAATCCTATAAATATTATTTTCTCATAAAACTTTAATATTTGTTCCTCATAAACATATAATAATGAACTTTGAAACCTAATTTTGACAATTTGTTATAATTATGCAGCGCCCTTCCCGTCTTTTATCGGTACTATAATGATACTGCCGATACTGTACACTACGTTACACACAATAGATGGCGTGTTATTCAATTCTCTATATTTTCACGGCTGTTACTCAAACAAAAAACATATCGAACGAGATTTACTGCAATTAACAATTGATTAGTTTCTTTTTTAATTATTTTAGGAGTATGATTAAAACTAACAATTAAAAAGTTACTTCTGTTCTGTATTTTTTTAACGTTTATTGTTGAAGAAAACCGCTGTTTTTATAATCTACGAAATTTCGTAGGTATCGCCCTTTGTTCCGAACATACAACGCCGCCAACTTGAGTGTTAGGGTTGTCACTTTGTCAATGAAAATTAAACAATCCTATAAAATGTTTAGAATGCTTATTTATTTTTAACCCCCCACGCGAAAAGAATAAGTCATAATAATATTATTTGTTTAAAATTAAAAAATTATAAAAACTCTCCCCAGTGTTCTAGGCTACATATTTGTTCATGTTAGTTCACATATTAGTACTTGGGTGAACAAAAGCAAAACGTTGGATTTTTGGCGCCAAAATGTATTTTGTTATTTTTTTTTCGCTCTAAGTTATCAATAAGATTATTAAAATAAGGGAAAATTAGAAGGCACTTGCATAATACCTTCTGAGGGTGTCAAAACTGTCAAACTAGGGACAGCATTTTGTAATGGCGGTCACTATTTTATGGATTGCACCCCAGTTTACCATTAAGCGGGGAGCAGTCAATTTGAAATATTTAAAGCAATTTAAACAAATTAAGAAAAATAACGCTCCTGTGGCGCGCGCCTTGTGTAGGTAATACTAGGTTAGGTAGGTAGTACTAGATAGGTAGCTAGTACCTGCTTCTTACCTATTAGAAATAACAAGGGCTTTTAAACATGCTGAGTACGGATTTGAAAAAAAAAATGATATTTGGAATATTTCTCGCATATTTCTACTGAAATAATAACGGTAGGTACCTACTTTCTGCCTCATTTTTTAAAGACTACCTATCTACTGGGGTACTTTCTGAGTTGGTGTAGTGTAAATAATGAATTTATATAATTTTGCCACAGGCATTTTTCCAGTTTCCACTGGAGTTAGAACTCTTAAAATTACTTTTTCAATCGGTAAGTACCGGGTTTTGGAGCTTAGACCCCCGGTGGCCGACGCCCGACTGAGAATCCGTATCCAAATTAGTATTCTTTCTACTTTTGCACAACCCTGGGTGACCGTTCTTAACATTTGAAGTTATAAGCGATATTAGCCAGGTCGGTGGGTCGGATGGGTGACCGTGAAAATAACAAGAAGGTAGGTAGGTATCTACGTAATACCTTTTAGTTAAACGGCTTTATTAATTGAAAGTATGACATCTCAGGCAGGTATATTGTCGTCTGAAAAGACACACGCCTTCCTACTTACCTACCTACCTATCAAATTTAATATCAGATCAATTACTCAACAGGAATAGGGTAACATTTATACCTAAGTACATAAAGCGAACTTAATAAAATGTATCTACATCAAGGTAGTCAGTTGTAGTAGTACCTACCGCACATACAACGACACACGGCGACGAGCCAAGCAAGCGGATGATATACCTACCTATAACGAGCTCCTATGAGACGACTTTCTCGCTTCTACACGAATATCGCAAATGCGAAATGGCAATCGTTAAAGAAAGTTGGAGCCCTTCGAAGACCGATGTCAAATCTCTCATAGGATTGGTGACTTGGTGACCATTCCTCAATTAAAGAATTTTTGTTGAAAGATTCCATTAGCTCCATTAGCTCTTCTACTGTCCTAACAGTAGGGGTAGGACCCGTAGGTCAGACGGTAGTCGGTCAGGTAAAATTTAAGGAGTCCGAGTCATTTTGAGTTATTCGTACACCCCCACTGATAAACGGATGGGACTCTAGCGCAAGCTTTCTTCTTGAGGATAGTAGGTCAAACGGCAGTCGCTAATGTAAAAGTCAAGGGGCTGAGTCATTTTGAGCTATTCGTACCACCCACTGATTAACGGATGCGAGTCTGGTGCAATTTTGCTTCTTGAGGATAGTAGGTCAAACGGCAGTCGCGCATGTAAAAGTCAAGGGGCTGAGTCATTTTGAGCTATTCGTACCCCCCACTGATTAACGGATACGAGTCTGGTGCAATTTTGCTTCTTGAGGATAGTAGGTCAAACGGCAGTCGCTCATGTAAAAGTCAAGGGGCTGAGGAATTTTGAGCTATTCGTACACCCACTGATTAATGGATGCGACTCTAGTGCAATTTTGCTTCTTGAGGATAGTAGGTCAAACGGCAGTCGCTCATGTTAAAGTCAAGGGGCTGAGTCATTTTGAGCTATTCGTACCACCCACTGATTAATGGATGCGACTCTAGTGCAATTTTGCTTCTTGAGGATAGTAGGTCAAACGGCAGTCACTCATGTAAAAGTCAAGGGGCTGAGTCATTTTGAGCTATTCGTACCACCCACTGATTAATGGATGCGACTGTAGTGCAATTTTGCTTCTTGAGGATAGTAGGTCAAACGGCAGTCGCTCATGTAAAAGTCAAAGGGGCTGAGTCATTTTGAGCTATTCGTACCACCCACTGATTAATGGATGCGACTCTAGTGCAATTTTGCTTCTTGAGGATAGTAGGTCAAACGGCAGTCGCTCATGTTAAAGTCAAGGGGCTGAGTCATTTTGAGCTATTCGTACCACCCACTGATTAATGGATGCGACTCTAGTGCAATTTTGCTTCTTGAGGATAGTAGGTCAAACGGCAGTCGCTCATGTAAAAGTCAAGGGGCTGAGTCATTTTGAGCTATTCGTATCACCCACTGATTAATGGTTGCGACTCTAGTGCAATTTTGCTTCTTGAGGATAGTAGGTCAAACGGCAGTCGCTCATGTAAAAATCAAGGGGCTGAGTCATTTTGAGCTATTCGTACCACCCACTGATTAATGGATGCGACTCTAGTGCAATTTTGCTTCTTGAGGATAGTAGGTCAAACGGCAGTCGCTCATGTAAAAGTCAAGGGGCTGAGTCATTTTGAGCTATTCGTACCACCCACTGATTAATGGATGCGACTGTCGTGCAATTTTGCTTCTTGAGGATAGTAGGTTAAACGGCAGTCGCTCATGTAAAAGTCAAGGGGCTGAGGCACTTTGTTTTGAGCCGTTCGTCGTGCCGGAACAAAATGGCGAGAGTACGAACCTAGTCATATTTATTCGTGTATATAGGTGCATAGATACCTACATACGATATTTACATATTCTTGTCCCATTCTAGGTATGCCGACGTCCCACGTCGTTCATAAGTACATATGTAAGGCGGGATTGCTTATGTCGTACTCGACATATACGCGGTGCATCCGCGACGGCTTAGTCGGTTCGAGTTCAAGTCCGACATGTCCACCGACCACCGCGCCGTGCCGCCGCGCCAGGCGCCGGTGATAACAGTTATGTTGAACTCGACTGGATAACCTAGTCTGGCATGAGGTGTGCGTTTTTAATCGGTTCGAGTTCAACATAACCACCAAAAATGACACAAAATTCGTACTCAGCACACCTACTCAAATACAAGTTAGACCATACCCGTATTGCAATATTGTATAAATTGGACTTTGATTAACATCTAATTCATACTCAGCATACAAGAAATGTGAAGTACCCGATTGCAAGTTTGAAGATGCGATCTATATTATTTTACCTCTTTGGTAATTTATATTATTACTAGCTATTGCCCGCGGCTCCGCCAGCGTGGATGTCCGTTATCGCGGACTGGGGTATGTAAAATAAATAGTAGCCAATTCTTAGACTTCGGTCGAGCCGTTTCGGAGGAGTATGGGAACGAACATTGTGACACGAGAATATTAGATTAATTATTTATACTTCTTGACAAACTATAGCACACCACCATCTAGAAGCTATTACTGCGAAATGTAGACTGAACCTCGGGATATTTCGTTGACATCTAGTGGTGAAAAATAATATTTAAAAATAATGCGCAAAATAGCCCAAGTTATGGTGGTCTAATTTTTTTGTAAGGAATGGGGTATCTATACTTTAGTATTATGTTATCTGTGCCCATATTTCAATTTTCTACCTACAGCGCGGCGGCCATATTGGAGGCCAAAAATGACGTCAAATTCGAACTCAGCATACTCGATAACTCATTAAACCACACCCATATTGTAATTTATATAGGACACCGCGGCAGCTATATTGGATCCCAAAAATGACATCAAATTCACACTCAGCACACTCGAAAACCTATTAAACCATACCCATGTTGCAATTTTCTACCGACAGCGCGGCGGCCATATTGGAGGCCAAAACTGACGTCAAATTCGAACTCAGCATACTCGAAAACCCATTAGACCATACCCATATTGCAATTTAGTTAGGAAACCGTGGCGGCCATATTGGATTCCAAAAATGACATCAAATTCACACTCAGCATACTCAAAAACCTATTAAACCATACCCATATTGCAATTTTCTACCTACAGCGCGGCGGCCATATTGGAGGCCAAAACTGACGTCAAATTCGAACTCAGCATACTCGAAAACCCATTAGACCATACCCATATTGCAATTTAGTTAGGAAACCGTGGCGGCCATATTGGATTCCAAAAATGACATCAAATTCACACTCAGCATACTCAAAAACCTATTAAACCATACCCATATTGCAATTTTCTACCTACAGCGCGGCGGCCATATTGGAGGCCAAAACTGACGTCAAATTCTAACTCAGCATACTTGAAAACCCATTAGACCATACCCATATTGCAATTTAGTTAGGAAACCGTGGCGGCCATATTGGATTCCAAAAATGACATCAAATTCACACTCAGCATACTCAAAAACCTATTAAACCATACCCATATTGCAATTTTCTACCTACAGCGCGGCGGCCATATTGGAGGCCAAAACTGACGTCAAATTCGAACTCAGCATACTCGAAAACCCATTAGACCATACCCATATTGCAATTTAGTTAGGAAACCGTGGCGGCCATATTGGATTCCAAAAATGACATCAAATTCACACTCAGCATACTCAAAAACCTATTAAACCATACCCATATTGCAATTTTCTACCTACAGCGCGGCGGCCATATTGGAGGCCAAAACTGACGTCAAATTCGAACTCAGCATACTCGAAAACCCATTAGACCATACCCATATTGCAATTTAGTTAGGAAACCGTGGCGGCCATATTGGATTCCAAAAATGACATCAAATTCACACTCAGCATACTCAAAAACCTATTAAACCATACCCATATTGCAATTTTCTACCTACAGCGCGGCGGCCATATTGGAGGCCAAAACTGACGTCAAATTCGAACTCAGCATACTCGAAAACCCATTAGACCATACCCATATTGCAATTTAGTTAGGAAACCGTGGCGGCCATATTGGATTCCAAAAATGACATCAAATTCACACTCAGCATACTCAAAAACCTATTAAACCATACCCATATTGCAATTTTCTACCTACAGCGCGGCGGCCATATTGGAGGCCAAAACTGACGTCAAATTCGAACTCAGCATACTCGAAAACCCATTAGACCATACCCATATTGCAATTTAGTTAGGAAACCGTGGCGGCCAAATTAGATTCCAAAAATGACATCAAATTCACACTCAGCATACTCAAAAACCTATTAAACCATACCCATATTGCAATTTTCTATCTACAGCGCGGCGGCCATATTGGAGGCCAAAACTGACGTCAAATTCGAACTCAGCATACTCGAAAACCCATAAAACCATACCCATATTGCAATTTAGCTAGGACACCGTGGTGGCCATTATGGATTCCAAAAATGACATCTAATTCGTTATCAACACACTCAAGAACCCTCTTATCTGGCAAACGAGGGTATTACCCTTTTTTCTTGCGAAGATCCGCTGTGGAAAAAGCCCGATTGCGAGTTTGGAGATGCGGTCTATACTAACATCATTCCAGGGCCGTCTTAACCGGGGGTTCAAGGGTGCGGCCGCACCCGGGCGCGTAGCCCGAGGGGGCGCAGGCCGAGCTCTAAACATTTCGATATTTCCTAATTTAACCTTTAACTCATAAGTACAATATTAACGCCATTCCCATGTTTCGTACACTTCCGTCAATTAAACCCCTACATGCATAAAAATATAGGCATCAACCAATATTAAAATTTACCATTGTACCTATTATTGTCACTTTTGCCTTTCGGCAAGTGTCATCTCGCTCACGATATGCAAGGTAAAATAGCTCTTATTAGGATACTCATAAAAATTTAATTAATTTAACACGCACGCGGCAATATCTCCATTCAAAGAGGCCCTTTGACCTAGCCGCCTGGCGTCCGCACTTTAAGCAAAATGGCCTCTATAATTAGGACATTAGGGTGTATATTGTAATGTAAGTTCGCGATGCGGCTCTGAGTGTCGGTTACTGATTGATGTCATTAGACGACCTATGACAATTGAATCTTATTGCATGAAAATTAAAGTTTGATTTTGTTTAATGCTGTGAAACGTTAAAGAAATATTAAATCCATTTTTCTTTTCCTTAATTTTTTTTTTTTTTTTTTTTCATCATACCTATTTGCGATAGCCGCCGAGTGAGCACTAAAAATTCTAGCAGTTTAGACTGTGATTGATTCTAGCAAGTGGAAATTCAGTTAGGCCCACCAATATCGATTTAATTGATTGTGTTGTGTTTTCGTAAAAAAATAATGTGCAAATGGATGGAGGTTTTTCAGTGCGTACCTACTTAAATCATAAACAACGGAAATTAATACTGTCAAGGTAAGTAAATTTTATTTTTACAGAGTTACCTATTTTTATTACGGTTACAATTACTTACAATCATTGAGATATAACTACTGTTACATTAGAACATAGTTACAATACTGATATACCTACCTACTAATTCATCATCATCATATCAGCCATACACAGTCCACTGTTGAACATGGGTCTCTCCCATAGACTTCCAGAATGACCGATCCAAAGCAGCCCGCATCCAGCGCTTCCCGGCGACCTTGATGAGGTCGTCCTTCCACCTAGCCATTGGGCGTCCTACACTGCGTTTGCCCGTACGTGGTCGCCATTCCAGAACTCTTTTGCTCCATCGGCCATCTGTTCTGCGCGCTATGTGTCCCGCCCACTGCCACTTCAACGAGCTAATCCGCTGGGCTACGTCGGTTACTTTTGTTCTCCTACGGATATCATCATTTCTGGCGCGATCACGTAGGGAAATACCGAGCATAGCCCTTTCCATAGCTCGTTGAGCGACTTTAAGTTTGTTTAGGAGACTCATAGTGAGGGACCACGTTTCCGATCCGTAAGTCATCACTGGTAACACACATTGGTTAAAGACTTTCGTCTTCAGGCACTGAGGTATGTCGGACGAGAAGGCATCTCGTAGCTTCCCGAACGCTGCCCAGCCGAGTCGGATTCGTCGATTTACCTCGTCTTCGAAACTGGAATTGCCTACCTGGATCAGTTGACCCAAGTAGACGTACTCGTCAACAGCTTCTAAGACTGAGTCCCCAACATGAACCGGTAGAGGCGCAACATGGACATTTGACATAACCTTTGTCTGACCTGTTGGGATACTCTGTTGAGGTCTTCGAGCATGGTGTTCAAGTCTTCCAGCGATTCTGCCATAATGACAATATCGTCGACAAACCGAAGGTGAGTGATATACTCGCCGTTTACGTTGATGCCACGTCCTTTCCAGTTCAGTAGCTTGAAGACGTCTTCCAAGGCAGCGGAAAACAGTTTCGGAGAGATCACGTCTCCCTGTCTAACGCCCCTTTTCAATGGAATTGGTTTCGTGCTCTGTTCCTGTACTCGGACCGACATAGTGGCGTTCTGGTATAAACACTTCAACACTTCGATATACCGGTGATCTATCCGGCACCGCTGGAGAGACTGTAGCACGGCCCATATTTCGATCGAATCGAAGGCTTTCTCATAGTCCACGAATCCTAAGCAGAGAGGCCGGTTATATTCTTTGGTCTTCTGTATAACCTGCCGCAGCGTGTGGATGTGGTCTATGGTACTGTAGCCTTTACGGAATCCGGCTTGTTCGGGAGGTTGGAAGTCATCGAGCCTGTTGGCGAGACGGTTCGTAATAACCCTCGAAAACAACTTATAAATGTGGCTCAGGAGCGTGATGGGCCTATAATTCTTCAACAAAGCATTATCACCTTTCTTAAAGAAAAGGACCACCTTACCCCCGTTCCACGCTTCCGGCGTTATGCCTTCGTGTAGGACGGAATTGAAGAGCTTCTGAAGGACCTTCAGTACCGGCGTTCCGCCCGCTTTCAAAAGCTCTGCGGTAATTCCGTCCTCACCCGCCGCTTTGTTATTCTTTAGCTGTTTGAGGGCCATCCTAATCTCGTACAGGCTGATGTCCGGGATGTCTTCGGTATAATGTCGGGTAAGCTTGGCTCTTGGATCTTTAGTCATGCCAACGGGCAGTGTTACTGATGTATATAGCTGTAAATAAAACCATTCGACCTCCCTAAGTACCTCTGCCGTTGTCGTTGCCATGCCGCCATCCTCCGTCTTCAGCTTCGTCAACCGACTTTGTCCAACGGACGCATTCCTCGCAAACACTTTGGAGCCTTTGTTTCGCTCTATCGTCTCCTTAATAGTTTTTGTATTATAGGAGCGAATGTCGTGTCGCAAAGATTTCTGTATGCGTCTGTTGAGCTGCCTATATGCCTCAGCGTCGTCGGAGGTCTGTAGCGGCATTGATCGACGTTTGGCCATGAGATCAAGGGTCAAAATTTTCTGAGGTTTTTGTTTAGGGCGAGACCTAAAGAATTTAGATCCCACCGTTTGGACAGCTTCTACCAGCACGTTGTTTACCTCGTCCACTGAAACGCGATCCTGTAGACAATCGAAACGATTGGATAGTTTTAGCTGAAAGCTCTCGGAGTCCCGGACATCGGCATATGACGGTCTGAGTGTTGACTTCATCAGACGTGACCTTTCTAGTCTAGGGCTAATATTCAATGTGCCTCTTACGATACGGTGATCGCTACCGGTTTTTACACGGCTGATCACAGAGACATCATTGAATACTTGCCTCTTTGTCGTCAAGATGTAGTCAATCTCATACGCCATGTTAGCGGGGCTTAGCCAGGTCCACTTTCTCTGGGGTGGCTTTTTGAAGAAAGAGTTCATCGCGTAGAGACCCTCTTTCTCTATAAAGTCCGCCAGCATGTGGCCCCGGTCATTCCGCTGCCCATATCCAAAAGGCCCCACCCTCAACTCCCCATCGCCCCGTTCGCCCAGTCTCGCGTTGAAGTCCCCCATAACAACAGTGAAATAGGTTTTGGAAGCATGTATGGCCCTACTTATGTCCTCATACACTTCCTCGACCTCTTCATCGGAGTATGACTTGGTGGGCATGTACACCTGGATGACCTTCAACGAGTATCTTTTGGATACTCTGAGTATCAGGTATACCACCCGACTCGAGATACTCTCGATGGATATGACGTTGTTAATAAGGGACCTGTGGACGAGGAACCCGACACCATGCAGTGACTTTCTGTCACCCTCCCGGTGGTAGAGTAGGTGACCAGACTTCAGGGTTGTCGTGCCTTCCCCTGCTCTTCGCACTTCGGACAACCCAACAATGTCCCAGTGTAACCTACTCATTTCCTCTTCCACCTCGAGCAGCTTCTCGTCAGTCCTCATCGTGCTGACGTTGTGTGTTACCAGGGCCAGTTTCCGTCTGGGGTGGTAGCCGAATCTCTGCCGGGGATTCTTAGCACCCCCTGCCCCGCCGTTACCATGACCGCTACCGGAGCCAGGAATAGCGGGGCTGCCGGGGACTAGGGGCCTGGTCTTTTTTTGACCCTTCATTGGGAGGTTTCTTGCCATACTCGCCACGCTTGGCAAACGGGTTGGCGAGCGCGGTATTTTAGTATTTATGAGGATGCATCACAAAAGACGCCGCTGCCCGTCCTTTGGTGTTCCCTTAGTCGCCTCTTACGACATCCACGAGAAGAGATGGAGTGGTCCTATTCTATGCCGGGAACCACACACCTACTAATTAATTAATAAAAAATAAACTTACATACCTAATTGATGCCATATCGTGGTATTTGTAATCATTCATCATAATCACACACAAAAAGTACGAGTGAGTTTATAATTAATGATAACTACTTAACTTGGGCTTGATATTGGTCATTTAAATTTTATTACATAAATATATTTATAAATAATAATTTATACCTATAACATATAACATTTTATTTAAGTAAGTTTACTTTCATATAATTTCATTGAAGTGAGTGAAATATTTATATGCTAAATGATCTATTTGATTGCAGATGACCGATTTAGGGGATGGTAAAAAGAAACCATCTGGTGCCCAAAACAGAAAAAGGAAACGCACTTAAAATAAAACATTGTATTAGAGATCTTTTTACAGATAGATTACAGATCTTAGAGAAAAATAAATGAAACATCAAAAATTTATTGGTTTTTTTTTGTTGACCGGGGGGAGGGGGGGAGGGGGCGCAGTCTGAGTTTCGCACCCTGGCGCTATATAGCTTAAGACGGCCCTGCATCATTCACAGTCAATCTTCTTAAATAAATAGTAGTAATATTGTGCCTACCTATGTTTATTTATATTGTCATTTATGTATGACACTTCTTATCGTTGAAAATATATTACACCACCATCTAGCAGCTACTACTGTAAAACGTAAGCTGAACCTCGGGGTATATTGTTGACATCTAGTGGCGAATATTAATATTTAAATTTAGCCCGTAAAATTGCCCGAGTTATGATGGCCTCATTTTTTTGTATGGGATGAGGTATCTGTACTTTAGTATTATGTTATCTGTGGTATAATTAATTTTTTTTTTTTTTCTTTTCCCTTTGGCACTAGCAAGCTGTGTGCCAACGACAAAGTTAAGGAAACTACTAAACATTAAAAGGTATTACCGAGGAAAGGAATAGGAACGGAATTTGGATAATTAGATAGGTTTACCTAATAGTTAAGTCCAAAAAAGTAAATTAAAAATACATATAAAGGATCTTAAAATATATAACTAAAAGTCATAATTACAATTTAATATCATTAAGTAGAAGAAAAGAGGAAATAACATTATAATATAGTATGGGATTCATTAATAAGCAACTCATTCGGGTAGGAAGAGGGACCGACAAGGAAATGATAGAATGCAGGAATGAGGAACAGTCATAACGCGGACATGAGAAGAACATATGATCAATGTCTCCAACATCCATTCCACAATCACACAAATCGCTGTCTACAATTTGCAACCTAGCAAGGTGGGAGGGAGTACAAACATGACCTAGCCGCATTCGTATAATAATTGAAGCTGATAACCTTGAACATTCAACCCTACTAAACCACGGTTTTCGTGGGATTTCAGGTTGAACATCGAAATATCTCTTACCTTTAAATTTACAGGAATCTGTGAAATATTTAGACCATCGATCTGTTAAGAAATTCATGGGCAAATTCACGAGATCATGACAATATAAGGTATAAGGATAAATATCACCATCGTGAACTGCTTCTTTTGCAAGTTGGTCGGCTTTCTCATTTCCCCAAATTCCACAATGGCTAGGTACCCAAGTAAATATAACAGAGTGACCTTTGGATCGGCAAATATTAAGTAGTTTTCTGATGTCAAAGATAATCGGATAATATGGTTTCTTAAATGGGAACTTATCTATAGATTGAAGCGCACTTTTAGAATCGGAAAAGATTACAGTCTTTGGGAGCTTGGCTAATAGTACATACTCTAATGCTTTCAAAATACCAAAGCACTCTCCAGTATAAACTGAAGTTTCAGGGGGAAGCTTAACCTTTTGTGAAATTTTAAATTGTGAATGATAAATGCCTATACCTACACAAGTAAAACTACTTTTAGAAGAGTCAGTAAAAATATGGTGCCATTCACACCAATTTTCGTCCACTGTCTTATTGAAATTAAATTTAGCATCTGGGTCTCCTTTATTTATACCTATACTATAGCAGATGTCAGGTGCAAGGGTTAATGATTCATAGGATATATTGTCAAAAAGGGCAAGCGATGGCGAACGAAAGACCCGTCCATGTATTGAATGAAATTTCCTATAACTGTTAATTATGCATGGAGTGCTTTGTCGTCTCCAGAACTTGGAGTTCAGGACAAGCTGATCAAGAGCATCTAGTTTTTTATGTAATAAATGGTTCGTTGATTCCATTATTTTAAATATAAACCTATCCGATAGGTACTGGCGCCGGAGGTAAAGTGGTGGATCCTCACACTCTACCTGCAGGGCATTAAGGGGGCTTGATTTCATTGCGCCCGAAATGATTCTCAGAGCCTTGGATTGTATGTCATCTAATTTTTTGTTGCCCCCGTCTAAAAGGAATGTTCCATAATCTAGAACACTGCGAATGATTGCATTGTATAAAAGCTTAAGGCTAGTGGGATGAGCACCCCACCAAACACCCGTCAAACATCTCATAATGTTAAGCAAACGTTCACACTTGTTCACAACATACATAAAATGCGGCTCTCCAGTAAGTTTCTTGTCTAAAATTAGACCTAAAAATTTTACGGAGTCTTTTACGGGTAAAGTAGAGTCATTAAATTTAACTATGGGATCAGAAAACGCTTTTTTTCTAGAGAAAACAACAACAGTGCTCTTGTGAGTTGATAGGCTTAGTCCATTTTCATCCAGCCAACATTTTAGTAATTTGTGAGAAATTGTTAACGACTCACAGGCGTTGTTAATGGATTTATCTATAGAATATAATAATAGATCATCAGCATACTGTAAGATATTAACTGTGCCCTTCAGCGAGGGCTCCAAATCATAAGTATATATATTAAAAAGTAAAGGGCTGAGTACTGATCCTTGTGGAAGACCTTTAAAAACTGAATGAGTTTTTCTGCTACCATCAGTAGAGTACACGGATACATATCTAACGGATAGTAAGTTTAAGATAAAGTTACCTAAAAGATGCGGAATTTTAAGAGCTATTAATTTGCGTTTTAGGATAGATAATATGACATTATCATAGGCACCATTGATATCTAAAAATGATGCAACCACAGATTCGTTATTTGAAAACGCGAGATGAATATCAGTAGTGAATACACTTATACTATCTATTGTACTATTTCCTTTGCGGAAACCAAACTGGCTTCTTGATAATATGTGTTTACTCTCAATGTACCATTCCAGACGGTTTTTAACAAGGTGCTCAGCCACTTTAACAAGAACAGACGAAAGAGCTATTGGTCGGTATGATTCAGCATTGTTGGGTGGTTTACCAGATTTTAAAATTGGGATAACCTCTTGGAAACGCCAAGAAGAAGGGATGTTCCCAGAGGCAAGAGCAGAGTTAACTAGTTTTAAATAGTAATTTAGACTATCATCACTTAAATGAACAAGAAAAGAGTAAGGTATACCATCTTCACCAGGGGCAGAATCTTTAACGGACGATAGAATCCCCTTCAGCTCATACAAACTGAAGGGCATGCACAAAGGAGTACCCGTGTGAATGACAGGGAAAATAGCTGTGGTGGGAGAGTGTGAGTCTTTCTCTGCAACATAAGGAGGAGCTAATATATTAAGAAAACTGTTAGTCAGAGAAGAAGGTAGTTGATACTGAGAGGATGAGTCATTGAAAGCAGATCTAAACCGTTTAATGCTACGCCACACCTCTGAAGGACACGTTGTCGGAGACAAAGAGGCACAAAAAGCTCTCCATCCTTGAAACTTTTTTCCCTTAAGGATGGTACGGGTTTCTTTCAATGTTTTTGTAAGTTTATCTAAGTTTTCGGGTGACATATCTTCAGCATATATTTTCTCAGCCTTTTTCCTTTTTTTAACAGCATCAGAACAGTGTGCATCCCACCACGGTGGTAACGGAATCCTATTGGAGGAATTATTCTTAATGGGAAACAATTGATCAGCAACATTAATCAGACACTTGGCCAAAGCGTCGTTGCAATCATTCTCGCCACCACGCACAATTTCTGGTAGTAGTGAAATATTGGCATCTACTTGGGTTCGAAATTGGTGCCAATCAACATTATTTAATTTGTACTTTAATCTGGGGCATCGCTTTTTGATTAAAGGACTACTTATAGGTGAGGAGATTATAATTGGAAAATGGTCACTTCCATAAGAAGATGAAAGAAGGGACCACGACAGTGAGGAGGCTAGGTTAGGTGTACATATTGATAGATCCACAGCACTAATTATTTGGTTTGGACCTGTACGGCGAGTGGGTTGACCCGAATTTAATAGGCATAAATTATGATTGTCCAAGATATTCAAAAGTTTTCTACCATTACTTCTCGTCTCGCTACTTCCCCAATATTGATGGTGACAATTAAAGTCACCCATAGCTAAAAAAGGTCTATCAAGCGAAGAAATTACGTTTTCTAACTCTCTTATGGCAGCATTGGTAGCATACGGAATATATACAGAATTTTCAATAATTACACCAACAATATCAATAAGAGAAACGTTATTATTTGCAAATGGAATACGAGTAAATGGTAAATTATTTCTAATCAACATGGCTACACCACCGTAGCCGTCATTTCTGTCACTACGTATGCAGGTGTAACCTCTAATACCAAATAATTGCCAACCTAATAGCCAGGTTTCTGATAGAGATATTATAACGGGATTAAACTTATTAACAAGATGAAGAAGATCAGTTTTTTTAGGAATTACTGATCGGCAATTCCACTGGATTATGCTGTCCATTACTGTATTGATTGTTTGGGGAAATGTTTGCAAAGTCATTGATGTCGGCGTGGGACGGCTTTATAATTTTTTTATGAAGTAACATACCAATAAGGTTTTTAATCATGTCAACAATGCAATCTAGATCATCACTTTGATGGAACTGGGACTGTGCGGGCTCTTTTGATTGAGATAATCCGCAACCATCATTTGGAATTGGAAATCGAAACTCACTAAGGATAGCTTTATGGGCTGCCTGATCGTAACCCTGTGTTAATTTCGCAGGAGCACGTGGCTTTTGCCAAACCGTTTTCTTGTAAGAAGTCGGAATGTTATTAGGACCAGATTGGGAAGATGGTTGAGCAGATTTATAAGGACTAGAAATCAAAACCTCAGCAAATGACTTTGACACTGGTGGATGAAGTTTTAATGCTTCTACATAAGATAAACAGGAATGAGCCATAGAATGCTTTATATCTTTTTGCCTTAGAAATTCAGGACAACTTTTACTAATTGCAAAATGCCTTCCAGAGCAACAAATACATGAAGCATTATCTTGCTCAACAGAACATGTTTCTCCAAAGAATCAAAGAATCAAAGAATCAATTTCGTTTATTCAGTTTAGGCACATAAAGAGCACATATGAACGTCAAAATTTTACAATAATGTCAGGAAATTACTAATATAATATTAAATTAAGTAAATAAATCATTTGAAAATGATTCTTTCGCTGGTTCGGTAAGTTGGTTCTACTGAGAAGAGACCAGCAAGAAACTCAGTGAACAATATTATAGTTTCTTTTTTTAAAACAATTTGTTTTTATTTTATTTTTCATAGGTTTATATTGTGCGAGCAAGCAAAGAGATTAGGATGACCATGCATTTTTATCATTAAGGTATTCGTTTACTTTGTAATATCCTTTTTTCATTAAAGTCTTTTTTACTTCGATTTTAAACTTATTTAGAGGCATGTCAACCAACTCTTGAGGAATTTTATTAAACATTTTAATATTGTTACCTACAAAAGAATTACCAACCTTTTGAAGTCTGAGTTTTGGCACTACAAGTTTATTTTTATTCCTCGTATTATAATTGTGTACGTCAGAGTTTTTTTTGAAAAGATCTAGGTTCTTGCGTACATATAAAACATTATCGTAAATGTATTGGCTAGCAACTGTTAAAATATTAATTTCTTTAAATAGTTCTCTCAGCGAGTCACGGGGTCTGAGGCTATAGATTGCTCGTATCGCTCGTTTCTGTAATATGAAAATAGCCTCAATATCAGCAGCTGAGCCCCACAGCATCAGACCATACGACATAAGGCTGTGAAAGTAGCCAAAATAAACTAATCGTGCCGTTTCCTCATCAGTAAGTGACCTTATTTTTCTAACCGCATAGGCAGCTGAGCTAAGTCTTCCTGCCAAGGCTGCGATATGAGAACCCCATTGCAGTTTACTATCTAGAGTCATACCAAGAAAAACTGTTGTATCAACTATTTGAACAGACTCATCGTTCATTGTGATATGCGTATCTATCTGTCTTACATTAGGCATAGTAAACTTTACACATTTTGTTTTCTTCGCATTGAGCAGCAAGTTGTTACTTGTGAACCAATGCAATATTTTGGAAAGGTTGATATTCACATCGTCAGGTAATTCTTTATGTCTATCAGTTTTGAAAATTAATGATGTGTCATCAGCAAATAATACTATTTCACAAAGATTTTTAGTGAAGTGAGGAAGATCATTTATATATATCAAGAATAAAAGGGGTCCTAATATCGAGCCCTGGGGAACTCCCATGACTAATGGGGCACCAGATGAGTTAGTGCCATTAATATTGACTTTTTGTACTCTGCCAGTGAGGTAAGATTTAAGTAAGCTAAGTGAGCTGTTAGAAACACCGTAATAACCTAATTTTAGTAACAAAGTCTCATGATCAACACAATCAAAAGCTTTTGATAGATCACAAAATATACCGATGGCATCCTGCTTCTTGTCCCATGCATCAAATATATGTTTAACGAGATCAACTCCTGCATCCGTCGTGTTTCTGCCTTTAGTGAAACCGAACTGTTTCTCATGAAGTAATTTATTAGAAGCGAAATGTGAAAGCAGTTGACTAAATATAATTTTTTCAAAAATTTTGCTGAGTGCTGGGAGTATGGAGATGGGCCGAAAATTAGATGGATCAGTTTTGTCCCCTGCTTTGAATAATGGAATGATTTTACTAAACTTCATGAGTGTGGGAAACTGTTTATCATCGATACATTGATTAAATATAAATGCGAGATAAGGGGCAATAGTGGGCATTACTGATTTTATTATATTGGTTGAAATGCCCCACAGATCCTCAGTCTTTTTTATATTTAGTTGCTTAAAAGTTTTTATTACGGTTTCGGGGTCAATATACTGAAAATCAAAGTTTACTCTACATTTATCAACACAAGATTCAAGAAGAGAAGCAGCTACGTTTTTTGAAGAATTTAATTTACTAGTTATGGTAATTGGAGCATTTGTAAAAAAAGATTCAAACGCATTGGCCACGTCAGCGTCAGCACTGATGTGTCCATCATCTATTTCTAACTCGAAGGATCGATCACGTGACCTTGCTTTACAGGTTTCTTTGTTGATAACATTCCATGTTGCCTTAATTTTATTATCAGATTTTTGTATTTTATCACGGATATAATTAGATTTGGCCATTGAACAGACTTTCTTAAACATTTTAGAGTACTTTTTAGTATGTTCAATGATTTGTGGATCATTTGTACATGCCTTTGTCTCATATAATTTATACAATTTCTGTCTACTCTTATAAATTCCAGGTGTAGCCCAATCACTAAATTTAATTTTGAGTTGATTAGTGTTAATTGTTTTAGTTGTGAAAATGTTATTAAATTCGTATTTGATTACTCCGAACAAATCTTCGTAAAGATCATCCGGGTTTTCAGCAATACTTGGTTCCAAAAGTGATACTTTATTATTAATATTTTCTTTAAATTTTTCTAAACGATATGTTGTGATTGGTCTACATACTATATTTTTTGGCAATGGAACATGTTGGTGCTCAAATCTAGCTAACTGACCTGCATGATCGGATTTTATGAAGTTTATTATAGATTTGTCGTTTACATCGCTGTCAGTAAAAATATTATCCAAGCAGGTAGCTGTTGTGGATGTGGTGCGAGTTGGTTCACAAAAAAGATTTTGTAAGTTAAAAGATTTAAAAAGATTGAGGAACCTTAACGCGTTCTGGGAGTTTTCTAAGATATCAACATTAAAATCGCCACATACAACTACCCTCTTCTTACATTGAAATGCCCTTTTTAAGATTTCTTCCATAATAGATTCAAATAGGTGGTAATCTCCGGAAGGAGGTCGATAGACGCTAATAATAATATATTGATCAAGCTCTGCACATGATATTTCAATATTTCGCTCACTTGAGAGTGCTACAATATCTTTTCGTTCTTTAGATTTTAATTTGTCATTAATTAAAATGAGTGACCCACCTCTTATAGCGGTATCTCTAGTAAACGAACTAATTATTTTATAATTGTCAATATTAACTAATAGTTCATGTTGTTTCAACCAGTGTTCAGTTAAACAAAGTACATGAATATGCATTACATTTAAAAATAATTCTAGTTCTAACTCTTTGCCAGAAAAACCCTCAATATTTTGGTGAATAATATTCATGAACATAGACTTTTCCTTTGTCCCTAAAATTAAATTGCTAGAGATTTCCCCTATTGTCCTAGAATTAAATTTAAATGACTGTCACTCTTATTTGGAACAGATTCCAAGGTCGCAAGACAAACATTGTCATTTTTCTGCTCAAATTTTCTCCTAAATGGTTTTGAGTACATTTGTAACATCTAGGTTGGCCAGACCGGCACTGATTCTTGGTATGTCCGTAACGACAGCATCGATAGCACTGAATAGTGGGATAAACATAGATGTCAACTGGCAGAGCATTGTAGCATATGTAAACCCTTTTGGGTAACACTTGACCATCAAGGGTGATTACAACAGACTGAGAGGGCTTCCATGTGTATGTACCATTTACATAGACCTTATAATTTAACCGTCTCACTTTTAATATCTTCCCACAGCCAATTGGGACAGATAAGTTATCTAAAATTTCATCAAGTGACCAGTCAGCAGGGACTCCACGGACAAGCCCCATTCTGGTGATATTAAATGTTGGCAGAAATGCCTTAAGATTACTGTCTAATGAACTACATTTGTCAATAAAATTGTTAGCACTTATAAAATTTGTGAAGGAAACAGTGCATTTATTTCGTCCTATCCTTTTCACAGAACCTGTAACTATATTTTCAAATTTATTTTTCTTCAGAAAGTTACCAAAGGTAATGGGATGTAAACTAGTAGGGCTGTTATCCATATCAGCTTTACGTTGTACATGGACTAAGTAAGGTGCAGCATCAGTTTCTATGTACTCTCTCCGACCAATTTGTATAGGTTCAATCTGGTTGACTGGTGCAGTACTATTAATATTTATTTCAGATTTAGCATCAGTGTGTGTTGGATTGTGAGATGGAAGAGATAGACAGTTGCACTCATTTTCATTACAAACATTAGAATCCTCTTTCAGGTTAACTACTCCTTTATTATTTTTTTTCTTTTTATGACAACTTTTGCACACCCTATGTTGCCTACGTTTTCTGCTTCTGTCATTACCTGTTACTGAATTATCAGTATCTCTACCGCTACCCTGAATGGATGCGTCCGTGTCACGGAGGACAGAATATGATTAAGTAGCGGAGATGCCACAGTCAAATTTCTCTTAAGAAAAACGCGTGACCAAATGCGGGTGGGAAGGAAGACGCGGGGGGCATGACGGCATACCTCGTCCACGACTCCATCTAGTGCGCCATAGCGAAACCGAACAGAAACAGACCTTGTCATTTTTGTTATATAGTTTGACTATTCGCCACTAAGCGCTACACAGAATTCTAGAATAATCTATTTTAAGGAAATAATTTTCAAAAATAAGGCCATCTTTTGGATTATAGCAAAATCATTTAGGGGGCTAAATGATTTGGCCTTATACCGACAGATGGCCCAATTTTTTTTACTTTAATTTTCAATTTTAGCAAAATATTCCATTTAATAAATAATATAACATTTTTGAAATTGCTAATGAAGTCGGGCGAGATTATTGTGATCATTTTCATAAAATGAATTGAGTTATTATTACAACTAGTATACATGCCAGACTAGGTTACTTATTTCTTCTCTACGCTAGATGGTTCTGTTAAGACATTTTTTTCGGAAAAATTAAAATTTAAATATAGTGGACTTACTGATGAAATGTTATACCCTTAAAATGTTGAAATTGTTTATTTTTACACTTTGTACATCCTTGTACTGTACACTTCATTCTTAAACCAGGATAAAGCTATTTTTATCCTTGAACTTTTGACCAAAAATGACAACCGAACGCAAGGACGTTTCACTAGAACTGGATGGTGACGTCACAGACCAATTGAGTCGTTTTGACATATGGAAGGCTCGCGACTCGATTCCCTTGTAACATCTCCGCTATCATTTCCTTCTCCATGGTCCGTGTCCATACCTTGATCGATTGTGACGTAACTAGCCACGGGGGGATTTAAGCCAGAGCTTAAATCCCCCATGAAATTTATAGGCGGATCGTTCATACCACGGAACAGTAAAAACGGTGGAAGTGTGAAGTGGGCGTGGCACGCGTGTCATTGATATGCGGAGATTTGCAAGCTCTTACAATTTCAACCTTCAGTCGTATCTGTCATCACGTGTATTTGACAGTTTTGCACCGTGTGTTATTTAATACTATTTAATGGAAATATGCCTTACTGGGCCATTTTGCAGTGCACAGATGATAGTAGGAGCATAAATATTCGAAATGGAGTTGTTTTATACCATCAATAAGTCAGGATATAGCAGAATTTATAACGAATATTATTGAAATGCAAAGAAATAAAATCAAAACAAAATCAACCTTACCACATATCAATAAAGCTTGTTTTTGATTACACATAATAGACATGTCATTCTTATTTATTCTAGAACTTTCTCCGCTACTCATTTAGTGATGTAGTCAAATTTTATCGATATCTAATTTTGTGGAAACATTTATAAACGTTTGTCAAATGACTTTATTGTTTTTTTTTAAATATCACGGAACATTCGGAACACTCCTCATACCCATTCAAAGGATATGGGCGTGATGTTATGATGTGTAGTGGCATAGACATAGCAATAATATGCGTTTGCAGCAATTACTGCTGATTTCCTGGTTTATTTTTTTTTATAATTTAGAAAACGGGAATTACCGCGATCATGGTTTAGGTACTTACATACCTCAGTCAGCCTGTGACCACGGCCGGTGTAACCTGGTCGAAACGTCAGACAATCAAAGGTATGTAAGTACCTATACCATGATCGCGTTAATTTCCGTTTTCTAAATTATATATCATGGAACGCGAGAGTTTAAAAGTTTTTTAGTTAGGACACGTCAATTTGACTTTACCTTGCCTGATGGTAAGCTGAAGGCAAAGTCTCAGGAGAGAGGGCCACCATTATACACACGTGCCATGTTAACAATGGTGGCACTCAGCTTGACGGCCTCATCAGATGCTTTTTCACGCCCCGCTTAAAGGACCCGGGACTGTAGGAAGAGGGAAACACGTGAGCTGGCAAGGAATTCCAGGTCTTAATTGTGCGACAAAGGAAAGAGTCACCGAACCGCTTGGTTCTTGAAGGAATGTTCTGCACCGTATGCGGGTGACATCTAAGTCCTGCACATGTCGTCCTGTATCGGAAAGGAGAGGGTGGGACTAATTGGAATAGCTCTTCAGAACATTCGCCATGGTAGAGACGGTAAAATACTGCCAAGGAAGCAACATCTCTACGCAGCTGCAAAGGCTCGAGGGTACTCGTGACCTCAGGATTTCCGATAATGCGGACCGTACGTCGCTGCAACCTGTCGAGAGCATCTAATATTGAAGTGTTTCGTGGTCTCTCTCTGAAACCCTTTATCGGATCTTTACAAAAAATAAATGGTATCATTCCGGAATAGTCTTCTTTCGGACAAAGAAGGAATTTTGCAAATTTGTCTACACATGACGAAGCTATGCGCGTACAAACATACAAGATATAAACTTCCGAATTGAACAACTCCAGCTGGATATTTTCTAGTTTGTGAACGCGGCGCAACATGCATACGCGATCAGCAAATAGATTTTGGTGCTCTACGTTTTCTCATTTTATGCAAATTAAATTAATTATTTCAAAGTAGTGTATGAAACTGCTCGTAATATGGTCTTAAAACACCCGTCTGATACTGTAAAATACTCGCACTTGTATTTTAAGTATCCCGATTTCACATTTTCTGATATTGGGTGTCTGACGCCGATAGCCGTCACCATGTGCTGTTTCCACATATATTCAATAAAATCGGTCCGATTCGGCCATTTGCTCGATCGCACAGACTGGATGAAAAAAAGAAAAAATATCCTAGCAATTATTTTCAACATAGTATCAAGTTCTTTTTCTACTTTATTTTATTTCCTTCGATATCGGAGCCGACACTAATATCGGATATCGGATGCGCCGGATAGTGTGAAAACGTTTTTATTTTGCAACAGTTACATAAAATATCTACTATAAATGGACACTTGTTTTATTTCAATTAAATAGGTACGTACGTAGTTTGACGTCTTCATACATTTTTAATCGTTAATAAAAAACAGTTCAACAAGCTATAAAATCCCTTTTTTTTAGTACTCTTAGATTATAATTACTAACAGCGCTTGGAATCCTTTGACATTACGAAAACAAATTTCAAATCTATCGATATTGCCAAAATTTTATGTCACCGGTCTAGCGTTAATGTTAAGGAGTTAGAGTGAGAGAGATAATACTTCAAAGTAATATCAACCGTATTCCTAACGCTTAAGGTTTTAAATAACATTCTTGAAATAAACGGACATCTGTTGGGGAGTAGTTGAACTTTTTCGGAATAGAGTTATAGTGAGAAGCAAGTTTGATCCAGATACAAAACGTCGTAAATTCCTTTTTTATCTATATAAAAGTCATCACTAAAACGTTGCATAAGGTATGTTTTTGTTTTGCAGTGTGCATATTTTAGGCTAGTTTGGTGTTAAAGATATACGACCAATCAAAACAATTGTTTACTAGTAGTGCAACGTATTATTATCTGGTTGTATGTGTGAGTTTGGCGACATTGGTTCCGCTATTGAATCTGTCCTATCACACTTCTAATAGTTTTTTTCTGTTCTGTGGTTCATACGATCCTGACCTTATAAGAGATTACCATATAATAAACAATATAAATAAACTTACCAAATAAACACCTAAACTACACAGAATATAAGAAGATTACTACTAAGTTATTAACTATACAAATTTTCAAACCAATCTAATTATTTTACACGTTTAAATTAATTTTAAAATTTTCAAAAGAAAAAAAACACCCGCTCAAACCGAAGTTTCCCGCGCTTTTTCATAATTAATTTTATTAGTAATAGTAGGTTTGCACCTGTATTGCCAAAGTAATTGTCTTTTTTTCCGACTACAGAGTTTGATACCACGTGATACCCATTTAGGCCTCTTTCTTACCGGTATTTTTAAAAGTCTAGAAGGGAAACATAAGTCATAAAACATTTTGAATTTTTCTATGAATAGATTATACGCTTCATTGGGGTTATCTGCGTAATAAACATCAGAAAATTATAGGTTTTCCCGAAATTTTACCATATTTTCTTCACTATAATCCCTTTGTATTACGCGCCAATATTTAACTAAAAGCTTATGTGGCACAGGACACTGTAGTAGCTGAGCAGTGTGATCAGACATTCCAAATTCTATCACTTCCGTCTTACAAGATTGCTTAAAATTATGCGCCTAGTTATCGATACATGTTCCTCTTCGCATTCTTGTAGTTTGTTTTTGTAGTGTCCATAGTTCATAAATTGGTAGTATAGTTTTAGTTTAGTCAAGCACTAGTGTGCAATGGGCACATCCCTAGGACGGGTGTGCCCCAGAGTCTCTCGAAATAAACATGGTGTCACGCAATGGTGTAGTTTCATTATATCGACTATCGACAGTCATCTTAAGAATCCTGGACCACCGTTTCCTGGCAGAACCGAAACATGATAGTTTGGCGACGAGATGGAGGAACAGAACAATATTACTCAGAGAATGGAGGTCAGTAACAAAATTTTCATCGGATCCTTGCCGGTGTTCGATAATGAAGCACAAAGTTTCGCTAGCTGGTTAGAGTTGTTTGAAGAATACTGTACGCTAAATAGCGTCCCACGAGAGGATGCCAGCAACGTCAGGAAGTCATTATTAACCGCTTGGTTCTTGAAGGAATGTTCTGCACCGTATAGGGGTGACATCTAAGTCCTGCACGTGTCGTCCTGTATAGGAAGGGGGAGGGTGGGACTAATTGGAATAGCTCTTCAGAACATTCACCATGGTAGAGACGGCCAAATAAGCCGAGTTCAAAGTCGATCGTAGAATTGGCAGCCATTTTGTCGGAAAAATATGATTCTCCAGGTCTAGAGTCGACAAATAGGTACTTATTTTATCGAAGAATGCAGTCAGGAACAGAAAGTGGTACGGAATACATCGCGGCCCTGCAGGAAATTGCAGCCAAATGCAACTTTGGTAGCCATGCGGAGCACGCATGCCGGGACCAACTCATTGTAGGAATCCGTCTCAAATCCGATCCCAGAGCTAACCTACGAAAAAGCGAAAACTACATTTTTACAAGAAGAGTCTGTTGTGTCACAAATGAAAAACATGTCGAGTACATCAAATGTCAACAAAGTCAGGAGTCGTCATGATAATCCAGGTCGTCGTTATCCAAATGGTCAGAGTCAAAGTCGTCTACCGAGTCAGAGTCTAAGTCGTCAAGGTGTACAGAGTCAGAGTCAAAATCGTAAAGGTCCACCGAGTCAGAGTCAGAGTCAAAATCGTCAAGCACCACAGAGTTGGAGTCATAATAGTCAAAACCGTCATTCGAGTCAACAAGGTAATAACACCAATCACTAGCCATGCTACCGATGTGGGAGGAACCACAATCCATCAATGTGTCCTGCTCGTTCGTGGAAATGCTATGTATGTCAGCGCTTTGGCCATACGTCAAGGATGTGCAGAAATCGCAATCAAGGTAACACAAACCAAGTCAGTGAAGTTGAGTCAGTCACAAGTCCTGTAAGTAATGGTGTAGATAATGTTGTTAATTTGTTAACAGATTCCTTTAACATAAATAGTTTAATGTCAAGTCAGTCAATGTGTAAACTTCAAAATTACAAACAAATATGTACGTGCACATCTTGTGATATTCCATGTGATCCTAACTGTGGATATTGTACAAACATAAAGTTAGTAAATATTAAGAGTGTCTCGTGTAAGCCACAGCTTATTAGAGTCAATGTCGAAGGATCATCATTAGAAATGGAAATTGACACTGGTGCGGCTATTTCTTTGATTCCTTATCAATGTTACTCTACTTTATTTAAAAGTCATACCTTAAAGCCATGTAATATAAAACTAAATACTGTGTCAGGTCCTCTGGAAGTAGCTGGTATAATTAATGTTAATGTGTCCTTTAGTAAGTCAGTGTCCCCCAAGTTGTTACCAATTGTTGTATCAGCAGATGAAAAGTCCTTTATGCCTTTGCTTGGGCGTGATTGGTTAGATATTTTAAACCCAGAGTGGAGAAATTATATTTTGTCAAGTAGTAGTAACAATAAAGGATATGTAAAGTCTATTCAGCCAGAAATGAAGTCAAATAGTGAGTCTAATGTTGTACAACAGTTCATGAAAACTTATCCTAATGTGTTCAGCAAAAATGTAGATTCACACATAATAGGTTTTGAAGCAAAATTAGTCTTAAAAGAAAATAGTACCCCAGTATTTTTAAAACCTTACCCATTACCATATAATATTGTCCAAGTAGTCAGTGATAATTTAGACAGGTTGGAAAGTGATGGAAAGATTTATAAAGTCAATTATTCAGAGTGGGCATCACCATTGGTACCTGTGAAAAAAGTCAATGGAGATTACAGAATTTGTGTTGATTTTAAACGTTCAGTGAATTGTAATATTAAAGTTGATTCTTACCCACTTCCTAAGCCGGAAGATGTGTTTGCTACATTGTCAGGTGGTCAAGTATTTGTTGTTTTGGATTTGTCAGATGCATATACTCAATTATTAGTAGATAAGAAGAGTCAAGAATTGTTAACAGTGAATACACACAAAGGGTTATATAGATACAAATGGTTAATTTATGGTATAGCATCAGCTCCGGCAATTTTTCAAAAAGTTATGGATCAGTTACTGTCTGATATATCTAATACTGTGTGTTATATTGATGATATTTTAATAAAAGGGAAGGATTATGCAGATTGTTATAATACAGTGGTCAAAGTTGTAGAAAAATTAAATCAACATAATGTCAGAATTAATCATGAAAAGTGTAAATGGTTTCCTAAGTCTGTGGAGTATTTAGGTCATATAATTTCAAAGGAAGGCAGAAAACCTAGTCCATCCTTAGTAGAAGCTATTGTCAATGCAAAGTGTCCACAAAATGTCAAAGAGTTAAGATCTTATTTAGGTATGTTAAATTTCTACCACAATTTCATAGGGAATTTAAGTACATTAGTTAAACCCTTGCGTCGTTTAACAGAAAGTAATGTTAAGTGGGAGTGGACAGCTGAATGTCAGTCTGCTTTCACCTTAAGTAAACAAAAGTTAATTAGTAGTGATATTTTAGTTCACTATAATCCGTCCTTACCCTTAGTAGTATATTCTGATGCAAGTCCAGTAGGTTTAGGTGCAGTGTTGTGTCATGTTATTAATGTTAATGGTTAATCTGTAGAAAAGCCAATAGCTTATGCATCATGTTCATTAACTAAAGTCCAGTGTAACTACTCTCAGTTGGATAGAGAAGCCTTAGGTGTTGTGTATGCAGTCACTAAATTTCACAAATATTTATGGGGTCGTCGTTTCACCCTTATTACAGATAATGCTCCAATTAAATATATCTTGCACCCTGGTAAAGGAATTCCAACATTAGCAGCTCAACGCTTGCAACATTGGGCATTAATACTTGAGAGTTATGATTATAACTTAGAACATAGAAAAAGTCAGTTTTTACAGCCAGCAGATGCCTTGTCTAGACTGCCAATTAATAAAATTGTGTTAGATGTCAATAGTAATGCATTTTCAAATGACTTACCTATCAATATCTTTGATAATGCAAAACAAACCTTGGAAGATCCGGTATTAATTAAAGTTGTCAAGTTCACTAAAGAAGGATGGCCTCATCATTGTAATGATCCTGCAATTAGTCCTTATTTCAGGATAAGAAACTTTATTTCAATTAATGAAGATTGTCTAATGTTTGGTTCAAGACTAATTGTACCACAAAAATGTCAACAACATGTATTGAATCTTTTACATCAAAGTCATCCAGGTATTGTTCGTTCTAAAATGTTAGCTAGATCATTGTTCTGGTGGCCATCAATGTCTGTAGACATAGAAACAAAATGTCAGTCTTGTGAACCTTATTCTGTTGTTAATTTTAAGCCTAATAATGAAAAATTGTCATGGCCTAGAACATCTATGCCATTTGAAAGAGTCCATATTGATTTCTTTGAGTTTAAGAAACAACATTTTTTAATATATTGTGATAGTTATTCTAAATGGTTAGATATTAAACACATGTCAAAGTCTTGTAATGCAGAGAGTGTGATTGAAGAGTTGTGTGGAATATTTTCATATGTTGGATTACCAATTGAAATGGTGTCAGATAATGGTCCACCATTTGATTCATATGCTTTTATTAATTTTTGTACTAAGTTTAATATTAAAGTCACAAAAAGTCCTCCTTACCATCCTGAAAGCAATGGTTTTGCTGAAAGAAATGTTCAAATAGCTAAGAGAGCATTAAGTAAACTTATTTTAGATCAAAATGATTCTGAATCCTTAAGTCTTAAGATTAATAAATTTCTTTTAAATTATAGAAACACTCAGACTACAACTACAGAAAAGAGTCCTAATTCATTGTTATTTTTATATCAGCAAAGAACCTTATTGTCAATGTTAAATCCTAAATTTAATCCCAAGTCAGTTAAGAGATATCCTAGTTCTTATGTATTTAGTGAGAATGATAATGTTTTAATTCGCATAGGGAGGAATGGTGTTATTAATAAGGGTATAGTTGTAAAATGTCTTAGTCCAGTTATGTTTCTTGTATCTGTAGATGGTGTGGTTAAGAAAGTCCATCTAAACCAAATGTCTCATGCACCCCTACCTTCCAGTACTCCAGTTTCTACTCCTTTAATGCCAAGGTCAGTATATCCTGGTCCTGTAGTAATTCCTCAACATAGTTTTAGTCAGTCCATTCCAATGCCTCCTAGTCTAGTCCGATCAAATCCCTTACGTCCTAGTCCTACCCAGTCCAGTCCACCACGTCCCAATCCAGGCCAGCCCAGTCCGGTTCAATCTAACCCAGTAGTGTCAGCTCCTCAACCCCGGAGATCTAACAGAATCATTCGCCCACCAACTAAACTAAATCTGTGAGGGAGGATGTAGTGTCCATAGTTCATAAATTGGTAGTATAGTTTTAGTTTAGTCAAGCACTAGTGTGCAATGGGCACATCCCTAGGACGGGTGTGCCCCAGAGTCTCTCGAAATAAACATGGTGTCACGCAATGGTGTAGTTTCATTATATCGACAGTCATCTTAAGAATCCTGGACCACCGTTTCCTGGCAGAACCGAAACATAATAGTTTTATAGCTAAAGATAAGCCAAAGCTTTCCAAAAGACTTCTCAATTCCAGTACATCACGATTGTTTTTCAAGTTGCATACATTTCCACACCACCTGTGAGGTAGTGTACTCGGCGCGATTTTTTTAACGTGGTATCCCCGGTAGGCCTATTCCACGAACCTTTATGACGTTATTTTCAGGAACAATAATTATTTAATAGTATGAAGATTATTGATATGGGTTACTGAGCTTAACTGTCGTTCTAACTTTTTTTTATTACTTTAATCTGACTCATACTCTTCATATTCAACTTCAACAATCATGTTTTCTTCAATTTCTTCTTGTTCTTCTTCTTCTCCTTCCTGTTGATGAACGCTTAGAAATTGTTCAAATGAAGATGAATCAGTTGTCTCTTCATCAAAATCACATGAATCTTCCTGTCTTGTATTTAATTGAACATTTGAGCAAGAGACACCTTGGCAATTGGTACACGCTGGAGAACACTGCAACCCTACTTTTTTACAGCCACATTTGGCACTACAACCTTTCTTGCAATTGCAAAAAATAGTGTTATGAAGTTTTTCTGGAGCAGGGGGCAGTAAAGTTCGAATCGGTTCCAAAGTATTATTTTCAATTTCCAACCTCAGTCTTCAGGGTTCAGTTCATTGCCTTGCCATGTCTGAACTTGATAGTATACTCGAAACAAATGTTGACTAGCAGATGCCGATGTTGGAGGAAGACAAGATAGCTGTACTTGCTTTTTGTTTCGTGTATTTTTTACAAATGTTAAATATCTGTACGTATCTATGTAATCAATTTATCATCAAATTATTTATATTTATTATCAAATTACGTTAAAGGTTTCTTCTCGATCCCACACAAAGTGATGTAGTAGATATCCTCCATCAGTAACGTAAGCAGCGTTTGCGCAAAAGTATTTACAGAAATTAATTCTTCACCTCAAATACTAATTACTAACGGAATTTGGTTTCTTCTTGCGGTTTATGGAGCTCCAAAAAAAACTTCTTAACACTATTTTTTGCAATTGCAAGAAAGGTTGTAGTGCCAAATGTGGCTGTAAAAAGTAGGGTTGCAGTGTTCTCCAGCGTGTACCAATTGCCAAGGTGTCTCTTGCTCAAATGTTCAATTAAATACAAGAGAGGAAGATTCATGTGATTTTGATGAAGAGCCAACTGATTCATCTTCATTTGAACAATTTCTAAGCGTTCATCAACAGGAAGGAGAAGAAGAAGAACAAGAAGAAATTGAAGAAAACATGATTGTTGAAGTTGAATATGAAAAGTATGAGTCAGATTAAAGTAATAAAAAAAAGTTAGAACGACAGTTAAACTCAGTAACCCATATCAATAATCTTCATACTATTAAATAATTATTGTTCCTGAAAATGACGTCGAAAGGTTCGTGGAATAGGCCTACCGGGGATACCACGTTAAAAAAAACGCGCCGAGTACACTACCTCACAGGTGGTGTGGAAATGTGTGCATATTGTGTAGAACGTGATTCTTACAAGCGCAATATCTGGGAAATAGTGGGTCTTAGAGAAAAAATCATAGGGACCATTTTTATAGAGAATTTTAAGATCTACAACTTTGCTCTGAGGTACATTTTCGATAAAACTTACCGTTTTCGAGATAAATCCAAAAAACCTAAAATTTTGACCTTGGGCCCCGAATAAGTCCCTAAGCTCACATGGGACTGATGGGGACTTTTGACACTTTATTCCTTGTGGTAAACCTAAGGTCTCTACGAAGATTTGGCTCTGTCGGAATTTTCTTTATTTGATCACTATTTTTATGTCTAAAATGACCGGACTAATAGTTCCTGGAATATGGTAATAGGCTCACCCTCTATTTATTGCAATGATCAATGAAATGTAGGTGTTAATTTACCTGCCCCTAACCCTCCAGGGATACAAGCAAGATTATGTATGTACTAGCTGTTGCCCGCGGCTCCGCCCGCGTGGGTGTCGGTTTTCCCTTAGTGTTGATCCGATGCTATTGAGCTTTAAATTCGCCTCTCTACTCAACTTTGTCCCCGACTATATATGTACCCACCTCTATTCTCGACTTTCTACTCGCCTCTATATTCGACTCTCTACTCGACTTTCTACTCGCCTCTATACTTGAATTTATACTCGACTCTCTACTGACTTCTCTGTTCCCCTCTCTACTAGACTTTGTACTCTTCTCTATACTCGCCTTTCCATTGGCCTCTCTACTTGCCCATCCATTCGATTCTCTTTTCGCCTCTCTACTTGACTCTCCCCACTCGCCTATCTACTCGCACCTCTACTCAACTCTCTATTCGATCTCTACTCGCCACTACATTCATCTTTCCACTCGCCTCCCTATTCGCCTCTCTACTCAACCCTTTACTGCATTCTATTTGATTCTATACTCGCCTCTCCACTGGCTCTCTAGTCGCATATCTACTCGCTTCTGTAGTCGACTCTACTCGACTTTCGATCTTTACACGCCTAACCACTCGTCCCTATAACAATCTCTACTCGCCTCTCCACTCGCTTCTATATTTGGTTCGCTACTCGACTATGTCCGTTCCGAAGTTCTAATTCACCTTTGTACCAAATTTCATGAGGACATCTTAAACGAAATTCTTACTTTTTTTTTATATAAGACACGTCAATTTGACTTTACCTCGCCTGATGGTAAGCTGAAGGCAAAGTCTCAGGAAAGAGGGCCACCATTATATACACGTGCCATGTTAACAATGGTGAAACTCAGCTTGACGGCCTCATCAGATGCTTTTTCACGCCCCGCTTAAATGACCCGGGACTGTAGGAAGAGGGAAACACGTGAGCAGGCAAGGAATTCCAGGTCTTAATGGTGCGACAAAGGAAAGAGTCACTGAACCGCTTGGTTCTTGAAGGAATTGTTTTCTATTTTAGTTCTATTTTGTTCTATTTATGCCATTCACCCTTTTTGTGCCATTGAAAAATTAGAAACTTTAATCCCATAGCCCTATTCCCCTTCTTCTATCCCTTTTTTCGCGATAAGGAGTAGCCTATGTCCATTTCCAAGCTCTAACCCATCTCTATACCAATTTCATCAAGATATCGTCAAAATTGTCAAACTTACATACCCTAGCCTTATTCCCCTTCAACTCCCTTTTTAGCAATAAAAGGTAGCCTATATCTATTTTCGAGCTCTAATCCACCTCTGTACCAAATTTCACCAGGATATCGCACCCTTAGAAATGTAGTGACTTAATGCAAAAAACCAAATTTTCGGTAAATGCCGAAAAAAGATTCTTAGGTCTGTACATTATGTAGAAAATATAAAATTATCGGCTATTTTTAAGAAATATGCGTATTTTAATAGTTTTATATTAAACTTCAATTATTTACTCAGACAATACTTAAATATAAAAGAATGAATAATGTAAACTTGTATGAAAAAAATAATTATTAAATTATGGTGAGTATTTAGGTCTTTGTATGACTGAACTTATGCTTTTTTTAAAAGACCGTTTAGTTTTTAGGTCTGTATTTTTCTAAGATTTGTTTAAAAATTGTATTCTAATCCCAAAAACGACTGTCTAATAATGAAATTAATAGAATTTAATACAACATAAAAGAAAACTCTAATTAAATGTGAAAAATGTTTATTAGAAAATTAAATATGCGAAGTATGTAACTTAAAACTTAAATCAACGTTAAACGTTTTATCAAATCACAAAGTGGTACCTACTTCTAAATTAACAGTAAGTTCACATTATGTAAGCATTTTAATTTAAAAAGCTCTTCAGTCTTTAAACATTTTTGGTATCTATTATAAAATAAAGTAAGAAGGAACCTATACGATGTATACTGATTTGTACTAATAATCATCACTTTTAGTAAAATAAAGTATGAACATAAAATTAACCATTTAACAAAAGGTAACATTTCCTAATAACTAATCATGTACTATCAAGGAACTTGTAGGTTAATAAAATATGAAAAGATATAAAATAAAAAATTTAAGAAAGAATAATATTTCTTAAAACTCTTATAGTATAGTGTTATAATAATGTAAATAATAATTAGGAATTAAGTTTTTGTTAATGAGATCACGTAAGTCTTTTTTCTTATGTTCGCTTAACTCTAGTTTTTGTGTAAATAATTTAGTTATAGCTACTTCAGCAGGGTCAATCATTTTCTTACGTTTATTTCTCATATTCACCTTTTGGTACTCACTTTGTTGATATGAAGTTTTAAAATAGAAGAAAAATGGCTCGCTCTTACGAAAATTCAGTATTTTGATGTCATTGAAACATATTGTATTCTTGTCTTCGTCTTCGTTAAAGTTGTAGCCCCACTTTTCTTGTAGATCCTTAATATCAATAAAGAAATCATATGTTAATTCCTTAACATTAAATGGCTTCCCATTTTTTTTTGCGCTTTTTATCAAAGTCACATATTGCTGTGGTGTATATATTGGTCCCGCCTTTTTATTTCTCTTAATTTCTTTTTCTATTAAGCTGTGCACATTGTCCCCTTCATTTTGGGTATGCCCCTTGATTAAAAACTTATGTGTAATGCTTTCTATATTGTCAAAAAGTGTTACAGCATACGAATAAAGCGATACAATAAATTTATTCTTGTTTTGGCCACAACAGTTGTCGGAGTAGAATGTTATATGGAGTTTTTCTTTATTACCTGCATTTTTTTCATTTAAACTTTGTAAGTACTCAAAAATACATGATCCAATTTCATTTGCTCCTCTGTGTCCTTGCGTTTCATCCCAAAAATAACTGTACACATTGCTATAGGCCCCTATTTCATCGCTTTCGTTTCTTTTACGTTTTTTATTTTCTTCAGTTTTTTTCATCATTTCGACCATAGTGAAATTCAGGCAGTTTAGTTTAGATTTGTAAAAAAACGATGATGTTTCTCCCGTGGGACACTGCATAACGGCTTGTAAATCATAAACTGCGCAAATGTTACTATCATTGATATTGTTTCGATCTTTGCGTTTTTCTTCGCGACACAAATCTTTTTCTTCAATGTGTTGTTCATATTTATCTTTAATTTCTAGTTTGCGGTCAGGCATCGCAAGTTCATAATCTAGGCACAAGTCACATCGATCCTTCTTTGGTTGAAAAAAACTTTAAACTGCTTAGTAAAAACGTCATAGTACACCCAATACTGACATGTAGATTTTGTTTTTTCTTCTTGACTCTTATTAAAATCTTTCCAGATGTCCATAATCGTCTTTTCTCCACTAATGTATTCTCTCGAAGTATTTGCTCTCAAGTAATGAGATTCTATTTTTGGTATAGAGTTTATGTGTGTTTTAATATCCTCAATAAGTACTGGATCTATAGGCTTCCTTGACACTTGCTTGCCTCTCATATCGGTGTTTAAAAACCCATGCTCGTCAGACTTTTTCTTAACAGTTCTGATTTGACGATCGCATATTCCTAACGTATTAATAAAAAAAGTTTTGCAGACACGAACCTTATCATTGTTTAAAGTGAAGTAAAAGGCATTATTTGGCAACCTAGGTTTAGCAGCATTACTATATTTGTATATTATATTTATATATTTATATTTCATTTTTAGTGGTCATAGATACATACGCCTTTCCTGTATTTCTTAAGGCTTTAGCAATATTTTGCTTCCAGTTCGTTGGGTTTCGAATTCGTTTCCGAGTTAATTTTTTCGAAGTATTATCAGTAGCATTTGGAGAAGATGAAGAACTGCTGCTGGATCTTGATAAATGAATACCTCTTCTAGATTCAGGTCTCCCGATAGTGAAAGTTGGATCTGAGTCACTTATATCTATCGTCACTTTCGTCCGTATGAATTGGCGATTGATAGTATTTTTTTTTATTTTGGGTGATAATTCGACCTCTACTCTCAGTTCTACTACTGCTACCAGAAGAAGATGACGATGAAGATCTACTTGAAGAAGAAGTAGTGTTAGAGAACGTGCGACGTGATATTATTTTAGATTGTGGGTATTCGGCATCGAGAGGTTCTAAAATTATGGAAACTTCCTCGACTTTCGTTATAATGTGTTCCTGTAATAATAAGTAAATTGTATTTATATAGAAGATGAGATAAAAATATATTAATCATTATTTATCATTTAAAAAAAAAATTAAAAACCCACTTTGTCAGTAGCCGTGGACAGCAGGTTATGATCAATGTATGGAATTGATCGATCTGGAGAGTTTTCAATTATGGAAGGACTATTAGTTAACGAGTCACTGCCTCTTGTTTCGTTTTCCTGGAAGTAATTTTTATTTTTCAGATGATATAAATTTTTCATTGCAGTTTTTCATTACATATTTAATCAATTAATCAATTAAGTACATAGTATATTATAATACCTTCATTATATTATTTTTGGTAGACAGTCCATCGAAACATTCCTCACTTAGAGAGTTACTAAAGAGCTCAGAATTTTCTTTATCAGAGTCAGTCTGAAATATAATATTACATTGTTAGATATCCGCCAATAATTAGGTATCTACAATAAATCACGGATATAACGATTGCGGAGCGACATTAGTATGGCAGAGTATGCACCCTGAGTAATAATAAAAGTAAATAATAAAAGTAAAAACTCACCGTAAGAACGCAGTTATTATGAATATTTGGTGATGTTTCCATCCTATTATCATTAGTTTCCATCTATACAGGAACAAAAATTTCATTTTTTAAACCATTTTGAATATCAAAGAGTAATATTAATAATAATTATTGTAAATGTGAATATACCTACCTGTTTATTATTGCGAAAATTTACTTTTTCTATTATATAATCTATTCTTCTCTTCATCTTATCTTATAAACGTTTATAAAGTGCGTATACAAACTGAAATATAAAAATAATAAATCGTTAAAATAGACACCGTTACAGCGAAAAAATATTTTTTACAATAATAGATAGACTCGTGGCTCAATAATACCATCTAAATATTTGAACATTTTATTATAAGAAAGGTGTAAAAATCAAAGAGTCCTGCAATATACAAATATTTTCATAATTTTATAGACCAAAAGTAGATAACGTCTTTGAATTGTATCTATTATTCATTCAAGGATGGACTTAAACCTCAATAGGTCAGCGCTTATGTTTCGATTTTAGCTAATAAATGGACATAATTCAAAAGAAGCCTTTATTTTATTAAAACAAAACATTTTACATACCTCAATATTTGGTAATATAACACCCTAATCCAGTTTAGGTCTCCACTAATACAAACACGTAGCGACTTGTACTTCCAACGTTCGGCGCGTCACTGATTGTGTCACTAACCAACCGAGCGCAGCGCGGGCAACGGTAGGTGCAAAAGAGACCGAAATATTCGTTTATCCTTTTTCTACTCGCAAATAGGTCTCTCTTTTAATATGGGTCGATGCAAATGTTTAATTTAGGTTGTTTAATGAATAGTACTCAAAAATGAGAAATTTTGTATTAGGTCACTCCATTTCTAAGAGTGCGATATCTTCAAAAATGACAAACTTTCATACTAACTATATAGTCCTTATTCCCCCCCCCCCCCTTTACCACATTATTCGCGATAAAAGGTAGCATATGTCCGTTACCACGCTCTAATTAATCCCTGTACCAAATTTCATCAGGATATCTTCAAAACTGTCAAACTTTCATCCCTTATTACAAAAGCCCCCCCCCCCCCCTATGCCTCCATTTTCGCGTCAATAGATAGCCTATGTTCGTTCCTAAGCTTCAATCCATCTCCGTACCAAATATTATATCATCAGGATGTCCTCATAACTGGCAAACTTTCATCCCCTATAACCCCCCCCCCCCCCCTTTAACATCGTCTTTCGCGACAAAAGGTAGCCTATGTTCGTTCCCAAGCTTTAATCTATATCTGTACCAAATTTCATCAGGATATCTTCAAAAAAGTCAAACTTTCATCCCATAGCCATATTTCCCCCCTCCTTATACCCCTTTTTGCGATAAAAGGTAGCCTATGTCCGTTCTCAAGCTCTAAACTATCTCTGTACCAATTTTCATCAGGAAATCTTCAAAAATAACAAACTTTCATCCCAAAGCCCTGGTCGCCCCCCTTCTACCCCTCTTTTCGCGATAAAAGGTAGCCTATGGCCGTTCCCAAGCTCTGAACTATCTCTGTACTAAATTTCATCAGGAAATCTTCAAACATGACAAACTTTCATCCCAAGGCCCTAGTCCCCCCCTTTTTGCGATAAAAGGTAGTCTATGTCCGTTCCCAAGCTCTAAACTTTCTCTGTACCAAATTTCATCAGGAAATCTTCTAAAACGCCAAACATTTATCCCATGGCCCTGATCCCCCCCCCCCCTTTTCGCGATAAAAGGTAGCCTATATCCGTTTCCAGTCTCTAAACTATCTCTGTACCAAATTTCATCAGGAAATCTTCAAAAATGACAAACTTTCATCCCAAGGCCCTAGTCCCCCCCCTTCTACCCCCCTTTTCACGACAACAGGTAGCCTATATCCGTTTCCAGGCTCTAAACTCTCTCTGTACCAAATTTCATCAGGAAATCTTCAAAAATGACAAACTTTCATCCCAAGGCCCTAGTCCCCCCGCCCCTTCTACACCCCTTTCCGCGATAAAAGGTAGCCTATGTCCGTTCCCAAGCTCTAATGTACCTCTGTACCAAATTTCATTAAGATATCTTCAGAAATGACAATCTTTCATAAAAACTTTCATCCCCTATTTCCCCCCCTTAACCCTCCTTTCTCGTGATAAAAGGTAGCCTATGTCCGTTCTCAAGCTCTAATATACCTCTGTACCAAATTTCATCAAGATCGGTTCAGTGGTTCAGACGTGAAAGCGTAACATACAGACAGACAGACAGAGTTACTTTCGCGTTTATAATATTAGTATGGAAGTATGGATATATTATATGAGAAAGTTTGTGAAGATTTTTATTATTCAATAACATTCTAATAGCAGAACAAATCTAGCTATTTAGTCAATTAGGTAATCTGTGGTTTGGTACAGGAATAGCTTATAGTCTGGAATAACACATTATGGTACTTTCTACCTTGGGAATATGTTTCTATGGGTAGCGGGAACAGCAGTGCAATTCTCTAACTTCAACATCGACGCCACATCGATGCGGCAACGTTGTCTCGGCGATTTGCTTGAATTTGGTATTCTCTAACTGTACACTAGCGCCATAGGCTCTAAGATGTGCCGTACGATGTAGGAACTACTCGACAACGACATCCTACTGTGATTGGTGTCAACCTAAGCTCAACCTTGAAAATGATTGTGATTGGTTGATTTTCATAGTTGCAGTCGACGATGTTTCGTCGTTGTAAGCAAATTGAAACAAAGCATGTCAAACACGTTTAACCTCTTATCTTCATCCTCAATTTATATAAAATAAATAAAAAGCTTTCAACATTTACGCAGACAAAGGGTAAAAGTTAAGTATGTAGTTAAAGTTGCATTTGTATAAGTGATTATTGGGAGAAATCTCAAGAAGCGAGGAAAAATGAATACTAATCTAATACAAATTTACATATAGTTACGAAAATAAAGTTTAAAATAATGATTATACAGGACAAAAGGCACATTTTAGTGCATGTGAAAGTGATGCAGATTGGCATTATGAACAAGAACGGTAGGTACCTACTATACATGGTAGTTTTGTATTTTATAATCCAACACAACCTATGTCACGGGTCATGTTGTTAACTTTAACCTAAAGTGATTAAAAAAAAAAAACAAGGATCCGTGCAAAAATTGTGTAATAAAATTGTATAGAAATTGTACTAATATGTCAGTCTAAAATTAAAATTTAATTATATATTAAAATGTCGGGTCGTAGGTCAAAATATAAGGGTAATCACACAGTCCCGACAATAGTGCTTATCGGTTGGGTACGCTCGCCTGGGTATAGTTCCGGTTGTGGCGCGAGCGGGCGCTCCGTTATGCGGCCGACTATACTTCAGCGGCGGCCCGGAGTTGATGGGGTCGTCGTTTCTACCCAGCGGTGGCGAAGTGTAGCGTAGGGTAGCAACGTGGCAGGGGAGGATCCAGCACCCAATTGCAATAACCCGAGCCTTGGTTGTGAAATAAGATCATTTAGATACTCTTATCCGTAATGGTGAATAAATATACTTAATTTTACGATAGTATTGGTTTAAAGAGATAAATTATATTTCAAACATACATAGTATTCACCCAAATTTCACTATGATTGTTGGTCTCTTAAAATAAGATGCAAGCCTATAGCCATCAAGCAGACACTCTGTCGTGGGCCCTATGATTACTGTTGAATGGAGAACAGCCTTCTCCCTTAGTCGCCTTCTACAGTTTCTGGGAAAAAATAGAGGCCCTATTCTTCTTCACCGGGACCAACATATTTTTTACATTCTGTTCCCACTACCCATAGGAACATATTCCCAAGATAGAAAGTACCATAATGTGTTATTCCAGTAAGCTATTCCTGTACCAAACCACAGATTACCTAATTGATCAAATAGCTAGATTCTTTCTGCCATTAGAATGTTATTGAATGATAAACATCTTCACAAACTTTCACACTAATATATACATACATAATCTTGCCTGTATCCCCGGAGGATTAAGGACAGGTGAATTATCACCTACATTTCACATATCATTGTAATTAATAGGGGGTGAGCCTATTACCATATTCCTGGTACTATCACCGACTCGAGTCATGCATCTGAGGCTGGGTCAGAGCTGTATATATCTATCTCATTTTAATTAGCCCTATCCCTTAGTTGCCTTGTATGTATATAATATTAGTAGGAAATAAGTAGAATAGGATTTAAGAAAACAACACAAAACAAACAATAGTATGCACAATATACTGATTTATTACAATAAACATTAATATAAATAAATTATTGATTACATTGTAATTCTCAAAGCACCTACCGACATTGTTCACTTACTGAGGAATCTAATTGTGTGCAAATTAAATATAATAAAAAGAATACCTTATATGTATTTAAAGGACAATACAGTACTAATTATTATATCAACATATTATGATTAGAAGATAATTTTGTGTTCACTTTTCAGGAAATGCGAAGCATACCTAAGAGATTTTGAATCAACCTGGTTGCTGGAACTCCTTTGTTATATATAAGGAATGCCAGTATCATACTTGGTACAGTGTGCAGAGTGGTTTAGATGCCTATAAGGATTCGTTTTTTGATGTTGACAATAAAAGATTTTTGCACATTTTAATTTTTATTTAATCCCCTATAAGCTAACACCTGATTGATAGTCACAGAACTGTCTGTTATGCTTCCACACCACAACTATTGAGCAGATTTTGATGATATTTAGTACAAAGTAGAGTAAATTTATTTATTTATTGCAAAACCTCCCATGTAACTGTTTTGCCAGTCAAGAGAAGGTTGGGTAAGAATATACTATACTGACTAAAAACAATCTGAATGATAGACACTGAACTTCAAAAGCACAAGCAACAAGCCATGGCATACTGAATGAACCAATCGCTCTAACCAAATACGCTGCTGAATATGGACTCATAGAGCCAAGTGGTATTTTTATAAATTTAGAAAAACCATATCTTGCTGCTTCTCCTGATGGGATACTGGGACAAGAGATCATAATAGAAATAAAGTGTCCCTTTGCAAGCCAATACCAGGAAATTAATACTTCTACTGTTCCCTATTTAGAAAACAATAATGGTACTCTCTTACTAAAAAAAACTAGCCCGTATTACTTTCAAATAACATACTGAACATACTGTAACCTAATTATATATATATATACATACAGCGATTTTAAAGTAATTTATATTGTAAAAGAAAATTTAGATACAAAAATTAGATTCATTTTTTCTATCTTTAAAGAAGCTTTCTTTGAAAAATGTGAGCAATTAGAAATCAAATGAAACAGGCATAGGTATTCATGTTAGTTTTATTTACAATATCCCTAACAGTACAGAAATGATAATGCATACATAGGTATATAAATGAAGATACATGCATATACGATTAATAGTTAGTTATTCAAGTATTAATCATTTATCATCATTTAACCACTGGGTGAGGCACATACTACAAATTTTAAGGTATTCTTATGCTTATAACTACTAAAAGTGGCTCTTTGGTCATTGGGCTAGCTAAGCTTTTGAATTTCTATTTCAATTCCATCTAGTATTAGCCTTGTTGAGGGATAATATTTTTTTTAAACTATCAGGCATTTAAAAATTCACTAAACTGCGGCTAGGCCAAATGTTTATTAAGCTCCAGATATTGTCAATAAAATTTATCCACATCACTATAATATTTGACACTTCAGCTTCACTTTACACCAAACATTTTACCTAATTCATAATCAGTTGTATCTCTTCTAAGCTTAATAGCTTAAGATACTGATCCTGTACGGTCAAGGAAATGACTCTACTCCAAGGGTAGAACACTGTAACAGTACTGAAAATTAGATGAAATTTACCCTGTCTCTAATCCAGTATAAAAATGCACTGTCTCATCATCTGCAAGTAATAGCTCTGTACAGAACAATCTTAATATATAAGATGTTTGTGTCCCACAAGTGCTGTGGTTTGGCCGAATAGATTCAAGAACTACATTCTATCACTAGGTCTTGAGACACACCATTATCTCCTTCTAATGGCAATATATCCTCACTACATTGTGTAGTTGATGGCACCTCAAAACACTGTCTTTTCTTCAGGTTGCAGTATGTCAATCTTTCTTCTCTAGCCTTTGCATTCCCGGAAATTGCTTGTGTATTCCAAGGAAAAACAGACGGTATAGCACCTACGGTATAGCACCTTTCTTGAAGAACTTATGTTGATGTTGAACTCCTAGAACAAGTGATTTTTAACATTTTAAATAGGCAAGTACGAAATGTCGTCCCCTATTACATGGGACAATACACCTCTGCCACCCTTTTGTGGAAAAGGAATTATTGTAAAGATTTATTCATAAGCAGCTTATCTGTGTATTTACTTATTATTTCATAATCACTTTCAAGAAAGTGTTTACCACATAACCTCGTACTTTTGTAATAATCAATTTTTCACGACGGATGGCTTTCAACCAAAGCTTTCGTATTTTTTTATCCTTTGATATTTGCTGCATTAGAGACAATACAGCGCGTCATTGTAACTGTTTAGAATTATTTTCTGAATTCAACCGTAGAAAAACGCAATGTTTTATAAATAGGAACAAACTATTATGATTAAACAAGCGTCACTTTGACAGTTGCCAACCCATTATTCAAACTACGTCATCCTTTATAGAGAATGTGATTGGTTAATCCTAGGCACAACCAAGGCACAACGATGAAAGAGTTTGTGATTCGTTACAACCTTGAGCTCGCCCTTAATATCAATTGTCATTGGTTGATCGGGCGTGGATGTAAGCATCGATGCGCGCAACGTTGCGAGAAAGTTAGAGAATTGCACTCCAGAATGTAAAAAATATGTTGGTCCCCGTGGAGAAGAATAGGGCCACTCCATTTCTTCCCAGGACCTGTAGAAGGCGACTTAGGGAGAAGGCTGTTCTCCATTCCACAGTAACCATAGGGCCCACGACAAAGTGTCTGCTTGAAGACTATAGGCTTGCACCTTATTTTATGGGACCAACAATCATAGCGAAATTTGAGTGAATACTATGCATGTATGTGTTATAACTTATCTCTTTAACCAATACTATCGTATAAATTAAGTATATTTATTCACCATTACGGATAAGAGTATCTAAATGATCTTTTATCACTGTGTTGGAATATAAAATGCAAAACTACGATGTATAGTAGGTACTTACCATTCTTGTTCATAATGCCAATCTGCATCACTATCAATGTACCTTTTGTCCTATATGTCCTTTTAAATTTTACTTTCGTCTCAGCATTTAACTCGATGTAAATTTATAGTAGATTAGTATTCATTTTTCCTCGCTTCTCGAGATTTCTGCCAATCATCAGCATCACTTATACAAATGCAACTTTAACTACATAACTTTTACTCTTTGTCTGCGTAAATGTTGAAAGCTTTTCATTTATTTTATTTATATTGTGGATGAAGATGAGGTTAAACGTGTTTGACATGACATGCCAAGATGTGCTCACATCGGCCAAACATCGGCGACTGCTACTACGAAAATCAACCAATCACAATCAGTTTTAAGGTTGAGCTGTAGGTTGAAACGAATCACAGTCGATTTTGAGGATGTCGTTGTCGTGTAGTTCCTACATCGTACGGCACATCTTAGAGCCTATGACGCTAGTGTACAGTTAGAGAATACCAAATTCAAGCACACCCGCGGGACATCGTTGTCGCATCAATGTGGCGTCGATGTTGAAGTTAGAGAATTGCCCTGCAGATCTAAATTTAACATTAGCCATCCAAAATGTTAACACTGGTTTAACACAGTTAAATAATTATTATCAGCAGACTAAATTTGAAAATAAATGCTACCAAAAGAAGTACCATGATATTTGGTAAGGATACGCCAACAATTGATGTAGTTTATAATGGTGATATTATTCAAAGAGCTACATCAAACAAACTCTTAGGTATTCTCATTGACCAGAAGTTATCTTTTGAAGAGCATATTAAAAATATATCTAGAAATGCATTAAAAGGTGTTAACATTTTAAGATGTCTAGCAGGTATTGCATGGGGTGCAGATCCCAAAATACTTTGTGTTATACAAATCAATAGTAAGAAGTCATTTTGATTACAGTTCTTTAGCTTATCTAAATAGCACTTGTGGTGGTTCAAGCCCAGTTATGTGATCGTCATAGCTTCGAGCTTAGTCACTTCATTACAGGATAACTTCAGTGCTTATGAGTTTAATGATGGTCTTTGTGGCAAATGTACTTAATTCAAACGCGTCTGCTTATGTGTGTGTGTAATGTAGTGATGGATATTCCCAAAATAACGAGTCATAATATTCACTTCGGCTTACTTTTAATGGACCTCTAATTATTTAAAGAAAGCGGTCGTTACGACCTCAGGGGTAGTTTGATTGTTCGAATTAGTATTAAGTAAAATTAGGTCGAGTAAGTGCTTCCGACGCGCGTGTATGACTGTTAATCGAGTTAATGGTAAGACCATCTTTGCTGCCCAAATCACTCTAGCATTTACGGGATTTTCCTACGGCCTGGCTCAAGGCTTCCACGCATGGAATTATGGGGCTCGAATTCAACTCCTTTTCATCGCTGAGAAGCGTTCAAATCAACACGTCCGAGGACATGCCGACAACCTTTGCACAGTTCAATTCTAGATCTAAGTCGATCTCAAGATCAAATATTGCGACGGATACACAATGAAGATCCTCTATAGTGTAGATGTCCATTGGGATCCGCACAAGGGAGTTTCACTCGGTCTGCACCTTTAGTGGAGTTAAGGTTCCACACTAATACAAAATTTGAATTATATAAAATGTGCCATCCTTTGACTATAAGCATTGAAATGACCACTGTCTTGTAAATTATTAACCAGACTAAATAAATTTAGTGTTCAGATTCTGCGGTAAGGTCAGGATCTCCAAATCTGTTATAAAGTTAATCAATACTTACTACACTTGATCCTCCATTATTCTCGTGCCTTGTATTCAATTTGAGGCCATAAATTCAAAGTTCAATTAGATATGTAATGTATGCTTGATATTAATTTTAAGACTCTGTGACTGTTAGAAGTTATATGTGTCTGAGTATAGCTTGAGCTATTACTTGAGTCTCTAGATAGAATTGGCTTCATTCAGTTAAGATCAAATAGAAGTTTGGCTTGTCAAACTTTAAAATTCAAGTATAGAACTCTTATACCCGTTTGCACTAAACTTAAGAGCATCTTAACCTGATGCCTAAAGTATATAAGACACTCTTAACAAGAAAATGCATTGCACCAACCCTAAGATGCTCCTAAACACGCTAATGCCCGTTTGCACTAAACTCAACTTAGGTTAATCCTTGTAAAGTGACTCCTAAGTCCAAGATAATCTTAACTTTATTTTCAATTGCACCAACATATTTACGAAAGGGCATTCCTAACTTAAGATAAGCCTAGTAAAGCGAATGAAGGTGTAAATGAACGAATGAATTAGCCAATTGTCTATAATAATTGAGCGATTGTCTATGATTTCTTAAACGATCTCGTCGGAGGTTTGGCGCGAACGCGGGAAAGTGCACATCGCAGTATTATTTTATTTTTCGAAATTGGTGTGAATTCGAGTTTTTATGTATAAAAATGGTGGATTTTTAGACACAACGTCTTGGACAATTCACACAAGTGTAGGAAAGTGGGATATTACAGTGAATTGTGACATTTCGTGTTCGTTCCAAATCTCCTGGAGGAGCTTTCAGTAAAGTCCCCACAACTTTACTGAAGCAGAAATCATCACTCATCGTCATCGTCATGGCAATCATCACTCATCGTCATCGTCATGACAAAATATTGTATTGAAGATATTTAAGGTTTAGGCTGATGGCTTTGTGCAAAGCCCCAATAAATAATAATAAAAAAAAACGATCTCGTCTCGTCAGTCAAGTCGCGTAAGTCACGTTGTATTTAAATTTAGATTATTTATTTATTTCGTTTAATGTCATGTGCCAAACAGTACATAGCGTAGCGTTATATTCTCTTTGCAGTACATAACAATACCGGACATTGATTGACAACTGTCAAAAAAATAGGGTTAGGAGATTCTTAAAATGTTATGACTTACTTATTCGGTGTCATAAGAATTAAGATTGACTTAGCGTGTTTAAAGTAGGGACAAGATAATAAGTCACTTTTGACAGATGTCAGTTTTATATTCAAAGTGAGGTGACCTGCTTAAAAACATCGATTAAATGAATGAATCGAATGAATCGATACAGACTTGAAACATATGTGAATTTTTAAAATGATTATGCGAATCCCTGTCCCATTATTATTTTTTCTTTCATAAATTAAAGGAGCAAAATAAGACAAGTACCTACGTAATTTAACAAAAAAATTGCTTTTATTCACTTGAACTATCGGAACTGCTATCTTCATCACTGCTGTCAGCACTCAGAGATATTATTAATTCATTTTCAATAATATTGTCTATTCTCACATCTCGTTCAAAATCTTGTAAAATTATTTTCTTTGTCTTCTCCACGACTTTTCGCCAGTCTTCTGTAGTGACTTCTGCACATGCAGTTTGTAGCAGAGTCATCATTTTAGCAGTACTGAAGGGTGGTTCAGTATTGTTCCGCGCTGCATGACCTTTTATTTGTGGCCAAATAAGCTCGATGGCGTTATACTGGCAATGGTAGGGAGGCAATCGAATAACTTCGTGTCCATGCTCTAGGGCTAGTTCATCGATTACATAGCGGAGCTTGGACGGCTTAGTTGCTTTTACCAGATTTAACAACTCAACTTTTAATAAAGTTGGACTTGCCTCCACACCATTTCTTACCAGCCACGAGACAATTTCTTGCTTTTTATTTGCTTGAGTTGGTGGTTTATCAACTTGTACAGAATGATACGGAGCATTGTCCATTATAATTTTCAATGGGTTTTCTAAGCTGGACTAGCAGCTTCTCAAACCACTTTTTAAAAACATCAAAGTTCATTTCCTCATGGTAATCTGTTGTAGTTTTAGAGGCGAATGCGAGGAGGCAGTCTGGAATAAAACCTTGAGAAGCTGATCCCGCGTGACATATAATAAGTCGGGCTCCTTTTCCCGATGGAACTTTTGAGGTGGAGGCCGCTGTATCATCGGTCCATGTCCGCGCAACCGTATGGTTCGCATTCAACCATGTTTCGTCAATAAACACGACATTGTCCCAATCCGTAATTTTATTTACCTGACGTAAGAATGTTATTCTCTTCAAAATAATATCGTAGCGTTCTAGCAGGATTTTCCGCTTGTCGGATTTTTTAAATCTAAAGCCAATCGATTTCAAAACCTTTGATAGAGACGATTTGCCTCCAAAAAATAAGCCTGCGCCTTTTAACGAACTCAATAGCTTTTCCCGTGTAGGGTATTGTTTTCTTGAGTAATATCCATAAATGTGGTTGCGAATTGCAGCAGCATCAAAATTATCAACGTCAACAATTTTCTTCTCCCTCTTTCGTTTTTTCGGTGTACGTAAAGTATTATCTTCTGAGCCTGATGGTCCGTATTTCTCTTTCAGAATTTGAGTTACTGTCTTCTTCCCTATTCCCAATGCTTCGGCAACGCGTTCTCTCGGTGGTTTCAATGGTAAAAGAGGCCCATCGTTAACTGATTCACGTCCAAAATAATTGTACAATTTCATCACTAGTTCGCGAGATTGACTGTTAAGAGTTTTCCCCCGTTTCGACATAGTAAGACTGTAATGTTTTTCTTGTTTAATAATCGTTAAGCAATCGGAGTCCAATTTATAGCCAGGTAAACGTAGTCAGTAAGATCAGTTCAATGAAAAAGCCGGATCAGAAGAAAATAACAGAGAGCACACCAAAAACGCACAGTCACTTCGCACAACAACAAAAGACTGCGTCATCATCATGTTATGGCGACATGACATGCGTCATCGACAGGCACTGGTGTTGCCAGCAACATCCACCTAAATTGCACCCAACATCAATGACCTTTCTATTTAGTTATTTTTTTGTATTTTTATAGTTAGTTAAAAGAATAATAAATATGTATAATTAGGTTTTATTATAATCACAACGTGGTTATAAATTTATCGTGATTTTTCTTCACAAGTAATCATTGCATTCGATTCAACTTACAATCCTATCAGCTTTCGATTTTTGGAGTAACATCCCTAGTGTTTAAAAAGAAAAAGGGTTGACTGACGCAACATTGTAACGACGTTCAGTTCTTTAGATCAGAAATTGTTTATTATGTTTAGAATGGTTTATTAGTGAAAGCAAATCGTAAAATTACTCATATCGGTCATTATTACAATAAATATGTAAACGTAATTGAAAAAAGTTAAGCAATTGTGCAGTTCTTATTTTATGCCCGCCGTTACAAGGTTACGTTGTTGAATTTTGATGAAATGTCAAAAGTGACCTATTATCTTGTCTCTACTTTAGGAGTATCTTAGGGTTGGTGCAATGCATTTTCTTGTTAAGAGTGTCTTATATACTTTAGGCATCAGGTTAAGATACTCTTAAGTTCAGTGCAAACGGGCATAAGTCAATCTTAATTCTTATGACACCGAATAAGTAAGTCGTAACGTTTTAAGAATCTCCTAACCCTATTTTTTTGACAGTTGTCAATCAATGTCAGGTATTGTTATGTACTGTTTGACACATGACATTAAACTAAATAAATAAATAATCTTAATTTAAATTAATTTAAATACAACGTGACTTACGCGACTGGACTGACGAGACGAGATCGTTTTTGTTTTTATTATTTATTAGGGCTTGGCACTAAGCCATCAGCCTAAACCTTAAATATCTTCAATACAATAGTTTTTCATGACGATGACGATGAGTGATGATTTCCGCTTCAGTAAAGTTGTGGGGACTTTACTGAAAGCTCCCCCAGGAGATTTGGAACGAACACGAAATGTCACAATTCACTGTAATATCCCACTTTCCTACACTTGTGCGAATTGTTCAAGACGTTCTGTCTAAAAATCCACCATTTTTACACATAAAAACTCGAATTCACACCAATTTCGAAAAATAAATTAATACCGCGATATGCACTTTCCCGCGCTCGCGCCAAAACTCAGACGAGATCGTTAAAAAATCATAGACAATCACTCAATTAGCATAGACAATTGGCTAATTCATTCGTTCATTTACACCTTCATTCGCTTTACTAGGCTTATCTTAAGTTATATGTTGGTGCAATTGAAAATAAAGATAAGATCATCTTAAGACTTAGGAGTCACTTTACAAGGATTAACCTAAGGAGAGTTTAGTGCAAACGGGCATTAGTTTCGTGTATAAATTCGTAAAATAGCCTGGGCGTGTACCATGGGGTTTTGTGGGTGAAACTTGTACTTATGTACTTCATTTATAGTGTTATTCGCGTTCTGCGTGACCTTAAGAACTGAATAATTAACATCCTATAAAACTCCATTTTACCTTTACCAAATGGGAAGGAACTTAATTCTAGACCATTGAAATTGCAGATATATAAAATTAAGAATTATTTATTTCATAACCAAATTGTATCATTATCAGTGGCGAATCTAAGTTGATTATTTAGATTACATGTGACCGATTGGTGTCACATCTAACCGGACCTTCAGTTCCTAGGCTCGTATATAAGGGAAAACGTAGGCCCAAATAAAAAACCCTTATATGCCGTATTACCTAATACTAGCACAATTATTTACAGGAGACTTAGATCTATTTATAATAAAAGAAACATACATAGTAAATTGCACGTTTCTTGTGTGTTTGGTGAGATGTTATTTATTTAATGATTGAACTCTAATCTAATCCAGGATAATCTACACTTTTATCATTATAGACATGATGTCTCCCCTTGTAATTATTCACAGTAGTATCTAATGTAACCTCTTTTGACTGTTGTCAGTGTTTGCAAAAGATCGGTTGATTTTATGCTGTTATAGATAACATCGGATTGTCTGTTATTCAATACAATTTATCGGTATTAGTTTATGTCTGGCTATTGGCTCAGTACATAGTGATATATACATGTGTATACAGGGTGTATTTTTGAAACGGGGCAGTAAGGGCAAGTACCTTAACCGTTGCAGTTACAGCAAAACGTTCTTAAAAGACCTTCCCTAACTTTTGGGACATTTTGAACTGCATTCACAGATTTTGTAAAAAAAACGTAGGCCCAAATAAAAAACCCTTATATGCCGTATTACCTAATACTAGCACAATTATTTACAGGAGACTTAGATCTATTTATAATAAAAGAAACATACATAGTAAATTGCACGTTTCTTGTGTGTTTGGTGAGATGTTATTTATTTAATGATTGAACTCTAATCTAATCCAGGATAATCTACACTTTTATCATTATAGACATGATGTCTCCCCTTGTAATTATTCACAGTAGTATCTAATGTAACCTCTTTTGACTGTTGTCAGTGTTTGCAAAAGATCGGTTGATTTTATGCTGTTATAGATAACATCGGATTGTCTGTTATTTAATACAATTTATCGGTATTAGTTTATGTCTGGCTATTGGCTCAGTACATAGTGATATATACATGTGTATACAGGGTGTATTTTTGAAACGGGGCAGTAAGGGCAAGTACCTTAACCGTTGCAGTTACAGCAAAACGTTCTTAAAAGACCTTCCCTAACTTTTTGGGACATTTTGAACTGCATTCACAGATTTTGTAAAAAACTTACAGTTAGCAAAAAAAATGCAAAAAGTTCAAAATCACGAACCTGATTATGACTTGCCGTAACTCTTAGTGGATTTTCTTTGGACCAATAGTGGTGATTTTTTCTGTTGTACATACTGTTATTGGAAAAATTCGTTTCGTCTGACCACAGTAGGGTAGACTGGGTACGGTTGAAACATTTTAGCGTTCATCGTCCATTGCATCGGAATTAGTTAAGCGAGCGAGGACGGAAATATATTAAATAAAAGACCATATATCTGTCTACTAATGGGCAATGTTATTTGAGATCACTGTATTGTATTTTACGTGTAAAATCAAATTTAAAAAGAAATATAATTTGTTTCAACCGTCCCAATGCCAGGGTCGGTTGAAACAGTGCTTGGGGTCAATTGAAACACATGCAAATAATACAAAATATAATAAATGAATTGGTTTTATTCATCGTCTATTAATTTTTTACGACTCATAATGGCACAGTTGAAAATCACAAATATTTTTTTATTAATATTCAAGTCTTTCACGATGCTTATAATCTAACATTATTTTTAATCAGCCTTTAAAAGTTTATATCAAGTACAACTTAAATTATATAATAATCAGATGTTGGTCATAATTTTTATTTGCAATGTTTGTGTACTACTTCCTATTATACTTCTCAAAATTCAACAGCATTAATTATATACTAGATTTTAGCACTCCAGCTAACAAAGCACTGAGTAAAACCATAACATTATTTCTATAAACATCTACATTTCGATGGATAACTAAACAAATGACAAAACAAAACTTTAGCTGTTCAGCTATAAAATAGGTTAACAAAAAATTAAAGACTTATTATTTCTATAAAAATCTAAATTTTAAACAAAAATAATTAAGTGGGTACGAGATCATTCGGAATCACAATTGTGGCAAACATAACTAAGACTACCTTCTGTGCACTCTTCATGCGCCCACATTTTACATTCTGTGCATTGTATCCATTTTTCCCTCGATCTGCTTTCTGAATATGCCGACATACAAACAAGGCAGTAGCACTCCTCTTCATCTGATGAAGATGGTTCATGTTGCGTGTTAGTTTTTTTCCTGTTTGTAGCATTTCTTTTAGTCTTTCCTACATCTAATCTTTTCTTAACTTGCTTAGCTTTGGTTCGTTTCAATCTGTTCTCATGTTCTCTTCTTATCTCTTCTTTTTCAGGTGTATCTGTGTAGATTGTAGATTTCCTGGTTTTTCGCCCTCTGTTTGTTAATTTCCTTGGAGGAGCTTTTGGTAGTGGTCGTACTGCTTCCGGTGAAAACATAAGTGGTGTACTCGAAGTAGAGGGTTTGGGTGAAATTTGCTGAATACTACCACTACTTTGATGTCCGGGTAGTGTAGTGAAAGGTTCTGGATCTGCAATGATGTTTTCTTGTTCTCTGTCTGGGACTTGTGAACATTGTGGCATGTTTACAGTCGGTTGATGTACAAAAAGAGCTGCATTAGAAAGCTGCTCCAATTCTTCTGGTGGTTCGAGAGTTAAAATAGAAGGTGATGGTGTTGGCGTTTTATCCTCAGGTGTACTAGTATTCTGAATAGGGCCCTCGGTTGCCTCGATTGTATTTACAGGATTTGGCCTATCCGTCACAAATGCAGGTGCAAAATCGAGTTCACTAAACAAATGCCGATTAAACGGAACAATCCCAGTTGTGCGAAAGCCAGCTTGTATGTTGGATTGTGTAAGAGCAAGCGGCATAGCAGTAGCCAAAATCCCTGGGATGTCATATATTGACATTGTCTTGCCGGGGTGGCTTCGCATCCATCCATCACAACTCGAATTTACAGCTTTTTTCAGCGGACCGAATACAGAACGATCAAGCGGTTGGAGTTTATGAGAGCAGTGGGGAGGGAAAGATAGCATCACAATACCATTCGCCTTGCAAAAGTCTAGTGCGTCAATGTGAATATGTGAAGAATGGTTATCAAGCACAAGTAAGATTTTATGTGAAGGAGAAGCATTTGTGTGTTTCTTGAAGTGTTCCAAGAAAGGAATAAATGTTTCATCCTGCATCCAGCCAGAAGGATTTGCGCTTCCAGCAGATCCTATTGGTCCATCCCTGATAAAGTGATCTTGGTATCGCACTCGCGGAAAGACGAAGAATGGAGGAATAGCATTTCCGATGGCATTGACCGCAAAAGCTACTGTGACTAAAGTACCTCTCTCGGCTGAAGTCACTGAGCCTACTTGACGAGCACCACGTCTAGCTATTATTCTGTCGGGTTTTTGCACAGTTGTTATGCCAGTCTCATCAGCATTATATATATTTTGTGATTCAAATTTATAACGGTCCATGACAGTAGCCAAATTGTCGTAGAAAGCATCTACGTTATTTCTATTAAAGCTAGTCGCCCTAGAAAGACTTGTAGCCTGTGCTGCACGTACTGACAGTTCAGGGTTTCGTCTCATAAACATGCGGAACCACTCTTCGCCAGCCATTTCGTGGTCATCCCAAGTCCGAGGTCGTGATAAGTCGTACTTGACGGTTAGTTCGAATGCCAATTTCATAACATCCTTTTTACTTAGGCCAAAATAAATATCTGCACATCTTATTAAATATTTAGTTAGCTCACGCTCTTGTTCCTGGTTAAACACCCGATTGTGAGCCTTATAGCCCATTTCTTGATTTTCATCCCCACCAGTCGCATCTCGTTTACGTACATACCTTAACAGGGAACAGTGGTTCAGTCCATTATTTTCTGCAGCTGTTCTTAATGACGATCCGGCTTTTACATCTTCATAGGCTTGTTTATACTTCGATAAGTCAGCCTGGCCTCTCATAGTCTTTCTTAGACGTACTCTTGGCATCTAAGAAACAAGAAAATTACATAAATAAACTGTTTCAACCGTACCCACAAAATATGTTTCAACTGTCCCCAACCCTCCTTCAAGGGATATAACAGTCACAGTAAGAATGATAATAAATTTGAATAAAAACTAATCATACAGACATAATCTACAAACTTCAATTAAAACGATATAAAACTCTCAATACTCTAACTTTAATAAAACCATAATAATTGCAAAAATGTACGACCGATAAATACTTACTTTTCTGTCAAAAAACACAATGGGGTCTCCTACACACAAGCACAGCGCGCGAACAGCAACGCAGCACTAAACTTCGTGTTCAGACTTGTCGCCCGCTTCGTTTTCCCCTTGTACCCCCTCACCTCTTCACGCACGATGTCGAGATATTCGCTTTGTTTCAACCGTCCACCGTTTCAACCGTACCCAGGCTACCCTATGTAATTTAAAAATTCATGATCTCTGCTTATTTTTCCTCTTAGCCATCTGCAAAAAGTAAGCCTTCGAACATCATCACCCGGATGTAACACTTGAACTATGCGCCCATATCGATAGCACTTGTAGCCGTATTTCTTCCATATCTTTATCACAGGGGAGTGGGATACACCTACTTCAAGGGCGACTTGCCTGGACGATACCTCTGGATATGCTTCGACATAAGTTAGAACCGCAATCTCCGTGTCCATGTCCACACGAGGCTGCCGCTTTCTTTTGAAAGAACCCTGCAATTCCAGGTTTTTCAAAAGATTTGTAATAACCTTTCTTGTTGGCACATGCCGCAACAGATACTTATTGCGGTACCACACTAATGCAGCTCCCGCATTTCGATTATTGACAAAATACGCTTATAATAAGTCAATTTTTTCACGATTAGAAGACATTTTAGCGAAAATCCTTAATTAATAACTCATACGAAGTTTCTCAGCTGAAACTAAGAATAACACACAGATTTTCAAATCAAATTCGAAATTTGAGGGTAAAAATTCTTTTTATTTACTTTACAGTCAATTCTACCCACTTCCTGGCCATAACAAAAAGTTAGACCATCGTAGAAATTTGTTTCTGTTGCCGAAATGTATGGGAAACGTTTTTGGCGATTTCTGTCTTTCCTAGTACTGAAAGCTAAAATGGTCTCATAAAGTTTTTTGATCCCCACATGAAATAGAATCGATTGGCATAAAAAAAAAAATTTTGGACTTTTTGCATTTTTTTTTGTCAACTGTAAGTTTTTTACAAAATCTGTGAATGCAGTTCAAAATATGTCAAAAAGTTAGGGAAGGTCTTCTAAGAACGTTTTGCTGTAACTGCAACGGTTAAGGTACTTGCCCTTACTGCCCCGTTTCAAAAATACACCCTGTATAAATATATGTATGTGTTGGTTTTTATTAACATCACTTTAATAGTGACTCGATATACATGAGAGTGGTTTGGTTTAGAACAAGAATAAAATGAATACATGCTCAATTAATCATCATTTGTCGCCAAGCACACTATTTCGAGAAGATTTTATATTGGGCTAGATTTTAGTATGCTCTTTGGATATTTATACATCTCATCTCACACAGACATGATTTAAACAGTTTATACACATTATATACGCATCTCCTCATAACTTTGTTTACACGTCCATAGTTTACTATATCTTTCATGAATCGTAAGTGCCGAACATCTTCATGTTAAAGACCATGGAACGTCTGTGCGAGAGGGAGCTGAGAGATGGTGCACTAAAACAGTTACCATTACACGCAAACCAGCACGCATACAGCTCCGGTAAGTCCACGGAATCAGCCCTCCATCTGGTGGTCAGCCGGATAAAGGAGGCGATCGAACATCAAGGCATCTGCCTAGGTACGTTCATAGACATCGAAGGAGCCTTCGACAAAACCAATTTCACACGTATAAAGGCCGCCCTGTCAAAACATGGCACAGAATCGGTACTTACAGACTGGATAACAAACATGCTCAGCAAAAGAGAGGTTCGCCTTGGAAAAGAAGATCAAACGGCCTTGATAGCCAAAGGCTGCCCACAGGGTGGAGTAATCTCTCCACTCCTGTGGAACCTAGTGATAGACGACCTGATCACAAGGCTGAACAAAAGCAGAGACTATACAATAGGATACGCCGACGACCTTACCATCCTTATCTCTGGAAAGGTAGCAGGAACAGTCTGTAACCTTACACAGCAAGCCCTACGCATCGTGGAAAAATGGTGCGAGGAATTCGATCTATCGGTGAACCGGACCAAAACAGAGTTAGTAATGTTCACGAACAAAAGGGTACTGCGAGAATACCGTCTACCCAAACTCTTCGATACTGAACTCCAACTGTCAAAAGAGGTCAAATACCTCGGCCTTATTCTTGACAGTAAATTAACATGGAGTAGCCATCTAGACAGCAAGTTAGAAAAGGCCGGAATCACCTTCTGGCAGTGCAGAAGAATGATCGGCAAAAAGTGGGGCCTTACGCCAAAAATCATTCTATGGCTTTACGAAACAGTGATCCGCCCCATGATAGCGTATGGCGCTATTGTCTGGTGGCCAAGGACCGAAAACAGTACGATATCAGCTAAACTACAACGGACCCAAAGATTAGCCTGTAGGGCAACCACGGGATGCATGAAGACCGCGGCGGCAATGGAAGTCATGCTCGGACTCCCACCATTGGATCTGTTTATCGGCCAAGAAGCAACAGCTGCGGCTATACGCCTAACACGACATACATCACTGCTCACAGATCGCACATCTGAGCTGCCTATCATAGGAGCAATAAATGATCGTGTACCGAAACAGCACATATTTGATAAGAAATACAAAATCCAGCTCCATGAAGATCACCGCTGCGAGGCACTATGCCCAGCAGAAATGCGTATCTTCACAGATGGATCAAAAACGGATAAAGGCACGGGAGCCGGCGTCTTCTCAGAAGACCTCAACATCACTATCTCGAAACTGCTGGGGACCCACAACACAGTATTCCAAGCAGAATGCATGGGGATAACCCTGGCGGCTTCATCAGCCACTCCATACGTATATTGTCGAACAGCATGGCCGTGCTGCAAGCCTTAAACAGCCACACTATAAACTCGGGACTAATACTGGAGTGCCATCTTAAATTAAACCAAATAGGCAACACCAACAACATAATCCTGCAATGGATCAAGGGCCACAGCGGCTCGCGCGGCAATGACGCAGCGGACGAGCTCGCTAGGAGAGGATCTGACATGGTCGCAATGGGACCTGAGCCCAGAATACCGATCCCCTTTGCATACCTAGGAACCATCGTAAACAAACGAACGATTGATCAACACAACAGATACTGGACAAACCTGGAAGGATGCAGGCAGGCCAGGGAAGCAATCCCTGTGCTTGAACATAGACTGACCCGGCGTCTTCGACAACTGTCAAAACAACAACTACTCATGGCTACAGCTGCCATCACGGGGCACGGCTCCTTTAATAAACACCTTTTTATTTTAGGAATCACCGACAGCCCTCTCTGCAGAGCCTGCATGTGAGAGGAGGAAACAGCGGCACATGTGCTCCTACACTGTCCTGCAACCGCCACATACAGGGCTAAGTACTTCAATAATACAGGTACGCTCCGGGGGATCACCAGCAGTGTGAAGAGCATGCTGGCGTTCTTCAATGAGTTGGGGTGGATCGAGTGAAATGCCCACCCTCACGCAAAAACCGCGCCATGACGTGGAGTTGCGGATACCAGCCCGTGTTACCATACCATACCATACCAAGTGCCGAACAATTCAGTATATTTAATTAGGTGATTGTATGGGCTCGTCTCCATCATTCGACAACATCTTCTAATGATCAGCACAACAATAATTATGATAATTATCATAATACAGATATAGGGAATTGGTATTTCTAGTAGGTAAAACAATTACAGTAAGTTGTACTTTACCATCAACTGTCAGCTTCAACTCCTATCACACCCGCCTAAGTTATACAAATTAATCTAATTTTACTTTCACTAGTTAGACTTATTTCTACAGGATAACACTAAGATTTCACTTCGGGCTAGCATTAGCTAGTCAAAACTCCTATCAGTTTTTCTCCAGTGAGCGAAGACGTGCCGGCTCCTAAAGGTCGAGATCGTTGTGTGTCCATCCGTTCCTCACTCGCAAGCGAAGCAAAACTCTTCTGCCCCACCTCAGCGCTGCTCTCTGCCGATGAGAAAAGATCAAGCCAGTAAACTGTTCCTAATTGGTTTATATTAGCGTCATGTTGTGATTTTTTTCCCGCCAAGAATTTAGCGGTAAGATTCCCACGGTATTGGTTTTTTGTGTGTGTGTTGTCCTGCAAGTCGTCACATGTGTTTGCATATTAACTTCGAGTACAAGTAAATTTATCGGTTTTGGGTACCTTTTGAAACTCTCTGTTAAGCTATTTTTTTTCTTTTATTTAATAATTATTTGTGAGGGTGTCGCCTCTTGTTTCATGAAGCAGTGTGAGGTATGTTATCTAGAATTTCTTAGCATTTATTTTATACAGATGTTTTCAGCGATGAGAAAAAAATAAGATTTGTTTTGGCAGCAATCCATCCTATTTGAATTTTAAATACTGGCTAAATATCTCGAATAGTTGGCCATCTCACACTCATACACATAAGTAAGATATTTTACAAAAACAAGGCTTTGAGGATCCTATCGGGGCAATGTGTTCGACTCCCATAAGGGCCATTGAAGTAAAAACAAATGTTATGCCTTTGATATTGAGACAACTTATTCTTGCAGAAAGATACTGTCTGAAACTATTGTCATCAAATGATTTCCAAATTATAAATAGAATCATACCCCACCTGATCAATATAGATGGTCCACTGACTTCACCTAAGGATCTTCTGACAGGTACATCTCCAACTTTGTGCCGGATTTTCCTAGAAATACAATCTCATTATTCAAACATTAAAAAACATTCTCACTGGCCATGTTACACTCATTCATTTAGTAGTATACCACATCCTATTATGATTTTATTAAAGTCTATTATCCTAATAATTCAGACCTACTAACATTCCTAGAAGAAAACAACAAGTATTATACAATCTATACTGATGGCAGTAAAGGTAATGATTGTGTGATAAGTGCAGTATATGATCCCCAAAAAGATTTCAAAGTTTTTGATGTTTTTACAGCAGAGACATATGCAGTTTTTGAAACTTTAAAATTGATTAGTCGTGTAAATAATTGTAAATATTTTTTAATCTTAACAGACTCTTTAAGTCTCATAAAAAGTCTGAATCATGTAAGTCTTCATTTTAAAACTAATTATATTATATATTTCATTAAAGATTGTCTTTCGGTTACATAATAAAGGGATAACAATTGCCTTTATGTGGGTTCCCTCACATAAAGGTATTTCTGGCAATGAAATAGCAGACAAAACTGCATATGAAGGGGTCAATGCACTTGACGTCAGAAACGTGGTGCATGTTCCTATGACCGATTATTATTATGATGTAAATATCTCCTTAAAAAAGATATGGCTAGACTTTTGGAAAGAGGATCAAAAGTGTAAAGGAAAATGGTATGGAAGCATCCAAGAGAATTTACCAGGAAGGCCTTGGTATGATGAGCAGAATATAGCTAGCCGTGAGTTCATTACCACAATCAACAGATTGCGATTTGGCCGCAACACTGCACCCTCACACCTCGCAAGACTCAATATAATAAATAGCAGTATCTGCACTTTCTGCAATGACGAGATCGCTGATATGAACCATATCTTCTTCAAGTGTCAAAATCAAACATTCATTTATCATAGACTAGTATTGGCAAGTGAAATAATATTAGTTAGTGATACCTCCCGCCGCCACTTGTGTGATTTGCTCAAAAACAAAAAGTATTACAGTGCGTTATTTAAATACATTAAAAATACTGTGGGGACGATATAAATAATTAAAATAAAATTGCTGAACAAAGTGAAAATAAATACCTGAAATTGAAATAAGACTTGGCTTAAAGATCTCGTTACCAGGCCATAAAATCTTTAAAAAAAAAGTCTTTGTCAATTGTTATGTATGAGTTATGACAGACAGTGGCGTAACTACCTAGGGGCTAGGCGGGGCAGTGCCCCGGGGCCCTCAAGCTCAGGGGGCCCTCGAATCCTTACCAGAAAATCTCGATCGAACTGAACTTTTGAAAATTTCTCCCATTTTCAAAATAAATATGACAGGTTGCAACCCGACTTTAATCATGGCAACTCAGTTGAGAGAAATTCGAAAGATATACCTAGGGATTTCCCCTAAATTCTTTCTGTGGGTTGGCAGTGTTGTCAATTTTACGGATAGCGATATGTGCGTTTTATTGTGAATTCGAGTCAAGATTTATTTTTCGAGAACGGTTAAAAAATTAATGCTGTATCAGGAATAAGTATGCTGATGTTAATAAACTTTTTAGTACTGGTCAATATAGTGGTTCAATTTTATTTGATTTTAGTACCACTCATATTGATGTCTGTTACGTCAATCAATCATGTCAAATCTATGGATTTCAGCTACTCATTGTATAACGCGAAATATCGTGAAAAAAATGCAGGTCACCTGCAGTAGGTGCATTAATTCAGGTCCGCGCGCGAGGAGATCGTTCTTGGTCTCCACCGTTAAATGTGGTAACACTAGTGGCGATAAAATGTTTGCCGGGGATTCCCCAACGACGACTTGTAGCGTATCATTACGTTTCTCCTTCCTTTTACTTTTAACGTCGTCAGTGAACAGTGAGTACCTACTCGAGCACAATCTATTTAAATATTGCATAAATAAATTAGAAAACTAAAATTATGGACAAAAAGAAGAATCCCAGTGGTGCATTTAAACGCAAACAACGCCAAGAAAGAGAAGATAGTAAACAAAAATTGCCCAAAATTGACAAGTTTTTTAGTCAGCCTTCTATAAGTACTTCTGGACAAAATATTTCTATTGATAGTGATTCAAATAATGTGGTATCTGCAGTGTTGGTTGAGAAGCCTACTGAAGAAGAATCGTCAATTATTGCAGTTGGAGATACCTCCGCCACCGATCATGTGAACGTGGATGATGATTGCATGGCACACATAAGAGCAGAGGATTTGGAGGAACCACAGACCTATACATTTTTCGAAAATGTGTACGATAAATCTTCTTATGACTTGGGAAACTTCACGGACAAAATATTAAGTGATAACGAAAAACGTCAAATTCTTGATATGGGGCCTTTACAGCCTTCAGGACCTTTTCCAACAGACATCAACCAGAACAATAGGTGTTTTTCAAAATCGTACTACGTTTCAAGTTCTAAATATGGACCAGTTAATCGTTTTTGGTTGTGTTATTCCAAAATACTAGACGCTGCCTATTGTCAACCCTGCTGGTTATTTGCTTCACAAAGGAATAATGTTTGGTGTACAGGAATTCGAAATTGGAAGCATTTATCAGAAAGAATTAAACAACACAGTTGTTCGAGTGGCCATACGGAAGCATGTGCTGTGTATGAATTTTGGAAAAAAAATGATACTAATACTATCGACAAGGAACTTGAAAATGACATTCGCAAAGAAGCATCATTTTGGAAAATGGTTCTTCAACGGTTATTCGATATCATACTTACCCTAGCAAAGAGTTCTTTGGTTTTGAGGACATCGAGAAGACTTAAGTCAGGCAGGATACCATGGAAATTTTCTGTCCTTTGTAGAGCTTGTCGCCCGATATGATCACATTTTGCGGCAAGTTTTGGATATGCCCAAAGGTAATAATTATTATTTCTAAGTTTTTTATCATTTTATTTTGATCATAATTATTAACTGTTTAATATCAGGACTTTTTGAAATTGTGTTTTTTTTTTATGTTTTTAGGATCTACAAGATATCTGAGTGCAAAAATTCAGAATGAAATGATTGTGAGCTTGGGGACCAAACTCGAAACCCATCTACTAGAACAAATTAGAGCGTCACCGTTTTTCGCCATCATAATGGATACGACACAGGACATATCGAAGGTAGATCAGCTAAGCATTGTTGTGAGGTATGCAGTAATAACCAGATCGGAAAATGGACAGCCAATTGATATAGAAGTAAAAGAAGTGTTTCTAGGCTTTTATGCAGCCATCAAACATGGTGCAGCAGATTTAGTCAACCAAGTGACTACATTATTTATCGACAAAAATATTGATTTAAAAAAATGTGTGGGTCAAGGTTATGATGGAGCCAGTGTGATGAGTGGTGTGTATAATGGTGTACAAAAACATATTAAGGATATCCAGCCTAACGCGGAGTACGTACATTGTGCCACTCATAATTTAAATTTGGTGATAAATGATGCCGTTAGCAGTTGTGTGGAAATACAGATTTTTTTCGCAACGTTGCAAGATTTGTATAACTTTTTCGGAAACAGTATCAAACGTTGGGATCTACTGTCAAAATTCACTGGCGAATCGGACTCCACTTTGAAAAAACTAAATCCGACTAGATGGTCCAGTAGGGTCAATACGATATCTGCAATAAAACTTCGTTTTTTTGATATTATCAAAGCATTATCAGAAATAGTTCTGATGAGTCCTAATAAAGATGAGCGTAGTGAAGCACAGAGTATTAAAACAAAAATGCTAAATTTCGAGTTCGTGTTGCTTTGCGAATTCATGTACAGTGTATTGAATGAAATTAATTATGCATCCAAAACTTTACAGAAATGCGACATCATTTTGGGCGAGGCAAGTAAAGCTTTAGCAGAGACCAAAGCAAAGTTGCAAATTTATAGAAATGATTTCGAATTATTTAAGTGCAAAGCCAGTGAAACTGCAAGAAAATATGGTATAGAGACCCATTTTCAGGAAAAAAGGCAAAGGAAAGTAAAAAAACATTTTGATGAATTAGCTGCTGATCACCGATTTCCAAACAGAGAAGAAATATTTAAAATTGAGATTTTCAATTATGTACTAGACACATTAATAGCTCAATTAAATACACGTTTTACTGGTATGAGTGCAGTCTGTCAAATATTCGATTTTCTAACACCAACATTTTTATTACATGTTGATGAAGCAACTTTATTACAAAAGTGTGACGAATTTCAAAGAAAATATTCAGATATAATAGGTCCTAGCTTTTCACTTCAATTTATTAATATTTACCACCTAGTTTTACCTCAATTAACTCAAGCATGGACTGTTCACCAATTATGTAAGGAAATAATGAGCAAATATGGAGTGCTAGAATGCGACCTAACGGAAGTATTTACAGCAATGTTATTATTCTTTACAATTCCTGTTACTTCTGCAGCAGCTGAAAGGTCATTTAGCAAATTAAAAATAATAAAAAATTATTTAAGAAATGGTGTGGGCCAAACTCGACTCCGACATTTATCGCTAATAGCAATTGAAAACAAAACCGCATCAAGCCTGGATTTAACCGAAGTCATTGATACTTTTGCGAAAACTAAAGCTAGGAAAAGATTGTAAATATAATTGTTATTTAGTCAGTTGGTAGGTCCGACCTTTACCTATATAATAAACCCTTGAATCTTTTCTATATCGTTTTATTGCTCAATACCTACACCAAGTATTAATTGTAATTTATGTTGTTATTGTTTAATATTTTTATTACCTGCCCTGCAGTGCATGAAAAAGAGCTGATGATAAAGTAGCTTAGCATTTTTAAAGTATTTGTATATTTAATATTTTAACTTGATAAAACCTAACCAGTTTAGATAGCAGTGGGGCCCCATTTTTTGATTTGCCCCAGGGCCCTTGGTTACCTAGTTACGCCACTGATGACAGACATGAATATCAAAATTGTCCAAAAAAAACCGTCTCTACAAGTTCCACACGTGTTACGTTGTTTATATTATAGTTTAATTTAAGTCATTACATAAATTGTGTTATTGTTAGTGTTAATTAGTAGTTTTTAGTTAATAATTTATAAACTAATTACAATGAAGAATCAGAAAAAAGGTAATTTGTGCAATACTTGACCAAATTTCTTAATTTACTGTGGCTATAGTTCGTAAAATATAGCTTGATACCTGTGACTTTAGAGACTTCGTTTATAAAGACTGCAACAATAAATTTGTTGTTGGAAAAGTTTTAATTTTTTAAATATTAATGAGACATTTGTATAGAAATCTAGAACACTTTTTTCAAATAGAACTTGTTATCAAGGAGATACTAGTAAAAACAAAGGTAATTTAAAATATTTATTATATTTTATTATTTATATTTTTTTTGTTAGCTTACTTCGTAAACTCTTTTCGCAGCCTTGTAGGGATGTGTAATCGACTGGCCAGCGAATATCGATAAAATAAATGTATGACAATTTCATTAATATAAATTGTATAAATGATTATATCTAATAATTTTTTCACAACAAATTCGTATTTTTTTAGTCTTGCAATACCTACTGCTTTCGCATGCAGCGAACAAGCGGGCGCCATCTTTTTTGAGTGCCCACGCCTTGTATACGCTATCGCTACGTGATTAATATTGTTTTGTCGTTATTACTGTTGCTTTGTTAAGTTTTGTTGTTATTTCTAGTTATTTGTTTTTTTTGCACCACAATGCCGAAAAGAACAAAAAAAACTGTTTTGAATAGCGAAAGTCGCGAGTTTGTGATTCGTTTGCGCGAGTATTTTGACCGCGAGAATCAAAATGGCGGACCGCTACTACCATTGGAGCAAGTGTGCAATAGAGTTGCTGACGCTCTTGGTATCGGACGAGCTACAGTGTCTCGAATTAGCAAAGAAAAGTATGGAGAATCGTCAAAGGAGATGGTGGCCGAAGATGAGGGAGGTAAAATATTATCGACTCCTTATAAAAAAAGGAAGAAAGTTTCGCCAGTCACCGAAATTGACGACTTTGATGCTGCCGCAATTCGAAATCATATATATGCGTATTACGCACGTGGTGAATTTCCCACGTTAAAAAAAATATCCGTTTCGCTTAAAGACGCGGATTTATTTAAAGGAAGTCCACCATCGTTGTCCAAAATATTGAAAAAAATCGGCTTTGCTTATAAAAAAAGCGATAAAAGAAAAATTTTAATGGAGCTAACAGACATTGCTTTGACCCGAATTGACTTTTTGCGCAAAGTCAAAAATATAACAGATTGGCATAAAGTGGTTTTTCTTGATGAAACATGGCTCAACGCAAACCACACTGTTTCAAGATCGTGGACAGACGATAAAGCGGAGTCTACCACCAAGGTGCCCGAAGGCAAAGGACAAAGATTAATAATTACTCATGCGGGGACATCGTCTGGTTTTGTGCCCAATTGTTTACTGGCGTTTAAATCAGTAAAAACAACAGAGTACCATGAAGAAATGGATTTTACAAAATTTAAGGAGTGGTTTCTAACTCTTCTAAATAATTTGAGTGAACCACATTTTATTCTGATGGACAACGCTCCGTATCATTCAGTACAAAAAGATAAGGCGCCTACGACAAGCAATCGTAAAATTGAAATTATTACTTGGCTGCAAAACAAAGGAGTAAAAACCGACAACAGCATGCTCAAGAAAGAATTGCTAAGATTAGTAAGCATTCATAAGCCCCCCCACTCCAAGATATATTATAGACGAAATTGCAAAGGAAATGGGCCACACCGTCATCCGTTTACCACCATATCATTGCCATTACAATGCAATAGAACTAATCTGGGCTCAAGTCAAAGGTTCGTATAATCTAAAAAAAACATACATAAAAAGCTTACAAAGAATTTAGTAGGTTTTTTGTTTGATCGGATACCTTTTTTTTCTAGGTTACGCTGCCAGACATAATGTAGCACCGCCTTTCACAGCAAACAAAATGTTGACATTACTACATGAAGCTTGTGTACTACATGCTGATGATTGGAAAAAGGTAGTTGAGAAGACAAAAAATGTGATTCAAAAAGATTGGGAGCGCGATATTCAATTTGACAACATATGCGATCAAGAATTAATTATTAATCTACAGGACTGCTCCAGTGATGAATCAGAATTTGACTTTGAAGTTGATCTCGGCTGTACACCATTTGACAATTAAACTTTTAAATACCTTCAAATTCATCTTTCATTTCCTTTTTTCTTTCTTTCAATATCGTTAAAATGTATTTTTTTAATAAACTCATTCTATATAAATATCGATAAAATACTAAAGACGTCCCATACCTATTACATGTCATTCTGACAAACGTCAGAGGTATCAAGCTATATTTTACGAACTGTAAGTATCAATTTTTTTTTCCCCACAGAAAGAGTTTAAGCGCTTTTTCGACACCGACAGTAAGGATTCAGAGCAAAATACGAAATCACAGGACCAAAAGTTGAAGTCCACAATATTAAAATAACACCAGAATTATTGAAGGCCCAGAAATTCAAGGTACTCAATAAAAAAAGGTAATTTGTGCAATACTTGATCAAATTTCTTAATTTACTGTGGCTAAGTATCAATTATTTTTTCCACAGAAAGAGTTTAAACGCTATTTCGACACCGACAGTAAGGATTCAGAGCAAAATACGAAATCACAGGACCAAAAAGTTGAAGTCTACAATATTAAAATAACACCAAAGTTAATGAAGGCCCAGAAATTCAAGGTACTCAATAAAAAAAAAAGGTAATTTATGCAATACTTGACCAAATTTCTTAATTTACTGTGGCTAAGTATAATTTTTTTTCCCACAGAAAGAGTTTAAACGATATTTCGACACCGACAGTAAGGATTCAGAGCAAAATACGAAATCACAGGACCAAAAAGTTGAAGTCTACAATATTAAAATAACACCAAAGTTATTGAAGGCCCAGAAATTCAAGGTACTCAATAAAAAAAAAAGGTAATTTATGCAATACTTGACCAAATTTCTTAATTTACTGTGGCTAAGTATAATTTTTTTTCCCACAGAAAGAGTTTAAACGATATTTCGACACCGACAGTAAGGATTCAGAGCAAAATACGAAATCACAGGACCAAAAAGTTGAAGTCTACAATATTAAAATAACACCAAAGTTATTGAAGGCCCAGAAATTCAAGGTACTCAATAAAAAATAAAAGGTAATTTATGCAATACTTGACCAAATTTCATAATTACCTTTGGCTAAGTTTCATTTTTTTTCCCACAGAAAGAGTTTAAACGATATTTCGACACCGACAGTAAGGATTCAGAGCAATATACGAAATCATAGGACCAAAAAGTTGAAATCTACAATATTAAAATAAGACCAGAGTTATTGAAGGCCCAGAAATTCAAGGTACTCAATAAAAAAAAAAGGTAATTTATGCAATACTTGACCAAATTTCATAATTACCTTTGGCTAAGTTTCATTTTTTTTCCCACAGAAAGAGTTTAAACGATATTTCGACACCGACAGTAAGGATTCAGAGCAATATACGAAATCATAGGACCAAAAAGTTGAAATCTACAATATTAAAATAAGACCAGAGTTATTGAAGGCCCAGAAATTCAAGGTACTCAATCTACGCTACACATCCTAACTAACTTACATGCATCATCATTCATACAACTCTTATATTGTGTAGTGGTTACCATCAAGGACTATGGTAAACACTTCCTATCAGAGTTTCCAGCATCCTAACCGTTGAAGACTCAACGCAGATCAATTGAAGGTGTTAAGAATTTGAGCAAAAGGACTACTAAGTAATTTCAACTACGAGACATGCAATAGGCTTTTTTTTTAACCCTGAGTTTGAAGGACCGCTCAGGAAAACAATGGTGAAACCATCAAAACAACACCCGGATGCTGGTTGAATATCCCAGCACCAAGCAGAAAAAAATCCCGTGGTCAATGGTTAGTAGCCATTGCCGGAGATAGTCCGTTGGTTAAATCGCCAACGAACACAAACAACTATTGTAAGAACATAAGTCCTTCAATAAGCTGGTTACGAACCGATGGTTTAACAGAAGAAAACACAAGTTGAAATTACGCAGTAGCAACGGGGTAACAGGAATTTTAACAATACAAAGTCAACACATAATATTATGTGACAAAAAGTTAAAAAAAAAAAGATGTTTGTATTACAACTTACGCGATGAATATGTGTAGGTACATGACCAATAGTCACTACAATATTTTTCACGTAGCATGGGTACGGTGACATTTGACTAATTCCATTTCATGCATGATTCATTTCGAAACAATTTACCTAACGCGGAATACAGGAAACAACACTTAATACGAAGATAAAAAGAAAACTGTTTTATTTTGCATTTTTAACTTAAAACTATTTTTATTTCTCCGTAATTATTTAAACTTTAAATATAAACATTCCAAATACATAATTCTTGATGCGTGAATCGGAACAGGTTGCGTTAGAGATTGACATAGTAAAATCGTTATAATTGATAAATTGTCGAATAAAGTATCATAAATCGTTAGTTGTATTTTTAACTAAAATACGATTATAAAATATAATTATGTAATAATAAACTTTAAACAAAGCATTTTTGTCTTTGTGGAGCTTTATTATAATATAGCAACACTGCTTAAGCATGAGCTGGCAGCCATCTTGTTATATCAACTCAGTACGAGTGCGTCTGCCTTGTATGCGGTCTGTTTTCTTTGTTTTGAGCTTGCGTGGTGTTTTTGTTACTTGTTTTTGTTATTGACTATCGTTGTGCTTTGTTGTTTTCGTTACCGTTTTTTGTTATTGACTTTTGTTTTGTTTTTTTCAAAAAGAACGAAAAAGACTGTGCTTGGTAGTCAAGCCCGTGAATTTGTAGTTCGATTGCGGGATTACTTTGAACGGGAACGTGAGAATGGCGGAACGCTATTGCCTGTGTCCAACGTTTTGGATCGAGTGGCAGATGCGTTAGACATTGGGCGGAACACGGTTTCTCGAATCACTCGAGAAAAATATGGTGCTCACGATACAGAAGAAAATAAGTTGTCCACCCCTAATAAAAAGCGAACCAAAAAGGCATCTGTAACAGATGTAGACAGTTTTGCGGCCGATGCTATACGGAGCCACATTTATAACTATTACCAGAATAAAGAATTACCGACGCTTCTAAAGTTGGTCAAGTCTTTAAAAGATGCTGATTTGTTTACTGGAAGTCCTACATCCTTGTGGCGCGTATTGAAGGACATTGGTTTCCAATTCAAAAAAGTAAACAAAAGAAAAATTGTCATGGAGAGGGGCGATATAGCACTTGCGCGGGTTACCTTTTTGAAAAAGGCTAAAGCGATTACCGATTGGAGCAATGTCGTCTTCCTGGATGAAACTTGGCTGAATGCCAATCATACGGTCGGTAAAATGTGGACTGACGATACACCTCATGCCTCGACCAAAGTGCCAGAAGGAAAAAGGGAGAGATTGATTATTTGTCACGCAAGCACATCGAAAGGATTTGTAGAAAATGGGCTACTTGCTTTTAAATCGAAAAAGACGGGAGAATATCACGAAGATATGAATGCGGAAGTATTCACGGAGTGGTTTCAAAATATGCTTAGCAATTTAGAAGAACCCAGCACAATTATTATGGACAATGCCCCATATCACTCCGTGCAATTGAACAAACCGCCGACTTCTTCCAATAAGAAGAGCGAGTTGATCGAGTGGCTCCAAGCCAATAATGTGGAAGCCGATGAGACGAAATTAAAGGTGGAGCTAGTGAAGCTCGTAAAAATGCACAAGCCCCAAACGACATACAAATTAGATATGATGGCAAACGAATATGGTCACGAAGTCCTGAGGCTTCCACCGTACCACTGTCAGTACAATGCCATTGAATTAATTTGGGCCCAAATCAAAGGTAACTTGTTTAACCATAGTCTATTTACATACTGACAAAAATATGATTATGTTTATTACTTGAATTCTATGACTCAATTTGTTTTTTATCTTGTTTCAGGATACGCTGCACGAAAAAATACACCTCCGCCTTTTACAGCCACAAAAATGATGGGGTTATTGAAAGAGGGATGCAAAAATGTCACTGGCGATGACTGGAAGAAAGTAGTGGAGAAAACCAAAAATCTAATCTTACATGACTGGGAGCGAGACATTAGAATAGACTGCATAATTGATTCCCAAATAATTATTCACGTCGACGAGTCAGATGACGATGATGATGATGATGATGATGAAGATGATGAAGATGATGAACATGTTTGATTTTTAATAAATAATTGTTGAAGTATCACCTTCATGGTCTCAATATATGTATGCTGGTGATAAATATTTTATATTTGAATATCTGTCTTATCCAAGTTCCCTTGGTTACTTGTACATGTCATGTTCTACCAATAGTTGTGCCTGCTGTATCTTTATTTTGTTTATTATAGTTTTATGATTCTTACACCGCTTTCGTGTTCTTATTTGCACTCTACGAACCGTCCTCCCCAACAATGGTTATGGGCCCAGAGCGGTAAGAAAAGTAAATAGTTAAAATTATAATAAATGTGAGTGAGTACAAAATGTCAAACGTACGTATCGAATTACTTTGTGGAGATAATTTCGATAGTTGGAAGATTCAAGTTGAGGCGTTATTAATAAAAAACGACTATTGGGAATATGTCAGCGGTGAGAAGCCAAAGCCGGTTGATGATGTTGCAAAGGTATTATGGGAGACTGGTGATAGAAAGGCCAAGTCGGAATTAATACTGGCATTAGATCCAAGTGTAGTTCGTCATGTAAAGAAAGCGACTACTGCACGAGAAGTTTGGCTTAAGCTGGAGAGCTTGTACGCATCACGAGGCCCTGCTAAAAAGGCAACCTTGATGAAAAGGCTCATGTTACAGAAAATGAGCGAAGATCAAAAGGTGAGTGAACACACATTGATTTATTTTTTGAAGCTGTTGACAAACTTGAAGATATGGGCATTTTTATTCATGACGACCTATTAGCCATAATGCTACTTTATAGTCTGCCGGCTAGTTATGAAAATTTCAGATGTGCCATTGAGTCTAGAGACGAGTTTCCAACGCCTGAACAACTGAAAGTAAAGATTGTTGAGGAGTATAACTCTAGAGAAAACAAAAATGGTTGATAGTGTAGAAGGCGCTATGCATATAAATGTGAATAGACATCAGAAGAAAGGACACAAGACTGGAGATGGCAAGAATTTTAAATATAAATGTTTTAAATGCCATTTATTTGGACATAAGGCATCAGATTGCAAAAAAGAGAAGAAAAGTACTGCAGAAACTAGATACGTAGAGTCGTGTACAGATGTTAAGTGTGAAAGTTTCGAAGCTTTTACCGTTAATAAAGTTTCAGATGACTGCTGTGCTGTGGATGTCAAAAATCAACATGGATGGATTTTTGATAGCGGCTGCACTTCCCATATGTGCAACGACGAGACTAGGTTTGATGAGGTACTGCCTTCAAATCAGACAATAAAATTAGCCACCGATTCTTCAACATCCGTGCAAGGTAGGGGTACAGTAAAGTTATTAGCATGTAATAATGATGGTACGCGCAAAATTCAATTCCTGGATACATTGTTTGTTCCCGATTTACGCAATAGCCTCATTTCAATCGCTAAACTCACCGAACAAGGTTGTGAAGTCACATTTAAACGTGATGTGGCTTTTGCTATAAAGAACGGTGAGATAAAGCTAACTGCTGATCGGCGGGGAGAGTTATATTACTTGAGAGAACTGGATGCATCGGCATCTGTAGTATCAGGAAATGATGTGGATCTGTATAGATGGCACGAGCGTATGGGGCATCTGAATGCTAGAGATCTTATGAAAGTACTCAAGAAATCAGATCTGAAGTCGTCCGAGACTTATAGTAAATTGCAAGATTGTGATGTGTGCGCTAAGGGTAAAATGGTTTCGTTGCCTTTTGTGAAGTCCAGGGAGCCTTGTAACGAAAAACTAGCAATTATTTATTCTGATGTGGTAGGCCCAATGAGAGTTCAATCGAACGGGGGGAATAAATACTTCGTGACATTTATCGACGATAATACACGTTGGTGTGAAGTATTTATGATTAAAAATAAAAATGAGGTACTGTCAAAATTTCAGATATATAAATGTCAAGTTGAAAATTTGACAGGCCGAAAAATAAAAACATTTCAAAGTGATAATGGTATGGAGTATAAAAATAAAGTTTTTGATACATTTTTACAAGAAAATGGAATACAAAGACGACTCACAACACCGTATACGCCGCAGAGCAACGGTACTGCTGAGCGCATGAACAGAACGCTACTGGAAATGGCCAGATGCATGTTGTTATCGTCCGGATTGCCCGCCAGCTTTTGGGGAGAAGCAATTGCAACTGCATGTTATTTACGTAATAGGTGCCCAACAAGCAGTCTGAATGGTGGAATTCCATATGAGAAATGGTTTGAGAAACCTCTGAACGTAAGTTACCTTAGAACTTTTGGTACAAAAGTTCATGTTTTGTGTAAAGAGCCAGGCAAAGATAAATTTGCATCACGAGCTATTGTTGGTATTTTTGTAGGTTACCCAGCTGAAGCTACAGGTTATAAAATATGGATACCAGAGTGGAGAAAGTTCATAGTGTCAAGGGATGTCAGATTTCAGGAAGGAAAGTTCATTGAAACTGAATTGATAAATTCGAGATCACAGTGTGAGATGTGAGAAGGATACTGTGAGAAAGATAGTTGAAATAGAGATTCCAGAAAGGACATCGAATCAGATTGAAGAAAATCAATTAAATGTGTCATTGAGTAACGAACCGAGCACATCAAGCGATCAACCGTATACCAATTGTCCTCAACCGACTTTGGATGAGGAATCGCATTCACCCAATACTGAAAGTATGGAGAATACTAAAGTTGATGAGAGAAGAGTTTCATATAAGAGGTCCTGGTAGGCCAAAGATTGAGAGAGGACATGTAGGAAGACCTCGAAAAATGTATAACATGATCGAAGTGCAAGAAAATAGCGAGAACGAATCATCGACTGAAGAATTTCACGATACTGACGATTTCGCCGGAGCTATTGAAACTTCTTTAAAGGATGCTTTATCGAGTGACGAGAAGAGTCAATGGGAGGGAGCGATCCTTTCGGAAATACGGAGTCTAATAAAAAATGACACATGGAGAATTGTAGTAAAACCGTTTAATCGTAATGTCGTAGGATGTCGATATGTGCTAACGACAAAGCGTAATGTTGACAAAACGGAGAAAAAGAAAGCACGACTTGTTGCGAAAGGTTATAGCCAGCAACCAGGCCTTGATTATGAAAGGACATTCGCACCGGTTGCTAGACTAGCAACAGTACGTTTATTGATCGCATTAGCTGTCGAAAAGAATATGGACATTGATCAGATATACATTGACACCGCTTATTTAAATGGAGATTTGAATGAAGATATTTACATGAAGGTTCCAGATATGCTGGAAGAAAGTTTAGAAAAACTTATAAAACTTGATGGTGCAAATAGCGCAACTGGTAAAAAAGCAGTATGAATGCTTGAAGATATGAAAAAAGGCGGCAATACTTGCCTTCTAAATAAATCTCTTTATGGATTAAAACAAGCTGGACGTCAGTGGAATATAAAGTTGGACACTAAACTGAAGGAGATGGGTTTACAGCCAACAGTAAATGAACCATGCTTGTATCACAAGCAAATTAAAGATGGATCGAATCTTTATGTGGTCAGCTACGTCGATGACATATTAATTGCGTCACAAAAGAGATGTGCTATTGATACCTTCAAGCATGAACTAGCAAAAAGATTTGAATTGAAAGACTTCGTTCAAGCAACTTTTTGTCTAGGAATTAATATAAAGAAGAATGGTAATATATACTATTTGTCTCAGGAAAAATATATCAATGATATATTGAAGAAGTTTGGTATGGAAACCTGTAAACCTGTTAAGACTCCTATGGAGACAGGAAAGCCAGTGATAAGCGAAAAGAAAATAGAAGGGGGGAAGATATTTCCCTATAGAGAGCTCATAGGTTCGCTTATGTACTTAAGGGTGGCAACTAGACCAGATATAGCGAACGCTACGGCAAAACTGGCACAGTTTGCGGAGAATCCTGATGATGTTCATTGGAAAGCAGCAAAGAGGATTCTTCGTTACTTAAAAGGTACTATAAGTTACAGTTTGGTTTACAAGCCGACTGGGTTATGCATTCAAGGATATGCGGATGCAGATTGGGGTAGCTGTACGTATGATCGACGATCATTTACGGGATATGTTTTCGTTTTAGGGGGTGCAGGTATTTCTTGGGCTTCACAGAAGCAACGCATCGTCGCAACGTCTACCTGTGAGGCTGAGTTCGTGAGTATGGCAGAAGCCATGAAAGAAGCTATGTACTTAAATAGTCTGTTAAAGGAACTAGGCCTTCATAACTTATCTAAGGTAAGACTGCATGCTGATAACTTAAGTGCCATATGCTTAGCTGAAGATAACGGCGTTTATCACGCAAAGAGTAAGCACATTGATATTCGGTATTTTTTTATTAGAGATGTGCTACGTCAAAATGAATCCATAACTTTGGAACATTTGGCAACTGACAGGATATTGGCAGATATCCTCACCAAGCCTTTGTCCCGCGTAAGGCACGAATCTTTAACTAGCGAGTTAGGTTTGTGTGTGCGTTTGTAAATATATTTTCAAGGTATTGAGCCCAAGAGTTGAAGGGGGTGTGTTGAAGTATCACCTTCATGGTCTCAATATATGTATGCTGGTGATAAATATTTTATATTTGAATATCTGTCTTATCCAAGTTTCCTTGGTTACTTGTACATGTCATGTTTTACCAATAGTTGTGCCTGCTGTATCTTTATTTTGTTTATTATAGTTTTATGATTCTTACACCGCTTTCGTGTTCTTATTTGCACTCTACGAACCGTCCTCCCCAACAATAATTAAACAGGTTATCAATTTTGTTTTACTTTTTTTCTTCAAAATTATTAGTTAATAGAATTGATTTCTTCTTCATTAATAAATGATCTCGATAAGATATATAATCGATTTTATTTCATGCGATTTTATCTTGACTACATCTCTAGTAACTTCAAATCCCAAACGTCACCGTACCCATGCTACGTGAAAAATATTTTAAGTCCACAAATAACACAGAGATATGTGTTGGGATGTAACAATATAACAATCACATTCACCAAAAACAAAAGTTATAACATTATAAAATGATGTGTTATGTTGTAAACAGTAAACACAACAATGTTTAAAATTAGCGATGGTCAACTCGAGTAACTAACTCGAGTTGGGCTTAACTCGAGCCGACTCGAGTTAAATTCTCTTTGACTCGAGTTTGAAACCGACATTCGCTCCATGTCAGTTTCGTTCGGGAAACTTAATTGCCGCTCATTTGAGACTATATTTATTCATAACAAACAAATGTCACATTTATGTAGTTTTGAGGTTACCTTTAAAGTGCCAGTTATTGTTGTAGTTTTCGTGTTTTAAATTCTGTATTTGAAAAATGTCGGGTCCTAAAAGAATATCTTTGGTTTGGGATACATTTGAATCGCCAGTGAGTGGACGTGTTACGTGTAAACAGTGTTCAGATTCTTTTAAATATAATGGAAATACGACCACGTTATTAAACCACATTAAAAATAAGCATCCAAGTGTTACCGTCGAAGAAAGAAACATAAGTACGAATTCATCATTAACAAATGAAAGTAATACGAGTACTTCGGTCGATTCATCCCAGTCACTGGTATCCACATAAAATGTTGGGCCTCCTCAAAAAAGATTAAGGCAAAACCAAACCCGTCTTACCGTGCCAAAAAAAATGACGCAAAATTCTGGCGACGACGCTTTAATTAATTTGATAGTGAAAGATTTACAGCCATTTCAAATAGTAGAAAATTCAGGTTTCCAAGAATACTCAAAAGCATTGAATGCTGATTATCAGCTACCAAACAGAAAACAGCTTTGATGGTAGATCAAAAATATAAATTGGTGTCCGAATCTTTAAAAAAGGAATTGGAAGATGCTTCTTATTTAGCGTTAATATCTGATATTTGGACATCAGCCAGTAATAAAAGCTTTAAAGTTTGACTGCACATTACATATATCAATATAAATTGAAATCTGTAGTTATTTTGACTTCAGAAATACTAGTACACGGCTGAGAATATTGTATTGGCTATCCCACAGGTAATGGACGAGTGGCAAATAAGCTCAAAAGTAGTAGCAATTGTCACAGATAATGCTGCAGCTATGAAAAAAGCAGTAAATGAATGTTTGAACAAACGAAATCATTTTTGTGTTGTTAGAATATAATTAGGACTAATCAATATAATAAAATTTAACTACCGAAAAAATATTATTTGTGAAAGTAATTAGTTATTCTTGTTCTTGAAAATATTGTGATTGTGATTATAAAGTGTACCCATGAACATATCTGCATCATTATGTTAGTTTGATTTTATCTTGAAAAGACTGCTGTATAATTACATAACTAGTTATTAATAATAAATATAAATATTTCTTTGAATTAAAATTCAAGCCATAAATAAATGACTCCATTTCAAACATTTTTTTTTTTTTTTACTTTAGTTAGTATAGGTCTTCCAATACATTATTAATAAATGATATAAAAAATGAAAGAATTGAAAATAAAAATATCATAATTTTTTCTTTATTATTAATGCGAAGGTGAGCGAATCAATTGGCAAACATTTAAAAGGAAACTCTCATCTAGTTAACTCGAGTTACGTAACTCGAGTTCAACCCGGGTTACGTGAATTTTAACTCGGGTTAAATCGAGTTTTGTTCTTTCCGAGTAGTTTGTTCTTTCATTATTTAAAATGACAACTGAACTGAATGTCAGTAGGAAGGGAAACGTTTTGTTTCACACATTCAATGATGTTTCGTTCAGAATTGATTGAACTAAACGCATAATGTGTCAGATCAGTCAACAACACGTCAGACGTTTGACACAATCTGACATAACGTCACATACGAAAATAATTGTGTAAACATAACCATGTCTACAACATACCAACAATAAAAAAACATTGAAAATAACAGAAAATTATTAAAAAGTACGGTATAGCCGTACACAATATGTATGCAAGGTAGAGTAAACCGACCAGTTTTCAAGGTAAGGTAAAAATTCTATTGGAATTGAAATATTTAAAATGGTCATTATTGCAGGAGTTATTGTATGAGAATGACAAGTTTGTAACTTCTTATAGGTAAACGGTGCTTCCAGACGACTCAACGCGGCTCTTCGTTGTGAAAGGAGAAAAGTTGATTGGGGCGTACTGCAACATAAAGTTTACCATTGGGTGAACACAAGTGATATAAGTAACCGTGAACAACATGCAGGAACCTAAAACAATTTCCCACCTCCATACAATAACAACAAGATATTTACAATAGGACAATAGAATTATAACTTTGGAAGGTTATTCTATTATGGAATTATTTCAGATAAAGTTATTAACAACAAAATAAATTATTATATTTTAAAGGTTTTATGAATGTTTATTTTTATTTTATGTTATTTATAATTTTATTTACAACAGTTACTTTAGTTATTATTCTTTGTAATTATTAAGTTTTATATCTTTGATGTGCCAGTTACCCAAAGGTTTACCAGACATCAACCAGTTCATACACTAAGGGAGATTTCTTTGATAAAATCTTACATTTAATAAAATTGGGAGCCAGTTTTTTGCTGAAATACTTGTCTTTATCACTGAGATAAAAAGTTCTCCTCCAGACTATATCACCAACCTTAAATTTAGCCGGTCTTCTACGGAGGTTTTAAGACTGACAGTTCCTACTGTGGGCATTTGCCAAAGCAGCCTGTACCTTATCAAAAATTGATGACAAATAGCCAAGATTTTTAGTATAACAATCACAGGGCTCAAAGATAAGGGAGTTATTAAATTTTACACCATAGGATGAACCATAAGTGATAAGTTCACGACCATAAACTAAAAAGGAAGGTGTAAAACCTGTAACCTCATTAACAGACCTATGAATAACAAACTGTATCTTAAGGATTAAAACATCCCAAATTCTAAGGTCATTATAAATAATGGTTGATAATGACTGTATAATAGTGCAGTTGTAGCACTCAACAGCATTAGACTGAGGACAATAAAAAGGTGTATAATGCAAGTTAGGTATTCTGTATTTGGCTAACAAATTGAGTGTGGCACTAACAAATTGTTTGTCATTATCTAATACTATGGTAGATGGAATACCATGAACTAAAAATACATTTTCCTCAAGAATTCTGGAAATAATCTCAGTTGTGGCTCTCTTTTTGGGAAAAAGTAAACAATACTTAGAGAAACGCACCACAAAGATATAGGAATTTTGTTTTCTAGCTGTTGGTAAGGGGCCAACTAGGTCAACACTGATAGCTTGAAAGGTACGGTGGCAAATTTTGGGTTTACCCATATGACCAAGTGTTGCATGATTCTGGTGCTTATGTGATATGCAAGTATCGCACGAGTTAACAAATTTCGCCACATCTGAGTAGATACATTCCAGGCCAGTAGTAGTTAAGAGCTAGACGCTTATAGGTCTTGAAAATGACTAAAAGACCAGAAGTAGGTTGGGAATGATTATCTGTCAAGATTTGAGATCGACCTTCCATAGGAATTACTTCCTTCCACTCGAAATCTCGTGTCAAAGGATTTAGGCTTTTCATAAAGCGATACAACTTATTGTCATTGACCTGGTAGTCCATAAAGGAAGCAGGAGATGACTGGGAACCATTAAACATTTTTAAATACCAACTATCTGAAGTAGTAGGTACAAAACTAGTAGACAAATTAGAATCGTTAGTTATTAACGACACGGGAATAGAACGTGATAGAAAATCAGGAACAACATTATCAGAACCACGACGATGTTTAATTTCAAAATTAAAACCAGACAACCTCACACCTTACCGGGCTAGGCGACCAGTAGGGTTATTTAAATTCAGGAACCATTTTAGAGCAGCATGATCTGTAGGTAAAAATATCAACTTTATGACCATTTTCTATATAGCATCGCCAGTGTTCAACATCTGATAAAACTGCGAGAGCCTCGCGCTCGGTGGCTCACCATTCAAATTCTGTGTCAACACTGCACCAATACCGGTGTTACTAGCATCAGTGTATATTTGGAAGGGTTTTGAGTAATCTGGGCAAGAGAGTACAGAGGCAGAGACCAAACAACCTTTAAGTTTCATAAAAGCGTCCCGAGCTTTCTGATCTCACAGGAAGGGCGGAGCCTTCTTCCCTTGGGAAGTAAACTTATTCAGCGGAGAGGCCAAAGCACTGAAATTCGGAATAAATCTGCGATACCACGAAGCTGCACCTAGGAAACGACGAACTTCTTTCCTGTTAGTAGGTGTGGGATAGATTTTTATAGATTCAACTTTCTCGGGATCAGCTTGTAAACCCTCTGCATCCACGACGTAGCCTAAATATTTAAGAATTTCTCTAAAAAAATTGACATCTTTTAAATTCATTGTTAAATTAGCCTCTTTTAATTTTTTTAAATATAAGTAACAGTAGAGATATAATTATGATGACTAAAGGAGGATGATACACAGACTATATCATCGACAAAAACAAACTTCATTCTCAAATTCTGGACAACAGTTGATCAACCAGACGTTGCTGCGTGACCAAAGGCCATGGTTTTAAAGCAAAACGTTCCTCTAGTGGGGACATAAAAAGCAGTCTAAAAACGATCTTCTTTTTTACTAGGTATTTGCCAGAAACTTTTGGACAGATCCAGACTAGATAGGTATCTAGCATCTCTCAAGTTGTCCAGAATTTCTGAAATGTAAGATAAGTTATAAGCATCCTTCCTAGTGACTAAGTTCAATTTCCTACTGTCTAGACAAAATCTAAGCTCGACATTTTTCTTGGGAGTCAGCATAACAGGTGACGACCAAGGACTTTCAGTGGGCTCAAGAATATCTTCTCTCAGCATTTCGTCCAACTGTTCGACGAGAACACGTTGTTTTTCAGGAGACATCCTGTAGTTGCGCTGACGAACAGGAGCAATATCACCAGTGTCGATAGAGTGCTCTATCATGTTAGTACAACCTAAGCCACGTTCCTCATAAGAGATATTACGCAACTGTGCCCCGAGCACGAATAATATTCGAATTCGTAACGTAAACGTATCGAGATAACGGAGCAATGCGATTGGCCGCCTGCCTACTGTGAACCAATCGCAATGTTCCATTCTATTGATACGTTTACGTTACGAATTCGAATGTTTTTCGTGCTCGGGGCACTGAGCGACTATGTTATCTGCTGTAACCTTCTGTTCGGAATTAAGATGATCATACGACTGTAGATGCTCCGAATGAACTGCATTAAGCTCTCTCAACCGGGAATCAGATTTGTCTAGCAACAAAATAGAATCTAAATGTTTAGGAAAAAGACCAAAGGATCTCCAAAAATCTATACCAAGAATTAAGGAATTAGTAATCTGAGGCACAATGTTGGGGCACTAGGATTTGCAATCCGGGAGGTGAAGACCTCAACACCTACTGGGGTTGTTAATATTCTATCCGACCCATATTTTAATATTTATAATATTTATGTTCATATTTTAATTTTAAAATATTTATGTTTATATTTTAATATTAAAATTTTACTTGATCCCGAAAGGAAATACACAAGGGAATAAAACCTAAAGATTTAATTTTTTTCACCACCTGTGGTTCCAAGATTTTTTTATGAAAATTTTTACCCAATATGGTAACACAAGAGCCAGTATCCAATAAACCAGGTACAGTAGTGCCTGCAATAGATACAGAAACATAAGGAGAATAACCAATGTTAATGTTTCTGCAGACTGTAGAAACTTTGTCAAATTGGGAAAACTTTGTAATAAAAGATAGCAATTTTTCCCAGTCTGGTCAATCAAAGTTAGTGCTACTACAATCTGAGCTATTTAGTTTTTTGCCTTGTTACAAACGGGACACTCAGGTGTATGGTAACCTTTTTTTACCACATCTGAAACAAATAACAAAAATTTTAGTGCATTTACTAAGTTGGTGGGAGTTTGTTCTGCAACGGGTACAACTAAATTTGTGACCACTGGCTTTTTGATCAACCGCACTAACTTGCACCTCAGCACTGCCATTAGTATCATTGCTACCTGGATTTTCAATGCTATTTGTACTATGAACTTGTTGTTTATTTTCATTAGATTTATTTTGAAATTTATTATAATTATGGTATTTATTTGGAAAATTTGATTTAGTATTTTGTTGTTTTAAGTTAGAAGACTGTTTATTATAGCCAAATTCAGGGGCTAAGGTATCTGAAGTTTTTCTAGGGGGTTCATGGAATTGTTTTAACCTAGACTGAATACTTTCATAGTTCCTACAGATATTCTGTAGACCAGCAATATCTGTGATGCCAACAGAAAAAGCGAGAATACTAGCATAACAGGGACGGATGTTGTGCAAAAGAATTTCCAATTTATCCTCCACGGCTAAGGATTTATCGAGCTGAAAGAACATGCCATGCATAATGGACAAATATATGGTTATATTTTCGAACTCCCCCTGCGTACGAGATCTTATCTCCGACATTAAGCGGTAATCAAGCAGTTCAGCTACGTCAGACCAAGTCTGAACTAGCGGCCTTATGCATCGGAACCAATGTAATACATCGTCCGCGAAAAATTTCATAAGCAAACGAAAGTAATTTATCCTGAGGAATACCACAACTTAGGACAAATTCATTCACCTGGATAAATGCACGAACACAAGTCTTTCCTGAGTATTTTAGCTTGGCAAGCTTGGAATAAACTTTCCTGTCGCAGGAGTCATTGACGGGAGTCTCTGGCACTTGCACTGACAAAGAATCACTAAATTTGCCCTCTTTCACTTGTAACATTAACAAATCACTGTATTGCAATCTAAAGTTGTCTATATAAGCTTTAATAAATTTGTCGATTTCTGGCTGTGTGTTAGATCCTGTTCAGCCTATGGTAGATATGATGAAGTAAAGTCTCAGTACGAGCCAGTAAGTTCCTGTCAAAGTTTGACTTTAAATTTACTAAATTCTGAGAAGATTTAGACAGAGAATCGCCCAACAGCCTTGAGGTCCTCGGCTGGTCGAGGTGTGAAGTTAGAATGTCTTCAGAAGGAAAACGTTTCGCCAACTCAGCAATCTGTTTTCTGAGTTCACAAACAGAGTCTGACCCAGATCCGCCTCGAACGGCAACTCATACCCAAGCTCTGCCTTTTGCAATGAGAGGAACTTAATAGCGTAAGAAGGAATAATGGGCCTGGTGAGAATCACTAACACACAGTGCACCCAAAAATTAATTGACTTAACAGTGGTAAATAAGGAATAAAAATGAATAAGAGTATTGAACTGTACACCTGTTAGGGTTAATAGCCTAAAAGATGTGAATCCCAATATGTAATTATTGGTCTAGTGCTATAAGCACTAGCAAAATAAATATAAGTGCTGAAATAAAACACTTAAATGTTTAAATTATACAACACAAGTTGTACAATGATAGCAAATGCTAGCATGAAAAATCTTTTTCTCAAACATGCTTGGAAATGTGAACATTATTTTGACAACCTTCTTCGAGATAAATCGAAATTGCTGTACATGCGAGCAGCGGCCGGATAAAGTTGTATGAAAATCCATATCTGTCGTGTTTTAGCGGCCAAATAAATTACTATGTAAACTCATATCTGTCGTGTAATTTAAAAATGGAACCAACTTTTACTCCGAACCATGGCAACCAAAGAGGTAACTTGTCCAAAGCCAGTTCTATATTTAAATAACGCTTAAATATAGAACTGGCTTGCAAATAGAATGCTGTTTATTAAGAAAAATAAAAAACAAATGAACATTTCGCCGCGTGAAAAATTACTGTTGTTCGTTGTTCGTCATTGATTTTGAAAAGTAGGTAACTAAAAAATTCTGCCTAGATACTACTTAGTTTTAATTTCCGCGCATTGTTTGAGAAAAGCACTATACAAGCCTTGGCCACAACTGAGCGTTGCCGGACTCCGTAATGCGTGCCTCGGCTGCGCCTCGGCCCGCATACTTCACGATCGTCCGGCAACACTACAATTGCTGACCGCGGCAGTAATGTACTATAAACACTACAACAAACACTCTAAGATTTTACACCTGGTAAGTCAAAGTAGATGTTAAAATAAAATAAAAATAAAATAAGTACTCACGGGCTGTTCCATCCATTTATATTATTAAACTGAAAGAATCCGTTATTGGGCACCATTGAAACATAAGAATTTATTTACTAGATAGATTAATTGCAATTTAGTTACTTCAATTTAATTACCTTAGGAAGATGAAATGAATGAGTAATTAATTAGCTAACTATACCAGCTAGGGTAAGAGCAGAGATGTATAAATAAAAGTTAGATTACAATTTATAATAATTGTCATCGATTTAAAGGGGTTGTTACATAAATTCATGTATAGTTATTAGAAATGTTTCTCAGGTGTGGAGTACACGACCTCCAGTTAATGAAAATGAAATGGAACAGCCCACGGCGGTGAAGGTGGTGGGCACTTAGCTTCGCCTCGGTGGGTCTGGACAAGCACGTGCCGCACTGACGCCTGTATAGTAGCGTGGCCCGCTGTCACACCTGAAAAACGCAAGCAAAGCCTTTCAGTATGTCGGACAGACATACTGCAAGTGCGGCGTGGTAGGCAGGAGGCAGATAGTCAAGCTTCCCCAAGGCACGTGGCGCAAAAGTCATTACCGTAAAAGCCACAGCTCACAGCATTACAACAGCAGGAAAAGGTGCACAGAAACAAATTTGACATAAAGGTGCTGACACCAGGTCAATGATCCCACGACCGCATGGGTCAATTTCCTTTTGCCAAGCATGTGAAACACAAACCAAAATAAGCCTTGCTAACTATATTGCAGAAGCAATTAATATTAAATAAAATATGATGAACACTGTTCACGTAAAAAACAGCATCCATCCCAGGGTTTTCATCCCGTTACATGCACTCACAACGTGGCGTTACAATATTCCATATATGACACTATATGGATAAAACAAAAAATACGGCACACCATGCTCACGTAAAAAGCATGGTTATTACCTGGAAGGAGCTTTGCGTTAGCTACATGTAAACGACGTGGCACCAAAAATAAATTATTGCCAATGAGAACAGAAGGTCTCAGGACTAAACTTTGGTGGGATGCATCGTTTTCATGTCGCTATTGAGCCACCTGAAATAAATAGAGATTAGCACACACTGCGTATAAATATCATTAATTCTCACCCAAGCCTTAGCGGTAGGAAGCTGATGTCAAGAGAAAAGGATTTGAATGAGGCTGCAGTGGGCTTTATAGCCTCCCCCAGACATCAGTCAGTGGGCGGGCTCAAATGACCAGCTTCCGCTCCTGCTCCTAGTATGTCGGCTATATTGGCTATATATTAGCACTGGAGAGTTTAACTGTACGGTCGCCATTACCACAGGCCCACAGAATAAATAATTTATAATATAAGGCCATTACCATTGTATCTTTGTTTTATGATTGGTAGACCGCACACGGCCAGAGACAAATCAAACGTACTGATAGAACTGGGGGTTCTAGTCAAACTGAATTCGTTACGGGGCGAATCCATCGAGACATTCGCCATCGCTCCGATGATAACGATGTTCGATTCGTAGACAATGTTTGCATTCTACTTCTTGCATTCTTTAACTCGACTCGAATGGTCGTTTCGACACCATTTTAGTCTATGATTTTCGAATTAATGTGGATGAGTCCTAATTCTTATTCCATCGTCACTGTCAAGAGTGTCAAAACTTCGTTTTGAACTTTTGACGCGGACGGACCAAACAAATGTTAAAATAAAAACTTTGTGGAAGCTTATTATGAGCTTTAAAGGTAAGATTTAAGTAAGTATTATTTAAGTTAGTAAGTGTTATTCTACTAATATTACAAATGTGAAAGTTTATGAAGATGTTATTCCTAAATAAACGAATCCCACAGGAAGAATTAACCTGTCTTCAATTTTCAGTAAATTTTTACTCTTTTGGAATTTATGGAAAGGCGCAATAGTTTAAGCAGTGAAATATAGCGGCATTACTTTAAATAATATCAGTTATAATGGGCCGAAAGGAAGTAAGAAACAATGACCTTGGTGGTTTACAATAACATGTTCAATTTCATAGAACTCTTATTATTCATATTCCAGCCACGGTTATTTATCGAGACCTCAGCCTGGTCTTCAAGGCCATTTAAGGGCAGACCACCTATGGCAGGAGTCAGCCCTTATCCTTAATTCTATTCATGGTGGTGTTAATACGACAAGACAAATGGAAGAAGGTATTTACCATACTGAAACTACAGCCCATAGAACATCAGGTTTTGATGATACATCCTCTCCTGTTTAATAAGTACCTAGATTAATAATGTCATTGCATTATTTAGGTGAATAAAAGATGTTGTGACTTATTTATTAATGCTTTTAACAATAATCACAATTTCATATAAAATGTTCATTATAATATTGTATACTTAGTTGCATAATTTGTTTATTTTAAGGTGTTTGCTGACTGGAAATCCAATACCAACAAAGGCACAAACTATGTCAGCATGGCAGTGGCACTGATGGTGGTCCTGATAACGGTTATATCGGATAACGAGGGCCCCCTAATATAAAGGAACAGCGATTTAATGTGAGTTGATGTGTAACTTTTTGATTGATGTAGGTTACTGTAGGTGTAATGATTATAATGATAGAAGATTAGAAGTTCAGTAAAGTGATTTTTCAATTAAACTAAAAATTTAAAAAATGAAATTACTATATTATACAAACAATAAAAAAGTGTGCAGTTTGCAGAGGCGGCTTTACCCATTACGAGGCTCCGGGCGGCAGGTCTTTGCGAGGCCCTTTGTCCGTCATAAAAAGTATGTGATGCGAAAGTAGGTCTGGTTGTTTGGTTTAGGTATTTTTCATGTATAAGGAGAAATGCTAAAATTATACAAATAAATCAAATTTGAGTTTTAAAATATTTTACATTGAAAGATTTACAAAAGTCAACACGAGAAACGTCGCGAGTACAATCAAGAATAATCGAGTAATATTTATTATTTACTATTTTTTCAACAATTTGAGTCTTCACGTGACTCTGCTCATTTTTAATACTTTTTCCGATATAGTGGTCATTAATCGTCTTATACTTTACTTGTTTTAGGTGCATGCTTTCTTTTGATAGCTCGTTTCCTTTTTGAACTCCCTGACTCAAATTTTCTACCGGCATCACGATCACGCGAACTGATTTTTAAATTTGCTTGGATTGTTGCGCTAGGCCCCTATAAGGGCGAGGCCCCGGGCGATTGCCCTGTTCGCCACCCCCTAAGGCCGCCACTGGCAGTTTGTCTCTGCCACCTAAGTGGTATAATCTGTTTTAAGTACTAAAACATACATAACCTACATATAATTTTATGATTCTTAGTTTCTATCAATCTTCAAAAATTCATTAGTCAGATGAATATAATTCACATGAAAATTATAAATATCTTTGTATACCTCTGTAGTAAAATGGATTTAAGTAACATTACAAAAGCATTGTATTCAAAAACTGATGATTGCTCAATAAAGATAAATTATTACGGATATGACAGGAACTTAACAGTAATTACTTTACATAATATTATTTGATAGTATAGGTATTTATTTATCTTTATATTCTTCCAGAGACCATCAGCTGCATCATCAAACTTTAACAAGCAAGATATTGTTGTTGCATATGGTATGTACTTATCACCTATTCATCAAATAAAGATACTTCTTGTAATATACTATACTTAACGGGAGTGACATTTTAAATTTTTCTCACATAAACCTTTATCTTCTGGAGAAATGATTATTCTATATGAAAATCTAACATACATACATATAATCACGCCTTACCCCCGAAGGGTTAGGCAGAGGTGAATTGACACCTATATTTCACCAATCAGTGTACTTGGTCCCATGTAATATGGACTTTTTTTAATAGAACCATGGTGGCAGACAAGCACACGGCCCACCTGATGGACAGTGGTTACCGTGGCCCATGAATGTGTGCAACCAGCAACATGGAGGTGAGCCAATTGCCATATTCCGGGCACTATTGTTGACCATCTAAGCCTTATTATGTTATATGTGTAACGTAATGTTGACATAGTCAGTCACTCCCTCTTTCCCATTGAAGTAGGTAGATACATCTATCCATTATGAAAAAGTATTCGTTTTGTAGAGTGATAACAAAAACCTATATTGCTATTTATTTTTGCAGATTTAGTAACAATACAGGCGCAGCCTCAGACACCACCAGCACCACCAACACTACTGCCACCAGCGTCATACGTCAGCGTCAGCGTCTCCACCAGTCAACAACTACCATTAGTAATTCCGACGTGAAGATCACCACGACCGAACACGCCTCCCATTCTTCCTCCTCCAGCTGGACAAGAAACGGTACGGGCGACTTTGTGGCCGTTGAGCAAAGGATACAATTGAGGGAGAGGCCAGCTAAATGAAGCTCGTAGGATAGAGGTGGATGTGCAGCGCAATAATATACTAAGCCGATTTGCAGATATTGCTGAAGGCTTCCTTCAGCAATATTTGACAAGTAGGGACCACACAAAACAGCAATTTTTTTCTATAAAATCAAAAATATGCTCGCACCTATTTCCTTCTGGAGTAGAAACAGATAACAGCCCGTTATCTGCTTCTATCCTTACCCACCTCACAAGCTTCAACTATTGTCATTAAACCTTTCGTGCAAGCCCGCCGGTTGCTTCAGACTCCCTTTCTTTAGTTCATTTTTTTACCACTCCGGTGGCAGACAAGCACCCGACCCATATTTTAGTTGTATATTCTTTCTTTTCTTGTTGCGTATTACTGAATTACCACTAAGGTGGCAGACAAGCGCACGGTTTTCTTGCTCTTTGTTTGTTGTGTATTCTTTGTTCTAACTGGTTGTGTAAACTGAAAAATTTGTTGCCTAATACTTAGTAATTTGTTAATAAACAATGTTACAAGGTATTGTACAGAAGTTACTTTGTAATAAATAGAATAAATAGTATTAATATGGGAAATATTGTAATACTGCAAAAGCCTTGTATATATAGCTATAGCTGAATCCACAGAAATCACAGATTTTCTATTAGTGTGTCCATTGTTATTTCGTTTTCTTGTTGTTTGTTTGTTGTGAGTTCTTCAAACTGACCAACTTGTTGCCTATTTCTTTTATCTGCTAATTTATGAATGTAAAAATCAATCTAAAATGTATTATAACTTAATAAGAGTAAATATCAGTGTGATTTAGTCAAATAAAAACTACTCTGATTTAGTCTAATCAAAACTGTAAATCTGATTTAGTCAAATATCAAAATCATATTATGAGTTATCACGCTTGTAAATCCCCAAGGGGTCTGTTTGTGTATGGTTATATTTAAAATAAACAGAAGCCTTTATATTGCACTTTCAATCGTTTTCTTTTATTTGTTAACATGGTACAATATTGGTATTTACATGCAAGCGTATTCCTGCTGGCCTGCTGGGGATTATCATGCAGTACCCTGTTTTTACAGGCATCTCGAAAGTGCCTTCAGCAAGCCAAAGCACCGGTCTATAACGTTATGAGCCTGCACATGGCGCGATGTATGTATTGCAGTGTGAGACCCAGGCACAGCATCTTGAAGTCATAAGCCATGGCAATTGTGGACGCCCGGAATTATCTGGAACAACCACATAACTTTGTATATATATATTGAATACTTACTTAATGTGTATATAACCCCATAACATGGGCACGAATACAATGATTGGTGAAATGTGGGTGTCAATTCACCTCTGCCTAACCCTCCGGGGATAAAGGCGTGATTATATGTATGTACATCCTTGTACTATTAAAACCTTGTACGGTAATGGTCTTGAGCCCAATGAGTTTAAAAACGGGTATTGTCTTATCTTACCCAGTAACCACACTCATTCTCTACTTTGATGGAGACTGCCTGCATGGCTTGACTTTGCTTCTGGACCATATATAGGAGTCATGTGTGGCACCACCAAACTAAGAATGAACATTCAGGATTTCACAGTTATAGTTGTAAATCTGTAAAAAAATATATAATTTATTTGCAGGACAATATTCACTTGAATACTATTATGAAATCTTCAGCATATTTTATTTGTGTTCATTGCAAGAGAATCATAAATAATGTGTTGTTCATCATAACGATAATCCTTTATCATAATATATTTATTATTTTAGAACTTAAACATACTAAATCTTAAGTTACATATATAAATGATTTTTAAATTAAAAAAGCATCAACTCTCAATTGATTCGCTATTATTGGCTATTACCTAATCTTATTTGTATGAAAAAATAGCAATTCTACACTGGTATCTCTGAATCCCCAGTCACCAAATGTGTTTATCACAACATGGTGATAAGCCGGAGTCAATGTAGGGACTAGTCTAATACTTACTATCAAAATTCTCAGACTGCAGCATAATGCTCTATATGACCATTGCAAATAGAATGAATGTATTGATTTATGATAATACATAATAACAAAATGCTAGGAAAAAAGTTGTTCTCTACAGATTTTATCTAGGTGATATTTTAGAGACGTGACATAACCAAGTTAAAATAAGCTTTACTTCATCCCACCTATTTTTTCAATGATAAATTTACTATCTATTGCTTAGGTAGGTAGGTACTTACTTAACATTTAATGAGTGAAATCTTAATAATTTTAATTCTATTCAGTCGAAAGATATAAAATGTATGGAACTGACATTACCTGTCGACGTGTCACGTGATCCACGGATAACGAACACACAGAAGGTAGACAATGTTTCATTCGCGCGATTCCATCAATCGAACCAACATTAACGAAAGCTTACTTGTATAGGAATGCGTAGCCAACGCGCCCATTTTGACAGGTGCTATAGCTCCATTTCGAATTTCGTGTTCGCAGCCGGAGCGAATGCCGGACCCCTGTCGCTACCGAATAAAATGTCAATGTGTGTATATAGTAGTAAGTTTGTGTGAGTGTCGAGATACGTGAAACAGTCATTTTATTGAGGTTACAATACTAATTTTCTTTGATTGAAATTTCAAAATTTACTACAACATAAATACAAAAGCAAAAGCCGAGCTTACTGTGGGCAGCGCGTAATGAAACTGTTAGGCAGAGACGCCAAAGACTTTACATTTCCCGGGCAAGAGTTGGAAAATGTCGATGAGATGCAGGAAACTTTATTTATTATTCAGTCTTAATAGGTCAACATATAAAATCTTTGTGTGGAAGTAAGAGCTTCCACTGCATTCAAAGGGTCGTGGGAGATAACTTTGGAAATAAAGGTAAGACAGTATGGAGTAGAATAATAACACTTGTTAAGATTCTTGTTTTGCTTTGAATTTACTTATTATGCTTATTTCAGGTGCCATGTACCCTTAGTGCTTTTGCCACCTGCTTGTACCACAACTCCATCATGGAAAAAAATTATAGTTTTCACTCAAACTCCACAAAAGAACAGGCACATATCAAAGAAGAGTAAGTGGAATTATTTTTATGTATTCCCTTCTTTTTCTTGCAAGCCAACATTTGGCACATTATTTGTGTTTTCAACTTCTCAACAATTTCATCATTCCTGATGTATGTTTTAACAGCTCTTTCAGAGGCTGGACACTTCACTTCTACAACAAAATCTTCACATATACCATCAGGTGATGCTCCCAAAATACCATTTATGAGAATAAACCCAGATTTTTCTATTTTAAGGTTAAGTTTACCTTCTAATGCTTGAATTACTCTGCTTTCTAATCTCTTTCCATGTTGTATGGCTTTAGTTTCAGGTACCTTGTATCCACCTAATATTTGCTCCACTAAAGCTCCGTCTGTACTGCAATGTGTCGCTTCATGTAGTTTAGAAGCTGTCAATCTTCAGGGAACGTATACTATGCCAATATTTGCTTTCGGCTTGATCAACAGTCTTCGAACTTATTTCTTTAATAATAGAGTCGTTAATAATGTTCCCTAAATATTTTATGAAATTTGAGTAATCATGTACAGCTTCTTGATCAATAAATGCTAACATGATGTCAAAGATATTCATCGAATTAGATTTGTGAACAAATTTCAAGATCAGATCAGCTAATTACTTAACTGTCTTCTGCCACAATCTTCCTGCGGGCCTAGCATGGGCGCGGGACAAATATCTCTCTCCACCGCTTATGTCAAATAGACAGAGGACAAAGGTGTTTCTCCCCGGTAGCTAGCATGGCGTCAAAGGAGATAGCTTATGTCCCTCGCTGTGACGTAAACAAGAGACTATTTCTCCACTTGCTTAGCACGGTGGTCGTAAAGTGGAGACAATTTGTCTCTTTTTGACAGATGATAGAGAGAAATTAGTCTCCGAACTATTGAGGTGGAAACAAGATTGCTTAATACACAATTAAAAATGTCTCGCGGCTTATTCGTTCTAAGTGAACTACAAATACAACAAACGCAGCAACAAAATACAGCGGCGTATGCTGCGGGATCAAATAAACGTGTTCGAATTACCAGAGAGTGAATTCATATGAATTTATAGGATTTCTAAAGATATGACCATATTATTATGTATGCAATGCATTGAACAACCCCTTTTTTTTATAATATTATCAACCGAAATTATCGAAATTACTAATATTCCCTCTAACCCATCTAACTAAGCTAAATCGCTTGTGCTGGGAGTGGGTTCACATCGGTAGTGTAATTGCCAGGATTCGAACCCGGGATCTCTCGATCGTAAGGCAGACTCCTTAACCACTAAGCTACCGACGCGACGCTTAAATGAATCTGATGGCTTGCCAGTACATTATAAGGTAAATAATGTTGCATTTCATAATTGACTCAAACTCTTATTTGAGCTGCTGTGCTCCTAATTCTAAAAAAAATATTCTTTGTAACAAATTGTTTAGAGCGAACTCACAGTATTCACACATTTATTCACAATAACATACTTACAACATTTTTTCACTCATTTTATTACAATAAATATAAATATTACAATAAAGATAATATTAATAATAAAGGAAATACGATTGAGTATGTACCGGGTAAATGGGGTAAATAAATAAGAAGAAAATAAACATGTAAAAAAATAAAGTTACATGACAGATTGTCTTTCTTTTTCTTTAATATGGCGCACTCTTTAGTCAATATTATTATTCTGCAGCATAATACTGATAATTTCAAAAGTCACTATTTTATAAGATAATTATGCACGTTGCTAGGTTTTGTTACTTTTGTCGAATATTACGAGTCGAATATTTTTTCGTATATTGGTAGCATTGAGTGGAGAAACATTATCCCCGGTGAGAAACTAGTCTTTCCTCGACGCCGTGCTAGCTAAAGGCACAGAATAGATAATAGTACTAAAGGGACAAAAACGGAGGGAAAGACAAATTTTTCTTCACTCCTGCTGAAATTCACTTAATGTCTTACTGCATTTAGGCATCAGCTTTGGAACCTTAGCTTTAGAAAATATTTCTGTACTAAGGACTGGTTCTGTATTAGCACACGAAAGGGTTGGTTTGATCCAATAACATTCAACTGCAGTTGATGACGGTTCTGAATTTTCTTCGCCAGCCAGAAAAGGAGTAGGAGTGAATGTTTACAACCACCTGTAAAGACAGAAATTGGGTCATTACAAGTTATTGTTAATGGTGACATGCCTTTTTTAGGTCGTATAAATACCTGCTGATGCTGCACAGTCTTCACAAGCCGCATGAGTAATGGTATTAGTTTGTTCGTCAATTTTGCATGTGACTGTGTACAATTTTTTGCTTATTCTATGCTAACTATACAATCGCTTCCAGTTCGGTGCACTTTGACGTAGCCCACAGCAGTATTAATATAAGAATCTCGAGATGACCTAAAACATTAAGAAACATTTGTCATTAGAAAGTATAATATCACATTTTCTTACAAAACAAGTCAATAGTGTAGAAGTATGGGTAGATACCAAAGAAAGGAATAAACTTACATTAAAATCTTGGGTCCTCTTATTTCAGCCAAGTTATGCTGGCTACCTAGCGGCCACATATTCTAATATCATTACATTATCAACTTTCGGCAGAATTCCTGAGTCAGCTTTGACAAAAGAATCACACATGGCGATTGTTTGGATAATAGTTCTTAAAGTTTGTGTGTAAGTTTTATCAGTTACGATCAAAACAAAAGTTTACAATGGCGTGATGGCGTGAGGGAAGTAATTTGGCGCGATAAAGAGGTGAGCGTTATTTAACGTAATCGGTTTCAGTAACTAGTTACGAGGCTGATAATCGTGTAACTAGTTTCGTAGACACAAATGTAACGATTATTTTACGTACGCAGTTCACACACGCGTTAGCGTTTCGTTCAACAGAATAATATTAGAATGATTATGGTTACACGTTATAACCAAATAACGTTAGACGACTCGGACAACGAGAGTAAAGGATAGGTATGGCTTACACGCAAGATAAAAAAAGAAGGCAATATAATAATCGTTGCGACTTTTTATATTTTCATATGCCCATGCAAATATATAATTATGCAATTGGAAAGAATTTAAGTTCATTAAACGCAAAACTAACCAACACTCTACTGTATACAGAAGTAACTAGTTACAAAAATAATCGGTGCAAAACTAACCAACACTCTACCGTATACAGAAGTTACAAAAATAATCGGTTTTGAAACTAGTTACTCATATCTATGAAGCTACGTATAACCGATTACGCCCAAAAGACGTTACGGCCCACGATGAGCGATAAGCGAGCTTATCAAAACTTACACACAAACTTGATTGTTAGTGTCAATCAGCTGTCAGAGATGGCTCATTTTTTAACTTTCGATTGAGGCAAAGGTATACCGATTTTAAGCCATCAATGACGTCAGCGTGATTAGACGATATAAAATTTGAAATATTTAATTTAAAAAAATACGATGAATATAACAAAAATATTCAAATCAGTTTCTTAGTTTGAATTCTAAAATAAAAAAGGGTAATTAATTTAAGTCAATCCCCATTATTGAAGTTTGAAATATTAATTACACATTTAGTCGATTAGTATCAATTTAAAATTATATTTTTATTAGTTCCAAATCTCCCTAGGGAGCTTTTAGTAAAGTCCCCACAACTTTACTGAGGCAGCAATCATCGTCATCGTCGCCATCATCATCAACATCAACATCATTAACTCATTTTCATCATCATCAACTAATGAAGATACAAATAAACTGTGTGAAGACATGGCTTAAAGGTCGTGTTACCAAGCCAAAAATATTCATAAAAAAAAAATTATTTGTCTTGTATACTCTTTGGCGTGCGGTCTAGCTACTTTCTTTGGTTACTTTTACTGTAGTACATATACTTATCTATGGGTCTATTTCTTCAGAACTATTATATTATACTGTACTCTACTATACATAATAATCTATGTACTGTATTATACTCTTTGTTCTTCAGTAAGACACTTTGAGTAAGACAAGACGATTCTTTGAAGACGATTTGCATCGTTACACACAGGCACACGCAGACTTACCTGATCAACGTAGCATAGATGATGGTATTAAGTATTGAAAAACTATTTCTTCTCACAACATCCACAAATCCATGAAATTTGAATGCAAATAAATATACAACTCACTACAGTCCATCCATGCTTCACTCATCAATATAAAATTAATTGTGCAATAACACCATAATATTATCCATATACATACCAAAATATACAACAAGTAATAATTTATGCATCATAAATCTTTTCAGAAGAATAATCAAAACAAATTTAAAAATCCTCACATCAATAATACGAAGAAGTTTAAAGGTAAAGCAAAATATATAATTGATCCAGAGAAACTGGAGGTACATTCCAGAGGAGAGGGCATTGGTATGGGTGTCAAACATCCTTTACATGCTGCAAAGTTGAGAAAGAAGGAGCTCAAGTTCAATTATGCCCAAGAACAAGCTGCTAGAGCTGAGATTTTGTTAACTGAGGAGCACGGGTGAGCTATCAATATGATACTTTAAGTTATATTTCCTTTAAATAAATATGTAAAATCTTGGATCTGAAGGATGCACCAACGCCAGAGCCAAATTTAAGTAAATGGGTTGTACTATCAAATTACATTATTTATCAAAAAAATTTATTTCAATTGACTTTATTTAATGTAAGTTTCTTTTACAGTTTTATTGTAGTACAGTTAAATTCCTAAATTACTATTTAGGTAGTAGTATAAGGCCAAGTAGTTTCATAGTATAGTAGTTCTGGACATGATTTCATATTACGAATATCCATAAGCATAACCTATTTACTGATGATGATTATATTCTGACTATTTCTGATGATGATTACATATTCCTAATTTTTTTACAGTGCTTTAGAAGTAGATGAAGACAGCAAAACAACAGCAATATCACAGAAGATAATAGCAGAAAATGTAGATATAACAGCTGCCTCTAAGATATTTGAACTAGACTTAGATTTTGGACCTTACCAAGCGAAATATTCAAAGAATGGTAGGCATTTACTCTTGGGCAGTAATAAAGGACATTTAGCAGCATTTGACTGGGTCACCAAGAAGTTACATTTTGAAATAAATGTCATGGAATCTATTCATGATATCAGGTTAGTTTTAATCGGAGTCAATATTATTCCAAGTTTTTTTTGATAGATTTATTTTTTTCAGAGAATCCCATCAATTAGAACATTGCATACTAATGAAATTAAAATATAATAAACAAGACATAAGGGGAGAAAGATTTGATATTATGTTGTCGATCTCTATGGATGTGTTATGTTGATGAGAAATTTCGAGTAGAATTTCTATAGAATCAAATCTAAAGAGCTCTTTCTTCTTGTCTGAGTTATAAATACATACTTATTTACTTACTCTTTTATTTTGTAAAGAGCCGTCCTAAATTTATTGGATTATAATGGGGGATTACAACTTTGCTCTTTTTCTGTGGAGAAACTCTTGTCCTTTTTGTCTTGAAACAAAATTGATATGAAATATATCCTCAAAATGAATTTTTATATAGTTGCCTTCCTTTTTCAGTTGGTTGCATGTAGAGACAATGGTAGCAGCTGCTCAGAAGGAGTGGCTATATATATATGACAATACTGGCACTGAAATACATTGTATTAAGAGGATGGATAAAATATTAAGGATGGAGTTTCTACCTTATCATTTTTTACTAGCTGCTGTTGTAAGTACATTACAAAACATATTTTTATTAATTTTACAGTAACAATACATATTTTTGAATAGTTGAGGAGTTTCGACTTTAACAAAGTACACTTGTTACCAGAACCACTGTTATACCTAACAACAAATATAATGGCAGCTCTGGCAATGGCTAGACGAGTAGTTAAACATTATTGATACAAGTGATTTACCTAGCAGTTTAATAAAATGTAAATGTAAACTAAACATAATTCAGGACGTTACTTGAATGGTGTCATTTAGTTAACAGCATAGGCAGTTAAATTAACGGCAATCAGCCAATCAGCTAGTTGGCTGCAGCGAACGATCCAAGCTATTTGCCATTAAATGAAGTGGCTGAACATCATTCAGACTGATTTAATGGTGACATCTAGTAAAGAGCCGAGGCGGTTAATTGAATGGCTGATTAAGCTAGTTGGCTGGAACATATACAAATGTAATCATAATGGAAAAAAAATTTAAGTATATATTTTCACTTTGCAGAATGAATTTGGCTTCATGACATGGTTAGATATTTCCATAGGTGAGATTGTAGGACATTACAACAACCACCTAGGAAGGACTTCTGTGATGACACAAAATCCGTACAATGCTACGCTGTGCCTGGGAAATTCTAAAGGAGTTGTATCTTTATGGTCACCGAATGTTAAAGATCCTTTGGCCAAGATCCTGTGCCATAAAACACCATTGACAGCGATAGCTGTTGATAATAGAGGACTGTAAGTTACCCAAAAAAATTTAAAGTATTTTATACTGAAACATGTTCTGTACAATACTCTTATATTTTTACTTTTATTTTTTATTTGGTGCTAACCAAATTCTTGAAACATTTGTACACAGGTATATGGCCACATCTGGCGTTGATCGCAGTATGAAAATATGGGACATTAGAAATTTAGATGGTCCAGTACAAGACTACAGACTGAGGAGTGCCCCTGTGCACTTGGAGTTCTCACAGAAAGACATGCTTGCTGTTGGCCTCAATGACGTAGTAGAGATATATAAGTAATGTTATTCTTTTAGTTATTCCATTACCATATCTTTCTAACATGTATGGTTACAAATATTTGCACTGAACGGGAATCGAACCCGCGACCTCCGACGTTGTAAAATGTCCAGCGGGTGCAAAATGTCCAGACCGCAAAAGGTCGAGGTCGCAAAAGATCCAGGTTGCAAAAGGTCTAGCTTGTTAAATGGTGATTGGTTAACACCCCGACGCAGATAGGTTAGGTTAGAAGGCTAAGGCGGGAGCGAAGCGGAGCGGACCATCGTGTTTTTTTTTTAACTATCCAGAAATAGGAGCCCCGCGAAGTGGAGCTCCGTCGACCCATTTTCCATCAGGTGAGCCGTGTGCTGCCACCTAAGTTTGAAAAAAATATTGAGTTTTGTGGGTGGTATATTAAGGCTCTGATATTTTGAGACTCGGACATTTTGCAAATTGGACCTTCTGCGACTAAACGGTCGAACGCTCTACCGCTACGCCAGAGATTCTCATTGACGACTCATTCAATTGTATACTTATTCTGTTGATGTACGTTTATAATTCATTACTTATGATTTAATTCATACAAAAAATGCTGGAACCACTCTAACTTAGCTCTCATTTTTATTATCACATTAGCTGTTGCCCGCGGCTCCGCCCGCGTGGATGCCGTTACCGCTTAATGTTGAGTCAACGCTATTTTTCTAACATAAAAGTAGCCTAAGTTGCTCCTTATTTACATCAGCTACCTGACAATAAAAGTCCCGTAAAAATTGGTCCAGCCTTTTCAGAGAACCGGAACAAACAGACAGACACAAAAATTGTAAAAAATATTATTTTGGTGTATGGTACCATATTATATTCATATGCATGTAGTAAAAACGGTTATTTCAACATTACAAACAGACACTCCAATTCTATTTATATGTATAGATGATTGATTTATTACAGTAACTGCTGCTCACAAACAACCGAGAAACCTTACTTGAGACATAGGATGGCGAAAACAATAAATAATTTCAAGTTCTGTCCCTATGAAGATGTACTGGGAATTGGAACTAGGAGTGGTTTTACAAGCATTTTAGTACCAGGTAAGACAGCATACATACTTGTTTCTATTACAAAACAAATTGTAAACTTTTACATTATGGGGTATATATGAAGTTCCACCATGATCTTTGTACCCCAAGTCTACATGTACTGATTGATGGATAAGACTCTCAGGCTTTCCTATGGGGGTGAGAGGGCAGACTGCAATCGCTCTGCAGTATATGAAAGCTAATAAAAGAACTAGTATTACGTTAAGTACCTATTTTAAGTAATTATAACAATTTTCAGGCAGTGGCGAGCCCAACTTTGACGCCTTGGAAAGCAATCCATTCCAAACTAAAAAACAACGAAAAGAAGCCGAGGTTAAAGCTCTATTGGACAAGATACCTGCAGAACTTATCACACTCAATCCATTTGATATTACTGAAGTTGATGTACCCTCTATGCAAGAACAGATGGAAGCTAGGAAGAAACTATTAGTAAGTATTTTTAATAAGTTGGATAATGCTTTTAAAACGAATGTATAGTGCATGTTGCAAATTGATGAAGGGGCCACTACTAGCGCTAATACTGTGCATGCTGTACCAGTTTAGTAGCTGGTAAAGTTATCATGTTGTGATTATATTATCGACACTTTACGCGAATATTACGCATTTAAATAAACATAATCTTTTGTTTTCTCAGTATTTAAGACCAAAAAAAATGGACTTTACACCAAGGCACAAGAAGAAACTCAAAGGCAAAACATTTATAGCAAGAAAGAAAATCATTAAAGATGTGGCTAGAAGGGTAACATTTTAACTTTTCAACTAAGTATTTAAAAACCTCTATACACGCCTAGTTGGCCGAGTAAACCAACGTGTGTAGGGCTCATTTGTAGCAACTTGTCTTCACTAGCCATCGCTCGGGATCACTTGCCTCACTTCGGGGCGGTGTCGGTTCTTGTGCACAAATCAAAGGCGCTCGTCTGCGCTCGGCCAATAGCGGCCACACCTTGGTGTATCCGCCATTACAAGGTAGACATCTATCGCTATCAGACGTGTGATGCTTGTCAGGATTATAATTTTATTTAAATAGCTAGCTTTCCGCCCGCGTGGATCTCACGTCTCTGGTTCTTCTCAACCGATTGCAATCAAACAAATTTAAAGGCAACCTCCCTACAGTCCTAAGCCAATAGTGCCAAAAGTTTGAAGCGATTTTAACCTGCCAGCAGTGCCCTGCTGCCACTATGGCGACTACAAACTAGCAGTTGGGAGTGATTTTAAGTCTGACCAAGACCATTCCAACAAAATCAATTTGCGTCAATCGCAAACAAACATTTTGCGTTCGCCTACACTGGCCAACGTGTATAGGCGCTTCATTAGCGTTGTGCCTATTAGGCGACACTCGTCAGCGCGTTGGCTTACATTCGACCAGCGTATATAGGCGCTTTAACATTTATGGACATGGATCATGTTCGAAAATTAATATATTAAATCATTTTTTCTAGGAGTTTATTGAACAAGCAAAGGAAGCAAAGAAATTACTTGGTTTACCAGAAGGTACACCTGCCAAGAAACCATCATTTGGCGTACTAGACCGATTTGTTTCAAACCCCAAATCCAAGAAATAAAACTATTATGTTGTATACATGATCTTATTATTTAATTCCTTTCTTAATTTTAATACGATTTTAAATATTTACAAATTTATTTACATCCAATAGAATTAATTTCAACATGATCAAAAATACAAGTAATAAATGTCTTTTCTAAACAATACAAAATATAAAAAGTGCATGTCAATATTAGCTAGCTATTAGCCGTCGGAGTATACCAAGGATCCATCCTTAGTCCATGCATGCACATGCATGTGGTCAGCACATGGTATTAGACGTTCTTTCGGAGAGTATCAGAAATTCACATGAGCAGCATTCCATGGTTACTGAAGTACAGTACGCTAATGATATCGCGCTGATGGCCGCGGATAGGAGCAGATTGGTGTGAAGTGTGGAAGGAGGCGCTTAAAAACGGTGGTCTGAAGCTTATTGTGACAAAGTCTGAGTCCTAGTTGTTGAACTCAACAGATCCCATACCTGTCCGTATAGGCGATGCCTTGGTCAAGCGCACGGACCAGGTGAAGTACCTGGGATCTGTGGTTCACGTGACTGGTGACATCGATTGCGACGTCAAGACATTGTCGCGGCGTGGACCAATAGCAGGAAATGCTTGTCAGGTTGAAGGAGCAGGTCTATAAAACGATTATACGACCTGTGAAGCAAGGCCGTGCCTTTAACACGGCTGTGAAGCAAGGACGCTGCTGGAGCGACACAAGTTATGGTCACGTTTTGCGCAAAGCGTCAGAGCGACAATGTAGCCCCCGCCAGGACCCGATAGGAGGGGTAGGCCTAAGAAGTCCTGGCTTCACGTCGTAGTGGGTGACTTGTGTTCCAATAGTCTCACTATCATAGACACCGAAAACGCGGCGAAGTGGAGGAAAAGTCGACCCAGAGCTCCGAGTTCACCTCTGCTTCAGATACAATCACGAAAATGCGTCTCTGTGACGATGAACATAAGTTAGCATTGAAAATCAAATAAGTCGCACAGACCTTCCGTCCCATGTAAAGAAAATGAGAAATCATATTTACTTGCTGGCGGGCTGAGTCTCAACATGTAATCTGAAATAAACACAAACAGTTATCTTCAGGATAAAACACCTAAATATAGTTTACTCAGACCTAAGGTGCTCATAAAAGTTAGGTTGTAGAATGTCTCCATTCTCAGTGAACATGGATAATAATGTTGGGTTCCTGTTGATGGCTGAGGCAGTTGATAAAAATGATGATTTTATTGGTTTTTCTCAACACTAAAAGTAACACAACAAAAAATACTTACTATTAGCCTCTAAAGTTGTATCACATATCTTATCTGTATAACTCTCTACTTCACGGTCTTCCATGGTGTCATCTTCCATATCCTTAAAACAATTTGGATAAATATCATATTATACATTAAGTTCTCCTTTAACAATCTTTGATCAGTTCAATAAACAGGTAATCTGTTTGTTCCCCTGATCAAAGCTCGCATTAAATAAGGGTTGATTAAGTTTGATTGCAGATCATAAGTTCAAAAATTTCCAAAAAAAGTCTTTTGCTGGATGGATGACCAGTAATACCTATTCTACCAACTTTTTAGTCTACATTATCATCATCTTGTTAAACAAGGGAAACAGAATCCCATCAACTTTGTGTGGATCCAACTGAAGTAACAGTCACTGAAAGGATGGTGCTTAATAAGAGCTGCTTGGGAATCCTAATAAAAACCATCCACCCACTAATCAGGGACAACATGCCCATGTTTTATGACATGAGAAGACAAATTCACTAGTAAAGGTTACTTGTGATGAACACTTCTTTCCATGGTAATAGGGTAGTGTCCAGAGTCAACGAATCGTCACCAATACTGCTTGATGTTGTAATTTTTACTCAACAAATATGCATAGTAAACTAAGATATTGACTAAGTAAACTGAAACTATGACTTTTCATTATTTGTAATGCCCAAAATAGGTCAAAATATAAATAATCGAAATAAGGCAAAATTAATAAATTTTTAGATTCCTTATTAAAGTTTAAATCAATCTTTATATGCATTGTACATGTGTAAACGCAACGTGGACTGAAATAAATGCGATATTCTCTTGCACTGCATACATTTGCCCTACGTGCTAGCACACTGTGACGTCACAGTGTACTGTGATTTTGTATGGAGCGTTTTCGGGCAGCTCGAGAAATCAGATTTTCATAGTCAAATATCTTTAAAACTATTTGTAATAGGAATATTTCACTTTACCAGTTCATTATTATTGTAAAATATATAGTTTATTATGATAAAGATGAAAAATAGGACACAACCCTATTATAGGCCAGTAATAGGTCTGTTATCTGAACCACCCTATAATTTAGTTTTTCAGAAGAACAGCACTTGTGACGACAAGATGTAGCATACATTATATCAATGGTTCTGTGCTGCGAGAAAGTTTTTATCTACCCATCATTTATTAGTTAAGTTCAAAATGTATGGCGGAATTTGAACAACGGCTGCATGTTTTCAATGGTTACTGAAAGCTTGTATGATCTTTAACATTATAAGCTGCTTGGTCCTTACCTTTTCATTCTCACTATCACATAATAATATTACTCCAATAGATTCATTTGATTTCACATGTAAAACATACTGCTGGGTTTTATCCTGTAAAGCAGAAATCATTATAAGATGTAGTGCTCCTTTCAGTTCTTTGTTGAACCACGAATGAATTGAAATACTGTTTTTAGCAACTGCCATCTGACCTCCACAACCCAATCACAAAATCGAAGCATTGCAGTTAGACCAGTTGTTGGACTTTTTAGGGTTCCATCTACCCGAGAGCTTAACATGCTCTTTGATTATTGCAAATACCTATATTCATGCACTCAAATATTTGTACTCAGCGGAGATCGAACCCGTGCCTTCTATATAGTGGCCGGGAGAGACTGAGCAGAGGCAGGTACTGGTTTCATATCTTACCTTATGAAGTAAAATTCCCCCTGATAATGTTGCTCCTAAAGGAGCTTCTAATACTAAGACTTGTTCTTTCTCGAAGCAGTTGCGTATGTCTTTATTTGATACAAAGCAAAGGTCCTGATTGTCTGTATCGTCCATTACATTTTTAATACTCTGTTCAATCCAGTGTATTTGTCTGAAAATATATCAATTAAATTCCTCTTTCATGCACTAATAACTGGACAAATGAAAATAGATCCTGTAGGTCGCTGAAAGGGTGGTGTTTCACAAACCCTTCATGAGATGTCCCATTTCCATGCAAATAGTATCACAGGCTAGTTTATCCCAATCAAAAAATTGTATATGCCTGTGCCACTACATCTTGCCATCTATGCTTGATTATTCATCAAGAAATTTAATATTTTCAGTGAATTCTGTTATTGATTGATAATACAGCAGAGATGGAGCCTCATACAATGTGGGACCATTGAGCAATTGCAGTGTGCCTAATGCAGCAGTTGTGTCAGGGAATACCAAAACCATCAATCAAAATTTTGAACATGGTCATAATGCTAAGATGAAACCTATCCATACCCATCATTCTCAATGCTGGAAGTATATATTAGATGAAGTATCTACAAAGTTCATATTTTACAATGGATATAACTATAATACTAACTTATCAAGTAGTCTTTCATGTTCGTCTAAACGATTCACCTGTTTTCTTAACAATGTTACCTTTTCACCAATGTCACTTGTATTACATTCTGGGCCAGCACCTCTGAAATCATGGTTGCAACTTGTAAAAAGCAATGAACTCGATTTAGTAATAATGTGTAAGTGTCAAAACGTATGAGCTTATTTGTTTAATCATAATATCAAGTCTAAAGTTTAAGCAGATAATAGACATGACATGTAAACACTCACTTCCATTGTATACTATTCTTACTTCTTTTCTCTATAAGACCAATTCCTTCCAAAACATTAGTAATATCATATATTCTTCGTTTCTGTCTTACAGCCAGTAAATTGGTAGCCTAAAAATATTAGATAAATTAGTAAATGTTATTCAAAAATGTTATTTTCGTGCCGAAATAAATTTGACACATCAATGAGAGGCAAATCAAGCAATACTCACGATTTTCAAATCCAAAACACCATCTTTCGCCTTTTGTAGCAGAGTAACAAATTTTGTTGTAAGTAAACCTAAAGATTTCTCATAACGTTTATATGTTGCGTCCGCCATCGCTTAATTATAAAGAAAAATGTGTTTATTTTTTAAAGTTTAAAACGGAGATTACTACACAATTTTGCGTCGCGGCGGGATATTATGTTGGTAGCATTGAACAGTGCTGTCAACTTAAAAATAATTTGTTGCCAGATATAAGGACTCGGGGCTGCACAACGCTCACCGAGTGCCCGGTGTTTGAGACGCCGAGGCGGGAGCTTGTGGTGGCCCTGGGGGTGAAAGTGCTCACGCTCTCCACCCTGCTCGCAGCGATGGTCCGCTGCGCGGATGCGTGGGCGGCCAGCGCCTCCTTCTGCGAGCAGGTCATGCTCGTGAAGGAGACAGCAGAGCGGGCGCGGCACGCAGCGCGATGAGCGTGAGAGACTCGCTGACATCGCTACCCGCGCTCGTAGGCGGCTCGGGCGTCGGAAGGCGCAGGCCGACCTCCGCCCCCCATGGGCGCGGGCCTGAGGGTGCAGGGTGGAGGAGCAGAAGTAGGCCATGGCGGCGGCGCGCATCGTACGACGATGCGCGCCACCCCACACCGTATGGTCTCCCCTCTCGAGGAGGCCCAGACCGAGAGGGATGGCCCTGGGTCAGCCGGGGTGCGAGGGATATATGTCGCATGGCAACCTCACCTTCGCACTATGACCCCCAGACGGCGTACGGTTTAGTCGGTTCGAGTCCGACATAACCTCCCTCTCCGGCTCCGGAGGGGGGGGGGGGGGATCCGTGGGGATTTCCCGCAAAGTTGCCAGTTATAAAATACCTTTAAAAACGGTGAAAAGCAGTAAAAAGCTCAAAGCTCTTTTTTAGGTGGGTTTTTTCATATGGAAATCGGGGTTGGATACAGTTCATAAGCAAACCTATAACTCGACCTGTAGTCCATTGAAGTGTTAAATTTTTAGCTTAGCGTGCATTTGTCAGAGAATGCAGTTTTCAAAAGGGGGTCAGTTTAAAGATAGATAGTACAAGTTTGTGGGGTTGCAACCCTTGTGCAACAGCCGCCATATTGAAAAAAGGGGTCCAAAGGGTCACACCCCACAACCTTGTATTTAACGTTAACTGATCCACCCTTCAAAATTGCATCCTCAAAAAGAAAATTGCATCCTCTGACAAATGCAACCTTAATGTAATTTTCAATGGATGGATTACTACGTGTTTAGTCACCTCCGCGCCTCACGAACTTTACGGTTAGGAGCAAGTATCTCCCAACCATAGAGCTCGTGAGTTTAACATTATCACCGAGGGATATGTCTAAGACAATCTAACCTTCGGCAAGTAACGACTCACAAACGTGCGTTTTAGTCGGCTCAAGTTCGATATAACCTACCCTTCCGTCGGAGTCGTGGCCGCACCCGTGGGCTTTAAACCTTCGCACCGCCGTTCCACCGAAGTACGTCAAGAGTAATCCACGCTGGACGCCATGAGCAACAGAGGTGGAGTCATTTGCAGATGACAACGTCTCCTCATGGAATGGATGACTCTATGGAAGGTATTCCACCACCCACGCTAGGAACAGAGCCAATAACTCGTCTGCGCAGCTCTGTAACGACACTGAGTCAACGGTGGGGTCTGGGGACGCAGCCTGTTTCTTACCATGAGGTAAGACTTTGCAGAAGAAAGTTTGCAAATTTCGGATTAGTTGCCCCCTGAACCTGTCACCCGGGGCACGTACCTTAGCTTACAAGTAATCCAGCGGTAAGTATATTATATACTAGCTGTTGCCCGCGGCTCCGCCCGGGTGAATGTCGGTTATCGCTAATTGTTGAATCAACGCTTTTTTCTAAAATAAAGGTATCCTAAGTTACTGATTAGATTTTTATTGGCAGATAGCTGATGTATTAAGACATCAGCTATCTGCCAATAAAAATCCCGTCAAAATCGGTCCAGCCATTTCAGAGATTAGCCGGAACAATCAGACGGACCAAAATTGTAAAAAATGTTATTTCGGTGTATACAGGGTGTAATCGTTAAGTGTGTCCAGGCGATTATTCCGTAACTATTACAGATACCAAAAAACTTTAAACTGATATCTAAAGTACGTTACCTAATGAGTAAAATGACATCAATAACTTTTTAAAAATCTAACGAGAGGTATCTAACATTTTGTCATTAAACTCTCCCATACATTTAGTATGAGATTAGTACAAAGATTTTAGTTTCCTTATTTTAAGTGATCTAGTACCCATTTTACCTTAACGTATAATATGACAATGATGATTTTCAAGTAGATACATTAATTTTCCACTTCAAATTAGTAATAAACCTTGTTTCAATATCGCATTAAGTAATTTAAGCTAACTGAAAAGCAACACACTACAAAAAAAGATACTCTTTGGTGTTCGTTCTAAATTCAAAACTTTTATCTCGGGTTGTTGTTCCCGCCAATTTATTGTTGTTTTTTTAATTTGCGATAATAATAGTGATTGTTTCATTTATTGATTGCAAAATGGCATATTCCAAAAGAGAAAAGAGAGATATGCTAAAAATTTACTACAAAAGAGCAGCCATTATCGCCTACAGAAGAGAGTACCTACCCAGATAGAGAAGTCCCTCCTGGTTAACGTACCTAAAGCCTTTCTACTAATCTCATACTAAATGTATGGGAGTGTTTAATATCAAAATATTAGATACCTTTCGTTTGATTTTTAAAAAGTTATTGATGTCATTTTACTCATTAGGTAACGTACTTTCGATATCAGTTTAAAGTTTTTTGATATCTGTAATAGTTACGGAATAATCGCCTGGACACACTTAACGATTACACCCTGTATACTGTATTATATTTACATGTAGTAAAAACGATTATTTCAATTTACAAAAACACACTAATTTTATTCATATGTATAGATAGATGTATTTACAAAAAAGGTATTGATATTAATAATATTTCAATACTTTATACTTCTCAATGTATTATCTACTGGGGTTATAGTGGATAGATGAAATAACCTGCACAAAACAGTATCCCAAAGATCATGGGTCCAGGGCAGCTGTGAGGTGAGGGGCAGTATGGGGGTTGAATGTTTATAGACCCCCCCCCCTTACTACCTGTAATTCAACATCCTTATTTAACAACTAGATTTACAAAAAAAAAGGACTTCCTTTATTTTATTACAATAATGTGATAATAATATTATAGGAATTAATGATAAATCTCTTGATACAAAAGCATTACACTTTTGTCAGCATTCCTTTAAGTAAGTTACATTTTTCTCTTTCAATTTGCAATACATCATCAATTTCTTTCTCCATGAGCTGAATTTTCTTATATTCTAAAGTTTCTTTTAATTCTAGTTCCCTCTTCCTCAACTCTAACTCTTCTTCATGCAATTTTAAATTTCTTTCACAAATGTCATCCCTCCATTGTTTTTGATCTTCTTGCTTCTTCAAATATTCTAGCCACTGCTTTTCTAATTGTATTTTGCCTTGAGATCTGTCTGATTCTATCCTATTAGCTAATCTTATTTTTCTCATTTCTATCATAGCCCTGGTTTCATGATTGAACTGATGTGCCAAAATATTCATTCTGTAAGGATCTTTTTTCTTGTGTAAAAAATCGGTGACTAGGTTTGAGTCAGTATCAACATTGTACTGCAAATAAATATTATCCATTGCTTTAAAATACTTAAATTTCTCATGTTGCCCAGTATCTAGGCATTGTTTGTATTTTTTTGTTAATGCATTTATTTTCCATCTTACTTGGTCTGGAGTCATCTGCAAAGTCATCAAAAAATTACATTGTAACCATTTTTCTTTGTACCTGTAGAATAGGATTTGTAAAGTGTGAAAACCTTCATGAGCAATTATCATACTTCAAAGGGTTTAAATTAACAGACTTAATATTTGAATCTATCATTTTCCACTACTTAAACTTCAAAATATTAATAATTTTAATATAGACTTAGGTATGTTGTTAAAAATAAAGTTTGAGATACATACTTCAATATTATAATCTCTTAAGCTTTCAGATATTGCTATCCATATTCTTCTTTTCTTTTTTGGTGTTTCTACCATCTCTAGCTTATCTTCATATAACTTCAGCAATGTTGAAGTAGCTCTAGCATTCCAAACTGCACCTGGAAGTTAAAACAACCATTATATGCATTTTAACATAAAAGAGTACCTATCTTGATGAAATACAGAGATTCTACATACAATGTTTTTCAGTACTTTCATTTGCTTTAATTTCTGTATTAAGAGGGTTTTCATCAGTTGTACTTTCACAAATTTCCATATGGTCTTGAGAAGCTGAAAACAAAATGATCATCCATTTTATTGTTACCTTTCACATTATTTCAAGCAATATGATTACAATAATCGATGTATAAAATTGTTAACTGTTAACTTACGTTCTTCCAAAATACTATAAACTTCGTTCATTTCGCAAACATTCATTTTTGTATCTCTACAACTCTTCCAATATTAGAAATACACTAATAGCTACATTTATTTACATGTTCATGTGATGAAACAAAACAAATTTCTTTGAGAAAAGAAAAGATTTAATTTTTCTCATTCATTCAGTACTGTAATGCATAGATTATTATGTATAGTAGCTGTAATGCAAAGAGTGTATAAGAGTGTCTGCAATGTGTTTTGTGAACTTCTGAAAAATCAATTTGAAAAGGAAATTGGTTCTGAAAAAATCTTTAATCTTTTTTTTTGACACTTTTGACAAATTTTTGACAGTTATTTTTTAATAAATATTTTTGGCCCGAAACAAGACCTTTAAGCCATGTCTTTATTTGTATGATTATTGTACTCTTTACTTGTTGATGATTTGGTTGATGACAATGATAATGGGTTGTGGATGATGATGATGACGATGACAAGGAATGATGATTTTTGCCTCAGTAAAGTTTTGGGGACTTTGATGATCGAACACGAAAAGTCACCATTCACTGTGATATTCCATTTTCCTACACATGTGCGTTGTCCAAGACGTTGTTTAAAAATCCACCTTTTTTAAAATACCGCGATCCGTCCCATTTTTGTGTACGCGCCAAAAATCCCAGTTTACAGTAGAGCATTGAGTAGGGTTGCTAGGTTTCTAGGCCCTCATATTCAAAAACCAGTAACAATAACAAAAAAAGTTGTGTCCCATCCTTTGTGTCACACAGAGTAAGTAATATAGAGAATTTCGGCGGGAACACGAAGTGTGGCACATCGTTGTGCTAAGTTATTTTCCGAAATTATTGTGAATTCGAGTTTTAATGTGTAAAAATGTTAGATTTTTAGTCATATCGTCTTGGACAATGCACACAAAATGTGACTTTTCGTGTTCGAGCCAAATCTTACTAGGCTTCTAGTAAAGGCCCACAACTTTACTGAGGCAGCAATCATCACATTGATCGTCACCATCATTCATCATCATCAATACATCATCATCATCAAAAAATTAAGATATGTATAATGTATAAATGAAGATGTAACTTAAAGGTCCAGTAACCAGGTCATAAAAACCCAAAAAAAAGTAAGTAACTTTGTGTCATGCCATGCTGTCATGTATGATGTATGGCAACTGTATCTGTGATGTATGGTATGCCATCACAAATTCACAAAAACAAAATTAACAATAAAATATAATAATCTATGACTCACAAAACAAACATTTACTGTTAATATTACTTGCAGTGTTTTTCAATGGATTATGTCTTTCAATTTAAAGTCAAACTCAAGTCAGCAGTCAGTTAGTCAACCAACAGAAATTATAATAACGCAAACGGCATATGAATAACATCTTTTATTATTTCCATGTCCTTAATAAATTGTTTATTTTATGTAATACATACTTAACTATGAGCTGAAATTTGACTATGGATACAAACAAACTGTTATTATTTCTAACTGAATCAGTTCCTAGTAGCAGTGATGAGAGTGACACAAGTGGTTGGAGCGATGTTTGTAGTCTCAAGCCGGAGAGTTCGGAGGACGAAAATGTCTGTGATGAAGATGATGATGATACACTGTTTTTCCCTTTGATGCAATACTTGATTAGACTGAGGCGAAAACGAGTTGATGATTATCTGCATATCATAGACTCTTGGACAGATACCAAATTCAAAAATAGGATGAGAATATCCAGAAAAACGGCGTATCGGCTCATTGGTAGTAATTACGATAGAATAATATAGTTGTGTTAATACATTTTTCATCTAAATACTTCACTCTTTTTCATCTAAATACTTCACTCTTTTCAGATGAATTGGAAAAGTCAGGATTTATTGCCTCACATAAGTTTGGATTAAAGCCGCTGGAGCCTAAACTTTGCTTTTATATATTTTTGTCGTTTATTGCCAACACAGAACCATTGACTCCAATTGCAACCAGGTTTGATATTTCTATATCATCAACTTTCAGAGTTATAAGAAGAGTGGTTGCTTGGATTTTGACAAAACTGAACGATGCTATAAAATGGCCTCAAAACTTAGGAGAAATACAATACATATGTGATTCATTTCATGCTAAAACTGGAATTGCCAATATGGTGGGAGTTATTGACTGTACTCATATTAAGATAGAAAAACCTAAAAATCCAAGAGAGTATTGTAATCCTAAAGGATACTTTTCTATAATCTTACAAGCCACAACTGATGCAAATATGAAATTTACTAATGTATTTTGTGGAGAGCCAGGCTCATCAAATAGCACTAGAGTCCTCAAAAAGTCTCCATTATACAACACTGCTACACAGAGCAAAGAATCATTGTTTCCACATAACACATTTCTTGTGGGCCATTCTGGATATCCATCTTTACCATGGCTTTTACCACCATTTCGAGAAAATAAGAGGCTGACTCCTCAGCAACGAGAATTTAATTCTTTACATGTCACTACCAGAAAACTAAGTGATAAGGCTTTCAGTCTTTTAAAGGGAAGGTTTAGAAGAATAAAACTATTTACTGTGTACAGAAATATAGCTTTTATTACTGATACAATTGTTGCTGCTTGCATTCTTCATAACTATTGTCTTGATGAAAATGACCATTTAGAAGAACATGAATAAGGCTAGTGTTGTATTAGTAAAAGCTAATCATTATACCAAAGAACCAGTAAAGCCTGGTCACTTAGTGGTAATTTTAGGGGCATTGGAATGGGACTACTACTTCTGTGTAAATCCTAAGATGAGAATACTCTGATAAACTAAAATTATTTTACTTATAAATAGCACAACTACCTTAAGGATAATTTAATTTAAGCTTATCTTGTATTCTGTAATTTGTGTCTACACATACAATATAGAAATATATATTATATTTTTGTCAATTTGGCTTTACTGCATCTATCTGAAATTGTGTGAAAACTTTCATTTGAGATCAACCATGTTTTTAAAATAATATTTATTGGGACAAAATAGCTTGTACCCCTAATAATTTTCTAAGAAGGGCACATTTCTCTCGTTCAATTTTCAACATTTCTTCTTGTTTTTTCTCTTTCAGTTCTAATTTCTTTAATGCCAATGTTTGTTTGATTTCTAATTCTTTTTTCCTTAATTGTAACTCTTCTTCTCTTAACCTTAAACTTCTTTTATATCTCTCATCTCGTATATGTTTCTGTTCTTCCTGCCTTCTTAAGTAATCTATCCACTGATTATCTAATTCTACTTTGGCTCTCCTTTCCACTCTCAACTTCCTGAATGGTGTAGAAGATTTGAATGACAAATTCTTTTTGCTTTTATCCTTGTCTGTGTCATCTTGTCCATGCATCACACCTGATGCTAGTCTATATGAGCCAGAATTATCTGTGTATCTTCCTAGTATTTGATGCATTTCATTAAAATACTTGAATGCCATGGCTCCTTGTCCATTGTCAATACAATCTTTATATTTCTTAGTGAGGGCATTTATTTTCCAACGGACTTGATCAGCAGTTACCTAAAAGAATTGCTGAGTTTTTAACTACTAACATTTGGCAATTTATTTCTGGTCTAAGGTATACTAAAAACTGATGTAGGTATTGTGTAGTATGTCTATTATTTAGTCAAACAAAATGATTCATAAATAGTATACTTGAGTACCTCAACATTTAATGCTTTTAATTCTTCTGCCATTGACATCCACATTTTCGATTTTTTTTTTGGGTTGTCCAGCATATGCATTTTTGTTTCATACAAGCTCAAGAGCATGAGTGTTGCATTTTTTGTCCATATTACATCTATAAAAGAGAAACATTATAGTCCCTATACTTAATTAACAGTTATAATTTTTATATCAGTAATGTTGGAATGTTCATACTTTGTTTACCACTTTCATTTACATCTGTTTCCTCTCTGGTATGGCTGTGATTATAATTTGTCATTGTCATATTTGGTTTATATGCTGCTGCTGAAAATAATAAATAATAACAGTAACATTATAACAGCTAATCTAAAAAGCATTGGCATAAGTACAGCATAAAGCCCGAGATGCCCAATGCCACAATATGACACTTGTTTGTTTACTTACATTGATTGTCCAACATAGCCAGAACGGCAACATTGTTATCAATGTTTTCATCCATTCCGTGTCAATCAACTGGGCGTTTTCCAACTAGCACAAAGTGATCGTGCACACAGATCTTAACACAACTTTAAATACACATCATGACCAGATGTAATTATGCTGGGTAACTATTGCAATAACCAATCTAATTAAGTTAGATAAATTCAATACAGAGCTGGATAGAACGTAAAATTTAGGACTTTCCTATTTATTGTTTTGGTACTCTGCATCCATAGAACTTTAACGTGTCAGACATGGAAACATGGCAATATTGATTTATGACAAATGACAAGTATGACATCTCTAAATTTAAGATATGGCAATATTGGTGTTAATTCGGCATGTCCACCCGATTAAACTAAACTAAACTAAAAATTCTCTTATTTTAGTTTAGTTCAACGCTTTGTCTATTCGGTTTGGCCACCGAGCTAAAAAAGTGCATGCATTTTTTGTCAAGGTCACACGACTAAATTGAATAAATCCTTTTTAATCTGTGAATTCAATGAACGAATGACAACGTCCTTAGAGAAAGAAAGTAGGCCGTCTACGCTGTAAATTATGGTAAATTAGTACAATCACAATAAGAAGTTGTTGAAGTGTGAGAGAGACAACTTAACTTCTTGTCAGAAAACATGTGTTCAAACGTGACCGTAAATTAAACCTCTGAAAAAGTAAACAAACCAAAACAACAAACTTGGTGGCAAGGTAATGGGAATATTACGTGAAAAGAGGAAAAATAAATAAGTATGTCACAATCACAAAAAATCCTCTTCGCTTAATTTAGGGTGATACTCTAGTATCTCCAACAGGAACTTGGCCGCTGATGACCCTAAACAAGTTTCTAAATTTACGGTCGGCCATCTCAAACGGATTTGATGCATCCCTCGACCGAAGCAACCTGGCCCGTTCTACCTGATTTCTGTAAAACAAATAAATTTCTAACCATAAAATAAATTTCAAACCCCAACCTTCATGATAATTGTTAATTTTTCAATTATTTTTATTGTTTAAAGTTTATTTATTTACACAATTTTTACATATATTACAGATGTATTGGCAAAAATTAAATTAAATTAATAAAGTTACTATATATACACAATACTAAATAAAATAAAAAAACTAAAACAAAAAGTTAAAATGCGTCGTGGAATTCATCCGCATCGCATGCCTCTTGTGGTAGCGTTCCCAGAAGACTAGCAGCATTGCTACGTTGTATGGCAATACTTAATCTCTGACCTGAAAAGAGGCCAGCCTTCTGGTCACGAGAAGCGTCAACCATACGTTTCGCAATCTCCCTGAAGAGATTGCGGGTGCTCAGACCCCAAGGCCCAAACGTTTCGTCTCCAAACGGTAGAAATTCATAATCTCCAATAAGATTGGAGTATTTGCGCAGCTTAACAGCCTCTGCAGAAGCTGCAGCAGAACCGGCACAGCTAGCCGTGCCAGGTATAAGGGTAGGGGCAATGGTGTCGCCGCATGTTGCGTCCCACACCAAAGTCCTACCCATTTTCCAAGGCATTAATGACATACCATTCAGTCTCTTGCCATCGTCGCGCGCCAACCCGTTTAGTTCTAGCACAGCTGGCACACCAGCAATGACAAGAGCACGGCGGATTATGTCGTTGAGGCTGGCGTGCCGTGGAATTCGCACCGCGCTCCTGCAGCATGACAGGCCATGGTGTCCGAGTCGGTCAACTGCTTCTCCACAGTGGCATTGATGCGGAATTTTTACTGCTAGGTCAGTTTTTAACAAATAAACATATATTAGGTGATAAATTTTCTTATTTACCTTTCTTGCTCCTCGAAAAAAGCAGCCACAACGCATTCGTTCATTTTTCTGTAATTTAAAAAATTTAAACCAGCAGAACAAGGTTTAGTTTAGTTAATCGCGACCAAAAATATGACCACTAATATAAGTCGGATTTTAGTTTGACAGGAATAAAATTTTGCCTTACCGAATAGCAAAATGGAGATTTTCACTAAGTTGAATTCGACTAAACCAAAAAAATTAATATAAAATTAATTAAATTATAAAATAAGTCAAATGAAGTTAGTTGGTGTTTTCCCGAATAAGAAACCGCAATTTAACGTGACTAAACTAATTATAGTTTAGTTTAGTCGGAATTTTGCCAAACCGAATCAACCTCTCGACGATTAGTCTAACAGAGCAATCGTGCGGGGTGAGAGGATGGCGGGAGAAGGGGTACCGTACCGAGTAGCCATACATTTTACTCCGTTCTAAGGATTCAGGGCTGTCTCATTTGTAATCACGTTTTTTTATTTTATTGTGTTTTTTCTTGACTCGTTTTGTTTGTCAAAAGTTTTCATAATTTTGATTACGATCATTCATTTAGCAATCAGACTCGAAATTTTCGACAAAATGGATAAGGGTAAGTATCGTTGACAGGGTTTTTGGGGTTGCTGGTTACGAAAATATAATTCGTTTAGCGATCAAAGCTGGCGGATTAGGAATTTTAAATAAAATCGTAAAGGGTTTCGCTTTCAGGGTTTTTGGGGTTGCTGATTGATTACGAATATATCATCTATTTAGCGATCAAAGATGGCGGACTCGAAATTTTCAATATAATTGATATGCGTAACGCTTTCAGGGTTTTTGGGGTTGCTGATTATGAATATATTACCCATATAGCGAACAAAGATCATGGACTGTAAATTTACTAAATCGATATGGGTATCGTTTTCAGGGTATTTGGGGTTGCTGATTACGAATATATCATCCGTTTAGCAATCCAAGATGGCGGGCTCGAAATTTTCAATAATATCGATGTGGGTATCGTTTTCAGGGTTTTTGAGGTTGCTGATTACGAATATATCATCCATTTAGCGATCCAAGATGGCAGACTCGAAATTTTCAATAATATCGATGTGGGTATCGTTTTCAGGGTTTTGGGGGTTGCTAATTACGAATATATAATCCATTTAGCAATCTAAGAAGGCGGACTCAAAATTAAAAAAAAAACGATATTCAAATTCAGATCCAGGTTCAGATTCAAATTCAACTTTACGTTTGTTGCATCGTAATTGGTTTAGTAGAACCAAATTACCGAACCAGCGGAAGAATCATCTTCAAATGTTTTATTATTTTATTATGTATTATTTAATATAGTATTATGTCAAGAGATAATTAAAATAATGTTATTAAGTAGGTAGGTATTAAGTACATAATATGTACTATATGTATTAAATAATTTTATTTTAATTATCTCTTGACATAACTAAAAAATCATTATAATTCATTCATTGTAATTTTAAAGTTCATATGGGCTAAACTTAAAAAACGAAATTGATTCTTTGATTCATTGTATAGAACCGGAGATATTACTAAAAGAGCCGCAGGCGTCAGTTAGTTATTTATATTATCATTAGTTGATGTGCCTTGAGAGAATAAAGAGTCTAAATAGGAATTAAATAAATATTGCAAATAAAGTAATAACTATAGTGACAACCCTCACAAAACTGCGAAAGGCGGCATTTCCGCAAAACATGGCGCGCGTCGAGCCCCATTGAAGAACATGGCCTCGGTTTTGTGAAGAGCCACTTCTAGACCAAGCCACCGGATCCGTTCCACGACATGGGCAACCGTGGTTATGGCTTTCAGGGTCGCTTGACGGCGGTGTGTAGCATGGAACTCCAATGCAAGGTGTTGAACGCGTCGGTGATATCCAGGAACACCACCTGGTCCCGGGGACGGCATCCTCCGCCAGATCCCCCACGCGCACGATAGCATCCATGGTATAGCGCCTCTGGCGGAAGCTATATTGGTCATCTGCCTGATCCAGCCCCACTTTTGAGCCCCTCAGATGATTCTAACTTCTCGTATAGTTATTATAGTGGTTGCAAATGATCTCATCTGGCTTTGCCTTCAAGCTCTCTCAGTGGCGCACCTTGTATCTCTGTACGCAATTATTTCTGAACTCCAAAGTCTGAACCGGTCATGCTATTATTCCATCTTCATGACATAATGACATGACCGGAAAATCGGCAAAAAAATAAATAAATCCCTATTTATATATATATATATATATATATATATATATATATATATATATATATATGTAGTAGTGTCTCATACTGTCTTTTGACATGATTTAAGAATCAACAAATTTTAGAAATGGTGTAGCGTGTATTATGTGATATACCTATTTGTTCTTATACAGATTTTAGGAATGGTGTAGTGTGTTGATGTGATATATCTATTTGTTCTTATACATTTCTGCATATTATATTTACATATTGTTACGAGCGTGGGGGTCGGTTTAAATAGAAAATGCGAGGACAACCGTTGAAGGCAGGCTTTATTCAGCTTCACTTCAATTACAGCAAAGCGCGTAGAAATTCGAAAACTCTTCCTTACACAACACACAGTCACTTGTATAATCGCACTGTATAGCTTCACACACTTTATCGCTTTGTTCGCTTCGAATACTAGTCTTAGACTAACTTGAGCAGCGGCTGTTAGATCGCCTTTTATATAAGGCGCGGCCGAGTAGCGAAAGATCGAGAAAAGACAGGTACGTTCTGAAAAAGACAGGAACTTTCTGGGAGGTTCTATTAGGTCTTGTGTCTCTTTCTATCTATTCCATTCCTTCTAGAACAGTGACGTCACGGCATGCTGTCTCTTTCTAGCCTGACGTCTCTTTCTATTCATTCCAATCCTTCTAGAACAGTGACGTCAAGGCATGCTGTCTCTTTCTATAGTGCCGTCTCGCTCACTCCTATGGAAATTTGGCCATATATTGAAGTGGCCAAGCGCCGGGCGTAGCACTACCCCCTTCTTAGACATGCTCGTCCCGAGCATTATTAGATCCGTAGTATCTCGCCAGTCGGTCAACATGTACAACCTTCAAGGGGCTTCGCTGGTTGCGTTGTATCCGGTATGTAACGTCATTGATCCTGGTGACAACTTTATACGGCCCTTCCCAGGTTGGAGACAACTTCGGAGATTTGCCTTTGCGACGCATCGGATTGTGTAGCCATACCAACGAGCCTTCGTCGAACCCGGCTTGATGAGAGTTGCGGTCGTATCGGGTTTTCATTCTGTCGCTTGCCTGGAGCCCAGATTCACGGACGTGGGTGTGAACGTCATTTAGTCTATCGCGCAATGCACTAGCATATTCCGTGATTTCTTGCGGTGAATCTGGAGGACGTCCAGTCAGTAGATCAGCCGGTAGTCTCAGTTCTCTGCCAAAGTTTGCACACGCAGGCGTCACCGTTGTGTTTTCATGTATCGCTGTTCTATAAGACAACAAGAACAAAGGAATATGACTATCCCAGTCCTTCTGGTGGCTCTCAACAACCTTAGCCAAATGCCTTTCCAAGGTTTGGTTAAATCTTTCAACCATTCCGTCAGACTGCGGATGATATGGGGTGGTCCTGGTTTTATGAATACCCATTATCCTACAGGTTTCTTGAAATACCTGTGATTCAAAATTCCTTCCCTGGTCACTGTGTATTTCCAGAGGAACTCCATATCGGCAAAACACTTCTGTGACCAGTCTTTCTGCGACTGTAGTTGCTTCCTGGTTAGGTATGGCAAAAGCCTCTGGCCATTTAGTAAAGTAGTCCATTACTACTAGAATGTATTTGTTTCCAGACTCCGATTTAGGAAATGGCCCTGCAACATCTAATGCAATCCTTTCCCAGGGCGCTCCAACATTGTATAGCTTCAATGGTCCCCTGCTCCTTGTATGAGGCCCTTTTACCGATGCGCAGCATGTACATTTCCTACACCAATCTTCAACATCCTCACGGCAATGGATCCAATAGAATCGTTGACGAACCTTCATCAAGGTCTTCTTCACACCAAGATGGCCGCCTGAAGTTCCGTCATGAATTGATCTCAAAACCTCATCAATTTTAGTCTTTGGGACAACCAACTGTAGATGTGAGTCTTTCCCGTTTGCAGACTCCCATTTTCTACACAGGACTCCATTGTGTATCACGAGGCTTTTCCATTGTGCCCAGTAGCTCTTCGTAGCTGCACTCATTCGGGAGACATCACTCCATTTCGGCTTAGGTGTTCCTGCCTTTATCCATTCGAGAATAGGCTTGATGTCTCGATCCTCTTGCTGTGCTTGCTGCATGGCTTCGCTACTCCACTCATCGCTGACAGTAACAGTCCTTAACGTTCTAATCGGCACGCTGTCCTTAGCTTCCTGCCTGCCACAATGGTTACGTTCCACCGGACAAGGTCTTCGAGAGAGCGCATCTGCATTTCCATGCGCTTTCCCACTCCGATGTTCGATGACGAAGTCGTATTTCTGGAGCCGTTCAATCTGTCGCGCCGCTTGTTCTTGGCCATTACCTTGTTGAGTCCGTTTCGGGCAGCTAGGCCGAATATGTCCTTGTTCTTTGCAGAAATAACACCTGGGGGCGAATTTCCGACGGTACACACGTTGCTCATTTGTTGAGATCTCACGCAATCTATGTGCTCGAGGGTTATGTCGTACAGCTTCCACTTCAAGGGCGTGAGCAACAGCATCTTTAAGGGATGCATGGTGACCCAGACGGACGGCAGCTCTCACCTCCAAGTCTCTGATCCCGTCAATAAAAGCTTGCACCAAAATGCTGTCAAGAAATGACGAAGAAGCTCCTTGGTATGCTTTTCTTACGAGCTTTTCTATTTCCAAAGCCCACTGCTGCAGAGACTCATTTAGACGCTGGTTTCTGTCCTTCAATTGGGCACGGTAGACATGTTCCAAGTGACTATCACCGTAACGTGATTCCAACGCTTCAAGAAGGCGGTCGTAAGTCACTTCACCTCCAAGCGCCTCTAAAACACTGAGTGCTTGGTCTCGTAACCCCAATGTTAATGCTGTTTTGGCTTGCTCCTTATCCCAACCGTTCGCCTTTGCCACAGACTCGAACTGCAGTTTGTATGCAGTCCACGAGGAGGTCCCATCAAATGGCGGTACTTTGAACTTTCCGACAGCCTGTGCAGATGAAATGGTTACAGAGCCAGCTGTTCCGCAAGCTATTTTCGTCTCCAATTTTTTTACGTTTTGAGCCACAGACTGCAGCCGCTCCTCATAACTCTCAAATTTCGTGTCGATGCCTCCTAATTTTTCGTCGTGGCTTTCTAATTTTACGTCGTGGCAGTCGAGCTTGTCTTGCACTGAATGAATTTCTCTTTGCCATTCCGCTTTAGACTCTTTCAAGAAGGCAAATAGATCTTCTTGTTGTTCCCGGAGCTGAACCTTTAGTTGCAAGGCCTGCTCTTCCTGGCGACGGGCCTGCTCTTCCTGGCGACGGGCCTGCTCTTCCTGGCGACGGGCCTGCTCTTCCTGGCGACGGGCCTGCTCTGCCTGGTGACGGGCCTGCTCTGCCTGGTGACGGGCCTGCTCTTCCTGGCGACAGATCAGCTCCTCCTGTTGTTGCTGGAGCTGTGCCTTCAATTGTAGAGTCTGCTCTTCCTGGCGACGGGCCTGCTCTTCCTGGCGACGGGCCTGCTCTTCCTGGCGACGGGCCTGCTCTTCCTGGCGACGGGCCTGATCTGCCTGGTGACGAGCCTGCTCCTTCAATAAGGTCATAATCGCGTTCAGGTTAATTTCCGATGATGATCTTGAAGCACCCGTCGACGTACTCGGAGTACCCGCAGCCTCTTCCGCGGCCTGGCTTCTGGTTTTAACACCCTCCCTGTCGTCTCTCGGCGTTATCGGCATTTTCTATCCCGCTTCTGACACCAGTTGTTACGAGCGTGGGGGTCGGTTTAAATAGAAAATGCGAGGACAACCGTTGAAGGCAGGCTTTATTCAGCTTCACTTCAATTACAGCAAAGCGCGTAGAAATTCGAAAACTCTTCCTTACACAACACACAGTCACTTGTATAATCGCACTGTATAGCTTCACACACTTTATCGCTTTGTTCGCTTCGAATACTAGTCTTAGACTAACTTGAGCAGCGGCTGTTAGATCGCCTTTTATATAAGGCGCGGCCGAGTAGCGAAAGATCGAGAAAAGACAGGTACGTTCTGAAAAAGACAGGAACTTTCTGGGAGGTTCTATTAGGTCTTGTGTCTCTTTCTATCTATTCCATTCCTTCTAGAACAGTGACGTCACGGCATGCTGTCTCTTTCTAGCCTGACGTCTCTTTCTATTCATTCCAATCCTTCTAGAACAGTGACGTCAAGGCATGCTGTCTCTTTCTATAGTGCCGTCTCGCTCACTCCTATGGAAATTTGGCCATATATTGAAGTGGCCAAGCGCCGGGCGTAGCACTATATTTAAATAAAGGTATTTAAACTGTGGGTCTGCCACAAGTACATTGCCTTGATGATTCTGCCAGGTTATCGAGAAGCCATTGACGTCGATTCGGTTTGGCAAAATTCCGACTAAACTAAACTATAATTAGTTTAGTCACGTCAAATTGCGGTTTCTTATTCGGGAAAACACCAACTAACTTAATTTGACAGGACTAAACTATTTTTAGTTTAGTCGAATTCAATTTAGTGAAAACCTCCATTTTGCTATTCGGTAAGGCAAAATTTTATTCCTGTCAAACTAAAATCCGACTTATTTTAGTGGCCATGTTTTTGGTCACGATTAAACTAAACTAAACCTTGTTCTACTGATTACTTGTGCTGGTTGAAATTTTTAAATTACAGAAAAATGAACGTATGCGTTTTGGCTGCTTTTTTCGAGAAGCAAGAAAGGTAAATAAGAAAATTTATCAACTAAATATATGTTTATTTGTTCAAAACTGACCTAGCAGTAAAAAAATCCGCATCAATGCCATTGTGGAGAAGCAGTTGACCGACTCGGACACCATGGCCTGTCATGCTGCAGGAGCACGGGGCGAATTCCACGGCACGCCAGCCTCAACGACATAATCCGCCGTGCTCTTGTCATTGCTGGTGTGTCAGCTGTGCTTGAACCAACGTGTTTGGCGCGCGACGATGGCAAGAGACTGGATGGTATGTCAATAATGCCTTGGAAAATGGGTAGGACTCTGGTGTGAGACGCAACATGCGTCGACACCATTGCCCCTACCCATATACCTGGCACGGCTGGCTGTGCCGGTGCCGCTGCAGCTTCTGCAGAGGCTGTTAAGCGGCGCAAATACTCCAATCTTATTAGAGATTATGAATTTGTGCCGTTTGGAGTCGAAACGTTTGGGCCTTGGGGTCCGAGCGCCCGCAATCTCTTCAGGGAGAATACGAAACGTATGGTTGACGCTTCTCGTAACCAGAAGGCTGGCCTCTTTTCAGGTCAGAGATTAAGTATTGTCATACAACGTGGCAATGCTGCTAGTCTTCTAGGAACGCTACCACAAGAGGCATGCGATGCGGATGAATTCCACGACGCATTTAAACTTTTAGTTTTTTTTTTATTTTATTATATTTAGTATTGTGTATATATATTATAGTAACTTTATTAATTTAATATAATTTTTGCCAATACATCTGTAGTATAACGGGCCAGGTTGCTTCGGTCGAGGGATGCATCAAATCTGTTTGAGATGGCCGCAAATTTAGAAAATTCTTGAGGGTCCCGTCATCAGCGGCCAAGTTCCTATTGGAGATACTTGAAAATCACCCTAAATTAAGCGAAGAGATTTTTTTTGTACTTATTTATTTTTCCTCTTTTCACGTAATATTCCCATTACCATGCCGCCAAGTTTGTTGTTTTGGTTTGTTTACTTTTTCAGAGGTTTAATTTACGGTCACGTTTGAACACATGCTTTTTGACAAGAAGTTAAGTTGTCTCTCTCACACTTCAACAACTCCTTATTGTGATTGTACTAATTTACCATAATTTACAGCGTAGGTGGCCTACTTTCTTTCTCTAAGGATGTTGTCATTCGTTCATTGAATTCACAGATTAAAAAGGGTTTATTAAATTTAGTCGTGTGACCTTGACTAAAAATGCATGAACTATTTTTAGTTCGGTGGTCAAACCGAATAGACAAAGCGTTGAACTAAACTAAAATAAGATAATTTTTAGTTTAGTTTAGTTTAATCGGGTGGACATGCCGAATTAACACCATTGACGTCGATTCGGTTTGGCAAAATTCCGACTAAACTAAACTATAATTAGTTTAGTCACGTCAAATTGCGGTTTCTTATTCGGGAAAACACCAACTAACTTAATTTGACAGGACTAAACTATTTTTAGTTTAGTCGAATTCAATTTAGTGAAATCCTCCATTTTGCTATTCGGTAAGGCAAAATTTTATTCCTGTCAAACTAAAATCCGACTTATTTTAGAAGCCATATTTTTGGTCGCGATTAAACTAAACTAAACCTTGTACTGCTGATTGTTTGTGCTGGTTGAAATTTTTAAATTACAGAAAAATGAACGTATGCGTTGTGGCTGCTTTTTTCGAGGAGCAAGAAAGGTAAATAAGAAAATTTATCAACTAAATATATGTTTATTTGTTCAAAACTGACCTAGCAGTAAAAAATGAATTCCACGACGCATTTTAACTTTTAGTTTTAGTTTTTTTATTATATTTAGTATTGTGTATATATAGTAACTTTATAGATTTAATTTAATATTTGCCAATACATCTGTAATATATGTAAAAATTGTGTAACAATAAAAATAATTGAAAAATTAACAATTATCATAAAGGTTGGGTTTGAAATTTATTTTAAGGTTAGAAATTTATTTGTTTTACAGAAATAGGGAAGAACGGGCCAGGTTGCTTCGGTCGAATGATGCATCAAATCCGTTTGAGATGGCCGACCGTAAATTTAGAAAATTCTTTAGGGTCATCAGCTTCCAAGTTCCTGTTGGAGATACTTGAAAATCACCCTAAATTAAGCGAAGAGGATTTTTTTGTGATTGTGACATACACGTACATTGTTTATTTTTCCTCTTTTCACGTAATATTACCATTACCATGCCGCCAAGTTTGTTGTTTTGGTTTGTTTACTTTTCAGAGGTTTCATTTACGGTCACGTTTGAATTTGGATACGTTTTTTGACAAGAAGTTAAGTTGTCTCTCTCACAATTCAACAACTTCTTTTTGTGATTGTACTAATTTACCATAATTTACAGCGTAGACGGCCTACTATCTTTCTCTAAGGACGTTGTCATTCGTTCATTGAATTCACAGATTAAAAAGAGTTTATTCAATTTAGTCATGTGACCTTGACTAAAAATGCGTGCACTATTTTTAGTTCGGTGGCCAAACCGAATAGACAAAGCGTTGAACTAAACTAAAATAAGATAATTTTTAGTTTAGTTTAGTTTAATCGGGTGGACATGCCGAATTAACACCATTGGCGAACCTTCGCCTTGAACACAAGACTGCTGGTGGCCTTCCTGATTTCAAGAGGTCTATTTCCCTTGCTAACACCATCACGCGTGAACGGTTGGACCGATTTTCAGTAATTCTATTTTTAGAGTATTCCTTGAAGTACGGGGATGGTTCATACGCAATGAAAATGTAAAAAAGGGTTAAGCCGTCACGAAAACTGGAACAGAATTCCACGCGGGCGAAGCCGCGGGCATCAGCTAGTTTATGTATAAGAAAAGGAGGAAAGTGTTTATTCGGTGTTGTTAGTCATCTGTGATGGTATTTAATCTAGTCTGTGGATTTATTTTAGGTGGCGATTTTTGAAATGTCATTTAGGCATAAAGAACTTGTATCCAGTTCCCAATAAAATATATTAAAAAAAATGGAATGTCATTTTCTATGACATATTGACCAATTGACATTTGTTCGCTCATTGATGTGACGTGACATCGAGCGACCGATTGCCGAATATATTAAAGTGCATTTTTTTTTCAATAATAAATGTTATTTATAATTATCAAAAGTTATTTTATCTGATTGAATAAAAATGGCTAACTGTGGTGACTTTATTAAAAGTCAGTTTCCACTGATAGACGAAGAACTGAAGAAATATGTTGAAGGTATGATGTCTGTAGGTTATAAAAGCGATTTTTTTATTTATATGTCGCAATGTTTCACAATGTAAGATTACATATATTTGTTTATTCTTGTGCTGTACCTATGGTAGTGCTTAACGTTTAATGCTGTATAGTCCAGTACTGCTAGTTAAGGTAGGTGCCATTTTAGTGCAGTATGTTGGTTCTTTTCAGATATTTTGGATGGCAGTGCTGGAGAGTTTGAGGATACTGAAGAAATTTACGAGGCCGTTGGTGAAGTGCTTCAGGGAATTTCCGAAAAATCAGAAAAGGATATAAGGTTGCTTTTTATAAATGGTTTTTTTTTTTTGGATTTTAGTAGTGATTTTAATTAAATCATTATGTAATTTGAATATTAAATTAAAAATCTTAAAATATTGCTTATGTTACAGAGATATATGTGGGCAACTATTACATATGCTACAACCAGATAAACCTGGCAATAGTAATGGCCCTAGGAAAGTTTTAGATGCCCCTATACATTTGGCTTCAATGACAACTACTAACAATGAAACTGAGGAACTTCGAAGTATATGGATACAATCTAGGGATGATAATTTAGTAAGTTCAAAATATGTTTTAAAGACAAAGCAACAATAGAAGCTATTATCAATTTTCTGTGATTGACCCTACCACTACTATGACACTATAATAAATACTTCAATTGTCTATCTATCTAGTTTTTCAAAATTAAACCTAGAAGTGTTAAAGAACAATAATACTTAGTTACATTGTGTGATCGTACTGAACTTAGATAAAATAACCCGCAATATTTGTTATGTTACATAAGTAATTTATTTATATTTAAACGGTTTTACAAAATTCTTAACAATAATAATATAATTCAGTCAAATAACCCACCCCATATCGTTCCCGGCGCAAAGGTGCCCACGATGCTGGCCGCGTTGCCTTGTTGAATCGCAATTGCCATCCGTTGCCCCAGAAACGAGCCAGAGCGGGAGTCACCGCCTTGGTCGTGGATGCGGCGGCCAATTTCCGCGATCAACCTCTTCGCCTCTGACCCCCAACTGCCCATAGTCTCCAACGCAATGGGCACAAAATAATATTGTGACTCCATTGCAGCGTATTTCGCCCTTTTCTTATTCGCCGCGTCCTCAGCCGCCGCTGCCGGGGCGTTGATGGTGCGACTCAGATGCGTGGCCGCGACAGTGCTGACGCATGTAGCGTCCTACACCAGGCACTTGCCGTTTTTCCACGGCACCAAAGTCAGACCATCAGGTCGCTTTCCGTCTGATCTGTTGAGGCCCGGGGGCTCTAGCACGCATGGAACGTTCGCCGATATGAGAGCTCTTCTAATTATGTCGTTGAGAGCATGGTGACGCGGGAACCTGCCTACGCAGCGACGACAGCTCAGTGCATGATGGCCTCCACCACTAATATAAAAATAAATAAACTTTATCAATAAACTTTCTTCACACATATTTAATTAAATTTAATTATTGAGCTTAGAAAATATCACATATAGTGATATCTTCTCAGCTCAATAATTTTAGATATTGACTGTACTTGTATGATTTTTCTACCACACCATACTTTTACTGCCATACAGGGAGTCAGGACTAGATTATGTAATGTAGGACCCTCTTTTTGTACCTTCTTTCAACAGCCTAGTAGTAATTAATTTAGCAACATAGGGTTTTCTTTGAAGAGATTGTTACAGACAATGGTAAATCAAAGGCACTTAGTCCTTGTTGGCTTTTCCTTCGCTATTGATATAGGTACAGTCAATAACCAAAGTTGGTCACTAAAATATTTACAAACATATTTTTTACTGAAATTCATGTACAACCAGCTGTAGAGAACCCCATGAGATGTAATTCTTATGACGATTATGGATCTTATAAGGACTTGCAAGGAATATGTTTTATTAAAGTATTTGAAAAAAATAATTTCTTCCATGGTTAGATGTACGAGTTTTATAATCTTCAAAGGATAATACTATGTTTAATGTTTTATTTAGGTTAGGTTAGGTAACTTAAGCTACTTCTGTCATTGACTGCATATGTATATTAATATTATTATATTACATGCAATTTAATATATACTATGATGTACAAAGTCTATCATACTTATAATCTTTTGTAGAAAGTAGATGCAAGAAAGCTAGAGAAAGCTGAAGCGAAATTACAACAGAAGCAACAAAAGCAGAAGGATTCCAAAGTACCAATATCGGCACCAGTTCTCCAGACAGCAACCGCATCACAAGTGACATCTAAGAAGGACAGCAAATTGGAAGCTAAAGGGACCAATAGAACACAGGACATTAGGATAGAGAACTTTGATATTGCTTATGGTGACAGGTAATTCAATAACGCACCTATTGAAATTATCTCAGCTGTAGCAGCTGTAGGAGTGTAGTAGCTGTAGGAGGCAGGACAGAGGGTATTTCCATTCAATTGAGCCGTCGAACTAGCGAAGTACCACCGCCCTACAGATTACCGTGGCCAGTAGGGTGAGAAGGGTAGCCAGAGCTCACTGGAGAGTTTTTGTGCTGTCAGTGGGAAGACCAAAGGCTATTCCTGCTTCGTCTCGACACTGATGGCACAGAAACTATCTGTGTTTACAGGGTCAGCAGCACAAGTGTAACTCCCTAGGTGTTGCTCACATCCATAGGCCACAGTAACCACTTTCTATCAGGTGGACCCTGTGCTTGTGGGCCACCGGTATAAAAAAACCTTTGGTTAACTGGGAGATAATCCCTACAGCATTTAGTCCGCCTATAATTACAGTGGACAATGAAGATAGGTTGCACTTTTTCATATAAAGTTGTATTTAAAGGTGTAACCATATCTCCTTTATTGACTGTACTTGTGCATGGCCTTCAACAATTAAGAAAAAAATAAAAAAGTTGGGTGGTTTATTATCAACTAGAAAGACTTCTGATGGCTGTGAATGTGGAGGATGGTAATGAATAGTAATTACTAAGCTTACCCAGCACGAGTAGCCTGCTTTGATGAGGAAAGTCTAGCACAGTAATTTATTTAAGTTTACACAGTTTACAGTAACTACTTACTCTTCGGGTTGTCTTATTCTACGGGTCTGGTAGGCAGTGGTTTTTAGCTAAGTGAGTTACCTCTTTCAAGAATTTTCTTGTATCATAAATTATTTTCACGGTCTTGCCCTCTTTTTTGGACACATTTAAATACTGACCAGTATTCAAAAAAAGGTCCAAAAGGATAATACACTTCTTTTCTGTATTGTGGAACATAAACAGTAAAATTGCGAGACATAACTGGTTTCCAAATGCCCCAGGTTATCTGAGTAGTACATAAAATTAAAATATCAACTATTTTAATCAAGTAGGGTTACATACTTTAAAGTGTATAAGAGTAGGTATAAGCGAGAGGTCCTTTGAAGTAAGCAGCAATACAACAGACTTATGTACTGTTTCTAAATATATTTGAGTGCAACAGCAGAGCTAGACACAACTATACTATATAACGGTTACATAATTACAATGCGCGCCTAAAAAATCGTCTATGCGTGGCACTTGCGTAACCTGCTCGGTCGAGACAATGTAAAAGACTGCCAAGGAGCGGGTCTCAAGCCACCACCAGAACAAACGCGAGGCGTTTGTTCTGGTCGGACCCTCGCCTTAATTATGGTGCGCCAGCGTTGGCCACTTCTGGTTAACGTCCCTCAGTCACAAACAATGGGATGTGAACTTAAACTAAATATTACACAAATAAATTCTCAAGATACTAGGTACATACATATTACTTAAACTATCATAAGTAGTTGTGCGCATTAAAAGTTTGACTGATTCTTATTCTAACTTAATTATACTTGTTCATTGCAAGTATGTATTATGTTAATGAAGCTATCATAGTGTTGTGTACTTAAACTGTATGTGGTAATGTATTATTATTAATACAGACTGAACTAGATAGAACAATGTTATCTATTTAGGAGCATTTCTCCTTGTCACGGAGGGGTCTCAACTTCAGACCCACGTAGACGCCAAAGTGAAAGTCTCAAATACAACTGGCAACAACGTCAAAATGATGACAATTTTGATACAATATTCAATTTACTGAGCAAATACTGAGAGAAGGTGTAATTAGATTTACCTATTAAAGAATGCATGACACTGTGTATGGATTAAGGCTACTACTATCACATACATACCCTTTTTCTGTAATTGATAATATCAATTACAGAAAAAAAGGGGTTTAAATAGATTTCTCTATTAAAGACCGCGTGACACTGTATCCGGACTAAGGCCACGCCTATTATCATGATATTATCAAATACAGAGAGGTGTTGCAAGTAGATTTCCCTATTAAAGAACGCGTGACACTGTATGCGGACAAGGCCACGCCTACTATCATGATATTATCAAATACAGAGAGAAAATATTGTAATTAGATTAACCAACTAAAGACCGCGTGATGTTATATACGGACTATGGCCACGCTTTCTATCATGATATTATCAAATACAGAGAGGTGTTGTAAGTGGATTTCCCTATTAAAGAACGCGTGACACTGTATGCGGAAAAGGCCACGCCTACTAGCCTGATATTATCAAATACAGAGAGAAGGTGTTTATTAGATTTTCCTATTAAAGAACGTGTGACACAGTATGTGGACTAAGGCCACGCCTACAATCATGATATGAGGATGTAATTGTAATCACAGGTTGAAGTTGCTTAAACCACCTCCTCTCTGTGTTTGCCCCGTGCCTGGATCACAATTAACTTTCAGGAAGATCTTTACTCCTCTTGATGAAGTGCAACAAAGTAAATTGATGTTACTAATTATTGACTTACAGAGTATTATTACAAGGGGCAGATTTGGTGCTCGCATGTGGACGACGTTATGGCCTTGTAGGACGGAATGGACTTGGGAAAACCACACTTCTTAGAATGATCTCCTCCAAACAGTTGAAGATACCTTCCCATATATCAATATTACATGTAGAGCAAGAAGTGGTTGGTGATGACACGATAGCACTGCAGAGCGTGTTAGAATGTGATACTGTGAGAGAAAATTTACTGAAACGAGAAAAGGAAATTACTTCTGCTATCAACAATGGGTGAGTGTTTAATTCATTTTTAGCATAGATGTTGTTCTGCTATGCTGCCGTAGTGTTAAAGTTTCCTAGTAATGAATGCATGGCCCACATATTCTAAATCATAGTATTTATTTTCTCGAATTATTGTAAGTGCGTGCACAGATATATCGGTATTTTTTCTTAACAACGCCATCTGCTAATAGCTTTAGTGTTGTTGTGTCGTTAAAGCAGTTAGTTGCTCACATCGCCGATAGATGTCAGGAAGAGAAATATTTTTTTAATAATTTTTTTCAATAAAATGACATTTTGTAAAAATGAATCCTAGCTAGATCGATTTTTTGCCCCAGCCCCCGCTCCCCCCTAAACCTCCTGTATATTAAATTTCAATCTTAACGGTGCCATTTTGTTTAGGTTTTGATGTTTTAAAAATAAAGTTAAGATTGAAATTTTGTCTAAGTTTTTCCTCTTCCTCAAAGTTTTTTTTAAAATTTAACTTTATCTAAAAGTTTATTATCAGATTAGATAGGCTGATAAACAAATTTTATTTTAATGTGTAGGTGTCCTAACAAAAAGTTAATAGAATTTTAGTTATTTAGGTTTAATTGAAATATCCCTAGACCATGTTGATGTGTGTATACAACGTGTCCCAAAATTCAACGATAAGCGGGCCCCAAAAGGCGGATCTACTCATGAGCACTCAAGGAAAAAAAAAAATACCTAATTTTTTTTTTGGTTACAACATAAATTTAGAAATTCTTTGAAAATTTACATCTTTTATGATATTTTGAGTTACCACGACCACAATTTCTTAAATATGCTTAAGGTTTTTTTTGTATCGGATACCTAAGTAGTACTACTATTCACCACAACTCTTAAAAATACTAAAATGCCCGCAGTTTTTACACAAAAATTGATCAAAATAATATTTTTCCCTTAAATTTAAACAAAAAATTAGATTCACTCTACTTTGACTAATGGTCTTGTAAAAAAAAAGTATGGGCTAAAATATGCCCACCATTTGTAAACAAGAACCAAAATTCTTAATTTTTCTTGTTTGTAAAAATCACTTTTACTTTATGCACAACATACATACATACATACAATCACGCCTTAATCCCCGGAGGGTTAGGCAGAGGTGAATTAACACCCACACTTCACCAATCTGTATTCAGTCCCACGTAATAGGGGGTGAGCCTATTGCCGTATTCCGGGCACTATTGTTGACTCGAGCCATGCATCTGAGTCGCCTTGTACGACATCACATGGGAAGAGAAGGGGTGGCCCAAATTCTACTCTGCCGGGAACCACGCTTTATGCACAAAACGAGTCATAAGTTGCAAATTCCTAGAATTTTTATGCGGGTAGATAACACCCTTTTCTCATTATTATCACTCAACATAGAACAGAAGACGGTAGTATAGGAGAATTTGGATAGCTTCAGGTGTGGCTCGGTGGCTCAGTGGTCAGAGCATTCCCTCTGTAAGGGAAAGATCGTGGGTTCGAGTCCCACCTGAGCGATTCACTTTTTCCTGTCTTAATCGATTTGAAAAGTTAGCATAGTAAATGCTTCAAAATTTCATTCAATCTATCCATCCCTCTCTAACGTACTTTTCTCGCTATCTTTCTCCCTCTCTTTCTTTCTTACTTTTAAATTTTATCGTCCGTTCCATGAAAATTCTAGGAATTTGCAACTTATGACTCGTTTTGTGCATAAAGTAAAAGTGATTTTTACAAACAAGAAAAATTAAGAATTTTGGTTCTTGTTTACAAATGGTGGATTTTAGCCCATACTTTTTTTTACAAGACCATTAGTCATAGTAGAGTGAATCTAATTTTTTGTTTAAATTTAAGGGAAAAATATTATTTTGATCAATTTTTGTGTAAAAACTGCGGGCATTTTAGTATTTTTAAGAGTTGTGGTGAATAGTAGTACTACTTAGGTATCCGATACAAAAAAACCTTAAGCATATTTGAGAAATTGTGGTCGTGGTAACTCTGTAAATTTTCAAAGAATTTCTAAATTTGTTGTAACCAAAAAAAAAATTAGGTATATGTTTTTTATTATTTTTCCTCGAGTGCTCATGAGCAGGTCCACCTTTTGGGGCCCGTTTATCGTTGAATTTTGGGACACGTTGTATACACACATCAACATGGTCTAGGGATATTTCAATGAAACCCAAATAACTAAAATTGAAATAAAATTTTAATAACTAAAAAAACTGTTTTTTTTCTTCTTCGAGTGCTCATGAGCAGGTCTACCTTTTGGGACGTTGAATTTTGGGACACGTTGTATATACTTCTGAAAAATGCCGCAGTGGAGTTTTTGGAGTTGTGGTAAACTTAGGTTAAGTAGAATTTATTGACGTCAATAACAAACAATAAGGTTCTTGATTGCATAAAAATCTTTGACTTTGACTTGACTATATATATAAGAATTTCTCTTTTAAAGATATAAGATAATGCTTATACAGATGCACAATCAGGAACAAAAAATGTTTACACTCGTAACTTCAAAAAGTAGGCAGGCAGCGTTTTAGTTCAAGAGCTATAACTAGATGGCGACATTGTTTTGGGGAACTTTTTATAATTTTCACTTAACAGATTATTGAGTATGACTGAATAAAACTAGAAATATTCTTATCTATATTGATTCTGCCAGATTATGCAGTAATTGTAAAAGTTAGAGACATAATGCCCTATGCGGCTAGATGGCCCAATAATAAATAAATAATTAGCGAAATTGTCACAAAAACCCCTATTTATTACTTTACCAACGAGTTTTATATGCTTACATGCTTACATTATCATGTGTTTAAGTTCTGAAATAATTTACGTAATTTTAAGTCAGCAAATAAGCCTTTTAACATGGTTTTAACTTTTTTATTTCTTTAAACGAGTCTACTAGTGCCATCTTTTCATTTTTGAATATTACTAAAGATATTTTCTTAGTATCGTCCCCATGGTGCGTGTTACTTAATAGAAATTATTATCTATAGAATGTTGATGATATTAGTAACACTAATTTTCCATATTTTTTACCGGTTTTCAAACAAATGTCTCACTTCAAAATAACTAAGTAACAAGTAAATGATGCAACTTGACAGTGAAATTACTTCATCTTGCTTGACTTCTATTCACGTATAACCAGTTAGCATGATCTAATTATCATAATTATAATCGTAAATAGTTATATTTGCAGCAGAATATTGAACCACCTATTCCTCAAGGAGATTGCTGTAAAAGTTATATTATTGTTAAGGAAAATACGTGAATAAGCTAGCGCCCGATTACGTGGAACATCGTGACACATGGTGAGATGACAAGAAGTGGGTATATGTGTGTAAGACAACAAATACCTGTTTGAATTGCAATTGCAACTTGTGAAATGCCCGACTGCCAAGAAGGGTTAGGTCTTTTGCGCGTATATTGTATGTTTGTAATATTCTTTATTACCTCATAACTTCTGAACCACCGCACGGATTTCAATGATTTCTATCTCAAATGGAAGGTATTTATTGCCCAAGTGTACTTAGGTACATAGAATATGAACAAAGGCTATATATTGGATTTTGGCGCCAAAACGCAAGTGGTCAAAAAAATTTTTCACTTAAATTTATCAAGTGGGGTATCAAAATGAAGGAAATTAGACGACAATTACAATAGTAGATTGTATAACAAGGGAACAAAATAGTATTTTTACGGCGAGGGCGCACTTTGAACCACGAGTCTAGCGAAGGTTTCTAGAATAGAACCCCGAGCTTTAACGAGGGGTTCTAACGTAGAAACCTGAGCACAGCGAGGGGTTCAAAGTATATCGCCCGAGGGAAAAAGAATTTGCTCCTCGAGTTATATACTCTACTTTTCATCCCCTTTCTATGAGAAAATAAATAAGAGACTGTGTTATGGAATAATGAATAAATTTAATTAAACAAAGACGTGAGTATACGTATAAAAACAATTACAAATTTATATTTATATTTGATACGCTTGCGCAATTTTGAAAATTTATTGTCACTGTTTTATTTGGGATCGATATTGTTGTCGATTCATTTACATTTTGAGTATTTGTTATCTTAGTATCTGACTGGTGCTCAAGAAAAGGTACAGAATCCTTTGATGTAGAAGGACATGGCGACAGTTGTATAGGTGAATTATCTTTAGGTCTTAATTTAATATTTTCTACAACGCGGGTGCTAGTTTTTTCTTTATTTTGAATTGAGTCTTCTATGTAACCTTCAGCTACAGAGCTGGACTTCCATGCTCCATGCCGCTTTAAAACAGTGAGATCCGCTCCAGAATCTGCCAAAAGTGTAGCAGACGTTCGGCGAAAACAATGACCAGTGTATGACTTGCAATCGGGCAACTTCAAGTATGCAGCTATTTCTAAGGGCATTAAAGACATTCTATTTTTTCCCATTACTTGTTTAAAACACTTTCCACTTTGATATCTAATAAAAAATCTATTTGATGTTGTTTGAGAAGGACGTAGGCTCTGATATTGTTCAACTATTCGTTTATACTGGCCACGAATAACGAATGACCGATCAATTTTTGTTTTAGTATCAGTTAAATTGACTAAAAGTAATTCATCTGAATGTTTTTTGATATCATCAATTGTTAGTTTTATAAGTTCGTTACTACGACATGCTCCATGTATGCCAAATATTAAAGCCACCTGTAACAAAACAAAAAGGAAATCAGACAAGTAGGTACAATACGTACACGTTTTAAAACACTCTGTTTATAGATTACAATGAAAAAACTAAATGATACATCGCCGATGAAGAGTCAATAAATAATAACTGCAAAAATGCAACTTTTCAGGAAGCGAAAAAAACGTCTGAAGTCCGTATGAATTTATTTTTACCATATATTTTTTTTTAATATTCATACATGTACTAACTGTAATATTACAAAACAATTTATTTTTCTATAATGTTACTGGGCTTCAAATAAATTGTAGATTGTAGGTATTGCTTTGTCTACTGAAACATATTGTTGGAATTCGAAGATTATAGGTATTGCTAATGCAGAGCGTAGGCGCTATTGTCTGGTGGCCAAGGACCGAAAACACTACGATATCAGCTAAACTACAACGGACCCAAAGATTAGCCTATAGGGCAACCACGGGATGCATGAAGACCGGCGCGGCGGCCCCCACGGCGGCAATGGAAGTCATGCTCGGACTCCCACCATTGGAACTGTTTATCCGCCAAGAAGCAACAGCTGCGGCTATACCCCTAAAGGCACTAAACCTATGGAGCGACAGGAATACACGACATACATCACTGCTCACAGATCTCACAGCTGAGCTGCCTATCATAGGAGCAATAAATGATCGTGTACCGAAACAGCATATATTTGATAAGAAATACAAAATCCAGCTCCATGAAGATCACCGCTGCGAGGCACTATGCCCAGCAGAAATGCGTATCTTCACAGATGGATCAAAAACGGATAAAGGCACGGGAGCCGGCGTCTTCTCAGAGGACCTCAACATCATCATCTCGAAACCGCTGGGGACGGGTACAACACAGTATTCCAAGCAGAATGCATGGGGATAACCCTGGCGGCTTCATCAGTAATGGCCAGGAGAGTGGAAAGCCACTCTATACGTATATTGTCGGACAGCATGGCCGTGCTGCAAGCCTTGAGCAGCCACACTATAAACTTGGGACTAATACTGGAGTGCCATCTTAAATTAAACCAAATAGGCAACACCAACAACATAATCCTGCAATGGATCAAGGGCCACAGCATCTCGCGCGGCAATGACGCAGCGGACGAGCTTGCTAGGAGAGGATCTGGCATGGTCGCAATGGGACCTGAGCCCATAATACCGATCCCCTTTGCATACCTACGAACCATCGGAAACAAACGAACGATAGATCAATACAACAGATACTGGACAAACCTGGAAGGATGCAGACAGGCCAGGGAAGCAATCCCTGTGCTTGAACATAGACTGACCCGGCGTGTTCGACAACTGTCAAAACAACAACTACGCATGGCTACAGCTGCCATCACGGGGCACGGCTCCTTTAATAAACACCTTTTTATTTTAGGAATCACCGACAGCCCTCTCTGCAGAGCCTGCATGAGAGAGAGGGAAACAGCGGCACATGTGCTCCTACACTGTCCTGCAACCGCCACATACAGGGTTGTTAAATGGGTTGGGTTGGATCGAGTGAAATGCCCACCCTCACGCAAAAACCGCGCCATGACGTGGAGTTGCGGATACCAGCCCGTGTTACCATACCATACCGCCGCTGCATTGACAGGTCGCAACTTGTCAGTACGCTTGGTACAATGATCACAAGCGGACGCATTTAAGCGTAGATAGTATATATTGCCATCATAAATGACGTAATAACACTTAATATATATTGCAACAACTGTTTATCTAGCAAAATTAATACGAATTAGACCCAAAATCTTTATCAGTAAGGTGTATTTCTCTATTTTACTATGAATTTTTGAATAAAACGAAAACGGGTAAAATGTCAGTTATTATATATTGACTCTTCATCGGCGACATACTTTTGTTGCGAGAAATTCCTTATCAGGCGCATCATTTAAAAAGGTCTCGACGTTTTGATGAGAAATAGTACATTACTGCCGCGGCCACCAATTGTAGTGTTGCCGGACGATCGTGAAGTATGTGGGCCGAGGCGCAGCCGAGGCACGCATTACGGAGTCCGGCAACGCTCAGTTGTAGCCAAGGCTTGTATAGTGCTTTTCTCAAACAATGCGCGGAAGGCAGAATTTTTTAGTTACCTACTTTTCAAAATCAATGACGAACAACGAACAACATTAATTTTTCACGCAGCGAAATGTTCATTGGTTTTTTATTTTTCTTAATAAACAGCTTTCTATTTGCAAGCCAGTTCTATATTTAAATAACGCCTTGGATAAGTTACCTCCTTGGTTGCCATGGTTCGGAGTAAAAGTTGGTTCCATTTTTAAATTACACGACAGATATGAGTTTACATAGTAATTTATTTGGCCGCTAAAACACGACAGATATGGATTTTCATACAACTTTATCTGGCCGCTGCTCGCATGTACAGCAATTTCGATTTATCTCGAAGAAGGTTGTCAAAATAATCTTCACATTTCCAAGCATGTTTGAGAAAATACTTTTGATTTCTTTGGTTTGTGTCCTTCGGATAATCTCTTCAAGTAAGTTAGTAACTTTGAGTAATTATCAATTTTTATATTTTTGTTGGTATTTACAGTTGACTTAAGCATTGAGTATATACTCCATAGGGTAGAAGGTTGCTTAGTTTTGGCCAATTCTTGAAAATAGGCCAAGAATCCATTTTCTGAAAACGTTTTCGCACCTTTTTTGTTTTTCCATATAATGAAATTTTCAAAGGCCCTTAAATATTTCGCCCGGGATTTCGTAGGTAATAGGTTTTGTACAATGTTGTTTGCTTCTGAAGTTATTGCTTCAGGTGTTAACTCATTGTCACTGTCATAAGTTGACGTGGAACTCATATTTTATTGCAAAATAAGCAAATCAAGTCAAATAAAATATGTACTTAATTACAAGAACAGAGACGTAATCCGCGCGCTTTAGTTTTTTTTTTATTAGCACGGGTGCCCGCACCGCACAGCCTCGTTGGCTGGCCATACCAGCCAGCAATTCATATAATTTGCGTTCGATTTCTATGAACGATATACGTTCCAAATTCAAATCACTTTTCCGCCCGCTAAAAAGCTCTGAAGAGAAAAGTGCTACTTTGCTCCCACTTATAGAGGAACAAAGTGACACTTTTCGAATAGAAGGGATGAAAAATTATATATATCATAACTAAAAAGCATAAAATAAACTAAATTATTTAAAAAGAAAACCGACTGATGCTGAAAAGATCGAAACAAGCTTTATAGCAGGCGGTAATTAATTGATTCTATCGCGATTTATTTAGTAGATATTATAGTTTTCTTTTTGGTTATCCCTCCTTTAGGGTAAAATATAATTGAAGAATATTAATACAGACTGAGGATATAGTCTTAATCTGACTTACGCTTTTTATTAAAATACAATCTTCTTTCACAGATCAACAGACCCGAGCTTGTCAAACGAATTAACAGAGGTATACGCACAACTTGAGAATATTGAAGCAGATAAGGCACCTGCGAAAGCATCGATCATCCTGAGCGGTTTAGGGTTCTCACCGGAGATGCAAGCGCGGGCAACTAGGACGTTCTCTGGTGGTTGGCGGATGAGGCTGGCCCTCGCTAGAGCTCTGTTTTCAAAGTCAGTATATTGCTCTTTCATTCTTGAAATTACGACTTGTTTAAAACTATAATTTCGATGCGTTCTTACCAGCCCCCCCTAGACAAGTGGCAATTCGTTAGCAGGCGTTTGAGGGAATAGAATGACGAATGTATGGTATTTAACGAATGACGAAAATAACGAATTGCCACTTGTCTAGAGGGGCAGGAAGTAGGTAACCTTCTCCTTTCGTAAACAAGCGGCAACATTACGGCCACTACACTCTCACAGCTTTGCTTGCACTTAATTAGCTACACTCAGTAGTTTCGTGCATTCCATCCATCTTTTCTTGGAACTACATTGAACTAATACTCTCATAGTATGTATAACATCCACTCTCTTTCAATCAATCAACCGCAGTCCCCTACCTTTCGACTAATGTCACACCGTATTTTTTTTTACCACGATATGTTAGCAAACTTGTCAACTAATGTGGTTTTTTTTCTTACAGACCAGACCTGCTACTATTGGACGAGCCTACCAACATGTTGGACATCAAAGCCATCATCTGGTTAGAAAATTACTTACAGAACTGGCCGACCACGCTGCTGGTTGTGTCCCACGACCGGAACTTCTTAGACACAGTGCCTACAGATATAATGCATTTGCATACACAGAGGATAGACACTTACAGGTGAGTTTATGAAGCTCTAATCTATCTGTGTAAAAAAATTCAGGTTATATTAGAGAATAACAAACTTTCATACAAACTTTCCTCCCCTATTTGAACCCCTATAACAGCCTTAAATAGGTAGCCTATGGCCTTTCCCAAGCTCTAATTCAACTTGGTAACAAATTTCATCACATCAGTGGTTTAGGCGTGAAAGCGTAGCTAACAGACATCCATCTGTTACTTCCGCATTTATAATATTAGAATGGATTGTTACTTGGTATTCAGAATCATAAAACTGTAACATATCACGCGATTGTTGATATTTTATCTTCCAATAAACGTGTTTGAAATGTCCCTTATAATGGTTTTTATATGTTATCATTATTATCGTTTAATATACGATCTCCCAAGGTAACAGATTTTGAGTGTTCTGTATAAAAACTAAATAATCTATCGTACGTGGATTGAGTCAATGTATAAATCAACACGTCAACACTGACAGGCGTGGTTCACTCCGCGCAGTACATCCGTTATATACCTACAGCGAAGTGCCGGCCGAGCGGATTAAAAATTAGTCGAGTGTCACGCGCGCGCTCGTGTGAACGCTTGAGGTGTTTTTTATGCTCGCGCTCGGCTGGGATTTTATAAAAACATTTTTTTTCTCTCTTGATCGTGCCTACTACTGGTACCTACCTTAGAATGGACAAGAAAAGAAAATATGACAGACGATATATTGTGTGGCGTTCGACTGTTTGAATTCGAATAGAAATATGCCGGATTTATCTTTTTTCTCGCTTCCCAAAGATGCTGTAAGCTAATTTTGCCAAATTGATAAATTTTAAAATTTTAAGGTACTTACCTACCTACCCATAACCCAACCTACCACTACCACTGCTCAAAATGCGTAACTAGACTAAAACTACTTATTTTATAGGTAGACCACGAAGTAGGTAGGTACCTAGCCAGCTAGATTTTTGAACTGGGAGGGTTATTGGATCGGACCCATCGGGGTCAACGTACTCCGCTGTCACCCGCCTCGACGTATTTTTCTAATTTCGAGTGTCCTTGACGGGCATTGCGCGTTGACTATAGGTAGGTAGGTACCACTGACGATACCGACCCTACGTAATTTCTGCAGTTCCAAGTTCCTTCTTTTTAAACGACTTCAAAAAAGGAGGAGGGTCTCAATTCGATTTTTTTAATTTCTTATCTTTGTCCCTTCATAACGCCGTCATTTATTAGTTCTTACCTACATAATATATGAACCTTCGCGCTCTAAAGCTACCTTATAGCTTATAGGTAATATTTAGTATTCTTTGTTTATAGTCCGAGAGCTGAAGTAATAAATTTAATAGGTATACAAATGAATAGCATAATAATAGGGGTTAAAGTATGTAATTGCCGTTTCATTGTAATAGGTACTTCGAATTGACATAGAACCTTCATGGTTTGAGATTTTTGAGTGAAACTTTTTCCACATGGTACCTATGTAGTTCTTCATTTAAAAATGTGCAACATTCGATTATCGACTTTCAGTTGATTTTTTTATTCAGCTTAGACAAGAAAGATGGATACTTCGAAAATTCGAGTGATTTTTGAATACGAGTTCCGACGCGGAACTAACGCGGCAGAAACAGCTCGCAATATCAATGTTGCGTTTGGAGAGGGGACTGCTAATGAACTCACCGTGCGATTTTGGTTTAAACGCTTTCGTGATGGAAACTTTGATTTGAAGAACGAACCACGAGGAAGGCCGTCCACACAGGTGAATAACAATGAATTGAAAGACATGGTGGAAGCCGATCCGAGCCAAACTACCCAGGAATTAGCTGCATGGTTTAACGTTACCTTACCAACAATATTGACTCATTTGCGTCAAATCAATAAAATAAAAAAATGTGAAAAATGGGTACCTCATGATTTGACTGATCTGCAGAAAGAAATGCGTGTTGAAACTTGTGTTGCCTTGTTGAATCGATACAGAAATGAAGGAATATTGGATCGAATTGTGACATGTGATGAAAAGTGGATTCTTTACGATAACCGTAAGCGAAAAATGCAATGGCTGACCCCAGGTGAAACGCCACAACAGTGTCCTAAAGCAAAGCTTACCAATAAAAAGGTAATGGTAACTGTTTGGTGGTCTCAGCATGGTGTTATTCACTATAGCTTTCTACGATCTGGTCAAGCAATAACGGCAGATGTCTACTGTGCCGAACTCCGAACAATGATAGCAAAACTAGCAGTGAAACAGCCCCGACTCATGAATCGATCTTCACCATTATTGCTCCATGATAACGCAAGACCTCATACAGCACGAGAAACCGTTTTAACTCTACAGGAACTGCAATTAGAAACTATCCATCACCCTCCGTATTCGCCAGACCTTGCTCCAACAGACTACCATTTTTTTCGTGATTTGGACAATTTTCTATGTGATCAAAAGTTTTCTTCTCAGGAGGCAGTACAAAATGCTTTCACATAGTTTGTCGAATCTAGATCACCAGAGTTCTATCGCAAAGGCATAAATGACCTTCCTACTAGATGGCAGCAATGTATAGATAATAATGGTAATTATTTTGATTAAATAAATACGTTAAATTAAAAAAAAACGAATTTCAATTTGTCAGTACAAATCGGCAATTTCATACTTTAACCCCTAATATTTAATATTATTCACTTGAACATGATAATTAGATACTTTGGCGCACTTTGGCTAGTCTGACGGGTATATAGACTGAGAGCTAAGGTCAAGTTTGACAATACATGGTGGCCAGCTCTCCTGGCCAAAAAATTTGGCGCCCCATATTGAGGAGTATTTGAGCCACCCCCATGTATGTCCAGTGATTTTTACTAGCTTAGGAGATACGATTTTTGAAGTTATACTACTTTTGGCGCACCTAACCTTTCTCGGCGTGGCGATTGTCAAACACTTAGAAAAAATTTTATTGTATAGAGACTGGACTATGGCGACTGCAACGGGGACTGTTCCTGTGACGGCGACGAGCGACTACTACGGTGACTGTGCTCCTCAGTGCCCCGTTTGCTTCACTCTAACCAATGACCATAAGCACATGTGTGTTTGCTCCGTACTGACTACCATTTGTCTATTTTATTTTAGGCGCCGATAGTGGCTGATTTTAATAGGACGAGAGGACTTACTAAGCAAAGAAAATTTGAGAGCTAAAAGCTACGAAGTCTGCTCCCATCATTTTGAAGATTCTGCAATCAGGACAATCAAACAACTGAAACCAAATACAGTTCCAACAAAGCTTATAGTATCCGAGAACCGAGTTCCTTACAATAAAATAAATTCAAATACGAACTGCTTTCAAAGCGCATTCAATTTAGCTGGCGCAAATCAAAATAATTTACCAACATGATTTTTGGGTGTCGGCTCTCGGACTAGTTTAAGCCGTTTCGTGTTTGCGTCGTACGGCATGTAACTAAACACGTAAATGGTATGTTCAATTTAGCAAATACACTAAAGTGTAGTAGCAAAGAATACTAAATGTAGTAGTATACTTATCGTCTTATGTTAAAATATGCGGACATTGTAATAAAATACTTTTTTCATCTAATACTAGGTAGGTATGTTTAAAGTTGTCATTTTCACATAAGTAGAAAAATAGTAACAGGTACATAACTGGACTGGTAATCAAATATTCATTTCTTCACAAGAAGGCAACCCTAACAGGCGTAAGAAGAGATAAGAGGTACGCGATAGAAAGAGACGAAGTAGTAGGTGAATAAAATTATAGGTACCTAATGTTGTGCGAGCTGAATTCCACCGTATTGCGTCGGAGCAAGACTGGAATTAATTAAATCTTCTTGCGCAGTGATCCTTCTGTACGTTAGTACTATTAATTATTCTGTGACACTGATGCTAATATGTGCTGCTTTGACCTTTTGATGTATAATGTGGCATTCATGAGCACGATAGTAAGATCTTACCCAAGATCCTATGGCCCATATTCTAAAAAGATATTCAGCCCTAAATCTCAATTTATAACTAAATCTGAAGACAGATTATATTCTAGACTAGCTATTGCCCGCGGCTCCACCCGCGTGAATGTCGGTTATCGCTTAGTGTTGAGTCAACGCTATTGAGCATTATTTTTTTCTAAAATATAAGTATCCTATGTTGGTCATTATTACATCAGCTACCTGCCTGTAAAAGTCCCGTCAAAATCGGTCCAGCCATTTCAGAGATTGGCCGGAACAAACAGACAGACAGACAAAAATCGTAAAAAAAATATTTTGGCGTATGTAATATATTTTATGCATGTAGTAAAAAACGGTTATTTCAACATTACAAACAGACACTCCAATTTAATTTATGTTCTAATGTCGTTGTGATTCACAACTGAGAGTTGTTCTGGATTGTGGGTCTAAGAATTTCACAGAATCAAAAATTAATGTTATCCTACTTTTTTCAGAGGTAATTACGAACAGTTCCACAAGACTAAAACGGAAAAACTGAAAAACCAACAACGCGAGTACGAAGCGCAGCAACAACACCGTGCTCATACACAGGAGTTCATAGATCGCTTCAGGTACAACGCTAACCGCGCGTCTTCGGTACAGAGCAAGATCAAGATGCTTGACAAACTGTAAGTATTCAGAAATATGCGTTATTTAAGCTATTTAGATGGACGGAGTATTCTGGTTGTCGAACTAAAAGTATACATTTTACAGTGGTCTTATCACTACTCGAGTTAGTTGGCGATTGCGCTAAACTAGTGTGCCTTCTTTTTCCGTCCTACGTAACTTTCACTAGTTGGCTCTAATGAGCACGACTTTAATCAGTAATAGTATCAGTTAAATACAGGCGGCTAAAAAAATAAGTATACACTTTTTCATACAATTTATCTGAAACGCGTATACTTATCTATTGTCTTTCCGACTGTACATAATCTGTATATATGACACTTTATGATACTTTATGATACTTTCTTTTATTATGTAATTTTCTATTCCTCAGACCTGAATTAAAACCAGTAGAAAAGGAAATAGACGTAGTGCTGAGATTCCCCGAAACAGAACCACTCTCGCCACCTATATTGCAGTTAAACGAAGTCGGCTTCTACTACTCAAAGGACAAAGTCATATTTTCTAATGTTAATCTCGGAGCGACGTTAGAGTCCAGGATATGTATTGTAAGTATACAACACTTATTATTAATTCCTTGTTCATAATAAATCTGTTAAAAATATGTATTTTTCTGCATCTTTTGATTTATGAATAAGTCTTTAGTTCAGGCTGGGGTTCTGGGGGTAGAGCTCGACGTCAGTCGCTGCCGAAAAGCTAAATAAATCAAATTATGGAAATAGGAGCGATATAGGAGAATGGATCTCGGATTCCAAAGTACAAGCTTTTAATGTAACCGGGATTAACACATAATGAAATGTTATCATTGCTACGAAACTAAGACATTTGGGGTCTAGCCAGCCTCCTGATTGATGAAAGAGTTGAAGAGAAGCAGTTATTACTCGCGGGTTTAAGAGGTCAAACGGCTGTCGATCCCACAAAAACCCTATACATTAAAATAATAGGATTAAGAGTAAGCTTACCCCAGGCGAACTGAGTCTCAGGTCGAGCCGTAAACAATGTTTATCCAAACAATGATGATCATCATTACTATTTTAAAAGATCTATAAATTATCTTACGTACTACTGGCCAATAACAATAGAATTAGTTGTCAATTTAAATTGTGTTCATATTCATAAGCACGATGATACCTTATGGCTCGCTATTCGTGACGGCTAATTACTTAAATAAACCACGAATGCAAACAAAAGATATAAATTATTAATTGCCCCAATTAATTAATCGATTAATTGCACGAACCGAATTTAATCAAAAATAATTTATGAATGATTATTTTAAATGTTGAATTGCCAGCTTAGGCTGTCACGACTTCAAGTGTTGAATTTGCCTATAAAATTTTGAAGTGTTCTATTTTCCATATCATTTATTATAATTATTATGTACAATACAACAATGTTAACCGTAGTAATGTATTACGTCATAACTGCATCTGATCATTTACAGGTAGGAGACAATGGTGCAGGTAAAACGACGTTACTGAAAATAATCATGGGTATACTGTCCCCCACTAGTGGTATTCGCAACGTGCACAGAGGACTCAAGTTCGGCTACTTCTCGCAACACCACGTCGACCAACTAGAAATGAATGTCAACTCAGTGGAATTATTACAAAAGAGTTATCCAGGTATGTCTTTTATGATGTGATGAAATATAAATTTGTGAACATAGATGATGGTACCTATGTATGTATGCTTGTTTGTTATTCATGTAAAAGCACCCATTCAGCTGTAATCTTGAAGCCTACAAAGTGATGTTGTTTTTAAGGCCTAAAAATTTGAGAACTAGTACGAAAAACTATCGTAATCGTATCGGAAATTTATCGAGAGAAAGGAGTATTGCCATTGGCCGGCCGAGACACACAGGTTCAGTGGACAGACGGCCAATTGAAATTCTAAGCTCTCTCGATAGTTTTACACATAAACAACGTACAGTTCTAGACATTTCAAAATGGTAAATAAAATTGGTCATTATTTTGGTTACTTAGGACCGGGCTGATTTATGTCATTTCTGGGGTATAGTAGAGGCGGCATATTTTTTAATTTCGTTTGTGTTCTTTTTTGTTCAGCTAAACGATCCTCTATAATTTTCTTTAATAATCCTGATTGTATTGGTATTGATGCACTTTTCATCAATTTCAAGTGCTGTTTATGTTGTGGAGTGCAGACGTGATTTTGACCCAGCTTGTTAAAGGGTTCCATATTACCAATCTCTTTGGCCGACCTCAGAGGGTTATTTCTATTGGTTAATTGATTTCCAGACGTTCTTTTGTAAGTAATAACGTCCACTTCAGCAGATTCATACGTCTCATTAGATACATTGGTAGACTGTCCATTGAATAGTTTCTGCAAACTAAAGTAGCTCGTCCAATGCTTAAATTTCTCTGGATATGGACTAGGACGGCCATAATTAAAGCGTGATATTTGCGTATGATTATCTAGTTCAGAGACAAACGCTGACGTATGTATGAACCTTACAATAAGCAGAAACCAGCAAGGTACTGGAACAGAAATGATTTTACATATTGCAGTATTGGTTTACTAAATAAATTTATCATTGAACGTTAGTCTTAAGGTGTTGTAAAACTTGAGCACTCACTTGTAAACTTGTTGTTGCGAATTTTACATTACGGAAAAATAAACGAGAACGTTTTAGCGAGCATTCTATTGAGCGTTCTGGCGAACATTATCGCGAGCATTTTCGCCAAAGGACAGTAAATTTAATACTTTTTTACATTAAAGCGTTCGTTAGGAAGGTCAGGAAAATGTTTGGCTCTATGCTTGGCTTCAGTTCAGTTCAGTGAAGCGTCGGTAGCTTAGTGTTTAAGGAGTCGGTCTGACGATCGAGAGGTCCCGGGTTCGAATCCTGACCAATACACTACCGACGTGAACCCATTTCTAGCACAAGCAATTTAGCTTAGTTGGAGGGGTTAGAGGGAATATTAGTAATTTCGATAATTTCGGTTGCCCATACTCTTTATAAAAAAAATGTTCGACAAATTTTAAAACGGCGAATGCTCGATGGACTTTAACAAGTGAATGCAGGTTGTACATGTCAAGTCTATCAGAACTTTTAGATCTTCGGGGTTCGAGGTAACTTCACATACAAGCCGGTATACCTGCTGATTAAAAAATAAGACTGGTAGGCTTTACCCACCAGGTTGGAGTCTCCGACGACAGTCACTTCCGTAAATGCCAAAATAAATCAATATTAGAGGAGTATCTCAACTCGTGCAGGCTTTGGATGCCGGGATTGGCACTCAGATGATGAAGAGCTTACACAAGTGCTTTGCATTTTGTTAAACTAACAAATCAACAATTTAGCTGTTGTAAAAACTTATAAGCAATTTGGATTTGATATTCATGATCGTGAACTGATTACACATAATTCTAAACTTCAGATAACTTACAGAACGCAGGACACATAGCGTTAAACACTCCACTGTACTTTCCTCTGAATATTTTTTTTAAAACAGCGCTCCGCGTAGCAATACTTTCAAGAAATTTGCAAGAACGCCGGTCGCTAATTATATTTGATTTAAGCGCTAATTTTCTTTACATGTTTCGTTGATTTGGTCTGTGTTTCAATCATAATTGTAATTAAAATGTGTGTAGGACGTGATTTCAATTTGGAAACAGCCCGTGACCTTATATAAAGACCTATCATAAAAAGTAAATCAGAAATTGCCCACTGGATGTATAGGCAATATGAACCATGAAACTCATTTATTCCATAATTGTACCCGAGGCCTAAGCATTTCTTGCGTTTGGCCTAAATCCCAACGAACGATATGCTAAGTAACTTATGGTTCCTAAGAAATATTTTTCGTATCTCTGTAGTACGGCCTCGAAATTCCTGATATATCTACTTAGGTTTCATTTAGGCCTCCAAGGTCATGTGATATATTCGTACATTTTCAAATCGTATTCTGTTCGCTTATAGTGCGTATCCAATTTGTTAATTCGTGTTATCACAGTGTTACTACTACATACAGTGGCGAAACGCCTTTGATGTCGGACGATGCCGCCGCTCGCGTAAGTACCTACGCCATTCGTCGCAAATGTGCTAGGGTTGTAAGAAAAGAAAAACAAGGAAATAAATGTAATTATTATGCAATCATTTATTTGAAATACATTTATATGTGTTGTACTTGCAAGATACTTTCGTGACACTTTATTTTTAGACGTTTTTAGAATAATTATTATACCTACACCATATTATTATAAGTACACGATAAGTCTATTAATTGATGAATAGGTACTTATGTAAATCAGCATTCGGAAATGCGACGATTGTCGACGAGAGAAAATAGTTGTAGGTAGGTACTGAATAATTATTGATTTTTGATTCATAATACCTAACTAACTTACTTACCTAAAAACTTACCTCGCGTCACGGGGAAATCTATGGAATCGTATGTCTTTATCGGCACTTGATGTCGAAAGACATCCGTATACGGAACAATAGTGCACCATTTTAATAGGAAATGTAAAAAAATCTTAATAATTGTCACGCGAGCGATACCTATAAGCGGCTACGGTAGCCCTCAGCGAACTTTCCCGCAAAAGACGCGATTTGACGGACAGCGAGACGCGCCCCCCGACGCGTCGCAAGTTCCCCTCTGTTGCTCTGTGTAAGTACATTCGTCGCGCTACTGTATGTAGTAGTAATACTGTGGTGTTATGTCAATCCGGTGGTGAATCGTGGACGGGGATTTCACGTTCATAAATCGAATGAAAAGTATTACTAAATATGTTATCTGGACCATTTTAATATAGAATGGTACTATCCTTGTCTATTCAGGTAAAACAGTAGAAGAATACAGAAGACAGCTGGGAAGTTTCGGCGTGAGCGGTGACCTCGCCCTGCAGACAATCGGCAGTCTCTCTGGAGGTCAGAAGTCGAGGGTAGCCTTCGCCAGGATGTGTATGGGCAATCCCAACTTCCTGGTACTCGACGAACCTACTAATCACTTGGATATAGAAACAATAGAAGCGTTAGGGAAAGGCATCACTAAATATACGGTAAGATTTAAATTCTTTTTTTTTTTAGGGTTGCATTGGGCCCGCCTATAAACTAAGTATACTGATTAACGGTCGATACTACTATGATAGATTCGCAGTTCGGATCACGTTTCGGGCAATCGGTTCCTCGGTACTCATCCTGAAATCTTACGGGCTTAAGCAGAAACGAAGTGACTTCTTAGTCACACCTAGTTAAATGTTAGGTACCTACTTCGTTCGTATTTGACTCTTTTAAGAGTCGCCGCTCTCGTAAAACTTTACATGAGCCAAATTAAAAGAAACAGTAGGAGAGGGTATCCCGGGGTCTAAAGTGCAGCTTTTTAGTGCAGCCCGTACTAACGGTATGATATGATATCATAATTTTTATGTCACACCACCCTTCTCTTTCCAACGAAAAAAAGATTATAAAAATCCGTTACGTAAATTATGGCCTTAACATTAATCATTCATCGCCTATTTAGCTCCAAATTCAGAGAAATCCTGATACCCGAACTTGTTTTGTTTTTCGAGTACAATATAGACCTAAGGGTCTCCGTAAATTGTAATAGACTTTGCCACTTGGGTAAAAAACCGAGCACAGTAAACGCCGAGCGCGGCTGGACGAAGTCTAATATTGTAATGTGAAAGTTTGTGAAGGTTTGGAATAGGCATAGATTGTAGTCCGGAATAACAAATAGGCTACATTTTATCCCGGGAATACGGTAAGTTAATCAAAATGTCACGCGTGTGGAAGCGCGGGCGTCTGCTAGTGATCATATAATAATTATGAAATTTCCTTTTAGGGAGGAGTAATTCTGGTATCTCACGACGAAAGGTTAATTCGAATGGTATGCAAGGAGCTCTGGGTATGCGGTAACGGTGACGTCACAAGTATAGAAGGTGGCTTCGACGAGTACCGCAAGATCGTCGAGAGAGAACTTGAAGCACAGAATAATAAGTAGCCTAATAATTCGCACACACGCCCACATGTATACAATATATCCATGTAAAAAATAACCTTAAATTATAACGTTGTAATATAAATTATGATGTTTTATTATTTAGTAAATATGCCCTGCGATTTCACCCGCCATAATCAACTTTATGCGACCATTGCGATGCGGGCGGTCGAGAGGTGCGCTTGCATCGCGCTGTGTTTGATTGCAGTTATTGGTGATTAAATTTAAATGTAAACAATGGTTTCGAGCGTAATGGGTTAGAGCACTTTACGCTCTAATTGCAATGTAGTGATAAATGAAGTGTTAGCTTTCATTTGTAATAAGCTGGACGTGATGGATGAACAAAGTATTACCCGCATTTGTATTAGTGCATTTGGCGAAAGTGATATTTTAAATGCTAAAAATTTACTGTTTGACTCAATATCGACAGCAAAGCCTAAGAAGATAAGAAAAAGACAAGGAAAGACTGTACGTGACATTGATGATATAGTTTGTTTATTGAAAGAAACGGATCCTGAGGACATTCCTATTTTTGTTGCTCGAGATTTGCACAAACTACCCCCAGTCCTCTTTGATCATGTCGATGTGACCCGTATTCTAAAGGACCTGGTACTGTTTCGAAGTGAATTGAATCGTATCTCCACCGAGTGCGCACCAGTGAACGAGCTGCATGAGTTGCGAGCGGAGGTCGAAGCACTTAAAAATGCCTCACTTGTCAACAACTTTGCTAGAAACGTAACTGTAAAACGGGGTACGGGTGTGCGTACTAACTTTGAGTACGAAAGTGGACCCATGGGACTATCGCCTGTCTGTATGCACCACACATCGACTGAAACCCAGGTTACGCAGATGACACCTATCCGTAAACGGAGGAACTCCTCGCCAAAAATCCACGCAATTTCTAAATCTCCGCGTGAAATTCGTGTAGGAACGGGACCGACTGGCCAAAAGGTAACAGCTGATCGTTCTCCGGAGGGTGAGGCAGTGATTCATAACACCCCAGGTCTGGCATCTGTCGCGAGCGGTACGTACGTACGTACGTTCAGCAACGTCCTGCCGCCTCCGCCGGCTCTGCCTGTGCTCATAACAAATGATAGCAAGAAAACTTTCTCGGAGGCTGTGCAGAAGGAGCAGTTGAAACCAGAGTCAAAGGCTGACCATGGTTCAAAAAAGAAAGCTGAGAAATCGATTCGTAGGCAGTACGGGAAAAGCAATCGCAGACTCAGGTAGCAATTTTAAGGCAGCGGATATAAAAGTGCCAGTATATATCTATAATGTGTCTAAAGAAACAACGGAAAGTGACATCAAGGCCTACGTATCGCAAAAGACTAGCTTAGACATAAAACTTAACAAAATACAAATGAAATTAAGTAAGGACTATAACGGCTACATAGCTTATATACCAAAACAAAAGCTAGATTTAATTTTAAGAGATGATTTCTGGCCCGAAGGTATTTTATATCGCCGTTATTTTGATTTTAAACGAAAGCAGAATACACCACCTGCTTATCGGGAGATGCATGGTAATAATTTTCAAGCAAATGGGTAGTACAACTAGACTGGTATCTTTTAATTGTAAAAATATTATAAGATCTGTGGAATGCGTGAGGAGACTGTGTAGGGACGCTGATATCGTGGCGCTGCAGGAGACCTGGCTACTACCCCATGATATCCAATTCGTGGGTAGTATTGATGATGCGTTCTCTTTTACTGCGAACTCGGCTGTTGATGTGCTGCATCCGTTGATGTGCTCAAAGGGAGGCCATACGGTGGTATTGCCTTACTCTGGAGGAAGGCTGTTTTTCCGTCAGTATCAGTGATACCGTGTAAAAGTGTGCGCCTAGCGGCGATAAAGCTTGTGCTCAGCGATCGGGCTATGATAGTAATATCTGTTTACATGCCTACTTGTACAACGGATAATTTAGCAGAGTTTACGGACTGTTCAAGCGAACTGGATGCAATAGTCGAAAGCAGTGATGTGGAATCAGTATTTATACTGGGCGACTTCAACGCACACCCAGGTGAGCTGTTTTGTGCCGAACTAATATCTTTTTGTTCTGAACGGTCGTGGTCGGCTATAGACGTTGAGTGCATGCCGCGCGATACCTATACGTTTGTGAGTGAGTCACACGGCAGCCGCCGCTGGCTCGATCACTGCGTTGTAACGAGTGCGGCGAGGCGCACTGTTGTAAATACGAGTGTATTGTATGATACATACTGGTCAGATCATTATCCTTTATTGATACAATGTGATTTAAATATTATTTTGCCTAAAATGTCAATAGGTGTGAAAACGCCTAACGAGGTCATATGGGGATCGAGAGATCACAGTCAAATACAAATATATAGCAATTATTGTAATTCTAAATTAAAATTAATTGACTTTTCAACAGAATTTAGTAACTGCTCTGACAAATTATGTAATGATGAGCAACATAAGATACTTTTGACTGCAATGTATAGTAAGATTGTCGATATACTTACGAGGGCTGCCAAAGTGAGCTGTAAAGTGATTGCACCGAAACATAAATATGTAGTTGGGTGGAACAGGTATGTTAGTGACGCACACCGAACGGCGAGATTTTGGTTTCAAACATGGGTGACGTACGGTAAACCTAGATCGGGCTATATTTATAATAATATGTGTGAGACTAAAAGAATATTTAAATCTAAGTTAAAATACTGCCAGAACAATGAAACTCAAATTAAAATGGATATTATAGCCAAAAATCATTCAAATAAAAACTTTGATAATTTCTGGAAAAATACACGTAGGTTGAACCATAAATCGAGCTCACCGGTGAGTGTGGGCGGTGTACACGACCCACATGATATAGCCTGTACCTTTCAGACTCACTTCAGTGTATCTTCACCTCTCGGGCCTTCGTCGCAGGTGCTCGATGCGGACGATCGTCCCGGGAATATTAACATCAGATTCTCTGCTAAGGAGATTGCCCGAGTTATAAAAAACATGGTAAGAGGCAAATCCCCGGGCCACGATAGTCTCAGCATCGAGCACTTGCAGTATGCGGGCGTACATCTGCCGAGAGTACTTGCATTATTGTTTAACCTGTGTGTTAGTCATAGTTTCTTGCCAGACAAGTTAATGTGTACGGACGTTGTGCCTGTTGTAAAAGATAAGACTGGCGACCTGTCGAATTTGTCTAATTATAGGCCAATTTCGCTTGCGACTGTCATTGCTAAGGTACTGGACAGTCTGCTTGACCAACAGCTGGGGCAGCACCTGGAATTACATGACGCTCAGTTTGGGTTTAGGCCCGGGTTATCAACTGAGAGTGCTATTCTCTGTCTCAAGCAGACGGTTCATTACTATACAACTAGAAATACACCAGTATACGCTTTTTATTTAGACCTGTCAAAGGCTTTTGATCTTGTCAGTTATGACATACTATGGCGGAAGCTACTGTATGATACTGAGTTACCACGTGAGATCGTATACCTGTTTAAGTACTGGTACAGTCGGCAGCAAAATAGGGTAAAATGGTCTGATGCGCGCTCAGACATGTACGAGTTGGAGTGCGGCGTTAGGCAGGGTGGTATATCCTCGCCTCGTCTCTTTAACCTGTATATGAATGGGCTGATCGGTGAGCTCAGCAACACTAATGTTGGCTGTTCTATTGATGGTGCATGTATAAATAATATAAGCTACGCTGATGACATGGTGTTGCTGAGCCCATCGATCGGTGCATTACGTAAGTTGATAAACATCTGTGAATCCTATGCGGCGTCTCATGGTCTTAGGTATAACACCAAGAAGAGTGAGCTTATGATTTTCAAAGCCGGTACCAAATGCTACTCAACCATTCCTCCAGTCACTCTTTGCGGTACGCCTTTGAACAGGGTTAACAAGTTCAAGTATCTTGGCCATTGGGTCGTCGATGATTTATCAGATGATCTTGACATCGAGAGGGAGCGTAGGGCGCTGTCCGTCCGGTGTAATATGCTGGCGCGAAGGTTTGCACGCTGTACGACACCAGTCAAGGTTACTCTTTTTAAAGCATATTGCCAGTCCTTCTACACGTGCAGCCTGTGGGCCGATTACACGCAGCGGGCGTACTGCGCACTACGAGTTCAGTACAACAATGCCTTCCGGGTGCTGCTGAACCTGCCGAGGTTTTGTAGCGCATCAAATATGTTCGCGGAGGCACAATGCGATGATTTTTATGCCATAATGAGAAAGCGCAGCGCATCAATGTGTGCTCGACTGCTAGGCAGCACCAACAGCATCCTGAAGGTATTGTCCGAGAGGTGGGACCTTCCTGTCCTACAAAGGTGGACGCGCCTGCATGCTAGCGCGTCCCCTCGATTTATTTTGTGATTGTGTTTAAATGTAGTTGTACTAACATAGTTGTAAGATCATTGTTACTAACATATATGGACTACGTCTGAAATAAATTATTTATTATTATTATTATTATATTATTGCATGCATTGCGTTGTCTCGTGCCCTCAGTCAAAAATAGAAATTGCCACTTTGTTACCTGTAGTCATTTTGAGAAGTTGTCATTTTGCGACCCTGCAATATCTTCCTCATACAGTTCACGGCGTTGATGCCCCTACGCTTACAACTTTGTTGTTCGGCAATTTGTATTTCTTTTTATCCTATGGGACCTGGGTGGTATTTTGTGAAGTACAGTACTACAGTACCCGGGTTTGGTTGTTGTTTGGGAAGAAAAATGAGAGTCCATTTAAGATTGGCTTGCCTGTTTGGTAAAGTGTTCTCACTGTCGTACAATGCATATTTACAACTTGATATCGTTCTTTCTATATGATAGAGAGAACGCTCATCGAAACCGTAACAAGTTAACCTTAGCCGGATTCTCAGTCTTCTGCCCGATGCCACGTAACTCTACGATATCATGTATCAGTCTCTTGATTAGATGCAACATACACCTAGGTTGATGAAATGAAAAACATATTTTTATCAATGCAAATTTTTATTTATACCTTCAACCTCTCTCTCACTTTGTCTCCATTAAATACCTTCAGCAAACATAAACGCATTGTTCGAAATATTCGAAAATATCAATGGCAATTAAAAAAATATAATTAACTTAAAATGCATATTTACAAATCAATGATCAAATACATAATATACAATTAAAATAATGACTAAAATAGAAGGAAATTAAATTATTCCGGGGAAATTATCAAATTGAACTCAATTTTAGGCAGTACTCGACTATTAAGAGACATACTTACTCTGGTGCTCTGGATCTAAATGCAAGTAGATATATTTCACAAGAAATATATTTGTGATATCGGAGGGAAGGGTACATATTGTGAAATTTTAATAAATTAATTTGTTATAAGGACTATTGACAGATTACATAGTACATAAATATACTGGTATACAATAATTATACCGGTTTATTATGGCAATTTATGATCGTGAATATATAGGTAAAAATTAAAAAGTTACGCTACCAGATCACAAATACTAAACTAAATTACTTATGTCCAGTTGGCAAAGACAAATGGCTGTTGATCACGCGACTCTTATTACGAATAAGAGGGGTCGATAAATTAAAAATGCATCCACATTTACTGATGCTTTTTGCGCCTAGTTTTAGTTTTGTCGGCGTTCCTTAATACTTCAGCGTACGAAAGCTCCAGTTTCCTCAGTTTGTGAATTTCCTGTGACGCAGTGCTCTGCTTGATATCCCACGAGTCGGTTTCAGAGTTCCATCCTTGATAGATTTTACCCGTTCGGCCGCTCGCACTGGGGGTTGGTGAATTCAAATTCCTGTTGTAGAACTGTAACGTGGAACCGTTCCACTCAGTCTCTGTTGCTCTCACGAGGGGGCTGATTTCAATAGGCCTGTAATCCCTCTTCTTCTTGTTGGAGGATTTCGAGTATGTGATTTTAGGCGGTGATGGGAAGACTGGAGAATCAGCACCTTGTCGATCTTGGCTGTGTTTGCGATTGCGATGCCTGGACTTCTTTCTAGTGGCCGCTATATATTCCAGTGGCTGACGCACCAACGGGGTTAACACGCGCTCCTTCTCCTTTTCTTTCTCTTTTTCCTTTTCCTTCTCGTTTTCTTCCTTTTCTGCGTCTCTCTGTTCTCTCTCTTTCAGTTGGACAGTCTTCGGCTTCTCCGTAGTGCTTTCTGCCACTGGTTTATTCTCCTTATTGTGACTCTTTTCCTCTTTCTTGACAGGCTCTGGAAGAGGTTTTTCTTTTTCTTTCAATGTGGGTGTTTCAGGTGCTGTAATATCGGACACTGGAATCGACTGTTCAGACATGACAGACGATAAGACGCTCTGAGTATCGTCGGTGAAGCTACCAGGTAGATCTTCGTTTGCGGGAGTGACAGGTGGCACTTTGCACGACACTGTGTCATCGAGAAGCGGTAACTGCTCCCCTTCGTCTTTGTTTTCCGCCGCTTTCTTGAGTATTGTAAAGATTTCTTTGAACAGTTCTCGGTACTCTGGTCTGTTACGGAAACGACTGTCCATTGGGCTGACATCGTCGTAGATGCTGAAACGATAATCTTCTCCGTCAGCGATGGTGCACAAGAATGATCCTGGTCGCTCGCGCTCAGTTTGTGTTGCCTTATTGCTAGTTTCATCTGAGAACCCTGAGCTGGAAGTTTCCGCTTCCGAAAAGTCTGGTGTTTGAATAATTTTCTTCCTTGACGTTGGTTCAGTTTTCTTGGGCAGACTTCCTTTTTGCGCCTCCTCTCCGTGACCGCTTTCCTCATCAGTGTCCTTTACGCTGAACTGACTGTAGTCTCCAGAAGTTTGAAGTTCGTCTTGAAGGGACTGAGGTCCAGAGGGATTTACAATAGGTACAATGGTTTTGTTCTTCCTTATATTCTTGACCTGTGACAGTTGTACTTCCAATAGAGCTTCATACTTCTGTACCAATTCTCTGTAAGGGTTATCGTGGCCATCTTCTTTATTTGCCCATATGCCTTGTAGAAGCTTCTCCTTGGCATTCTGAAAATGGAACATCGAATAGTTAAATTAATGAAAATTTCAGATGCTTGAGATACTTTGTCGATTGAGGATTGACAATGAGATGTTTCTAACAGTGAGAAGATTATTGGTTAAATAAAACAGTGACGGAGTATTATTTTGGATGAGATTATTTAAGAACAATGATCGCCAAGAATATTAAATACAGATATCCGAGTTAGATTTAAAGGAAATTAAGTAACTTTTGAAAATGAAAATGATCTTTGGATAGAAATAGGACTTGAAATTTTTTAAATGAAATTATTAGTCAAAAAAACACCCACTACCTACTACTTGTATTAGTATATCTGCCACTCTGCGTTATATCAATTGACTATTGATCTGTTCTACGTAGTAAATAATTCATTATAATTATTATTACTGCAGTGGACATAGAACCGTAAGATACTTTGATGCAATAGAGAGGCTACTTGCATGCGGATGCGCTTACACGCAATGCACTCATTTTTCAATAGATATTGGTCTTGATTTAAAGTTTTTGTAAGGACAGAGTCGGCGCCAATAGCTTATTAGTGTACTCAGTTGAAATTAAGGGCTCCCTTTGTCTGGCCTCAGTAAAAAAATATTCTTGAAAATTGGTTTTGATTTAAACTAACTTTTAAACTCTCGCGTTCCATGATATATAATTAACGAAACGGGAATTAACGCGATCATGGTATAGGTACTTACATACCTTTGATTGCCTGACGTTTCGACCAGGTTACACCGGCCGTGGTCACAGGCTGACTGGCTCAGCAGTGGACGCCCGCCGTCTTCGAATCCGTGAGGTAGTAGGTTCTTCATCTACCCGCACATTTTCAATATTTTCTTGTCGCCATGTACCGTCACATACCACACTCACAGTGTCCCTATTACGTATAGACACCGGACAGTTTGCTTACGTAATAGGGACACTGTGAGTGTGGTATGTGACGGTACATGGCGACAAGAAAATATTGAAAATGTGCGGCTAGATGAAGAACCTACTACCTCACGGATTCGAAGACGGCGGGCGTCCACTGCTGAGCCAGTCAGCCTGTGACCACGGCCGGTGTAACCTGGTCGAAACGTCAGGCAATCAAAGGTATGTAAGTACCTATACCATGATCGCGTTAATTCCCGTTTCGTTAATTATATATTGGTTTTGATTTTTTGTAACAACAGAATTAGCACCCTTCTCGCAGAGTGTATTGCGTACAAGCGCTCAGACATACAAGGCGCGTCCACTATCGTTGTATAGAGCGTTGTATGAAGTTTTTCTTACTTCTATGTCCACAGTTTTTAGATGTACCTATATATAATACGTATTTTAATTGTGAGTATTAGTAATTTATAACCCATATCCGTGTTTTAAATACTTTTATGAATTAGACAGGTACGAAGATACAAACATGACTGTTACCGAGTGATGTTACCAACTATCACACATTATCCATTTACCGTCACCATTGAGTCGTAGCGTGCACTATTCGCGTTAAGTATAATAACGTGTCGGTAATGGACGTACCTTCAACTACATACGATATATCCAAAGAAAACTACTGCAAATGCGCTTCATAATGCATATGCAAAGCGTGATCAACAACATCAGGGGCAGTTCGAAAAGCTTTGTCGCCTAGAAACGAGCGAAATTCATGTGAGAATTTTGTAGGCGAGATCCAACGCCATGTTTTGTTTGTCCAACACAACCATTTTCAGAGAGAAATGTGAAAATAGCACCTAATACGATTATAAGATACACGGTAGCCAGTCAATAGTCGAGTTGAGTAAAAGTCATACCTCAATTTTGAATTGTATACAGTTAATAAATTTTAGCATATGTTAATGTTGTTAGTTGATTTGCGCACAACGCAGAAATGTGAATTAGTATTGTTATACAAGAATTAACGAAAAATTTAATATACACATTGTTAATATTTAGAAAATAGTCTACAAAAGAAAAGCTTTTAGAGAATTATTTAGAGATACATGCAATATTTAATGAGTATGTATTACTTACATCAAATTTGACAAGTTTGTTGGTGACCAGGTCTTCTCTGGGGCTGTTTTGTCCAGAGGGTGATAGGATCAGAGAACTGATAGCACTTCTGTCGTCTTCGTCTCCGTCAAGCATTGATGACATATCGTCTCCTCGTTCGACACCTCTTAGGCATCTTATGCAGAGCTGTCCTTGTCTGTAAAACGAACAAGTTATGGACATATACTACTTACTCGAAACTGTGTCGTGTCTAAAGAATTATCTGGAGGTAAAGTGTAGTGCTTGAATCACTCATGGCCTCTAAAATTAATGCTATGGCTTCGATCCCCACATGGTTATTTATTTATTTATTTATGTGCATAAACATATTACAATTGTACAAAGCGGACTTAATGAGAAAGGCATTATTTAACAGTCAACCAATTATTTTATTTTTCTTGGATAGCTAATTGCTTAACTACTTTTGGGCGTAGTTATTTTTGTTCGTCAAGCCTGAATCCTGAATCTATACTGAAAATGTTTTTTCATGGGTAGTTGTGCCACCTGCAAATTCTAACGCCATTTCTCTTGCTGTGATTGGGGTAACACCATCGTTAGGCGAGGTTTTTAGGTACTAATGTAGTTTGAAATTTAATGCTAACCTGACTTCTTCAAGGATAGAGAATTCTTCATGCATCGACTTCGGCTCGTCTTCTCGTTGATGCCAATTTCTGAATTGGTCATGTAGTCTGTTGTTCTCTTGGACCATTGATGCCAGTTGTTCCTCGAGCTCTGTGACCCTCCTCTGTTCTTGTGCAAATGCAACTTTGTTCTCTCTGAGTTCATCGCTTAGCCTAAGTAAGTCCTCGTCCTCTTTTGTCAGTTCTGGGAGAGGTGCTACCGTTTTAACCGGCGTACTGCTTACGTCAGGCTTTTTGGTGCTGAGAGTTGCCTCCACGACTTTCTCTTTTTCTTTTTGTTTCTCGACATCTGGTCTCCGTTCCGCCCGTCGCCTGGATATTTCCAGTTGAGCATTTAGGTCGTCGACAGTCTTTTGAAGCTCCTCACACTTGCCTTCAAGTGTTTCGATGTTCGCGCATAGACTGTAACACAATATTAATGTAAGCATGAGTATAATATTTGTTTACTTTATGATGTTCATTATATGTTACTAGTACCTATATTCTTGAATCTTGAATGAATGTCTGTCTGCACCGATAGTAAAAGCTAAGGTGCTTTTATACAATAAAAACCGCCTACCAGTAGGCCAATAGAGCAGTCCGACTGGGGAAGTACCTCCGCCCTACAGAATACCGCGGCTATAATTATCTTCTACACTGACGGCACAGAAACTCTGTGTTTACAGGGTCGGCAGCACGAGTGTGACTCCCATGGTTGTGCACACGTCCATAAGCCACGGCTACCACTTAACATCAGGTGGCTCGTGTGCTTGTCTGTCACGTCAGTTGTATAAAAAATAGGTAGGTACCTAGTAGGTAAGTTGCTTTAAAATATTATACAACTGTAATCAGTAGGTCTCATAATAAGTATGATATATATAATTACGGATATGGACTCACGTTTTAATGTGTTTCTTGTCAGCGGCATGGTCGACGGCTAGCCTATGGTTAGCACGTTCCAAGTCTTGAATGCTCACTTCTAGTTGTTCGTAGATTCTCAATCTGGAGTCGTTCACCTCGCGCAGAGCAACCGTTTGTTTGGTTAAGTACTGTAATAATACAATTTTGCATGAACGTTACGTTATTACAATTTGAAAGTGGACGCCGAATAATTTAATCCCTTATCTAATTTATCTATTATATCATTATCGTTTTCTTTTAACGCACGAACTGAATATTTTTTTTACGAGACAGTGAACATAGCATAGCTTTAACGTTCATTAAGTTTTTTTATTTAAAGATTATTTTTTCCTACATGTTTTTTGTTTAACTATTCAAAAGTGTTTTTTCCAAGGACTTAGGCTTACCTCGATTTCCTGTGTTTGGTCTTCAATGACATTTTGGTGTTGACGGAGTGCTATCTCAAGTTCCTTGTTCCTTTCCAAAAGAGTTTTGCCGAGTTCTGCTGCCAATTGCAAATCTGTAATGAAAAAGACATCAACGTTTTACTTCTTTTTTAAAGGCGAACCTATCACTTGGAAAGTAGAAGGTATCCCTTAATATTACACACCTATAGTATGCCACTATAAGGTCTACCTGGGCCTGTTATGTGTATAAGCAGCTATAAGTTCGACCTTATAGGTATTTCGGCAATTTTTATGTAAATATTTTTAAGATATCTCAATTTGCTTCTAAATTTTAAGTTTAAATAATTCAACATTTAAATGATACATAGTTATTGCTTTTAAATGGAGTTACTTTAGCTATAGCAACTCAAGAAACAAAAGTTTTCATGTGCGATAAAATGAATCGTCGTCATTTATAATATTTTTATTACCTACAAGATAGGCATCTTGCATTACTTACATACTAATTCAAACCTGACACTGTGCATTGAAAAGAGAACTAAGACAAGACAACCAGTTTAACGAAGTAATTAGCCTATCAGAGCACCATCGGGACTGGCGGCTGTATTGTAATGTAAGTTGCGACAGCTGTCAGGCGTAGAAGTTAATTAAGGGTAAACACCTGCCGACAACTGCTGCCCAACACAATCCATCGCTCGCCTATACCAGCTATTGTCAACGTTACTAAAATAAAGGATTCTTTGTATAACACCTGAATGGTAACGTTCGTGAAAGGTATTCTTAACCTTGCTCGGTGTACGTGTACATAATACGCAATTCAGGTCAGTGCAGGTATATCAAAATTCAGAACATTGTACCTATATAACAGTGTACACACATGGATGAAAGTTGATAGTTAAACATATTTTACTCCCAAGAATGGTCAGATAAGTGGGTAATGGCTAATGTTCATCAATTTGGATTGTTCTTCGTCGACTATGTACTGTATAATTCTTACTACTTATATAATATTTAATATGCAAGCCTATTACGGTAGTTGATTGTTTTTAGAAAGCATGACAGTTAAATACCAGTCCTTAGCAGAGCTAAAATATGTTTTAATGTTTATTATATTATCGGTAATCGCAACTTTGAATGGCGATGACTTGGACAAAATAAATTTAATGTGTGTTGTATGTAGTGAGTGCTTATTGAGGAGATATGATTACAGGTTATAGTGGATGAAAAGTTCAAAAGTATTTTGAAGTACCTAGTAGTAGGAAATTTATTTGTCAACAAACTGATATTTACAAAGGCTTTTGATAAAGCTTCTCAATATTTAAGGCATTAGAATATCCGGAGAGCGTGTTATGGCAATCTAATCCAATTAATTTTAGGACAAAATAGACTTCTTTATTCACTCAAAAAGTGCGTATAATTTCTTTATTTACTATTTTAAATTCCTCTTTCCCCTGTCTCACCACATATACGTGAATAGTATCTACATACATCGAAGAAGTTTTCGAAACGCTAGTTGCTTCATGGAGAACATCAGAAGTTCAACAAACACTCAAAGGAAAACGATTTAAGTTAAACGATTTTCACCCATATTCATGATGTGACCCTAACATGATAATTGATAACTACATAGAGAACTCGAAATAAACATTTGACCAATTTAAAAATTAATTTCTACATTTGAGGTTTGAACGCGTAACGGCCATAAAATATGTTTTTATATCACGTTACCTTGACGTAGGTAAGTAACTACATATTATGTTTGTAAACTATACAACAATCTCTGTAGGTAGTATGGAAACAGAGTCAACAAAATAGTTTAAGAATATATCAACATATAGTTGAGTTGAGTTTTTATTGCTTAACTATTTCCAAACAGCTTTACCCGTTGCATTACCTGTATACAAATACTTGCATTTACAACGTGTTCATTGTAACATCCAATAACTCGTATGATTAAATAATTTTATGTCATTAAGCTGATGTCGCAATTTACAACTAACTGCAGTTATTAGTGATCATTTTATTAAGATATAGTATTTTTATAACTATATTAATTCGATACTATGCAAACTCGATTAAGATAGGAAAAAGTGAAACACTGTGCACTCTGGGAAATAGAAGGATTTTTATGAAATTAACGTTCATTTACGTTAATATCATAAAACTAGCTGTTGCCCGCGGCTCCGCCCGCGTGGAGGTCGGTTATCGTTTAGTGTTGATCCGATGCTATTGAGCTTTAAATTCGCCTCTCTACTCAACTTTGTCCCCGACTATGTACTCACCTCTGTTCTCAACTTTCTACTCGCCTCTATATTCGACTCTCTACTCGACTTTCTACTCGCCTCTATACTTGAATTTATACTCGACTCTCTACTGACTTCTCTGTTCCCCTCTCTACTCGACTTTGTACTCTTCTCTATACTCGCCTTTCCATTGGCCTCTCTACTTGCCCATCCATTTGATTCTCTTTTCGCCTCTCTACTTGACTCTCCCCACTCGCCTATCTACTTGCACCTCTACTCAACTCTCTATTCGATCTCTACTCGCCACTACATGCATTTTTCCACTCGCCTCCCTATTCGCCTCTCTACTCAACCCTTTACTGCATTCTATTTGATTCTATACTCGCTTCTCCACTGGCTCTCTAGTCGCATATCTACTCGCCCCTGTAGTCGACTCTACTCGACTTTCGATCTTTACACGCCTATTCTCTCGTCCCTATAACAATCTCTACTCGCCTCTCCACTCGCTTCTATATTTGGTTCGCTACTCGACTATGTCCGTTCCCAAGCTCTAACCTACCTCTGTACCAAATTTCATCAAGATCGGTTCAGTGGTTTAGGCGTGAAAGCGTAACATACAGACAGACAGACAGACAGAGTTACTTTCGCATTTATAATATTAGTATGGAAGTATGGATTTCCGTTCGATAATGGTATAGGTTTTTTAAATTCGATAGGATATCATAGACCGTGAAAGTTTAAAGGTTAACTGTTGCTGATGTTCTTGTACTTGTACATGTACTCTGGGATTTGGGTACTTCCCATATTTCCAGTTGAAGTGTGGTATGTTCCCAACAGCCTCCGCAGTGAAGCCGCGCTTGCTAGGACCACCGACTATAAGACCGGTATTTACTACCCGAAAATTTTGCAGAAGATTATTTCGCCTCTTAAATCTCCTGAGTAGAGCTATACACAAATATTTAACCAGGTAATTGTTCATCTAAGTTGTACCCACTGAGCGTGACGTGTTTTTAATTTAATTTACGTAATTTTTTACTAATCTGTGTTTAGTATTTAGATTTTTACTGTACCGGAAATAGCTCACCACTACTTCAATAAAAGTATTTATGAACGCGATAAGCCAACATTCTCATGTGGTAGGAAATATTTTTCGCTCTAAATTATGCAATATATTACTTACATTTTTGGAATACTTAGTTCGTGTTTCACGGTAACAGAAAAAGGCATAACAAATTAGTGGCACTCATTTGTAAAGTAAGTAGCATAATATAAAAAATAACTCACGAATAGTATTTACAAAAAAGTAAAAATTGTTTCACTTGGTTTCACAAAACCTGAACGAGTCTCTGTTTTAAATGCCGAGCAATTCGCGTTCACGTTGGTTACACTGAATTATTGTGATAGAATAATAGATTAATAATTGCTCTCGAAACTACAATGGTATCATATATCACATCGCGCACGCACAGTCAATTATAAAGTTACAATCCCATCACAACTATTAGATATGCACCAACGAACGCTAAAAGTTATAAAGATACAAACAACACGAATTGCTGCCTAACATTACAGGCACAAAGTCTATTTTTTTTTCTTCAACCAAGTGGTCATTAAGTATTTTATCTGTAGGTATCAATTATTTTTTTATATTTTTAGTTACGCAGATGGCTCTAACTAAACTTTTTTATTAGCAACTTTAATAAGAATTAAACGGCTTGAGTAATTTTGAAAAAAATAATATTATTTTACAGTTATTTTTAAATACCACGTTAGTTTTATTTACGTCAACATGTGTAATATACGTAATCGTTATGTTTATGCATATTTTAGGTATTTAAATAGTGCAGTAATTAAATAAGCAAGTAAATGTAAGGTTTAGCAATACTTTTAAGACCGATTCTCCGATATGGTAGATCGATGAGGGTCAATTACATTACCAGCATCATCCTGTGCCTCGAATTCGTAACGTAAACGCATCGAAAAAATGGAGCATTGCAATTGGTTCACAGTAAGCAGGCGGCCAATCGCATTGCTCCGTTTTCACGAAACGTTTACGTTACGAATTCGAATATTATTCGTGCTCGGGGCACTGATGTCTTTTAGCTTTGAAAGAAAATGTAATAAGATATTTCCTGATACATACAACTCAAAAATTCATGTTAGTTGTCATTTCTAAATGGTTTTATATAGGTATAATTATTATGTAGTAATGAAATAAAGTTATATATTAAATTCCGCCATGTGACCTAATAGCACCTAATATAGTTGTATATGAGCTGTATCCGAAATACAAGGTATTTCTTAAGAACTAAAACTAGCGAAAGTGGTTCAGGTTTTACTAAATGATTTGTTAAACTGAAATAGTATGTGGGTTATGTGCTAAAATTTTACAATAGGTATGAGTACAGTTCATGTTATAACATTAGAGCCCGAAATCGTTTATATTACATTAGTAGAGCAATTTATTTAATTACTAACTTGTTTCATCACATAGCCTATGTCATATTCAAGCAAGTTATATTTCTTGTGGTCTTACCACACATGCAATTCATACTGAGTGCAAGGAGCCACCTAGAGTTAGAGAGAGTGATTTTGCCAGTTAGTTTATACAACATAAAATAGGTAATATAAGCCGTGGATCCTGGAAGCGAGGGCCCTTTCGGCACTATACCAGTTCCGAAAGGAGGCGCGGGAGCGGGGATTCGATCCCGAGCCCGAGGACATTCGGGCCGAGAAATCCCGGCTCCACCAGGTCATGGTGGCCGAGTGGGAGCGACGACTTGGGCAACCACGCGCAGGGCACGCCGTCATTGCGGCGGTAAGGCCCATCATGGGGGAGTGGCTAGAGAGGCCACACGGGAGCCTCTCGTACCGTCAGACGCAGATGATAACCGGGCACGGTTACTTCGGGCGGTATCTGCATCTGATGGGTATTGAGCCAACGCCCGAGTGCCATCACTGCGACGCGAGCGTGGACTCGGGGCTGCACACGCTCACCGAGTGTCCGGCGTTTGAGACGCCGAGGCGGGAGCTTGTGCAGGCCCTGGGGGTGAGAGTGCTCACGCTCTCCACCCTGCTCGCGGCGATGGTCCGCTGCGCGGATGCGTGGGCGGCCAGCGCCTCTTTCTGCGAGCAGGTCATGCTCGCGAAGGAGACAGCAGAGCGGGCGCGGCGCGGTGAGCGAGAAAGACTCGCTGACATCGCTGCTCGCGCCCGAAGGCGGCTCGGGCGTCGGAGGGCGCTTACAGACCTCCGCCCCCCATGAGCGCGGGCCTGAGGGTGACGGGTGGAGCCACCCGTCACCCTAGCAGAAGCAGGCCACGGCGGCGGCGCGCATCGTAGGACGATGCGCGCCTCCCCACACCGGGGTTGGGTCGGGGACGGCGTGGTCCCCACCTCCCGAGGAGGGCCAGACCGAAAGGGATGGCCCTGGGTCAGCCGGGGTGCGAGGGATATGTCGCAAGACAACCTCACCTTCGGCCTAGCACCACGACCCACAGACGGCGTGCGGTTTAGTCGGTTCGAGTCCGACATAACCCACCCCTCCGGCTCCGGAGGGGCGGGTATCCGTGGGGATTTCCCGCACGTAAAAAAAAAAAAAAAAAAGAAAGGCGTGGCTTACTAGCTTAATTAATTTTTGTTATTTAATTTATGGCGTATTTGAGGCAGTTATTGGTTAGGGTACCTACGACAGCTTAATTATGAATTTTCTAAATTCATTTCTCAGCTAGTCGTTTGAAGGGCGATATTTGCATAAGTATTTTTCATTTCAATTAATCAGTATGTAAATAAAAAAAGTTTTAGAATGTGAGTGAGGGTGTGTGCTCATGATCAGATTAAAGATCGAGGAAAATCGAAAAGGGAAATCGATGCACTAGGTAGGTAGAAAACGGTAGGTTGAAACTGCCAACTCTTGCAATGGCGAATAAAATTTGAATTACTTAATTGTAACTTTCTACATACTACATATTTTATTGGACATTTGCAGTTTCAGTGAAAGAATTCAATTGCCTTATTGTTTATTTATCGAAAGTAAATCGGGCTCCGAAGATTGCTTAGTGCCCGCTTTCTGATGCTATACGCGTCCACGCACACCGTTTATTTGCTAAAATACCATACCATGCAGTTCACAATAACTTTTGCGATGCGATGGTTTCAAGTTCTTGGTATTAGATATTACTGGCTAACTTGTCCATGACGGTAATGATCGACACTTACGATGGAACCGGTTCTAGCGTGAGTAAGCGGAATAGTTCCATACAGTCTTACACTGCTCGCCAGCTTAAAAATATGTTAAACTTCTTGTAAACGTAGACTGCGGATAATTAACACAGATGGAATCAGAAGAACTTCACAAACAAAAAGTTACCTGCCTAATACTACACTATCTTTTGAATTTAATAACCGACACATTCCTCGGCTACACTATAATTTCACTTCAGGCTGAATTATGGAAACAATACAAGGCTCTCTCTCGATCATCATTCATTTTTTACAAAGAATGTAATCTGCCATAATATAATGATAAACTTTCTCGCACGATGATATTCAGATCAGCCAACTGATTTGATGATGATTTGATATATTTAAGAGAAAATTGTGCCTAGGTACCATGCACGTTTTTCAAAACACTTTAGCAACAGCTCAGGCCTTTGGGAATACCTAAATAAAGCATGCAAGTAATTTTATGTCACTATTTGTTAATTGTTTCACGAGGCCTTTTGTTTTGTTACTATACTTGCCCGATATCAATTATATTAATCCAAGGCAATTTTGCCCCGGCTACGGTGAGGGGCGGGTTAATAGATTAAGATATAATATGTATTTGGACTACTGTGTAACTTTGACTCTGTATTCTTATATGACGAAATAGAATATTTACTATATACAAATCTAAGACTTACTCATTTCGGAATCTGTTATAGATTTTTTTTGAAAACTTTCATGCAAATCAAATATAGACATAGATAGTACCTATAAATATTCTTTTGTCAGTGCCAATGGATTGGCTTGATCGGGAAAGTACCTTTCTAGTTTTTCGCAATCTTGTTTTCTACTTCTGTGTCCTCTGCAAGTAGTTATCTACTCAGCTATTGCAAGCGTTCAACTTGGTAATCGCCGATTGTTTACATTTCGAAGGCTTATAAAATACTTTGATTATATTCAATGCAAGTACCTTAAATTTACTTTGAGACTCGAAAAAATTCATGCAGAAAATAAATACTGTTGCAATGGACTATAATTACTACCGTCACATTAATATAAATGCATAACAATAACGCAGACACAAAAGACGACCTTTGATTTATGACTTCTACTTATGTGACTTTTAGTACAAGCTTATAATATTCTAATTTAGTAGTTAAGAAACATGACTGGGTTTAGAAATCATTAGATAGCAGTTCATATTTGATAGGTAAGTTACAACGTGAACGTAGAAAATTACATAAATATGAAATGATTTTGGTGAAACGCGACATTCAAAATACGGAACTGTTACATAGTCGAAGGAACATGCATAGAATTGAGCACTTTATAATTCCTTTTGTTAGACATTTAGGTGAGTTTAGTTAGAAAATTGGTGGATGTGTGGATCTCATCTCACCTCAATCGGCCAGGTGGCTAATTAGACAATATACTCGTACTATTTTTCCATTAAACTACAACGTATTTAATCCATCTTAGGCTGGTTAAGGGATCTTTCAAGACCCGAGTATTTATTTAACCGCGGTTATAATAATGAGATTACAAAAAAGTACCAAATGATGATGCTGATGAAGGAGACGGCAGTTTATTTATAATACCAGTTTTACAATGAAGTGATGTCACACAATGTGATATCAATTTTCTTAATTGATGAATTAATATTTCTTAAATAATGACTAGATACTATTAAATTTTGATTGTTTAATCGTGTAAACATGGTTTATCTGAATGAAAAACAATGCACTGATGGTAAATGTTAAGTAGAAAATTTTATTCAGTGGGATTTCTAATGCTCTTTTCGTCATTAAAAGTTAAAGCACATTTATGAAATAGTATCTATTAATTTAATTCATTCAAAGCTAATATTTTGAGGGAAGTGAAAATGTATATGCTGTGTTCCTTTCATTGCATTTAAAGTAGTTGCATTTTTTGTTCTGCATACCAACCTGTCTTGGGGTTTCTGTAAGGTGGCCACAGCGGCCTCGAGAGGTATTGCCACAGATAACCTAAAGAATTTGTTACATACATTGCACTTAATGTGGACAAAGACTATAAGTAGTCTACTAACGTGTAATACTTGTGTTGCGTAAGGGGGTATACTGTTGAAAATCTTATGATACTATTTAGCTGTATCTTTCAAGGTCGGCAAATTAGCGCTACTGGTTAAATATATAAACATTGAAAATGAAGCCATTGTGTTTTGTACCTACACATACGGAAATATGCAGTATGTAACCTAGACAATTAGTTTTTGGTATTTATTTATACTGACTTTGCTTAGGGAGTTACGAGAATAACAATAAAATCTTCATGTTTTATGAGAATAACAATTAAGATCAAGGTGAACTTCTTTGGTATCGGAATTATTAGCAATGCCTAGTAAGTTAACGTAACTTCGCTGCCAGCCCCGCATATGTGCGGGGTGCGGGGCGTGCGCGGTTTGCCGGTCCCGCACATGTGCGGGCTACGCCTATATAATTTCTGAAGGCCAGTCTGCCGCCGGCACTGAGCGCAACGTGTAGCGTGTTGTCTGGCCTCCCGCGCAACGGACGTAAAATTTAGGTACAAGTGTTGGTTTTTGGATACCCTATTTATTTATTTTTATTCGTGGGGTTTATCTGGAGGTAAAAATGAGTGACGGTGGGGAATGTTCAAGGCCTAAAAGGCCGAGAATTCAACGGAATTTGGTGCTTGATGAGAGTGACATTGAAAATGAACTGTTTGGTGACGACGATAGTGATGATGACTTTTTTTTGGACAATTTGAATGAGGATGAGGAAGAATCGGACGAGGAAGACCAACAGCTGTCGTTTTCTGTGGCGGTTATTAACTCACCGTGTCCGATTTCAGCGTCGTTAGAGGGTAACGAAAATGTATTATCGGATAATATAAATGTACCCTCTCCAGGTAGTTCACAAGAACCTGAAGCAGGTCCTCCTCAGCATACTATAAGTTCGTCTTGGTCAACTGTAAGTGACTTGAAAATAATTCCTTTCAACAAACAAAATGCTTTTTTCGGTAATCCTGGTTCTGAACCCATAGACTTTTTTAATTATTTCTTTGAAGACGAATTACTTTCATTCATTTGTGTACAAACAAATGCACAAGCTGCAAAATTGATACAAGCTTCGACAACCGAACACTCCAGAGTCAAATCATGGAAAGACATTATGATCCCTGAACTCAAAATATTCCTCGGTCTCCTTTTCCATATGGGTACTATACAACTTTCCCGTCTGCAGGACTATTGGAAGACGGATAGGTTATTTTCTATACCTATCTTCAGAGAGCAAATGCCACGAAATCGTTTCTTGCTTATACTGAGATGCCTGCATTTTACTTCTGAGGCTCAAAATAATGATCCTTTGTTCAAAATTCGACATATAATTGATTATTTTAATAATAAAATGGAGACATGCTACTACCCAGCCAAGGAGTTGTCCCTGGATGAAAGTATGGTGCTTTGGAGGGGACGTTTGCGATTCAAGCAATATATAAAGAACAAAAGGCACAAGTATGGCATAAAACTTTATATGCTAACAGAACCTGATGGTCTCGTACTGAAGTTTCGTGTATATGCAGGGCGTCAGGACTCAGAAGTTTCAGGAAAAGGTCACGCCGAACGAGTTGTCATGCAATTACTCGAAAATAAACTCCAAAACGGACACTCGGTTTTCATGGATAACTATTATAATAGCGTTGGATTGGCTAAAAAAATGTTAGACAACAAAACTTACTGCACTGGTACGCTCAGAAAAGATTTGAAAGAAATTCCCGCCGAAATTTCAAAAAAAAATTTAAGGAAAGGTGAAAATGTGGCACTTTGCAAGGACGGAGTTATAGTAGGAAAATGGAAAGATAAACGTCCGGTGATGTATATTAGCACAGAGTTTGAAAGTGAAATGATGCCGATAACAAACAAGCGGGGGCAGACTACAAACAAACCTATGCCTATAGTAAAATACAACGAGTTTATGTCAGGTAATTATTTTATTTATACTTTTATATTTGACTAGCTGTCGCGCGCGGTTTTATCCGCATTTATGTTTACTGCTTCCTCCCCATCGGTCGTAGCGTGATGTTATATAGCCTTCATAGACGTCTGGGCTATCTAAAACTGAAAGAATTTTTCAAATGAGACCAGTAGTTCCTCAGATTAGCGCGTTCAAGCAAACAAACAAATTCTTCAGCTTTATAATAAACATTATAATATAATTATTATTATTCTTTCAGGTGTTGATCGACAAGATCACCTTCTGGCATTCTACCCATGCGAAAGAAAAACACTACGCTGGTACCTAAAACTGGCTATACATACATTCCAGCTGATGTTTATAAACTCATATAAACTATACAACAAATATTCAACACAACGAAAAATGAATTTATATGACTACCGTCTCTCAGTTATAAATAAACTGCTACCCGAGAAAATCTCCGCACCTGTTGCTGGCCCGAGTCGAAGAATAGCTGTCCAATCAGGACATAAAATTTCAAAAATAACTGAAAAAAATTCAAAAGGAATTCTGAAACGTAAGATGTGCCGTCAGTGCTCTAAATCGAAAAAACGCAAAGACACGATTTGGCACTGCGAATTGTGTGAAAACAAACCGGGTTTATGCTTTGATTGTTTTGATATTTTTCATTCATAAACATTTTGTCATTGTTTTGAAGTTTTTGATAATTCTATACGATTTTTGATTTTGATGACTAAGTATACGGTTTTTGATTTGATAACTCGATACGATTTTTTATTTTCATTTAGATTTTTTATTTTGATGACTTGATACGATTTTTGATTTTTATTTAGATTTTGATGACTCTATACGTACTTCTTATATTTAAATATGTTATAATTATTTTTTGTCTGTGAATTTTTAATTAATAGGTATATAGTTGATTTTTGTGTTAAATTTATGTAAAATTTATTATTGAAATAAGAAATTTGATCTCTTGTATTCCAAAGTGATATGTAGGATAAGTGTGTATTATAACTCTAAGAAATATGAGAAATAAGTCCAGTGTTCCCATAGATAATATTTTACTTAGCTCAGCTGCCTATGCGGTTAGAAAAATAAGGTCACTTACTGATGAGGAAACGGCACGATTAGTTTATTTTGGCTACTTTCACAGCCTTATGTCGTATGGTCTGATGCTGTGGGGCTCAGCTGCTGATATTGAGGCTATTTTCATATTACAGAAACGAGCGATACGAGCAATCTATAGCCTCAGACCCCGTGACTCGCTGAGAGAACTATTTAAAGAAATTAATATTTTAACAGTTGCTAGCCAATACATTTACGATAATGTTTTATATGTACGCAAGAACCTAGATCTTTTCAAAAAAAACTCTGACGTACACAATTATAATACGAGGAATAAAAATAAACTTGTAGTGCCAAAACTCAGACTTCAAAAGGTTGGTAATTCTTTTGTAGGTAACAATATTAAAATGTTTAATAAAATTCCTCAAGAGTTGGTTGACATGCCTCTAAATAAGTTTAAAATCGAAGTAAAAAGACTTTAATGAAAAAAGGATATTACAAAGTAAACGAATACCTTAATGATAAAAATGCATGGTCATCCTAATCTCTTTGCTTGCTCGCACAATATAAACCTATGAAAAATAAAATAAAAACAAATTGTTTTAAAAAAAGAAACTATAATATTGTTCACTGAGTTTCTTGCTGGTCTCTTCTCAGTAGAACCAACTTACCGAACCAGCGAAAGAATCATTTTCAAATGATTTATTTACTTAATTTAATATTATATTAGTAATTTCCTGACATTATTGTAAAATTTTGACGTTCATATGTGCTCTTTATGTGCCTAAACTGAATAAACGAAATTGATTCTTTGATTCTTTGATTCTTTGACTATAAAACATACAGTATTTTGTGATTGTTACCTGAATATACATTGATAGAAACTGAAATAGTTAGCTCCGCGTATGTGCGGGGCTGGCATACAGATTGAAATTTTCAATCCCTGTGCCAGGGCCCGCATATGTGCGGACTTTAATTTATTTATCTATTCCATTCAAAAAATGGTTTTTATTCCTAGTTTCATGATAATTTTGTTATTACATAGCAATATCACAGCAAAAAAGAGAATTAAAATATTTTGGCCACACGCGTCGCACCGGAAATTTCAGCCGGCAGCGAAGTTGTTAATAAGAATTAAACGGCTTGAGTAATTTTGAAAAAAATAATATTATTTTACAGTTATTTTTAAATACCACGTTAGTTTTATTTACGTCAACATGTGTAATATACGTAATCGTTATGTTTATGCATATTTTAGGTATTTAAATAGTGCAGTAATTAAATAAGCAAGTAAATGTAAGGTTTAGCAATACTTTTAAGACCGATTCTCCGATATGGTAGATCGATGATGGTCAATTACATTACCAGCATCATCCTGTGCCTCGAATTCGTAACGTAAACGCATCGAAAAAATGGAGCATTGCAATTGGTTCACAGTAAGCAGGCGGCCAATCGCATTGCTCCGTTTTCACGAAACGTTTACGTTACGAATTCGAATATTATTCGTGCTCGGGGCACTGATGTCTTTTAGCTTTGAAAGAAAATGTAATAAGATATTTCCTGATACATACAACTCAAAAATTCATGTTAGTTGTCATTTCTAAATGGTTTTATATAGGTATAATTATTATGTAGTAATGAAATAAAGTTATATATTAAATTCCGCCATGTGACCTAATAGCACCTAATATAGTTGTATATGAGCTGTATCCGAAATACAAGGTATTTCTTAAGAACTAAAACTAGCGAAAGTGGTTCAGGTTTTACTAAATGATTTGTTAAACTGAAATAGTATGTGGGTTATGTGCTAAAATTTTACAATAGGTATGAGTACAGTTCATGTTATAACATTAGAGCCCGAAATCGTTTATATTACATTAGTAGAGCAATTTATTTAATTACTAACTTGTTTCATCACATAGCCTATGTCATATTCAAGCAAGTTATATTTCTTGTGGTCTTACCACACATGCAATTCATACTGAGTGCAAGGAGCCACCTAGAGTTAGAGAGAGTGATTTTGCCAGTTAGTTTATACAACATAAAATAGGTAATATAAGTTAGGCGTGGCTTACTAGCTTAATTAATTTTTGTTATTTAATTTATGGCGTATTTTAGGCAGTTATTGGTTAGGGTACCTACGACAGCTTAATTATGAATTTTCTAAATTCATTTCTCAGCTAGTCGTTTGAAGGGCGATATTTGCATAAGTATTTTTCATTTCAATTAATCAGTATGTAAATAAAAAAAGTTTTAGAATGTAAGTGAGGGTGTGTGCTCATGATCAGATTAAAGATCGAGGAAAATCGAAAAGGGAAATCGATGCACTAGGTAGGTAGAAAACGGCAGGTTGAAACTGCCAACTCTTGCAATGGCGAATAAAATTTGAATTACTTAATTGTAACTTTCTACATACTACATATTTTATTGGACATTTGCAGTTTCAGTGAAAGAATTCAATTGCCTTATTGTTTATTTATCGAAAGTAAATCGGGCTCCGAAGATTGCTTAGTGCCCGCTTTCTGATGCTATACGCGTCCACGCACACCGTTTATTTGCTAAAATACCATACCATGCAGTTCACAATAACTTTTGCGATGCGATGGTTTCAAGTTCTTGGTATTAGATATTACTGGCTAACTTGTCCATGACGGTAATGATCGACACTTACGATGGAACCGGTTCTAGCGTGAGTAAGCGGAATAGTTCCATACAGTCTTACACTGCTCGCCAGCTTAAAAATATGTTAAACTTCTTGTAAACGTAGACTGCGGATAATTAACACAGATGGAATCAGAAGAACTTCACAAACAAAAAGTTACCTGCCTAATACTACACTATCTTTTGAATTTAATAACCGACACATTCCTCGGCTACACTATAATTTCACTTCAGGCTGAATTATGGAAACAATACAAGGCTCTCTCTCGATCATCATTCATTTTTTACAAAGAATGTAATCTGCCATAATATAATGATAAACTTTCTCGCACGATGATATTCAGATCAGCCAACTGATTTGATGATGATTTGATATATTTAAGAGAAAATTGTGCCTAGGTACCATGCACGTTTTTCAAAACACTTTAGCAACAGCTCAGGCCTTTGGGAATACCTAAATAAAGCATGCAAGTAATTTTATGTCACTTATTTGTTAATTGTTTCACGAGGCCTTTTGTTTTGTTACTATACTTGCCCGATATCAATTATATTAATCCAAGGCAATTTTGCCCCGGCTACGGTGAGGGGCGGGTTAATAGATTAAGATATAATATGTATTTGGACTACTGTGTAACTTTGACTCTGTATTCTTATATGACGAAATAGAATATTTACTATATACAAATCTAAGACTTACTCATTTCGGAATCTGTTATAGATTTTTTTTGAAAACTTTCATGCAAATCAAATATAGACATAGATAGTACCTATAAATATTCTTTTGTCAGTGCCAATGGATTGGCTTGATCGGGAAAGTACCTTTCTAGTTTTTCGCAATCTTATTTTCTACTTCTGTGTCCTCTGCAAGTAGTTATCTACTCAGCTATTGCAAGCGTTCAACTTGGTAATCGCCGATTGTTTACATTTCGAAGGCTTATAAAATACTTTGATTACCTATATTCAATGCAAGTACCTTAAATTTACCCTGAGACTCGAAAAAATTCATGCAGAAAATAAATACTGTTGCAATGGACTATAATTACTACCGTCACATTAATATAAATGCATAACAATAACGCAGACACAAAAGACGACCTTTGATTTATGACTTCTACTTATGTGACTTTTAGTACAAGCTTATAATATTCTAATTTAGTAGTTAAGAAACATGACTGGGTTTAGAAATCATTAGATAGCAGTTCATATTTGATAGGTAAGTTACAACGTGAACGTAGAAAATTACATAAATATGAAATGATTTTGGTGAAACGCGACATTCAAAATACGGAACTGTTACATAGTCGAAGGAACATGCATAGAATTGAGCACTTTATAATTCCTTTTGTTAGACATTTAGGTGAGTTTAGAAAATTGGTGGATGTGTGGATCTCATCTCACCTCAATCGGCCAGGTGGCTAATTAGACAATATACTCGTACTATTTTTCCATTGAACTACAACGTATTTAATCCATCTTAGGCTGGTTGTCTGTGTGGTTCCCGGCATAGAATAGGACCACTCCATCTCTTCTCGTGGATGTCGTAAGAGGCGACTAAGAGAACACCAAAGGATGGGCAGCGGCGTCTTTTGTGATGCATTCTTATAAAAACTTTAATACCGCGCTCGCCAACCCGTTTGCCAAGCGTGGCGAGTATGGCAAGAAACCTCCCAAATGAACGGACAAAAAAAGACCAGGCCCCTAGTCCCCGGCAGCCCCGCTATTCCTGGCTCCGGTAGCGGTCATGGTAACGGCGGGGCAGGGGGTGCGAAGAATCTCCGGCAGAGATTCGGCTACCACCCCAGACGGAAACTGGCCCTGGTAACACACAACGTCAGCACGATGAGGACTGACGAGAAGCTGCTCGAGGTGGAAGAGGAAATGAGTAGGTTACACTGGGACATTGTTGGGTTGTCCGAAGTGCGAAGAGCGGGGGAAGGCACGACAACCCTGAAGTCTGGTCACCTACTCTACCACCGGGAGGGTGACAGAAAGTCACTGCATGGTGTCGGGTTCCTCGTTCACAGGTCCCTTATTAGCAACGTCATATCCATCGAGAGTATCTCGAGTCGGGTGGTATACCTGATACTCAGAGTATCCAAAAGATACTCGTTGAAGGTCATCCAGATGTACATGCCCACCAAGTCATACTCCGATGAAGAGGTCGAGGAAGTGTATGAGGACATAAGTAGGGCCATACATGCTTCCAAAACCTATTTCACTGTTGTTATGGGGGACTTCAACGCGAGACTGGGCGAACGGGGCGATGGGGAGTTGAGGGTGGGGCCTTTTGGATATGGGCAGCGAAATGACCGGGGCCACATGCTGGCGGACTTTATGGAGAAAGAGGGTCTCTACGCGATGAACTCTTTCTTCAAAAAGCCACCCCAGAGAAAGTGGACCTGGCTAAGCCCGGCTAACATGGCGTATGAGATTGACTACATCTTGACGACAAAGAGGCAAGTATTCAATGATGTCTCTGTGATCGGCCGTGTAAAAACCGGTAGCGATCACCGTATCGTAAGAGGCACATTGAATATTAGCCCTAGACTAGAAAGGTCACGTCTGATGAAGTCAACACTCAGACCGTCATATGCCGATGTCCGGGACTCCGAGAGCTTTCAGCTCGAACTATCCAATCGTTTCGATTGTCTACAGGATCGCGTTTCAGTGGACGAGGTAAACAACGTGCTGGTAGAAGCTGTCCAAACGGTGGGATCTAAATTCTTTAGGTCTCGCCCTAAACAAAAACCTCAAAAAATTTCGACCCAGACCCTTGATCTCATGGCCAAACGTCGATTTATGCCACTACAGACCTCCGACGACGCTGAGGCATATAGGCGGCTCAACGGACGCATACAGAAATCTTTGCGACACGACATTCGCTCCTATAATACAAAAACTATTAAGGAGACGATAGAGCAAAACAAAGGCTCCAAAGTGTTTGCGAGGAATGCGTCCGTTGGACAAAGCCGGTTGACGAAGCTGAAGACGGAGGATGGCGGCATGGCAACGACAACGGCAGAGGTACTTAGGGAGGTCGAAAGGTTTTATGCACAGCTATATACATCAGTAACACAGCCCGTTGGCATGGCTAAAGATCCAAGAGCCAAGCTTACCCGACATTATACCGAAGACATCCCGGACATCAGCCTGTACGAGATTAGGATGGCCCTCAAACAGCTAAAGAACAACAAAGCGGCGGGTGAGGACGGAATTACAGCAGAGCTTTTGAAAGCGGGCGGAACGCCGGTACTGAAGGTCCTTCAGAAGCTCTTCAATTCCGTTCTACACGAAGGCATAACGCCGGAAGCGTGGAACGGGGGTAAGGTGGTCCTTTTCTTTAAGAAAGGTGATAATACTTTGTTGAACAATTATAGGCCCATCACGCTCCTGAGCCACATTTATAAGTTGTTTTCGAGGGTTATTACAAACCGTCTCGCCAACAGGCTCGATGACTTCCAACCTCCCGAACAAGCCGGATTCCGTAAAGGCTACAGTACCATAGACCACATCCACACGCTGCGGCAGGTTATACAGAAGACCAAAGAGTATAACCGGCCTCTCTGCTTAGGATTCGTGTACTATGAGAAAGCCTTCGATTCGATCGAAATATGGGCCGTGCTACAGTCTCTCCAGCGGTGCCGGATAGATCACCGGTATATCGAAGTGTTGAAGTGTTTATACCAGAACGCCACTATGTCGGTCCGAGTACAGGAACAGAGCACGAAACCAATTCCACTGAAAAGGGGCGTTAGACAGGGAGACGTGATCTCTCCGAAACTGTTTACCGCTGCCTTGGAAGACGTCTTCAAGCTACTGAACTGGAAAGGACGTGGCATCAACATAAACGGCGAGTATATCACTCACCTTCGGTTTGCCGACGATATTGTCATTATGGCAGAATCGCTGGAAGACTTGAACACCATGCTCGAAGACCTCAACAGAGTATCCCAACAGGTGGGCCTTAAGATGAACATGGACAAGACAAAGGTTATGTCAAATGTCCATGTTGCGCCTCTACCGGTTCATGTTGGGGACTCAGTCTTAGAAGCTGTTGACGAGTACGTCTACTTGGGTCAACTGATCCAGGTAGGCAATTCCAGCTTCGAAGACGAGGTAAATCGACGAATCCGACTCGGCTGGGCGGCGTTCGGGAAGCTACGAGATGTCTTCTCGTCCGACATACCTCAGTGCCTGAAGACGAAAGTCTTTAACCAATGTGTGTTACCAGTGATGACTTATGGATCGGAAACGTGGTCCCTCACTATGGGTCTCTTAAACAAGCTCAGAGTCGCTCAACGAGCTATGGAAAGGGCTATGCTCGGTATTTCCCTACGTGATCGCGTCAGAAATGATGATATCCGTAGGAGAACAAAAGTAACCGACATAGCCCAGCGGATTAGCTCGTTGAAGTGGCAGTGGGCGGGACACATAGCGCGCAGAACAGATGGCCGATGGAGCAAAAGAGTTCTGGAATGGCGACCGCGTACGGGCAAACGCAGTGTAGGACGCCCAACGGCTAGGTGGAAGGACGACCTCATCAAGGTCGCCGGGAAGCGCTGGATGCGGGCTGCTTTGGATCGGTCATTCTGGAAGTCTATGGGAGAGGCCTATGTTCAGCAGTGGACTGTGTATGGCTGATATGATGATGATGATGATGAGGCTGGTTAAGGGATCTTTCAAGACCCGAGTATTTATTTAACCGCGGTTATAATAATGAGATTACAAAAAAGTACCAAATGATGATGCTGATGAAGGAGACGGCAGTTTATTTATAATACCAGTTTTACAATGAAGTGATGTCACACAATGTGATATCAATTTTCTTAATTGATGAATTAATATTTCTTAAATAATGACTAGATACTATTAAATTTTGATTGTTTAATCGTGTAAACATGGTTTATCTGAATGAAAAACAATGCACTGATGGTAAATGTTAAGTAGAAAATTTTATTCAGTGGGATTTCTAATGCTCTTTTCGTCATTAAAAGTTAAAGCACATTTATGAAATAGTATCTATTAATTTAATTTATTCAAAGCTAATATTTTGAGGGAAGTGAAAATGTATATGCTGTGTTCCTTTCATTGCATTTAAAGTAGTTGCATTTTTTGTTCTGCATACCAACCTGTCTTGGGGTTTCTGTAAGGTGGCCACAGCGGCCTCGAGAGGTATTGCCACAGATAACCTAAAGAATTTGTTACATACATTGCACTTAATGTGGACAAAGACTATAAGTAGTGTACTAACGTGTAATACTTGTGTTGCGTGAGGGCGTATACTGTTGAAAATCTTATGATACTATTTAGCTGTATCTTTCAAGGTCGGCAAATTAGCGCTACTGGTTAAATATATAAACATTGAAAATGAAGCCATTGTGTTTTGTACCTACACATACGGAAATATGCAGTATGTAACCTAGACAATTAGTTTTTGGTATTTATTTATACTGACTTTGCTTAGGGAGTTACAAGAATAACAATATAATCTTCATGTTTTATGAGATTTTATGTTGGTATTGGAATTATTAGCAATGCCTAGTAAGTTAACGTAGTCGTAGTGGAACCTTGTGTTATCTGAGTTTTATTTGTTAACCGTAATTATCAGTCTGGCGATTATTTAAACCGATTAGTAGTTTCTTCACGGAAAAATTCTAAGTACTTACCTACATTACAAAATATTTGGTCAGGTATGGGTGGTAGATATATATATTATATTTCAGGCTCATCGTTTTATCTACACAATAGATTAGGGTCATGGATATGAACTGAATTGGTTATTATGAAGTTATTAAATTATAACATAGCTGCTTACTATTATTTATTTTCATTATTTACCTGTAGGTATGTCATGGTCGATTATTATTTATTTACCATGAAAAATCAACTTTAAAAAAGTAAGGAGGCCTGCTAATTGTCGGACGAGGCTCAAAGTTCAAGCATTGGGCGACGCAACCGGAACTAACGCTGTGATGAATGTGATGATGGATGAACTTATCGTCATGTTAAAGTTACATAGTTATACATAGTTTCATGATGTATCTACATACTACCTTCGAACAATCGCTAGTTGTCATTATCTATATGTATTCGAGTCATGTGTGAACTTAGTCGCACTTAAATGCCACTCTACAAATCTCTACCTGCACATTACGTAATTAAGTAACGTCCAAAGTAATGTTGAAAGTTTACAGTAATATTAAAATTCATAAAGTGAAGAGATTTGGTCAATTATCTACACGATTTTTGATTTGACACGTCGCGCGTCATTGTCGGTAAGAGAAATGAGAATACGGCTAAGATCGAGTTGTTTTAGTTTCGGAGAGTATTTTCTATGTCCTATACTCTAATGAACATAGAAAATACTCTCCTACTAGTGCTCTAGCAGTTTGAAATCGTCATAGAGTAGTTAAAACAGCTTGTCCTAATATAATATTTGGTTAATTAAGTACGAATTAGGTAATGTAAAATCTAGTCGGGTACTGTAGGCTAATTGCTAGCTAAGTACCGTAGACCAATAGTATTTGACTTGTACCTACCGATAACTGTGATCCCGTCAAAATTCTACAGCAATTAGTATAAAATAAAGAAGTTATTTTTCGACTTTCGTTTTAGTCAAATAATATACCATTAGTAAGTACTTTGGTAGATTATTAAAATAAATGAAATCGATAATATACCTACGAACAGACGTGATTGTTAATACCTATTCTTTATTTAAACTCAGCCCCTCTAGACAAGTTGCAATTCGCTGGCCGGCGTTTAGTAGATTAGAATGATAAATGTATGGGATTTGACGTATTTGACAGTCGTTAGCGCATGTCATAAACGTCAAATCCCATAATTTGTCATTCTATTCTACCAAACTCTGGCCAACGAATTGCCACTTGTCTAGAGGGGCAGTTACTTAAATACTTAAATAATTTGAACCCAGTTATCTCCTTGTCTAATCAAGTTGACCTAGCCTTGCCTTATCAAACAAACGACAGCAAATGCAATTACAATGTTAGTTTATCGTTTTATAATACTGATTAATCAGATTATAAATTGAAAGAAAAATTGTTATCAATATTAAACTGCTTATCGTAATAGAGTATCAAAAAAGTCACGCGTGCTATACTGATGTAGATATTTAATAAAGTGTTATTATGGACCAGCGCTTGTCCACTCAAGCTCAAAGAAGGACTATTAAAGAAATCAAAATGTATACGTTCACATTCATAAGATGGACTGCCTGTGACACATCAGGCAGTTCAAAAGTAGGTAGGTAGGTACTTAGCATGATCGCGTTTGTTCCTGCAAAGATACATACATACATAGAAACATAAATAATATTAGAATTTGTTTATATTTAATTATTAGGTGGGATAGTCAGCTATTGTTCTTCTTCTTGTTGATTTATTAAATTCAGTTGCGTCAGATTTAGCTACTGCTGGTGTCGCGAGTAAAAAACTAACCGTGGGTAGTGACTTTTGAAAATAAAAATAATCTTTGAATACATCAATCTTAAATTTATCCAGAACTAATCTTAATTGCTTGAATTGACCATCTTTACTCTTATGCGGTTAGGGATCTCCTTTAAGAACATTTATTAAAATAAAGTTACGGTCTTGAAAGATTTATTGAGAGAGGACGTGTATGAATATGCTACAATGTTAAGAATTGAAACAATAATTTTATACTGTATGGCGTAACTAGTTTGAAACAATGATACCGTTACAATTTTAATTACGCGGTACACGGTTTTAAAGCTTCACTGATATAGTCATTACAAGCATGTAACGATTGATTCAACCTGTATCAAGAGTCGTGGGTACATTAATTGCTTGCTTGTATCCTACATCGCAATTAAAAAAATGGATCCAAATAAATAATAAATTCTCTTGCCAATAAACACAAACTTTTCCGATTACCAATTCGTGACAATAAATATCTTTCTGAAAATAAACCACGGCTTTTATCGTTTATGATCATCTAAACCTTTACTAGAAAGGTGAATACTTATAGAAAGCGGTACCGTAAATGCTTTCGTAATAGTGATTATTCAAACAATTCCATGCTTCAATTTTTACTTACTTTTGTTCTGTGCGTTGCAAATTGTTTGGTGAGCGCAACGTCAGGGCAACGGACGCTACCGTTCACAAAGCCTTGCAAAATAACAAAAACTAACCTTCAGTTCCTTGCAGGCACTCTAGCTCGACTGTATAGTCCCAAAGATCTAAGGAGTTCAAGCCGTTCAGCTCCCACGAGTTGAACGAGTCGCACTGTTCTTGTTCCTCGGTCATTTTCCATCCACTGTAGGGTCGACGTAAGGTCACTCACGAAGCCGCTTGTTATGTGTAGCCGCTTGCGGCCATTTTTGTTAATTTATTACAAAGTTCGATGGTCGAGGTGTTAAAAGAAGCGGCTACAGCGACGGCGCAGAACAGACTGAGGCGAGGCCGCAGTGGCAGCCGCGCCGCGGTGCAATTACTGCGAACCATCGCCGGCCGCCCCAATCTAATTTCAATCTCATTTCTTTCGATTACTCGGGCAGTACAAGAAATTAACAAATGCTGTCGTACAGCCGCCGCTGCTGTAATTCTTGATTGACCAAAAATGCAAAACTAATCTCGGGAGAAAGCATGTCGATATGCAATGTGGTCTACATCACTGGCAATCAATGAGGGAAGATATCGCTGTAGAGATAATACATTAACTAACTTAGAAAGTGTGGGTTGGTAGTACATAAAATGTTCACATCTATTATAACATTGGCAATCTATATTTAAATTTTATAGGGGAAATACGGGGAAAACTGGCTGATGTGCGATCTATCAAGTCAACAATAGGTCTAGTATAATAGTCTATTGATATTGAAATGAGTATAATACAATAAAGGCAAGCAATAAAATAGTGACAGCCGATGATGTAGCAGGTGCATTACGTGTAGAGTCAACATAACCACTAGACCGAAACTACGCAGTGACTGTTGGTGGTATCAAATAAATAGGACATTTCGTTACGCAGTCGGCCGTAATCCCACGGCACACTAATATCGAGTTACTCTTATAAGTACTACGTAAAATAGATAGGTATACCTGACATCACCATTTCTGAAATATGAAGAAGCAGGGGAGCTCGAACAATATTTCGCACACATGAAATGAACAGACTAAAATGTGTTGTACTTAGATCAGACGTAGACCGGGGATTAGTAACATAGCGTAATCTTTATGATTGTTTGTGTGACGTATGTTTATCTTTCTTCGTGAGCACGTATAAATATAATCTTTAAACATTGTGCTCACTTCACCATACCGCTGATGTCATTATAGTATTCAAGGGGAAATTGTTTTTACTTTCAGTTTTTTGCGTCTGAAATAAGTCAAGAACTGGCATTGGTGCAGAGATTCAATATATTTTAACTGATCAAGTTAATACTACCTACGTTCACGCGGTGCCTGCATGTATAATTTTGAACTTTACCCTCGTATTTATTGCAACTAAACCTGTCTTGAGGACAATATTACATAAGTTTCAAGGTTTCATGTTACCTAGCAAACTAATAACAGCAATGAGTTAACACAAACGAGTATTTAACTAAATATTTTTAGAAGCTGTTTATTTCAAGCGAATATTTGTAGGAGAGTTAGGCCACTATGGTAATAAAAAATTGCCGCAACTTTTTCTGGACTAGGAGCATAGATATGTGACTTGCATTAAACAGGTCCCCTACTACCATTATCCACTATTATCCATTCAATAAAGTCATAAATCGCAGTGAAAAGGTTATTTATAGAAACTAAAGGTGCGGTACGAAGCGTGCTTATATGAAACAAAAGAAACTCATGCCATGTTATTTAACTTCCAGAAACTTTGTTTACTATATTGCCCATAAAATCTATCGTGAGAATTTTACATTACAACGGCAAACGTAACAAAATGTGCGAAGAGTTGTTTAGTAGGTGATGAGCGAGTCCATTTCATGAATTATTCTCGAAATAACGGTTACCCAACTTTCGTGTACGCGTAAACACGAATATTTGGGAGCGTTGACACAACGAGCAATTTATCTCAATTATCTATCCACTACCAGAAGCGTTTGTTACCTACCATATGGTCACGCTACTTGTATGTTAAATGTTGTATTGAGAAATGTTTGAAAGTATTACGTCATTACTTTCATGGGAATGAATGGAAAACGAGAGTAGATAGGTATATCAAATATCAATCTCTCGAATGCGGTTGTCACGAATCGTATAGGCGAATAGGTCACTGCTTCATGGTGTCATATCGTCATAAGTGACGGATATTGTCAACCTGTGGTCACTTTATCACGTTTTCTACATAGGGTCCTTAGATATTCTAAATAAACCTTTAAATGATATTGCTACCAATTAAGTGAAACGCACATTAACTACTAGCACGTAGCCCGTAATAAATTTAAGCTCTTCATTATGTCAATTCAGCCACTTTAAGTGACAGCTTTTGAAGGTTTATCCTTCAGTAGCTAGAGCGAGTAGGCACATTCATAAGCTTTTAATTCCTAAACATTAAGTGAATGTTTTAAGTAAAAATGTATATTGTATGGCAATCCATATTTATAATATGTTATAAAATAGCCTCAAAGAAATTAATACGATCAATGTATTTGAAAGAAAACTGTTTACATTACTAATGGACAAATGTTCTTATACTATTGACGAATCTATTAATAATGGTAAATTGTGATATTTGTCTTTTTTTGCATGATAATGTTTATAATAATTTTAAATATAGAATAATTAAATTCTAATGGTACGACATATTTTTTTACTCCACACATTGGTAGAGTATGGCTTGCACGTAAAATGCAAACATCCTAAACTGTACCCACTCACCCATATTCTAACAAATAAACATTAATTTCATTTCATTGCATTTATATTTCGCCACCTTATATTTACAAACATAAGTCTATCTATTGAGTCTGGTTACCGTAGGGTTGATGGTTTTCTTATTAGTAGGTAATATTTCACAGTTTCGCGGAAGCTTTTCAGTTAATCGGTATAGCCCATTGATCATAGTAACACAAATTCAAATACTACGCATACATAATTAATCTACACTAGCTGTGAAGATAATAACATCTTGGAAGATTCCCCAGGTGTGAACCTATAATCCGGACTATTTGTATTCTTGATTATGTAACCGAGCGCTCAATACATCGCGTGTTCATCACTATTGCGTACATTGTGTTTCTATTGTTTAATCATAACAATTTACATAATATTATGTTGATGTGCCTTCCAGAGAAGGTGCCTATATAACGTCTGTTACAGGTTTAGGTTTAGTGAGACTGAACTGATTTACATATATAGCTTAAACCCGTTTGTGGTACATGAATGTATTATTGTAAGTAAATACTGATAGAAATAAACTGCTCAACTTTGGAAGCAATATGGATAAATTGGAAGCCGGTGTGAACAAAAATCGGACGGTCTTAGTTATTCCGAGTCCGACATACCCTCCGGTATCCCTCATCTAGTCTCAAATCCTCATTTCCTACCCATCGTTAGCTCCGAGGTGGTGGAGTGCACGCACGGTACGGTGGTACCTGGTTACGATTATTAGGTACAGTAAGGTAAAGATGAATGATGAGATGCAGATAGAACAGGTATCTACACGCAATAAAAAGAGATAGGAGCATCTTAACGGTTCTCAATACTTGTCACTAACTTTCTCATCTAGTTACAAAATCAGTAGGTATACAATACGTAGTTAGGCAGGTGCATAAATCAAAACTATTTTTTATTCAAATTGAAATAAGCAACATCACAATTGATTCGCGATGCTTACGATCAGAAACGTGCAAAATTACGATTTTTTTAGGTTATTCCAACTGCCAGCGTAAAATTGTGAGATAATTGTCAGCTACGTCTTGTTAGCGTAGGGTTGATGGACGATTATTAACAGTAATGGCTCTCTTAGTAGCAAATTTTCACTGTGTCGCGGGAGTTTTTTAGTCAATTAATATAGCTGCCGTAGTTAGTAGTGTGGCTACGGACACTATTCATGTGCTACGGATACATAATTAATCTACATTAGGTATTACACGACTCACATTATGTAATTCTCACGGGTAACATTAGATTCGGTAACAGTTGACAAGTTAATTGTAACTTGTAAAAGTTTGAACTAAGCACTATGTTTCATTTAACTTTTTTGTTTAAGTATTTATATTTAGGTATATGATTTATTTCAGTTCAGTTTTCTGGTAACCGAGCCTGACGTCTCGAAAGGATGAAATATAAGTGTGCTTGTATTTAGAATAGGGTTGTCGAAAATACAGGCATTTTCAAGTAAGAATTGCAAGTGTACGTAGTAGAAAAAGTATGCAAATATTTATTTTAGAGTAAAATATTTTTGTTGTTGCCCTGAAAATCACACCCAGGTTAGATTTGCTTATACACAGATACTCGTATATATTGATTCTGACTAGTATGAACTTATTCACTAGACAGCCATTTAGTTTACTTAAGTACTCAGTCCTATTCGTAAACAGTTTAAAGCAGTTTTGCTGAATTTTTGAATTTTGTAATGTTTTGAATATTTCAGTATGATGCTTAAAATGGTATCTCAAATAATATTCATTATTAACAAATTAATCCATACAAATATTATGAATGCGAAAGTAACTCTGTCTGTCTGTATGTTACGTTTTCGCGCCTCTGGACCGAGTTTAATGAAATTTGGTATAGAGGTAGATTAGACCTTGAGAAAGGACATAGGCTATGTTTGGACGCGATAACCGACATCCACGCGGGCGGAGCCGTAGGCAAAAGCTAGTAATCAAATAAAACAGATTTTTTTTTGTTTTTGATGAGATGTACCTAGGTATACTTGTGACAGAATATCACAGCGAGGGACAGACTTGTATTTTTTAAGTGGAGTGATACTGAAAAAACCTTGCTTTACCATATATGAAAACATCTAGAATTTTGGCTAGCTTTTGTTGGTATAGGGTATTTTATCCTCACCTCTGTATATTTAATAACTACTAAAAGAGACAACATAACTTATCTCAGTGCTAAAAAGTGTCTGAGTTATTGCTATGCAACCACTGAGGTTGTTGTGTGTGTATATATCAATGTATGCAACTACCGCTTTCCCGCTCTCTTGTGCGGTCGCATTAATAAAATAATACGTATTAGTGAAAAAGTTTACACTAGGTATATCTATTTATGCGATAGCATAGCAATGTCTATAGTCAATTGTAATACTTATAGAGCACATTACTAATATAAATATATTTATTATGTTATGAGGTAGTATATAAATATATTTATTAAAAATATTTCCAACTTCCTCGTATGTGAATATTAATTACATAAAATAAACTAACCTTGGATTAGAGTTACTAGTTATTGCAGTACATTAAATTGTTAAGGATTGAATATTGAGTCTCATTCATTCACATGTTACGAGTCCCTGAGGTACCTAGCGATTAGCTGACTTGAATATTCACTCGAGTACGCTAATATGTAGTTGGTTTATGAGCTGCAATATATAGGTAACTACTTTATGAAAAAACAAGTCAGTGGTACTAACGGATCGTTAATTTCCACAGATATTCCTATTTTTTGAAACTTTATCTATCAATTTAGCATAATTATCTTAAGTAGGTACCTACCTACCTACTACCAGAAAAAAACACTCTTTCAAGTTAGGAATGCATGTATTCTTGAGTACGAAGTAGGTAGGCAGGTACCGAACAGTATAATTACACTGTTTTTTAAGAAAATACACTTGGTAACCCTAGTTTTGCCCAGTGTTATTACAATGTCTAAGATTGGGACTCATCTATTGCCAGAATCCAATGTTACCGTAGTTATATAAATGGTTTACAAAATATTTTGCTCAATACACGTCCTATTAGTGTACATGAAATATATAATCAGCGAAACATTGTGAAATTAGTACAAGTGCCGTTTCGTAGCGGTGTCACATATTTTTGCATAAAAGTACGATTTTATTTAAATGTAACGATATCATAATCAGGAAATTTTGAACACATTAAACACATTTTTCATTGTGAGATTAATGAAGATGATCTATTGGTATGTACACAAATAGTGTCCGCGGTCTTCACATTCAAAAAGCTGCTACTATAGATAGATTACTAGACATATCTATTGCGTGACTATGAATATTGAAAAAATAGGACTCTCCTCAAAAAGATCTTAAATAACAACGATAACAATTTATTCATACAAAGACTACCGAAGTAGCGTGACTCAATGTCTCCAAAGTCAAAAACCTAGTATTAAAAATATAAGTGCCACAAAAAGTTATAGTACCTAAAGTAAGGATGTCGCTTTATAGAGCGTTATATTTAACGATTTTATCTCTAGTAACCATGCATGGATAGATGAAGGTACAAATTACATTACAAGAGATACATTTTTTTCTTGGTTCCTCGGACATGTATCACTTCTTGGGATCGACTTTAAGTACCAGTATGCTGTATTTCATACGGTTTGTAAGCAATCCAAAGCCTTAACATCCTATTCTTTTTGAAATTTCCTCTTAGCTCTCAACATTACAGGTAGCTATGAGAGGATAACATCTTTATTGTATGATAACTGCTTAGCAGATATGCAGTGAGATTATTTGATACCTTAGTATTATACAACAGAAACTGCGCTCTTTCTACGTTAGGTCTTCGGCCCGAGTGCTAAAAAGTGTCACACTGTGGTCACATGATTGATTTGAATTTAGAAAGCAGATAACAACTTGTAATCACAGACTCCGCGGAGAATGGAACGTATACCTACACGTACCTTGCACTAAGCTTGTAATCTGCTCCAAAAGGCATTTCGGTAATTGATTGCGATTCAAAGAGCGCAATACAATGCTGACAATGTTGGGTATACCTAGCAGGTGTAGCGAAACTGAACACAAATGTACTTTATTTTACTATCTTTCTGTTTTTATACGTGAGTCATGCATTGCTAGTATTAGGGGTTAAAGTATGAAATTGCCGATTTGTACTGACAAATTGAAATTCTTTTTTTTTTTAATTTAACGTATTTATTAAATCAAAATAATTACCATTATTATCTATACATTGCTGCCATCTAGTAGGAAGGTCATTTATGCCTTTGCGATAGAACTCTGGTGATCTAGATTCGACAAACTGTGTGAAAGCATTTTGTACTGCCTCCTGAGAAGAAAACTTTTTATCACATAGAAAATTGTCCAAATCACGAAAAAAATGGTAGTCTGTTGGAGCAAGGTCTGGCGAATACGGAGGGTGACGGATAGTTTCTAATTGCAGTTCCTGTAGAGTTAAAACAGTTTCTCGTGCTGTATGAGGTCTCGCGTTATCATGGAGCAATAATGGTGAAGATCGATTTATGAGTCGGGGCTGTTTCACTGCTAGTTTTGCTATCATTGTTCGGAGTTCGGCACAGTAGACATCTGCCGTTATTGCTTGACCAGATCGTAGAAAGCTATAGTGAATAACACCATGCTGAGACCACCAAACAGTTACCATTACCTTTTTATTGGTAAGCTTTGCTTTAGGATACTGTTGTGGCGTTTCACCTGGGGTCAGCCATTGCATTTTTCGCTTACGGTTATCGTAAAGAATCCACTTTTCATCACATGTCACAATTCGATCCAATATTCCTTCATTTCTGTATCGATTCAACAAGGCAACACAAGTTTCAACACGCATTTCTTTCTGCAGATCAGTCAAATCATGAGGTACCCATTTTTCACATTTTTTTATTTTATTGATTTGACGCAAATGAGTCAATATTGTTGGTAAGGTAACGTTAAACCATGCAGCTAATTCCTAGGTAGTTTGGCTCGGATCGGCTTCCACCATGTCTTTCAATTCATTGTTATTCACCTGTGTGGACGGCCTTCCTCGTGGTTCGTTCTTCAAATCAAAGTTTCCATCACGAAAGCGTTTAAACCAAAATCGCACGGTGCGTTCAATAGCAGTCCCCTCTCCAAACGCAACATTGATATTGCGAGCTGTTTCTGCCGCGTTAGTTCCGCGTCGGAACTCGTATTCAAAAATCACTCGAATTTTTGAAGTATCCATCTTTCTTGTCTAAGCTGAATAAAAAAAAACAACTGAAAGTCGATAATCGAATGTTGCACATTTTTAAATGAAGAACTACATAGGTACCATGTGGAAAAAGTTTCACTCAAAAATCTCAAACCATGAAGGTTCTATGTCAATTCGAAGTACCTATTACAATGAAACGGCAATTTCATACTTTAACCCCTATTATTTTTGTTAACCCTTTTAAGGTAATTAGGTACTTGTGTTAGAAATTGGTTTATGTGAGTTGCGTATTGGTAGGGGTTTAAATTCTAAAGCATCAAATCCGACGCTGAGTTATTTGTTAAGGATACGAAATTTCTTTTCCACATTTCTAATCTTTTTGCATATTTGAATTAATTTATACAATATTAAACAAAGTAGGATCTCTAGTGAAAATCTGTAAAATATTACTATTTGAATGTTAACATTCCTGATCTAAGCAGGTACTTTACGAAAATAATTATATTATTACATCAGTCCAATCGGAGCTCGCTTTAATAAAATTATGAATACTAGTTACTCCGTTATCAATGAATTAAAGTTGCTCAACTTTATAAGCAGCAGTGCAAAGAATTTGTATACATCATTAAATTAAATGGGCGTTGAATTTATGAACTGTTTATGAAACCCTTTTAATCTACTTTCTGCATATGTCATCAGCTTTAAAAGTGTTTAGTACTTTACTTTTTATATCGACAGTGTCTACTGATATGTTTACACAACGGTGAATGAATAGGATCGCCATAACCTAAATATACATCTTTGGGATAGCCCCGGCCGCATCCCATAGTCTTTCACAACGGAGTACGGGTCCGCTTGTAGGTACACTGTAATACATTATACTATATAGTAATCTATGAATATACAAAGTAGAATCACTTTTTGTACTAATAACACTAATAAGTGCACTCTACAAGACGTTTCGAGTTTAGCTTGCGAAGCAGCTTCCTCCAGTATGCGTACGAGTACTGCAGGCAATTAAAACTATTTTATATCTGCAACTATGACTAATTTATGACTAGCAGCCTCGATCAATTGAAAGTGCCTCAGTCTGAATACTGCGTTAGGACGATAGAGCATATAATGTGAAAAATTGCATCTGTTTTTCTGCATATTTTTACTCATCGCATGCCTTGGTTAATTTAGTATTATCACGGATGTCTTAAACCAAGGCATGCGCTTGCAAAATGCGTCTTTAATCATATTTCATTATTGGTACGTAGATAGCATTGCATTGCAATATGGTACGCTCGATGTCGTTATTACAAATTAGAGTGAATTTTACCGCAAAACTTAAAGTAGTATTATCAGTTTGTTAAATTGGTCATAAAGTTTCAGTGTATATAATATATCACTAGCTGTTCGACCTATTTAGCGTTACGTAAATATGATTTGTAGCAATTTGTGGTCGAGAGAAAGTGCTCCCGGCTGGATAAGAAACAGGAAGGGCACGGTTGTGGCTACGAAATGTCAGCGCTTGCGCATCGTTCCCATAACTGGCCTCGCCGCAATTTGTTGAAAGTAGAATCAATTTGTTTTAGAAAGCAGAATGTTCTGTTTCACCTTTTGCCTATGGATTTGCGAAAATATCGGTAGCATGCAATAATATTTATTAGTTCGAGAATACTTGTTTCGTTATTTTACTCTTTCATGTTTAAAGACAGTTAAATAATATTTGAAGGGTTGATTATTTGAATGATATTTCGGACATTAAATATAAAGATGAGTCAAAATTCTTACCAGTTCTTTTTTGAGTGAATGAGTCCATTTTGCGTAATCATTCTGTAAGGCTACATAATATCGTAGCACTATCGTAGGTCTACATTATATTAAACCACGCAAAGCCAATAAAAGGTATGGATATTTGATTTCAAATGATTTTAAAATAACTATTTTATAATATCTCTTCTTTTTTTCTTCACCCTCTTGTTTTTATAAATTATTTTATTATTCAGTGAATTACTGTTGCCTGTTATGGGACTCAATACAATAATTTGAAGTGCTTTTTTAATCTAATGTTTATGTACACACTGAAACACATTAAACGCACACTGACACTTAGGAAATAAGTTTGTTTAATATGTAGTTATATCAAATTCAGGCGTTATTGTCCTACCAACCTAACATACATTTTAGTACTTAAATAGTATATAAAAACTACAGACACGCGAGCAGTGGTGGACAACAAGAATTTCATGGTATGCTCGCGTGCACAATTGAGCCCCGACACGACAACGCGACGCGACGTAACGGTGATGAAATATTTACGAGACGAGACTTTCGGCTACGCAGTAAATGTCAGACAATAGTCAGTGCATTTGTCTTCGGAAAGATGACTCACATGCAGATTCATTGTATTTGGTATTATGAAGTCATGCATGTTTTGAATGAATAATATAACTTACAAAAAATAATGTAAGTAAAATATTTTTGAATAACAAATGGTTTCATACTCCTTTGTTTTTAATTGTTTTACGTGTTGGTACACAAACAATAGGAAAATGGTGTGATTTAACCGTACAGGATTCCCTGACCTTGACTGTGTGTTTCGTAAGATATAAATTAATTAAGTATTTAATTTAATTTATTACAATTATTTACGGAGCTACTTGTGAAATAACCTTTTGTTTCAGCCAAATTTTTATTAGGTTGGCACGTAGATACATTTCGAGTATAATGAACTAGGATCTAATCATAGACAAAATAGGTATATCTAATATTTTTAGGTACTCATAAATTCCTAATGTAGAAATCACGTAAAAGGCAATATTACATTTGTGTCTTTTAATGATATTAATTATGGTATTATTAATAACATGAGTAATATGTATTTAAAAATATAATTTATAAATTGTTTTAAAATGAATGAACAGGAACGAAGTAAGGGTATTAAAATATTTTATAAATTATTATCCATAAATATAATTAACATTTTAGAAAAAAGAACATTAAAGTAATTCATATACTTACCTATATCTATTAATGTATGTAGATATAAAACGCAAATGTATATAAAATAAAACAAAAATAAAGTAATGTTTTTATTTCATTTTATACATATTTAATTATACTTGTTTTAGTTCTTTGGAACTTTACTTACCTTACCTACTAAAGTTCTATCCTTCTATTATGTCAGAATATGATTAGGACTTCAAGTAGGAGGTGAGTTATATTTATATCGATTACTGACTATGGCTCTCCTACAAACTCATTTAAAGAGACGCCTCTGCACCAGGTTTTAGTAAAAAAATCCTACATTACCGTGCTACAACTAGATGGTAGGCCGATGTTATAATAAACGTAAAATTGTCTTCATTACCGTATATTGCTAAACCAAGCTTTCTGCAATCAAATACCAAAATTGACCACCGATGGCGCAATACTCGTCAGTGGCCGTCGGCTAGACAGTGTGTCTACGGTTGTGGGCCCATTTCCTTACGAAATATTGTTCATGTGATGTCTAATGCCCACCGATGTGAGGAATTTCGTAGCACGCAAGGGTACCCTCAATCTTCATCAATTGAATAATGTTAAATCTTACAGGACATAAGATAGAAGATCTAATATGAAGATCCAAGTATTGCAGGTGCAATAATTAAAAAAAAATCGTTTCAATTACCAATGATTTTTGAACAAAAAATATAACATTCATCAAGTCAAAAACTATAATCATTATATTACTTTTAATACTAGATTATTTTATTAAAATACTTTTGGGTTTTGTTTACATAATATACCTACATAAACGTATATATACACACATACATACACAAACACATACATACACAAACCCGCAGGTTCAGGCGTCAAAGAATTCCTCCCATCGATGTTAACCGGGTGGGTAGTCAATAACTTTTTATAACGTTTTAGGGTTAGTAAAAGATTTAGAAGGTAAAGAGGGCAGGATTAAACTATATTTGATGCCACAAGATAAGTAAACAGCTGTTAGATAGGTACTTGCTGTAAAAAATATTCTCAAGTTAAAACGTAAGGTAATTAGGAACTATTATTTCTATAACGCCATTTTCTTCATTAATACAACTTCATAATTAATAGACTAATTTAAAAAATAATAATTTGTTTATTAATGCAGTGTGGTTTCTAGTGTCATTCACGTATTTCATTCGCATTATCACAGTCAGTGGGCGCCATAAGAAAACAATATTAACTCGTAACTGTATTGTTCATGTTACAACATAATGATTTACTCGTATAAATAAATTTGAATATATAACAAAGAATACATTAGTCATGTTCTAGTTTTATCTGATTTAATATTTTATCGAAGGTCAGCTTATAGTTGACAGTTGACATTATTTAATATATTATTGCCAGTGCATGATCAGATCGAAACCAGAATAATTTCGACTTAAGATAGTATAGTATGAAGAGGCAACTGTTCAAATAAACCAGCTTGCATCAATGACCTGCTCACACTACCTGCGAACTCGCCAGTTCAATTCTCGCTTATTGTAAGCCATGTGGAACATTATAAAACTGTTATGATCAAGAAAAACAAAGCTTTTTACACACAATGCCAATATTCTGGGAATTTGCTAAAATCAACAAGTTTTCATTAGAATTTGTAACAGCATCAATAGGTTCTTTTAAAATATTTTGTGGTCATTTTTAGTGTAGTACGTAAAAATAGGGTTACTAGATAGGTTTGATTTCAATTTGATTACATTTTTTTTTAAAGAATATCAGTCACCGAAATTTTTAAAATTACTAATATTCCCTCTGACCCCTCCAACTAAACAAAATTACTTTTGCTAGGAATGAGTTCATATCGGAAGTGTATAACGTACATGCCTTAAAACAATATTGCAATTTAAAAAGCACGGTCAATGAAATATTTCATTTTAGACTACAATTACGGTGATTCACGATAATATAGTGAAATATGATAAGATCAACATATTGCTAACGTTCTTCATGAAGTACCTAGATACAAATTGGAACAGATTGTTACACATGTGGCGCCCACATGTTTACTTTGCCAATGCCATCTTAGTTCCACAATGCCCTTATCAGACATTAATTTTTTATAAATATTTGTAATTGGTATTATGTTTTATAAATAATGTGTGCAATGTTCGGAACATGGTTCTCTAAACTTCTATAATTATGCAGAACTTTTGACATGTACACTTCTATAATTTAATTGAATTTATAACATTATTATTTATAATTTTTTCTATGCAATATAATCATATCAATTAATAATTCTTGACATCATTATTAAAAATGTATTATTTAAAATTTTAATTTAATTTAATTTTTTTTTCTTGTGATTTTGTTGTTTTTTTTTAAGGATGTAATTTTCAATACAATGTAAATTGTTTATGAAATAAATAAATGAAATGAAAATGAAATAATAACAGATATTATGTGCCGAATGTATTCATTCACAGTTATGGATATACTTTTTTTTTTTTTTTTTTTTTTTTTTTACGTGCGGGAAATCCCCACGGATACCCGCCCCTCCGGAGCCGGAGGGGTGGGTTATGTCGGACTCGAACCGACTAAACCGCACGCCGTCTGTGGGTCGTGGTGCTAGGCCGGAGGTGAGGTTGTCTTGCGACATATCCCTCGCACCCCGGCTGACCCAGGGCCATCCCTTTCGGTCTGGCCCTCCTCGGGAGGTGGGGACCACGCCGTCCCCGACTCAACCCCGGTGTGGGGAGGCGCGCATCGTCCTACGATGCGCGCCGCCGCCGTGGCCTGCTTCTGCTAGGGTGACGGGTGGCTCCACCCGTCACCCTCAGGCCCGCGCTCATGGGGGGCGGAGGTCTGTAAGCGCCCTCCGACGCCCGAGCCGCCTTCGGGCGCGAGCAGCGATGTCAGCGAGTCTCTCTCGCTCACCGCGCCGCGCCCGCTCTGCTGTCTCCTTCGCGAGCATGACCTGCTCGCAGAAAGAGGCGCTGGCCGCCCACGCATCCGCGCAGCGGACCATCGCCGCGAGCAGGGTGGAGAGCGTGAGCACTCTCACCCCCAGGGCCTGCACAAGCTCCCGCCTCGGCGTCTCAAACGCCGGACACTCGGTGAGCGTGTGCAGCCCCGAGTCCACGCTCGCGTCGCAGTGATGGCACTCGGGCGTTGGCTCAATACCCATCAGATGCAGATACCGCCCGAAGTAACCGTGCCCGGTTATCATCTGCGTCTGACGGTACGAGAGGCTCCCGTGTGGCCTCTCTAGCCACTCCCCCATGATGGGCCTTACCGCCGCAATGACGGCGTGCCCTGCGCGTGGTTGCCCAAGTCGTCGCTCCCACTCGGCCACCATGACCTGGTGGAGCCGGGATTTCTCGGCCCGAATGTCCTCGGGCTCGGGATCGAATCCCCGCTCCCGCGCCTCCTTTCGGAACTGGTATAGTGCCGAAAGGGCCCTCGCTTCCAGGATCCACGGTGGCGATCCGGCCAGGAGACTCGCCGCTTCGAAGGATATCGTGCGGTATCCCCTGATGGCCCTGGAGGCCATCGTCCTCTGCGCCGTACGGAGCAGAGGCAGGAATCTGGCCCCCAGGGTGTCCGCCCACACGGGGCACCCATATAGGGCCATGGACCGCACGACACCCGCGTAGAGTCTCCTGCAGGAGGCCCCTGGGCCCTTCAAGTTGGGCAACAGCCGACTCAGGGCATTCGCCGTGGTGACCAACTTGGGGCGCAGGCTTCGGAGATGTTGTCCGAAGTCCCATCGACCGTCAAGCACGAGCCCCAGGTATTTCAGCTGGGGCTTGATGTCGATGGGAGTGCCTCCCACTGTAAGGCTGGCTCCCGGGCCTGGCCTGCGCCGAGGACCATGAAAGAACATGGCCTCGGACTTGTGCAGAGCCACCTCGAGACCCAGCCGCCGGATCCGCTCGACGACTTGGCCAACCGCGGTCGTGGCCCTCAGGGTTGCCTCGCGGTGCGTAGCCCCGCTCACCGTCACCAGCGTGTCGTCCGCATAACACGTGACGGTGGCACCGTACGCGAAGTCACCGCGAAGCACCCAGTCGTAACCGATGTTCCACAGTAACGGCCCCAGGACCGATCCCTGTGGAACACCGCACGACATCTCACGCCTACCGACTCCGGTCGAACTCGGGTAGAACTCTCTCCGTCAGGTAAGCCCCGACTATGCGGCGGAGGTAGAGAGGCACACCGTGGTACACGAGTGCCTCCCTGATGCAACTCCAGGGCAAGGTGTTGAAGGCGTTGGAGATGTCCAAGGACACCGCCAACATCACCTCGCCCCGGGCAACCGCATCTTCCGCCAGAGTCCTCACACGCATGATGGCATCCACAGTGGAACGCCACCGGCGGAACCCAAACTGGGTATTCGCCAGGTCCGGCCCCACTCTAGAGAGATGCTCGACGAGGCGCTTGGCAATTACTCTTTCGAAGAGCTTGCCCACCTCGTCGAGCAGCACTATGGGCCGGTACCCGGACGGCTCGTCCGCCGGGCGTCCCTTCTTGCGGATGAGGACCAGTTTCCCCGTCCTCCACATCTTCGGAAACTGGCCCCGCTCCAAACATGCGCTGAGGAACCCTCTCAGTCGGGGTTCGAGACCGTCTTCCCCTAGAGCTAGGACCCACGCGCGGCCTGGAATGCCGTCGGGTCCCGGGGCGGTGTTTTTCTTGGCTCTCAGCCTTCGCACCGCCAGCTCTAGTTCTACCCAAGTGACCTCGGGCACGTCGTCGTCAATCACCGCACTGGGCGCCGTACTGGGTGCCGTAGGCGACCGAGGCGGCGGAGCCATCTGCGGCGGAACATGTTCCGCTCGCGCCGGGAACAGGGATTCCACCACTCCTCCGAGCAGAGCCGGTTTGAGCACCTGGGTCAGCGGAGGGGCCCGGGGGCGCAGCTTTTCTCTTACCATAAGGTAAGGCCGCCCCCATGGGTCCCGCTCCAGCGTCTCCAGGAGCTCCCGGTAACAAGCGGCCTTAGACCGCTTGATCTCCGCTCGGAGGGCATTCCGGGCCTCCCTGTATCCCTCGTGAAGCTCCGCCAGTCGGGGCTCCGAATCTGCGGTACGGCTACGCCTCCTACGGAGTCGAGCCCACCGGCGGTGCGTGATCACGCAGGCTTGACGCAGCCTCGCGATCTCCGCATTCCACCAGTAGACCCGACGCCTCGGATTATAGGCTGGAGCCCTAGGCATACCCGCATCGCAGACCCGCGTCATGGCCTCCCGGAACCAGGCCGCTTCATCGTCTATGTCGACAGGCCTGTCCGGCGCAATGGCCCAGGCCTGTACGATGGCGGCCTCCAGGAGGTCCTCCCGATTCAGTCGCCCCAACACCCAGCGCGGCTCGCGTTGGGCCGATATGACCGGCGCATCACCCGCAGGAGGGGAGACATCGAACCGAACGTATCGGTGATCCGATAGTGTCTCCACCTCCACGGCGACACGCCAGTCCCGCACGCGGAGTGACAGGGAAGCGCTCGCGAACGAAAGGTCTATGATCGACCTGCGCTCCCCCGAGTTATGGATATACTATACATAGATCGCGCTTGTAACAAGTGCCCTACCTCGAGATTACTTACAGAGTAACTATTATCTAATCTGTACCGTGACCTCTAGTTGACGCAGGTCCCGTTTTAACTTGGTTACCACCTAAATGAGATTATGTGTTATTACTATTATTTATATTATCTCATGATACTATATTTTTAACAAAAGTAAAAAATGATAGTGTCATGAGATATTGCTACAAAGTTTACCTTTTCAAAAAATAAAATCATCCTGCTACTTATAGATACTTACTAGCTGTCGCCCGCGGCTCCGCCCGCGTGGATATCGGTTATCGCGAATCGGGGTATGAAAAATAGATGTTGGCCGATTCTCAGACCTACCCGATATGCCCACAAAATTTAATGAGAATCGGTCGAGCCGTTTCGGAGGAGTTTGGCAACGAAAACTGTGACACGAGAATTTTATATATTAGATATAGAATGGACAACCTAAGGATAAATACTAATCGCAAAATCTTTGAGCAAGATTTTATTTATGAGTACATAATATATTACATACAACGGCCCTTTTTAGTACTGAGTACATGAATTTATAATAACTATTTATTTAAGTACTGTTCGTTCCTGTTTAATATGATTAATCATTACTGCTACGACCTGGAAAAAAATCTGTGATCTTTAGTTGGCGTTATCTATAAATATAACTATGATATATATTGTAGGAGGTAGTATATATTATTTAGTAGTAAGTACCAATTGAGCAGTCCGACAGGGGAAATACCTCCGCCCTACAGAATACCGCGGTCATAATAACCTCGTGTTGTGTTGGCGGTGACTACGGTAACCAGAGCTCACTGGAGAGTTTTTGTGCTGTCAGTGGGAAGACCAAAGACTATTCCAGCTTTGTCTTCTACGCTGACGGTACAGAAACTGTTACACATCCATAGGCCACGGTAACCACTTTCCATTAGGTGGGCCGTGTGCTTGTCTACCACCTCAGTGGTATAAGAAAAATAATATTAATAATGCAGGAGATAGTCTAGTCATACGTAGTACTATTATATTCTGAGGTCTAGTAAGCTTTTTACAACTGAGAATACCTACATAAAATATATTTGTCTGAAATTGCCCATTTATCTACGTTAAGACTAAACTTATTGTTATCCACTAGTTGTAATGGAAGGAATATTCTATCCCTGGCATCCTATTTAACGAAGTGGCGCGTGGTGTAGAATTAACGTTCATTAGCTGCAATGAACGACTGCACGCATATCAAATAACATGTAGCGCTAAAACTTGCAAAACGGGGGTTTTAAAGGGAGCCTAATAATATAGCATCAGTGGTATCTAGAAAGTTATGTGGATTACAAAAAAATTAGATCTATCATTGTTAAAAAAAAATTAATTTATTTTTACCTTACTGCCAAGAAGGGTTATTTATTTATTACTTGTAACAATATCAGTGCCAAATGGACCAAATATCAAGATTTGTAACTGAGCGCTTTTATTATATTATACTAGTTGACCCGGCGAACTGCGTACCGCCAATTTTGTTCCACCCGAGTGGCGTCAGATCCCGTTCCCGCTGCACCCTCTATATTAAGCATGTATTATACATATAAACCTTCCTCTTCAATCACTCTATATATTAAAAAAACCGCATCAAAATCCGTTGCGTAGTTTTAAAGATTTAAGCATACAAAGGGATATAGGGACAGAGAAAGCGACTTTGTTTTATACTATGTAGTGATATTTAATCATATTTGTGAGAAAAGTGTAGTTGAACGGTGTTATCACCACTCATGCAATGCTTTTTCATAGATTTTTTCTTGGAAAATCATTTCGTTACAAATCATATACCCAACGGAAAAAGCTTTGGACATAAGTTATAGGACAATAAGTGTGATAGTCCTGTAAGAAAAATAACAATATTTATCTTATAGTGCTCCTGATATATTACTGACTATTGTTACGAAAAGATTTTTGCTACATCCGACGAGGTCAACAACCTATCATTCATGTGATATTCACTTGTATTGATAATAAAGAGAAGGATTGCTCAGCTATGAATGAAGCAATTGCAGAGTACCTACTGGTGAAATGATGGTGACTCACATACTTATTGTCTGCGATGGTAGATTACCACACAGAATGTTTTTTACTTTTAAAAGAATGTAACTATCTACTGCTATAAGTAAATATTTAGATATTTATTTATAGGTGATTTATGTAGGTACATATATGAAATAACCAATACCTATAATTTAAATTTTCTACTTATTGAAATACCTGATTGAATAGTTACACACTGAACACTGACAATTTTATTATGTCATATAATAACTATAAATTACTAGTAATCTACATTACCTAATAGTTCTTTATGATTATAATCAAATTTTATAATTTATTGCGCCGATATTTTTTATTCTGTTTGGATAAATTAGAGTAAGTATTTATTTCACAATGTTTATACACAGGTAACAGTTGTCGATGACCTCAATATCAATTTCGGTATTGTAGAAGCCGACAAAATATGATAGTTCTTGACAATTTGTCTGAAGTTTTAATATTTACCTAATATCCGCCATGCTAGATGATGAAATAGGTAGGTATGTGATTGAGTATAATATATGGTAAAACTAGCTTTAGCCCGCGTTTTTACCCGCGTGGATGTCGGCTATCGCGACCAAATATAGCCTATGTCCTTTCTCAAGATCTACCCCTATACCAAATTTCATCAAAATCGGTTTACTGGTTTAGGCGTGAAAGCATAACATACAGGCAGACAAACAAAGCTACTTTCGCATTTATAACATTAGTAGGGATATATTTCTTTTATACCACTGAGTTAGCAGACAAGCACACGGCCCACCTGATGGAAAGTGGTTGTACACATCCATAAGCATGGACGTGTACAACACCAGACGCGTGACACTCGTGCTGCCGACCCTGTAAACACAAAGAGTTTCTGAACCGTCAGTGTAGGAGACAAAGCAGGAATAGCCGTAGGTCTTCCCACTGATAACATAAAAATTTTTCAGTGAGCTCTGGCTACCATACTCACCGCCGGGAACACAAACTAGCTTATTATGGCCGGGGTATTCTGTAGGGTGGACGTACTTCCCCAGTCGGACTGCTCAATGGGGATGCTTTTATCCCTACAGAGGGCGCATCGTAATGGCCAATGTTAGCTGTCATCTACGTAGATTTCATTGTTTGTCTCTTCAAATCTGACAGCTATGAGTTTGTTATTGTTGTTTGGTCATTTGCTGCTGTCATCTACAATTAGTTTTGCGTCGGCATCCCCAGAGGTAGCTTAACACATTGCAAGTGACCGATGAGCTTGCTTGTAATGTACACAACTTATACTACAAAAATATTTATACATCAATTTATTTATACCTAGATTTATTTCAATGTAAAGATAGTTTGTAAATTTGGTAGTGTTCAATAACTTTTGAGTGTAATTGCACTTATGAATAGAGTAAATTTTCAAGTGTACATAAGTTGGCAGATATGTCTACCAATTTATAAATATATGTAATATGTTGCTTACGAAATGAACGTGGTTAGATAATCGACTACCATTGAACTCTATGCCTACTTTTATAAACAATAATTATGCTCTAGCTAGAGTCTTGTGTAAAGTTACAAGCGTATAATGAAGAACTTACTGATAATGTGTACGTCAATTAAGTATAAGTACCTACTTTACTCAGACTTTAATATGTCGTTTTTTTATTATAACATTGTAGGTTAATTAACTAATTTTAGGTATGATAAGGAAATGCTGTAATTGGAATGCGTTCCGTCATTACCTTTGTTAGTAATGAGATAGCTTTATGTAGCTACTGTAACGTTTTAGGGGTTCTCTTGAATTAGGTATTAGTCAACCTACACCTATAGTAAATTAAATTATAATCAATATAGACCTAGCTTTAGAATAAGAAATAAGAAAGTTATTCAGAGTTAGTTGAGAGGTCTAAGCGGGGATATGCAATAGCTATACCTAGTAGATGCAAAATGTCAGCGACACCTATAAAAAGGGGGGTAAAGTCTCTTCTTTAGTTAGGTCTGGCAATGAGATGGTACTTTCCCGGTCCTTTTCACCTATGTGTACTGAGAGATAAGTATGGCTCTACCAACTATTTAGTTACCTACCGTTGTAATATAATTTTACCCACTAAATACCTTATGTACATTCTTCTTCTTCTTCTTCTTCCTAGCGTTACGCCCAATCGCCTCCGAAGCTATCGACTTGGAGTCTGGGGTCCGCTTTTTACCAGTCCAACCGCGGATTTGGCTTAACGTCGACATTTTCCGTGAAGCGACTGCCATTTCACCTCCACAACCAAAGGCGATATCGAAGCATTGCAGTTAGACCAGTTGTTGGATTTTTGAGGGGTCCCACTACCCGTAACGACTCCCAATAGATATTTGTATGGCAACCGGGACCGAGGGCTTAACGTGCTCTCCGAGGCACCACAAGACCAATGCATACAAATATTTGTATGCATGAATATGGGTATGTCAATTTTTTTTTTTTTTTTTTTTTACTACTAACTGTATTACTGTCAATTTCAAATTCTACAATTGTATAATGTTATTGTTCTACAAATCGCTATTTAGTTCTAAGGTAAGCACAGCTAAATTAGCTTGTAATATAAATTCTAGTATACGGGTGAAAAATAAGTAGATACTTTTATTTTGTCAACACATATTTACGTATTATACATAAGAATGCCCATATAAATTCATGCATACAAATTCATACGTACAAATACTAGCTTTTGCCCGCGGCTCCTCCTTGATTTTTGTATATATAGATAACACAGAATGGTATAGAGCCCACGGCCTGTGAACTAGCAGATCTTTTTGTCATGAAGAATATTAGGGAAAACTTTATAAAATGCAAAAGTCAACATCCTATAAAATGACAAAATCAACTAAAAGAATCTAACCCTGTGCTTCTTTCAATTAACGCTTAAATTAACATCATTTTATAGCGCCATCGCATCATCAAAAACGTCTTAACATTCTCATAACAATGATGGTATAGCGTCAGCCTTAGTAATTGAATTTTAACTTACAATGTGGCAAAATGATTTTTAAAACCGGTTGACTCTTCAACGTAACCGCTAGGTGTATGGTTCAAGGGCATCGTACACTTATTAAGTATACAGGTAACGCCAATTCTGTGCACATTAACATCTATATTTGGCTTCGAACTTATAAATGCATAAGTATTCGATATGTAAAGCCATACAGGAACTTAATGTTTGAGTTGAATAAGATAGCGACATTTAAGAATCGTTTTTATTGGTCTCGTGGCGACCATGGTATAAGTTTGAATGTATAATAACATGAGATTGTGAGGTTCCAATTTTGATTTCTGGGATGGCCAAGTGTTTATTAGATTCTATGGTTCGAAAATTCTTTTTCAGTAACAAGGAACGGAACACACATGGGCACACACACAAACAGTCTGTTAAAAGGTAGGTAGACCGTTATCATAAGCAAATAATAGATACTACATGCCTAAATATTAACACATACCTTATAAGTTCGCCCCCTTGATAATGTAGCCAATTAGGAGACTATATGATTTTATAGTTATAAAAATATAAAATGAGGTAATGCTGCGCGTGTTCGTTTAAAACAGTGCAATCATATACATAATTTGTACATAATTATTCAAGCTAAAACAATTACGAGTGAGGGTACGTTGACTTTTAAATTGATCATTACTCCGTAAATAAAACTTACTGATTTCAATCTAATAAGGCCAGAACTTTTTGCGAGCCCAAACATGATGATAAAGACAGACATAGAAAGTTGCTTCCATAGAAAGTTTAGCACCCAATAATCAGTTGTGAATAATAATGAGCTATCAGTAATTTAAATGATGATCAATAATGAAAAGTTCTAGCAAGTACTTTTTTCTTTGACGGAGACAGCAGTCTTGGTCAACAGAATTATCACTATCTTCTCTTCAAATCAATTCCACCCGGTAGAAAGACCTAGGCAGGAGGATAGACGACCCATTTTCTTTTATTTTGTCCTTCCACACATTACATACCTATTGTCTCCACTGTCATAACATCCTTCCCTTATAGAACGTCGGATTAGTGTGTTTCTGATCAGTTCCAAAACGGGTACGAGATCGTCAAATCTTAACCACAGAATAGATGATGGTACTACGGTCTTAATTTCCATTTATCTGATTTTATATGTTCTGTAGGGCTGAGTAATCCTGTCCGATAGCCTTATTCACTGTCTGTGAATTCGTTCAGAGATTGTCGCGCCGGGTACAGACAGTGAATAAGGACACAGTGGGGTTACCCGTCGTCGTCGTCGTTGGGAAGGGAACCTTCGTAACCTATTTGATATTTGTTGAAATTGAATTTTAAATTTGCAAGATAAACTTTCCTTTTTTTGTCTGTTCTAGTGTATATTTAGTTGCAGTCACTTTAGTTGATTAGGAGGAACAACCTCTGGATGCAACCGGGCTTAGCGCAAGGCTGTTCCCTAACAATAAGAAGTAAATAGCGTGGGATATCATAATATATCTTGTTACTCTTGTTACTGTTTATACTGCAGAAAAAACTTAACTTTGTAATGTTATGTGAAGGTAATGCTCACAAATCCGTTTGCAGTTTAAACGGATTTGCGAGCATTGCTCAAAATGTTTGCTCATTTAAATTCTTCAATGACAAATATAATACTTTACTGCCTAGCTGTTTGTACTGACCTTCTACGTATTTTTTTTAAAGTAATGGTGTTTAATGATGCTTGCATGTTATTTAGTGGAATACTAAAATAAAAATAAATATAAATACATTTAGTATTCATGTAACAGCAATATGAACCGCAGAAGTTGCGCTGGAGTAATATGAAACTTTGGGAACAAAATTTGTATTATTCCAGCTATCAACATTTGCCTTACTTTGACAATGCACATTTTATGCTTAATTATTCTTTAAATTTTAAATTTTCTATAAATGCCTGTCTACCGACTGTTATCGTAATAAAAATTTTGGTTAATCTACCAAATACACCCAAATCACAGAAGTTAAGTACTTCTCTCATTAAAAATTTAACATTATGCTCCCGATTAGAACATACTTCAGGGTAGAATTGGTCAGAAGTCAGAACACTAAAATATCGATTTTAAAACCATATAAACGTTAAAAAGTGAGGGGCATCGGTCATCGCCCCCGGTTCTCACACAATGCTAAAGTTATGCCAAAACGGGTGCTCGCCTCGGCTTGCCCCTGGCAACTCCAGTTTTCAATGTCACTTTGTTAGCTTCCTTAAGAATGAGTCACCAAATTGGCCTACAGCGAATTGTTGGCGCCTTGTTTGAGATTTTAGCACAACTGCCCCTCTAGACAAGTGGCAAATCGTTGGCCGGCGTTTGATGGAATAGAATGACGTATATATGGGATTTGACGTTTATGACAAGCGTTAACGACTGTCAGATTTGTCAAATCCCATACAATCGTCATTCTATTCCATTAAACGCCGGATAGCGACTTGCCACTTGTCTATAGGGGCTAACTGAGCGGATAACGTAGTCAGTTGTTTTAATATTACTTAGGTACCTAAAATAGTGTAAAATAGGTAGTTAGTTGTTTTACGAGAAGGTTTTTTTTCGAGGGTAGTTTTGTACACAGACATCATCACATGTTACAAAGCCGCAATGTGTGTTTGATAGTCAAGTGAATTGGCGGCTACTGTGCCCTAATTTTAAGACCAATAATTGGTCTTAATCGTGGTGACCTCGAAGTTGCGTTCAGCTACAGAAGCTGTTGAAATTGAAATATAAATGATAATCTAACACGTCACGATGTCACGCGTGTTATCAATTTTTAACTAAAATAATCTTTATTAGAATACATGTAGGTATAATGATTTATTGACGTATTTATTTGACTCAAGCTTATACAAAAATAGATGATAGATAGATATAATTAGATAGGTATCAATTTAAGATAGGAAAAGTATTGAATTATTCAGGAAAAATATAGAATTATTCAGGAAAAATATTGAATTATTGTAGGCGGGGGTAACTAAAGCTTAAAAATTTTATTAGATACCAAAAAAAAATGTAGCTGTCATCGTTTGTAGTTTTTTTTTTGTTAACACATTTATGTAATTAATCATTAAGGTAAGTAAATATAATTTATATCGTCTGTTTTTGTTGAAGATCACGCATTATACATGTATGTATCTTACTCTCTTTGTTGATTGAAGATGTAGGTACCAATTTATATATTCAGAGGCGTTTATATTTATCTAGTCAGCGAATAAGCAATATAATTTTAATTAGGATAAAATAAATAAACCAATCTCCCTCGCGTCGTCGCTACTAATGCCCGTGGGGAAAATCAATAGCATTTCCTTCAATCGACGCGGTGTCACGTCATCGCAAATGCGATCATTGTTCATAGCTAGATTCTCTTGCAGATGTATTGATTTATTCTAAAGATGCATTTTATGACTGCAGCTCACATCACTGTCGCGCACATTATCGATTGACTCACCGTCTAACATGCAGCGGCGGGATGTCACATTGTCCTCCTCAAAATCTTCCCCGCCAAACTTATCCTTTGCCACATCCATGTTTGACCACACACTCTTCACTAACAAATCACTGTTTACATCGCGCAAACTCCAGATGCGCAGTACTTATCACAGTATGAAGCCATAACGAATTCGCGAACGCGAATTTTACCAGCTGATCGCGGAGAAGTTAATGCTTGTCGTTCACGTTTTGTCGCGCGGAAGCGCCTTAGCTTGATAGCCGTAAGCAAATAACTGGTTGCAATCGACCGGTCGAGCGCCGTACACTGGCCGTTCAATGTCAGTATCGTATGGACAATCAATTATGCGACACTGTCGTGAAAAGAGGAGTCGTATGTCGCAACTTGATGCCCGATTGTCTAGTACAAAAAGGCCGCACATGCGTGTCGCTGGTTGCTATGACAGGCGCATGCGCGGGTGGAAAACAGGGGGATATTATGTCGGTATCGACAAGCTATGTCTATGGCGACGGCGGGACGCCATGACTGCGACTGACCGGCGCTCTGTAGCCCTCACAAATGCGTAATAATTTAAGTAATTTGATTGCAGCATTGGCGCAAACGCCCTCAAGGTCTACTAGTATTTTTGTGATAATGCGTTTCTTGCGATAGGTACATATTAAAATAAGACTTAAGTATAACATAATTAAAATTTAAGTAAGTTACATCTTATTAATGTATAAGTACCTAAATAATATTAGAATGTGCCTGAATTATTTATGTAGGTTGGTAGGTAGGTATATTATTGGGAGAAGCCCATGGCCAGCACTTGGACTATATTGTGGTCCAAAGTGCTAATTGATTGATTGATTTATGTTTAATATTTTTATAAAAAGTTATGCTACATATAATATGTGCATTCAATATTTCCAAATGGATGAATTTGAAATATTATTATTACTCTCACGCCTGTTGCTTATTATATCGTAATGAATAAGTAACGTAAGTGATTATTGCTCTCACATTTTACGCAGGCGTTCAAAGATTAAATAGAGAACATCAAGCGAGTACAAAGTTTTATCTGAGTAAATTAGCACAAGTGCTTATTTAGGCGCAAAGGCATTCTATATTTATTTACCTCATTTTAAAAAGGAAATCATTAATTAGTAAATAACATTCTATGAATTCTTATACACATAAGTTGGTTGATATCATCATTCTAAAATTGTCTCTCTTTCCGCTCCCCCTTCCTTGTCTCAGTGCACACAAAAACAAGTTTGTATAATAAATTAACATAGGTACAAGATAAATGAATATAAAACAACCATGACATTGCCAAAACTGGTTAGATATTCATGGTTAAAATAACAAATCAGAAGAACGAAAAATGACATCATTTTAGGATTGAGCAAAGTTCACTGTGCAGTTTCATCCGGTAAGTTTCATCGGCCATCATCCTACTACATAATAGAATTATATAACAAGTAAAGATTATCATTTCTTTCATCCTTTATTATCTCGATAGTGGATATCACGCAATATTACACTGGTCTTCCAACTGTAAAGTCCTGGGTGCCTAATTACCTACCTGTGTGTGTTGTTCAGAGTTATCACTTGTGTCCCGCATGTTCCAACACGTACCTGCAAATAAAATTTTAATTAAATGACTAGTGGTTCAATATCAAGAAACATTCATAGGCATTTAAAGGAAAGAGCTTGGGCCCAAGGTGACTTTAACACGGGTAGTTAGGTGTCACATAGTCATACGATGAAGGAAGGATGAGCGATACTAACTAACGTATCTACAATCCGATGAGATTCGCTCGTCATGTTGTAATATCCTGGTTAACGCGGGACCAAGTTGTACCTAATTCTATGTCATGACCATTGAATCTAGATGTATAAAGCTATCCCCGTACACCTCTCGTATTCAAACCTACAATTCCCAGCCGCGCTATCGTCTAATGACCTTCAGACCGCTTATCGTGATGCGCAGTAATCCGTGATTCTATAGAAAAAATGGGTTGTGAAAGACCTATTCCTTATCGTACTTTATCTACAATAGAATTCATGTATATCCCAGTCCTAGTTCCCCAACCAAAGTTCACATACTCTTATGATTGTAACTCGTATTTACTTTAACATACCTCTTAACAGATTTGTCGCTACTCCAACCTTACTTCGTAGTCAATCCACAGTTCGTCACCTTATTTATCATACTAAACTCACAATATAACATACAATTTCACTTATTTACTTAGTGGAATACGACCAGACAATCTTTTGACAACTACATTCTTAATGACGTTTGGAATTTGACAATTTTCACCGCCCTCATTCAACACTTAGCACAGAGACACCTACCACATACGTTTGCACTACACGTAAAATTAGAATCTACAAAATTAATTGTCAATCATTCAATACTTCAAATTATAATTGTTTTCGAGGATACCAACAGAGGTCGTGTTATTCAAAAAAAAAAATACACAAACAATTTATAGTTAAGATCAACTCATCGTTGAAACTTCTATAAATCTTTATTATTTCTGTAATATAGTGTATTTCCCCCCCCCCCCCCCCCGTGTATAAGAAATGTGGCCCCGTGCTCGCCACATTCAGTAGGACTCGCCACTAGTACCAACATAGTCCTTCCTATGCCTAAGTAGGTATTTAGAAGACAATTTTAAAGTCTCCTGCCTACTGTACCGAGGCATCCGGTATACAAATCCCCAATTCTATTTTCAGAATAGCGTAACTCTAACGCAGGACTTCAGTCCTATTGCCGTAATTCCTTTAATATAAGGTATTAAGATGATAACACAGAATCATCGTTCTAAGCGTCATTTTAGGACAATTACATTAGTATCTATCGCAGTAACTTCTGCGCTGATTGTTAACGATAAGTTTAGTTAGGAAAAGCTCATTTATTAGCACAGACCTAAATAATTATAGTTAATACTAGAACCAATTCACTTCTGAATAATAATGTCTATATAGACACTTCAGAGAGAATACATTCTCACCGAACACTTGATCAAACTACAATAATTCAGCTCAGATATAGCTTTTGCTTCACCCTAGCGGATGACAAAGTTACTATAAGATAGCGATCGAGCGACCATGTGCATTCGATACAGTACATATAATAGCTGATTATGCAACAGTGATTAAAATGTCCAAACATCATTATTTGTGTGTTTGTAGCCATGGTAATCTCATGTGTAAGGTCTTGCTCGTACACAAAGAACAATAGTAAAATAACTACCTCTGTAGCTAGTCTGTTTGGATACTTCCGACCCTTCAGACTTCGGTGGTCTTGCACATAATTCTGTAGTCAGAAAGGTTTCACTAGCGTGAATGTACAATATACCGTTGTGTTGTCGTTCAATAATGAACCAGCAAGGATTTATATGTAAATAATAAATATTATATCAAAGATGGTTAGGACAGATCAATCACTGTGTATTTACCTTTAACAATATCTGAATTCTGTAATGAATACACCAGTTCACTGTCTCCATTTCACTCACAATCACTCACTTCACTATTAAATCACTCGTCGTGGTGTTGCAGCATTCGCTTGTAGTTTTATTTTCACCATAATCTTAGCGTAATTATTACACATTACTGTCACTATAATCCCAGTAAATTCCAACAACGTAAATCGACATGAAAATTAGCTTGCAAAAATTAACGGGAAAACTTTCATTCTTCGGTCACAAGATGGCGGTCATTTACAAATCTGCTTTGTTGTAATTGAACCAATTGTCTATCTAATTTCCCAATCAGAATATCATGATTTACAATAATAACAACTTAGATCACCCCTTTACAAACGCAATACTACCTACCTAATATATATATTCATATGTTTGCTATTAGTGTGTACCTACTCACCTACCTGACTAAACTAACCATGTATCAACGAACATTCAGCTACGTTAAACGTGAAATGTGTAAAGCTAATCTATCTGACTAGGGCGCAGGTAGTAAGCCTGACTTTGAACTATCACTAGTACTCCCTACGAGCAAGAGACCACGACCGAAGCCAAGGATGTGTTCTCTCACAGGACAAGGACATAAAAGTGTGTATATATACATATATAAAGATAGACAGGACTGATCCGCTCTGGAGAGCGACAACCGCCTCCTCTCCAGTCACAAACCATCCTGGAAGCTCACGGATCCCTTTCAGGCAAAATCCGTGTGCTGAGCGCTTCAGACTATCCTCAGCATGCCTAGCTGAACAGAGGTCAAGAGCTTCGTTATCACCGATAGGTATCAACTCAGGGCAATCACGTCGATTGACTTCCTAAGCGGGGGAACCTAGCTAATACCTAAGGCCTCAACCGTCCCTAGCCCTACCAAAGTCCCACAAAGAATCCCTATATAAACATTTTATCTCATGTATGGCCCTGTACCGCAGACTCACAGTACAGCTGATATTCCGAATTGAACACGAGATTCAATTCTTAATCCCAGAGATAAAGGTGTCTTGTCTGGCTCATACGATAAAATGTTCATTTCGCGAATTATAAACTTCAATAAAGGCGAACTACCTAATTCCTCTTTTCACTAATTTAAACACTATAGATTTACTAATTAAACTCAATTATTCACAAACAAAGTAAAAAATCTTCACGACTTTATATGTAAAATTCTCAAAATTCCCGCCAAAGTAAACTATACAGAATACCTCTCTGACGACCCTCTAACCCCAAAGACAGCTATGAAGAAAGTGTCCTTGAATTCCCACTCAAAATCCTACTTTCGTCGAATTAGGGCTCCAATAGTGTCCTCCACCAATCAGAAGCTTTTATTTTCCCGCCAAAAGTCACAATTTCTGAATAATTGACAACAGCGCTAGGTTTTCTATGGCGCCTGCGTTATAATTATGAACTAACTTAAATCTTCCGTGAACCAGTGGCCCTTTTTTAAATATTTATAAACTATTTACATACTTACACTCATTGATTCTAACTGTCAATATTTTCATAATAATATAAGATTAATTTTATGTTTAATAAACATCCATATAATACTCAATAATAGATATAGAAAATTATTCAATAATCATTTGACCTTTAAACAATAATAACCAATCGGAGCCATTTCCTGCATTTTCCATAGCTCTGAGGCACACAGATAATAAATAGTATTTATAATCTCTTTTCAACAGTACTTTATTGCATTAAATATTATAATTATTGTTCCTTGTAAATAATTAATAAGTTTTAACTTTATCTGTTTATTCTTTTCCTTATTAATTTTATTATAAACAATACACAAAACTATTATAATATTATTCTTGTGTAAATATCCATAGACTATTTTTCTTAAATTCTTTCAATCATAGTCCCATATATAGGTACTGTATATATTAAACTACATTTTAAATTTATTTGTTCATAAAACATATTTACTTGCCCTTTGCAATTTAACAGAATAATTTCTTTATGAATCAATTTTTTTCTTTGACCACATACCATAGTGTATATTTATTCATCATTTTATTTACGTATAAAAATTCCTTACTTAATCAACTAGATGGCGTTTTACGACATTGAATTATTTTCGTTTTATAAAAAACCAAGTGATATTCAATTTACTTGTAGAAATTCTTACTTAATTACTAGATGGCGTTTTACGACATTGAATTATTTTATTTATTTATGTTTTCTTGTTTTATAAGAACCTCGAAACGGTGTTTCAGTCCGTTACATCCGACCCCCTGAATCATTTACGCAGGCACAACCATTCCCCCTTTGTGCCCGAAGTAAAGATTCACTAACCTAGCTATAACTCTAGTCTAAAAGACCTGCATGAAATTAAAATTTATTTTGGTAGTATACATATTGTTAGATTGGTTAAATCCAATTTAGGTCCAATTTCTATATGTGTGTGTGTGTGTTTCAAAATTGGGACACGATATCGCTTGCTCCCACATTCAAGTTTTAAGGCGAAAACTACGGGACCACGTTATTTCCTGCCAGCCTGACCAATTCAGCGGGAAAAAATGGTTGTGAATCATCTCAGCGCTGTCGCATAGAGTAGAAGATCATAGGGGACTTTGTAGCATGATCCATCTACGTCGCCCATGATCCGCCTACCCCATTCCCCAAAATTAGCCAAACCTTGTGGACAAACAAAAATAAAGGGGCCAATAGCCTCCACTCCACCCGAAGGAGACCCAAGGACACACATCCCATTTCTCAAACAAGCATGTAGAGTGTGCTTTCTTAATTGTTCCTAACGTGTATAGTTGAGACCCTGTGAAGGCCCATTAACGGCATGCTTAGACTTCTAGTCCTTCGTTAACCTAACACCTTGCATAACCTTCACAAAATCTATTGTAGTGTACATAGATAATTGAACCAAACTGGTATAATAATTTTAACACTTTAATTATAGTATTAATCGGGATGGCCCTCCATTCTGATTTTAACAATCCCATTCCATCAACTCATGCAATTCGCTAACATATACATCTCATATAATGAAGAAATTCATCATACACACTTTCAGAACCAACTTCCGCGGTTGTGCTCACTACCAACCGACCAATACTAATAAAGTAAAAGAGTTCTCATTATTTGTCTTCCTTCCACCCCCCCCTTTTTTCGTCTCCTTTAATATTGACATTATACGTAAACATATTATTTATTTATTTTATTATTATATATGTTTCCTTCATTTCCTTTTTTTTTTATATTCAACTTTACTTAGTTATTATTATTTTATTTGGGTGGAGCCACCTCTACGCCCCACCATCTAACGAAATGAACAAGATATATATAAACATATCTGACCCTTTTAATATTTGACTACATGTATACAGAACTTAAGAAATTCTTAAACTGCCACATTCTCCTTCATGTCCTCAGATGGGCTTCACCCCTTTCCTCCTTTTAGTACAACAAAAATTACAATTCCAACAATTTTAACATTAATTCAAAATTTTACAATTCTTTGTTTAATTCATTTTTATTCATTCTATTTTGAATTTTTACTTTACAATATTAATTTTACTCTACCTCAATAATTATCAATCAAGTTTAACAATTGTCAAACATTTCCTCCCCTTTTAAAGTGTTAATTAAATTTTACAATTTTCAATTTTATTACCTTCTTTAATTTTAAAGAAAATTTTCAACCTTTAATCAAAATAAATAATATAACTTCCTGTTAACAACACATTAGTTACTTACAAACGTAAAATCATCATAACAAATTGCTCCCTTTCTGGAGAAAGGAAAGAGAAAGAAAAAAAAACTTCCAATAACTTCACTAAATACATATAGTTAACCTTTCAACCAATCACCAATTTACTTTGGTGTGACTTTGAATCACCAATTCCTAACTCAGGAGTTATAACACAAATACGGTTCAATTTAATTTCGTCAGATACAGTTAGCCATTCCCATTGTTCCCCAATCCAGTCTTATCCTAGCCTTAATAACAACTCCCCCTATCATCCTTTATGACTCCTAGGAATCAACCCATTGTGTAGCAATTCTTATCATGGTTCTTTATAATACCTCGATAAATGTATAGTATTAGACTTTCCTTTCACTTCGTCTGTTAATGGATTTACCAAAATATAAACATTCTTACAGGGACTCCCCGCTATGACATAAGGCCCTTCATATAAATTTTCAAATTTCTTAGTAATTTTTAACTCAGCATTAGATTTATTTAATTTCTTTATTCTGACAAAATCTCCCACTTGATACTCTATCAATCTATTTCTTTTATTGAATCCCAGCTTCCTTTTTTCTGCAGCTGATTTCAGGTTCTCCCTCACTGAATTCCTAATTTCCACTATATCTAACCTATCACTATCCTTCCCTATAGCTTGGTCAAATGATAGTTCAGTGCTAATCCCATATAGAATTTCACATGGAGTATAGCCAGTACTTTCATGGTATGTATTATTATACAAGTTTTCTAATTTTGGCAATGTATTAACCCATCCCCTGTGATTACTACTATTATAAGTCCTAAACAGTCTTCCCAATTCTCTATTTACTCTCTCTACAGTATTAGGCCTGGGATTTCTAACTGTGGTATAAATTACTTTAATACCTAACAATTCCATCCCTTCCTTCCAAACTCGACCAGTGAATTGCGTTCCATTATCTGACATAATTGCCTTAGGTTTTATTATTTCAAAATATTTTTTCACCTTGCTAATTACCGCTCTGGCTGTTGCCTTCCTCAAATCATAAAACTTCACAAATTTACTAAAGGAATCCTGTAAAACTAATATGTATCTCATTCCAAACTTCCCCACAGGTAAAGGTCCATATAGATCTACCATCACTAAATCTCCTATATCTTTAGACACAATGGGGCAACATGGACCCACTTTATTATTATTATTATGTTTAGTTAACTGACATACATTACACCCCCTTACTTTGCGCTTTACATCTTTAGTCAAACCTTTCCAATAAAACCTCTCCTTTATATATTTTAACATCTTATAACTACCTTGATGTCCCATCTCCAAATGTACCTGTTTAATTACCTCATCTCTAAGCTTATCTGGCAAGTATATCGAATTTCTCTTTCCACCATCCCTCTCTATAACCAAAACCCCATCTTTTAATCTACACTTATTAATCAGCCTAGACGATTGTCTACCTACCTCACTAGGATTTTGTAATATGTTAAGTAATTTGCTAATCTCTTCATCTTCCCTTTGATATAATTTTATTTGTTCAAGTCTTTTTAACAATTCTTTATTTTGTTTTGACTCCATGTAAAGAATACTAGGCATTTTAATCTTTTCCTCTTGTAAAACCTTCCCCTCTGGCGGATAACGTGATAATATATCGGCTACTATATTATCCCTACCTTTAATATGTTGTATTTCATATTGGAAATTTTCCAAATAATTTATCCAGCGAGTTATTTTTGCATTATATAATTTCCAAGTCTTCACGAATAATAAAGCCTTATGGTCAGTCTGAATAATTACCCTTGCACCCTGTAAATATGATTCAAATTTCTCTAAACAACAAATCACTGAATAAAACTCTTGTTCTGTTGTAGTCCAATTTAATTGTGCACCCCTCAAAGCTTTACTATAGAACCCCAATATCTTCTGCTCATCATTACTATCTATCTGGTATAGAACCCCGGCCAGTCCTATTTGTGAACAATCAGTTTGTAAGTAATATGGCCTAGTAAAGTCTGGATGATGCAACATTATAGTTCCTAAAAACAATGATTTAAGTTGTTGAAAAGCTATTTGTTCCAAATCTCCCCAATTCCAAACCTTACCCTTTTTTAATAAATTATATAATGGCTGAGCCTGTCTATGATAATTTGGAATAAATTTCCTATAAAAATTACATAACCCTAAAATGCTCTTAATTGTTTAATTTTTCTAGGTGCTGGAAAGTCTTGAATAGCTTTAACCTTCTCTGGGTCAGTGCGTAATCCCTTTGTAGAAATAATATAACCTAACATCTTCACTTCCTCACAACAAAACTCACACTTCTTGAAATTACAAGTAAGGCCTGCCTTTTGTAATTTCCCAAGTACTATGTCCAAATGCTCTAAATGTTGATTAAATGATCCTGTAGTAATAATAGCTAGGTCATCTAGGTAATTTACACAATACTCCCTAACCTCATGTCCCAATATAGTGTCCATAGCCCTACTAAAACTCCCAACAGATGTCTTTAACCCCTGCGGTAATACGTTATAAACATAAGACTTCCCATTAAAGGTGAATCCCGTATATTTCTTACTATCCTGAGATATTGGTATTTGAAAGTACGCATTGTTTAAATCTATTATACTAATAAATTTAGCCCCATGGAATGAGTTCATAACATCTAATTGTAAAGGCGGCTTCTCAGTCTCAGCTACCATAAACTTGTTAATTTCTCTAGCGTCTAATAACACTCTGATGGAATCATCCTTTTTGATTGTAAAGGTTAAGGGACTACAATATGGAGTTGAAGCTCTACTAATAATACCTAAATTTTCCATTTCGTTTAACTTTAATTCCATTCGCTCTCTGTAAGCATAAGGTACTGGATAACTCCTCTTAACAATGGGGACGTTCGATACCATAACTATTTTATGTTGATAACAATTAGCTCTACCCAACCGTGATGTAAATAAATTCTCAAACTTTTGTAACAATTTTAACAGTTTATCCCTTTGATTACTCTCTAATACAACCCCCGTTTCTAACTCTGACCAATTAACTTCATCTAATCTAGTCTCTATTAATAAGGAATCTTGAACTTCTTTAAAGCTACACCCGTTGTTACGTTTAACGAACGGAATTACGGATAACTGATCCCCCTGTTTTATCACTAAACCTCTATTTTCCCCACTGGTATAAAGAGTTACTCCATGTCCTTTCAGCCAATCAAACCCCAATATTAAAGGATTTATCAACCCCGGAACTACTATGAACCCCGTCTCCGCAACAAACTCTCCTAACTGTAACGGTAACAAAACTACCTTCTTTATTTCCAAACTTTTATGCCCTACAGCTGTTCTTATTTGAAAGGGTTTAATTGGTAGCCAGGGTATCTCTACCTCCCGGCCTAACTTTAACTCGTTCAAAAACTCTTCTGACACACTAGTAATATCACAACCTGTGTCAATCAGTGCCATTACCTCACACCCGAAAACGTGTACATATACCTCCGAAGTAAAACTAATTTCTCCCTCTTTACCTTCTTGTTCTTCAAATACTACCCCTTCTACCCTTGGACTTATACATCCTACTTGTTTAAAGTCAGCCTTCCACTTAATTAAATCTACTATTTGCTCGTCAATATATAACTGTTTTGGTTCAAAATGTCTATAACCTAATCCTTCTTTTGCCTTCCTATCTAATAACACCGGTGCCAATGGTGTCCTAATTCCCCTTCCCCCTTTTCCTAGCATTTCACCTGGTTTCCACCCCATTTTACGCATAATTTCTAATGCAGCGCCCCCTTTAATTGAGACTGGACCGGGAACCAAATTTCCAATCCCTCCTAGTTTAAACCTTCCCTCGCTGTATCTTCTACTACCACCGATGAACCCGAAGCTGCAACGGCTGCTACCTTTGACTGCTGACTAATTGCTGGTCTTGGCCATTTCTTATAATTTTGACGATGCTCCTTGAAATTACGGTCCAACTCCTTCTTCCTCTCCGCCTTTGCCTGTTGAACCCCACTGTCTACTCGTGCGATGTCGTCCATCTCCCTTAAATAATCCGCCGTCTCTATGATTGTGTTCAATTTAGAAGTATACCATCCTTGTTGTATGTACTTAGGATACTGTCTGACTATATCATTCACTAGTTGTCTCTCTGAGATCTTATAGGTAAGCATTTGCGCCTTCCCGGTTAAATTCAAAAAGTGCCCCAACATAGTTGAAGATTTATCTTTATCCCAAACGCCATTTACGATCGACCTCCGCAGCTCATTCTGCTTGCTCTCACTCCAAAAGGTGGATAGAAAATCCATCTTGAAATCCTCAAAATTAGTCCAACGCAACTTATAAACCCTCGCCCAATCCCTGGCCTCTCCTGACAGACATTCTTGTATTAATTCTAGTTGATTACCCCCTTGTCCAATCTTCTTAAGGTAAGTTTCTAAATCTTCTAAAAAGGTCACTGGGTGCAAACCCATATCATCTCCATACTTAGGCTTATCTAATGTGATATTCCGTATATGATAATTAATATTTCCTGGTAAACCTTGATTATTAAACTCCTTACGTTCTCCATTATCCAAACACACTCTGGTTTGTTCGTGTGAAGAATTCGAAAGCTCTGGTTCCACTGCAGAAGGATTCCCTACCTCGGATGACATTTCCTCATTTTGATTGACAGACACCGATTTAACCTCTTTCACCTCGGCCCTCAATGCCTCTATCTGTGAAGTCAATATTCCCAATGCCTGGTTTATCTTCTCTATCACTGAACAATCCATTGGCTCCACTACTTTATTAGAGTTCAAACCCCCACTATTTCCTTTATTTACTCGCCTAGAAACTGGGTGAACGTTGAACGACTCCTCAGAACTCAGATCTCCCATGCTATTTGCACATGTAAACCCAGTATTTGACTCCCTATATCGAGCAGGTGTCTTACGCACTCTACCTTTTGGCTTAACCATCTTCTCTTGGACAATTATCAAGGTAATATTCTAAATGTATTTAGTTCACTAGAAACCACACACAATTCCCCCCTTGTGGCTTCCAATATCAAATAGTATCACAACACAATAAAGTCACACCGTATTTAGTTATACTTCATCAAATTACAGTTTATCAATTACACTTCATTACACTTTAATAAATTTACACATTTCAAGGTACACTTATCAAATTACACCTTCTTTTCTCTTCTCTTCCCTTTTTATTTATTAATAAATGACGACTTTTAGTTCTAAAAATTAATTCACAATTGCATTAACTTTGTATATTGTATACACTTATTCACTATTATACTATACTCCTGTCTCCCCCATTTACTTCCTTATCTATCATAAATTCTAAAGACGACCCCCCAATTATTAATGTTATACTTCATCTTAGTTTAATTACTATCTCGACCCCCCATTTCCTAATATTTTTAATTTTAATTATTACTATGTAACCCCCTCTAATATATTAATACAACCCATTTCCCTCTTACCTATATATATTCACGGCAACAAATTGTACGGTATAGCATAACCATACCGTACCTTAAGGAACTTATTAACTTATAATAACCCCAAATAATTTCACTCAATACTTACTTACTTTCTTCTTACAAACCACCCCATAAGACCCTCTTTTTTTCCTAACCTTATACCAATATATTTTTGCTTTAATGGCAATATTTCTCCCTCTTATTTCCAACTCATAATAATTCTTTAAATCCATTTTGTTATATTTTTTTTTTTTATAAATACCTAAACTGTAAAGAAATCAATACATCAATCTAACTACTACTATATATAATTCTTGTTTTTATTTAATATAACCAATAATAATACTTTCTGGTCAATGATATTTTTTGTTTACATCTCAATTATATTATAATTCACAGAGTGATTGCACCGATACCTAATATATTCTAATTAATGATACTAAATTATTAATACCATCTTGTGACCATAATACTACCATTCTATTCCACTCCATATTCTCCGCTTAATATAAATGCATTTACTTATTTAATACCAGACCCTACTGGATCCTGGTTTCAAGATATTAGTATTATACCTACTTCCGTGCATCCCTAGCTAGTCTTGGTCGCACAGTACCAAGTAGCACCGTGACATTGACCTTCCCGGGACAAACAAACGTTAACATCCTGGTTAACGACACAAAATTGTAGTGTCATCCTGTTTACCAGGCACTAAATTGTGGTGTTATCCTGGTCACCGAGCCCCACATTGTAATGCTCAGTGCCATGGATCACGTCACCAAGTTGTAACGTCACTGCAATAACCATACTAATCCTGGTCAGAGGCACCAAATTGTAATATCCTGGTTAACGCGGGACCAAGTTGTACCTAATTCTATGTCATGACCATTGAATCTAGATGTATAAAGCTATCCCCGTACACCTCTCGTATTCAAACCTACAATTCCCAGCCGCGCTATCGTCTAATGACCTTCAGACCGCTTATCGTGATGCGCAGTAATCCGTGATTCTATAGAAAAAATGGGTTGTGAAAGACCTATTCCTTATCGTACTTTATCTACAATAGAATTCATGTATATCCCAGTCCTAGTTCCCCAACCAAAGTTCACATACTCTTATGATTGTAACTCGTATTTACTTTAACATACCTCTTAACAGATTTGTCGCTACTCCAACCTTACTTCGTAGTCAATCCACAGTTCGTCACCTTATTTATCATACTAAACTCACAATATAACATACAATTTCACTTATTTACTTAGTGGAATACGACCAGACAATCTTTTGACAACTACATTCTTAATGACGTTTGGAATTTGACAATTTTCACCGCCCTCATTCAACACTTAGCACAGAGACACCTACCACATACGTTTGCACTACACGTAAAATTAGAATCTACAAAATTAATTGTCAATCATTCAATACTTCAAATTATAATTGTTTTCGAGGATACCAACAGAGGTCGTGTTATTCAAAAAAAAAAATACACAAACAATTTATAGTTAAGATCAACTCATCGTTGAAACTTCTATAAATCTTTATTATTTCTGTAATATAGTGTATTTCCCCCCCCCCCCCCCCCCCGTGTATAAGAAATGTGGCCCCGTGCTCGCCACATTCAGTAGGACTCGCCACTAGTACCAACATAGTCCTTCCTATGCCTAAGTAGGTATTTAGAAGACAATTTTAAAGTCTCCTGCCTACTGTACCGAGGCATCCGGTATACAAATCCCCAATTCTATTTTCAGAATAGCGTAACTCTAACGCAGGACTTCAGTCCTATTGCCGTAATTCCTTTAATATAAGGTATTAAGATGATAACACAGAATCATCGTTCTAAGCGTCATTTTAGGACAATTACATTAGTATCTATCGCAGTAACTTCTGCGCTGATTGTTAACGATAAGTTTAGTTAGGAAAAGCTCATTTATTAGCACAGACCTAAATAATTATAGTTAATACTAGAACCAATTCACTTCTGAATAATAATGTCTATATAGACACTTCAGAGAGAATACATTCTCACCGAACACTTGATCAAACTACAATAATTCAGCTCAGATATAGCTTTTGCTTCACCCTAGCGGATGACAAAGTTACTATAAGATAGCGATCGAGCGACCATGTGCATTCGATACAGTACATATAATAGCTGATTATGCAACAGTGATTAAAATGTCCAAACATCATTATTTGTGTGTTTGTAGCCATGGTAATCTCATGTGTAAGGTCTTGCTCGTACACAAAGAACAATAGTAAAATAACTACCTCTGTAGCTAGTCTGTTTGGATACTTCCGACCCTTCAGACTTCGGTGGTCTTGCACATAATTCTGTAGTCAGAAAGGTTTCACTAGCGTGAATGTACAATATACCGTTGTGTTGTCGTTCAATAATGAACCAGCAAGGATTTATATGTAAATAATAAATATTATATCAAAGATGGTTAGGACAGATCAATCACTGTGTATTTACCTTTAACAATATCTGAATTCTGTAATGAATACACCAGTTCACTGTCTCCATTTCACTCACAATCACTCACTTCACTATTAAATCACTCGTCGTGGTGTTGCAGCATTCGCTTGTAGTTTTATTTTCACCATAATCTTAGCGTAATTATTACACATTACTGTCACTATAATCCCAGTAAATTCCAACAACGTAAATCGACATGAAAATTAGCTTGCAAAAATTAACGGGAAAACTTTCATTCTTCGGTCACAAGATGGCGGTCATTTACAAATCTGCTTTGTTGTAATTGAACCAATTGTCTATCTAATTTCCCAATCAGAATATCATGATTTACAATAATAACAACTTAGATCACCCCTTTACAAACGCAATACTACCTACCTAATATATATATTCATATGTTTGCTATTAGTGTGTACCTACTCACCTACCTGACTAAACTAACCATGTATCAACGAACATTCAGCTACGTTAAACGTGAAATGTGTAAAGCTAATCTATCTGACTAGGGCGCAGGTAGTAAGCCTGACTTTGAACTATCACTAGTACTCCCTACGAGCAAGAGACCACGACCGAAGCCAAGGATGTGTTCTCTCACAGGACAAGGACATAAAAGTGTGTATATATACATATATAAAGATAGACAGGACTGATCCGCTCTGGAGAGCGACAACCGCCTCCTCTCCAGTCACAAACCATCCTGGAAGCTCACGGATCCCTTTCAGGCAAAATCCGTGTGCTGAGCGCTTCAGACTATCCTCAGCATGCCTAGCTGAACAGAGGTCAAGAGCTTCGTTATCACCGATAGGTATCAACTCAGGGCAATCACGTCGATTGACTTCCTAAGCGGGGGAACCTAGCTAATACCTAAGGCCTCAACCGTCCCTAGCCCTACCAAAGTCCCACAAAGAATCCCTATATAAACATTTTATCTCATGTATGGCCCTGTACCGCAGACTCACAGTACAGCTGATATTCCGAATTGAACACGAGATTCAATTCTTAATCCCAGAGATAAAGGTGTCTTGTCTGGCTCATACGATAAAATGTTCATTTCGCGAATTATAAACTTCAATAAAGGCGAACTACCTAATTCCTCTTTTCACTAATTTAAACACTATAGATTTACTAATTAAACTCAATTATTCACAAACAAAGTAAAAAATCTTCACGACTTTATATGTAAAATTCTCAAAATTCCCGCCAAAGTAAACTATACAGAATACCTCTCTGACGACCCTCTAACCCCAAAGACAGCTATGAAGAAAGTGTCCTTGAATTCCCACTCAAAATCCTACTTTCGTCGAATTAGGGCTCCAATAGTGTCCTCCACCAATCAGAAGCTTTTATTTTCCCGCCAAAAGTCACAATTTCTGAATAATTGACAACAGCGCTAGGTTTTCTATGGCGCCTGCGTTATAATTATGAACTAACTTAAATCTTCCGTGAACCAGTGGCCCTTTTTTAAATATTTATAAACTATTTACATACTTACACTCATTGATTCTAACTGTCAATATTTTCATAATAATATAAGATTAATTTTATGTTTAATAAACATCCATATAATACTCAATAATAGATATAGAAAATTATTCAATAATCATTTGACCTTTAAACAATAATAACCAATCGGAGCCATTTCCTGCATTTTCCATAGCTCTGAGGCACACAGATAATAAATAGTATTTATAATCTCTTTTCAACAGTACTTTATTGCATTAAATATTATAATTATTGTTCCTTGTAAATAATTAATAAGTTTTAACTTTATCTGTTTATTCTTTTCCTTATTAATTTTATTATAAACAATACACAAAACTATTATAATATTATTCTTGTGTAAATATCCATAGACTATTTTTCTTAAATTCTTTCAATCATAGTCCCATATATAGGTACTGTATATATTAAACTACATTTTAAATTTATTTGTTCATAAAACATATTTACTTGCCCTTTGCAATTTAACAGAATAATTTCTTTATGAATCAATTTTTTTCTTTGACCACATACCATAGTGTATATTTATTCATCATTTTATTTACGTATAAAAATTCCTTACTTAATCAACTAGATGGCGTTTTACGACATTGAATTATTTTCGTTTTATAAAAAACCAAGTGATATTCAATTTACTTGTAGAAATTCTTACTTAATTACTAGATGGCGTTTTACGACATTGAATTATTTTATTTATTTATGTTTTCTTGTTTTATAAGAACCTCGAAACGGTGTTTCAGTCCGTTACAATGTATGACTTGGCTGTCTTTCTAACATCTCTCTGTATATTAGATATTAGAATTATGATATATTTTCTATAATATATAGGTATGTAACAGAAAGCTCAAGCAACATTTATTTCTTGTTTGAAGTGATGTCACCAGCCAGTAGGTATAGGTTAATTTTAATTCTCAAAGAGCAGATATAGGTATTGGGTGCGCCATCAAGTTACCACACCCAATCCTATCTGCACAAGATGATTTATGTATACTTTATAGTATATCTACCTATCAACTGATTAACTGAAGCAGCGCTACCCTACCCTATTTGATATAGGTCGAAATTAAGCATTCACTTGATCGAGACAGAACTTCAAGAAAATTCTACTTGGAGAAAATATCAAAGCAACTTAAATAGGTATGTTATGTCAACACCGTGTGGTGACAGAGAAAGAAGAATACTAGTATCTCCACTTCATCTCATCCGAAGCGTGTCGTAAGAGGCGGCTAACGGAAAAATATGAGGACGATATCACTACGAGAGAAGGAAAACTGGAATTATAACCCTGTACCAACACATCTGGCCAGCGTGGAAACAGTAGCCCAAAGGCCTTTGGGATTGGAAAAGGCCAATGTCCAGCCGTAGACTGCGGTAGGCTACCTAATTGATTGATGTCAATATATTTGAAGTACTTCAATATGACTTCAGCCCGCCTGATAGTAAGCTGTGGGTATATGGAATGAAAGCTACCATTGGAGATGCCAATAGCGCTAAAATGATGATGTTTGACGGACCTCGTTAAATGCTTCTCACGCCCCACTAAAAGAACCCAAATTGTAAGATGATGGAAACACGTGTGTTGTAAAAACTACAAATCAATGTGGTGTAAAAAAGTTGCCGAATAACTTGGTTCTAGATGTTATTGTTTGCACCCTTCGGAAGTGTGCAAACAAAAGAAAAGAAGAGGACGAGATTATTCGAAAGACCTCATCGAAACATTCGCTATGACATATATAACATCGTAAAATATTGCAAAATAGGCAAGGTGACGTAACATTACTATGCATCATCACTTTGCATGGAAATCACGATCATCCTGCGGGCAAGCAAGTCGACATTGAGGAAAAAAGACGGTATTTTGTCGTTAACTTCTTAACCACATTTATCAATAGGGCCCCGAGAACTTTAGGGTTCCATTAGATACAAATCATCTATTATTTTACCATTTAGGGATCTCTGTATTCATTTTATTCTTATTTTACTTTTTATTGTCGTATTTCCACATGTATTTTAATAATAAACCTACCACATTAGGTTTATTATTAAAATTTTACATTTATTTTACAAATTCTACTCTGCCCGGAACCACCAGGTTCCCGGCAGAGTAGAATTTGGCTCACGCCATCTTTTCCCATGCGGTGTCGTACAAGGCGACTAAGGGATAGGGCTTTAACATCAGACAGATATATAAAGCCCAGACTAAGGTCCATATTCTGGAATGCCACTCAGCTGAATCTTGCTTTATCTGAGGATAGATTGTATAGATAATCGACCAGACAACCTATCAAATATGTCAATCTGTTTTCTCTGAGAAATCGAGATACAGCTGAGTGGTATTCTAGAATACGGGCCTTAGACTCAGCCTCAGATGCATGGCTCGAGTCAACAATAGTGTCTGGAATACGGCAATAGGCTCAGGTCCTATCACGTGGGACAGAATAGGTACAATGATTGGTGAAATGTAGGTTAGGATTTCGACAGAGGCACAGATAACATAATACTAGAGGTGAATTATACCTCTGTCTAACTAAGTAAGACAACGCCGGCCAAAGAATTGCTACTTGTCTAGAGGGGCAGGGATAAAGGAGTGATTATAATAATAAGGCTCCCAAAAAGATTATGTAGGTATTATGAAAAATTAAGGCATCAACAGGTGCGTGTCAGTTGGCGCCATGATTTAGGTAATTTATTGAAACGGGATATGTAAATATAGATATACCATTTTAATGCATCATATTGTTATGCAAGGGTTACCCTGTATTGTTGGTTTTTTATACTGCACGCTTCTATTATTTCATATATCTCGAACTTTTTATATGAAATAGGTAAAGGTACCTACCTACTTTATATGAAAAGTTCGAGATGAAATAATAGACATACTTATTTTCTTGAGTAAATTTCATTACTGGGAGTCACATATTGACATATTCTTTCTTTAAATTAGCCTATTGGTCTACTAAGACGAATTGTTCATGTAGGTAAGCACCTTCGTAATTATGGCAGGCATTATGTGTATAATTGGGTCAAATTATATTACTACGAACTTGTTTACTTGTAAGATATTCGTACCGGGTGCAAGAGGAACGCCCCCGAAGCCGAAGGGGTACTCCGGGTACAAAACATATTGGCAATCATCTAAAAAAACATGTTTTCACCAAATCGAAAAAAAAAATGTTTTCGATTATATATTTTTTGATACCGTTTAGTTGAGATTAATGCTCTCTCTAAAAATGATGATGTTTTTTATGAGCTTGTCATTTCATTGACCTTTGCTAACCAGAATAATGCTACTTAGACAAAAAAAACGAATATCGAAAAGCAAATTATGCCAATATGTATGGTATCCAGAGTACTACGAGGTGCCTTCAGCTTCGATAGCGATGCCCTTACACCCGGTATAAAATACCATGGTAAATTACTTGACCTATAGTCCCTCCACGTCTGTAGGTAGAAGATTTTTTATGCGGATGATATTATTTTAACTGTCAGAAAACCTCCGACGAGACCGGAGGGGCTATAACAAAGAAGAGGGACGTTGTCTCTGAAATATTCTGAAAGTAGAGACATGACACATTCTATTATTTCACATAATTTTCAATAACCGTGGGTTGATATTACCCAATTTCCGGATACGCACGCACGCACCATGATTTTTATGTAGAGTCACGTAAATCAGGTCTTGTAGTTTTCCGAATTAAGAGCAATATTTCTTGAATTTATTAATTAATATCTGGATTTAACTTACAGATTTGGTTGTCGGGGATGTTATGAAGCTTATTAAAAGAGGTTGTCTGTAAAGCGATTTAAATTTTAGCATTTATTACGAACATTATAAATAAATGATCGTTGATTCAGATAAATTATTAAATTTTAACTTTTATCCGTGAAATAACGTAACAAGATTCTACATAATATCGTTCACGACTTGTTATTGAGATCATAATTATTAATAAATTCTCCACGGAATAACATAAAAAATTAAACGAATCCGTATATAATCCGCCTTGGAGTCGATTTATCAATTCAGTAGCCAAGGAAACTCGTAGAAACCAATTTAATTCGATTTCCGGTGACAAAGAATTTATAAGAGCCCAAATAAAATACGATAGATAAAGGTTGTGCAACCAATTTGATAGTATACGACTATAAAATTAATAGCACGAAAGTGTGCGGAACCATTCTGAACGTCCCACGACAAAGGTCCATTCATATACAACAATAGTTACATTATTTTACGGCAGAGTAGCGAAAGCACGTTGCGCAAGACCATGTAAACGACGATTAAAATAATTAATGGTTAAACCTAATGACTTACATCACAAGACTCCTTTGATTGGCCGCGGTAACAAGAACAGGCTTAGGCAGTCACATTAATAAAATTGGTAATTAAAGGCTGATAGCTATCTGGAATGTGAAGTACATCACAAGACTCCTTTGATTGGCCGCGGTAACAAGAACAGGCTTAGGCAGTCACATTAATAAAATTGGTAATTAAAGGCTGATAGCTATCTGGAATGTGAAGTAAAACACTGTTCAAAAGTGTAACACATAGCGTAACAATCTCTAGCTTGTGCACACAACCTTGTAGATATTTCAAAAATTTTAGTTAAGGCTGAAGACTGAAGATTCGAATATTAATTCGATCCAGTATTATGAACTCTTCCTATTGAGCGTCATCTGTTTCTTTCCAAGGCTATATCTCAACAGTAAAATCTGTTCAATTTAACTGAGCTCAAACATTTGTCAATTAATTCATTGAGTAAAACATGATCCCTTAAATTTCATTGAATAAAATGTGGTAACGCAGTTTAGTTCACTTTTATCTCTGTCATTGGTGAAATCCATAGGTGAGGTACCTAAATGATTAGGTACATAAATGATCTTAAATAACGACTTACAAATCCTTGTACAATAGGTATTTGCATATTGCATAGCTCGTTATTGCGCCAAGATGATAGTTCTGTAACGTTCTTGAACGAAGTAGTGTAACATATACATGTTGATAGTGTTATATGTTAGAGGCTATACTTGGACAGCGTCAATTATAATCGGAGATAAATATGTAATTATAAGTAAATAAAAGTAGCATTATAAATATGCAAATAAATAAATAGCCTAAGTATCATTTTTTGAAACTATCGAGAGGGTATCTTGGAAGATTAGACGAGATCTTGAAAGGATTGATATAATCTAAGAATCATTAAGTTGTTGAGTTGTGAATATGTAAATAATATCTATCAACTAGATCTCGAACGACGAAATCCTGTGAAGCCGTGATAACGTAATGGATATGGTAACGGCTGCACACTTGTCAATTTTCGGTTACACCACAAATACAAATATGAAAAAACACGTAATAAGTATGGTAAAGTAAAAATAGTTCTATAGATGAATTAACTTTTTTCTTTACCTTAAGCAAAGGAATTACTAAAGTGTGCCTTTGTATTAGCACACATTTCAGTTACACTTCGAAATACTATAACGCATAATAAAGCCATGCCGAAGTTAGTCCAAAGCTGCCTTTATAATCTTCCAGTAATTAATCACTTCTGCAATTGACTGTACCTCAACATTGTTATCTAAAATCTGAATAATAAGTAGGTACACGGTTTGTTAGATAACAATACACGGTGAACATGGCCGCTGGTATCACCTCCATTCATTCTTGCTGGGAATTAACACCTATGATTTTAATCAGCTGTACGTAATAGTTACCGGTAGAACGGTTATCCGGTGTACTTATTAAAATCACCGTTGAAGTTGACTAACCCTGGTATTTTATGGGAATCGACAAAGATTTAAATTTAAGAGAAGTATTTTTTCTACATAATTAAGGAAGCAGATAAGTATGTGGCCTATCGACAAACCGTTATTTATGAATGCTTGCAACACTTAAAATGTTAGGTATTCCTTCGTTGTCATTTACCTGCACGATGGCACTCTCATACTAAACTCGAATAAGGTGAGTGTCGTAGTTCAACGGTTGAGCAAACCTATTTGTGTTGAGAAAATGGCTTTACCTCCCACCCAACAACACCATCTCTATAACGTACAGTTGTTGTACTGTTAAAAAGTAGAGTTGTTAGAGTTCTTTAGTAATATGAGGTGGTCGTTCGGTATCAGACATCTTTTGATCTTGTTTGTTTGCTGCCTTTGTAATGATAAATAATATAACAATCTTTCAGGGTACACTGTGTACAGTTATCAATAAATCGATATAATTTTATATAAAAAAGTAAGTGAGTGCAATCATCAGTAAAACCTAGTAAATAATAATCACATAATGTCGTGACATAGAAACCCAGCTCACGCTACATAACACTAGCGATCTGATTAGATCTAAGATAAGATGCGGAGGCTGCGGTTGGAGATAGTTTAGTTTTTCAATTCGCCGCGTGCGGCGCGTGCGACTGGCAAATTGTTATTGTCATACTTAATGATCTCAGCCTTAAACGAAATTTGTTTAGTAATGCAAGAATGGGCTGTAAATTGATTTTCTTTTAATAGGCATATTTAAGTTGTTGAGACTGCAACTACTATTGTAGTGAAATGTTGGGGTCCCAATGCGGGATAAAAGGAAACAACCTTTACGTATGAGTGTGATTTATTCACTGTACTGAATTAATATAAGAGTACAAGTAAGGTAAAGACATAATAGTCAGCACTTATTAGTCGACGCTTAGTACTTATTAGTAGACTATGAACTAGTTAATGACCTGCTCTAATTAAGAAGAATTGTGTGCTATAAAAATCTGCTACACCTAACTCTCGGGATCATATTTATGACCATTGAGCCCCAGAATACTGTCATGTCATATAATACTACCTACTTCCCGCTATTAATTGCTTTATGTCAGTGTCATTTTCGTTAATTTTTATAATGAATGTGATATATCTGGTGACACGAAACCTAATTAAAACTGTCGTCTGTGTATTGTCTATGTGAATAAAGCAATGGAATGAAGTAATTAAGTATTATTTTACAGCTTAATTCGTGTTTTTCCAAAAGCTCCAGCTATAAATTATATTACATGGTCAGGAATGATATTAATTGGTTCTTACCATTTATTTCTTACTTTTATATGCTAAGTATTGACTTTTTCTTTGTCATTACGATTACGATTACAATTTTCTATGATTGTATATCATAGAATATATAATAAATATAGATAGATAGATAGATAAGTCTTTATTGTACACCAACATTAGATTACTAGACACAGTAGTATGGATTACAGTAATGTTAAATGCATTATATAATAAAATCATCATCATCATTGCAGCGTTAGTCTCGGTTGAACCCAAGCTCACAGGACGCGGGTCCCGGGTTTCGAAGAGTAAGCTTTGGTTAAAAGGTTCTTGATTTGATTTTCTTGACTTTTACAGAAACGATATTCTCCTCCAACTCCCAGAGAAATGCCTGTTTCCTAGCCTCTTTGTTAATCAGCAGGACACAAATCTCTTTGCAGGGCCTTGGCTTATATAGCTCGTACACGCTTTTGTTACTCAGTGTTATCCCTACTTGAATTAATACATAAAAAAAGTGTATAAAGACTAGAAGGAGCTATCCCCTTAACTAATATGCAATAAAATATGAATAAATCCATTATTTTGAACATGAGAAACATTCATATCTACACATTTAGAAATAAAATGCACTGTGCCACTGTTACAGCATGTAACAATTATTTAACACACCTCATATAAATCATAGAACAATACAACTATAAACTGTACAGCATTTTTGCACAGAAGCTCATTAATCATAACTCATAATACTCATAACTGGTGAATAAGGTCAGACGCTATCTGTTAATAGTTGTATAATCGTGTCCGTACTCATAATGTTGTCAATGACAGGAAATTATTAGCTAAAACATAACATTGCTGTTTCTTTTCGCCGTTTACAATTTGACATTTATATTTACCTATTATTAAATATTACGGAAATGTGAGCGTAAACAAACAATCGTTTATCATTTTCCTAACAACAAGAACAAGAGTTTAGATTTGTTGCTTCCAGTTCCTTTATGGGCTTGGTTTTAAGATTTCGAAAATATTAATAATATACCTCTAACAAGATAGGGTTAATCTTCGTATGATGAAAATATTCTTATATAGTACTGAGAATGAACTTTTTTGTAGCGGTTGGGAGCTCAAATGGCAGTCGATCCTGTAATATTCAAAATGAGCCGAACATCCGGAGCAGATCCCGGCCTACGAGTGGAAAATTTTGAACGCATTCGAAATTATCACAAAGCTACTCTAAAAAAACGATTAAATACATCTAAGGCCGTACTTTTCACTAGCTTATATTATAATGAAAATGTAGAAATCAGTAGTGTTATTTCTTCAGAAACAGTAACTTTTCTATTGCAATATTATTTTTCACTTAGGAGCGGTTAAGATCAATCCGTTTACAGCTGTGTTATTCGTTGGAAATAACTCGCTTATTTACTATGGATAAAACACACGAGAACTACTAAGAAACTTGCTGTTCCTAATTCAGAATACCTGCAATTCCTTTAAGTCATGTAATCTGCTGCTAGTGTGTACCTGAGCTTTATTATGAGATAATGTTTAATATATTACACAAGTGGTTCAATGGGCGGTCGCAAATCAATCATAATCATAATTATGACATTGAGGTTAGATATATGAAAAAATTATTATCATTGCATGTATATAATTTATTTAAATTTTATTTAATTACATCAGCCTCCAGCGTGACAAATACATCAATATGAATTATGTAGTTTATTGGCACTATTGGCAGTTTGAACATAGCAATTAATGTTTTTTTTTGAATGAGGATACTTTTTTCTTTCGCAGTCCGATGTTGTACAAATCCGGACTAAATGTGCATGTAGTCTCGGGTCTCAATTACCGGTACGGTTACCCAAAAAGTATTTTCCTCGTAATCGCACCTCTACGGTTTTGCTAAGAATGGTGTTTCCATTGAACCCTGGAAAGGAGGGTGGCCACCTTTTGCCATGGTGATAGCCGACACACGTGTAGCCCCCAACCCCGCCTCTTGCCAGCTCTCCACTGTGTCCTCTGCTAGTCCTGCACGTGGAAACACTCCGAGCAACCTTCTAAAGGGCCACTTCCACCTCGCCCGAAATTGCCGCAAATGCCGCAAGCATCATAATGAAGATATCTATCTGAAGATACATATTTGTAACATCTTCAAAATAGGGATCTGAAGTTTTTCTGACACGCATTGATCAAATTATTAATTAAATCTATTACATATCTAGCTAGATATTGACTAAAAGATAATATTCTTAACTGAAATATCATGGTATCTTTCATTCATGTCATTTCACTAAGCGCGAACATTATTTACTTTCAAAAACAATCTGTTTAATCGATTTCATGATGAAGGTATATCGGCATTAAATTTTTAATTTCAATAACCACGAATAGGAAGGCATCGCGTAATCAATTACGTACAAGTATCTCATTCGTTCCACATAAAGTAGTAATTGGAAATAAGGCCTTAATTTAATAACAAAAGGTATTCATTAAACTTAGTATTTAACCTAATTTCTGATGCCGTTGATGGTATATTAAGACGGTAATGCCATATGTGTAAATACTAGTCTTAATACATATGGTAATGGTGAACTTAGTGGTAGGTATAATTTCGTTTTTTAATACATAAAATGTGTTATGAGTGTTTACGAAAACACATTGAAATCGCACTTGCACTTATGACTACGACCTCGTCCGCACATGGATGTTGGTTATAGAGGATGCTTAGGATGTATTATTTAATTAATGATGTTACAGTTAACAGTATAAAAATTGTCCGTATTGCAGTTTCTGTTAACGCCGGTCGAATTCAAAAATTGATAATTTGTAAGACTTCTACATTGAGCTGATGAAATAGGGATGGCAAACCATATCAGAGGTGTTTTTTTTAACTGTGCAAGTGTGGTCGATTCAAGCTTACAGTACTTTCCAGAAATGTAAAAACATTGTGTATTTACGCAATGACGTACTTATTTACTAACCAAAATCTAAATATTTACTTAATTAATAAATTATTATTTTTGGTGCCAACACAATTTTGATGTCTTTTTTATCTACTGTCTAGTTATATATAATCTCCAACAAAGTTTGAAATTAGAACCCAATTTTAGGGATGCATGAATGGTTTTTATTATTATTATTTTATACTACTGAGGTGGCAGACAAGCACACGGCCTACCTGATGGAAAGTGGTTACCGTGGCCTATGGACATGTGAAACACCAGAAGAGTCACATTCGTGCTGCCGACTTAGTAAACACAGAGTTTCTGTGTCGCAGTATAGAAAAAAAGGCGAGAATAGCCTTTCGTCTTCCCACTGACGACACAAAAGCAATAATAAAATAAATTGTTTGAATATTTATACATTTTATTATGCGATTACTTGCGGTTAAACTTTGTATAATATTTGTAGATATCAGAAGTTGAATGCACGACGTGTTCCAATAAAGAAAAAACTGGGCATCTGTGACGCATTCCAGGCTGTACTTAGACAGTAGGTGTAATGCCACTTCATAAAAAGTGTAGTATTGCTTTTTGCTCAGTCAGGCGAGAAAGACTCCTTTGTATTCCCGTAGATATCATTTCTTTTTCTTTTTAAACTTGTTAAACTACAACCAAAAGAGACGTATCTAAAAATTATCTGTCGAAAGCATTTCTAAATTTCGATTACATGAGCAATAACCGTAGGTGTTATAATTACTAAGTTTAATAAAAAGAAAGAATATAACAGCTGTATGAGCTAAAGGCTACATATCAGTGTTTGAACTGAGGACATTAGTCATTATCACTACCCACATCTGAGTATAGGATTTTTAGTATCATTATAGAAATGGCAATTAGACTGATAGTTACTCGCCAATCCTTTTTAGGTTATGCAGTATTATATAACTAAATCGATTTTTCGTGACTGGATATAACCATTTATTTGTCTTAGATGGTACTTATATTTAATCAACGGGCTATTGTTCGGGTTTATGTAATAAAGTTATTGAATGTATTACCATTATAACAAGTACAATGGATCGTTTTTTGTTCAAGATTTATCAGCAGGGATGGTAGCAGGAAATAAGTAACTACCAAATAGATTTTTATCTTTTATTTCTTTTTTTCAAAAAAAGTAGAGCAAAGTGAATTCCTTGCTTTTGTCAGAACTGCGCGAGTGGCGGTTTCCATTACCCCGGAGTAAGATAAAGTTTTAATTTTAAGTGCTTTTTCTTATGTAGGTACTTATGTATTTTACTGTAATTCATTTTAAGAGAAGATGCTACGCATCACCAAGACACGTCCTAGTCGACAAAGCAGATACGGTTGCACTTTTTCATATAAAGTTGTATGAACGGTTCTATCTCCTTTGTCGACTGTACCATCTTCTCTTAAAGTGAATTTTAGTAGATAGTAAAAAATAATTCTACTAAACTCGATTCTCATGTTTTTTTTGCGGTTTTTTTTTAAATTAGATGTAGAGCAGTTTTAGTACACTTTGATTACTTGGACGCAATGTTATCGGCAGAGAAGAGTTTGAACCATCCCACCTCTTCCCATGACGTACAAGGCGACTAAGGAGCAGGGCTGTTTAACATCAGACATATATATATATATATATATATATATATATATATATATATATATATATACATATAGAGAGCTCAGATTCAGCCTCAGTGGCATGGCTCGAGTCAACAATAGTGCGGAATACGACAATAGGCTCACACCCTATTACGTGGGACCGAATACAATGATTGGTGAAATGCAGGTGTTAATTCACCTCTGTCTAACCCTCCGGGGATAAAGGTGTCATTATGTGTATGATAGTCGCAGTTCTTATCAACGGTGTATTTTTAATGAGGTTTGCATGAATTCGACCTCCTTCGTTCATCCTAGCTTTCAGGCTACGAAGTCGGCTACGAAGCGACAAATCTTGGATATTTTCCGTGAAACGCAGCCGTTTCACGGAAAATATCCAAGATTATTTTATATTTTAATGGCAGTCCATTAGACGTAGTTGTAACTATGTCAAGGTCCTTTACCTGGTACGTGTAACATGTTCAACATATTTATTGAAGTGTGAATCAAATTTCTCCGTCTTCTTGTTGAGTTTGTTAGTTTTGTTGTCTGTTTGTGCTACGTTTATGGTACGAACGTGAATTTACAAAAGAAAGAAATATCCGTTTCCTTGTCCCTCCTCTTTATCTAAATACCAATAACGGTTTCATTCAAAGCTTGCATTTTCACAGTCTGGAGTCCGCTCTCCTACTTGTCTTTTTTTTGGGAGCTACTGCGCCATGGGCACGTCCAGCAATCAACAAGTGTATTGACTTAGAGATGAGGGTAGTTTGGGCACTTTGAGAATCAAACACCCAGTTAATTTCCTCATTCCTAGTAACAAAATTGCAAAGAGTATAGAATTACAGTATTAGCCGTCATTTAACAGCGCAGTAACTACACTGAATTAATAATTATTCCCATATTTATAACAGTAATGAAATTAATGATAAATGCTTATTGAGAATCAAACAATTGAAAATTCTATCCATAAATGTTCTTACAGCGTTTTATGTACGATAAAATATCTGTATATCCTGGATATTATAATACTAATATAATAAACACAATACTGTGCATTGTAGAAATGGTAGAAATAGTCGTTCTTAGGTGGAGAACAGTAAAATAGTTGCACTTTAAAGTGTCATCTTTAAGTATGATATGTAATAAATGGTGCCTATACTCCATTTAGTAGGTAACATAAACAATTTTGAAATGTCTTTTCAGTATGTTTTTAAAACTCTGTTTGCAAATATTTTTCTGTTCAAAAACCTATTTTGAATACAAAAAAAAAGACGGGTTGCACTCCGGGAGTGCCGGCAGAAGTGAAAACTTTTTCTTTCTTTCTTTCTTCGTTATATCTATACAGAGAAAAAGATAAAAAGAACATACCATACCATACCTAATATAGTGCCAATCACAGAACATATCACTAACTTTCTGCTAATTTTTTGTCAGAAGAAAATAATAAATTACAAAAAGAAAAAAAACATCTCATAAAGTAGATAATAAATTACAAAAAGAAAAATAATCACTAAATGTGTCAGAAGCCCAGGTTCGAACCCGGTACTATCTGAAACCGTAAGGACTTACAGTCGAAGCGCTTACCGCTAAGCTACGAAGCTTCATAGCGTACCTAGCAAAATAAACACTCTGTAGCTAGGAATGTTGTATGACGTCATGTCGTCCTACAAAGTCGTTGGTTATGGGTCAAAGGTCACGTGATCCTGACGCGAGTTTAACACTTTTTACCCATCTAACGCCGCTAAAGAAGTTTTCACTTCAAAAAGAAACAAAGTGAAGAACTAGTCAGTCATTTAGTTAGCCTAGTTTATTTGTTTAATCCCTAAATGCTTTCATAAAAAAAGTCGCTACATTTAGTTAAGTATACCTAACCGAGTAGATTATTGATAATATATTGCGATGTCAGGAGAATCTAAATCAATGGCAGGAGATTACTACGTTGTTTGATTGACGTTATATTTTGTTCTTATTCACACTCATAGATTAGTGCATGTTCCATTGCACTCGCCCAAGTGTATTTTAAGCACAATTTCATTTATTATACAACCTTTACAGTTTTAAATTTACACATGTATGTTCACAATAATCATTCTAAAACATATCTTAATACCTATGTAAAACGCTCATACAGTCTTTAAATCCAATTACAAAAACGATTTCTATAATTCAGAAAACGGGAATTAACGCGATCATGGTATAGGTACTTACATACCTTTGATTGCCTGACGTTTCGACCAGGTTACACCGGCCGTGGTCACAGGCTGACTGGCTCAGCGGTGGAAGCCCGCCGTCGAATCCGTGAGGTAGTAGGTTCTTCATCTACCCGCACATTTTCAATATTTTCTTTTCGCCATGTACCGTCACCTACCACACTCACAGTGTCCCTATTACGGAAGCAAACTGTCCGGTGTCTATCCGACTGCGTAGAAAAGGGCGGCTGCATGTTTTTCATCACTGGATTCCATGTTGCAGATAATTTAAAACCATCTTCCCGATTGAAATTTTTATGTTTTTTGATTTCAATCGCTTCACGTACAGCTCTTGAGTAAAAGTGACGTTCCTTGGAGAGGACTTGCGTATGGTGAAATTCAATCCAGTGATTGGTGCCTGCTTCTAGCAGGTGCTCTGCAATCACCGATTTGCTCGTCTGGCGATTCTTTACAGCTGCGATGTGTTCTTTGACCCGTTCAGCAATAGTCCGCTTCGTTTGGCCTATATAGGAACTACTACAGCTGCAATCTATCTTATAGACACATGGACACTGTAACGGTAAGACATCCTTCGGTGTGCCCACGATGTTGTTTACCCTTATGCCTGGGGTGTAAACTGTCGGGATGGAGTATGTTTTTAACACTGAGCCGACTTTGTCTGTTACTCCCTTGACATAGGGCATATAGGCTGGCTGTCTGCTCACCTCTGGACGTCTACGCCTCACTGCCGGTTGCTTCCGTCGTCCGTTCACTTCATATCCGTTGTTCTTGAGTACCTCCTGAACATGATCCAGCTCTCGCTCCAGATGTTCAGGGTCACAGAGATCATACGCTTTATTCCTGAGTGAGGTCACAACGGATTGTAGGTGTCGGGGATGGTGATGAGACGTGGCGTGTAGGTATCTGTCCGTATGTGTAGGCTTCCGGTACACACAGTGTGACAAGGACCCATCTGATCTCACGGCTACTTTTACATCTAAGAATGACAACGACCTCTCTTTCTCCATCTCATAGGTGAACCTTATCTTGGGATGGACAGAATTAAGGTGTTGTATATATTGATCCACTTCCTGTTGACTTCCCTTGACAATACTGAAAATGTCATCCACATATCGCTTCCACAGTCTGATGGTCTTCGGGCCAAGACTCAGGGCCTTTTCTTCAAAATGTTCCATCCAGATGTTGGCAAGTACAGGGGCTACAGGACTTCCTGATTGGATTTGATTTGATTTGAGATAGATTGCAGCTGTGGTAGTTCCTATATAGGCCAAACGAAGCGGACTATTGCTGAACGGGTCGAAGAACACATCGCAGCTGTAAAGAATCGCCAGACGAGCAAATCGGCGATTGCAGAGCACCTGCTAGAAGCAGGCACCAATCACTGGATTGAATTTCACCATACGCAAGTCCTCTACAAGGAACGTCACTTTTACTCAAGAGCTGTAGGTACGTGAAGCGATTGAAATCAAAAAACATAAAAATTTCAATCGGGAAGATGGTTTTAAATTATCTGCAACATGGAATCCAGTGATGAAAAACATGCAACCGCGCTTTTCTACGCAGTCGGATAGACACCGGACAGTTTGCTTACGTAATAGGGACACTGTAAGTGTGGTAGGTGACGGTACATGGCGAAAAGAAAATATTGAAAATGTGCGGGTAGATGAAGAACCTACTACCTCACGGATTCGACGGCGGGCTTCCACCGCTGAGCCAGTCAGCCTGTGACCACGGCCGGTGTAACCTGGTCGAAACGTCAGGCAATCAAAGGTATGTAAGTACCTATACCATGATCGCGTTAATTCCCGTTTTCTGAATTATATATCATGGAACGCGAGAGTTTAAAAGTTAGAAAAACAATTTCTAATCAAAAAGCGATTTCAATAATATTCACTGAATGATAATATTACAAAGATTTTGACATGAGTTTGTTTTACAATATGATGTTTATTCATTATATTCAAAGTTTTATGCACAACAAGATGAACAGAGATTAATGACATTGACAGTAGTACCGATCAACTGTTGATTGATGCATAATAACGTTTGCTTAATTATGCGCATACACATTGGTCACACGAGAGTGCACGAAGAATTTTTTGCTACTAATGTGACAAACAAAATACGCCTCGCATATAAAAATTTACATAAGCACCGACTATAAATATCACAATGCAATAAATATAACAAGTGTAAAATCTAAATGGGCAGTGCAAAAGCCTTTTATGGCAGTTTAATTTAATGGTAAAAGTGGAAGAATGAATTCCTGACTGACCCCAATGCAATAATCATAAAAATGTGGGTAATCGAACCATGTTTGATTGCCAATTGGTCTGAATCTAAATTGGACATAATCAAAGAATATCTTTATGAACATAATAGACTCTCTCTCTCTTATATGTTGGTTTTAGGTCATACTCAACAGCTGAACAAATTTTGATAATTGTCTTAAACGTTGATAGCGGTTGTGAACTCATTATTAAAACTAATATTAGAAAAGTTCAGTTTCTTTTATAACCAATAAAATAACTTTTAATTATAGTATTTCTTATTGAGGATAACTCAGTAAAAGCTGCGGTGATTTACAAGGTGTCGGACTTGAAATTGCAGGTTCGAATTCACAAAAGTAATCTAAAACGAAAATGCACTCAACCTAAGCATTGTGGCTCGTGGCTTAATGAATGGAATTATATACCCCTATATTAAAAAATAGTAGTTTAAAAATCAAATGAACAATTAATTGAAATGAATGACAAAAGTAAGACAGCCCTAGTCTTGATAAGGATTCATAAAGGGTTTCTCAATTAGTTATTTGTTAACTATACTTATGACATTGATGACTATTTTTATTTTAATATGCACTGGCAATGTTCCACATTCAGGTCATAAGTTCCATATCTGTGAACCATTGTCTGGTCAAATCGTACGTGACCTCGGACAAGTGGTCAACTATTTACACGATGGCAAACAGACACAACCACGATTACATGTTAAGATTGTGTCATCATTATGTTGGTTTTCGTAGCCTATGTCTAAATTAGTAGGCGAGAGTAGTCATCGTTATGTATTCAGTTCGATTGAAATTGCTCTCGAATAAAAAAAAACCGGCCAAGTGCGAGTCGGACTCGCACACGCAGGGTTCTGGACCAGAGAAAAAGCTAACATATCACGTTTTTTGTATGGGAGCCCCCTTTAATAATAATAATTATTTTGTTTTTAATATTTGTTGTTATAGCGGCAACAGAAATACACAATCTGTGAAAATTTAAACTGTCTAGCTATTACGGTTCTTGAGATACAGCCTGGTGACTGACGGACGGACGGGCGGACAGCGACGTCTTAGTAATAGGGTCCCGTTTTTAACTTTTGGGTACGGAACCCCAAAAGACAACGTTAGTTTAATTCACAACATCAAATAAATCGCGATGGAATCCTTCAAATAACTTAAACTTAAACAGTACCAGTATCTATTCTGTGGCAGAACATAATAACCGCCGGCTTCCCGTTCCAGAAATGGTAAAGATGTAAAAAATTGATGAACTAGATCGAGGTAAAATGTTTTTCACCGGCTTCCGTTATAAAAATTTTCACCCTTCGCTACTGCTAAATGTTCTGTAGTTGTGAGATACAAGATACATTTTGTTTCAATACAACCAGCTCGCTTCATAATATACCAGTTTGACAAAACACCCAGAATCCCACTTAACAGTTATTAATTTCTGGATAATGTGTAATTAAGGTCAAATTGTACATTTAAAGTAAATTGTGGAACGAAAGAATTATAGGTACTGAAATTTTTATACGCCCACTATTTCTTTAGTTGATGAATTCAATTGCAGATATTACGTGTGATTGTCTAGAGCCGTCAAAAACTGATACTTCCCGGGCCAATGGAGCGAGCAGGACTTTTTGCAACCACACATTTCATTTATGTAATTAACCCGGTTTCATTTGCCATATTAAATTTCAATTATAGTATTGCGGAAGTAGCACTCGGTCATTTGGCATCGCAGATTGTAGTTTTTTGTATGTTATTTTATATTCTAGGGCTGAAGAAAATTGAATTAGGAGTATGTTTAATATGTTTGTATCCTTCGATTTTTTCTAATTCATCATTCTAATTTTATAATATGGGATCAATTATTGAATTAAAATATTTCAGTAACAGTAACGACACTTACAAGTGCATAGTATTCTAATTGAATGTCACAGAATAGATAATAGTACTAGCGTATTGAATGTGTTATCTGAACCATAAATGAAAATATGATCAAAAAGTGATGTTGCATGGAAGTAAAATCTTGTACTTGTCGCAGTTAATTCCTATCATGTGGCAATGCTGCCAGCCTTCTGGGAACGTGACGCATTATGTATGTAAATATTTATTTATTTTAGATTATTGAAGTGAAAACTTCTTTAGCGGCGTTGGATGGGTAAAAATTGTTAAACTCGCGCGTCATGATCACTTGACCTTTGAACCGTAACCGACGACTGACGTCATACAACAAAAGCAGACTGTTTATTTTGCAAGACACGATAAGAAACTTCTTAGCTTAGCGGGTACTTATGGTTGCTTATGGTTATGGTTATTTTTATGGGTATTATGGTTTCAGATAGTACCGGGTTCGAACCTGGGCTTTTGACACTTTTTGTGACTGTGTGTTTTCTTTTTGTAATTTTTTACTTTTTGTGATTATTTTTTCTGTTTGTAATTTATTAATTTCTTCTGACAGAAAATTAGATTGATTGCCGCTATATTAGGGGTATGGTATGGTATGGTATGTTCTTTTTATCTTTTTCTCTGTATATAAGGAAGAAAGAAAGAAAGAAAAGGTTTTCACATCTGCCGGCACTCCCGGAGTGCAACCCGTGTTTTTTTTAAATAATAGCTTATAGTTTTAAATGTCATTATATTTTGTGTATACAGGTTAAATTGAATATTTTTAATTTAATTTATAAATTGTCTTCATACATCATGGCGGAATGAAGGAACATATTCAGTCCTCCGTGACTCAAATTATCAGAAATATTTCAATTCTCTGAGAACTCGATGAATATAATCATTATTACATTTTTATCTTTGCAAGCTAATTTAGCTACGCCATAATTTTTTATGACCCTAAATGCATTTTTAAGCCGACTCAGTAATGCAATAGTACCTATACCCACGCCCACGTAATCACGTAACCACTTAATCATGCAGTAATCGGTGTCGAGGGCTTCAGTGGACTCTTATTGCAATGAATTGAATGAAAGCATCAACTGGATAGTAACTAAAAATACCATGTAGCTTATAACAAGAGAAGGGATTAAGTACAGCACCAGCACCTGGCTTTTGATTTGACACGTTGCATCCTCAGGAAGTAGAGTGTGAGTCCGTGTCAGATTCAGCGTTCTCTCTGTCGCATATCGTTTGTCTACAACTCGATATCTTTATAGAGTAGTCAAAACTGAGGTCATAGTTTTTTATTCTAACCAATTCACGAAACTGTAATTTATCTTTATTATAATCTTCATCTTTATTACAGCGCAAGTCTCGGTTGCATACTATGCGGGTTTTTAGCGCCCGGGGTTCCGCTGTATAAACCTTTGTTTTTCTTTTAAAAATCAAGGAAATACCTTCAAAGAGTAATAATAAATAGGAGTTCCTTCTACTAAGAAATGATTTCCCAATATCTATTTTAGGTGCAGCTGTAGTGAAGGTACGATCCATTATATAAGTAGCTATCTGAAATTAATCAGCTAATAAATATTGTTTCATAATATCACTTTTTATAGACTGGATCAATGGAGGGGTTATGCACCAGAAAGTACATGTCAAGTAAAAAATATGGTATCTCATAACAGCCTGTCGGCTCCTTGTATGGTCGTTTTACACGTAACGACTAGTCGCAAAGGGAAGTAGTATGTTGAACTAGTATTATGAACATGTAGTTTTTATCATTATCATTTACGTTTTCCTGGTCAGGTGGCACTACAATGTCTGTCCAGCTCAGTGGACCAGGATAGCATTGACACTGCAATACACAGGTGGTGGATAACCTTACTTTGTGTAAAGTTTGCTATTAATTTCGTATAGAAATTTGAAAAAAATCGTCCTGTCATACATGAGATCACCATTTCATTCATTACGATTATGTTGAAAGTAACTACGAACTAGTCACATTTTGGCTATTACAATATGACTGACATTAACAGCTCCACTACGGGACATTGGCAGATTTAATACTGCAAGTACAAGATACGTTGATTTAAAAGTCCCATATACGATACCGATGCGGGAATTTTTGTAGGTGAAAGAAAAAGGCTGGTGTAACCACGAGGAACAAGAGAGTCAATAGTGTCAGTTCTTTTGATTTTTCTCTCGGGTAACAGAGCGCGATACCAAACTTTCTAGTTTTACAGCTTCACTGCAAAAAATACAAAGATAAATAAATATTACATTAATTAAAAATATTCTACAATGATGTCAGTAGTGCCAGCCAAAATAATTAAACATCTTGGTTTCTTTTGTAACCTAATTATATACTTTTTTTAAACAATTAATTGTATATTTTGTTCATATCTGTTAGAATAAAGTAACATTTTATTCTTTTTATTTGAAGTTAGTTAAAGTCATGTTTAATTAGTAACACAGACATGAAATGCTGAACAATCATTAATATTACATTAGGTACATTAAATTAACATTTCAACAATTAATAAAATAAACTTATGGTACTCTTACTAAAATTTGTTTATTGTAATTTTTATTGTACATTTTAGTTTTCAATTTAATACCTATATTGAATTGCGTGGTTCCCGGCAGAGTAGAATTTGGTACACTCCTTCTCTTCCCATGTGGTGTCGTACAAGGCGACTATGTGATAGGGCTGATTAACTTTAACATCAGACAGAAATGTACAGCCCAGACTCAGCTTCAGATGCATGGCTCGAGTCAACAATAGTGCCCGGAATATGGCAATGGGCTCACCCCCTATTACGTGGGACCGAATACAGATTCTTGAAATGTGGGTGTTAATTCACCTCTGCCTAACCCTCCGGGGATAAAGGCGTGATTATATGTATGTATGTATGTATTGAAACTGTTTAACAAAAGCCGAGTCAAATGTGAAAAACTGTAAAACGAATTAATCTTCACTTACTTCTAGGTCTGAAAGTCTAATAATATTTTGCTCGTGTATTTTCCACGCACCAAAGTACAGACTCGTAAGTTATAGGTAAGTAAATTGGGGTCGGCGTCATTCTCCTCCATACGTTGCTATCAGATGTGATCTCCTCAGTCACTCCTTTCCTTACAAATATGACGATTCTTACAAGACGGCAGGTCTGATAATATACTTAATAAGTATACTAACTTATAAAAGTTCGGTAGTGCCTTCGACAGCTACATCAGGCGGGTTCAATTTTTACTAAAAGCAAATATTTGTACGCATGAATATGTCTGTTTGTAACTCTGTGTTTTCGTTTTCTGGATCGTATATTACAAATTATACTTATTTTGGATCTAGATTGTACAGTGTAAAATCTGTTGTAAAACCAGGCCTTGGATCATTGAACTCGTATAAAAGTTACTCTAATTTAATTAAAGTTTATTTAGCATTACCACTGAGGTGACTATAAACATCTCCTCAAATTGTACACATAACTTTCACGAGTAACATACCGTTTGCTCTGTATTAGCATAAAGAACTTGAACCCATTAGGATTTTATTTTACTCTTTATACAGAAACTGAAAGTAAATTAAATTATGTATCTACAGTAAAACAAGTTCTAGAAATTTAAATTGAAAGTCTGATGTGAAGGATAGGCAAGCGTAGAGTAATTTATTATGCAGATTAACTCAAGATCGTGACTTTGTACCTACGTTATAGCTGATTTTTGTCTCGTCTTAATAATTTAGCCCACGGCTACGGCAGTATTATCGAACAAAGTGTTTGTTGTTGTAATACCTAGTAACTTTGTACTCTATTGATCGACGATGTTGCTGGAAAGCCAAAACGCGACTACGATGTTCACTGCCTGCACACACTGCATAGTAACCGGCGTTCTCTTCACCTTGGCGGGAGTATCATCACTTTATAAACGCAAGAAGAGTAGAAAGGGGCCCTTCCGAACTTCGGAGCCAGGTGAATCTCACCTACAAGCCGGTACACCTACTGATTATCAGATGACGCTCTATCTGGCGCAGTGTTGTCGGTTGAGAAGTCAGTTTAAGCCAAATCCCAAGAAGTAGAGAGAGCGTTAGATGCCCCAAGAATATGATGAATTACACGAAGAATACGCAAAAATATAAATGTAGCACTGGTTTTGGCGGTAAAATGAGTGGGATCTATACCAATTAGATAGGTTTGCACAAGTGAAGATCTGTTCAACTAATTTAAGTTCTCACGATTTATTCAAAGAAATAATTGAGTAGGTATGTACTCAAAACGCGACCTTTTAGTTTTAATTGATCACGGTTCCTGTCATTAGTGAATCCGCTGTTAGATACGAAAACTTACTTAGGGGAGGGGGGTCGGTGTAGGTCTTAGTGGGACGGGTTCTTTCGCCAGGGAACTCGCCCCTACAAAATGCTAAGTTATGCCAGTTGTGTATACACGTCCACGCCATCACTAGTGTGCCGACGCAGACTAGTGATGGGCCTGCATACTCCAACTATGTAGGTCGTCCTCCCCGGGCACTGTTGTGGCCAATATCGAGCTCGCACTCTTCTACCTACCTCGTGGCCACAACAGCTAAGTATGACGTGCGAAGGCGAGTCTTCGGCGCCTTGTGTCATCTGCAGTGCCCGCTCCGTTGGGGGGCCGGGTCTGGTTATCTCCATGGAGACTGACGACTCCGTGGTGCTGGTTTGCCTCGGTCCCTTGACGGATCGGGCCTGCAAAATGACACCTAACCGAATATCCTGGCCAGGGGAAATCAACCCCGAAGATAAAAATAATAATAAAAATAAATAAAAACCGGAAAAGATGCGCACAAATGATAGCAAGACCTGATAAGCTAAATGACTTATGCGTACAATGCTTAAACGGCTATTTGAAGCAAGAATTGTCGCAGTTCCGATGGTAATACGGGGAGACCAACCTCGTTAGCCTTGGCTGGCTATTGGTCTAGGAGAGGGTACTCCGAACACAAACCAGACGTGCTGCCTTGTACGTGTTATAGGTGTTGGGTCACCAAAGGCTAGGACGTACACCCGATAAGTGTACCGACAACAAAATGAAAGCAGAATTAGAAAACAAATTACCCCAGGAAGGTACCAGTCAAGCTGGAGAATCCTTCTCTGAGAAGAGCCCACAGGGCAACTCAGGCAGTCCCACCGTATCTGGGGGGGACAAAATTTTGCTCGCGCATGGGGAGTCTCTTCCTGCAGCCCAATACAAGACCAAGAAGCTCGTTCAGCAGGCTCTCCATCCAGGCCTGTTTACAAGATCTTCAACTACTGGAAGTCCTCAATATACTGGACCAAGTCCTGCACATAGCTGTTCACCCTCAACCTCTAATACACAACCGGAGATTAGGCCAGCCTGTCCTCCACCATGGCAAAGAGTCCCTGAGAGCAGAAATTCCAAGAGAAAAAAGATTTCAAACAGCCCTATTTCTGAGAAAATTAAAACATCAAATAGCTTCACAGGTCTGACAATAGATCTCACTGAAACAGATCAAGTATCCAAAAATAAACACCCCAATAAACCACCACCAATAGTTCTATATGGTGTAGAAGATGTTAATGAGCGTACTGATCTACTCAAAAGTGTGGTAGAAAAGGACCAGTTTACTTTAAAAATTGTGAACCGAAGTCAACTCAGAATAAGTAGCCTAAATATTGAAGCTTATAAGCAAATAATTAAAGTCGCTCGAGAAAGTGGATTGATTGGTCATACCTTTAATCGAAAAGACCAGAGGTGCTTCAGAGTGGTGATACGTAACCTCCACCCAACTACACCATTATCCGCGATCAAAGAAGATATCGAAACAACGGGAAACACGGTCTCAGGAGAAATCATAAATGCAAAGTTTGGACCTGACAAAAAACCGACATCAACGTTTTTTGTTAACCTCGCACCAGGACCAAATAACAAGGCCGTTAAGGAACTGAGATATATATATCATCAGTCGGTTATTATTGAAGATCCGAGGAAACGTACCTCAATAGTATAATGCCAACGATGCCAACAATATGGGCACTCAAAAAACTATTGTATGCGCCCTTACCGATGCGTCAAATGTGGACAATCACATAAGACATCAGATTGCCAAAAACGTGACCGCACTACTCCTGCCCAATGTGCACTATGCAACGGCCCACACCCTGCGAACTACAAGGGGTGTGAAGTATACAGGGAAATTCTGTCGAGACGCTCTAAGCCCAATCCTCAAGCTCCTATATTATCATATAAACACACAGAGGAAAGACCAGTGCCAAGCATAGCTACTAAAATAGTTGAAAAAAAATCTGAATCTAAAAGGAAAACGTACTCGGACGCCACACAGAACAAAGTTGCATCAGACCAAGAAGTAAGAAATCCCCAGCCTCCACTGGAAATGGCGCAAATTTTAGAGAAACACACTCAAATGTTTGACAGTATCCTACAACAAATGAGCAATCTGATGATGCTCATAACACAACTTGTCGACAAATTGACAAAATGACTTCAATTCGCATGGCAACATGGAACATAAACGGACTGACGCCTAACAAACATGATGCTGAAGTGTTCATGATTCAAAAAAATCTGGACTTGCTTTTGGTAACTGAAGCACACGGTACTTTAAACACAAATATTAAGTACAAGAATTATGAGTGCTATGTCACTACACACCCGGATGGGACCGGACATGCTGGTACTGCAATCATCATCAAGAAATTAGTGAAGCACTATCTAATGCCAGAATATAGAACCTGTCACATCCAGGCTACTACAATAGCAGTCGAAGACAAAAATGGCATATTCAACGTTTCTTCAGTGTACTGTCCACCTAGACATTAAGTATCTGAGGAAATGTTTACAGAGTTCTTCCATACACTTGGGAATCGATTCGTCGCAGGAGGAGACTGGAACTCTAAAAACACGCACTGGGGATCTCGTTTAACCAATACTAGAGGTAGACAGCTGAAACTCAGTTTGGATACTAACAATTTAACTACTGCTTCAACTTATGAACCCACACATTGGCCGTCAGACCACTCGAAGGTGCCCGACCTGATTGACTTTTTCATTATAAAGGGATTCTCCTCGCACTATGTCAAATGTGAGCCCTGTAGTGACGGCTCGTCAGATCACAACCCAGTATTGTTCACTCTTAGCTCGAAGATTATAGAATACGACATCCCAGATAGGCTGTACAACAAAAAGACAGACTGGTACTCATTTAGAGATTTCATTGAAGAGAACATCAAACTACAAGTGGCTCTTAAAACGCCTGCGGATATTGAGAGTGCCACCAAGTATCTTACAAATCTCATCCAGGAGGCTTGCTGGAGAAGTACGCCTATATTGAACCATAAGGAACGGATACATAACTACCCCTTAGAAATAAAAGAAGCTATCCAAGAAAGACGTAGGCTGCGCCGCGTTTGGCAACGAAGCCGACTCGCATCTGATAGGTCTAACTTCAACAGGCAAGCGTCATATTTGCGGGAAATGCTAAGGACGTGGCATAATCGGACTCTTGAGACTCAACTAGCATCGCTGACACCCACTGCAGCCACCAACTACTCACTCTGGAAATTCACGAAGTCGTATGACAGACCACAAGTTGCCAAGTCTCCTCTTCGAACTAACAGTGGCTGGACGCGCACGCCACAGGAAAAGGTGGACCTATTCGCAGAGCATCTAGCGAATGCCTTCACTCCAAACAGCGTCCGTGACACTAATGCTGTGAAAGAGGTAGAATCTGCTCTTACCCAGCCCTTACAAATGTCGTTGCCACCAACTCCGGTCACGGTACAAGAGGTTTGGAGGACTATTATAGACCTCAAAGATAAAAAAGCACCAGGATATGACCTCATTACAAAAGAAATTTTGAAAGAACTACCAAGAAAGGCGCTGGTCTTCCTGACAATGCTCTACAATGGTATACTAAGAGCCCAACATTTTCCGGATCTTTGGAGGGTGTCACAAATCCTTATGATACACAAGGCAGGAAAACCAGTAACCCAAACCACCTCATACAGGCCGATCAGCCTACTACCCATTTTGTCAAAGGTCTGTGAAAAATTGATCCTGCGCCGCATCATGCCAATATTGGAAAATAACAACATTGTTCCTAACCATCAATTTGGCTTTAGGCAGCAACACTCCACTATAGAACAAGTCCATAGAGTAGTTGAAAAGATAAGAAAGTCTTTGGAGGAAAAGGAATACTGCTCGTCCGCATTCTTAGACATACAGCAGGCCTTTGACAAGGTCTGGTATGATGGGATTCTCTACAAGATAAGGGCATGTCTCCCCCACAGCTACTACATCCTTCTGAAATCTTATCTTTCCGAGAGAATATTCCAAGTCAAAGAATCTGAAACCACTTCCAAATTCTACCAAATTAAAGCAGGCGTACCTCAAGGATCAGTGTTGGGACCTATTTTATACACCCTGTATACTTCTGACCTGCCACATACAGAGGGAGTCACGATTGCCACTTACGCCGACGATACCGCAATAATGGCGAGTAACCGGCACCCTGAAGCAGCCACAGAGCAACTCCAAAAAGGACTCGACGCCATCGTAAAATGGCTTACTAAGTGGAGGATTAAAGCAAGTATAACAAAGTCAGTACAGGTCACCTTCACCCTCCGACGCGGAAACTGCCCTCCTGTGCACCTTGAAAACTGTACTCTACCACACCAAGACACAGTAAGGTATCTGGGTTTACACCTGGATAGACGTCTGACATGGAATCAGCATATTAAAAGCAAAAGAGAGGAGCTTAACATACGGCATCGAAACCTCTATTGGATGATGGGTCGGAACAGTAAATTATCGATAGATAACAAGCTATTGATATACAGCTCAATATTAAAGCCCACCTGGATGTATGGTATACAACTGTGGGGCAGCGCAAGTGACTCCAACATAACTATCTTGCAAAGGGCACAGAATACTATACTCAGAACAATAGCGCAAGTCCCCTGGTTCATCACAAATGCCGAAATCCACAAGCACTTGAGAATGGCCACCGTGAAAGAGGAAATTGAGGTTTCCGCACGAAGGTCTAATTACGCGCAGCTACCAAAAACGCCTTAGAAGGAAGGACATTGTAGAATAATCTACCTAAACGAAAATGATGAGTGGATATCCTCGCTGGAGGATACCCTCGACCTGACAAATCCACACAACATATCTGCTTATGGTAGTGTACTGATCGCAGATGAGCACGGAGAAAAAAAAAAAAAAAAAAAAAAGATACGAAAACCACGTACATACTCTGTTTTAGCTCTGGGGGAGGCAGAGATAACAATCTGCCGTTTGCTTTTATATCCTAATACACGTCACGAGCTTCATCTACTGTCATCAATAGTTGCATGCAAGCCGCTGATTTCTACGTTACGTATTACACAAAACATCAGGACCTTAAGAAACCGACTCACTCACCTGTTATTCAAATTAACTTCTCGCAATGTTATTGACACGGGTCGGGCGGTCTCACTTACCGGTTTCGATAGCAAAATCTGCATTCATAGTCATATATTTAGGTTAGAATCATATCAGAGTCAGTTAAACATTCAAATACCTTTTTTTTTTTTTTTTTACGTGCGGGAAATCCCCACGGATACCCGCCCCTCCGGAGCCGGAGGGGTGGGTTATGTCGGACTCGAACCGACTAAACCGCACGCCGTCTGTGGGTCGTGGTGCTAGGCCGAAGGTGAGGTTGTCTTGCGACATATCCCTCGCACCCCGGCTGACCCAGGGCCATCCCTTTCGGTCTGGCCCTCCTCGGGAGGTGGGGACCACGCCGTCCCCGAGCCACGCCGTCCCCGAACCACGCCGTCCCCGACATTCAAATACCTAGTATAATTATTATTATATGACACGCTTATAAGCCAGTGCAGATAAAAAATTAGTTAATTATTTTTATATTAATTTTATTTTTAACCATATTTGTTTTCATTTACTCATGCTGTTATTAATTATTGCCCATTTTCATCATTTCTGATGTTATCTGCACTGGCCTACGTCAGGGGCCTAAAAGAAATACTAGGAACTACAAAATATGCAGCCATGCGGCGCTTCATTTAATTATTTGACGTGACAAACACCAGTGTAATGCCATCCTTACATTACATCGGCCATCACAAAAAAAAATTGACCGAGCGAGTAAAGCTAACGAGTCTCTGTTTCGACGAAGGTGGCCGATTTTGCTTTTGTCTGTATCTATGTCGATTTGTCAGTTCCGGTCTGAAGGGCTCATTTCTTAACAGATTTTCACCAAACTTGGCACACATGTTCTGTGATTTGATAGGAGGGAAAATTTGGGGGAGGGGGCAGTTTTATGTCACCTTATTTATGAACAGACTTTGATGATTTTTAGCTGAAACATAAAGGACATGATTCCTGACAGATTGTTGTGAAAATCAAGCCTCGTAAAGGTAGAGTTCGTTATAAAAAAATAAACAGATGAGCTAAAGGGGGGAAAGTTTGCTGTAGCGTTTTTTATGAACGGATCGTCATTATTTTTTGGTGAAACTTCTAGGGCTGTTTAAAATAAGAAGGTCCGTATCGTTTTTCTTTTCATTTTTACCAGAAAATGTGGCAAAGTGGGGTGCACGCGAGGTCTATCTTTACACTACTAGTCAATGCTTACTTATGAAAAGGAAATCCTGCTTGGTCTCGTTTGTGATTCTTTAAAGAATACTTTCAGCAATACATAAGGGCGTACATGTACCAAATCCAAATCAGCCACTATACATGCAGTTGGCACAATACAGCTAACCTAAGTATCAGCAATTTGCGAATTCTCTAGAAGATAGATACGCTGTGGTTCCGTGGTATACTATGGATGATTTTGAACTGATAAGATTTTGAAGTCCTAAATAGTTATAAAATATATACACTTAATATAGCAAGATATCACCTGTATTGATTTTTCTTATATCGCGCGAAAAACTGAATAGGTACCATTTTTTTTATTACTTGAACCATAAAAATCACCTGATTTTGGGTAACGGGGGAGGGGTAATCTAAAACCTCACCACATATCACCATGGGGGAGTGGGGGTTAAAAAAAGTCTAAAAAAACATCACGTGATTAATGGATAGCGCCCTATCAGAAGAAACGTAAACCTTAGACCCCAGAAATTTTCAGTTTACGACAATACAACGTGGTTTATAGGAAGAGATAACTGCAGGCGTATATATGTCACGAAAATAAATTAAAAGATGAGCTTACACAAGAGAAATTGCCCCACAACTATCGTTTATGTGCCCATAAGAAAAGATCTTTAGTGTAATTCGTAACCCGATTGGCTTCTAATTGGCAGTTACTTTTAGGTTTGTCCTGTGTTGAAAGATATTATAACCAATTACGTCACTGTGTCATGTACCACCTTCCCATACTAAAGGGGTTTAAGTAAGGGCACTTTTGGTATAGATAGTTAATTTGTACCCGACTTTTCTATTGACACATTTTGTAGAGCGTGGTTAAGTAGCTAACATCTAAACTTTCTTATTAATAATGTTTTTAGGAATAACAATAACAGGAATAGATATCGTGGCATAATTCACTTTCATAAGCAATAAACAAGCCGGAAGGAGCGGTGCTGGAAACTCGAAGTCAGAACCTACAAATAAGGCCGAGTACGTGATCACCTAGAGCTTAGGAAAACCAATATCTAATAATAGAATATTAATTTACGAAGTGTTGAATTAACTCCAGGCGCTTTGATTTATCGATTAATATTTCAGAGAACTGTTACGTTCTTCGTTCAATTAATTTTCTAATTCAATACTCATCGTCATGGTATCGTGCTATTTATATCTGTATAATAATTACACGAGGCCTTGTTCTGAGGCTGAGCATAGCTGAGAGCTGAGAAAATCACTAGAGTGCAAAAGCAAGGTATATATTTTGTTTGAAATTAATTTTATTAAGATTACCAACAATGTATTAGTGCAGAAGTAAGATCACGTCATGTTCTAAGTGCAATTTGAACCCGTATTTTTTTAACGAGGCCGTTGACTTATTCGATTCGTGCGCTGATGAATACAAACTTCTTTACATTTTGTATTATGATTGTAGATTCCAATTGCGTAACACAAAATGCTGGATAGATAGACGCCTTTCTTTGATTGTCTGCATAACAATCACAATCCAAATCGCTATATCGCTGGGATTATGAATAACCTTTTGATAAGGCGGACAGTGGCGAACGCCGCACCGGGCGTCCCGCCGTCTTTACTCTATTCTTTACATTATTTGAAATTTCATAACTATACGTTGGATTGGAAACAAGAAATAGTCAAGAAATTGATCCTTTGTTCGTGAAAAAAGTTCTTACCTTTCGCGTAGGAAACAGAACATATGATAGAAAAACTGTTACAAATGCCGGGGATAGTCGATTTAGGTTGATGGGGAGTACACCTGTCGACCGTTACAATCTCATAAACTATTCCAACTTTATATTCATCATCATTAATTACTTCCCAAAACTTATAACCTAATCCTAAATTTATTCGTTATTTATTCCAATTTTAAAACTCTGCTCTCATTTATAAGCCGGTCAATCTAAACCAAATAATGAGAGTGAAGGTACATAAAGTCCCAACAAGCTGAAAATCAGTAAAATTGTTTAAAACATAATTATGTTTGTTATTATGTTTTGAACTGTTTGTTATTTAAAATTATGTTTTGAACAATTTTACTGATTTTCAGCGGTAACCTATTGAAATATCGAATTTCTGTTACCCGAATCTTAAAACGCCGAAAACGGTTGGTAGAACTTTTAAAAGACAGATGTAATGAATGACAACTTTCTATAATTCCGTTTTTCATTTCCCAGATGAATCAATTTCCAGGTGCACTAAAACCAAATTTTCAAATAGTATTTTTTTGTTTTCCATATTGTCATAATCCAAATATAGTTATACCAGATTCTCAGAATATTTTTTTTTGTTTCCCATCGTACCATTTTCCAAATAAACTATTACCAAATTTTCATAATCTTTTTATTTGGTTTCCATACAAATCGTGTTCCAGCTAAACTATATACAGGTATAGTAAAAATCAGTAAATTTATACGATTCATTTAGGGTGTGTAACGGTTGATATAATAATAAAAAATCTAACGTTCACTTAAGACATAAATAATTTCACTTAATATAATGAAAGCCTGAAGACTTATAAATATAATATAATTTTGTTTAAATTATTGTTTTCCATGTCATGCATGAACAGTTTTGTATGCAGGTATAATCAATGAATCAGGAAAGCGAGCTCGTGAACACTGCGTACCACACCCGACCCGACTCGCCGTGGTACTTGTCTGCCCTACACTAGAGTGTTATTTAAGAACCGGAGGCGCGGAGGCCCCTTATTTCGTAGAAAGAAATTTCATAGAATTTCGTTTCACAGAAAATGCTTCATATAATATTTGGTTCTTATATTTTTATTTCGAATATTATTGTTTCAAAAACAATTTCCTACAATGAAACATATTTCACAGAAACACAATTTTTAATCAAATTTATTTGTTTAACAAACTTATCAAGCTGTAGAATTATTTTTAAAGAATATTAAACCACCTTTATAATGTTTCAAATCACATTTTTCACTGTAACATTTACAATTTTAACACCCCGACTCAGATTACCCCGACTCGGATAGGTTAGGTTAGAAGGCTAATGCGGGAGCGGAGCGTAGCGAAGCTCCCGCATTAGGCCTTCGTGGTTATTTTTTTATAAACCACCCAGAAGTAGGAGCCCCGTCGACCTTGTAGACGCATCAATTGTTTAGTTCATAAAAACCATATATATGATAATATGTTATTCTTTGTAATAAGTTTCTATTAAATAAACAATATAATGATTAAGAATAGTTGATTTGATATTCTATGAAATGATTATTCTAATGTTTAACTTTATATGAAACAAAATTCAATGATTTAAAATTATATTAATGAAATATAATGATTATATTGATTATTCTATGAAACGAAATTATGCGAAACATTTTCTGTTATACGAAATTCTATTAAACAATTGTCTATAAAACAACGCACACCCGCGGAAGGCTGCGGAAGCGAGCATGGGTGCCCGAACTTTGTTACGCAAGGGAGGAAGGACTGCACTTCCCGCAGCGCCGGAGAAGAGCAACACTAATGCTTGCCTGCTTGCCTGCATGCTTGCCTGCTTGCCTGCATGCATGCATGCCTGCATGCCTGCATGCTTGCCGGTTTGATTGCCTGCATGCATGCTTGTTTGCTTACATGCATACATATATTTTTTAAGGCAACGTGTGTTTTGTTCAGTAGGTCTCCAATTGTAGTTAGTAGACGCCATATGAGGTTTAGTTTTAGGTTTAGAAATCTGGATATTGTTTGTCTGGATATCAATTAACTGGATATCAATTAATAGCATTTCAAAAATTTGTGTTTTAAAAATTGGGCTTTCGTGCATATGGATTACGGTCATCTGGATTTTGTGCATTTAGATTTCGTGTGTCTGGATTATAAAACGTTGTACAAATGAATAAATGGGCAAATGAAATTCGGAGTTGCGATTATATAGAAAATAAAACTTCGGAATTTTAAAAACCGGGATTATGAAAAATTGGCCAAACGTTTTCTGGATTATGATATTCGGAATGTTAAAATTCGGGATTAAGATAGGTAACCATTTTCAGCTTACTGGGACTTTATGTACCTTCGAATGTTTAAATAGACCGGAGTATTAGAATCAATTAATTTTAAAAGATCACACTCTACGCCCCGTATTCTAGAATGCCACTCAGCTTAACCTTGATTTACGTGGGAAAAGTTTGTATGCACATTGACAAATTTGACAGGTTGTCTGGCAGATTGTCTCATTTAAAAAAAAAAAAAATTTCCTCAGATAAATCACGATTCAGCAGAGTGACATTCTAGATTATGGGCCTAAAAATACTTCGTTTCTTTTTTCATTGAGGAGCTATACTACCTGTATTTTATTTCTTGGCCGGGATTTCTGATAATTGTCTCTCTCAGAGAACGAAGCCGAATTTCCTTGTTGGCTTAATATTTATTGACATTGCGTAACCTACATCAAAGTTATTCTCAACTCTGTTGGATACCTATGATGTAACATGAAATAGATATTACTACTTGCATTTCTTTTGATATTGTTCATAAAATAAGTACTTACTTAACTATTTTAGGGATACAACGAGTAACAAAAAGAAACCTAAAGCTTTCAAATGCATGTAAGCTCAGATAAAATAAAATATATGCGTTCGTGCAATTCAACCTTCATTAGGATTTAAGCTTTGTAATATTTCACTTTCAAAACGTCATCCTTATAAGTAATACGTTTTAAAACCATGTGTCAATATTGACAAGGTGATAAGTAGTTTTGCAAACATGAACTACTAGTGCATTTGTTAATTGCAGATTATGAATAGAAAGCTCTCCCCCATTGGCGATTCTAACATTTCAATGTATTCAAAAGTAGCTGCGATGAAGGGCACAGTATACACAGGCAGCTTTCCAAGACTCGTTCTTCGGATATCTGTTTTCCTAGACATAACAAGCTGAACAGACTTTACATTTTGAAAGGTAAGCAATTTGTATACTTGTCTCTAGTTTGCGTGAAAGCGAAATCATTTGTTGAACGATCGTGTATAATGTGGGTAGGATGCTTAAGAAATGAACTAAATGTCTTTTATGTTCTGGACTGGTGTGCGTGGGAGACGGTATCAAATGAATCAAGTAACAATAATGTATCGATCGTGAGGAAGTGCCTCTGTTACTTGTACCTGTTCATAGTAAAACAATAGACTACTTAGATGTTGCATAATTACGTCAATTAAAAATAACGTATTACTATCCTCAGATTGAAGATTGTATCTGATTAATTACCTAATCTAAAACAAAACAAATAGAACTTTATCCTTATCTATATCTAAAAGTTACAGTACAACCACAGAATTGCTGTTTATTTGGGGTTTCGTATGATGTAATCGTGTCACACTTCATCGATCATTGAATGTTTATATCATAGATCGATTGTGCATCGATATGTCAGTGTTTATTACGTTGAAGAGTTTTTATTTAGATGGTATAATACATGCAAGCGACAGGTTATTTACTGGCAACAACGATAACAACTCATTTGCAGATATTTTTATAAAGGGAGCGATTAAAATAGTCTGGTATAGCACACAGGCGTAACTTACATATAGGTATAATGTAAGTCACGCATATTGTGTAATTTTATATTCTAGTTCTTTGAGCATAATGTGCCTTATACATTGGGCTCTAGAAATTTGATTGGTTATGTAAACGGTACTTACTCTACTTGTGTAGTATCATTCATGATTAGGTATCTTGCAAATCTATAAGTTTAAGCAGTTAACCCCAGCCACGCTAAACTTGATTATAATGTTATGCATTACGGTTAGAACCGGCAATAAGCTAGAACGCGTAAAAGTGATTACAATCTCTAATTTATAGATAGTATAATAGAATTTAATGTTCCATAATTTTAGAATTAAATACTCGGCTCGTGCCTTACGTGTCTTGTTTCACAAAGTTCCCATAGCTTTCCCCACAGAATCGTGTGTCTCAGGAATCAGTCACGTTTGAGTACTTACCTATCAGTATTATCAGTACCAGCCCTACTGCTATACTGTAGTAAAATATAATAGCGTCGGTAGCTTAATGATTAAGGAGTCGACCTTACATCGAGATGTCCAGGGTTCGCATCCTGGCTATTACACTACCGACGTGAACCTACTCCTAGCACAAGCAATTTAGCTTAGTTGGAGGGGTTAGAGCAGTTAGAGGGAATATTAGTAATGAAAAAGTAATAAACTAATAGTAGATTGTTCAACAAGGGGCTAAAACAAGCCATAATGACACGAGATGTTTTAGCCACCCGAGCGAAGCGAGAGTGGCTAATAGTTCGAGTGTCATTATGGTTGTTTAGTCCCACGTTAAACACTCTACTTTTCACTTTGAATGCGAGGAAAAAAGCGACTTTTATACAAAATTATATAAAAAAAAAAAATTTGCAAATATCTTTTTCAACCTAAATATATTAATTTATCATATCGATTACGGGGTAAAACCTCCGCGGCGTGGCGGAAGTGAACGCGGTCGCTACGCAGGAGGCGCGGGTTCAATCCCCGCTCAGTGCAAATATTTGTATGCATGGATTATTTGCATTGGTCTGGGTGTTTCTATGTATAATATGTATGCATTTACAAAAAAATATCTAAGTATGTTTATCCGTATTCTAGATTCCATAATACAAGGTAGTAAAGCTATGCTTACCATGGATCTAGATAGCGTTGTGTGAAATGTTGTGGTGAAATGTTGTGGAATATTTATTTATTTTTATTTATTTATAATAACAAAGTTTCAAAGTTGCACAATTAATTGGTGTAAGTAATTGGTGATTACAACGCAAGCTTATTACGAATAATCTATTCAAAATTCAAATTGCAAAGAAATTTGTCCCGCGGTTTTTTTGTTGTTAAGTGACGTACGGTTTATATATTATGCTTGCATATACATATTTAGCCAACAGATTCAAACTTGAAAAATAATTTAAAACTAATTGGAAATGGATAATAAAATGAACTTATCCTTTATACTTACATCATAATTAATTAAATTAATATCATTAATCGTGGTTCACGATTAAATGGGATTATTTGATTTTTCAAATGTCATTTTGAGGTTATTTCTATACACAATCACTAAAAAGGTGATAATCCTCCCATTCACAAACACCGTGATTGGCTGTTTAGGAGTTACCAAAGTAAATTAAAAAAAAATTACTTTAGTCCCTAGAGATTAATAAGGAACTTTAGTCCCGATATGCAGGGACTAAAGTAACATTTTAAGAGCATGAGAAGTGAAAAGTAATGTATAGCCCCATAGTGACAGAGTACCGTGCTACAGATCTTTACCTATGCCAAATATTAACTATATCTAGATATTTTCAGCTCTTATCATACAACTGTTTTAAGTTCAGTTCGATACACTTCACAAACTTTTGATGACATTAGGTCTCAATCAATAAGACTCTTGTAGTCCACTGCTGGACATAGAGTCAACTTACGTCGTCGCTCTCGGTCCTTCGTTTTCCGCATCTAACTTTAGGTAGGGACAATAAAGTTACATGCGGAACCATACCGTAGGTATGCCTTCTCCTAAAATAAAATAAATTGAAATTATTCTAAATCTCGAAGAAATACCTTAGGATGATAATATTGATGCTCCTAGAGATGTCGCTGATACGGGAATCGCGCGATTCGATACACTCGGGATAATTTCAGCCTCGGCATTCGCTTTGATCGTGGAACGTAAATGTCTATCTAACCATTAAGGCAGCATCAGGTATTCGAGGCAGAAATGTGCCATTATTGTGAGCGTTCACACTGCATGGTATGCGAGTCCGAGGCCTTGGAAGTTATTACAGCTTTCGTTGCGAGATAATCAGGGCAACGCTCCTAACCTGATCGGCCAGTGTACAACTTGCCTTCCTATACGATTAGAGAAATGTGAGAACTTAGAATATAACGCCAGTGTCTTGTTTTATTTTCAATTTTCTTTTGTTTGAGGCACATTTCTATGTTATCTGACTAATTACATTTTATTGTTAATGTCTAATTGACATGTTGTAGCCAGTTAAGATAATGTTGTAAGATAAATGAATATTTGCGCACCCTGATCGTGGGAAACTTTCGCGCAGTGTTGTGTATTGAAAGGCATTTGGATTTTAGTAGTTCAAATAGGTCCGATTAATGAGTTTGATACGTGTTTACACCGGCTATTATTTGGTGCAGTTAGGCAATTAGTCTTCCTTCCGCAGTCAAAAAAACTATTTAGTTTTAAGATATCCATTTAATTAATGGGCCCTAATACCTATACTCGTATTTATAGTGCATCCATACTATTAGTAAGTAGTAGGTAGGTATGGGTAATTTATTTAAACTGTACAAATTTAAAAACATCCTAGATTTATTATGATGAATCACTGTCTATTCATAAGTTAACTAGGATACATTGTATATCGTTATGATGACGTAGACACTTTTTTATCATGTCATGGTTAGATGACTATGCGCGCAAAATTGAACATAACATTAATAAAGTTCTTTATTTTCTAATTAACCTGAAAATTATAAAAGATGTTTTTATTTACTAATAAACTAGACGTCTCTCTCTTCTTGTATGTCGGAACTTTTTACTTTACCTACCACAATCACAACACATCACACCAAATGAGTACCAAATCATCATTCAAAAGGATACTGAATACCTGAATCAAATAAAACTATAAAACAGTCTAAGTTCCTATCCATACGAGTCGACTTTCCCTAGTAAATTGGAATGCGAAGAGGCTGGGACCTAGTACTTGCGTGGAATGTTAACTAGTTTTGTATTGTACTAGTTTGGGAGACAATTACCTTAGGCGGTATTTTGATGGTATAACCCGGAATTCAATTTAGCGTCATGGAGTTAACTGAATGATTCATAGAATTTGTCGAAAGTTAAGTGAACACATTGAACTAAAACACTTTTTTACCTGATTACTTATTATTCTATATTAAACAATCATTGACTATAGATAGTATAGTAATATTAAATAATTATAATTATATTCGACCGTGGGCCAATCCCGTTTGCACTCTTAATTATAAGTGCGGGAAATCCCCACGGATACCCACCCCTCCGGAGCCGGAGGGGTAGGTTATGTCGGACTCGAACCGACTAAACCGCACGCCGTCTCTGGGTCGTAGTGCTAGGCCGAAGGTGAGGTTGTCATGCGACATATCCCCCGCACCCCGGCTGACCCAGGGCCATCCCTCTCGGTCTGGCCCTCCTCGGGAAGGGGGGGACCACGCGGTCCCCGACTCAACCCCGGTGTGGGGAGGCGCGCATCGTCCTACGATGCGCGCCGCCGCCGTGGCCTGCTTCTGCTAGGGTGTCGGGCGGCTCCACCCGTCACCCTCAGGCCCGCGCTCATGGGGGGCGGAGGTCAGTTTGCGCCCTCCGACGCCCGAGCCGCCTTCGGGCGCGTGCAGCGATGTCAGCGAGCCTCTCTCGCTCATCGCGCCGCGCCCGCTCTGCTGTCTCATTCGCGAGCATGACCTGCTCGCAGAAGGAGGCGCTGGCCGCCCACGCATCCGCGCAGCGGACCATCGCCGCGAGCAGGGTGGAGAGCGTGAGCACTCTCACCCCCAGGGCCGCCACAAGCTCCCGCCTCGGCGTCTCAAACGCCGGGCACTCGGTGAGCGTGTGCAGCCCCGAGTCCACGCTCGCGTCGCAGTGATGGCACTCGGGCGTTGGCTCTATACCCATCAGATGCAGATACCGCCCGAAGCTACCGTGCCCGGTGATAATCTGCGTCTGACGGTACGAGAGGCTACCGTGTTGCCTCTCTAGCCACTCCCCCATGATGGGCCTTACCGCCGCAATGACAGCGTGCCCTGGAATCCGTAGCCCAGGTACTCTTCTTTTCCCCCGTACATGGATGGTTTATCTTAGCTTTTGCGGAACCGACTGCCGTCTGCTTCCTCAACCCCGAGAACTAAGCCCGCGACAGAGAATCGTCTGTCAAACACCAGGTTTATCAACTTTCAGATGAAGTTGGTATGAGCCCCGAATATCTTGTTAGGGCCTCACCATAATAATAATAATGTACGTTTTATAAATAACAAATTAGAGACTTTGTACGCGTAAAAATCAGCATAGCTTCGTGATACGTAGAATGTTGTTGAAATCTGTTCAATGTTTTTGCCGCTAACCACGACATAATTATTTATTAACAGATCGACAGTCAGTTCTGTTACATGTAGGAACTTTTTTATCACAAAATTGTAAAAATACTAACATGAAGGTGTTTTTGTACTGGTTACGTGTATAATTCTTTAACTTAAGTTTTTTCAACCTATTAATGATCAGAATACCCCTAACAACCGGTGGTTTTCTGGTCACGAACAGTGCGATAAAGCAAAAAATGTTATGGTAACGTTTTTAACTATGAACCTGATACACGGATTCCGCACGCCGTCTGTGGGTCATTATGCTAGGCCGAAAGTCAGGTTGTCAGACAACATATTCCTCGGCTGATCCAGGGCCATCCCTCTCGGTCTGGGGAGACTACGCGGTCCCCAACTCGCTTCCAGTGTTGGGAGGCGCGCCGCTGGACCGCTGTGACCTATAGATGTCGCATATTCGTAATTCTCGGGCGTCAGACTAAGCCGGAAGGGGTCTACAAAATAGAAAAATTATCTTTTTATTCTTCTCTAAAAATTTATAATCCATATTATACCCATATAGTTATCTACTTAGTTCGTCAGCTACGAAGTTACTAGGGTACCGGGATCCGCGACGCTGATAAATGGCATCTCGGCTAAATAACCAGTCTGACACTGGACTCCTCATTAAGGTATATTGATTTTGTTATTATAGGTACCTTTGTACGAAGAAATTAATGATGATTATATATTAATTTTAATGTGATTATTTTCATCTAGCTTAAGTTTGTGCAAATATCGTATAGGAGAGGCTGGAGGAAGGTTCTAATATAACGATAAGCTAATACGCAATGTTACTTCACTTGAGACTATGATGACAAACAGTCATCAGCTGTAATTTGTGCTATTATCACAAATGACTAATAACTCACTACGTAACTCTTACATCAAAATTGCTAACGTATAAGTGAGATATGTACATAAAATAATTATGTACGTTAGGATTTGAATCGTACTCGTTCATTTAAAGGGTTAGTTTATGAAGTACCGCTGCTGAGGTACAAAGTGAGACAATTCGTGTTTTCTGTCAGCGTATATTTTGGTGGTTATGAAAATGTTTACTTACCTATTACAAGTGTCTATACCTACTAAGTCTAAATCGGTTAGGTATCGTTTAATTTCTCAAAACTTGTCTATAGACTCTTCTGAAGCAAATTTGATCAAGTTGTTAAGCAATAAGGCATCCTACTGCGTCAGATGAACCTTCAAAATTCATCGAACAAGAACTTTCTGCACCTGTGTGAGTGTTCTTGTAGGTGTGAACTAATCAGTCTTGTACTAAAATACCTATGAATTACTTATAGAAACTTTAAAGCAATTGAATCCATGTAACACAGCCTGTATTGCGTGCTTTGAAAAAGTGATTAAGAGCGGTTTAAGTTATGTCAACATAGCTGGTAATAAAAATAAATAAGCGCCAATAGCTTTCAGGCTCATAAAAATATAAACTAGTTTAGCGGTCAATGTGATTGATATGTTATGTTTCAATTACTTTTTATGTTCAAAACAGAGGAAATTATGATTTAACGACCAAAACACAAAAGTAGATTAGGATATGGAAGACATAAAAGACTTAGAATTGAACAGCTTTCTTAGGAATAAATTAAGATAACTCATATTAGATGACCTTGTATTTTAGATTGCAGAAATCATGTATCAAGGTTTTAAACTCAACTGGTATAAATTCATACTAATTTAAGGGTAAAACCAGGATAGATGCCGCAGTTGGATAGTTTCTCCCGTTTTGAATACTATTTGTTAGGAACGTTAGTGACGTTAACTCTTTACTATAATTGTAAGAATTCCTTATAGACTGTAGTATCATAAAAATTATTAGTGTAGATGTAAACGTCTTCTCAGTGTGAGCAAAAATCTTTTGCGGCTATACCTCTATCATTATCATAATATCAATAATAGATATCATCTATCTTCAAAAAAGGGGTCTACAAGAAGCTAAATTTTGCAAAACCTGTAATTAATAGGTAAAAAAGAACAATTAGTAACCCAGTGTAAATGATTATACTAGTAGAATTTATAGAAATCAATTTAAGTAGAAAAAATTGATCAGTCTAGGCCAGTTTGAATCCGCGATCTTTGCAATGCTTTGACCACTAAGCGCGATCTACCAGACCTTGCCGAGGGCGAGGTCTTTTAGATCGCGGGTTCAAACCCTACCTAGACCGATTCAATTTTATCTATTTTAATTGATTTCAATATTTAGCATGAAACATGCTTAACATTTAATTCAAAATATTGAAATCATTTATGTAAAATTAATAGTTTTAGAATTAGGAGGCTATTTCAAAAAAGGAGGCTAAGAGGCTATTTCGGCCTCTATCCGACTTTTTTACCCTACGGTAAACGGCTACATATGTCGCCAAATTATTCAAAAAGCACTATTTAATGATATAATTAATATGCAGATACAGCTTAAGTACCTACAGTTCTTTGAAGTGATTGCGACATCCTAGCTTTAGTGCACCGTGCGTCCCTCAATTTAACACGATTTAACCTGTCAAGTGAGTAAATAATAGACACAATAGGTAAACAATAGACTCGCGGTGCGATCGCACCGCTTGGGATCTTAGACTTTAATTGATCGCAATGAGGTGTAAAGAGATCGCAAGCGCAGGTCGCTAGGCAATTATCGTAAACTTTGACGTTTACGAGTTTGCATAACTATCTCACAGCTTAAATTAAAATGTTAACTGTTCACTTTTCTATACAAAACGCTTACGCCTGGGTTGAGTAATCTGGGCCAAAAAATGTAAAAAAATCCTATAGACCAATTAATTTGCGGTTGTCACATCAAAGCCAGTTTAGCACCAATGATTAAAAATGGCACTAATAATTCAAATTCAAATACATTTTAGTTGCTTAAATGTGATTATACAGGTGTTATTATTATTGTTTGTGTAGCACATTTACCATTTTATGGCATGCAAACATTATATTATACATTAGGTATCAATATGAGTTTAGGTACACTACAATGATGTCGCAAATAACGAGCACATGTATGATTAATAATTACACAAACAAATAATTTACGACTTCTTAGCAAATGAATAGAGGGCGTAAATTTTCAGTGTAATTAAATAATTAGATTTCCGATTAGTAATAAAATCTCGTAAATCAGTTTTCCAAATTAATCTAACAACTAAGAAAATTAAATTATTTAGCGTTTTAATGTTTAACGTGCTCGATACGAAAAATAATATTTTAAGTAATGTTTAATTATAAGAACTCTGATAATCGTGGCAAAATGACGAAAGCTATAACATCTTTCAAGTCATTTTCAAGCATTTATTTATAATTTAACTTTTAACAGTACCCTTTTTTACCCATACATGCTAATTTCCATTTTTAAGTTTAACACCTAGTGTTAGTTTAACACGTTTGAATACAAGAATTGTACAATAAAATCAGCTAAAGCAGCGCTTGTGAGATGCTTCAATAAAACAGACATTCACAGTATAATAATAGTTTCGGTAAATAGAGGTTTCGAGGATAAATTGAGAGGCTTCGCTATAAAGCCATCGTGTTCTACTCAAGGCAACAAATTTGTTGAGAGATTATTACAAATTGTACTTAAGCCTCTGATTCTGTTGGAAACCAACGATCACCTGTCAAATGAAATTTCTAATCTTGATTACTGTTACAATGTAATGTGTGTTGGTGAAAGTACAAATGATTTTAAAGTAAATCATATCTCACGTGAGTTGACACGTGTTGTGATCAATATGATGTGCTATCAAGTCGTGGAACACGATTATGTCGGCAGAACAGCGAGGTTGAGTATACAACATAATTAATAAGTATCTATTTGCATGAGATTACTCACGTACCTAGATGCTGTGATGTTTAACATAATATAATATTACACTTCTGGCAGATTCGTCATAAAGTTATATTTAAGTTTAATAAAAGGAATGGGTAAATGAAATCATCGTAGCATTAATACTATCCAAAGCTTCTACGATGATGTCAAACTATTCTTGCGTTAAGGATTTTTTGAGTAAGCTAAAATAAATTTGAGAGTGAATTAAAATCCTTCTGTGCGTAATGTTCTGTGCAGTCGCAGTAAAAGTACACACCGATAACTACTTAGCTCACACTACATCAATTCATCAATGCCTGTGCTAGTACGTAATGTCGCACATGAAAAATTTAAATCAAATTTTCATGCGCCAGAAGTTCCGGCAGGTGCCACGCGCCGCCGCCCCGAATGTTCTGTAGAAGCTCAACGCAATCAAATTAAGCACCTTCACGTGTAATGAATATAATATTCTGGCTTTTTAATATTTGTTTGTTCTAATAGTTACGCTTCAATTTTAAACTATAATATATTATAAAAAGTAATAGCTTAATTTTAAAATGTTATCTACTTGTTTTACGAATGATAAAAATAAGTATAATAAATAAAAGCATATAAAAAGCTTTGAGTACTGAGACTGAGAGAGCTTTTTTCTTTTTCGATTCTTTTAAATTTGATTTTTATTTCTCTCTATTTATTGATTGCTTCTAAAACCAGCGGAATTTCTGGTAAGATAATGACCCTGTTAATACCTTTATTTTGGCAACTGCTTACAAACGATAGCTAAAAATATGAGAACTGATCTTCCAATTAAACATCTTTCTAACAAATATGCAAATTTACACAGTTGAATCGGGAATAACTTGATATTTTTATGTTGTGGGTTCATTCATAGGTTATTTTTGAAACCTACTTTCGGTAACAACTGGAATATATTTCACAAAAAAAAAAATCTAAACATGTACATGTTATTTTTAGAAGGAACGACATAATTCATATAGATATCTCCAGTCACAGCGTTGATGCAGCACGTGTGACCGCAAAATTTTCTATGTTACTTAAATGTATTAATCATTAACCGCCGGTTTCCGAATATCTCTCATGAGAAGAAAGCAGGTTACCAATCTCACGGCCGCACATTTTAATAAGTTAGATAGTTATTATAATAGGTATTCGTTGTGTGAATTATTCCAAATGCGTGTCAAGAGCGAGCACGCTACAATCATCATAAGGTTCTCTGTTGTAATTATATGAGTATGATTGTTAATGATCGTTTATTTATACAAATAAATACGAAAGTATAACTAAATCGATAATGGAGTTATAAGCGAGTTTAAATAAACTGAGTTTTCACGTTTCAGTCAATACGTTTATGTCCACTAGTGTGCTGCTATAAGCTAATTGATGGATTGATGTAAATATGATGATTATTGTATTGTGTCACTTTGTATTCCAAATAAGCAGCTATAGTTTTAAGTTGGTAAATTAACATGGTTTGATACCATTCTCCATAATTAACTTTGTAGCCATACAGGGTTAGACCATAGGAGTGTTATTATATCGATACGAAAATAGTATGGATCGTCCCTTCATTTCTTTTGTGTCAATTTAGGTATCCATTCATTTGACAAAAAACGGAAAACAAATTTTCATTTCAACGTTTTACAAAATACTTGATAAATTTATCATTTTACAAACTATAGTTTAATAATCTACTCATTAGAAAAAAAATACTATGAAAAATTTCATTATTCCTAAACATCATTTCAAAAATTGATTATATTTTTTAAACATGTTAGTTGGCAAAAAAGTTTCAACCTTAAATTATTGTCTTGAAGTCAAAACTTGTGACACAAAAGTTAGTGACAGAAATGAATCGCTGCAAATCTGACTTCACGTAGTCTTGTTTGTCCTACCCCTAGAGTGTTATTTAAGCTAGCGCAGGCGCGGAGGACTGAGGTGGCCCACGAGCTGAGGAGCAGATCGTTATAAAGCCCACCGCCAAGCAGAAGGCAACGAAACGTTTTCCCTGTTGACGTACCTGTGAACAAGATGAGAAAAAGTTATAAGTAAAATCTCAAAAAAAAAACTCATGTTAGTATCATCTAGAAATTGCAAATTAAATTGAAACAGACATTGATTTTATCTAGATTTACTTCCTAAGAAGTATATAGTTTCATTACATTAGCATTCTTCGGTTTCATTTTCTTATATTTTGACGCATTTCACATTTCAAAAACAAGAAATATTGCAAAGTAAATGATAAATCTTATCATGATTTTTATGAATCATTGCGAATTTGGTAACTAATTAAGTTAGGTTATGTATGCTTCAAAGGTTCTAGAAGGTCTGCACCGATTGAACTCTGACACGGTATAGATAGGTACAATCCGCTTCAGAGATGGTACTCAACTACTGTTTTTCTCGTCCGTAGACGACGCTGCAATTGGGTTACAAGATTTGTTACAAATGCATTTCCTAGCGAAACCGGGAATCGCACCGTTTGTATCATCATATTTTTGTGTATAATACACTAAGCTTCAATTACATAGCCTCAAGGAATAAAAAATAAATTTTCCTTCCCTGCTGGCAGTACAGTCAATTTGTAACTAACTTATAATTAACTGTAGGAAATGGAGGTAGTTTAAAGTTCCGATAAGAGCTTTTACTGAAATGCGCGCTCGTGTAGCAGACACGCAGTAAATCTCTGACTTGTCGATTCAAGATCTGTATGAGTTATGGCTCTATCTCTGAACAGTTTGTTCAATCCACTTTCATGTCCATTTTAGGTTTAGATACGGACCTAAGCTGAGTACAATCACCCATTATCTGTTAGAATTTAGCAGACATTTATTTACTTCCTTTCGCCTCTTTAGAATTTAGCTTTACGATGCTTTTGTAATGTGTCAATGTAGTTAGTTTACAAGTTTATGAATGATGAGGTTGAATGTATTGTAGCTGTGAATTATTTGTTAAAAACGTGTAATAATAAACAATAAGTAATTTTATTAACTTCATACGTTTTGGTACGTAATAGAGTTACCCAATAGGGGTGCCTAACGGGCGCCTATTTACGTGGGACCGAAAATCATAGTTGATAAAGAGTGAGTGATAACTACTTCTACCTACTACTTTGGGGATTTTTATGCATGAATATTGTATGTATATATTTCTACTGCAAAAGGAAATTGCTACACGTTTCTTTGAAATACCTTAAAAGGTTAAAAGGCTAAATCTTACACCCGAGAGCAATAAGTACGGGTCACTTAAGAATCCTAAAAATCTCGCAAACTAAGAATGCTACCCGAATGAAATAAAATGTGTTTAATAGAGCATTAAATACTCCTTAAATGAAAGTTATTACATTTAATAACTTCCTACATTTTCTTTAAAAAATACAGAGTGAAAAAAAAAAATACTGATCTCATTTTAAATTAAAAATAGGAATCGTGACTTTTTAAGCAGCGGTACTCCTCGTGCTACCATTACTGCGTTTTCGCGGTTTAGCACTTGAGACACAGTGACATTTCCCTTTTACGTTCCATATATGATTTTGGGGCATATTCTCCCATTCTGCTCACGCTGCTTTTCTTACGATGCATATTTACTTGCTTGAATTTTTCCCCTTGTCTGTACTATAGACGCTGTGTTTTCCATCGTGCTTGTAGAGCATAAATTCTGAGCATTTAACACAATTTATGTCATTTCTAGTTTTTAGTGACCCGTTTGCATTGCTCTCGAGTGTTTTTATAGATGGCAAATTCGTCCAAATTAGGTAGTCTCGCGATTGGAGAATCTGCAACCTTTAGAATAGTAAGTGTAACAAACAGGCACTTCATTTGTTTATTTTTACCGACAAATTCAATGGCATTTGGATTAACTCAAAAAACAAAGTTTTTGTGCTGCCGACAAAATCGTGTTCCGACCACATCGTGACTGTGTCGTTGAAATATTTACCTAGATGGAAAAAAACATCGTTGACGAATTCGCTAACGTTGCCTTTCTATGACGCTCTCCGTAAAAGTGAAAGATGGATTAGATGTGGTTCCATATGTGGATATACCTACTGGTCATATTTTGTTTCTTTTTGTTCTTTTCTTTTTCGTTGCGTACATTCAATGCAATTAACCATTGATGCACCGGACGCTAAGTCAAATTCAGACGATTTTCTTTTCATTTATTCACGCGTAAGTTCTTTGGTTCTTTATGCATACCATATGTGATATTTGTAATAAAATTACATGCCTATATGGGTGTACTGTGTGCTTCTTTGCTGAATGAGAACATAGTACAAAATCATCACCTAAACTTTTTGTCGCGTGATTGAGTTAAGATAACTTATTTTACTGTATACGGCCATTACAGCTGTCTATGATAGCATCCAAGAGTTCCGTTTTTATACCAACAAACTGAAATAAAATGAATCCCCCAAACGGACGTAAAATTTATCGGATATCGCTTTTCTGATCTCCGTATTGATTTTATGCATAAAATCTTTATTTGAGCAATAGCTGCTTAGAGAGGTTAGTTAGTAGTTCAAGAACTCCATACAAATCACATTAGCGATCCCTGTACCTGCTTATAGTTAAAACAGCAAACAGTATAAAGATTTATAAATAGAATGAGAATCTAACGCCTCGTACCAGCCTATTCTCCTTTTGAAATAGCCTTAACTGAAGTAAAATGAATTACCTGAGACATCCGTTGGAGACAACACAACACACAAAGGCTCTTTCTGTCCTAACGACATAAACATAGAATATGTTTTAACCGCTTGTTTACTTTACGGTAAACTATAGACGTTGGAATATTGTCCTCAAGGTAAAACAAAGGACACATTCAACACAAAAGACGTGTAGTGTAATTTACTTGAGTGAACTGCAGTTGACAATGGCAGGGAATCTAAATTGAAAATGTTATCATCATCATCATTGCAGCTCCTAGAAGGTATTAGGTAATTCTGATTTGATCAGAAAAATTGGCAACTTCTTATCATACCCGTCACCCTCAGGTATGAGGTTGGATAAGGGGCAGTGAAAAGTTAATGAAACCTTTAAAAGCATCATAACACTATCAAGAGGCTGCATTCTTTCACTAACAACAAGAAGCTTCAATATCCTATTACAAATACAACTTTTACTTACACCTTTCCAACTATATACAGACAATCCCTAATAGAATCTTGTGATTTACGAGAGACAACACTAGAACTAACAAGACCTGTACCACTGTCCAGTAAAACGCATAACTTTAATAATAGGTATGTTACTATGCAGTAATCAGCATATTATTACTATTGAAGAGTGAAATAATGATACGCTAATAACAGTTCCGAGTAACGTTTACTTTTCGGTGATAGCGTAATCGTAGCAAATGTGTTAATATCTCGCATAAAGAAAGTGAAATTCTCACATAAATTGGTGAAATTCTATCTGAGTAAATATTATATGACTTGCTCTATAGTAACAATAGTATGATGTTAACTGACCTCGATGTGTTGCATTCACTTGTAGGGACGTAATGCATGTATGTATTCATTAAATACCCATATTCATTATGGTAGTATTTCGACTGCTACTGTTTTTTATTACTAAAACCTGACAAGATAGTATGTTTACAACTGCAGGTTAAAGGGAAACCTGTCTTCTAATCTATTGATGAGTTGCCCTCGGGTATCATATCTACCTACTTTAGTACCCGAAGCTCTCTCTCCTACTCTTTTCTCGACTTGGCTTATCTTGACTTTTGCAAAAACTTCTGCCGTTTACCCTCTCAACCACGAGAAGATAGCCTGCGCCACAACCTCATCTGTTAATTAGTAATTGTACCGGCTAGCAGGTGACGTTGCTTTGGGCTTGGATCTTGGTGGGACTTCCGTACACCCCATATTGTTTTTTATTAACTAATGCATCATGATGTAACTAACTCTACATTAATATTATGTTAATTTACTTTCAATTAAATTTAATTTCTTTGTGAAGATACTTTCTATATATTTTCATTATACATAACATACTTGTCGATTAATTTCTATTTACATGTATAAATATAGCCAAATTGAGAAACCATGCCAATCATAGGTATATATCACTGCAACAATAAACAATTTTCACAGTTAGTTGATAAAACAAATACGAGTATGGTTTAACAGTTGGATGCATTTCTCTGAACTCACTTTGAAGCGTTTAGAAACAATAGTAGGTATAACAAGTTACATAATGAACAGAAGAACCGTAGGTGTCAGATTACAGAGCAACCGATAGCTATCGATACCACCTGTTCACGAACAATAGCTCACTTCACTTTCCTTTGCCTCTGCGAAGCTCGTTAACATTTTCGTAAAATCGAACGCGAATCGTGACCGAAAGAGATCTCGCTCCCTTTTGTCCGTCACGAAGAACAATGATATAACCTTTGAGCTTTTAAAATTAAATCAGTGTGGACCCTACCCAGTTTTTTAGTGCTGTTCACATAATGAGTTCTCACGATATTCGAACACTATTGATAGGTTTTCGTTTTGCAATATCTTGGCGCTGATACGCAAAAGTAACGCGCTATCTGTTATGCTTGATGGTAAAAACGATCCTTTCGTATCGTTAACTTGATAATAAAGTGGCCTGTGACCTAGATAGTGACATATTGCTACTTTTTAATATAAGACACAAAATTCAAATGTTTTACTTTTATTGCCACCAGAAAATAAAGTGTGAGCCAATTTTTTTTTCTTTTCTTGTGGCTTTTTGCCTCGTAATTTAGCCAATGTCAAGTAATTAGATAGGTATATTAAGTATAGAAATATTATAATTATTCTGCAGCGTCTTCGTTATTTCGTCACAGTCAAAGTCACAGTCCTAGTCATAGTCATACCACAGTGAAGTAGTGGAATTTACAAGAGGCTTCTATGGAGATTCTTTCACCAACATAAGGAGACACAATTCACAATAATATACCACTTTCGTCATATTGTATACGTTGTCCAAGACGTTATTTCTTAAAATCCACCATTAACACATAAAATTCGGCTTTAAACCATTTTCAGAAAAAAGAATACCAATCCGATGTCTCACCTTTGAGTTGGCGGGAAAATCTTTGTGAACCAGTTGCACACTTCTAGAGAAGATGTCAAATATTTGCCGCGCTCGTTATCTTTATGCCACCAAGATTATCAAAAACTTCTTTTACATTGCACTTCTTCTTCATCGTAGCTTTAACGTAGCAGTTGTGAAGTGCATTCTCTACTCTAGAGGCTGTCGATGGTATCCAAGTGTCGCTGTTCTTTTACATTACACTGCTGTTGCAAAATCAATTAAGACGAACATGTCATCTAACATAATAACCATACGTTACACGTGTGACCTTCAGCAAGAATATGAGTTGCGATAGCAGCATACACGTGAACTCAAATGATTTTACAATACGCCCGGGGCGGCCGTTAATTTTTATACCTAAACTGCACAGTAAAAAACGCCTGTCATAGATAAAAAAACAGCTCGTTGAATATTTTTATTTTTTTATTATATTGCAAAACCAATTTCACAACAAAAGCTTCCAGTATTTTTATAGGTAGTTATAAATAGGTACGTATATTTACATAAGAAACTCATATCATATGACCAGCAGTCACTGGATACTTTTACTTCCGAAGTAAAGCAGGGTCAGGGTATTATTTCATGATAACGTATTATGAAGTCTCAATACTAAATAATATAAGTCAGGATCCAAGAGGAGATGCTCGCTTCTTCATTTCCAATAGATGTTTACAAACTAGTACAGAAGAGCTTAGGATTAAGTATACCGTAAGAATGTAGGAATGAATCAGAACAAAACAATTGTAACCGTTCCTATAGTAAGTTATCATGGTTATTAATCCCAACCCCAAAAAGACAGCCTGCACCAGAGCCTCGTCCATCAAAGGGCTATACCACTGAGGTGCCAGACAAGCACACGGCCCACCTGATGGAAAGTGGTTACCATGGCCTGTGGACGTGTGCAACACCAGGGAAGTCACACTAGTGCTGCTGACCCTGTAAACACAGAGAGTTTCTGTGCTGTCAGCGTAGAAGACAATGCAGGAATAGCCTTTTGTCGTCCCACTGACATCACAAAAACTCTCCAGTAAGCGCTGGCTACCCTACTCACCACCGGGAATACAATACGAGGTTATTATGGCCGCGGTATTCTGTAGGGCGGAGATATTTCCCCATTCGGACTGTTCAATTGTACGGAAGTACCCTCGTGTCCTACTTCCTACAGCTTGCTGGTGTGGTTACCTTGGGCCAGGAGATTTTTTTTTACAACACTTGTAAGTGCATTAAGATAGTTAAACGAGTGGTAGTTCGTTTTAGTCAGAGCATGTAGAAAACAACGCGCATTTTTATATGAAGGCATTATAAAATAGAGCAGAATATTGCCAATACATCATGCAATGTGTAAATACTAGGAAACATCAAACCGACAGATCGTGATTGGAATATTTTGCAATAAGTTGTTCTTGTAAAGGCTATAATCATGGCCTTTAAAGGCCGTGGTCTGTCGTGTTCACAGGTTATATAATTTTAATAAAATTTTGTTGAATTATGTGAACGTAATTCGTCTACTTGGAACTGCTTGGTGTTCTACATTCTTCGAGTTGTCAAATCGAGTTTTGCCTCCAATCAATGTCAAATAAGAACTGCAAGATACGTAGCTGCTTCAGAAAAGACCGTCCATCTCATTCGCCATTTTTCTTTGGAAGATCTTCATCGAGAAGAAACGACGCTGATCAGAGTACAGTTGTTCACTTTATGAGAAATATAACTGTTAATTAATTGGTAGATATATTATTTATATTAGTTATTATTAAAATAAGTTTACGTGAGCTATACCTAGTTAATTTTCGATATTTCTTGGTTTAGATACATAGATATTTTGTATTTGACAATTAATCATTATCATAAGTAAATAACTATAAAGTGCAAATATAATTATCAGCTTTTGTTTAAGTAGATTGTTCAACAAATGGCGGTTACGGTGCAGAGTTCAAATCTGTTTTATCTTTTAAAAGATTGAATTATCTAAGTGCACGTTATAGAAGTTATTATATATATGTCGCCGCCAACTGCCGTAATCAGCCGTTGGCAGTTAACTAAATGGCGGCATTTAATTAACGGCCTGAATGGTGTTCAGCCATTTAATTAAACGGCTAGGCAAATAGCTTGGATCGATGACGTTTAACTATTTGCCTAGCCACTTAATTAAACAGTTAGAAAAACAACTTATTTCTGCATGGTTATAAAAAAAATAATCACGAACTTCTAACGTTCTAACTTAACCTAACCTTAAACCCTTAAATAAAAACGTTAGATGATCCTTGGAAATTTCTGCGAGACTATACAGTTAGGTACATCTTTCTGCGAGACATCAGAAAGTCATCTTATAGAAATCTTTTTCATATTGATGCTGAGTGAGGCATTACGAACGCCAGCCATTAAGCCTACTCCGGGAGCTGGCAGCTCGACAAAGACCCGCCCTAGTTGAGCCGAATACGGGGCGTGATTATCATTCTACACTGCTATTCTATAATTAAATAATTTTTTGTAGTTAGAATTAATATCGAAAGTAATCATGCTGTTAAATGAATAAAAACGCTTCCTCAAATTTAATATAAATTATTGTATTCTTACATTTGATACAGTTGAACGGTACATTTTCGTACCCTTTGCGGTCGAGACGATGGGTACTTGGGGTGCTGACGCCAAAAACCTAGTGAGCGATTTGGGACGCCGGTTGAGGGACAAAACCAGTGACTCTCGCTCCACCTTGTACCTGGGGCAAAGGTTGGCCGTTGCTATGCAGCGGGGTAATGCCGCTAGCGTCATGGGCACCTTTGCCCCTGGTACGGTGAGGGGCGGGTTAATAGATTAATTTTGTCAATTTTTTTTACATTTAGCCGTTAAGATGACATTTAATATGTAATTGGACTATGTAATTTTGACATTAAATTTAGAAGATTTATATTTTTTATTTTCCGAAGTGACTGCAAGCCAAATTGGCATAGTATCCAACGTACAGGTAGCTTTTTTTATCAATATTGATATGCTTTTATAAACTAGTCACTTTTTAATGATTGCTAAAAAAGTCTGTCCACATATATCTGCCAAAACTCTTGTTGGACTGTGATCGGTGATTATTTTATTAGTTTTCATATACTTTAACTTGGGGAACAGTGTGAGTTGCATCAAAATTGGATCAATTATTTACAAGATATGAACAAACTGGCTCCAATGATATCATAAACTTTGGCTCATTGTTGTTGATTAGAAATTTTAGAGATATATCTTTTTAAAGCGATGTTGATTTCAATATAAAAATACCTATTAAAAAAATTACCTAGTAATTTAAGGTCTGGAAAGTGCTGTTACCTCACTACCCGAGCATTTATATGACATGTATTGCAAAGTGTAGTATGGTTGCCGATTACGTTAGCAAAGCAACTTATAGGAATATAATCTAAATTTCATTTTAAGTACTTATTTAACATTAACCTAGTGACATTATCCACATAAATATTATATTATTTCCTTTTGGGCTGGATCTAATTTATGCAAAAAGAATGTACAAATATAACACTTACACTTACCCACTACTTTAACAAATATCTTGTAATCTACTAAACGGATTTAGATCTTCTCTTCTTCTACTTCTATGCTTCAACTTTTCAAATCTTAATCGATGTGAATAGTTAGCATGGAAAGTGCTTTATAATTTCATTCCATTGGATAAAACTTGTTCTATTCCTTTAGTTGAAGTAAACGTATCAAAAAAAAGAAGAATGGTAACAATTCGATTTATTAGTTCCCGAGAAATACGTGTCAAACAATACATACAACCTACACATGCGTTGCAAACAGACTGCAATCGTAATGTCTACATTCATGCAGTCCGTATAGGTAGTAAAGGTAAATACTGACTCTCGGTTCAAGATTATGTAAATATGACAATAAAGATGACATTAGAAACCGAACGCATTATATTATAAACTATCGATTATGCTTTCTGAAACAATGCCTATTCACGTTTTTTTTCCTAAAGCGTCGTTGGAAATGAGTGGCTCTTTCAGTTTCCATAAACGCTGAACGAATGTTCTCTATAACATGTATTTCTTCAATTTCTTGTCATCTTTTCGGTTGTGGTGGTATTTATGTACGTACGTATTTCATTTTATTTATATGTTTAATTAAATAATGTGTGTGATATATTCCTTATAATTTAAAATTAAATGAGGGTTTAAAAAAAGCAACACAGGTACAAGTTTTAGTGTAGACTAGGTTAGCGTATTTTGAAGATGTGAAAGGTTAACACAGTAACTGTTTTTGCTAAAAGTGGAAGTGAAAACGGATTTTTGTAACAATACCTAACTTATTGTGCCTTGTATCTGTATTTTTTGTGAATAAATGATTTTTATTTAAAAAAAAAAAAAAAAAAAAAAAATCAAACAAAATTTATGAACGTGTTTTCAAAGACTGTCTTTGCATTGCACTGTCCAATTCTTGTTCGGCACTTATTTAAGCTTTAAGTGCGAATTACTGGACGTCTATTATTTTATGATGTGTCCTCATTTGTGTTAGTGTTACTTGATTCTATCGTTGAAAATTTTTTGAATCACGTTGTAATAAGCTTTTCGTGGGTGGAAGAGAGCCATTTGAGTATACACCTGACAGTGGGTCAGGTATAACTACTAATAGTAATTCTTGATAATTAATCTTCTAATTCTGTGCAGCAATTGAAAACATTAGACTAACTAATCTAAGGAATCACATGTCTTTGATTGAGGAATCGCATTTACCGAATACCACTATTTCAAATATTAAAAAATACTCCTGTAAATTTCATTCAAATAGATCCTACTTAAAATTTTGGTCGTGGTTTATTCGGTGAGGGCTAATCTAATATAACACAATTAGCGAGACACATTAGACTTAGCTCGGTCTTTAGAATTGTCTGGATGCAGTTATCGAGATAATTCTCAACTCTTCAAGCATTCTTTTGTTAGGGTATACCCGAGTTCCCCGGAATAGGTAGCCGTGACCAAAGATAGTGTGCATTTAGTCAGTTCGATCTGTGAGTTCGATTGGAAATAGACACTCCACCGCAAGCCTCTGTGAGGTGGTACCAATGCGTGCTTCCACACGTAAACGCAGTAGCTATAGATACGAGTAGAAAAATATAGTTTAAAGTAATCTACTTTCATTTTCAGATCTAATTACAAGCATACTATTTAACTTGAAGCATGTAGCGGGTTACAATGTGTTTTGCCCAGTAAGCTATCAGCTGATCGGTGCCGTCTGTGGGACTGATGGCGTCACATATCCATCAATTTGTGATTTGGAGAACGCAAGATCTCTACTACCAGCGTTGGATGTAGCTCTTCTAAGACCTTGCAATAATTACTGTACTGAAAATTGGGATCCACTATGTGGGTCCGATATGGTCACATATGCCAATGCTTGTATATTTGCTAACGCCATGAAAGCGAACAAGAATCTTAAAATTTTCCATCATGGCCAATGTTTGACGCCATTGGAGGAAGATATGGGCTTCTTTAATGAGTACAAACAAAATTATCGAAAGTTGTCCGACGAAATGGGCTTGGTTGATGGCTACAAACAAGGCTGGAAAAAACGACATCCAAAGAAAAGTCGTAAAGAGTTTTCCGAAACCGTAGTGTTCGCTTAAATTCAAGGATATACAGGACCTACTTTTTGTAACGTCACTTATATAGATATGCAATTACATATCTATTTAAAGTACTGTACAAACGAATTGCAGAATAAGCAATAAATAAATATTATTTGGAATTGTCTTATTTTAATCCTTTTCAAAACTAACAAATAGGCAGACCTTTGCATCTTTATAACTTACCTACCAACTCTAAAACGTATCAATTAAAGTTCGGTCGACCAATAAACGTATTAATGCTTCAATTAGGTTGGCCCGATGACGGCACGTGACACTTCGATCGACATAAATCCTACCGAAAGAAATTAGAAGAAGGTTTTGCGGTAAGTATATAAATGGTACCTCTCCTTCAAATAGGCTCGATATTTCGAATATAAATTTCATGGTACCTCTTACAATTATTTACTAATCATTCGTAGTTCGTCTTTAGCAAATGTCCTTTTATTAGAAAAATAATAGAAGTAGAATATCAAGAACGATTGCAAGACTCTTGTGCATCGTTATGTCGCTCACACGAGGAGACGGTTATGTATTTCTGTTTAACAACCTACGAAAAAGCGAATCGGGTGTCCGTTTATCCAAAATCTACGATCATGGAATAGTTCGATCTTAATTGAATAGTTAGCATACTTAATGCTTCAAAATTTCATTTAGTTATCACACAGCTCGACACAAACATCCCTACATAGTGATACATTATTGTATACATACCTATGTTGTTACTTATTCGGAGGTTGTACTTCCTTACTTCGTCAGCTACTCCTACCAGGAAGTATGAAATATCATCAACAAAGGCGGACAACAAGCAGCTTTTAAAACCACTTCTCCACACACTGTATACATTCTTACACCATATTGATCATCATCATCATCATCATAGCCTGGTATCATGCAAAGCTTCTACTTTGGATAGTGGGGTCCACTGTCCAACTCTTTGTCGTGATTTTCAGAGCCTGCCGTCTCACCCCTCAACCCCAGAAAGCCTGCGCCAGAGCCTCATCCATTAATCAATTGGTTCCGTTGGACAGGTTTGTTAGCTTTGACCTCGATCTTGGTTGGCTTCCATACACCTTGCGGGTCTTATATCGTTCATCCGAATGCGATAAAACTTTGTCAACTTGTTGCGCAAAGGTTACGCAATCGAGTTGAAAGAATTTTACTTTTACAAAATTGCCTCATGTAAAGCTGGAAAGGGCCGCAGCTGGTTTGTCATTAAAATGTTTGTTGAACTTAGAGGAGGAAATTTTGATGAATGACCTCCGCCCCCATGAGCGCGGGCCTGGGGGTGACAGGTGGAGCCACCTGCCACCCCAGTAGAAGCAGGTTACTACGGCGATAGCCCGCGTCGCGATGTACCCTGGACGAGCTGGGAACTCAGTGGTCCCCCTCCACCCGAAGAGGGCCAGAACAGAGAGAGGCCCTGGGTCAGCCGGGGTGCGAGGGATATGCTCTATAGCTACATCACCTTCGGCCTTGCACTGCGACCCACAGACGGCGTGCGGTTTAGTCGGTTCGAGTCCGACATAATCTCTCCATTCGGCTCCAGGGATTTCCCGCACGATTAAAAAAAGAGGAGGAAATCTTTTTTAGAAAGTTTCACCATAGAATACTGATAGGTACTCGTTAGAGCCTATTTGTATTAGGAACGCATAGCTATTTGGCTATACCAAAATGTAACAACATACTTTTGTACTGTTTTTAAACCAGCTTTGTTGCTTGCTTTCGGTGATATGTATAGCTAATAACTTTTCGTTTAACTTCATATTTACGCCACCAACACGGTATTATGACTAAGCTAAATAAGGCTTCGTTCCGTTTTGAGTAATATTATCCTCCGCCATATGCTGCCTTTTAATACAATATTAGGAATAATAGCACATATTTTGCCGTATAACTTGTAGAAGTATTGGGTTACAAGTTGAGTTCTAACTCGACGATCCAAACTACAGCTGTTTGACATAACTTCGTGTATTTTTACAAAAAAATTATACCGACATTCAGAAGACAAATACACTGGAAAGAAAAAAAATTTGCTCAATAAATAAAAGTGCGTGTAAGACTTTTGTTGAAGTCGTTGCCAAGGCAAACTATTTTTATCCATATATGTAATAATAATTATGTAAGTAAAAAACATAGAAATTTATATCAATGTTTATCTGCATTCCAGAACTGGGATGCTCGTTCCTAAATTTAGAAATCTGGCTAATCATTGAATATGAGTGGTTTTGACCATATTGTTTCTTTGCTTTCATATTCAGTTAGCAGTTACTCAATATGTACGCGCACGACCCACTGAATCGGATTGATTTGCCATGATTTGTTTTGATAATACACAGCAGTCAGTTTTAAACCAGCAGAGGAAACTATGCTCTTTCAAAGTTAGTATTTGTTTTTTTAATGTAGATTCTAGAATATCACCTAGGTAATATATTTCTATACGAACTGATCGTTAGTGCCTATGTCCAACATAGCTACCGGAGGTCAAGCAACATTCTCGTGGGCAAGTTTGAGAATATCTCGGTCGGTCCATGGTGGTTGTGAATACTGTGTGTGTTGTGTATTAGATATGTACGTAGTTGGGTGTATGGAGCTTAGGCCTTAGTGAGAGGAACTTTGGACCCAAGTCAACCAAAAGGAGTAAAAGAAGCATACGGACCCCAGGCTCGTAGGTGGAAGCCTCGGATGTAATCAGAAACAACGCTTAGATGAAAGTGATGGTACAGAGCTGTTAAAACTATTGTGTGCCAGAATTGTGTACAGGTCAGCATACATTAACCTGCTTTCGATGCTAACTATCGGAAGCAATAGGGAACGGTGGACGCAAAGACGACGACGATAAATACTTAAACAGAGGAGAAAAGAAATTTAACGGTTTAAATTTACCAAGTTATAATATACTATTATATAATATACTATTTCTGTTGTGTACTATTTATGTTCTCTTTTACCTTCACTGTACAATTTACTTTTATTTAATTTTTAATTCTAGGTACAACTAACTACATCTAGTTTATGCATCATTATGAATGTCATGAAACTCATTGTTAGCTTAAGTAATATGTAAATGTAAAAAAAGACCAATAAAATAAGCTGTAGAGTTTCTTATAATAAATAAATAAATATTACTATTTCTATTTTCAGTTTCGTCCTTAATCCTTTTAATGGCTGCTTGCTGTTCCTCTGACAATGCTGAAGAATGTCCTAAGTTTCCTCGTGGCCCAATATGTGGCACAGATGGTGTAGAATATACACATTTATGTGCATTATGGGAAAAACGAAAATTGGCAGCAGATTTAGAAGTATCTCATTTCGGGATCTGTGAAACAGAACCAATAATAACTCGTCATCTTTAACTTTTATCTGGTTATATGTATGAAACTTTTCTTACAAATATAATTTAAAAAAAATCGTGAATTCAATGTGTTTTTTTTTACTTATAGCTTATTATAATAATAATTAATTCAATTAGTTAGATACTTCGTGTTCGGCCACCGTCAGATGGGATGATGGTCAAACGCGAGGCTATTAACCATAAAAAATCTTTTAAGAGTCGTATCTGCATCAAATTAATACAAAATCTACCTAGATAAATATTTGGGTCCAAAAAGCCGGGTTTTTTTAAACCACTGAGGTGGCCGACAAGCTATTGGTGTTCTGTATTTGTGTAGTAACTAATTCGCTTCAACGCAACATAACTTCACACATCATTAATTGAGAAGATTGATTTCTATCATGATTTTTAATCAATCTCGTTATACGCTAGTGTAACATCATAGTGAAGAAAATATGAGTCATCATAGTACACATAATTTACCACATATACCTACGCTAATATTTAATAATCCACTTGCTTCGTTTGAGAGCAACCTGTATATGGTCCAAATGATTGAATATTAATGAATCCCACCAAAAACATTTTCATGTAAAATGTTACCAAGACGAGTTTATAATAATAATAATAATATTGTCTTTATTATACACCAAGTACATAATATCATAAAAACAAAACAATTTGGTAGGTACGTACAATTGGCGGCCTTATCGCTCTGCGGCAATCTCTTCCAGGCAACCGTAGGATGGAGAGAAAAATAAGAGAATATATTTTAGGGTAGTTTGGTGTACATAGATATTATATCATTATATAGTCAAAAGATAAGAAAAAAGAACAGATAAACACAAAAGTTACCCAAGCATAGGTATATATAAATAAATCAAACATACATACTACATAAATAAATAAAACATATCCATACTAATATTATAAATGCGAAAGTAACTCTGTCTGTCTGTCTGTCTGTCTGTCTGTCTGTATGTTACGCTTTCACGCCTAAACCACTGAACCGATCTTGATGAAATTTGGTACCGAGGTATATTAGAGCTTGAGAACGGACATAGGCTACCTTTTATCACGAGAAAGGGGGTTTAAGGGGGGGAAATAGGGGATGGAAGTTTTTATGAAAGTTTGTTATTTCTGAAGATATCTTCATGAAATTTGGTACAGAGGTAGATTAGAGCTTGGCAACGGACATAGACTACCTTTTATCGCGAAAAGGGGGGTAGAAGAGGGGGGGGGGCTAGGGCCTTGGGATGAAAGTTTGTCATTTTTGAAGATTTCTTGATGAAATTTGGTACAGAGATAGCTTAGAGCTTGGGAACGGATATAGGCTATCTTTTATTGCGAAAAGGGGGGTAGAAGGGGGGTGAACTAGGGCCTTGGTATGAAAGTTTGTCATTTTTGAAGATTTCTTGATGGTATTTTGTACAGAGATAGCTTAGAGCTTGGGAACGGACATAGGCTACCTTTTATCGCAAAAAAGGGTAGAAGGAGGGGGGGGGGAATGGCTATGGGATGAAAGTTTGTCTTTTTTGAAGATATATTAACGAAATTTAGTACATAGGTAGATTAGAGCTTAGGAACGGACATAGGCTACCTTTTATCGCGAAAAGGGGGGAAGAAGGGGGGACCAGGGCCTTGGGATAAAAATTTAACGTTTTAGAAGATTTCCTGATGATATTTTGTACAGAGATAGTTTAGAGCTTGAGAACGGACATAGGCTACCTTTTATGAAGAAAAAAGGGGTAGAAGGGGGAGGGGGGAATTTGGCTATGGGATGAAAGTTTGTTTTTTTTTGAAGATATCCTGATGAAATTTGGTACAGATATAGATTAAAGCTTAGGAACGAAAATAGGCTACCTTTTGTCACGAAAGACGCGATTAAAGGGGGGGGGGGGGGGTTTATAGGGAATGAAAGTTTGCCAGTTTGAAGACATCCTGATGATATATTTGGTACAGAGATGGATTAAAGCTTGGAAACGAACATATGCTACATATTGACGCGAAAATGGTGGTATAGGGGGGAGGGGGGTAATAAGGGATGAAAAATTGACAGTTTTGAAGGTATCCTGATGAAATTTGTTACAGGGATTAATTAGAGCTTGGTAACGGACATATGCTACCTTTTATCGCGAATAATGTGGTAAAAGTGGGGGAGGGGATAAGGACTAGATAGTTAGTATGAAAGTTTGTCTTTATCCTGATGAAATTTGGTCCAGAGATGGATTAGAGCTCGAAAATGGACATAGGCTACCTTTTATTGCGAAAAAGGGAGATGAAGGGTTGGAATAGGGCTAGGGTATGTAAGTTTGTCAATTTTGAAGATGTCTTGATAAAATTGGTATAGAGATGGATTAGAGCTTGGAAATCGTCATAGGCTACCCCTTATCGCGAAAAAACTGTTAGAAGGGGGAGGGGAGAAGGGGAATAGGCTATGGGATTAAAGTTTCTCATTTTTCAATGGCAAAAAAGGGGGTGAATATGGCATAAATAGTAAGAATTTCTTTTAAGATGTCCTCATGAAATTTGGTACAAAGGTGAATTAGAGCTTCGGAACGGACAAAGTCGGGTAGCGAACCAAAAATAGAAGCGAGTGGCGAGGCGAGTAGAGATTGTGATAGGGACGAGTGGATAAGCGTGTATAGATCGAAAGTCGAGTAGAGTCGACTGCAGGGGCAAATAGATATGCGACTAGAGAGCCAGTGGAGAGGCGAGTATAGAACCAAATAGAATACAGTAAAGGGTTAAGTAGAAAGGCGAATAGGGAGGCGAGTGGAAAGATGAATGTAGTGGCGAGTTGAGATCGAATAGAGAGTTGAGTAGAGGTGCGAGTAGATAAGCGAGTGGGAAGAGTCAATTAGAGAGGCGAAAAGAGAATCGAATGGATGGGCAAGTAGAGAGGCCAATGGAAAGGCGAGTATAGAGAAGAGTACAAAGTCGAGTAGAGAGGGGAACAGAGAAGTCAGTAGAGAGTCGAGTATAAATTCAAGTATAGAGACGAGTAGAAAGTTGAGTAGAGAGTCGAATATAGAGGCGAGTAGAAAGTTGAGAACAGAGGTGAGTACATAGTCGAGGACAAAGTTGAGTAGAGAGGCGAATTTAATGCTCAATAGCGTCGGATCAACACTAAGCGATAACCGACATTCACGCGGGCGGAGCCGCGGGCAACAGCTAGTATACTATAAACACAAAAAAAGGTACTAAGCTTTTACCAGGAAATTCAGTTAATCCACTGAGAGAATGGCTAGGTAATGTTCCTTGACTCGTTTTTTGAATATAGGCAAGGACTGAGCACGCCTAATAGCCACTGGCAGAGCATTCCACAACCGAGCCGCTTGAACCGAAAAGGATTTGTCGGCAAAGTTGGTGGAATGATTTGGCATTTTTAATCTCAGATTCTCCGATGATCTTAAAACCCTAGAGTGCGTGTCGTGGAGGAACTCAAAACGTTGTTTGAGGTACGAGGGAGTTAAGGGATTAAATAATATATTGTATAACAATGAAAGAATATGAGCATTCCGGCGAAGGCGTATAGGCAACCACTTGAGTTTTTTTCGAGATTCAGAAACATGATCATATTTGCGTACGTACATATTTACGTAGCTTACCCTGTAAAAAAATTATCAGATCTCGTATAAAGCCAAGCTTTAAAGACTGCACGCTCTAAAACTAAGGTGTAGTGTAGAGCTAGTAGATTTAGAGCGTGCAGTCTTTAGAGCTTGGCTTTATACGAGATCTGATAATTTTTTTACAGGGTAAGCTACGTAAACTCGTCTTGGCAACATTTTTACATTCAAATGTTTTTGGTAGAATTTCAGTTGGTTAAAAATTATGACGTACGTATTTTTTATTTGTTATAAGATTTTTTTTAATTATTTTGACTTATGTAGCACAAACTGTAGTGCAAGACTCATATACAAACTTCCACCGTAGTAGGTAATCTGTGCTTCCACCTTCTATTCCCAGGAAATAGGTTTGGTCAGGTGTTTTTAATTTTTTTGTTGTCTTTGTAGTAATATTAGCTTACATACCAAATTTCAGCTTTCTAGGACTTCAGGAAGTACTCTAACAATTTTGATGATCAGTGAGTGATGACTGATGACTCAGTGACGAAATTAAGGGTTTTGAGACATGTATGGGTTTTGTATGTGTAATGATAGAACCGATGGCATTCTATCTTGAAAATTTTAACTATTTCGTATCATCCAAAGCAAAGTTATGAGAGTTCAAAAAAACGAAGAAACGTTTCGAGAAAAGGGAGGAGTGCCCTTGCGCTTCGCTTGGCTCGTCGTGGCGGGGCACTGCCGTGCCTTCAGATTAGGAATTGCAAGTTCAAGACTACTTCAGATTTCAAATGACAGAAAAGGCTGTTATTATTATTTTTTCCTAAACAAGCGCGGAAATATTGTCATTACTTTTGAATAAAGAATACGAGAAGTATCATTATTTACGTACACTGAAAAAACAAAATCACTTCCCGGCGCGTTCTTTGAATTTGGAACGAAGAGCGTGCCGGCAATGTTGTATGACACGGTGTGCTGTTTGAATTTAGAACTCTTTCATCTATCGTACACATTGCATACTCGTGGCTGTATAGTCACAGATGCGTTTACCCTTCGGCACAAACTGTTAAATAAAAAATAAAAATGGCGGTAAAGCGAAGTTCGTTGTTATTTTGTTAATAAAATAATAATAAAATGAGTGCCGATGATTCTGAAAGTGAAAATGAAATGACCATTGACTGCACTCCACCAGATTTAAGATTGGAAGCTAAATTAGCGATAGCAAACCTGCTTCCAGCAAAATCAAAAGAAAAATATATGAAAGTATATGAAAATGTACTATGTGAAAAGCCCTTTTTTATTTCCTTGCACTTTTTTTAAGAAAAGCACTATGTATGCCTCGGCCGACATGGTAATTGCCTGCCTCGTATCATCGAAGTCCTCGCCTGCGGCTCGGCCTACAAACTCATACGCGACCTACAAATGCCTATTTTGCTGCTTTTGCAATAATGTACTATTTATAATAATCAATCAATCCGTCAAGTTAATTGCAATTAGTGACAGGTATACAATACAGGTAACAAATAGACCCTACTTACGCTATTTATAAAAATCTTGTGAGTAAATGATTTTTCTTATACAAAATAAAGTGGTATCTAACGCATATTCTATTACGTCCGCTTGTTAATGTCATTTTATTAACAGCGCCTTTTAAAAAGGTAAGAGCAATATTGGATTTAACTGCGTGGAGAGTTTCAGCATTGCAATCTTTATATTAGTGATGCGTTGTGTCTACGAGACAAGCTGACTTTTTTAAATAGGACATGTCAATTTGACCTCACCTCGCCTAATAGTAAGCTGAAGGCAAAGTCTTAGAAAAGAGAGACATCAACATGTTAACAACGGTGGCACTCAGCTTGACGGCCTCATTTTTCAAGCCTCGCTTGAAGGACCCGGTCTATAGAAAGAAGGAACCACGTGAGCTGGCAAGGAGTTCCAGGTCATAAAGGTGCGACAAAGGAAAGAGTCACCGAACCGTAGTTGGCGGGTGACATCTAAGCCCTGCACGTGATGTCCTGTGTAGGAAAAGAGAGGGTAGTGAAGCCTGAGCCACACGACACCTGACCTGACCTGACGAAGCCTGAGTGACACGAGGAGATATACCTACGATGAAAAAAAATAGGTCTTTTATCATCTTATTAGAAATTAATAATTATGTCAGTTAACTAAGAACTGGCATAATTAGTAATATCGATATACGAGTCACTTTACTACTCGTAGCTCATGTCAGTGCATTTAATCACAATAAAATGATTTTGAAACTGCAAATCTCTGTTTATTGAGTTATATATTAATTAGATAAAATAGCAGACACTTATTATCATACTAAAATCGATTGGTTATGTTAAACACACATATGAATGACCTTACACAAAATAACGTAATTTTTTAAATCAAAAAATATTAATTTGTTACTATAACAACAGAAAAATACATTTAATTTAAGTATGGTAATATTTTTGAAATAAAACCGACTACTATTAAATTAACCTAAAATAATTATTATTTATTGAATAAGTCAGTAAGCAAGTTAAGGGGTCAATAAATATCACAATCCAAGTTCGTGAATCGGTAGTTCGAACTTAGTACAAATTGCCTTTACACATCGATAATTCCAAAAATGCCGATATATATATATTATAAGAAATATCGCGATATGTATTGGCAGTCTAATCCCTGCCTCACAAATTATGCCGTGCTGCAAAACAGTAATAAATAGTAAATGATCGGAATGTGGTTGCCGATTACCGAGCACCGAGAACGACTGTTCGGTCTCTCCACATCCTGCCTGTCCCCTAACCTAACATTTAATATAACACAGTTACACCATTTATCGTTGAACATTCAAGTAGATATACTTGGTATACCACTATTATAATATTACTAATACAAATATTTCTAGGTAATTTAAAGGATAGTGGAATAATGTGCTACGGACGCTACAATGCACATTGGCCTATAACCAGCAATGGAATGCAATTCGCTAAACTGAGTGCTTGAAATTAAAGTGCCCGGTTGGAGGCAATACTTCGTAACGATCTGTAGGCGTGACGGTAGAGCGCTCAACAGCTACAACAAAGATCGAGGCTTGCACTACCACTCAGTGTGAATATTTGTAAGCCTATTTGCAATGAATTTGAACAAAAAAAAAATCTTTGTTCGTATCGCATTCTGGAACCCTTATTGCAAATCATGTTTACTAGATAGCGCTGGGTAGTATTATCCCAGAATACTTGTATTATCATTTGCAACGCAGGTTTGGGGCATGCCTTTCTTTACCCGAACTTGTACCCACACAAATACCCGTACGCGTAGGTCCTCAATCTTGTAAGTGCGGCTATCCTCTCAGAATGTATCCTTACTGGAGTCAACAATGTGGTGGGTACTTACGGACATTGACCTCAATGATAAAATGTAAACAAAGACAAATAGAATTGCTTCAATGCTTTCTTGGTCTATTTAATTACTGAATTTTAAAACAACATTTTTTGTTGAATGAAATTTTGAAGCATTTACTATGCTAACTTTTCAAATCGATTAAGAATAGGAAAAAGTGAATGCCCAGGTGGGACTCGAACCCACGATCTTTCCCTTACAGGGGGAATGCTCTGACCACTGAGTCACCGGGCCACACCTGAAGCTATTCCACCTGGGTATTCACTTTTTCCTATTCTTAATCGATTTGAAAAGTTAGCATAGTAAATGCTTCAAAATTTCATTCAATTATTTGGGCGGAGTCATCAGAAAACAATGTTTAAAAATGATTGCAACATCATTCATTGTTTCCGATATTTCATATAAATGTCGGTAGATGCCTCCCACCGTCGCCCTAAGACGGTAATATAGGAGAATTTGGATAGCTTCAGGTGTGGCCCGGTGACTCAGTGGTCAGAGCATTCCCCCTGTAAGGGAAAGATCGTGGGTTCGAGTCCCACCTGGGCATTCACTTTTTCCTATTCTTAACATTTTTTGTCTCTTTAAATACAGTTCACAGAGAACCGTCCCAACAAAAAAGTGCTGTTCGTATTATTTACAAGTCAGGATTATCTTACGAACCCTCGCGTCACAACAACTACGTCGTCTAGATGCTGTATGGTCATTGACTTCAAGCCAGTCTCGTCATAGCGGGCTCGCCCGGTGGAACGAACCACGGACCCAGGGAGTCTCACGCGTATAAGGCTAAATAGGTTCAAGTTACGCAAAGCTTCATGGGAGAGGACATTTGAAAACTAAAACAATAGACGGGTACACAAAGGAATGGCCAAGTAGTTTTTGTCAGGTGCTCCATTTTTTTTGGTGGAACACAATAGGATCTATTTTAGACAGTGAATCTGATACTCGCTATTCTATGAACGAGCCTTGGCAAGATTTATGTGTGAACTAATGCAGACTGAAAACACTGTAGTTTTGTTACAATTGTATTTATAGTTCAATGTAAGAATTTTTATTGAGGTTTTTATTGAGGTTCTATTGCTTCTTCTTTATCCTAGCGTTAATACCAGTCGCATCTGAAGCTTTTCAACTTGGAGTCTGGGGTCTGCTTTTTACCAGTCTAACTGCGGATTTGGCTAAACTGATATTTTCTGTGAAGCGACTGCCATATGACCTCCACAACCCAAAGGCGATATCGAGGCATTGCAGCTAGACCACTTGTTGGATTTTTGAGAGCTCCAACTACCCGTAACGACTGCCATAGATGTTTGTATGACAACCGGAACCGACGGCTTAACGTGCTCTCCGAGGCCCGACCAGACCAATGCAAATACCCATATTCATGCATACAAATATTTGCACTGAGCGGGGATCGAACCCGCGCCTCCTGCGCAGCGGCCGCGTTCACTACCGCTACGCCACGGAGACACTATTATATAAACCTGTAAATACTACAGTGACAATAAATTATTGGTTATCGAAAAAGCCGATAAAGCTGAACAAGTGTACAGCTTATTAGCAGAATCGATAAATTGTAATAGTACCTAGGTAAATCATTAAAATATCAGTGTAATGGTACCAATTAAATTAATATTTTTTTATACTCTAGCTTATTCTATACACCCATCTCAGCAGGAAACGCTAATCTGCGACAGTGGACAATGGACAGCCTCATATTATAGCGCCATTATTACCTTTCAAAACTTTAAGTAGAAATAATCATTAGATACATAACTTTAAAGCTCCTTAAATATTAAAGACATATTTATAAATTGCGTCGGCTACCTGCTCCTGCCCTAATTAATACTTGAGATTGGAGAAACATGTCATTATCCTCTATAGATGGGTACCTTCCTGTCAGGTGTTATTTCCTCGGTCACTCCCTTCTCCACCATATCCTCTTTCAAGCACTCCAGCCATCACGTGTTAATAAATTACATACACATTCAAAACAACTGCCTTCGGTTATATTCTGACTCACAACTTTATTTTTGTACGGCATTTCTGTTTTGCTGAATTGAATTGAAAGCCGTTATATGATTATATCCAGATGACCTTGGTCGATACAGTCAAACCAGTTGAACTCCAGCCTAAGCTAGGTACCTCGGTCCTACAGAAGTACTTAGCAGGTTCCCATAGTTATTCAGACAGGAGCTGTATTAGTGGAAGGTTCTTCTCCAGTTTTTAAGCGGTAAATTTTGTAAAAAGACATTTTTGATGGGTTTCCAGATAGTTCATTTACAAAACTGACAAATGTTTATATGTTCTTGTGGACATAAGGGAAATATATTATTATAATAATAAAGCTACAAGAGTGAATCAGTGGTAATACAAGGCAAGTTGGTCAGTTTTTTAATGAAGCATTATGAAGTTTACAATAATAAAGTGTAGGATGCTCGATTGCTAAAGGCAGGATCTGATTAGTAATTCCTGAAAAAAAGGGTTTTTAAAACGTTTATACAATTAAATTCACCTTTAACTATTTTCCTATGTAGGTTGGTACCTACCTACTATGTGAACAAATCTAGGCAGTGGTATGTAACTTTGTTTCTAACTTTAAATCAATTAATCAATTTTAATCGACCAATAGATCTAAAAAAAACTGTATGCTACCTACGCCTACCTGACCATTTCGAGTATTACGACCTTTAAACGTCATGTAAAGAATGTTATTTCAACATTATATACAGCAGAAACTGTTGCTCGAGACAGTAAACAGAACCCTTTCAATGCGAATGTTATTAATTCGTGACTTTTATGTTTACATTCACTTATAAGAACTACTTAGCGAGATTACTAAGATTAGCTCCTTCGGCCAATTATTTCGTTCCGTTACCTCTACAAAGAAACCATGACATAGAGATGATACTTACAGATATTAACCATCATTACTTGCTGTTATATAACGTTTTCTTCAATTGTGATAACCTATTGAATATATTGTTTGAAAGACGTGCTTGATACGCCTTGTACCAAGCACGTTTTTCCAATAATATATATAGTTAGCACTTTTAAATTAGAATGATAGATTTAGGTATTAGTTACTAACTGGTCTCACATTATGGATGCCCAAGATCGTGCGATGTGGACAAGGAAAGTAGACCTCGGCTTTCGAGACGCAGGCTCGTAAATTCTCGAGATTGTGGGTTGCTCGGTAGTCACTCATGGAGCTGAAACTAGCGGCGATAGGTAGCAGTAGAACGCGGAAAACCCAGGGCCGAAACAAGCGAGGGGCCCTGGTAAACATTTGTTTTTAGAATACCCTGAAAATTTAATTACGTCTACATTACATCTTATTTTTTCAACTCCAGTAGTCACTCTCGTACATGTCAACAAGCCAATAAACAATGACGGACAGACCCTTATTTAGCAGTCAAAATTTTGAACGCAACTGGAAAATATATATGGATAGAATTATAAAAGAAGCAGTGATATAAGTGCAAATTATTTCCTAAAAATGCCGATAGATGGCTGTATAGGAACTACTTTATTGAAAAGATTGTGGACACTACGCTACGTTAGCGTGAAATTATATGACAATGTGATGCAGTGTCGATAACCCCAGACTAATACAGAGGTCGCATCATTGACATTTCTTAATTAATTAATTCACCAGTTTACCTTACTGTCATAATAAATTTAAACTTGACACTGTGATACATTACAGTCTTCTTCTTCTAATTTCTAATTTTTCCTAAATATATATCATTCTTGTTAATAAAGGAGTAAAAAACCACTCTCTTGCTTTGTTTAACTTTGTTTAACTTTTACTGTAACAACTGTCGTCAGACCTTAAAGTTAATCAATGGTTACCATATTAATTTGAAGTTGCAACCATGGTATTAAAGTAGATATTAATTAGTTAGTAAAGAAGGATGACTGAAAGAATTTATTTGGAAAAAATATATGACGTATAACTGGAGTAACGTTTAATAAAACATATCGCGCCGACTATAGATTATGTACTGAGAGATGAACAGATAAATAACGATGATGAACACTGAAAGACTAACACTAAATAAAGTCGCGTATACTAGCAGGACTAGCAGTACTAATGTACACACAGTTAATAACTGAACCCGCACCTACATACTCAACAGTATCAATAAGCAGTCAGAATACGTAACTACATAACAGGTACTTACATAAGAACATATCCCTATAAGGAAGTGTATTGAAATCTGGCAACGTTGAAAATATTTCATCTGCACCTGTTCACACAGAACCAACATAGAAAAGGACAAACAGCTGAACGCACCTTGGTAAAGGAATCCGTATAAATATTTTCAAACTCGACGATCTGCTTCAAACGCCTAATTGCTTCAACATGCATCGTCGCCTCGTTTAACAGAGACCCTTATTTAATCTGCAAGTTTCATCGTTTTTTACTTATAACTTTGTACATACACAGCACCTGTTGGTGAATGGTTCAATTAATTAATCATTTTATTGCTGAACTTGTTAGGTGCTTGTAATTGTAAATCTAGGGTGGTAAATTCTGCCTTTATCCCTGGCCCCACCAGAACGATCAACTATTCGATCCACGGGTAATTTTTTCTCCCCCTTATCTCACTACAATGCAGTGGGGCAAAGAGTAATTTTTTTAGCCTCACTAAATTACAGTGCAAATTACTAATAATTCTTAGTTAAATCGATTTAGACTGAAAATGTTGAATTGGTCTAGGCGGGGATCGAATCCGCGATCTTTGCCTTACAGGCTTTGACCACTAAGTTTCCAGACCTCGCTCTAACTAATTCAAATTTTTCCTTCTATATCTGTCTTTGAGGCGACAGTTGAGTGTGCCATCGAATATTCTTACGAACTATCGGAAACAATGAATAAAAAAAATTTCTTAGTTACTAGTTAAAAGTCAAATAGGTCAATCGATTATTCATAAAATTCAATTTAGCGTGGTACAGTTTAAATTGAGTGGGTAGTTAATTTAAATTCCAGTCACGATATTTGAAAGTAATTAATACTGAAAACAATAGGTGGGCGACTGGTTGTGAGCGAATACGTAATCTGGAAAAATAAACTGATAAACACCACAATTTTATAACACTTATCAACAATCTATGTCTATTACAGGGTACACCAGATAATAGATACAACTAAATTAAGGTTGCTCAATTGCTTCATTTAGTTCCTTTCCTTTATTAAAAATTGTACCTCATTCGTATACGCGTAAAAACTTTCAAGTACTTAACCATTTGTCACCTCAATAACCTTTTAGGCCTACCACACGCACAAGCTTCAGCACAGTTAGGTCTGATCTGATTTCCTTCACATCCGTGCTATCAGCGGCAGTTTCACAAGTGAAGCTGAGGAGAGCGGGTCAGCTGAATAGAAGGTGCAGCGTGAATGGGATACAAGCTCCACGCGGGTGGAATTAATTAATTCTTTATTTTAAATATCAGGCAGAACTCAGGGCCGTCTTAACCATGCTAATAGTTTTTATTCATCAAATTTTAATAAACAATTTTTTTATTAAAAGTTTCTTAGGTATAATATGATTTTCAATTTGTTTTATAAATAGAAGTTATGAACGAATACATGACAAATTATTTCCTCTTTTATAGGGGGCCCTAGTGCAACATTGTGGAGTAGAATGTAAGTCATTCCCGGGACTGACCGAACAAGATTCTATGGTCCCGGATGAGTTTAATAATAGTAGATTATGGTACAAGTGTGTAAAGTTGGTGATTACCAATTGTTGCTTTTATTTGCCAAAGACGATAATCAACAATACACACATGTCTCATACGACTTTTCCATTTCACTTGTGAATAATATAATACTGAATCAGATATTTTTCCTTGCAGATATATTCCATAACGTTAAGGACTTCACATCAATCACATTATATATCGGACGTTGTATATGGGTTTATATCAGGCGGTGTACTAGGTACATAAATTGTTTTCTTCATAACTAGTACATACTTGTACACATTTTGATTAATAAACAACTATAATTTCACCAGTAAAAACGAATTGCGAAACTTTTTGGTACTGGCGAACTGGCAGGAATAATAAAAAAAACACTGGCCACAGACTAAAATAATGAGGTTTCTTTTCTTCCTATGTGTACAAAATAGTGAATTTACTTAAAGTTTTAAACAGAGAGAAAACAAAGGTTACAGTTCAGTAAAAGTTTTGAATATTATACACCTGGAAGATGACATTTTCGATTTAAATACGAAGTTGCATAAAATGAACAAGCAATAGGTAGGCATATTAATTTATTTGTTCTATTGAACACGATCTTTTTGTATCTAATTTTTCTATTTAAGAATTAATGTAACTAAACCATTAAATTTAAAAAAATGAACTTCCATTCGTGATTTAATAACATTAATAACAATCAGAAAACCACAGTTTGATAATAGGTATCATTATGTGATATATTCGGTGAGATTCGAGCCATATTATGAGTAAGGGAAATGAAAAATATTAGATCAGTAACTTCACCTCTGATTTCACTCCTGAATTTAAAGGGACCTTTAGACCTTCAACTTAGAAATTTCTTAAAGATGTCTTCTACTTACTCTTCTGACGATCTTACAATTTATATTCCCCGTGATAATTCCCCCCGTATACGACTTTTAAATTAGTTGTTTTAGTGTAGATACGTATCATACAACCTAACCCAAGACCTATATTTTTAACATTAACACAGATTTGTACAATTACATAGAATGTGTAATAGACAATGGCCTTACAATAAGCATTATGTACTATAGGTAACTCCTTGACATGGACTGTACTGAATATAAATAAAAGCCTAGTAGCCTTTAGGTACTAGGCACATTTAAAAAGAAAGTAATCTTCGCACGAAAGAATGATAAAAACTAATGAAAATCAGAAGTTCATCGACTGATTATTCTCAAAGATATTAGAAGACAATCGTAAAAACAATCATCAACGTTCATTTACGAGCCACACGGTGAGATTTTATATGTAAGTATTATGTAAATGATGCTGTGCAATGTTCAGTGAAAGAATAATTACCACTTGAAATATACCGACGGTCATTGCAATTTTCTCGCGAATGCATTAAGTATATTACATCCTGTATGAGAAACATCACAATGTTTATACTTAATCTTCTCAAAATATATAAATAACTTGTTATTGCATTAAGCATTACGTTAGTTACTTTTAAGTCCAATGTCAAAATTGGAAATTCAGTTTAAATGCATACCTATATAACTACTAGATTACTTGTTTAGAACCAAATTGAAACCAGTTTGAGAGGGTAGGTACCGTATTATAAAGAATATAACGGTTGAATTAACTTCTAATAATCCTACGTAATTGTACTAATAAGTTTTCAAAGAAGCTTTGCACCATTTATTCGTAGAGATTATAGATTCGTAACATTTATATAATTGACTATTACTCGTCGTTCCAGAGAATGTCAGAGATAAAGTCTTTTTGGCGTTAATATGTGTTATTACTTATTACTTAGTATGAGGTTTTTTGAGTATTTGTTTTATGCTGCTAATGCCATAATCATTGAGAAATTTGAAATTTCATTAAAATTGAAGCTAAATTATTACTAATCAAGGTAAAAAAATGCCTTAGAAGGCCCCACAATACTCAACGCAGAAAACAACTTTTTCTTTCAATAGATATCTATCGTATATCTAATATATAAGATTTACCAACCTAATAAACTTACTTCTTACCTATTCATTAACATTGAATATAATACGGTGCATATTCATTTGCAGGCCCTAAACACTACCCTTCAATCAATAAATGACATGGCACCTTTCCATAAATTATAAAACATTCCAAAGCTAGACCTTTATTCGTTCCATTTAGCGATATCTTGTCATGCAAGAGAAGACAGCAATTCATGTTGTTAATAACATACCGAAGGCCCTTAAAGTAGGCGAAAACATTCACATACTTCATTCAAATGCTAATATTTATGTTCAAAGCAATACACACAAATACAGAAGCAACGACCTTAGAATTCGGGCATACATTATACAAGTAACGGTTGTTTAGACATTTCGAATTTCTAATCATTATTCTGGTGACACTTCGGCCCTATTTCGAACAGTAAGTAGACTGAACGATAAATGCAAACTTTCCATCCGTGTATTATCCATTGCAACTTCTCTAAGAAGTCTTTAATGACTGCTTATGAATAATCATAAAGGCAGTCAACGGAGTCAAAATGCATATATAAGCACAATGTGAAAATTTTCACAGCAAAACTATGAACGTGAAGACATGTACATGCATGCATCTATTGAAATATACTAACTTGCAGAACCGAGTATAAATTCAGGACTTTAAAAATAGATTCATATCGATTTGAAGGAGCAGTGACGAAAGATGTAAAATTTCAAAAGGTGGAAAAAAGTTGTTTGTGCAACAGTGAGCAGAATTGATTTTTGCTGCGAGTGCTGATTTTGAGTCGCGATCAAGTGGGATCAAGGATACTAATTTAGAATCCTGAGCGTGGTGAGGGATTCGAATGCATGAGATGCAAATAATTTTGCTCTCGTTTGGCACACATTACTTTTCAGTTCAGCAGCGAGAACACATAATGAGTATTACTTAGAAGATAACACAATGAACAGGAATAGAAAGGAATTACGTTTATATTTATAACAGCTTCCGTGATGTTTTATTATTAAAACGTAGAAAATAGAAATAATTATAAATACTTATGCATTACTTATTTTAGTATACAACAGTACATTCAATATTAAATAATTTAAACAAAAAGCATGGTTATCCATTTTACAAATCTCTTTCAAATTAGTTTATTTACGCGTTTCCTAACGCGTTGTCTTTGGAATCGAACTTCGAAATTGGGCCTTCAAATAACTTGTATTTGTTACTTGTTACTCCCTCTTTTTTAAGAACAGGAAAGAGACAGAGGACAGTATAGTTCGAAAGTTCGTGGAACGATTCTATGGTTGGCACTCTTTATTGGAATAATTTAAAAGTAACTTTGTCTCACGCAGTGCGCAAAATGCATTTTGCTCACTGTTGTTACGCAGCAAAACTTACATGTTTGGGCTGCTGTAGTGAAAAAGTCTTACCTCGATCCTCGATATAGTTTGTCATGCGACCCATTGGAAAGCCGGCAGGAGTCAAATTATAGGAACCCCTTGCTACTGACCAGGGGTAAGCAAATCTACCTAGCCTACTAACTCATGTCGTAAGTATTCTAATTTTATTAAAGGCTATAGATTTTAGAAATTAGGTGCAGATGAGTGAAGGCCGCATTTATTGTAAACTGATTTAAAATTGTGTTTATTTTTTATTTGTGCATGTTGCTAAGATAAAGACTTCTGTAAAGCTGTAGTTTTTATTTTCATTTATGTACATAAAAATGTGTAGGTAGTAGGTCACAGGATAATTTAACGTGTGACAATTACTTAGGTTATTGGAAATATTGTGAAATATTGTGAAATTTTCTGCAGATATTAACATTTGACAAAATTTGGTGCTAAGGTAAGTATATTTTCTTTTCATATGCATCTTAATGCAATTACTGATATGCCTTATGATGATGTTAATACTCTGGGTGTGTTGCTGCAGTAAAGCAACATAATTATCCAAAGTTATAGGTCCACTAATTCTTAGGTCGATGACAGGCCCCACCGATCACTTGCATTCGTGAGAACGAACGAACGTGTAAACTGGAACCCATGTGCGGGAACCAAAAGAGAATGGCGTTACATTTATTATTGTTTGTATAATATTCGATTTTATCTTTAACAAGTTATGTTTTCTACGGGACTTTAACTTGTAGGCGTCCACTAGCGGAAGTGTAAGAAGTTAATACAGTTATAATATTCTGCTACATATTACACTGCGCTATCTACCCCGTGCATAGCTTAACTAGTTTTTTTTAATAATGTGTACTAGCATGCAGATAAACAGATAAATCTGTTCTTATCGTATCTGTTCTTTGGTTGGTACAGACTGTCAAAGAAGTAGCTATGCAGATTTACATGTTTGTTATTTGAATGTTTAGGTAACTCTTTGGACCAGTAGATATATTTGCAATATGCATATTATAGATATTATAAATACACATAAACATCAATGAATGCTAACTCATGCACGAAAAGGATATTATTTTTGGATGTCATTGACTGTTAATTATATATCCAAATGTCGATTTGATCAAGACACACCTTTTATAGCTTTGTCTTCTACTAAAGCGATTTGATATACGCGAATAGTTTTTGCATCCGTGTGAATAACGAATCAATTTATACGTCAGAAGAACCGTTTTTCATGGAATCATTCAATGTAAGAACAATGATCAAGTTATACATAAATTACTACCATTTTGGTGTGAATCGAAAGTGAAATTGTGTCTAGCAATTACACAATGTGTACCTTTCAATTATCTCATCTGTACTTCATGTAGGGACGTCATAATTACCATAGATTATCTAACCTGGGGTGCTTGTGATTTTCGTTGGTGCTTGAGTGATTGTATATCAGTGATTGTATTGTCTACCTGCTTATGACGTAGAACGCTAGTTCCGATGTGGTCCAGTCTTGCCTCGACAGGTTCTCGAAGAGGCGGTCCGCAAAAGTTTGCTTAAAAGCACACACCATTGCCCTTTTCGTATTCTGCTAAAATTTAAGAGCGATGGCTTCTCAGTTGCCACCGTGAGCGTAGCGTCCTTGTGGTCTTGTGATACAAATTGGAGTCATGTCTGCTATATAAATAGTCTTTCGATGGTGTATCGTCGGATTAATTTTGCACTTTTCGTAGTCTTCTACACGTAATAGTAGAGACATTGTGGTCAATTTTACAAATTTGTAGTCTGCAAACAAATAGCGCCTCAATATCTTCGTAATAATTTAAAAAGTGGTATTCTACTAATTATTTGACAGCTGTCAGAATGAATATTTCACCGTTCTGAAGAAATAGAGCGTCCACTATGCAGACGCACCTTTTTCGTGTAATTTGAACTAATTTGCCGTTGTGTTTAGGTCTAGGTAAACGATGTTTCCCTTCAAAACTCCGTACTAGAAGCTGCTCACGACGGAGATCGTCACCACGACGCTCTCAGAAATAGCTGCCAAGCTTCTGAGGCATAGCAGCGCAATTTATTAAGACGTTTAAGCTCACAAAAAGCCTAGTGAGAGAAATTGCCAAGGATACCTATCTCTGTGCGGCAAGAAAGGAATGACAAAGTGAGTTGATTATTTACAGACATTCTATATTTGCATTCTATAGAATGGTCGATAGCTTAGTGGTTAAGGAGCCGGCTTTACGATCGAGAGTTCCCGTGTTCGATTCCTAGCCATTACACTACCGACGTGAACCCACTTCTAGCACTAGCAATACAGCTTAGTTGGAGGAGTTAGAGGGAATATTAGTAATTTTGTTTGCTAATTCACTATTACATAATATATGATGGTAGTATCTCCATGATGATGACTGATTACCTAAGTAGGTACTGACCCATTATCACTAAGTAGGTTATATAATAAATACACTAACATAATACACACTAATATAATAAATATTTATATACATAGGTATGTCTATTTATTCATCAATCATTAGCTTATCAATTAGGTACCTACATATTTAATTTATAAATAATAACAAATGAATATTCTATGCCATTGTATTCTAGCGCTATCACAGCACAATTCTTTTACTTTAGTACTATCTAGACCCATAATAAGCATAGCTTACTAGCTTGTGTTATGGGACCTAGAAGAATGCGGATAAACATACTACATCAGAAATTGTATAATAATTTAATGTTATCTAACCAATTACAGGTACGTGAAACAGTACTGAACATTATGTGTTGATGCCAGTATTCCTGGTACGGCCGATGATCATTATGCCGAGCAGCCCACTCAATCAAAGAATCCAGAGAAAGAACAAATTTGCAAGACAAATTTAAAGCTCAAGTTATGGTACAAATGTATGGTGCAGACACAATGCCTCTTTTGTACAGCTGACCCTACTTATGAGCAGTTAAAGGTATTACATACATACTGGGTACAATATGATGAAAACTATGTTAAGAACATATTAATTTCTGCTGAAGATTTTTAGGAAAATTATATATTTGAAACAAATTTGGAAAGTGCGAAATAAAAATACATGTTTAATTTTATTCAGTTTTTTATTCATTACTTATAATTCAATTTGTATTTGTAAGTACTTCCTTGTTTTGGAGAAAGCGCTTGCGCAGTTATACTTTCTTTTATAAATGCATCTTCCACATTGAGCCTATTCTTTTCTTAAGAAATAATAGAAAAATATGTAGTTCTCGGTCTGCTATCTTGGGCTTCATTCGCACGGCTTTAGTACCACGGTCTGTCACCTTATCCATTTTCACAGGAAAAGATGAAGGAAATATGTACTAGATTCAGGTTCACATTCACTAGTTTGTTGTACTAAACTTACCAGACACTTAGGTTATATAAACCTTGGTTCAGGCCTAGCTTTCATGGTGGTCCAATAATAGTAACTTTCTTTCTACTGAAACAAATGACACTTTAAATTATTATTATAATCATTAAAAAGGGTTAGGGTAGTCCTGCAATGGATATAATACATCTGAAATACACATAAAAATCATGTTGTCTATATTTTGTGTGTATTTTAAAACTAAGCTACAAAACATGATTACGTTAATGCTATCAACTTAAAGTAATACAGGTTAGGAATACTCACATTAAGATGTGCTTTACATATAATAGGGCCCATTTCAACTTCGTGTTTTATGCGTGTTTTTATTTTGTAGTGATTTGACTCCACTTTCCTTTTATAGCAAAATTTCATTCCTACAATGGTACGTACTTTTGCCTGGAATTCATTATATATTGTGAGGACATTCTACTACAAATTATTCAAACTAAATGAAGGGCTATAGCTAAATAAGAGACAGACTTATTGTTTTCGAAAGATGTTTCGAAAAATCAACGAAAACGGAGGTGACAAATTGACAACAATGACAGCTGACAACTTGTCATTTGGAATAGGCTAAGGTAATATGACTATTCTGTCTTGTCATCAGTTTATAAATTAGAACTAAAGTCGGAAAAACCCACATTTGAAGTTGCATCGAAATTCGACAACGTAAGCTTGTAACAGGGGATAAAAATATTTCAAAGTTAGAACTGCACTATTTCTTAACTATATTCGTATAAAAACTATCGTGAGACATTTTTCAATTATATTTTATTACGGCTACACTCACGTGAATCGTCTGGATGCGCCCGACTAGTTTCTTTTCATAGTTCAAAATGCATATGATAATTCTTGCTCTAGTAACTGAAGGTCATTACTAGGTTCCGTCAGTGCTTAGAAAAAATACAGTCGTCAGTGCATCTATTTTCTTTATAAAAACTAGGGATGTTACCCAGTACCTTATGTATAAAAACTAAGTACCTATTTGTAAAACTTGCTACTTTTTACTCATATGCCAAGACATTAGAATTTGTATTAAATGCAAAGATACCTACTTGCGAAGGAATGTTAAACCATAAAATTATAACTGCATTTTGTGATTATATTATAACGTCTCGTTACAAGATCACTTTGTTGAATTTTGATGAAACTTCAAAAATGGATTTTAAGAATGATCCGACTATGTGTATTTATTAGAACGGTCTCTAACAGTATAACAAGTGTTAGACTGTGGTTCTATAACGGGTGTTAGGGGAAAGCTCCTGTAGCCGAAAGCCCGTAGTAGTATTCCGGGTATACTACATACCTATTGGCATAATTATATTTTCAATTTGGAGAAAAAAAAAACTCAGTTTTTTAGCATCATTTATTCTCCATCGTATTAGGAAAGCTTAATGAAACGACAATTTCATAAAAAATCATAACTACAGAAAAAAACAAATAGCGCCGAGCGCTTGCTTTTCTGTAGCGATGTTTTCTTATGAAATTGTCCTTTCATTGAGGTTTCCTAATATGATGGAGAATAAATAAAGCTAAAAAAATTAATAAAAATTGTAAAAAAGAATTAAATTTTTTCTCTAAATCGAAAAAAAAATGCTAATATGTAGTATACCCGGAGTACAACCACTGGCTTTCGGCTTCGGGAGCGTTCCCCTAACACCCGGTATACTGTGTACTTACATATATATCGACAAAACGGAGTTGATACTATTTTTTTTATTAGATCTGTCTATATATTATGTTAACTTAGTGTATTTTGGTATAAATCCCTTAAAATGAAGAAAAATTCATGGGCGTTTATGCAGCAAAAACAACCAAAAAAATTTAAATGTCTGTACTCTACATTACAAAAAAAAATATTTTTTAACTATTCTTTTTACATAAATTATACATATAATTGCGTCTTTTTTCACGGAGAGTTAGGTGCATTAATACTCGCATTTCATCAACTTGTATTCGGTTCCACGTAATAAGGGGTTAACCTATTGCCATATTTTGGGGACTATTGTTAAATCGAGCCATGCATCTGAGGCTGAGTCGGGGCTGTGAATAACTGTCTGATGTTAAAGTTAACCAGCCCTATCCCTTAGTCGCCTTGTACGACACTACATGGGAAGAGATCGAGTGGCCTAAATTCTACTCTGCCGGGAACTCCGCAGCGGGGGTGCTCATTATTATCGACCTTTAGATTTTATCCTGATTGCATCCGAGGCTGAGATGCCCTCGGAGCTCAGTATTTCTTACCCACGTAGCCTGGTTGTTGCCGCAAGACGTGGCCATACCAGCGAAGGCGACTCTCTTGCATTTTATCTGCGATGTCACGGACATGAAAGCTGCCGCGAATACAAGAGTTCCTCACGCGATTCTTACGCAGCTCCTGCTGGTGTCGCTCTAACAGCGGTCGCACTTCACAGCCGTGTAAAAGGACAGACCTAATGATCTTCTTATAGACCCGCTATTCAACCTTACTGGCATTTGAGGATAGCCTGTGACGCCAGCCTTTTCCCGCCACTTATCCCACGCGACATCAATAAGTGCCTTGATGCAATTATAGTGGATGTCTCCAGTCACGTGAAGTACAGATCCCATGTACTTAACCTGGTCCGCGCGCTCGACTAAGTCATCGCCTATGCGAGGTATGGTTGTGGGATCTGTTGAGTTTAACGCCAAGAATTCTGTTTTCGGCACATATAGCTATAGACCGCTGTTCTCAAGTGCTTTCTTCCACACTTTCACACGACGCACCAATCGGCTCCTGTGCGCGTCCATCAACGCAATGTCATCAGTATACATGAGCAACCATGGAGGCTGCTCGTGTGAGTTTCTGATGCTGTCCGACAAAACCTCCAATTCCAAACGGAACAAGTAAGGACTAAGTATGGATCCTTGGTGTACCCCGACGGTGATGAGGAAGATTTTTATGTGTTTAAACCGAAATCGTGGTACATGGCACGGATGGTGTCAATGTAGGCCTCTAGGATTCCCTAGTTCCACAGTGCCCACCAGATCACCGTACAAGAAACACAGTCGAAAGCCTTCTGCATGTCTAGGAATAGGCAGTGTAGGGGCAGATCCTTTGACCATTTTTCCCCGCGAAAATTTCTTAGGACACACACCGAGTGATTATCGTTATACCACGGTAACTGCCAAACTACTGCACCAATGCCTTGTTATTGAAGATTGGCGTAATGATTCTCAGTCTCCACTGGTTCGAGACCTTACCGGTGAGAAGTACGCAGTTATAAAGATTTGTCAGGATGTCCACATCACGAGCACCCATTGCCTTCTATCGTCGGATCCGACAGCTCTTTTTTTATATCGGACACGTCAATTTGACTTCACCTCGCTAGAAGGTAAACTGAAGGTAAAGTCTCAGGAAAAAGGGTCAACATTACAAACGCGTACTATGTTAACAATGGTGGCACTTAGCTTGACGGCCTCATCAAATGTTTGTTCACGCTCCGTTTAAAAGACCCGGGACTATAGGAAGAAGAAAACACGTCAGCTGGTAAGGTTTCAACGATGCGTGGTTATGTCGGACTTGAACCTACTAAAAGCGCACTCCATCTTGGGTCATCAACTCCAGAATGTAAGCTCTGGCACCCTGGTTTACCAGTTTCCCTGTCTTCCACAGCTTAGGAAACTGGCATCACTGAGAAACCCTCTCATTTGAGCTCGAAAGCGTATTCCCCTAGAGCTAGAATCCAGCGTCCTTCAGGGGTTCTTGGCCTAAAGCCTTCGCACCGACAGCTATAATTCTACCGAAGTGACTTAGGGAAGGTCGTCGAGATCACCGCTGTATGCATCCGAGGCTGAGTCATCTGTGGTGCTACATATTCTCCGAGCTGTGCACAACAACAGTGGGTCTCGAGGGCGCAGCTTGCTTCTTACCATAAAGTAAACCCATCCCCATGGGTTCCGCTCTAGCGTCAGGTTCGTTGCGGGCTTCATCGATCGGTCTCGGTGTGATATTTTAGTTCATTGAACTTATCCTTGGTTTCATTCCAGTTTACACCAAGATCGACGCATCTAGAGGCTCATGCGTTAGGTACCCAAATCAGTATTTAATTTTGGCATAGCATTAATACAATTTTCCTAAAATTTCTTAACTTCGGGACAAAGAGCAGGTAGGCAGGGCCCCACTTGACCTACCTTTGGTACGCCCATACTCAAAAACCTCTTTTGGGAATTTTTGACATGATTGATTGTATATTTTACAAAACCCTCCAGGCAGAACTTTATATTCTATCTGTGTTTAGATTTACGGGACAGGCATCTGACAAATTTACTAAACTAAAGCCCTACCAAAAACTCCCTACTAAAATACCGACCCAAAAATTGGCGTCATTTCTTGGACTAACTTATACCTACGAAAGTAATATTAAATACTAGATGTTGCCCGCGGCTCCGCCCGCTTGGATGTCGGCGGACTGTATGGCTTAGTGTTGAGCCGAGGCTATTGAGTATTAAATTCGACTTCCTAGTCGAGTTTCTACTCGCCACTATACTTGAATCTATGCTCGACTCTTTACTGGCATCTCTAGTCCCCTCTTTGCTCGACTCCGTACTCTTCTCTATAGTCGCCTCTCTATTGGTGTTTCTCTCTCTACTCGCCCATCCTCGATCCTCTTTTCGCTTCTCTACTTGACTCTCCACTCGCTTCTTTACTCGCCTCTCTACTCGCCTCTCTACTCGAATCTCTACTCAACTCTCTATTCGATCGCTACTCGTCTATCCACTCGCCTCTCTACTCGATTATCTACTGGACTCTATTTGATTCTATACTCGCCTCTCCACTGGCTTCATAATCTGGCTTTTATCCATCTCTTAAAATTAAAATTAGCATACTTAAATTCCCTAGCTCTAGCCCTATAAAGTACCCCCCCCCCCCCTCTTAAGCCCCTTCTATCTCTTCATCATTAATCTATCTCTGCTACAAATTTGGACACCCTTGTCTCTAAAAAGACAAACTTTCATATATACTTTTGTCCCATAGCTTTATTCTCCACCTTCTACCCCCTGTTTAGCAATAAAAGGGAGCCTATGTCCGTTCTCAAGCTCTTATTCACCTCTGTATAAAATTTTATCAAGATCGGTTCAGTGGTTTAGGCGTGAAAGTGTAACATACAGACAAACAGACAGACAGACAGAGTTACTTTCGCATTTATAATATTAGTATGATTGGATATTCAATACGTTAGTGCCAAGCACATACAACCAATTAGTTTCAACTTTGCAATGTTAGGTAGGTATAGGTGAATTAAGCAGTTATGGCCACGTTTGTACATTTGTATCAATAAATACGTTTATAATGAGCTACTTTGAGAGAGAAAATGAAAAAACGAGTGCGTTTTGAATTTACCTATTTCAAGTTGGCATCTTTAATTTTATTGATATGGCAATTTTGGCAGTATACTGTACACGGACCACTTCGAAACAGCGGTGAAGTGGCTTTATTAATGTCTACTATACCGTTGCAATAACATTACCCCAGTGATTTTAAGTTAGGAGACTACCGTTTTTTTATCTACGATTATAGATTATCAATAGAGTCGCTTCGAATGAACGCTAGCTATGCCTCGAGTCACACATCTTGGACCTTATTTGCGAGACAAACGAGGTCAAAAGTTGAGCCTATAGAGTACATTTTAGGTCTGAGATATATGTCCCGGGGTATCGCAGACTGCAGTCTGCCATTGTTACTTTACGACGTACGTTGCAGTTGCAGTCGGCCATGTTTGTTTCTGTTTGGTGGAGTTAAGTTTGCGTCGCATAAATAAATTCCGTCTCTTCTCTCAGTCTCAAAGTCTCAAGCTATATCAGTACCTACAGATTGCAATTCAATTCAAAACATTTAAGCTCCCAAAAAGCCTTGTGTGAAAAATTACAGAGGATACATATCAGTAACATTATTTCATTAGAGCATAAAAGTGAGGGAAATTCTATGATGATGAAGATATGGATATGACTCAACGGCAAAAAAGGAATGCATAAAGACAGTGAGTGGATTATTTACACATTTATTCTATTCTATAATATATTGTAGACATATATATTTTCGTTATCGACTTATTTAGTTACTTAGTTTATTGGAAGAAAACTCAACTTTGAGATAAACTTTCCCTTGAACCTACATTATTATACCACATGATGTTTTTTAATAATGTGATTCACATCACTCATCACTATACTCTATAAATGTCAAAATAATTCTTTAGACCTCGTACTAATATTATAAATGTGGAAGTTTGTAAAATTGTTTGGATGATTGTTATTCAGTTACACCTAAAAAAATGTGTGGTATAACACAAATGCGCTTTTATACTTATACATTGTAAATACTTTGTTTTAGGTGTCAATGGATACCCCTTGCGCAGGTGAATGATGATCACTTTAATCCTAAACATCATAGAGGGACACACATATGGCACACCAAATGGATCTAGAAGTAATAGATGAATCTAGTAAAGAATACCACTTACGCACTAGGAAGTCCCTTTTTAGTTCTAGTTCACATTCAGAGGCTTCTGTGACACTTCGTCAAGTATTGAGCAAGAAAATCTTATATGTGAGAGTACCTAATGTGAAAGAAGACGGACAAGTGATATGTATAAAAAATATGAAGAAAATCTTACTTATGATGCTAGCTATGGAAGAAGAGTAAAAATCATTTCAAGAAAATAGTGCATGGGTCTTAGTGAACAAACCTATATAGTGATGGCTATGTAGTGCAGTGTAAATGTATCTAAAACAAAAGTTAAATAGTGATAATTCAGTGATATATAGAGCAAGACTTGTGGTTATTGGTTTCCCCTTGTTCGGTGGACACTATGTCCTGTTCTAAGTATTCTTCAATTAATTGTTGTTTGCTATTAGCGTTAACTTAGACTTAAATATAACTCACTTGGATGTGACTATTACATTCCTCAACAGCCATCTCGATGAATGTGTTTTGTATGTAAAAATCTCAGCATTTTAAATTTAATGATAAAACTTAAGTTTTAAAGTTAAATAAAGCTATTTATAATCTTAAGCAGTCTGCTAGATCATAGAGGTAGCTGAATCATAAAGGTAGATGATTGTTGGAAAAAGAAAGGTTATATAAAATCTGTTTAGGAACCATGTTTATTGTAAAATCATCTGGCAATTTTGAAACTCTAACTGTTATAATGAAGTATATCACCTTCAAGAGAAATAGTTACTAAATTTTCATATGGTGTACTATGTGCATAAAGTTAAATTAATGAATAAATAAAATAAAAATGTTCTAAAGATTTAGCAACTCCTATGGAAGTTAATTTAAAACTTAGTAAAGACAATAATAATTGGTATTGTAAGTTTACACATCAACAATTAATAGACGGCTTAATGTATTGTATTTTATAATGACACTCATTGTAAACATGCAAAAAGAGTTTTAAAGCTGTTCAAAATCTTATGGTTTTATGTTTGTTAATAGTTATATATATAATAGCTCTGATATTGTTGGTTTTGTTGATGCTGATTGGACAGATGTTGTATTCTGGATGTGTAATATCTCATGAAAGTAAAAAACAGACAGTACAGACGGTAGCCTTGTCAAGCACAGGGCCAAATACATGGCTATGTGTAAAGTGTTTGAGGTTGAAGACAACAAGGTGCCAATTACATTATTTAATGATAACCAAAGTGCACAGAAACCTTCAGAAAATTGTATGTGCCACTGTACTGTACCGATGTAAGGCTTCATTTTTTTGAGAAGCAGTTGCTAAGAATTTAATTAAAATTGTTTATTTAAGAATATCTCAAATGCTTGCTGATGTGTTCACTAAAAGTCTTTGTAAAGTACCTAAGGTAAAAGTACCAATGATAGACACTGACCCAATAGTGGACACTTTCGAAAAAATACCTTTATTGTAAAAAAGTAACTATTTTATTTACATGACTGTTTAACTAAAAGACATCTAATGGCATAAATAACACACGTTCAAAAATTTGCACAACTATTGTAAGTAAATATTAAATTGGCGCCAGTTGTTTCTTAAGAAATTTGTTCAGAGGGGTAATTTTATTTTTGTTTGCGACCATGTATATAATAATTGTATTTAAATAAAAATATGCTGCTTGTAATTTTATACTTTACTATACTTTAAGGACAAATCAAACTTCACTGATTTGTCCTTAAAGTTTCTACCATTGGTGCTTTTACCTAAAAGCATTTCAGTTTTATGCAGGAATTAGGCATAGCACCTAAAGTTAAAGTAGGTATTATCAATTTATCATAGGCATATATACCTACTACATAGGTACCTACTTAGTGTTCATTTAGTGCAATTCTTTTCTGATTCTCTTATTAGATTATTTTGCTAAGTGGTGAAGTAGAAATATAAAAAAAAATACTAATAAGTATATTGAAATAATGTTAAAAAATGAACAATTTAAATAAATGGCTGTTTTGTTTAACTCACTTTGTGTTTTAATAGGTCAAATGTAAAGGTTTGTGAGCTAAAGTATAAACTTTGTTACATTTGACGTCTTCATTCCCAACAAAATCAACTTAGCTTGGTTACAGAGAGACCGACGTTTGTTTCATTATTTTTTTAAGAAAAGATGATTCTGCAAGAATACCCCCAGCACCCAGTATAATGAGAGAACTGTTAGACATTTCTAGGTAGATGTTTGAGGCCTATTCGTCGCCTATCATACATTCCCCGTGCGTAATCTTGAAAAACGCTGAAACATACCTATTCATTTATTTCCAACTAGACGTAAGTAAGTATGCGATACTTTAAATTTTACGGATTTTCATACAAACTTTTATCACAGTATAAACGAGTAGACCAGTAGGTACCAGTACGTCGTCGCCTTTGATGTTTGCGGAAATGTCGTCTTTCGCAGTTTTGTCAGGGTTGTCACTAGTTTTTTTTTTTATCTGTAATATTTATTAAACCCCTATTTAGTCTCTTTGTTGTCTCAAGGCACATCAACTCTCGATAATATAAATAATTAGCTGACGCCCGCGGCTCCGCTCGTGTGGATGTCGGCAATTGCGACCTTTGGTCATATCTCCAGTTCTACTCAAACAATCAAAGAATCAATTTTGTTTTTAAGTTTAGGCATAAAGAAGCACATACGAATGTTAAAATTTTACAGTTAAAAATAAATATTTAAATTAATGTAGGTATATAATAAATAGAGTAAATACATATTTTGAAAACGATTCTTTCGCTGGTTTTGTAAGTTGGTTCTACTCAACCAATTATGATCAAACCAACGTAATACTTTAAGTCTTGAATTTGAATCTGAACCTGAATCTGCATTTGAACATTGATTTTATTGAAAATTTTGATGCTGCCATCTTGCATCGCTAAATCGATGATATATTCGTAATCGGCAACCCCAAAAACCCTGTAAACGATCCCATATTGATTTTATTGAAAATTTCAAAACCACCATCTTTTATCGCTAAATGGATCTTATATTCGATATTCGTAATCAGCAATCCCAAAAGCCCTTAAAACGATACCCATATCGATTTTAGTGAAAATTTCATCCATTTAGATATCCAAGACGATGGGATATCTAAATGGATGAAATATTCGTGATAAAGGACCCCAAAAATTCTGAAATCGATATTCATATTGATTTTAGCGAAAATTTCGAGTCCACCATCTTTGATCGCCTAATTAAATTATTTTCGTAATCGAAATTACGAAAACTTTTAGCTAATAAAACGAATCAATAAAATATATAATAAAATAAAAAACGTGATAACAAATGGGAACAGCCCTGAATCCTTAGTACCAAGTAAAATATATGGGTACTTGGAACAGTACTCCTTCTCCCGCCATTTCGCTCACCTCGCACGATTGCTCTGTCTAGACGGCTTCGTCGACAGGCTGTGCTTTTATCTCCTATTTTAACCCATTAGTAGTGAAATTTTCAAAAATTATTTGTAGGTTTCCAAATAGTAGTATTTATTGTAGTAGTATTTGGGTAACTACATTTTCCTTTGGAACCATCTGCAGAAAGTAGATCTTTGCAACGGAGTAGGAGGATCTAAAGTCGTAATGTATTGATATTTTTATGAGGTAGGTACTTTAAGGAAGAAAATAGAAAGCCAAGCGCATTTTAAATTTATTTCAAATTGTCATGTTTACTTTCGCTGAAATGGCAATTTTGGCTGTAAAGTTAACACCACTTTGAATCAATGCAACGATGCGCCCACTGTGCTGCCACTACGACATGTCTCATATAATATTATCCCACCTAACAGATCACCGCGCTTATGTCTATGACAGTGCTATCGCTATGGACTCGTTACCGTCATCGTCTTTAACATAACTTAGTAGAATCGGGGGCCTGTTTGAATTCATTTAACTAGAAATAGGTAAAACTTAACTTAAAGTTATTAATCAAAAATAGGATGATACCTAGATCCCGCTGGTGACTAGTGAACTGATAGTGGTGGAGTGACAAACATTCGACAATGCGTGTATCGCCATCGATCAACTACCGTTCATCGCGATTTTGAACTTCGAAATACAGTGGGACGGTATTTTTTTTTTCCATGAGCGACAGTCATCTGACCTCAAAACCCTGGACGTGCACCGACTTACAAGTTAGATTATCAGGTTATCTTGGGCTTCATGGGCCCTCTACATAGTTTATAACTTGATTGATTGATAAGTTAATCGATTCTATTAACATGCACATTATTTTGTATCCGAAATCACCAAGAAATAGTATTTAAATCATGTTTTATATATAGATGGAAAGTTTTTATTTCCCACCTTATTGCACAACACTATAATTGATTAATTTTACATATATTTTCTTCGTTAATTAATGTTGTGGTATGTGTGAGCTAGCTGTTCTTATTAACGGAAAATCAACATTGGTCGATCGCTTATAAGGCTTTCAATAAGATATTAACGCGCTTGTAGTTGTAGTTGAATGTTACGAAAGCAATAGGTACAGGTAGGAGGAATAATGATGCATTTAAGATGTATGTTACAATCAGAATAATAATTTTAGTTCGTTTTAATGATAATAACCTTCTTTTTGATAAGTAAGTGGTTATGGAGTCGGCCTTACGATCGAGAGGTCTCGGGTTGTGAACCCGAGAACCCACTCCTAACATAAGCAATTTAGCTTAGTTGAAGAGGGTATAGGGAATATTAGTAATTTCGGTTGCAAATATTCTTTTTAAAGAACTACTCTTGGTGAAATAATGATATTTACCGGTTATTAATATTTTATATATTGTGACTGAAAGGTCGTTATAAAATTCTACCGTAATTTCATAAAAAAATTAAAATGGCAGTAGGTAATCTTGGAAATGGAAATGGCGCACATTGGGAGATGCTTATGTCCAGCAGTAGACAGCGGTGGGTTAATTAATTAATTGATCAATATTAATAAATAACTACTTAGGTAGGTATTTTAGAGACCGACATATTTTAATGTTATTATTCGTCTTATTTCTCTTAATATCTACCTATGTGTAGTACGAAACTAATCTTATATAATGTGTACACTATTTAATGTGTAAAATAATTCAATTAGTTTTTGTATAAGTATCTATTTTACATAATTTTGTTATTATTGTTGAATGAATGGACATGGACTTAAGAAGTTACGAAAAGACGTTCAGAAATAATTGAATACAAACAAAATTTAAAAGCCGATTATTTATTAAAAAACTGCTATAAATACTCGTGCGTACATACCCAATAATATATACTAATAAATTCTTTGGAAATATTATCCTAAATGGTTTGTTCTCTTAGCAAATATAATAATAAATCTAAAACCAAATGTGTCAGTAAATTGCAACTACCACTGAAGCAATTTTCCTGAACTCATTCGGTTAATTATAACCGATACTAATTGTATGAGACTGAGCAAATTAACGGCTGTCAAGACACAGATTGCAAATAACTGTATACTATATTGACTGTAGACGTTTAATTAACTGCAGATAAGCTATATTTTGTCACCGAATTACAAAGCAAGATGTGTATTCTAACCACAGTTGCGTGCAACCTTATTCACTACACTTCTTCAAATTCAAATCTTCTTTACTACTGTTTTGATGATTATGCACACTTTGGGGGGCTTGAGATCTCTTGTCATTAAGCATTTTTCTTGGCAATTCTGCTGTATACGCAGCAAATGCTTCTTGAGATCTCTTGTCAATAAGCATTTTTGTCGATTCTACCGTATACGCAGTAAATGCTTGCGTGCAACCTTATTCACTACACTTCTTCAAATTCAAATCTTCTTTACTACTCTTTTGATGATTATGCACACTTAGGGGAGCTTGAGATCTGTTGCCATTAAGCATTTTTCTTGGCAATTCTGCTGTATACGCAGAAAATGCTTCTTGACATCTCTTGTCAATAAGCATTTTTGGAGATTCTAGCGTATACGCAGTAAATGCTTCTTGACATCTCTTGTCAATAAGCATTTTTCTTGGCAATTCTGCTGTATGCGCGCGCAACATATGCTGCTCAGGTATGTGGACCGCCTTAGTCCTGCTTAACGAAATATCAACTTTTGTCCCGTACAGTTACTTTACATCATAATGCGCTCCAATAATTCCGACATATTCATTTCAATATTCCGATAAAATCAAACTGTGTGTCGGTTATATTTGCACCAATATATTTGTGTAAATATTTCGTTGTTATTAATTATGTTGATTAATTTGGTATAATTATATAGTATTATTTAATAATCATGAATATCACTTGTGAAAGTTGTTATTCAAGATTATTGAATAATTCTTTAGTAGGTTTTAATAAAATGTTTTAGGTATGAAATATAAAATAACTAGCTTTTGCCCGCCGCTCCGCCCGCGTGGATGTCGGTTATTGTGACCAAACATAGCTTATGTCCTTTCTCAAGGTCTAATCTACCCCTGTACCAAAGGAGACGGAAACCATTACATATATTCCTGCAGGGCTAACATGCGCGCCACGAGATAGCTATCTCGAGGCATTTTGCCGTTTTATGTCGATATGTCGACTGTTGGTAACATGCAGGGCTAACATGCGCGCCACGAGATAGCTATCTCGAGGCATTTTGCCGTTTTATGTCGATGTCGACTGTTGGTAACATGGCAAATTTCATGGCGATCTCTCAGATGTCGACATAACTCGACTTCGAGAAATCATCTCTACTTGGTGTCTGCAAATTGTAACATACGTGCCCTTATTTACTCGATTTTTTACATTTAAATTTTTTTGTCTCCCGTCGTTCATTTGGTCGACGAGAAGTTATCTCGTGTATTCTTTTCTTGCAGGGCTAACATGCGCGCCACGAGATAGCTATCTCGAGGCATTTTGCCGTTTTATGTCGATATGTCGACTGTTGGTAGCATGAAGGGCTAACATGCGCGCCACGAGATAGCTATCTCGAGGCATTTTGCTGTTTTATGTCGATATCGACTGTTGGTAACATGGCAAATTTCATGGCGATCTGTCAGATGTCGACATAACTCGACTTCGAGAAATCATCTCTACTTAGTGTCTGCAAATTGTAACATACGTGCCCTTATTTACTCGAATTTTGACATTTAAAATGTTTTGTCTCTCGTCTTTCATTTGGTCGACGAGAAGTTATCTCGTGTAAACTTTTCTTGTGCTCGGTTCATTTTGGATCAAAATCTAGTACCTTTGTGCGACTGCAAGCAATTTTCAACCTTAATGACATTTCCTTTGTTACGTGTCTTTTCGCGTTAATTGATGACGCTGATCATGAATATAAGAAAAGAAATTCGGTAGCATGTCATGTCAATAAGGTCCAAAATTGTTTGCACTATTTTTTCTCTTTTTTAAATTAAAATGTTTTGTCTCTCGTCTTTCATTTGGTCGACGAGAAGTTATCTCGTGTAAACATTTTTTGTGCTCGGTTCATTTTGGACTAAAACAGCGACTGCAAGCCATTTTCGACCTTAATGCCATTTCCTTTGTTACGTGTCTTTTCGCATTAATTGATGACGCTGATCACGATTATAAGAAAAGAAATTCGGTAGCATGTCATGTCAATAAGGTCCAAAATTGTTTGCACTATTTTTTCTCTTTTTTAAATTAAAATGTTTTGTCTCTCGTCTTTCATTTGGTCGACGAGAAGTTATCTCGTGTAAACTTTTCTTGTGCTCGGTTCATTTTGGATCAAAATCTAGTACCTTTGTGCGACTGCAAGCAATTTTCAACCTTAATGACATTTCCTTTGTTACGTGTCTTTTCGCGTTAATTGATGACGCTGATCATGAATATAAGAAAAGAAATTCGGTAGCATGTCATGTCAATAAGGTCCAAAATTGTTTGCACTATTTTTTTCTCTTTTTTTCATACCTAGCATCCCTAACTAGTCTGTGCTTTCGAGCAAATGGCCGTATCGGGCCGATTTTATCGGATAAATGTTTAAAAAATGTGTATGCCATAGACAACAATTGAAAAAGTTTGACGCGACAAAATATGTCGGCGTTACTTCGCTCGAGAAGACGCGAGGTGATATCTCATCTCGATTCGAGATATTTGACGACGCGCGCATGTTAGCCCTGTTGAGCTCGGTTCATTTTGGACTAAAACAGCGACTGCAAGCCATTTTCGACCTTAATGACATTTCCTTTGTTACGTGTCTTTTCGCATTAATTGATGACGCTGATCACGAATATAAGAAAAAAATCAATAGCATGTCATGTCAATAAGGTCGAAAATTGTTTGCACTATTTTTTTCTCTTTTTTCTCTTTTTCATACCTAGCATCCCTAACTAGTCTGTGCTTTCGAGCAAATGGCCGTATCGGGCCGATTTTATCGGATAAATGTGAAAACAGCAACTAACATGTTTAAAAAATGTGTGTATGCCATAGACAATAATTGAAAAAGTTTGACGCGACAAAATATGTCGACGTTACTTCGCTTGAGAAGACTCGAGATGATATCTCATCTCGATTCGAGATATTTGACGACGCGCGCATGTTAGCCCTGCTGGGCCCAGAATTTAACGAGATAACAATGCTATCAATTAATAGATATAGATTTACCAGTCCCGTTCTGAAAATTTCGTAGGTTTTGACAATCTAAGATCATAATTAGGTGTTAGCGGTTTAGTAAAAGTGAGGTTATGTTCCAAAAAGATCTGATTGCCAAGTTCTTTAAGCACTAATTCGTATTGTAATTGCGGGGAATGATTTAAAAGCCATATTATGAATGAATGCTCATGCCCTTAAAGGATAACGTGAAATATTTTATCGAACGGACCCCACCTTCCACTTGAATCCACAATCTCGATCGACATGTGGTTTCATTATCCAGGACTCGTCGGCCTAGGGTATAGCACTGATTAGTTGCTATGCCACAATTCACACAGCGATCCACAGTTTCAGCAATATTCCATTCAAGGCAGTCGTAAAATTAAAATACAATTCCAAATCAAACGCCTGAACATCTTCGGTGTCCAGTGTGAAAGAAAGTATCGTACGAGGTTGGCAGAGTCGGAATCCAAATAAACAAAGCGGTTGTTAAAAATCAGAAACAATCAGGAGAGCACTCAAAATGCATCGGCCAACACGAAATTCAGTTCAGTTCACTTCTTGGTTTATGAAAACACGAAATTAAAATAGTGAGATGTGCGGGCTATTCGCAACAGTCAATGTCAAATGTCAATGTCAATTTGCTGATTTAAAAAATATATATATAGATAAAAAATATTTCAATTGATTTAAAATCGATAAACAATCTGGTTTATCAATTAATTATTAATTAGTCTTGTTAAATTAATATTACCGTTGTTAAATTATATTGTAAAAAGTACATTATAGTGCATAAAGATAGCATGAGTTAATTACCTACTTATTGCAAAACTTTTTTTGTAATTCTTTAATCGATAAATTCAATCGTCACTGTTACTAAAAACTCTCTTTTTCATTTATCTTCGCTCCCAGATTAAGAATTCAGCTGATATTTGTTTTTTGAAATAATTTGTATGTATGGATTTAGATTTTTTTTTAAACTACCTATATCTCAACTTATTACATTTTGGCCCAAAATTTTCCATCTCCTTTCATCAAAATCAGTTTACTGGTTTAGGCGTGAAAGACGAACAAACAGACACACACACACACTTTCCCATTTATAATATTAGAATGAATAAATAGTTTTTAAACTAAACTAAAAAAAACTTAGTAATAAAAATGAATTAATTAAAACATACGTCATGATTCTCAGCATCATCACCGTATTAATATTCCTGTTCAATTATATTGTAGACATTTTATACTTATATACAAAAATTACTCATACCAGAAGGTCAAAAAAAATGTAGCAGGTATAACAACGATTACACATGTTACCAATCAATACTGCGACATAGTCTTCGGTAAAAGGCGTAAATCTTTTTGTGACATCGAACGGTAACCTCGCTGGTTACTCTAAAACCTTGGCGGACTAGAATCTTTTTATGTGCACATCCTTAAAGAAGTCGCCGGTTTTACAATTGAAGGTTAGTTAAAATTAAATATATGATCTAGGACATGGTTCGTCTTCTAAAATAGGTGGGTATTCCTTAACCGACTCCTCTCCTCTTTCTACCTTCTTTTATGCCGTTTAATTAGTTTTCATTCATCATCAAATTTTCCACGCTGGAGCAGGCATCTTAGTATCTGATACGTTAATCTCCCTCTGTCTCTATCCGGAGCAACATGACGATATAGTAGTCCTACACCCTCGGGAGCCATTTTGATGGCCCTAGGTCATCATCGTAGATCAAAAACTAATGACTATTGAGTAATATGTGGTAAAAGTTAAGATATTAATTATTTGTTACCTTAAGCACAACGTCAATATCGCTTATTATAATTTAAATAATGAGACATGCTACAATTTCCTCTGGGAAAACGGTAGCACTATATCAGCGTTTAATTTCACCATTTTTATCTTTAAATTTTAAATTAAGATTTCTTTAACTATCTCTTGCCGTAAGTGTTCCGTGTAATGATTCAAAAGTGTTTCAAAATTGAAGTAGGATATCGAGATAATTGCAATTCGCATGTGAACAATATACTGGTAGAGTTACGGAATATTGCAAACAAAAGGAAGTGCCCTTAAACCTCGATCTTATGGGAACTAGTGTCGCCAAAAGTCTCACATTTATTATTACGACCAATCAGGTCACACGAAATAATGATGTGATGCCCAATGATTAATTGTTAACAGTGAATAAACCAAAGTATGTGTTGAACTGTTGAATCATGGGAAGAAATAATCACTTACCCGTGGTCTACTCAGATGTAGAACTAAGTAGGTGGAGCGAAGGCAATAAAGAACCTGAAACTCACACCTTTGACAAACGACTCCGTGTAGGCCAAAGTCCTGTCGACTTGTTAAAGCTAAAGATATTGAGTTTAGATTGCATACTGTGACGTTACGCAAATATTACACATTGATAGGTATACATTTTTTATTAACGAGGTTCCCGACGTTTCAGTATCTTTTTAGCAGCCATGGACGCTTAGAGACTCAAGATGGTGGGTGACTCATAATTTAAACTGCATATTAAATAAGTATTTCAAAGTTCTGAAAAAGATAGTTTCATTTAAATAAAACATTTTTAAGGTTTAATGAATCCGTTAAAAAATATTCTTTCATGAATTTCAACTGTTAAGTAAGTATAACTGTGACCGTAATACCGATTAGGCTGTAGGCAGCATGGTGTATGGTCATCATTATGCTAAAACTGACGAAAGAATAGCAATAAAATTTGCATTCGACGTTAAATGGTCATGGGAAGCGGAATAGGAATGTTTTGCGACACAATTCGAGTTGAATAGGTCGTCTTTGGCTGCGAACTGAGTCGTCAAGAATCTACAGCGTTACACGGCGTTGGACGAAATCGGCAGATAAGCGAATTCCACTAGCTGACCTAGTATACTACCATTATTAGGCAATGTCATCTCTGTGACAAAGTATCTAGGTACATTGAATATTATGGCATACTTGGAAAAAAAATGTTACTCAATCATCCAAACACGGATTTTAACTAATATCTGGTTCATAGATATCAAGCTTTTACCTGGGGTAACAGATAGCACGGCGGCGGCGCGCATTCTAGGACGATGCGCGTCTCCCCATACCGGGGTTGAGTCGGGGACCGCGTGGTCCCCCCCTCCCGAGGAGGGCCAGACCGAGAGGGATGGCCCTGGTTCAGCCGGGGTGCGAGGGATATGTCGCATGACAACCTCACCTTCGGCCTAGCACTACGACCCAGAGACGGCGTGCGGTTTAGTCGTTTCGAGTCCGACATAACCTCCCCCTCCGGCTCCGGGGGGTAACAGATAGAACTTTTTAATCAAACATTATAACAACAGCAAGCGCAATGGGACAAATGGAAAAACAATCAATGACAGCATTTCCCGGTTGGACGTTTTTATACCACTTAGGTGACAGACAAGCACACGGCCCACCTGATGGAAAGTGGTGGTAAAGTTAGTCACAATCAAAGGACTCGAACCACAAGAATGCTTCAAAGATTCATTCTATCACAATATCTTTCGGATATAAAAATAATATGAAGACCTTGGCACTTGACCCAATATTCCGCGCTTCACGCCACGTTACGACACTGTGTACTTTTATACATGTGAAGACTTACCTAACATTAGGCGTATTTCATAGTGTTTACTTCATAAATGTTACTAGGACAATGCAATTACAATTATTGAGCTATCTCGAACAATTATTTTATTTGCAGCCCGATTTAAGTGGTCTACGAAACTTCGCTATCAATTTTCTTACAAAAAGACGTCGGGTCGAGACACTGGGATCATGGGGTCCAAGTGCCCGTCTATTATTTAAAGAAAATTCCAAACGGTTAATATACTGTTACGGTTAATACCCGTAACCAGAGGGCTGGTTTATTCCTTGCGCAAAGGATCAGTATTGCTATTCAACGTGGCAATGCCGCCACCCTCCCAGTTCAAGTCGATGGGGAGGAATTCTTTGACGCCTAAACCTGCAGGTTTGTATATATTATGTATTGTTTTGTATTTTTATTTAAATAAGACTAATGTACATTTGTAAATAATTATTGTGAATAAAGAAATAGTGCTGTAGAAGATTAAATAAATCTTTCAAAAGCTAACGATATTTTTGGTTTCATCCTAAAAATATGAGAGGCTATTGCCGTTAATCACGTCTGTTAAATATTCTATCTTGCTATTTAAAAAATGCAATACAAGAACACAATTACTATCAGTCCTGAGAATCAAATCCCACAATTCATAATTCCACGCTAAAATAAAGGCAGGCTTATTAATTGAGACGGGACCAATGACCCCCAAATTTTATGTAAAATGCAGCAAAGTAAAAAAAACATTACTATCAAATAAATGTTATCCCCAAACCAAAAATATTAGTAGGTAATACTTAACTATCATGGGCACTCACATTACTATTAGAGCTATCGGGATTTTTACCATGTAATGTTTTTAGAAACCTCCGTGATAATGGTGTTAACAGCACCGAAAGATCGGAACGTTCAAAGATTACATGGTAAATATCCATGTATATTGTCTGGCAGTAGCTAGAGCCCAAAAAGGATTGACTACTAACAGACGTCATATCAACTTTGTGTCTGAAGGTTCATCTTAAAATCCAGGAATAAACCTTATTCAATCTTAGATACTGCCCCAGATTGGACTCTCCTAATCGACACGTATGAAAAGCACTATAAAATTCCGAAGGATGTTGGGGTTTCGTCATCTAGACCGGATATATTTCTCTACTCGAAAACGACTAAATATGTGGTCCTTGTGGAACTTACTGTACCGTGGGAAACTAATATACCGAAGGACGACGCAATTAAGAAAAATACTATGATCTCACAAACGAATTAATCAAAAACGATTACGTCGTTAATTTGTATGCAGTAGAAGTGGGAGCAAGAGGTATACCAGCAAAATCTCTCTATAACCTACTTAAAGACTTAGGCCTATCAAGAGCTACAATAAGCTCATTACCAGGACGAATGTCTAAAGCGGCACTAGTAGGTTCGTATCAAATTTGGTCAGGCAGGGAGGGGAACTTGGGTAGTGAATGTACATCAACAAAAGGGGCCCCTTCTAAACCTACAATTGGGTCGCAAGTCCCAGGCACTATCCCGAGTTCCCAAGTCAGCAACGCGATGGACCCGGCACCCGCACGGAGAATCCATGGATTGCTAAGAATATCGGTCTCTTAACTGCATCAGAATCAGAAATAGTCAATCAATCAACCAATTAGCCTTTCTCACTCCACTGTTGGACATGGGCCTCTACCAACGTACGAAGGTTTTGGTCTACTGGAATAGTGACAACTAAAAATTTCAATAGTATTGTCACTTTCTTTCTTCATTTTTTTTTTTTTGCAACAATTCTGTTTTCAAATTACCTTATTCTGGAATAATTGTGATTTAACTAACTGGGAAGAGACTGAACTCGATGACACAGGGTATCCTAGTGTGGGGTTCAGTGAATCAATATGTGTCTAGATTATGTCTTTAAGTTACTGTATGCATGCATATGCCACCTTAATGTATGTACGTGTATACTTTGAATACAATAAATCATTATTAAATTAATCAACTTTTTGCATACATATTTAAATCGTGTGGAGAAATCACTTTTACCGCAGTAGCACCTTTCATTAATATGCTAACATAAAATACATCATTCTAACACCTGCTCGCTACAACTGCCGGGAGTATGCAGGTGTAGGCAAGACGGCTGCCACAATTGCCATTAGAACTAGCATGACGGACCGGTTGCACAAACAACTAACCAAGGTCTACGTACTGTTATCACACGTTTCTCTGACGAAAGTTTAAATTCCGAAGCACTGCGAAATATCATCAGCGAATCATGAAGATAAACTTACTTACATGAATTGGTATCCTATCCTACTTATCCTACTAACCTACTAATATCATAAATGTAAAAGTTTGTGAAGATTCAGTCAATCACGCTATAACGGCTGAATAGATCTAGCTGAAATTTGATACAACAAGATTACAGGTTGGAATAACATAGGCACTTTTTATCCTGGAACTCATGGGAACCCTTCTTATGAGTTGCGGAAACGATATCAATATTTGACACGGGTTAAGCCGCGGGCATAAACTTTCTTGGGCCAAACCTTCACCACACCTGCTGACCAACGAGTTCTCGGAGTTGGAGGATTAGATGGTTTCTCGCTTCCGTAATAGTCAAAATAAGGTAATCATAAGTTATAAAGAGGACCTTGAATTCTGAGCTAAAAACGTCAGTTCTCTTGCATCTCTGATGAAGAAGAAGAAGAAGATGAAGAACATAAAGTAATTAAAGAAATTAATATTACCTAAAGTACATTTAAATCTGTCAGTACACGTCATGTTCAGACACTTTAGACAAATGAACTTTAGACCTCTTGACCTGACATAATTCGTGTAAACATGTAAACATGAAGTTTCGTGTAATTATTTCGGTATTTATAAATTGCGCATTGTGTATGTTTCACTTTGTAATCGCAAATGTGCAATAAGAATAATGGATTATGTAAACGCAGGCGTCAGTCACCAACATAGTTATTATGTCTATATAGGAATGTTAGATAAAAACTGCATTGTAAATAATTATGATGATGATGATAATGAGCCTATGTCCTTTCCTAAGCTAGAGTTTACACGACAACCTGCACGTTTAAAAGATAACCTTATGAAATTTGGTATACAGATAGATTTATAATCTATATAAGTATGAGTACCAAATTTCATTAATTTCCCCTAAAAAATGATGAACTTTTTTTCATCCCCTATTGAAGCTTTATTTTCGCCTTAGAGTATGAGTATAGGATGGAGTTGTAAAGGGCAATTCCATCTTTTCCTTTGGGTGTCATACAAGACGATTAAGGAATAGTCGTCTTGTACGTACGTGTATGCTCTCCATCCGACTGTAGACATTCAGGCTATGAAAAAATGCCCACTTTCGGCATTAGGCTCGCTCCCTATTATGTGTCTTGTTCGCGAAAAACCTATGGATGTTAATACGCCACTGACTACCCCTTCGGACATTTATAGGGGTGAATATTATGTTTGTATATAACTAATCTATCTCTGTGAATTTCATTAAGCTTCAGTGGTCTAGGCGTGAAAACGTTACAGACAGACAGAGTTATATTCGCACCACATTTCATACCGCATTGTATGCAGATGAATAAATGAATTGAATTGAATTGGATATTAATGTTAAGTTTACCATGATAGTATTACCCCATAAATACAGTATTAAAGTTAATGAACTATGGCAATATTAATGTTTCTATACTTATAAACTGTATCTATTTATCAAAAGCAAATGTTACGGGAAGCAAACCGCATAATACATAAAGTCTGCATATATTAGTAAGATGCGGCTATGTCTATTAGACCGTAGGATGCTAATACTAGTACAAGTACCCATATATAGAATCTGAGTAAAATGCTAATTACCATGTAGTACCTGCCTATGTAATGTAGTGTTTTAATTGAAACTTATATCCAAGTTGGTTTATTGCTAGTAACCTAATTCCTGGCGACTTCCTTCCCAAGTTAGAACTGTTTAGTGGTTTTAAACCACCCGATTTCGTTAATCTCAAAGGATACGTTTAGATTAATTCCATTAATGACAGGCATAAAATTGATTTTTTTTTTCAAATTTAATTCTAGAGAAGAAGAAATCTAATTTTTCATCATGAACCTATTTTGCTCTCTTCTGTTTCATCAATTTCACAAATTCAATATCGAAATCACAGACCATCCTCTGCATCCCGTCTCTTTTTTTATTCCGAGAACTGCAGTGAGATAATTTTATAGAATCAAAATGGCAAAGAAGATAACATTATGACTTCAGGTGCAGTAGAAAATTACCATCAATGAACTACTAGACAACTTTTCCCTTGATTGCTGCTGTTATGAATGTCAATTCAATTTATAAGTAAGTACTAGACCCTAATGCAGGTGAAATCAAGCGTGCTTTCTGCAACTAAGTATGCACATGTCCTAATCATTTTGTTTGTTTCTTGGTCTTGGTCAGGACAGTTCTAATCAGAATATAATTTACTTTCAATACGGTGTAGATGGTGTGAAATGCTTGTGTTATACCCATTATTGTGAAGAGATTTATCTATTTATAGGTAGATATGTATTGGATATGAAATAGTGATATCGAAAAATATATGGACAAAATACAATCACAAACGTTAAACATATTTATCAATAAACATATATATAAGATCCTAATGACTTAAAAAAAACTCATTTTTCATTTCAATATCTACAAATTTTACTGATCATTATTTTTAAATTGCATCATAATGTACATTATCATTAATGAATCGATTGTCAATTAAGTTTATTACGAAGTTAACGTATCAGCAGCATATTAGGTACACACGAATTTGTAGGTAACAATCGAATTATTTATTTGAAAGAAGATTGTAGATCACTTAAGTCCAAAGAACGACGGTAGATTAACATAATTTAATTATCATTTATAACACACTTCTATCTAGATAATTATGAATTATTATTGTGATGTCATTGTCTTGAATTATCTATGTAAGCATGTTCACTTGACAGTGCCTACATAATTAAGGACTTAATTACTGGATAGAAGAGAAATGTACACTTCGATGTGAGATGTATAAATATAATAAATCTATAGTAAATATGTTCCAATTAAGACACGTAGTGATGCGTTCATTGCGTTTGGTATGTGTACAGTCTAATTACTTCGCCGTCATAGGAGATAGCGGCAAACTACTAGATGCACGTATCTTAAATTCTTAAGTTAACGGCCAATTAGTTCCCTCCATCTAGCTTATTACACGTATAGTGAGGGTTGTTTACCTGACTGTGTCCAGCATTCCGGGTCCTCCTGGCAGAGACTCGCCCAATCGAAGGCAAGGTCCTCGAAGCTCGCCATGGTTACACCCACTTAATCAAAGGCCAGTTCACTCCGTAACATGCTATCAAACGGCTTCTGAAATAGCCGGTCCCACAAACACTTGTCACCATCCGAATATTTTTTTTTGTAAGCGTTCAAATCACTGGTTAATTTGAAATCAATTGTGTTGTAAATGAACGTTGTCTTAAGGGCTTGTAATGTTCGCGGCAACTGTCTCCCGCGTTACTTGGCGGTTATTCGGATGTGTACGCGCACCTAGATAAGCGGCCGGCGGAGCACTGCGCGGTAACCTCGCGGACCACTCGGGATGTGTCGCTGCGCCTGCGCTGGTCGCTCGGCACTCAGAACCTGTTCGCGGGTCGAGGCACAGGCGTTCACTCAGTATGTACTCTTTCGATTTCAATGAACCGTTAACGTTCTTTTCTTGTTGGGTGTGTCTTATCTATACGACATCGAGTAACGCAACGCGGCTGATCTGAATGTAACATACAACAGATGACTTGAGATACCTACAGGTTCAATGAGGCTTATGTTATAGTTTGACTAGTCGAAAGATAAAACGCAAATAAAGGTGTTGCAATATTCGTTGAACTCAATCTTTGTAGGTGATCAGCATATGTAAATATTTGCTTTGGAAACACATTCGAGACACGCGCGCGTAGAATGGCCGTTAGTGGCGAGCGATGGCAGTCGTCCTTATGCAAGCCCACGCGCAATTCAAGTGCATGCCATACCTCAGCCTCGGAGGTAGGTATTATAAATATTTTGAGAATGTATTGTCGTTGTTGTGATTATTCTTTTGTCATACATATTCTACACGTATTGTGGAGATATCTTCGAACCATTTGTTATATGGTATTTTAGGAACATTTAATCGGTACCTATTGTTTAATGTCCATGATAAGAGTTGATTGACTGATATTAAAGAAACTTAGGTACCTAGTTAACATTTTTGAAACCAGCTAGTGTAGACTACAAATTATAATAAAAAAAACTGTTAAATATCATTAATTACCACAAATTATTTCAACATTGAGGTACAGTCAGCGTCAGAAATATCTTGACTACAAAATTTCAAAATGAGCTTAAAATTCTCGTATTAAGAGCAAATCAAACTGTTTCATTGCTTTAAACTGTATTATTATCCGAACAAAAGGTGTGTACCAAATATCAGTACAGTCAGCATCAGATCGTTCTTGATAAACAATTTAATTCCTTGGTTTACTCCCCTTCCTGTTGAGAGATTTTTCTGAAATGTGGCACACGAACTAAAAGTTCGGTCCATAATACAATTCAAATCAATAAAACAGTTTCATTTGCAGTTAATTCGAGAGTTTTAAGATCATTTTGAGACTTTGGTCAAGATATTTCTGACGCTGACTGTCAATGTAATGTAATGTGTAATGTGTAATGTGTAATGTAATGTATTGTAAGCCTTAGGATCCTTTTTAGTAATTGGTTGATCAAGATCGATCTGACGTTGACTGTACCTGATAGACATTAGGGATTACTGGGTAAATGTTGTACCTAAGCAAATAACTCTAGTCATTGTAGAAGTCCCATATAGTCACTAGTACACGGTTAACATGATCTATATGGGTATGTTTGAAAGTGTTTGAATGTTTCTTATGCAATCACGCATGACTAAATTTATCTGGCTGAAAGTTTAGTAAGTACAGGAATAGATTACAGTCTAAAATTATACATAGGCACATTGGTCATAATGATAATTCTTGATAGTATGTTTGCTGGTAGATGGTGCATGTTTCGAGCGAAAAGTGTAAATATATTCTGCAGTTGGTGTTTAGAAGTAGGTTTGTTTATTACTACCTAGCTGATACCCGCGGCATGGCCCGCGTGGAATTCTGTTCCCACGCCCGAGCCGGCCTGACCCCTTTTTTTAATTTTTCTCCGCGTAAGAACCATCTCCGTACTACAAGGAATATTTAAAAAAATAATTAGCAAAATCGCTGCAGCCGTTCACGCGTGACCAACATGCTTCCAGTATTTCCAATGTCATTGTTTGTTACCTAATTTGCCAGTAAACAAAAACAGAAACAACCTTAATATAGTAAAAGTTTTACTACTAACGAATTAAAAAAAAAAAAGTCGGTGTCGTGTTACCCAACAAGTATATTACTATTTGAATATGGAAATCACATACACATTTCACATGTACCCATACACTTCGGGCTGTATTTTACTTTTACTACTATCTTACTCCAGCGGGAATCGACACAGTCGGAAGTACCTACCCAATTGTCATTTGCCTAATTTGCATACTACGATTTATTATAATACTGACATTTCAAGATCATAATTAAATAAGTATGCCACGTTCATGAAACTGCCATAGCGTAAAAAAAATACACTTGACCAAATAGAAACTTAATTCATTATAATGATACCTACTATTTTAATGGTTACTTAATTTTATTTTCGCATAAAATCGGCATTAATTACGAAGCACAGACGTACGTCATTATTATGATTCTTATAAAGCAGAAAGCGGTAAGTGAGAGTATTTGACGACTACTAACACAGAAGTCATAAGGTAAGAGATGTGAAATTAAGAGGCATTATAATTTTTAAGTGATCACCATCACTTTTACTCCGTCTCAAAAATTATTTTCGTCATTTTTTGCGTACTTAATATATTTTCTTCACTTCGAAATGGCTTTTTTTTTCAAAAGGAAGCGCTATAGATGGGTATGACGCAAATAAAGCGCCACTCAAATTGCAGATGTTTCTTTGGGAATGTGCCAACCGAAAAACGAAGCCAATATAACCTCATATTTTGTTCCCTTGAGAAGTGGGCAGTAAAAAAAACCTAAAGCGCTTTAATGCCAACAGAAACAAGGCGTATAAGTGTTAATGAGTTCACGGTAGGAAACAAACCTTCTGTGCGCTCTCTTCTCTCTTGACTTAGCTGTTCCTTCGATTAGACTTTTGAATCTGTTATATGAACGAGGATTCAAAAGGGGATGCTAAGGTGGTTTGGTATCATAATGAACGATTTTCTGGGGGTTTCAACACACTGCCGTATACCATACTGTAGGTACACCTAAAACGAGTGGGTTGCCGAAAACACGTTCTTACGACAGCGATGTAATGAAGCTGTTCTATGTTACACTAACCATTAGGTGGGCCGGCTACTTTAGTTTTATTACTCCTTCAGTAGTATAAAATCCATATTTGTGAACATATTGCACGGTTTGGTTCTTTTATAGACGACATATATGATTTCGGCACAAATGTAGTATAGCCCACGACTGCCATAAGGAGGCTTGAGAATGAAGTAAGTTTCTTGGCTAGTTAAACCTTTAGTTTTGAGATCAGCTTTTTAATAGGCGGTTTGTATATCTATTATTCTATCTGCAAATTTCAGTTCAGTTTATCACGGCTCTTATGTCTTTCGATGCCATCATCTTGAAATCGGTATTAACTTCCTGGATCCCTGGTAAGCTGAAAGCTTCCAATTTCTATTAAAAGCAACAGTAACCAGTAATAATGTAATCTTGCGCTATTGAGCTGAGACCTGCGAGACTCGATGAACCAGCTTTAAAAGTTTGAGAACGTAAAAACTAATTATAATATATATGTTGTACAATTTGCACATATGTAGGTACATTATATATTTACGAATACGTTATTGAGTAACGCGTTTACACAATGTTTAGTACGCCTGATACTTTCATGCCGTGAAACGACCTTAGTACCTAACCAAGTCTTAAAAAAATAAGGTAGTTTCATTATGCTGTATTATAGGTGCATGTGCAATAAGCACACATTGCCTAAACGGAAATTGGAAATGATTCAAAAGTTTATGATATTAAATCTTAACTAACTTAACCTGTCCCTTGGTTTTTTGCCAGGAAAAAAATACCTCATCTGCATACCACGACAGTACTTAGGTACAGTGAGGCTTGGCCCCGTCGCAGAAAGCTCTACTGCAACTACTTATTAGAAAAGGAGGACAAACCCCGTCTTATTACCCTGCGCCTACACTTAGGGCTTACTTAGGTATATAGACGACACATTTAATCACTTAAGTATACTGTGCGCATCATCATCGTCTTAACGTTATTACTTAGCGAGTATAGTGTGCTATCGAGCAGTAATCAAGACAAATAATTGTTACCTTCACATTTTGAACATTCACATGAATTCCAGTGCGTGTTTTACTTTTTGCGGTTGCAGGTTTTTGTGAACCAATAATGTTTATTATAAATTACTATATGACTTGCTTATTTATGTGACTGGCATTAGAACACGCTTGCAAAACAAGATATTTTTTTCTATCTGGAATTTAAAAATACTAAACCTACCAAATTAAACATTACCTACGCAAAAAGGCCGTTGTAAAATTTTGTAAGAAAAACTAAGCAAAGCTTCTATATTTATATGTTGCCGACATATGTTGCTAATTTTTAATGGCAATGCCTTATCAGCAAAAGATTAAACTAATAATTTATCCCTAGTACCTATAACCTCACCCATTTTGTTTCAGAGGTAGAATTCGACTAATTACCTAACATGAACGTTTTGTTCTACTTATATTATGTTTCGTTTTGAGTTTCCAGTCTGGGTTACATCAACTAAAAATGTTTATAAAACTTTTTGTTGTAAAGTGTAAACATTCGAAGATTCAAAGGTATAGTATAGTGTAATTCTGTGAATCACGTTTATGGAATATATCTTTTAGCACGTGTGGTTAAGGTACCTACAGTTAAATATTCCTATATTATCCGGTCAAAGTAAACCATACTAAATGAGTGAGACTACAATAATTCGCACCCGCCTGAAAACTGATAGGTTTGTTCAAAACACCATCATCAACGAACTCTAAAAAGTCCACATCAGTCTGATGCCTCAATTTTTTTAAATTCAATGTCAAACGTTATAAAAACTAAATTTTCGCTATTTACAGCCAAACAATAAGTTTTTTCATGAACATAAAAATATAGACAAAATTAAAAATCAGATAATTATCTATAAAAAATATTAAACACTATTTCCTAAGCGCCACCGTTTCTGAGATTAAGCAATTCAAAAAAGCTGAAAGACCTTTTATAAAATACCTTTTTCTTCGAAATGCGTGGGAAGTATCAAGTTGAAGTTCATAATAAATACTTAGGTCTGCAACGTCTTGAAGCTGTGAAAAAATGTAACTTCTACATCAATCATCAATTTGAATAAATAAATCCACTCATCGAATTTATGAGGACTTTTTAGAGTTGGTATAAGATGGTGTTTTGAACAATCCTACCTACCTTCAGCCGGGTGTGAATTATTGTACCCTCGGATGTTTGTCTTGACCGGGGTAATGATGTCAGTACACAATATATGTTTATGTACCCGTGCACGAAATCCATTTTTTTTTTAATACTTGTACAATTGCGATGAAACCTTAGTATTAATAAGAATTAAACATACGGGTGTTTTACTAGATGGGCTATTGGTGCTTTCTAGTAAAATAAATTGTATTAAAATCTGTTCAGTGGTTTTTGCGTCCAACGTGTACACACAAGAAATTCTAAAGATAGAAGTATTTTTGAGTTCACGACTAATTTAAAATTATTTAATTAAATAGTATACAAAGTATTGTAATAATAACCTCACGCATCTTAGTTTTTTTTCATCCTTATTGCTTTACCTCTTCCTCTGTTCAAATAATGCCGATATCTTTGCGTAAAGCTCCGCCTTTAAAATATTTGTAAGAGACTTGTACCTATTTAATGTTCAAATTTGCTTAAGCGGTTGAAGGTCCTCCATGAAGCAGATTCAAAGTCAATGCAATTTACAATACCCACGCATTCCATAAAATGTTATGATAAATCTTTCACCGTACAGGCTGTTCAGCTGTGGAAATTATTGCCTTCTTTTCATTGGACGTGCGTGATTACCGCCCTCTTCAGAAAAATAGTCATGGCGCAATCTAAGTATATACCTGACTTCTTATGAAAAAGCTTCTTATAATTTATTTATTCCTCGTTTGCTTTATGTTAAGTATAAATAACTACCGATTATATAATTTGATCATTAAAATTCATATCCATGGAAAAGTTGGCTGGTGCTTGTAGAGATAAGAACGCAAATTTTAAATTTACATTTGATGCAAGCAAGTAGCAATTTCAATTGGTCTAAACAATAGGTACCTACTAGTATTTCATTTCAAGTCATACTTATAATAATAATAATATGTCTAAAAACCATTGGTAGGTAGATATTGTTAACTGATATACGAGAACCAGTTTTTATTCTCGGGATTCGAAATAAATAATATTGATTTCAAATAAGACCGCAAAATAAAGCAACTGAAATAAAAGTAGGTAAGTATAAAAACTTATTGGTAAAAAATATACATCTGAATAAATCTGGTGCCAGATTTCCTTTCCTATTGTCTGAGCAAAAACAGCTTGCAATTTTGTTATTGACTTTTTTCATAGTCCTAGTGTAGTATTTGCGTATTTTTTCACATCCATAACGTCTACAGCGCCTTAAAAAATAACGAGTCATTTCATGGTGGATGTGACACGCGTGTTGTGGACCGAATCATCAGGGCCCTGTTCAATTCATTCAGCTACTTTACACAGCCCGCCCAGCTCAATGCACACACAATTTGCTAAGTCATGCAGCAAGATCATGGTCTAATTTCGTGACCAAATATATTCGACGGTAATTTTGATGACCCGAAATTTTTCGTTGATATTAAATCTAATACTTGAAAAGTAAAGTATCCTTTATTATAATCACCAATAATTGCTACTATCCTTATCTAATACTTAATATATGTACTTCTTAGAACTGTTTTTTATGTCCTAACATGTAATTTTTTTCAATTCACACAGATTGAGGTAGCTACAAAGTTGTTAAGTCTGACGCAAGGTCTCTACCTATAGGATTTGATCAACAATTTACAAAATACGTTTTTTTTTATTACAATGCGTTGAATACAACGGTTTTCGTTGCACGTTTGTAAATAATCACTTAAAAAAGACAAAAATGTTTAAATTTAATTAAACTATTTTACAACTTGGTCAGTTTTTCACCAATGTTTAAATTGCATTCATTATCATTAAACAGAAAACTGAAGATTTGTTATTTGTAGAATACAATGATTAACAACTTTTAATAGTTCATTCACGCGAACATGAAATAATTATAAGGTTGGCTAGTGGCACACAATTGTACCTACACATTTTATAAGTATTTTAAACATAAAAAACCTTAACTATCCACTGAGTATCTCACGGTAGGTAATTTAATTAATTAATTTCTAGTGATGTTGCTGTACCTTTGTATCATATTAAATACATACCTATGTCTACGGTCTTGTGCACATTGTCTAGGGTAAGCATAAAAACTCATAAGTACTCTCCTCAATAGCTCAGTTGCTTTAATTGGTCGCACGCAGTGCCTAAGCACGACCTAAGGGTGTGAGGCGAGTCAGTGTCCCAAATTTTATCCAGATCCGTAAAACCGTTCGTGTTATGATGTAGATTTAAAAAAATAGAAAGATTTTTTGAGTTGCACTCCAAACATTCAACATTTATCTTTTACAACCTACACACTCCGTCAATCACTGTAACAAAATTACTTATCTATTTGATATGACATTTGGAATAAGCAAACAAAAAAGTGAATGATGATGATGAAAAACAAACATGTTTCTAGGCTATCTAGTCTTTTGTGTGGTCTAGGTTCTGAACTACACAAATAGATATCAAATCTATATTGTTCATTTTTTTTTAAATTTTGTGTTAGAACATTTAAAAGAAATATAGCTTTATGGTTTTGGGAATACTAAAACTAAAACTATGTTTTGTTTAGTAGAATAAAATTAGAAACTAGAAAGTGTGATTTTAGGACCCCAGTTTTTACTGTACATATTCAAAACTTGGGATCGATGCGTAAGTTAAACCTCAAGCACAAATTTAATGTCTACTTCATACCTCAGCAAATTTTCTTACCCTGTGGTAGATACTGCGTACCTACTGGATTACGCTATAATTGTATAGATTATTTATTGTCTTTTTAAACATCTGTAATCCCTATATAATTAGCAACTTTAACTTATATTTGTCTAATAAGTATGTCATCATCATAGCATTAGTCCCTGCACGCCAAGCTTGCACTTTAGAGCCCGAAATAAGCTTTCCCACACTCTATGCTCAAATATATCATACATACACATAGGTACTTTATTTTATTTACCTTTCTTAATGTCTTTAGCGCATTTTGAGGCCAAATCATACCTTCACGTGAATTTCAAAATACTGTCGCTATTTTAAACCAAATGTGGATAACGAAAACCAATTATAAAAAAGGAAATTGGTAGGTAGGTAGGTACTTAGTTATGCAAATCAATTAGTTTTTTATTAATCCAATAATTAACGGCTAAGTTATGAAACTTGAACAAATCTAGGCTTTCATGTCCGTTCTCATAACAGTATGTCGGTGATATTTGATAAGTAAACGCTAATAAGTGTTTTTGGTCAGTTACCGTAAGTCCCTTCTAGTGCGTCTTAAACACGTAACATAAAATGAAGAGGAAGTACGCTTTGAAACGGTTAACCAACAGTCGATTGGTCCATGAACCGTTGGTCAACATTATCTTTAAACCATAAATTTTTCATCAAATGGACTTTTCATCCACGAACGGTTCGCCAGTACTACTCTACGTCAGTGAATGCTTAACCAACAGAATGTTTTGACCAATAACTTTTCACCCAAATAACAATTGGCCCATGGACTGTTCCCCAAGAGAACGGTATGTCATCGTCAGTGAGCGCTGAGAAAGCTGTACAATCTGACTTTTTTATGACCGAGCAAAATAAATCCATTTTCATAGCTATTTAATTAAATGGCTAGTCCAACTTGATAGTCCAACGGTCATATCCCTAGGCTATTATTGCTCGTAGAGATTACTGAACGCTCACTGACGTACCGTACTCTTGGGGAACAGTCCATGGGCCAATTGTTCTTTGGGTGACAAGTTATTGGTCAAAACATTCTGTTGGTTAAGCATTCACTGACGTAGAGTAATGCCGGCGTGTTCGTGGATGAAAAGTCGATTGGACGAAAAGTTTATGGTTTAAAAATAATGTTGACCCGTTTCATGGACCAATCGACTGTTGGTAAATCGTTACAGACTCAAGGAAGTACCCCGAATCTATGAGTTACAAAAGCACGGATTAATCAAATTATTTTAGAAACGCTATCAATCATGTATCCAATCACTGATGGTAAAATATTTCCACTTATCATCATCATTTTCATCAGTCTTACGTTGTCGCGGCCGCATCGCCTCGAAGTGCGCTTACTGTAAAGCAGCTGAACTTCGATATTTTCCATGATGCGATTACCATCTGACCTTAACAACTAATTGGTGATATTATAGTTCTATACTTAGACCAGTTGTCAGACTCTTTCGGGCTGCAATTTCCCGTGACGACTGCCATAGGTATATATATTATGTTCGTTTGACAAACTTAATTTAATATTATATTAGTAATTTCCTGACATTATTGTAAAATTTTGACGTTCATATGTGCTCTTTATGTGCCTAAACTGAATAAACGAAATTGATTCTTTGATTGATTCTTTGAAACGGTCCGACGACGACGGCTTATCGTGCTCTTGTTAGTTCTCAATGCCTCAAGAATCGTCACCCATCTTAAATATTAGCTAATGTTGCTTAGCCATGAGCCCCTCAAACTTTTCTTTTCATAAATTATTTTTTTATATTATTTATTATTATCCACACCTCGAGATAGTGTTTAATTAATAAGAATCCTTTTATCATAATTATAACAAATTAATGTTTTTATTCCTTTCCTTTCCTAGTTCATCTAGTACATATAACGAATAACAATCGGTATTTCCATGCGCATGACAATGAATTATTATATATATTCCCCCCTTTTATATTTAATATACCATTAGGTATTATATTTAATCCTCTTATGTTATATTTAATTATATACATAATATTTATAATATTATATTTACTCAACGTAAAAAAGAGCCGGTGGCTGTGTGTAGATATTCTTTTTCTGGCGGCAAAAACAAACCATAGATAATGACCACAGATGCAATAGGTAACATAAAAGAGTATGTTGAACGATGGTTGAACGTAGGCCTGAAGTAGATATTACATAATATAGGTATGTTGAGATACAAGCTAACAATAGTAGGTACTACATATTATTATATGCCTGCTATCTGTAGAAGGGTGTAGAAATGTACGTATATAGGGAGATTTCTTATTTCAAAAGTATCTTATTTTTAAAGTTCTAAGTTCCGTAAATTTACTAATCTTCACGTCCATAGGCCACGGTAACCACTTTCCATCAAGTGGACAGTGTGCTAGTCAGCCACGTCAGTGCTATAAAATATAATCTAAGTACCTACCTAAATCGCTTCAAAATAGATACTTACCTAAACACCTTTTTACAGTGTATTAAAATATAAATGCAGTTGAAACCTTTAGCAATGTATCATAACAATAAAAAAAGTAACGTAATACCCGTAACGTTCGTTCGACACCCAACTGCAATTCAATGCCACCGAAAGTACACGCACTACGCACATTGCGGAAAACGAAATAGGCAACTATATAAAAAGAAATAACCTACATACATATATAATCCTTGCATATATTATAATAAGTTAGCACAACGTAACGAGCCGTCCTTGAACTGAAGTAACACCGCGAATCAAAAGCTAGAAGAACATCGACGAGCTAAAAAATACAAGTCAAAGACCCGAAGCTGAAATTTCTTTCCTCTTTATATAAACGATGTGTAATGTACTTGCGAATGAGAGCCGAGATCTGTGGGTAGATATGATTTTTTGACATTCTATTAGGTTACATTCTATTATCGTATTATTTTATGTAAAAGAAATGTTAGCCCTCTTTCTCTTTTGTCTCTATGAATACTTTTTTGTTGCACTAGCTAGAATATATTTTTTTATAACAGGTACAGCATTTCAGAAAAGCACATGTGGCTAATGGTTTACTTTCTATGTATTTAAGTTATATTTTTTTAATGGCAATACTTCAATAAATTAAAAAAAAATCAAAGTCATGTCGAGCTAGCATATAGTTCCGAAGGATTATTAATTAATTATTTTTGAACCGATCACTTTATCTTGAAGTTTATGACACTCCGGGACGTTGACACTGGCAGAGTCGCAGCAATATGCAAGCGGAGCCATAAACCAAGAACTGAACTGAGTTCCGAAGGAAGCCAAATATTGCACCTGGCTTTTTACCCATATATCGGTATTTCCCGGTGACGCTACCCTCAGTCTACTCTACCCATGCACCTAACAATCAAATACTTACTTATAGAGAGAATGGGCTATAAGTAATATTTCATATCCTAGATTAAGTGTTATAGTTAATGTATTAGGAGAAAAAATCTATAGGTAGGTTGTAGAATTTTGAGACAAAACAGTTGCATGCTTTAAATTAGTAATTACTTATATGCAGCTGTGAATTTTTTTTTTTAATTGAAGAATATTCTAATTAACATACTGATTTAATTAAAAAAAAAATTGTCTTGTTTTTAATCGTAATAATATTGTAAGAGATTTATAAGATACCTATACGAATAGACCTGCAACTGATACTTTATGTAAACTTCACTTATTTTACATTTTCTCTATCTATTTTACAGTCTATTTCAACTTGCATACCATGTACTGTATAATAATGCGCATCGTTCCGAAGTACTCCCTCCCAATGGCATTATTTAAGCCATGGTTACAACCTTCCACGAAATTAGTGGTACGATGTTTCTCACCGAATACTGACCAAGTTTTAATAAATGATTCGTTTTTGAACCAAAACGACTGCATATATTTTATGTACCTACGCTTCACATTGTTCCGTTACTACGATGGTTATATATTCCAAGCCTTCTTTAACAGAATTAACTGGTAATAGAGGTAAAACTGCACAAAGAGATATATTTCGTTTGTTTATTTTGTCCGAAATCAAACCCAGATCGAAGGTTCTACCATTTCCTTTTCCGGAAGTGTTTTTGGAAAAGGGGGAAGCCCTTTTTACAAATACACTTCCGGAAATGGTAGTAGCACCCTTTTAAAATTACGTCGAGAAAAACGTTTTTTTTATTGCCTTCATAATCGCTTCTTCGTAGTCTGATTTAATAAATTTTGAGTGCCAGTCAGGAAAAATTGCTTTTAGTAACTCAAATACAATTTGATAAGTTGTCAATTTCTATTTGGTAGTAACGCATATTTTAGTGGAATAATATTTGTGGCATTTAGTGTTTCCTAAATTTTCACAGATAACAAAAACTTGATAGAAAGGTTTGGCACAACTTTTAAATGTGCCAATGTGTATTTGTCCACCCCATGTGGACAGTAGGTGGTTTGAGAGGAACGAAATTCCTAACTGATCACCTCGGTGGATGGATTGAGTGGTCCGTTGGTTACAAAGGGTTCTAACTTAGGCATGTGTCGTAATATTTCTAAGACGATAACGGAAGTAATATTCGCTGATAAAATCAATTATATGACTTGTATCAAAGCACCAAAACAGTGACAATTTGACGAAGTATCTAATAGTTTCCGTCAATAAAAATATAGGCACTTTATTACATGCGTACTTTCTACTGTCCACTGTTAACTACAAAACAGGGTTTAAATATGCGTGAAATTGATTAAGTTTGCATTGAAACGTACAATAATTACTTACTGTTTGTTACTATGTGTTGCGTTACACCTATTTAGCTGCCTACTATTAAGTAGTTAAGTAATTACATTGCTTATTGGGTAAATAATAGATACCTACTTACTGCTTCCATGAAATATTTGTAGTCTTATCTGTCAATGTAAACTAGCGGCCAGGTAAACTAGTGGTGGAAACAAAAATATTTTTGTATACTACCTACCGTTGCGTACTGCCGCCCACTCTTCTTCTGCTTCTAGATGTGCCAAGTAGTAAAAGGCCGGGTATGATGCCAGCTTAATAATATTGCTAGGTCTTGGCCAAAAAATATCTAGATTTGACGTGGCCGTTTCAAGCAGGCATAAAATTCCATAATACCTCTATCAACGACACCGCGGATATGAAGTCTGAGAATTTTGACGGATAGATCCCTACTTATAGTTAAACCAACATTCCCGTGAACTGAAGGAGGCCGCCACTTTCCTTTCAAGAACGTCAAATCGTGCTGAATCGTCTTTGATTTGGAATAAAACAGTATGCATTTGACAGTGACAACCGTAGTTCCTATTTTGACCATTTCACAGAATCGTTGGTTGAAGTGTAATGATATGTCCGATTTATATCTTACCTACCTCTAAAATTTAACACAAAATAAAAAAAGACGTGTGGCACTCGGGGACTGCCGCGGTAAAGCTATTGCATAGCATTTTGTATCAACTTATGCAATTATGATAATATGCCCTTTGACATGCATTAGTTTATTTTTCTTTTTAGCTCTTTACGCTTTTCTTCTCTATAAAACGAAAATATCTAGGTATAAATAATAGGTATAAATAATTAAGTATAAATAGTGTAATGACACACCAAAACAAAATTATTCATTAAAAAAAAATAACGATATTAAGAAGTGATTATCGACAAATTTTACAAGTACAGCTATTCACTGTTGTACATAAATACCTATACACCTATATACTTTCTCATAAACAGCTGCTTATGTATTCGTCCGATTTCAGAGCAGCTCGTCTCGATTCGTGCGAGCTTCGTAGGGTCGTACAATACGGCTAGTTGCACGCACACGAACACCGTGTCGAAGACTGCCGAAAAGAAACGAACGTGAGGTTTTTTCGTTACGGAGTTTCTGGATTCGGTCCCTGCGCTCAAGACCCTCGATAGAAGCTATGCAATAGCCTAAAAAACTAAAGTTGTAAAAATAATAATGAGGTATTGGAAAAAGTGTGTCCCTCCTAGACAAGTGGCAATTCGTTGACCGACGATCAGTAAATTAGAATGACTAATGTATGAGATTTGACGTTTATAACATGCGTTAACGACTGTCACATACGTCAAAGCCTAAACATTCGTCATTCTATTCTACTATTATCTTCACCGGCCAACTAAATGCCATATGTCTAGAGGGGCAGGTGAAAAGCGCTCGAAATCGGTGAGTTCGCATGAAAGTTATAATGACAATAGACTCGTGACTTATAAACGATAGATGCATTTTGGCAGGATTTTGTCTCTGCATACCCTGGAGGAAATTGGCGTGGGCATATTTATGTATGAAAATATAAAAAAATACTGGCAACACATACAGTTTTGGATCCCAATTTACGCTTTTCTAATTCTTAGTAGTAAATTTATTGGTTTATCTTGCCTTCACTGCCGTTAGGACCTCCAAGTTCGAGAGGAAAGTCTGCCTCAGAGCGTCTCCATTGCCATCAATGAGCACATATGCTTACCGGCCGGCGTGTGAGGTTTAACCCTAGGAATATTTTCACCCCAAAGATGATATTATATTTTAGGAAACCTTTGCAATGTAGTAGGTACATCAGTTATAAAATAGAAGCTATCTGTTAGAACGATAAAACAGCTCATAACTCAACAAGACATAGTAAATGTATGGAATGTAGATAAGTCTATGTGCTAATGTTTAGTAACAGACAGTAACACTAGCGGTCAGTGCATCTCAACTTGCGTAATGAGAATTGAAACATGAGGAAGTGACAGAACTGGAACAAACCTTTCTATGGATGTTCCTCAAAATTAATGGCTGAATTCACAAACATTGATACAATACAATATTAATCAATTAATTATTACCGGGTATTACCTATGCACAAATTAATTACGTCAGAATATCGCCACGCCACATTGTGTTCAACAATTAGGAATGTTGTTATTCGTGCAGATACAATTAGATAATTAATGCAATCATGATAATTTGCCTAATCAATTATAATGTAATATTGAAATAACTATGTCGGACATAGTTGATACTATGAGAAGAGATGAAAGTAATGTTGTAAAAGAGGTCCAAAGTAATGTATGTAGAGGGCTTTAGGAGTTGATGCAGGCCCAAGAAAAGATGGTGGTGAGGAAACGACATCTAACAGGAACGTACGGAGGATAATGACATGTTGCGCTGACCCCAAATAATTGGGACAAGGGCAGATAGATTATAGTTGAAATAACTAGCATAGGTACCTTAACAGAATTCCAGTGTCTTACTGCAATTTAATTCTTCTTTAAAAACATTAGGATTACATCGAGACTGAATTTGAACAGACTTATATTACGAGATTTGGTCTTCAGGTCAACTTTCTAGTGATAGCTATCTCAATCGTCGTTGTAGATAGGCGAGTTTTATTTCGCATGCACTGTTTATCGACCTATCTTCTATCTCACACACTTTTCAAGAATGATAACAATTAAGCGAAACAAGCAATGGAGTAGATATCAATGTCCAAACAATTAATTTCATAGTATGTGCGAAACACTAGGCGCAGTGAAATCGTATGGATACGCTCACGTTCTTCTGGGCCAACTTACCGCTAGACTGGCTACAACTACACACTAATAAAACAAAGTTTAGAGTCAACCAATGCAGTTTATTAAGAAACCGTCCATTGTAAATAGTCTCGAGTCGTTAGGTTGTGCTCTTTCCGACAGACAGAAATCCTGAAGTGTTTGAAAAATATTTGGCGTTGGCTTCGTTGATGCGCGTCTCCGCTGCTTGAGGGTTCACGATTTCAAGTCCCTGCAATAAATAAATAGAATTATAGTAGCTGTTAGTCAAATTAGAAATACACTGATAGTTAAACGGGAATGGGTGGCCATTATCTCTGTTAATATGTGTATTTGCAATTAAATATGGGATTATATTGCATCTTATTTATTATATGTAATGTGTTGTCCACCAATAAACCAAAGTTCTGTTGTTTATAAATTTTGAGACCAGACAACCACTAAGTTAATAGTACACCGTCAATAATGTGAAAATTAGTGCTGCTTCCGTAGCATCGGCAATTTATTTACGATTCTCGTTACGATTTGCATACGTAAACTCAAGTTACAAGTGCCTTAGCTTTTTCACTACACCTGCAACAACAGTTGCAGGTACAGATACAGTATGTATTTGCCATAGCATGTATAATGTATAAAAAATCAATGCACGGATTGCTTTGATAAAGTATTGCAGTCGGAGATGAATTAAAAGTCCATCATCGATACCCTCAATGGCATGCAATACTACTTTAATAAATATCAAGTAATCAACAATGTAGGGTTAGTAAATATAGCAAGTAAGTGCATATGCAAATCGGTTGTGTATCTTCCTATTTACGTCTGCGTCGTACACATTTATTTCCTGCTAGCAAATATTATACTGTTAATATTATTAATATTTGTGTTAGCCTATGTTACACTTCCCCCCTCCCGAGGAGAGCCAGACCGAGAGGGATGGCCCTGGGTCAGCCGGGGTGCGAGGGATATGAGGTAGATAACCTCACCTCCGCCCGAGCACAACGTCCCACAGACGGCGTGCAGTTTAGTCAGTTCGAGTCCGACATAACCTCCCCCTTAGGCTCCGGTGGGGAGGGGGGGGGGGGGTATACGAGCGGATTTTCCGCACGTAAAAAAAAGCCTTTGTTATACTTAATTTAAATATTTTCATTACACTTTTTGCATAAAGTGTTTTAAAAATAAAATAAGGAAAAAGTAGCAGACTGCAGTGATATCATCATGCTATTCCACGTAAGGCTAGGATAGAAAATATTTACTATCACCACCCCATTAAATCACTATTCACGGTATTATTGTACACCTGTCCAAGCATCAAACACTGAAACACTAATCTGCCGGACACTGGACCACTATCTACACATATAAATAAAATTGAAGTACTATATATTGTTTTATCTGATATAAAAATAAAAAAGTCAAAATGAATATGTAATACTTTATTTAATACGGTAGGTACACCAATATATATTTTTTTACAATTTTTGTCTGTCTGTCTGTTTGTTCCGGCTAATTTCTGAAATGACTAGGCCGATTTTGACCACATTTTATTGGTAGGTAGCTGATGTAAGAAGGAGTAACTTAGGCTACTTTTATTTTAGAAAAATAGCAATTCAACACTAAGCTATAACCGACATCCACGCGAGAGCCACAAGCCGCGGGCAAGAGCTAGTTTAATATTATAACGAAGCTAACAAACCATATAAGCATATATAAACATACAAAGTTAGGGAAATGTAATTTCATCACTAACGGCTCTAGAGATATCTGCGTTCCATACTAGGGAACAACTTCGACCCGTTCGGTAGTTAAAAGCAGTAGCTAAGTACTCCATACTAATCATTACATTTTACAGCAATCCTTACATGTTTTCATGTCATTATCTGCGATTATAGAGAGGCGCTGTTGTAATCCGCCAGTCATACAAAAGCAGGAGAATAAGGTAATGCCAAGTAATGACTACACATTTAATTCCAGCTTATCACGATACCTTGTCACGGTAAGGTCTCGAACCAGTTTTATTGTTGCTAGTGCCCATCAGCACGGGTTATTTGTTTTATAAAACACGCAGACAGAACACATAAATTCTAACTATAAAGGTCTGATTTCAAATTGAATTTAAACTCATTCACTAATTTCGTTCAGGCCGCGGTCAGACAGGCAAATTGATTTCTTTAATGGGATTGCATGTTTGAGGAAACCATAAAAAAGTGTTATGATTATGATGATTGTTGCCGGGGTGCAGACTTGACCCACAAGCAAGCAGGCGTCTTCGTATCTTTTCAATTATTTCAAATAGGTTTACGTGTGCTAGACATAACATAACAGCCATGTTACATTTTTAACACACTAATGAATGTACAATCTGTCTAAGTATTATAACTACTTCCTACTTATATTTTAAATGCCAAAGTTTGTAGAAGTATTGCAGAATAAAAGTATAAAAATAATAATTAATAATTAATTGCAAAAAAATACACCTTATCAAACTTAAAGATGACATGTAAACTGAAAAAAACTATGTAAGCAGACCCTAAAGGCAAGTGGCAATTCGTATGGCCGGCGTTTGGCAGAATAGAATGACAAATGTATGGGATTTGACGTTTATGACATGCGTGTGTTGTGAATAAACTGCGTTGTTTACATTGATATATTTGTATATTGCAACAAAAGGAAAAGGATGTTGCAATATACAACGCAGTTTATTTTGTAGACTCCTAGATAAAGATAGATTTTAGTTTTTTATAGTTTTTTTTTTTAACAAAGCGATTATTTTTGATTATATCTTTTACCACACCTGCCCGTCTAGACAAGTGGCATTTCTTTCTCCGGTGTTTGGTAGAATAGAATGACGAATGTATGGGATTTGATGTATTTGTCAGTCGTCAAATATGTCACAACACACGCATGTCATAAACGTCAAATCCCATATATTTGTCAATCTATTCTACCAAACGCCGGCCATACGAATTGCTACTTGTCATTTTTAATTTTGATAAGGTGTTTTTTTTTTCAATTAATGACTCGGATGCAAGCGGGAACGACGCTAAAATGTGATTAATTACGAAATCTCTCCATCTTTGTAGCATTCTGTTAGAGATTTCATAATTCATCACATTTTAGCGTTGTTCCCGCTTGCATCCGAGGCTTTCACCTCAGAGCCTTTGATGGCATCTTTGTTTTATTAAATTAGTAGGCTTTAAGACTTACGCGCTGGATAAACAAATAGCAAAGCAATCAGAAAGAATTTAGAGAACCTAATATAGCTCGATATTATATTGGCGATCAATGCATTTATCTCGGCTATTACAGTGTATAAAGTACACCATGCAATGTGTTGTGTCGGTCAACGAGGGCGTAATCTAGCTGATAGCAATCAGGCAAGCTAACGGTCTGTGAACGTTAAGGTTAACGCAGCAGCACGCTGGGAGGGCCCGACGAATAAATACCTATATTTACCGACAGACTAACTGTTGTACTGGTACTATATGATATAGGACGTTATCTGCTTTTACAATCTGAGTAAGGAAAGGCGAATAAATGTTGAATCCAGTAACACCTGTAACACATTGGGAATTTTTCCCAACTAGAAATAGTGTTACTCATTTGAGTGTTACTGGATGGGACTATTTAATTATTAAGTAGGCATCTGTAAGGAACACTTTCGCCGCAGTTACATAAAAATACACATAATATACCCCATTATATCAGGCCTTTTTCTTCCTTCCTACCGAGCTTCCCATACCATAATATACCCCATAATATCAGGGCTTTTTCTGCCTTCCTACCGAGCTGCTCCTACCATAATATACCCCATAATATCAGGGCTTTTTCTGCCTTCCTATAGAGCTGCCCCTACTGTCATTAAACCTTTCATACAAGCCCGCAGGTGTCGAGTGCTTTTGACCTGCCCTTAATTTAGTGGCACGTCACGATAAATTAATTGCTTCTGATTTCAGTACGATTCTCAGTGATCACCCCAGTGATCTCCAGTACTCAAACTCCAGTAACATATCTAAATTTCTCTTACACCAATATGCACTTACCGTATAGGTACCTATCTTAAAATATGCAAGCCTATGACTATTCCTATTTAATACGTGTAGGTTTGGCATCGCTTAACCTAAGGGCGTGTCCACATAACACAAATACCACTAGCTAAATGCAAACGGTGAAAGTTGTACCTTAACTCGATCACCTGAAACGCTAATAGGTATTTTCTCGACTCGCCTACATGCAAAGCTGTTACTTACTGACCGCCGCATTCTCTCTTCAATAAACGACTAAAATAATCGCGGGTCGAGCCCTGATGCACTATAACACGCTTTCAACTTTCTCTGCATCGCGATATGTATTTCATTTCATTTCCTACTAAGCTCCTTTATGTGATTAATAAAGATTGTTTTCTGTGTTACAGGCTCATAGTATTAGCAGATGACAACAGGGATATATCTATTATGTGCAACAGGGTCAATAATGGAGTTACGTTAACCTCTAAAAATATTACATACTATCAGCAGGTAGTAATTATCTCCTATACATAAAACCTGTAAAATGAGTTCTACTGCAAAGGCGGACCAAAGATGATGTGTTGTCATTTGTCAATAATGCTATTCAGAGACTAAACTGGCTTTACAACTACTAGACACAAAGATAAGCTTTAAAGTTTCTGGGAGTGACATCCATTCAACATTTGACATACAATTTCAGTAAAAAACAATCACTAATTGGGTTGTTCATTGGACATAAAAGGACGTTAAGAAACTCTTGGGTCGTTTGATAACCGTATGAGAGGAAACATAAACTGTAATAGTCGCGAACATAATGGTATTACCGTAAGGGCTTTCTACAGTGTATCGCAATCGAAATCTACTTTGTGAATTTGTGAAATACGTTTATAATAGTTTGAAATAACTAGTGGCCCGTATCGCTTCGTGCGAGTAATAGTTTTCAAAAAAAAAATCCGTTTGCAATGCCACCTAATAAAATTGTGAACCGTGATCTTTATGAACCTTAACCATCTAATCATCAATCTTCTGCCCTTATACTATAATAATTTGTGGTCGGCGGCGCAACATGTGTGCTTTATCCATTCATTACTGGTTGCAGTTATCTCAACATTCGATATCTTCCTAACCATATTACATCATCAGTTCTTCCATCTTCTCTTAGGTCTTCCTATCCGCGTCCACTTCCATAGTAAATGCCTTCCTTATGAAATAAATGTCCACCTAATTACACGAAATTTCATCAGCTTTAATAGGAATTTCACTTACGAAACGCTTTTATAATTCACGCCCCCATATAGTGTCACAGGTGGAGACTTCGTCGGAAGACGTGTTTGCATTTATTGTATTATGCAATATATTGGTGAAGTGTATCTTTTTAACAGAATGAAAACTGGTCATGACGACAAAGCTTATAGATCGAGGGCTTTCGCAACTGCTAAGTTGTTGGATACAGGTTTTCATACAATGCGTTACATGCATTCAAATTAATATTTAAAGAGCTTTTGACACTTTAGAAGAGCATTAGCAATAAATACAATCCTGACATTTACCTAGTAAATCTATAATACCTAGTCTAAGTAGGAGGTCTTTCTAGGAGGTAGGACACGACGGTATTTCCGTCCAATTCAGCAGTCCGACTGGGGAAGTACCTCCCCCTACAGAATGCCGCGGCCATAATAACCTCGTGTTGTCTTCCCGACGGTAGGGTAGCCAGGGCTCACTGGAGAGTTTTTGTGCTGTCAGTGGGAAGACCAAAGGCTTTTCCGGCTTTGTCTTTGACGCTGACGGCACAGAAACTCTCTGTTTACAGGATCGGCAGCACGAATGTGACTCCTGTGCTTGTCTGTCACCTCGGTGGTAAAAATCTTTTTTATCGTTTAATGCGTGTATTATATTGATAGACCATAATAGTCTGTTGACTTCATATGTCATGACTTTGCAGAGTAAATAAAAACAAATAACTTTCATATTTATTTTTATTTTCTCTGCAACGTCACATTTAATGCTTTTAAGATAAAAATCACGATTAGAACTAGCGTGTTAGCAAGAACAGCGTGTACGGTGTATTCCTACTTACAGTTAATTTAAACCTTGAATATTTTTTTTTCTTATAATTAAAACTCATATGATCAACAATACCAACGTATATAAAATTTATTTTTTACCAAAAAAGTACGCAAACAAGCATACTACCCACCTGATGCGATGCGAAGCGGTTGTCGTTCAAACTTATAATAAACGTATGTACATTAGACATATGGCAATGCCGTGTTACCAACCCTATAAAAACCTTTTTAATTGGCTTTTTGTAGAACCCGATACAGGTAAAATTATTATGGTTTATTTATGGCCTCGTTGATAATCGGTTTATTATACAAGTTAACGATAATGATTGCAAGTTCAATGCAAAACGGTTGAACTAAAAAAGAGATAAACAAAGATATAATGCCACAAGGTGTACAATATAATATTATAAAAATAGTGTAATTGCATGGACTTGGATATCGTCTGCCCGCTCAAGGGCAAATCTAGATGTACGTGAGATATGTACGATGAGAACAATCCCCTCTAGCTTGTGGTATATTAAGCAACGCTAATAATGAGAACCGCACTCATGCGGAACATATGAAAAGGTAATTATCCACTCAAATAGTTTAAAAAAAGGGTTGAAGGCTCCGTATTAGGTATGTACGCTGAAAAACTGACCACAAGCCTAGTTCAGCAGCACATGCATAATTATTCGATTTACGAAAACTCAATTTTTTGTATTTTTGAATTATATTTTTAAGCAGATAAATAGGTTTTTATAAAGGGGTATTTAAATAATAAATAGGTTTTTTTAAAGGTATTTTATAAAAACATATAATCTATAGCGGCCTCAACGAAAAAAGTTACTTTAACTCTATAATTATCAATATATTATGTATTATAATTTATTAAGTTCAATTTCTCATTACACTGTTCAGTACCTTATTACTGCCAAACGGACTACGAATTTAAAACGTATTTATTGCTATTCATCGTACATCACTAATTTGTTGGCAATACATTAACATTACCTAGCTTTGTGATCGTGTGAAGAGGACCACATGAATAAAGTTTAGGCGGCTTTGGTTATGCTATTAGTACTTTAACATATGCATAAAACCACCGTTAAGGTCAACGAAGGGATAAAATATTACAGTTTTCAGATCACTTATGCAATTTACCACGTCACAATTACAAGTTAACAATGCGTAGGTTATGAAGGGTAGCAATGGAAGAAGGAATGTGACATAATAAGTCAGAGGAAGCGTCTATAGCTAATTGTGGTTTCGGAATCGGCTTTAGGACCGAGCGGTTCCGGGTTCGAATTCTGACCATTAGGTATGTACTCGCAGCGACGTGATATCACTCCTAATAAAAGTAATTTATCTTATCTGGAGGGGTCAAAAGGGATAATAGTAATTTCAGTTACTAAGATCCCATAGTCACATCTCATTTCCAGTACAGAATATTAAAATTTGTATCCAATCAAAGCCCTATACGTATTCATCGATTAATTATGGGGTCACTGAACGGTATTATTCAAAAGGAACATAATGATGCAATTTAATTTCAATCCATGATAGTAACCGAAGCCAAACGCGTTTGCAACTCGAACTTATTTACTTGGTGGCTATTGAAGATTGAATAATTACAGATGCCTACTTACATCGAATTAACATATTAATAATTATTCGAGAAGTACAGAAAATCCATACAATTTACTGACGATAAACCATCGACAGAACGTTGTGGAACTGACAACTATAAAAGATAAAATGTGAACTATAAAAAATATATTATCCCACCAAAAACATTTTCATGTCAAAATGTTGCCAAGATGACTTTATGTAGAATTACCCTGTGAAAAAGTTATCAGATCTCGTATAAAGCCAAGCTCTAAAGACTGCACGCTCTAAACCTAGAAGCTCTACACTACTCCTTAGGTTTAGAGTGTGCAGAGACCTTGGCTTTATACGAGATCTAAAATTTAGTGAGTACATAGGTGATACCGAAATAGTGTATGTACCTAGTATTAATAAAACATTTCTACTACTAATAAATGTGTAGTATTAATGGAACCAGCTTGGGTTAAAAGGTATTCAGTGGGTCACGAAGGGGCAGTGTGAAAATTACCGGACGTGAAACAATGTTTGGGAAACACTTCTCTAAGCATACAGCGTAGAGCACAGCGCTGCAACAGCCTTGATATCGATTGTGATTGGTCGATCTTCGGTGACGTCACCCAGCCCGACCAATGACTATATCTATCGACGCTGTATGCTTAGAGAATTGCACAGCAGGATATACTCACCTCATTGTTCAGATATTAAGGTCGTATTTGAAAAACATCAGTCTATTGTCGGTCACAATTACGTACAGATAAGATGCAGTGAGTCTCAATACTATTATGTTATAATGAGAAGATTACTTTATTCTTGTTATGTATTAACTGGTAAATGAATACGTGAGACCATGTACTAAATTACGGCGCAGCTTGGCACAAGACGACAATGTAAACTGCGTACATCGACACAGATTTTTTTACAATAGTCAACACTGTTGTTGTGTAATTTAAAAACGTTTATGCTGTTTGTTTGGTTTTGTTTTCTTGCGTGACTAAGTTATGTGCACCTAATGTTCTTATAAAAGTTTTTGATTGATTCAATTTGTCTAAATTTTGGTTATATAATTTAGATGCTGTTACTGAGCTATATACTTAACTGCAGTATAATAGTATTGACGACTTAAATAAGATTTTTTTTATAACAACACAACTGCAAATAAGTAGCTTGTAAATTCGATTAGATAAACAAAATAATCATCATAGCTGCTATACTAACGTTTAAACTCTCGCGTTCCATGATATATAACTAAGAAAACGGGAATTAACGCGATCATGGTATAGGTACTTACATACCTTTGATTGCCTGACGTTTCGACCAGGGCCCTGATTCTGTTTTTTTTTTCACAGTAAAACCATAGCGGTTCCACATACACTGTAACCAATGCCATTTAACTTTAGACTTTACATTTTGTATAGTTAAAGTCTAAAATTAAATTTCAATCTTTTAGAGTGACTGAAAAATGTTATAAACTCTTTCTCTTTTCATTTTGGACTTTAAAGAACGGCAATAAATTTGAAAATCCTATGACATTTACAGCAATGTCAGCGGTATCACAGTGGTTTTGTTATGTCATAATATTTGCAGAATCGAGGGCCAGGTTACGCCGGCCGTGGTCACAGGCTGGTCGAAACGTCATGCAATCAAAGGTATGAAAGTACCTACCTATACCATGATCGCGTTAATTACCGTTTTCTTAGTTATATAGCTGCTATACTTATAAGTAGAGCTTCAGAGCTCCACATAGCGGTTGTAACATTTATCCGCATTGGCAGAAATGTCCATGATGTTGATAATAAATGACAGATATTTTTGTTATTTTTTTCATGCAGTAGTAAAGTATAAAATTAATAATAGCATAGTATAATATCTCAATACACTAAGCTAGAGGCTACTGAAAGACTATTTCACCTTTTAAAGTCCCTCATAATTGGAGAAAACCTTGAGTTTATTAAAATAGATAGATAAGTACCTACATTAGATACTAAGTTGTTCCCAGTGGAACAATATTTAGGGAAACAGAAATCTTTTATTTGTACCTATACGCTATGAAATAATAAAAACGAGTGTCCGGTATGTGTAGAATTAATAACATAGCATCAAAGAAACAAGAATTCTGTACTCTATGACTTGCGTAACCAACACGTAGGATATTCCACCAAAATTAAATTTTAGATAGGTACGTTACATCTTTTAATTACAATAATTATCGTTAATGGTCTTTGAGGAGACATTAATAGCGGTTGTAAAACGGTATAGTACCTACTATCTATAGATTATTTTCGATCATATGCCGTAATTGAATATCTAAGAGAGGAATGATAAAATAAATTGATCTTTCTACACTTTATTTATTGATGGCAGTGATAGATGTCCTATTATATTGAATAGAATATTCATAAAGGTAGTCACGGTTTGTATACAAATCTTCGTGAATCTAATTGGTTTCGTCCGAAGGTTTGAAAATGTGTTTCTAAATGTTATAATAATAAAGGCAGTACGGAAGTTTCACTGTTATTAGTTGTTACTTTGTAAAATAATGTTCCGGTGATTTGTTATTGTATTTATTTTTATAAATATTTTACATTACAGTCCAATACATATCGTTTGGATTACAATCTTGAGTGGCATATAATCTATTTCATCAATCATTCAATCTATTTAATAAACATTTTAATATTAGGAACGTTTAAGTTATAGGAATATGTCTCTTCGTTCATTAAGTATCATAAACTTATCCGAGTCTTTTGGAAAGAAAAGAGCATTTATTAAAAATGTTTTAACAGTAATTGTTTTATAATTTTCGCCCCTAAAATAGACTAGGGAAGTAACAGAAAGGTGGCACTCATCTGATCACCATAAGATAAAAACCAAGTATGATATAATATGCAAGCGAATGTTTACTATCTCATCTCACGACATCCGCAGAAATGATGGGATTCTGTTCTAACCGTGACTATGGTGGCCGTACAGAGTCATAGTCGTGATTGCACCTTACTTTTTATTAAAGCGCTTCTCTGAGTTATTTGTATTACTGTCTGGTGCAGATTTAGTATTATATAATAACTATCTCACAATAATATTTTATATAGTTGAGCAGTTACATATTGAACGTCTATGGTGCAGTGCAGTGGTAGGGAGTGTAACTGTCGCCGCCTTCTAGCTTAATCAGTCGTTCAATTAACTGCCTAGGCAGTTAACTAAACGGCGCCATTCAATTAACGGTCTGAATGGTGTTCAGCCATCTAATTAAACCGCTAGGCAAATAGCTAGGATCGATGACGTTTAACTACTTGCCTAGCCATTTAATTAAACAGTTAGAAAAATGTCTTATTTCTGCATAGTTGCATTAGCCTTCTAACCTAACCTAAGGAAGTCGGATTGTGCAGCTCTCACAATAAACCTATCACTAATTTACTGTGAATACACCTCTGTCTACCCCCTCGGGGATACACAGGTGTAAGTATATGTATGTATGTCTTATTTCGAGGTAGTGCCCCATCTTTCGATTGGCCTAAGCATTAGCCAGCCAGGTTATGAAATGATGTAATAAGCGAGACGGCTGAATATTATTCAGGCCGTTAATTGAATGGCGCCCGTTAATTAACTGCCTAGGCAGTTAATCGGACGGCTGCTCAAGCTAGTTGGCGGCGACATAACTATTGCGAATGACATGCGTATTAGATTCCATTACAAAGTGCGAAATAAAATACATACATATAAATACCTAGATCAATGCACTGAAACATATTTACTGCATTTCTACAAATGCTTTCCATGTGAGGGGATCGAACCCAGGACATCTGGAGTAGCAGTTAAACGTTCTACCACCAAACCACTCGCAAGGAACGATCAAGGAAATCGACTGGAATTATTATTCCTTAGACCTAAATCACGACATAAATGTTCCTGGTGCGCGCTAATTGTTTTGTAATAATCTATGCTTGATCAGTTTGAGCTCGTCCGCCACTGTAGCACCACGTACTATTCTCAAAATACATCCAAGAAACGTTTACTGCGCGTATAGAGCACGTTTTGATCACATTTTGTGCACATTTTAGGTCTAAGATATATGCAACGAGCAATAAGTCTGTAAAAGTAGAATTATAATCATTCGTTATCTCGCGCGATCAAGTTCGCTCACGTGAGAGAGCGGCCGTTTCACGAGTCTGCGCACTTCGTGACTATTTCGTAGATTTTTTCAGCATTGAAATCTGTGAGCTTGCAGCTAATTGCTACTGGATTTATATAAAAACGATTTGATGTTTTCTGCGGACTGATTTATATAGGAAGCTCGTGTCAAGTCAGTAGCAGATGACGGGCTGACGTCTCTGCCTTACTTGGAGGATGCAAAGTGTGAATGTAGGTGTGTTTGTATGATTTATGTATAGATTGAATTATGAACTTGAATTTAAAACATCTATATACCTAGGTTTTGGTGGCACGGTAAAGTTTATGAACTTTACGGCTATAATTCTTAATTAATAATTATGATTTAGAGCTAATGCTTTTAAACAAATCGAATTTACAGATTCAAAAACAGTAGTGCATCAATTTCAAAGTAGTGGCTTTGAATCTCAGCTAGTTCACGATACGATTGAGGTCAAGTAACGTACGAATAAAGTTCAAAATAGTTGGGCAATTGCCTAGTTCCCTTGTGAGAACTTTCTTAGCAGCTGTACAGTCAGCGTCAGAACGATTTTGACTGCAAAGCCTCAAAATGATCTTAATTTCAAGGTATTAAGAGCAAATCAAACTGTTTTATTGATTTGAATTATATTATTGTTCGAACTAAAGGTGTGTACCAAATATCAGAACAATCATATAAGTCTTCAGGCTTTAAGGGCCGGCGTTGTTTGTAGAATATACTGCTTCAGGGCTGTTTGGCCGTGGTCCATGTGAAACTTGCGTTCCAGACGTTTCGTCGATCACTGCGGTCGACATCTTCAGTGGCGCAGGTCCGGGCGACGACGAGTTCGGAGACCTTGCCTCGTCGGCGGCTTCGCTGCGACTAATGTAGGATCTTGAGTCGCTGGCATTTTTATAGGCGTTAATAGAAAGGGGAGGCATTAAGATCATTTTGAGTGCTTCGTTCATCAAAATCGATTTGCTGCTGACTGTACCTATAACACATTTATAAAAGGCTGCCATCCGTCCGGGTTTCCCCAGATTTGTCCTAGTTTCATCTGGGTCGGACTCTGATTATAGCCTGGGTAAAACCCAGACTACATTTAAAACCTAGAACGCTGCAGTTAATGGAATTATGAGCTCCATCTCTCGTTCACTGCGACTATCTCGCATAACAGATTGCCCACAGGGTCTATAGACATGTATATAGTGACAGGCGACTCCACCCTTCACCCTCAGGCTATTCCTTGACTGGCTGTCACTTGTCGCGAGCTGTGGGCCGAGAGTTTATTCCGGCTTCCCCGTCGGGCACTCGGTCAGTAAACCTCAAAAGCCCGGAGATTTCACACTTCTTGTCCGGGTTTAGGAATTTCGGAGACAGCAGCCCTAACCATATATGGATACACCTTATACTTACTTTCACTATGTTCAATACTAAAAGGTTCATAAAATCTCCTATGGTATCTACTTAATATTACCCGTTTCACATTATTGAACAATTTAAACCCGTTTAATTACACAATACTATGGCGACGAGGTGCCAAATGCCAACGTAACCGTTATTCCTTTGGAATACGACTCTTTACAGCCAGGTAATCGTTTCCGCATGCATGCGGCGGTTTTACCATACCGATCAACGTGCGAAGAGTACCACTACCTACTGTGTTTAATAGCCTATGTCATCATCATTCCGGCGCCAATTACGATTGCATTTAAAGCTTCCACTTTTGAGCCCGGGTTGCACTCTATCTTGACTTTTATGGGAACAACTGCACTCTGACCAACCAATCCAATTAAAAAGGGAAGACTGCGGTAGTACCTCGTCCGTCGAACAGTAAAATGTACTGGTTTGCTAGTCAGTAAGGTGAGATTGGCCTGAACTGCAAAGGTCTTGATAGTGTCCTATAAAGTCTATATGTAAGTACGATACTTAGTGAAGAACGAAAATAAAAAAACCTCGACAAGAAAATAAAACTGAAAAGAAAATACAATTCCAGATTATTGACACAGTTATTGATATCTACACTTGTGAACTAGTTTCATGATCAATGAGCTCATAAATAATGTAATGCACTTCCGCTTGTCACTTACGCCAATCGCTTATATTGAAGACCATTGACACGAACACGCACACGACTACAGCAGACGATAAAAGTCTATAATTAGCTAACTACCACCGTCTGCTAGGCTAAATGTTTTCTAGAATATCAATTTCCACTGACTAACATAAATACCTTCGTCTTACAACTGCAACTTTCCTAATGTAAGACCTATTTAATTATATATTAATATTCATTGCTATTTACAGGACCGGAATGCGCAAGAAGCAAAGTAAGCAACAATCTATTTAAGTCGTGTTTCGTTAACCAGACAGTCATAATTGAAAATATGGTACCTTAACAAAAGGTAGAAACCTGATTGGGGATAATAAATTTCCGAAAATTGAGGTGAAACTAATGTTTTAGGAAGGTAGAAAAAAGACGGGCACTCGAGATTGCATTGCCTCTTTATGTACATTTGCACAAAATGGTATCACTTTTTGTACTTATTTGGAAAAAAAGAAAATTCATTTATTGAGCATTGCGCTCATTTATTTAACTGGTCACGATTACCTAAATTGCTTTTTTAGGCTCATTAAAATAAAGAACACACAAAAACATGTTGTGTACATACCTGTAAGGGAGTAAAGGCGACCGAAGAAGCAGTACCGGAGACCTGTCGCCGAATACTAGTAGCTCCTCCGTACTGCTGCTGTTTCTGCAGATTCTTCTGTAGCGTCTTGCTGATCCGCACTTTCGTCTTTTCATCGATCTGTGGCAGTCGCACACGGCCCGTGCTAGACTTGCCGATAGTACCACGCGTGTAGCCAAGATCTTCTTGATATGCGTCGTCTTCGATCTGTCAGGTAGAAGAATGGTTTCATTAGGCTTAATTCATCTTAAATCACGACAATTGGAAACTAAGGCCGAAAAATAACGATACCCAGTCCTGAATGTCAGATTATAATTAGATCTAAGGACAGATTGTATTCTAGATGACAGTTTTAATGTCATTGGGAGAGTTAACTCACAACTAAGTGTTTTTCTGGAATACGGGCGGAACTTAGAACCAGCATCAAAACGAATGCCAATCCGATTACATTTTTGGGAATGAGGTTAATTGTAAAGTATATATATTATGCTTGATAGAAAGTGCGAAAGTATAACGTATTCGTCCATCTTAATTTAAGTTCTTTACTATCGGTTATTATCCCTGCCAACCTCAGAATGTTACCACTAATATAGCAGACATAAATATATAGGCAGACACCCGTCCGCATGGAGCTATAGGTAATATACATAATAATATGCCTATAAAGAATCAGTGACACAAAAGCTTAATCAGGCGAACAATATTGATAATGTCAAGGTATAATCTAGAAAATTAAAAACAGTAAACACACACACAACTAAGCATAGCTATATGCTACTTTCGGGGTATAAACGAGTTAGAACTCTCACCCTAATCTTAGTATAGAGTGTCACTAGATTCATGATACTAAGCAGAAACCGAAACTATCAGGTGTTTTGGCTCGTTCATCGTCAATGTGTCAAGCATACTGAAAGGGAGGATGACGTGATCAACACAGGTTAGAAGCAAATTTATAAAGTAATTGGTGGACATTTCGAGTCGTTAAATTATTATTTCATATAAAACATAATTAGTTAAGAAAGAAGCATATTCTGTCTATATTTTGCATATACCATCTTTTGAAATTACTATATAAACTAACTTTTGCTAGCGTACATGCTAACACTGCAGTGTCTAAAATAACTTTTTAAGTAACAATAAACTAAGCTTGTTATGAAGACTAAAATTCTTCTAACAATTTTTTTTTTAATGTTCAGAAAATATCTTGGAAAGAAATTATAATAATAGTAACGCATAGATGTGTTTTTAATAGTTTTCCGATTGCTGTTCTTTCTGTACAATGACGACTTGACAAGTCGCGTGGGTGGTGCGGACTTCGATTTGCAATAAGTACACACGTCCGTTCAACAAATACAACGTAAAATTTTTCTTTCTACCGATTGAAAGATTGACGAATGAGTACCCATTGGATGAATAGAAGGTATGTGAGCAGCAAATTGGTTCCATCCATTGGTGTTATGGCGAATTAACTTCGGTATTTTGTATTTCGGGATTATGATACGTAACCGAACAAAAGAGTTTATTATATTCCAGAGCTTTCCAGTAACTCATTATCATTTACGTCCGTTTATGTCAATTAAATTCCGTTGACCTCAAGGTTGTCTTAGCCACAGTCAACGATATAGAATTGTAAACTTTTCGAAATCGCCACTGAATATCCGTAAAACTAAAATAGGTTTTCCTGACGAATTTGATTTGGTAAAAGTCATCAGTAAAAGCAAACATTAGTACAGTCGAATTAGTATATGGTTGTTTTTACCTTAGTAGTATAAAAATAATGTTATGTTATCGGCCTCCAGGTCTCCTTGATTGTTCTGGCACAGATAAAAACGATTTATAGAATGAAATTATGAAGAAATCCTTGTCAATTGTATTTAGGGTCAGTACTCATTAGTGTCAGTACTGGCATTCCTAAATATGTACTAATCTAAGTTAATGTGTTAGTTACACTTTAACGCATAGTTTACGAAACGAGGTCTTAATTTGTAGAGTATACTTTGTCATAAAGAAAATTACTCATTGTTTGTCAACGTTCTCGTGCGGGATATTGCGCCAGTGCTCCACATGTAAATAGATGTACTTTTTTATATTAATGGCGTAATCTGTGATTTATAACATTTTTGTCGCAGGCAGATATTACATAGAACTGTAGAATTTTCCCAGACATATTCAACCGTCGCATCAGACTGGGAGACAATACGTGCTTAATTACTTTTTTTTCATAATTGATCTTCCTACATTATCTCATAGATGTTAACGTCACAATTTATTACAATGTACTTTTTCTATTTATATTAAGAACATGATAAATAATTGCTTATTTCGCTCAAGTCACTATGACACATGCCTGACCTTGCTTATGTGTAACCCCATTCCATAAGTACGACCACATTTTAGTCAGTGTGTATTAACGTCAATGGCAGTAGGCACACGCGCAACGGGGCCGGCACGGACATCCGTGCGCTTCAACAGGTCGAGTTCCGGTCTATTTGTGGCGCGAAAAAAACTGCGAGCCACTTCGACCGAATGATTTCAAATTCAACACATCTGCCGTGGCCCGTTGAGCGTGACGTCACATTTACTGCAAGGATTCCGTGAACACATTATTTTATTCGTAATTATTTTACCGCATAAACACCTCATTTAACATTTCTTGTGCACTATCAATTGCAATAATGAGGCTCTCACTTATGTTTTTAAACCAGTAAGATAGTACCGCAAAGCATAGATACTCGACTAATTAGTTACTTCACTAATTAAAATCGTTGTTAGTAATTTAGTGAATCGCAGGTACGTTATGAAATACTTATTACTAACTTCCTGAGAAACATGGTAAATGTAGCATAAGCGAGACTGCATTCAATACTAATGCAATAGTACACAATTTCCTGTACAACAGAAACATATATAAATAATACTTAGCCACTGTAATTATTAATTATTTTTATTAATCTGTTCTATTTGGCCGTGTATGAAGCTTTGTGGTACAGTTAACTATAGTTGATGATGTAATGACCAAGATAGAGAAGGTTATGCTTCAAACAAGTAGAGAGGGTAGGCGAAATAAGTTTTAGATAACAGATTTGTGAGGCGAGGGCGAATGCACAACCCTATTAAGACAGACTAGACGTATGTCAATCGAATCGAGGACATTTAAGAATAGGCCTTATATTGCCTAATTTAACTTGACAATTGATTTTGCGATTAGCAATGGTTATTTTCTCTAACATATTTGTCATTTTGTCTCAGCACCTGCTGATTGACGAATAGAACTCTGGAACATTACCAGAGCGTAGCGTTGAGCTACGACACACCTTAGTGATATAAAAAAATATGTCATTGACAAAAGTGGATTAACATTAAAATATTCTTTTATAGGATTATATTCGAGGTTATATTATAGGGTAGGTAGACGTAGCTTAAGTGATCAATAAATAACAATTTGCTAAGCACTTTTGTCATTGACTGTCATAATCACAAATGCAACGTTACACTCACGTCAGCGAAGTTCAGTCTGTTGGCGTTCTTTCTAAACTCTGTCATGGCGTAGCGCTCCTTCATCTTGCGCACGCGCTTGCCACCGCGCTTCTTGCGGCTCTGCTCGATCGGCTTCGGTAACGGCTTCACGAACTTTACTGGAGGCGGTTCCTAGGCCATATAGAAAATTCAATCAATTTTTTTATCTCTTATGTTTATATAAGTAAATCTCATTTGGGATAGGCTACACAGCCTATCCCAAATGAGATTAGGTATATATAAATCTCATTTAGGTTAGTCAATAAATTCTCAGCACTGTCTAAGCCCATAGTAAGCAGCTTAACTAGCTAATGAATTCGAGAATGCGGATAAATATTCTTGAAAACATCCATTTTACAAATAGTATATTCTTCAGACGTATGCATTCAAATATTTGTATTAAATGGGAATAGAATTCGCGATCTCTGGCTTAAAAGTCGTTCGCTTTATTGTTTCACCCCCACCATTCACAAAACTATCATTTTCGAGCCACAAAACTAATTTTGATGTATGTTACATACCTGCATTTTATCCAACTTCTTTTCGATGGATTCTCGCAAAGAGCGCCCGATACTGCCATCTGTACTCTCGTGGCAAGCGTCTACGCGCGCCGCCAAAGTCATCTTTGTCGACACCAGCTTTGCTGCTTTGTATCTGAGTTCCTAAAAATTCATCTTGGTTAGATAAGCAATAGCACCTTAATAAAAATGTTAAAGTATACATCATCAACGTTGAGTTAGTCCTGATTCATCGAAAGTTATCATGATTATCTGTGTGGTGACGGTGAAAGAATACAACTAACATAACCCCATCTCATCCGAAGGGTAAGAGGCGACCAACGGAAAAATATGCACAGTGAGAAAAGGAAATCTCGAAATAGAACCCTGAGTCAACTCGTGTGGTCAGCTCAGCTTCCCAACGTTGGGAGAGACCTATGACCAGCAGCGGACAGCAATAGGCAAATTGATTGTTTGATGGACATCGAAAGTTTACGCTTTATAGCTGGTCCATTCAGCGACTTTTTCTTTTCATTTCTGTTATCTCGACTTGTGTAAAGTTTCTATCGCATAAAAGTAATTTTAAAAATTGTGACAACTGCTTTTATTAATAAATAAAAAGCTTTAATAAATAAAAAATATTTACAGGAGGTGTATCTTGAACTATCGATGAGAAATAGATGAATCCAGTGTGAGGTAATGCGGCTGCTTGTGAGAACCCAGACAGCGTTTTCCTTTGTTGACCGAGTGGTAATATGTTGCATGACGGCATCTTAGCCAACTTTGATAGGCCACCGGCCACGCCCAATATTTTTGCGGCTGTTGATGCACCTGTAAAAGAAATTACGTAATTAGAAACGAATCCAAATAATATAACGTATCTGATAAGTTCACAAAGAATTAGAACTCCATCTTTAAGGCCGTTTTGTTGAACGGGCACACGACGGGGGCACATATCGCGAGGGCGGGTCGCCTGCCACGCAATTATACGTGACATAGCCCGCCGCGGGTGCCCGCAACGCCCGTACCAGATGCCCAGTGCTCAACGCAGCGGGCGGCATAAGATTCGGACATGAATCAGAGGATTCTGTGTGAACCAACCTACCTATATATGTAATATATTTGCGGTAAAAAAAACAATATTCGTGTTCCATTTTCGTAAGAATTAAATCAAAAATTTAGCGCTGTTCCAAATTAGTGTAACAACATGTTGGATACCAGTTTACAAATGTATAACTATCTAAAATATTATTTCATTTGCCAAAATATAACATGATCATTCTTATTATTATTCGAAAAAAAAACATTTTAAACTAAATTATGAAACAATGTTAAATATGAAACAACATAAACACTAACTACTTAGGCTAAATACACAAAAATAAATTTAGAAAATGATAAAAAGTATTTCTTAAATTGATAAAAATATCTACCACGAAATTTGATTTATTACTAATATTCCTAAATTGATATTGCGATAGATAGGTACCATACCTAAGTCGGCCTAACAGTTCTGTTTACCTAGGTTTTAAATGCAACATGACCCACATTACCATTAAGCATTCAAAGCCATCTTCTATGTTGTATACAATTTGATACTTACAAATATGGACGAACTTAATAGAAGTACATTTATGGCATGGTACTTTAGACTTAAATTATTGAGTCACCTAAACTGATTTGCATTTTATTTTGTAAGTACTTACTTCAAGGTTATCATTACATTCTCAAACAGGTTTTTTAGTTTATTGTTTAGCCGGGTTGTAGTGCGACGTCCGTACTTTTCGCACTGTTAATTTGAAGTCCACGAGAGAGAGAGAGAGACAGAGAGAGAGAGAGATATGGCCGAGAGAGAGATATGGCCGAGAGAGCTTGAATGCAGCGATTTATAGGATTTATATGTTTTTTCAAGATTTTAGAAAAAAATAATTCTGCATGATAGAATGTAACTTTACCAGTCTCTAGCTGTTGGGAAGCTACGAGATGTCTTCTCGTCCGACATACCTCAGTGCCTGAAGACGAAAGACGAAAGTCAGGGCCGTCTTAAGGCTATATAGCGCCAGGGTGCGAAGCTCAGACTGCGCCCCCTCCCCCCGGTCAACAAAAAAAACGCAATAAATTTTTGATGTTTCATTTATTTTCCTCTAAGATCTGTAATCCATACTTTTAATATTATAAATGCGAAAGTAACTCTGTCTGTCTGTCTGTATGTTACGCTTTCACGCCTAAACCACTGAACCGATCTTGATGAAATTTGGTACAGAGGTGTAATTAGAGCTCGAGAACGGACATAGGCTACCTTTTGTTGCGAGAAAGGGGTTTATGGGGGGGATATAGGGGATGAAAGTTTGTCATTTTTGTAGATTTCCTAATGAAATTTGGCACAGAAGTGGATTAGAGCTTGGTAACGGACATAGGCTACCTTTCATAGCGAAAAGGGGGGTAGAAGAGGGGAATAGGGCCATGAGATGAAAGTTAGTCATTTTTGAAGATATCCTGATGAAATTTAATACAGAGATAGATTAAAGCTTGGAAACGAACATAGGCTACCTTTAATCGCGAAAAAGGGGGTTTAAGGGGAGAGGGGGGGATAGGGGATGAAAGTTTGTCAGATTTGAAGATATCCTGATGAAATTTGGTAAAAGGATGAATTGGAGTTTGAGAACGGACATATTCCACCCTTTTAACGCGAAAATGGTCCCCCCTTTTCACGATAAAAGGGAGGAGTAGGGCCATGAATGTCTTCCATTGTGAAATTTGGTACAGAGATAATTTAAAGCTTGGGAACGAACATAGGCTACCTTTGATCACGAAAAAGGGGGTAGAGAGGGGGGATAGGGCCAGGGGATGTTAGTTTGTCAATTTCGAAGATATCCTGATAAAATTGATATAATATAGAGCTCGGCCTGCGCCCCCTCGGGCTACGCGCCCGGGTGCGGCCGCACCCTTGAACCCCCGGTTAAGACGGCCCTGACGAAAGTCTTTAACCAATATGAATGTGTAGTGATGACTTACGAATCTGAAACGTGGTCCCTCACTATGGGTCTCTTAAAAAACCTCAATTGCTCAACGAGCTATGGAAAGGGCTATGCTATTTTTTTTACGCGTTATTTCCTATAAATCATGTCAGAAATGATGATATCCGTAGGAGAACAAAAGTAACCGACGTAGCCCAGCGGATTAGCTCGTTGAAGTGGCAGTGGGCGAGACACATAGCGCGCAGAACAGAAGGCCGATGGAGCAAAAAAGTTCTGGAATGGCGACCGCGTATGGGCAAACGTAGTGTAGGACGCCCAACGGCCAGGTGGAAGGACGACCTCATCAAGGTCGCCGGGAAGCGCTGGATGCGGGCTGCTTTATGCGGAGAGTCCTATGTTCAGCAGTGGACTGTATGTGGCTGATATGATCATGATGATGAGATATTTTTATGCTCTATTTTTTAATACAAACTTTGACATTATTTGATAATGCCGTCTTAGTGTAAAATGTGTTTGAAATAGCGATTTGGAGCATTTTAGAGCCACGCTTGACGCTAATTTCTAGCGAACCAAATATTATAAATCGTGTTTCTGTCTTTGCACATCCCTAGACAGTTAAGCCTACATTATGAATATGATTTTTATTTAGTGCAATTTGCTATATAACTTGATGATAAATGTGTTCAAAAATGTTAAAACAGATGCTACCCGGCTTTAAGGAGTCTGCCTTACAAGCAAGGATCCCGGGTTCGAATCCCTGCCATGGCTCTACTGTTGTTAACTCACTCCTAACACAAGCAATTAAGCTTAGCTTCAGGAGTTAGAGAGAATAGTAATTTAAGTTAGATACCCATAAATATTTACTTACCAACTATAGCAGTTATATTTGGAGCAATGAAAGCCATTCTACTTTCAACATACTCATATATTTTAGATTTGAAATTATTCAACTCTGCTGCCATGTCACATGCCTCATTTATCTCAGCAAGTTCCTTTTCTGTCAATAATTTTCTGAAAGTAAAACAAATGATGAATATAAAATCTTTGTTTAACATTGAATCTAGCTCAATATTTACTGAACAATGAGGAGAATGACAAGTTTTGTTCTTATGCTTTTTTTTGTGGATGAGTTTTGTAACATTTATTTTAAGCAATTTAATTAAACAGTGGAACATAGTGTTAAAATAAAGTTTAGATGATGATATCATAGACTAAGGCTGTATTCCCCATTTATGTCATTATTATTATTGGAATGGCAATTCTGGTGGCATCAAAAACTTACACTGTGGAGGCCTGGGTTGTACAGGTCCTTTCCATGATTTATGGTTTCATATTTAGTTTTAGAAGAGCCACTAGTGTCTGCCTCCCAAACCTAAGAGGATAACCAGCACCAGAAACCTGTCTCTCTATCAGCAGGTATACCAGCTTCAAGTAAAGTTTGGCTTGGACCCCAAAGTGCTGCATATACTTTCATAGACTCAAGATTAGATTATTTAGTCCCATTGCAGATGGCAATAAGAAATGTCACCACTTACGTTTCAAGCACTACTAACTATCAAGTGGTTTGTATGGTTGCACTCTATTAAATAAAAATAAGCAAAATAACTCACCCTTGTGTTGTAGATGCTGTTACAGACACAATCATAATAGTAGCCTGAGTGAGAAAACTTTGAAGTGTTTCATTATTTTTAGCCTGGTCCAGATCATTACCAAGTTCTCTCACCGACCATATATAGTCTTGTGGGGATATAATGAGCGATTCCAATTCTGGAAACCGTTTCTGGTATTTATCTCGAACATATCTGTGGATAATAGCTGAAAAATGAAATTTTTCATCTTATGTTTATGTTAACCTAGTATATAAGCTAACCTTTGGTAGGGGGTTACATTATTAGCACTGCCTGCAGTGTTAGCAAGTGGGATACAGACTTAATTTGATTTTCGAATGAGACGTAAAAGTACTTTACAATAAGTAGGGCAGTATAGTCAAAGGCTCAGTAAAAGGTTTATGTGCAAGTAGGATATGTGAGATGTGATGTTGAGGAAAGAGAATTTTGTAATATATATTGGCAGATGACTAGGAGTTCAATTAGACCAAAGAATCAAAGAATCAATTTCATATATTCAGTTCAGGCACATAAAGAGCTCATATGAACATCAAAATTATACAGTCATGTCAATAAATAAAAAAATTAATATAATACCTATTAAATAAAGTAAATAAATCATTTGAAAATGATTCTTTCGCTGGTTCGGTAACTTGGTTCTACTAAGATACCAGCAAGAAACTAAGTGAACAATATTATCATTTCTTTTTTAAAACAATTTCTTTTTTTGTTGTTGAAAAAATTCTTCCATAGGTATTTCTGACTTGGTTCTACATGAGATCCCTTCATATTTTGTGGAATTGCTGCATTGCTGCATTGTACACTCTTTACAATTTATGTGGAGAGATCTTATTTTCTACAAAGACCTAACGCAAATTCATAAATGAAGCAATAATCTTAAGTATTCATTTATTAAGTAATGAAATGGAACCTACCAATTTCTCCGTCAACCTCAACCGCTATATTGTTGGCCTCTACAATCAGCTGATACTCAGGATCGGTCTCCATCAACCCTGTCACCTCTACCTTTTGCCTGTTATTACCAACATTGTTATCTATTTCTCTCATAACCTGAAATATATATTTACTAAATTTACAAGCATCAAAAAAGGGCTGGTTTTGACCTGCCCTGCTTGCAGGATAGTTATACACACTTCATGAGTCTAAGACTCGTGGAGTGTGTAAGGAAAGAGGTTCTCTTCTACCTAAGATACTATGCAAAGCATAAGCGTATGTGTGTATGTCATTTACAACAGTGAAAATTGCTTACCCGTGTTAAACGATCTGAATGCCTAAGTTTTGCCAATTCCCTTATAGAAACGTTTTTAATATCCTCTTCTTTTGGTATTACAGGATATGGCACAGCAAATTCATGATCCACTTCCATCTTACTTTCCACAAGGGCCTCCAACTCTCCATCATCATTTTCTTCTAAATCGGCGAGTAATTCATCAGCCAAAGACATTTTTACAGATGGCTAAATGAGCTACTTAAAATACAAGAATCGGAATAACTTATTTCAACGTTGGTGTAGTATTTATTGTTATGAAATATCAATATTATTAATCATTGATGTTCTTCCGCAATGAAATGAACGGAATCGTCAAAAACCAAACTGTCAAAAATGTAAACAATTCATGTCATTCTGTGTCATTCAAGTCATTCAGAAAGGAAAATGAATGAACATACTAATTACTAACTAGAGATGTATCTATAACTTACTAAATACAAATCTTTTATTTATACCTATTATACCCGCGTATCTAGGTACCCGGATAAATAAAATTATATATTTAGCAAATAATGTATTACTACTCAAAATATGCCAATGTTGGAAAAAAAGCAGAAATGTTATGTCCTTACGTCTTATGTCCATGTCTTGTCCTTATCATTTACAAAATTGAATCGGTTATTCTCTCTGACAGCGACGGGCAGACGGGCAAGGGCAACACTTTAAACGGTTTGCCATTTTTCCTAGCGAATAAGAAATTCTTTCCAAGGGTATGCAAAAGATCCGTAAATTACGTGCATAATACAGATAACAGTGATTCTGGGTAGTTTTAGTTAAATTTAGGTAAATATAATTTGTCGTGATGGCGCTCAATCCACAATATGACGCTATTGGGAAAGGATTTGTCCAGCAATATTACACACTGTTTGATGATCCGGCGCAACGACCGAACCTGGTTAATATGTATAATGTGAGTAGTTTGCCCGAGTACTACGTGTACAGTTATTTTCTTTGTGTTAGTGGCTCATGATGACATTATTTTGAAGTGCACATATTTTTCACTTTTAGGTTAACATGTCCCTCCCGCCGAAAAGTACCTCTATATATTTGATTTTATTTATTTTTTGTAATTAAAATACAATTGTTTAGAATATTAAATTGTTACAGGGTGTCTAGTAACCACAGTTACAGGTGGTCAAAACAAGATGACTCATTTGCACAGCTGACGGACCTCATTAAAAATTATGAAATAAAATAGTGTAAAACTTTTCTTGTCTATTTCAGGTTGAAACCTCCTTCATGACCTTTGAAGGTGTACAATTGCAGGGTGCAGTAAAAATAATGGAAAAGTTAAATGTATGTATCTGGGGACAGTAATTTTATCATATCTATGTGTAAATATTTGACTGTAATAACACATTCATATCCATTTGATTATAATAATTTTCCATTTAGCCATTCTGTAATTCCCAAATCAGTAGAGTGCTCATCATTTATAATAAAAACATGCCTATATTTCTAACAATACCTGTAGATCATATTGAATTAACATTTTACTATGTAGTTGGTCAATCAGCTATACATTTTATATCTAGAGATATTTTATTCAATTTATTGTTAACAAATGGAATGATGATTAGATCCCAAAATGTATAAAGTCACTTAGTGGTTCTTTTGTTTATTTTAAGGTATCAGTTTTATAGATCAATCAATCAATTAGCCCATTGCACTCCACTACTGGACATAGGCCTCTCCCAATGTTGGGTGGCTATTGTTATGTACCTACCCTAAATCGCTGTAGATGCATGTTACTCTTATTCCAATACCAACTGTAGTAGACTTATCAATGTCAATCATTGGTTGAGAAATTATACTTTCCAGTTGAAGTCGGCATGTCATAATAGTCTAATTGGAAGTACACCTCTATGAAGATTTTTAACTTTTTGAATGTTATTGTTCTGAATGAGATCCGATTCAAATCTGATTCCATAACCTCTAAGGAACTAAATAGAATATAAGAGCTTAAGTTCTCTTTTAGTAATCAAAATGTCTATTTATATTTTCAGAGTCTGACATTTCAAAAAATTGGCAGAATTATAACTGCTGTTGATTCACAGCCTACATTTGACGGAGGAGTTCTAATCAATGTTCTTGGACAGCTTCAGGTACATATTAATCAATCACGATATAAATTCATTTTGCTCCTAATGTAATACTAAGTCTTCTTCTAGCTTCTATATTACTAGATTGAGTATATACAAACGTTAGTATAATAACGTTAGTACATATTTTTTTTATCTTTTAAATGGCTAGGTATCGCACAAACCTTTTAATTATAAACTTATTACCTACTAGTAGATAATGATTCTTGTTCTAGATGGTATCAGTGAGCTGATAAGATTATATTATATAATACAGTTTAGTATAAATTTAATTAATCAAATTCTGGCTAATGAATTTTATTACATTTACAACAGACAGATGACGACCTACCCCATGCATACTTTCAAACATTTATACTGAAGCCAATAGGAAACTCATTCTATGTAGAGCACGACATGTTCAGGCTGGCACTTCACAACGTCTAGTTACTTTTATCATCTGATACAAAGTAAGCATATATCTTAGTGCTTGTAGAAATGCACTACTGGCATTGCTTTGGCATACTATTATTATCCTAGTGGGTTTTATTCATGTTTTAATGAGTTTTCAAACACTTATTTTTTCTAATAATACTAATAGTCAAGCTTCAAGCATTATAATTTTACATATCCACATAACTGCTGTGTGATAACAAATTTTGTGTTAATACATGCACTATACAACAAGAATTGGTTTTTCTCTGTTGAGTAATGGTTTTGCTGGGAACTATATTGCCATTTTACTGGCTATTGCTATATATCTAGTTCATCCATTCCTATGATTTCCTATCTGTCCAGCGCATACATGGGGCATTCGGCCAGCAGGTGGATGCTAGTTTCCTCGGCATCCATGCACTCCGGGCATCTGGGATCAGTCTTCACTCCTATTAGTGTCAGGTGCCTGTTCGATCGGCAGTGTCCTGTTATCACTTCTACTACAAGCCTCATGTTTCTCCTGGAAAGTTTCATAAGTAGGCTTGTTCTTTTTGTGTCTCACTTTAACTTTTTATGTCAGCTGATGATATAGGTACATATTATATCATCTATATGGAATATTGGGGAAGTCCATAATGTAATTGCAGGCTCTGGTGATCTAGAGTATGAGTTGAGCTCCATGCTGATCTTGATGTTATCAAATGAAAAGAATTGGGATTGTTTTTGATGTATAAGTTACTATTACTTAATTTACTTCTAAACCTTGCATGAGGCAATAAATTTGAGAATGTTGATCGTACATATTATTTGTGACTAGGAAATTAATATCACTCCAGCATAATATGGCATTATTTACTGTTAACGAGATATTGCCTGTTTTTAATTATATTTTGTATGATTTAAGGTCAGTACTGACCTTCAGATGCAGAATAATCATAACGTTTGTTAGAACTTACACGTAATTGGCAGCCCTCTGAGGATGCTAGTTAATATTGAAAATCCGATAGGTGGCGTTAGTTGTATTTACAAAATTGCAAGTTGTTGCGTGACTATACTTCAAGTACTCACATACAGTACACATCAGTTCTAATGAAAATGTCAAACTTCATGTGGTAGGTAATATTATTAGTATTTTATTTATTTTCCAAATTGGACAGCGGTTGTGAGACGGATGATTCTACCACGAAGTTTGCGATCAATTTCTGTCATCCCTATATGTACATTTCAGAGGCGGAGGCTCGTTTCTTCTGATTCCTGTCAAGTTTTCCTGTTTCTTTGGAGACTTTCGCAATCTAGTCTACCTTCAGATATTTAATAACTAGTGAGATTACATCCCATAAGCTCCCACCTTAGCAGTTTGTACATAGGGTATTCAGAGAGCAGGGAGACTGATTTTTCACCTTTCTTCTATTCTGGGGATCTGTGGTCGTTTTTAGTTCCATCGCTGTCAGGTATCCGTTCCGTCGACAGTGATTTATTATTTATTTCTACTAGCGTAATACAAGTACCAAAAATTTTAATCACCGTATTTTTTTCTTTTTTTTTTTACAGTGCATACCTAACGAAAATTTTGATTTAACAAGTTTAGTTCATTTTGGTGTTAACGCTATTGACATGTAGCTAGCCTGCTTTCACCAGCGTCCATCAGTTTCCTCACTGGTCACTTAATACGTCAGTTTTTTCTCTCGCTCGAGTTGTTCGTAATAGATGTGTTGCACTTATGAATTGCCGGATTATCAAAAATATTTTTTGTTTGTTCGTAGTAACGATAACTACTTAAATGGCGCCACAAGCTAGAATAACTGGCAGGTTTATTATTTATTCAATTTCTTGGGTTAGCGAGCAGTCACTCTCATTGGGTAGATACATAATAGAAAACTAGAAGATTACAGAAACATGTATTGATACTTTCACTTACAGGAAGGATTCTTAGAAATCTGCTTTCATTAATCCTAACGTTCTTGCTCAACTGTTAAGAAAACCCTTGAATATGACTCACTATTTCTATACATTATGTTTGTGACGCACCTACTATGGTTCATGCAAAAGAGCGGTGTCTAGTGTTCACCGCATATAAGTAAAGCTCAGCCTTGCGGTATGGTTGGAAATTTGTTTTGTACATTTTCCTACTGTGTTACTCTGTGTTCATTTGTTTGTGAAACACCTCACACCTTAGCACTTAACTAACATTTTATATGTAATGTTATTTTAGTCAACCTAACGACAGTTGATAATTCGAACGATAATAGCCAAAAATTGTTAATAGTTAGTTGAAGCTAAAAATAAAGAGATGCTATTCTCAATTCTTGAATGGAAAAACTATTGTCATATGTATAAGTTTAGTTGCTAATGCTTATTCACTTCATTGCGGTATCGTAAGATAATATTGAAATTAAATTTTAAAGCATTTACTATGCTAACTGTTCAAATCCATTTAGATGGAAAAAATTGAATTGGTTCAGGCGGGAATCGCTCCGAGACGGATATATAGGAAAACCATGGATGGCTTCAGGCGTGGTTCGGTGGCTCAGTGGTCAAATCCCGCCTTAGCCTATTCAATTTTTCCTAAGATCTTAATCGATAAGATAATGTTTAAAACTATACATAATCACCAGCCGATGATTATAGCTCGCTAGATTAGACTACCTATATTGTTAATATTTATTAAAAATTAGCTTTTATTTCAGTGCGACGATGACCCCCCACACCCGTACATGCAAACATTTGTACTGAAGCCACTCGGAGACTCCTTCTTTGTTCAGCACGACATATTTCGCCTAGGCATTCATGACATTGCCGCCTAATTACTGAACATCACTAGTATCGATCAAGACATAACCAATTACGATACTTTAAATACGGTCGCTATGCTATTTTAAACAGCTACTGTTTTGGTTATCTAGGTATAAGTAAATATCAATTGCCTGTTCATCAAAATTCTATAATAATAATATTGTACATTGAAATATGGAATAATTGGCATTGTTTTCTGCTTAGATGTTTGAGATGGCTTAAGTGAAAGTACGGCGGACTCTTTTTCAGTTACACGTATACATTTTATAATAAATACATTATAATTTTTTAATTACTGTATTTTCATTAATTCTTAAACTGGTAACAGGGATTAATTTCTTTTTTATTATCAGCTATCTGCCGCTGAAAATCCCGTTAATATCCGCCCAGCCACTTCGAGGATTAGCAGTGGCCCGAAACAAGTGTATAGACGGGAAGACAGGCAAAATATATAAAAAAATCCTGTTTGTTACTTGTACCGTATAAACACTTGTTAAAAAGCTGTTATTTTAAAATTACAACACTTAAATTTTATTTATTTATATAGATGAGATACGTTGGAATATTGGAAGATAGGAAGAAAATTCAAAAAGAAACGAAATTGCTAGGACAATCATATATTATAAATAGTCAAAAATTAACAAAAGAACCACTGAAAACAGGTACATTTTTACCAATCTCGAATTTAAGACTCGCTCCTCCGTTTTTAAATCCTTAGACGCTACGAACACTTAACAAGTTTATCTTGCATGCACTACTAAAAGAAATACACACACCAGGCCCCGCACTGCGCGAGCCAAACTTGTCTAAGTGAATGACTAGGTTGCAAAGTGATACGCTCATTGCAAGGCTGACACGCCACAACCGACGCCGACGTCATCAAACGCGACTGCACACGTGTAGTCTCCTCATACAAAGCTTTATTGTTCATTATGGAAAGATTACATTACCGCAATACTTAAACACACCTCCGTTTCATTACTGCGTTAAACTTGAAATTCGAGCTTGTTCATATTAGAATATCATCAACTAGCTACAGTATTTAACTATTATTGCTTATCAAAAGCTTCTGATTAAAAATAAGAACAATCTTACCTTAAGATACAAATACATTAACCGACAACGGAGCGGATTTATTGTAGATCGTATTTTATATAAAAGGTAAATATACATACTGAAAAGCCGTTTTTTTTTTAAATATTTCCAAACTGCTAAAAGGACTTCACGTCTCATCTCGACGTGATGAAAAGACTACGAAGCAGAGATCAAATTAGACATGGCATGACCGTTTCGGTCACATTTATATAAAGAATATTTTGTACATAAGCCTCACATTGACAGTACTGTTCGATTAAATCTTAATTTAATACATAAGTTATTAGCAAAACCAGTCGTTAATATCTAGCAAATTTGTTAAATCACAACACTAAAATAGGTGGATATATTTTCATCAAGTTAACTGGCAACACACTAGGCGATTAAAATTTATTATTGCTCTTAATAATGTTGAACGGGTATCACTAGTGCCTATTTTAAATAGTAAGTACATATGAACATGGAACACTTATGTATAAGTATTATATTTATTTTAATACTCATACGTGACTTAATTTTATCCTGGAAGTTTATTCACATCGGAAGAATATTGGACGAATTTGAAAACATGTAAACACTTGTAAAATTAATAGATCATTACGTTTTTACATGTATCCCCTGACTGACTTATTGTACCCAATTTTATTTATATGTGAAATATATATTATGTACTTTGAGAAGGGATATCATCTATATCTATAACCACAATTTAGGCACAGGTAGGTTCGACGGAACGCCGTGATTGCCGGACACTTCTTGGCCTCCCAACAGGAGGAATAGGGGAATAGGGTTAAATGGCCCCCATAAAAGGGCAGATCACCCGTCCGGTCTACGGCGTCCCCCGCTGGAAATAAGTAAGTAAGTAACCACAATTTAGACATCACCCGGTTGAAGTATCAAGAATTACAGCCTTCAACAAACAATCAAACTGACTAACTACGTAATATGAGTTCTTCTTCAGATTTATAAGAATTTGTGTGTCTACCCACCGGTAATAGTAAAAATACCTTGAGCCTAATTTGTCCGAGTTATGCAAACAGAAAACAAATAAAAAGCATATTGCAAATTTTGAAAGTTACTTATTAGCAATATTGCTCATCTAATTAATAATACAAGAAGCATTTACATTACTGTTAAATGTACTTATTTCAGAAGCGTATGAAAATGTTCATAATGCTTTTATTTAATTCAATAACATAAGTTTTGTAGGGTTCAACTAAATGTAGAATAAATATTTGGAAAATTAACTCACTGCAATAATCAATTGTAATTGTCATTAATGAAAGAGAGAGAATATAAAGAAGTACTTAAACCTCACGCAGTTTGGCTAGTAGCTTAGTATTAATTCACAACCAACCAATTATTGTAAAATAGTTTAGATCAGATTTCGAAATATTGATCATTATACAAATGTTTGGGTAGCTCGGTTTTGGCGCACGAATCACCGGCATCACAACCGGGAGTTCAAATTATGCAACCTAGCTCTTTAATTTATTATGCCTTGGCCGTACCTAGTAACCGGTTACGCACCATATCTATAAGTATAATCCCCAGTATAAGATTTACAAGTTTAAAAGATACTTTAGAGGTTGCTTTGTTGAGATGAAGATTTAATTTTTCTGGATCACTATATGACAGATCCTGTTCTTTTAATTCGAAGACTATAGTTACTTTTTTGTCTCAATGGGTAGTATCTCTTTCTATCGCATCTAAAGTATTTTATGAGATTTATTTTAAATCTTGGTATTGTAGGACATGGAATTATTAACAAAAAAAACTTTACTATGAGATGAACTGTAGTTCAAATCGGGAAGACCTAATATTGGCTTTTACTGAACTTGGATCTTCGCAGTGGAAGGCTGACAGATATACACTAAGCTACTTGTTAGTACGCTATAATCAAATATAAAGATATAGAAAATAACGCAAAATTTGATATATGTACTATGTAAATCGAATCTTAAATTACCTACTCAAGGCACTCAGTACACAAATATTGTGAATTAAAAATATATCGACTTCAAAGCTTGAAGAGTATTATTAAGAGATCCAGGTTTTAAGTAAAATATTGCCCCCTACGTATTGCATTTTAAAAACCCTTATAGAAAGCAAAAGAGTTACCTTGATGAAATACAAAATGTTATTTTTGATATATAAAAAAAAAACATAAATTTAACAGAACAGTACCACAACTTCTCGGTTTGACACCACAGACCATCAATAGCGATTAATGGTAAAAACATTGTAGCTATAAGACAACATCACTCGTAATTTGTTTATCAAGCCTTAAATGTTTGTAATATGAACGTCGTCCATTACATATATCCTGAGTTCACAATCTCTAAAAAACAACAATTTAAACGGACCAAGGACTTAAAAACATACTGCCTTCACGGATCCTGCATTTTTCTCAAAATGTAAAATGAAACTTAGGAACTAATTTAACTGGTATTTTGTTTCACCAAATACTGTCCTTATTAACTTGTACATTGACATAACAAAATAAAAAAGAAAAAAAAAACATTCAATTTAGGAACACAACCAGAGATCATCAACTCAGGCTATCGCTAGTGATGTGACGATGGGTTTAGGAGCCGCCTTTTTTGCGACCGCGGGAACCCGGTAAGGCAACACCACGAAGCGATCTCATTGCCATAGCTCGGTTGAAATGCCGCTGAGTTTTGTGTTCTTCAACGTCGCCACCGTTGTCAACTGATGACAATATCACTAACAACACTCCCATTACCTGTAAAATAGAAAATATGTGTTTGAGTGCGATGTGAGTGTGATTTGGGTGTAATCTTGGGACTCAATTTCCGAGTAAGGCTAAGTGTTACTGGTAGCAAGAATTACGTTCACCATTTATTACCTAAGTGTGATCAAAGAATTAAATCATTTCTGATTTGACCGGATAGCATATGAGGTATAGTTCCGTAAGTATATTGTAGGTAATAGCGTCAAAACACATAGTAATCACGGAAGCAACGTGCACCGGTAATCGAAATCGGGTTTAATTAATGTACAATCGTTCAATGGATGGCCGATCATCATGAGTAAATAAAATGTGTGTATGTTTACTAACAAAACGGTAACGGTAAACCCCGCTTCCGTTGTATCATATTTGATGCATTATTTATCACTATATTTTCCCGTCGACAATGTTTACTGTTCTATATCCTGTACTTCATTGTAAGTAATATTAGCTGCAATAAAAAAAAACTATTTTATTGATCATCTTAACAATGACCGGTTACATCCAGGATTCAGCTTTCTTACTTTTTTGATCCATCTTTTTATTTGGCCTTTTGGAATTATCCTCCGTATATTAGCAGGTGTGGACCAGGAATAGGTGAGCTTGTCTTGGAGTCCGAACCGACCCTCCGACCCCCCCATACACCCACGTTAGAGTTATTATATTTTTATTGTTGACAGACCCGTATAGTCACTAACAGTACCCCTAGCACGAACAACTATCGTAATCGTATGGCCGGTTTCACATACACATATAGGTTCACAGGCGGCCAATCGCATTGCTTCGGTCTCTCAATACGTTTAAGATACGATTGCGATAGTTAGTCGACCACGGAGCACGGTTCCCTAGCACCGACCTATACACCATAAACACACGTGACTTGATGATTACCAGGATATCAGCCAACGGTTATCAATGCAAGAATAAGGCTCGTGCTACAGTGGATCCGATAAATCTTTACTATGAGACGAATAAAAGTTCTTACGCTAGCTTAACACGTCTAGTAGGTATTCTAGGCGGATGCAGACTATGGTAACTTTTACCAGTCCGTGTACAGTCGACAAACGAAGGAAAGGAAGGAAGAAAGGATCAAAAGAAGGATAAGTTGTATGCAAAGGTGCAACCGTATCTCCTTTTTTCGACTGTACTTTTTTTGCCAGTAATGCCAGTAATGGTATTTAAAAATAAATTCAAGCTTACCAAACAGACTATAATAAGGAGCGTATACACGTGCACAGATGCTTCTGGCGTGTTCTCGATGTCTTTCAGAGCGGCCAACGCTGGTTCGTAGTCCGGTTTCAAATCCAATGCGTGCCTCAGATGCATTGCCGCTTCCTGCACAATGTATTATCGTCTTACAGCGTTTTAACCAGCATTAAGATGTGTATATGGTTTCTAAAACATACAAGGGAATAAAAAGGAAATCATTTTAACCTACGTAGATAAACTCTCGCCTGTATAGCCGAAGGCATGGTGTAATACCAATTATATCTGTCACCAACATCATGGCAGTCCAAGGAGGGTTTCGAATGTTTAAGGCCCACTCTAGAGTGTCACTCAGCTGAATTGCGATTTGTCTGAGGAAAAATTGTATAAACAATCTGCCAGACAAGCTGTAAAATTTATCAATGTGTATACAATCTTTTGCCAGATAAATTGCGATTCAGCTGAGAGACATTCTAGGGTATGGGAATGAGACTAGTTCATGGAGCTCAGTTGGTCACAGCATTCCCCCTGTTAGGGACAGGTGGCAGGTTCAAGTCCGTCTTGAGCATTCATTTTTTCAAATCTAAATCGATTTTAATAGTTAGTAATTGCTTTAAAATTTCATTTTAGGTATTTGTCTTCATTGTATTAGCGCGGCTATTGAATATTACGCCGAAAATTACACTTTTTCTTGACTCCGTGTTGCTATTGTCAATTTCTAATGGAAAATCTTAATGAATCTCTAACCTAAAACTTAATTTCACAGCAGTTGCTTTTGGTTACCGCTGCACCACCAAACAAACGCTTGACATAAGTATTGCAACGAGTTATAAATAAAATATTCTACAACATTTCACACAACGCTATCTAGACCCATGGTAAGCATAGCTTAACTAGCTTGTGTTATGGCATCTAGAATCCAGATAAACATATTTAGTAACGCTTTTTTTATAAATACATACATATTATACATAGGAAAACCCAAACCAATGCAAATATTACATATTCATGCATACAAATATTTGCACAGAACGGGGATCGAACCCGCGCCTCCTACGTAGCGGCCGTGTTCACTACCACTACGCCACGGAGGCTGTCCGTAACAAAATCTATGCTACAATTGAACTGTAGGGTATCTTACTAAATAAGTTAGGTTCCGATCGAAACGTCGTATTTTTATCGTCATCATTCTTATATTTATTTACTTTACTAAATTACTTTCACTGTCCGTGTGCTTGACCGCTTTAAGTTATCTCAATGAACATGTTGCTTTAGTTGCGCTCAACATAGGACCTTGAAGTACGCAATTAGGTAGGAACATTTAAATATTGTTAATTAGGACTTGCAAATATTAAGCCTTTACATATGGGCGTTTTATATGGAGAACGAAAAACTATTTTTTACAGTTTTTTATTTAATCTACCAAAGTATGTACCGTTGCCGCGTTGTTATCTATGCACTTTTGTCAGTCTATAGGCAGTGCATTGATTCCTTTGCTGAAAAAATTGCAGGACCACTGTGATTTGCGTTTTCGATTAACGTATTGGATCCATTTTTCGTCACAAGTAATGATACGATTCTAAATCCCCTCGTTATTATGAAGGTCGAGTAACGTGACGCTGCAGTCGACGCGTATTTGTTGGTTTGCTTGACTAAGTTCATCTTGTTTCAAACTATTCAAAATGGTTTTATCATTCAAAACGAAACCTGCAGTTAACTCTGACCTAAATTGAGACGGATCCGTTTTTCACGATCACTTTCAAATCCTCATTGACAGCTAGGGTTTCTGGCCGTTCACGAGGTTTATTCTGGAAGTCGAAAATTCCATAACGAAAGAGTTGGAACCAAAAAAACGTACTGTGTTTTTTTTAAGAGGGGAAGCCCCTGTTAAAAAAAACACAGTACGTTTTTTTAGGTACACATTGTTAATCCTTAGAGCTGTTTCGCAATGCTGGTGCCGCGATGTAACTTGTATTCGAAAATAATGCGATATTTTAAGTTTTCCATATTGTGCTTAAAAAGATGTCAAAGCAAAATTAAACAGCGCGAAAACAAATGAATTATCAAATTCCAAACACAAATAGACGAGCTTAACGTTGAAATGAATTTGAATTTGGAATTCCTAACCAAACGCTGGATATTTGAGATCAAAATGGCCAGTTCGATAAAATGCCAATTTCATATCTACAGACCTAATATTAATAGTACCATACAGTGCTGAAATTAGTAACTACTCTCGGATTGGGACGGGAAAAAATAGCATCCAAAAATTCCGCAAGTGTAATAGGTATTTACCTGATAATGCCCATACGCTTTAAATATTTCTCCAAGAGTGAAGTACTGTTGCCACGCGCTGCGGTCTGGCGGTTGCACCTCTAAGGACCGCCGCGTCAGGTAGATCGCGTCGTCCAGATATTGCAAGGTGAACAGCACCCGTGCAAGGTTTAGAAGTACCTAAACAATATTTTATTAGTTAGTACAATATATTTCCCAGGCTGCTTCCTCGATGGCATTAGCGGTCTTACGGTAACGATTAAGTCCCGAAAGAGTAGGTAACATAAGTAGGGTCACTAACAAAGTACCCGTGTAAACCTGTAGGATTACATGGGTATGTATATCTAGTCATTTGTAGGCGGAGGCGCAGAGCGGCCCCTCCTTCGCCTTCAAATGACTATGATTTTTTTCTCCCGTAGATAAGATTCACAATGTTTTGTAATATTTTACCTCAAAAAGCCGCTGCTCATTTACAAATGACCCTTAACGTTATAGCACAGTGTCACTACTACATAAAGTGGAGAAACGCCTTTCATGTCGGACGATGCGATGCCGCCGCTCGCATAAGTATAAAAAAGGAAATACATGTAATTATTATGCAATAATTTATTTGAAATACATTTACATGTGTTGTACTGCAAGATACCTACTTTCGTGACACTTTATTTTTAGACGTTTTAAGATTAATTATTATACATGATAAATCTAATAATTGATGGATAGGTACTATGTAAATCAGCATTCGTTCACATTCGGAAATGCGACGATTGTCGACAAGAGAAAATAGTTGTAGGTAGGTACTGAAAATTATTGATTTTTGATTCATAATACCTAATACCTATTTGAGTGAAAGAATTTAAAACTCTTTCAATGTTGATGTTTATTTAACTTCATTTTTCGTAACTCCTGTCGACAGATTCTAGACGTAAAGTTATAGAAATAAACTTACCTCGCGTCACGGGTAAATCTATGAAATCGTAATTTTTATTGGCACTTGATGTCGAAGGACATCCGTATAGTGCACCATGTGCAAATGAAAAAACATCTTAATAATTGTCACGCGAGCGATACCTATGCGCGGCTACGGTAGCCCACAGTGAACTTTCCCGCAAAAGACGCGATTTGGAGGACAGCGCGTCCGCGCCCCCCGACGCGTCGCAAGTTCCCCTCTGTTGCTCTGTGTAAGAACATTGGTCGCGCTATTGTATGTAGTAGTAAACCTGTGGTATAGTACACATTACAGTACAACAACATGTTCTTAGCTTTTTAGGATTTAGGAGCTGCGGTCAAAGATTTTGGAAAAATTATGTTTCAATCGATTACTGTCAATTAAAATCTGCGAACGCTGTTCAGAATAAGGCCTGTATTCTAGAATGGTTTTCTTAGGACAGATTGTAGACTTAGACAATCTGTCTTCAGATAAGTCGAGAGTCAGGAATATTCAGGACTGAATCTAGAATGGGCCTAAATCTTCAAACAATGATTTGATAAATAGTCTATAAAATCTGTCCTCAGATAAAACGAGATTCAGGACTAGGCTGGAACAAGTACTGATTGTTACTACGCGACCAAAAAAATATTAATCAATGCGTTTTTCAAATATAGCTTGTATTTGATATTGAAAGTTTCCTTTATTCATCAAAATACAATAAAATATTTCATATCATGTCACCTTAATGCTAAGTATAAAATATTAATTCGGTATTAATCGAATAACCCACCCCTGATCGCTCCCGGTACAAAGATGCCCATTACACTTGCCGCGTTTCCACGCTGGATTGCGATAGCCAGCCTCTGCACCAGGAACGATCCGGAGCGGGAGTCATCAGTGGCCTCCATGAGACTCTGCCCATTCGCCTTTACAAGGCTTTTGGTCTCTTTACCCGAGCTCCCCAGTCTCCGCCGCTACTAGCACGAAGAGGTCCTGCGGCTCCAACTCAGCGTACTTGATCCTCTTACTCGAACTAGCGTAATCATTGGCAGCCGACGGGAAGTGGACGGTACGACTAAGGTCGCTGGTGGCTACACTGCTGACACACGTTTTTCGCCATAGCAAACACTTGGAGTTCTTTCAGGGCATCAAAGTCGGTCCGTCCAGTCTCTTACCGAACGACCTGCTCAGACCTGGAGCTCAAGTATGCAGGGTACGTTCGCCAAAACAAGGGCCCTGTGGACAATATCATCCAGTCGCGGATACCTTCCAGTGCACCGCCGAGAACTCAAAGCTGGATAGCCATCCGCTTCTACCATGGAACCGCATGTGCATATATAGGGTTCACACACCTTTCAGCCCAGGTGGAGCCACCGCCACACGCCGAAAGTCGCCGCCGAGCAGGGTACCTAGGTGAAGCGAGGGTAACGCTTGCAACCACGCTTCAGATTCCGGATGTGACAGTAGTCTAGCCCTATCGGGCCTCGCAGCTCCGTCTAAAAGTTGTGCTTGGAGACGCCTCACCCCCACTTCATCCCACGCCCGCTGAAGATGCCCTATTGCCGGCATAGATGTACCCCCGTTGAGGGCCGATCAGGCTGATGCGGCATCGGACACCAAAGGACCCCCCTCCCGCCCCGTCACCGTTAGGGTTTAATAAAATAGTGGCGCGGTTAGATACCCCCTGCGTCGACGCCAGAAAAGCCGGGAGGCCCACATCACGCACGCAACGCACCCCCAGACCACCACTTCGGATTAGCTGGGCCCTCCACCGAGTCCCAGCTAGGAAGACGTTGAGGACCGACTCTACCACCGATTTCAGGGCATCGTCGATGGAGGAGACTTCCTCGGGACAAAGTTGAGGTGGTCCGCAATAAGTACGCATTCTTCAGGAGTGCGAAGCACATCCGTAACAAGACCTGTCAGAGGTTCGTGAGCAGCAAGAGGAAGCTGCTTTCAAGCTGAGAGAACTGCAGAGAGAAAAATTGGAGAGCCCAACAGGCTGAAGCCCGAAGGAGAAAGCTCCTTGAGACCCGGTAGAATAGTACTTAGACGAGAAAAGTATGTTCGAACCTCAGTGCCGCAGGAAAGAAACTCGCACTTCAAAGGATTTACCTACAGACCCACCAGCTTGTATTATACAAATGCAGATTCCAGTAGTACCGATTAAAATATAAATATAGAGTCAACAAAAAGACACAAAAGTTAATTCATAGAATCATTAACCTTTCTTTTGTTTGCTCCACAGATGTTTCACAGATGTTTCGTCTTCATTTTATTTAAAAAGAACATTTATGTTAAGGCAGATAAACTAAAATGGTCTAATTTTTACTCCACTCGATTTGTCACTACGAACCATCTCGCTTGAATGAGTGAAAGTTATGAACAGTACTATACATTCACTAAAGTCTGTTTTTAATTCTCTAAACTTCAACCAAGTCAAAAGTCTTTTCGAGCTATAATAATACATTAGAATCCTAACATACCTACCTAGAAAAAGTACTTTATTTATAAAGATAACTACATAAAAATCATATACTGTGACAGAGGGTTAGCATTAGCAGGCATTAGCGACTACTGTGTAGTTGAAAAGTGGTTGGCCTTCAGCCAAAAATAAGGCAGAAATAAGTACGAAAAACGTATAAACGGTGCTAATTTAAAATAATACACTATGAATAAATTATACTGAATTATCGCATAACAAGTTTCTTATGTACTACTTAAGTAATAGTTGTGTCATTCTATACATACGGCAGGAGGTATCTATGAATTGCGTCACAAATTAACGTTTCCATGGATTTGTTCCTATTTCAATTTTACACAGGTAAATAAACATACAGGCTAAATTTAGTTATAAATATTATGTACTTAGCATAGTGACATATGTTTGAACTTGAAAAGACAATGTTATATTCAATATCAAATACAGACTAACGAATATCGTGGGTAATTCAATGGTTAATGAGTAATCAAGAGGTCTCAGGGTCGAACCCTGGCCATTATACTGCCGACATAGTAGGTATACCTACTCGCCAGGATCCTATTTGTCAAACTGAACTACGAAACAAGCTAATCATCGCTACAAACATTTTCATGATCTTTGTAGCGAACGCTCTATGCGGTGCAAATTTACTATCCTTTTGGGAGAATGTTCGCCAGAACGCTCGATAGAAAGCTCGCTAATACGCTCTCGTTTATTTTTCTGTAATTTAATATTCGTAAAAATGATTAAGTGTATACTCAAGTTTATCAGCACCTTAAGAGAAGCAATTTAGCTTAGCACTGTGTACCAAATAATATTAGCTGTGTACGTTGCTTGCTTGTTTCCTGGTATTGACTTTTATGGGAGCGCCTGCCATTTGGCCTCTCAACCCCGAAAGTGGTTAAATAGAAAGATTTGGGAACATAAAAATCAGTATATCACGCGACCGTGAATCTGTACGAACCGCCATGATGTGATGTCATACTGGTAAACATAAAAATATTCATATAGCCCCGTGTAAGTGCATACAAACATGAGCTTAATATTGAATACCTAATAAGTGAAAAAATTAACACATTGTTCAACCTCTAAAGGTCCGAGAGGTAATTTTGTTACACCTTGAATTAAGGCTATCTGTCAACTATCATAACTTCTTCTTGTATAATCCATACTAATATTATGAATGGGAAACCATGTGGTTTGTCCGTCTTTTACGGCCAAACAACTGAACCGACTTTGATGAATTTTGATATAGGGGCAGATTAAACCTTAAGAAAGGACATAGGCAATGTTTGGTCGCGATAACCGACATCCACGCGGGCGGAGCCGCGGGTAAAAGCTAGTATAATATATCTTGGCTATAAGGTAGAGCCACTGCCCCACTGTTCTTGCGATAACATAAAAAATAGAATTTTTAAATTATGTTTGTCTATGAAGCTACTATTTTGTAGAAATAAGCATTATTAAATCAGGGCAAGACTTATTGATATTCTTCTGAAGGAATTTCCGCACTTAAAAAAAGGTAGCCCCGCTAAAACTTCAGGCAGCGCCCGCGCCGCCTATTTTTTAGCAACTAATTAAGCTACCTGGCAGCATTTCTTTTGCAAAAAAGTGATGTGAACTCTCAATTAAAAAATATTTATAAGATAAGATAAGATAAATCTTTATTGTACACCAAATTAATACAGTACATGTACGGACAACATTTGAAAAATGAACAAATGGCGACCTTATCGCTACAAGCGATCGCTTCCAGGCAACCTTTTATACCTACAGGTATTGCTAATGTGTGTCGAGCATCATAGAATATGTCAATAAAACACAATAAGCGTAATAATAGACTAGGTAATAATATTAAGAACGAATTTGTTTTGTAAGTATATTTAAAAGTATAATTCCTATGTTTAAATTAATAAAATGAAATGAAAGTGAAATCGTTAAAATGACATAAAACGATAAAATAATCTTCAAAACAGACATTATCAAGTCCATTTCTAATTACCATTTCGAACCTAAATACAATAATACAAAATAATTTATCTCCCTAAAGTAATTAAGAATGTTAATAAATATAACATTAACAACTATCTTATTATTTAAGCTCTAAAACATACCTACACAGAAATAAAATACATCAAAATCAATGTTCTGAAGAATTATGTGATCTGTAGGATATTATGAGATTATAAACTAAGTTATATTGCTATTGTCAGTATAGGTACCTATAAAATTTTATCTGATAAACTTATCATTCTGCAAAGGCGCGTTTCCTGATAGCATGAAAATCTCGGTTGTAAAACTTATCCGTAAAAATAAGATAAAAAAACCGGACAGTAATAGACCTGTATTCTCGAATTTTATAAATTCAATGTTTTGGCTGCCATACGAACGTCTCCTGAGGAGGGCCAGACCGCGAGGGATGGCCCTGGGTCAGCCGGGGTGCAAGGGATATGTCGCACGACAACCTCACCTTAGCACTACGACCCACAGACGACTTGTGGTTTAGTTGGTTCGAGTCCGACATAACCTCTCCCACCCGGCTCCTGAAAAGTCCGACTACTCTAACTACCGAACTTCGATATCACAGTGTGGAGATCAGATGGCGCTTCATGGAAAATATCGAAAGTCAGCCGCATCTAGGGTTACCATTTAGGATTCTGAAAAGTCCTGACAAAAAGCCTGACATTTTGATAAAAGTCCGGACACTTAGTTGCAATGGCATGGTATTGCTCGGGACATAATATATATCTTGGACCTAATGTGCTCTAAAGGCGCATTACACGTTTCTTGGGTGCCTATTAGGGATAGCAAGGGGTGCTACTGCGATGGACGAGCTGTAATTCACCAAACATACTTAGATTATTACAAAACAATCCGTGCGCGACTTCATTTATGATATTACATAGTATGTATGTAATCATATTGCATCTAATAAAAAGAAATCCGGACAAATTAGGTAGCCGGACAAAGTCCGGACAAATGTCTAAAAGTCCGGACATGTTCGGATTAATCCGGACGGATGGTAACCCTAGCCGCATCACAGTTAGACTGGAAAGCCGACCCCAACATGGTTGCGAAAAGATTCAGAGAATGATACATCTCTGTTTTTGAAAAACTCATGTACATGTGCCTGAGTAAATTCCATTCCAAGAATCCGGTCATAAAATCATAATAATATGAAGCAAAAAACGAAAGTCTACAACAGCTGTACAATCTGTTACACGTGAATATACTTCTACTGACGAGCTGCTGAACAAGCAGAATCAAGAGCTGCAGCTATCGGATCTCCTTGCGCATCGAGGAAAAATGTCACCAGTAACGACTGTAGAAGTCCAGACTACTTTTGGAGAGCTATCGTAGTCGGTGGAGTCCAGAGCCAAAGGCCATTTGGACGACTCATTAGTCGGTGCCGAAATGTGGCTACTTTTACGGTACGGTATTAACTTCGGCAAGCGGTAGGAAGGAAGTGTAAGGCCAAAGAAAAATGCTGGCTTGACGTCGTAAAAAACTATGTAGGTACATATTGCCATGGATGCCAAAGGCGAGGCAAAGTGGAGAAAGAAAAGCTGGATAGTGGAAGCCGGACTTCGAGGTGAAAGCGTCGAATGCAACCGGGCCTGAACACACTGAGAATTAACTCTCTGCTATGGCGAGCAGTATTATTATTTATTATTCATGTTAAGCACACTAGCAGCTATTAAGCTGATGCGTGTCTGTCCTGCGATCTGGAGATTCCGTCGAGTTTATTTTTAAAAGCATTCACATTGGGTACCTAAACAATGTCTTCCGGTAGTCTGTTCCACTCTCTAACAACACGGATAGGTGGACAGTGTTCCCGGAGTTCGAGTCTGGATCGCACTGTGTATAGATTTAGTGGGTACAAGATCACCCTATAAGATGATAAATAACCATCTGCATCACTTCAAACAATCCCTCATGCCACAAACCCTCTGTTTTCTTTCAAACACAAGCGTTTCAAACACATTACGCAGGAAATTAAATCTCTTCTAAGATCTAAGACATGGAATCGTCGTGAATACGATTGTCCTTATGATGGCCTTTTAAGCTAATGCCAACTATATTGTGCTATAAATAGTACATAATTTACAAGATCTCGTCATTTTCCCCACTAGTAGGTATCATTAGTGAATACTGGGTGAATTTTATTATCAAAACACATTCCACACCTATGTTTATATAATGTAATCATTTATAAAAACAATTTACAGTTATTGTTGCTACTGTAGGTATGTTATTCTTACAGCAAGGTAATACTACCGTAATATAATAATAGTAATATTACCGTGCTTATATTAAGTATGGTTGTATGCAAATACTTATAATATGTTTTACTCCAACAACATAAGAAGCGAAGTCCGTATTTACTCCAAATGTGACACCAAATTATCAATGAGCTGTTTATCCTAGGACTTATCTTGGGACATTTGATCGATGGGCCATTTGGTCGCTAAGTTAAGTTAGATACTGCACGAACAAGTGGGAGCCCCGCCTGACGGGGCTCCGTCGACAAAAAATGTCCTATCGGTGATAAAGGAGTTTATGCATGTGATCATTTGAAGAAGTGGGTTTTCGCAAATATGCCTTTAGCAAATACGTACGGAAGCCGTTAATTACAGTTTACTACTGAAAGAACTACTTACTTCTGCATTATAAGGTGCGACAGCTAGTGCACGTCTGAAGCACTCAATTGACTGTCTTGTATCACCCTTGATCCTCCAGAAGTTGCCAATTTGGTTGTAAAGCTGAACTGATTTAGGTTTTTCTCTCTTTGCTTTCTTTAGCCGCTTCTCAAAACCATTTATTTCAGATGGGGACAGACCATTTGACTTCTTCTTTGGAAATATAAGAGACACCTATGGAGAAATAGTTTTTTAAGTTTGACCAATGTTTAAAAAATATACAAATATCCACTAGTAATATTCCAAAAAATTATGATATACAAGGTTGTCTACACTATACTATTATAAAGAGGAATGATTTGTATTTTTGTATGTTTGTAATGAATAAACTCAAAAACTACTGTGCTGATTTCAAAAATTCTTTCACCATTGGAAAGTTAGTTTCACCCTGAGTAACATAGGCTATATTGGAATGCCACGGGAACATTTTTACCACACGTGCGAAGCCAGGCGGATCGCTAATCTAATATATAAAATTCTTGTGTCACAGTTTTCGTTGCCAAACTCCTCCGAAACGGCTCGACCGATTCTCATGAAATTTTGTGGGCATATCGGGTAGGTCTGAGAATCGGCCAACATCTATTTTTCATACCCCGATTCGCGATAACCGACATCCACGCGGGCGGAGCCGCGGGCGACAGCTAGTAATTTATATAAGAGTGGATTTAAGATGAGGTCAGCCATGTGTAAGAAGTCAGAACACATTTTAGGTGAAAAGATTTTCACTGCTAATGTTCAGACTTAGGGTCAATACCCACTGAAAGAGCAGCGGCTGGCAGTGGCCAGACTTTTGTGCTAGAAATGATTGCAAGAAGACTCACGCAGCCACCTACAAATGACTATGATCTTTTTCTCCCTTAAGATTTAAAATGGTTTGTATTATTTTGTCTGTTAAAAAACCTCAGCCGCTGCTCTTTCGGTGGGGATGGACCCTTAAGGGTCTGTTTTCATTAGTAACAAACAAAAGAAGACATAATTATAATTATTAGTGTTTATGTGTACTACAAAGGAAGGTTCACTAAGCTTTTTTAAACCTTCTGTCCTTCAAAGATTTAGGTTATTAATTCAACTGCACCTGGGGTGAAAATCTGGCGCAGGTTTTCCTCTCAAAGTTTGAAGATCAGATGGCAGTCACTGCCGTAAAACTCGATCAAACCAAATTACAGAAGAGAGTAGTAAAATTTTACCATGGGCTCATCAGTGAAAGTTTTTGATGCAACCAGGATTGGTGCTGAGATGAAGTAGAAACTAACATCCTTAATTTTATCTAGGAAGCTTTATTAGTATGATTATTTCCAAAAGGGACTCCATTGACTAAGAGTTGAACTATCCTTAGTGTGTAGCCCATTCCATCCATTTTTCCTAGACTGGTAGGTGAATAAAGTATTTATTATACCTTTTTTTTTTTTACGTGCGGGAAATCCCCACGGATACCCACCCCTCCGGAGCCGAAGGGGTAGGTTATGTCGGACTCGAACCGACTAAACCGCACGCCGTCTCTGGGTCGTAGTGTTAGGCCGAAGGTGAGGTTGTCATGCGACATATCCCTCGCACCCCGGCTGACCCAGGGCCATCCCTAGTATTTATTAGGTAAGTATTTATTATACCAATAGCTCTTGTATATATTTCTATCATAAAAAATGTTACTTTTCTAAATGATACTGTGTTGCAGGTGTGCATAGGGCATAGTAAAGTAACTTGCGTACTAACTTTCATACTTCAATAATATGTGTTAATTTTATTATTTACCTGTGGTTCAGGCACATTTGGATGTCTATGACGTCGGGCCACTCCGACTAAGTTATCATAGTATGTGAAATTGACAGCCTTGCCACAATCTAAGTACTCTTCATCTGCTTCTCCATTTATTTCAGCTGGTGTACTTTCATCACTATTTTCAACACCAGCTCTGAAAATTTAATAAAAATTTTGAACAAGTAGTACGCTAACTATTCCTATTTAGATTAGAAAAAGTGAATGTGTTTCTAAGACATAGTCCATGTGTCTCAGTTGGCCAGAGCATTTCTCCTGTAAGAAACTGATTGCATTTTCAAATCCTATCTTGGATGTTGACTATATTAAATCTAAATTTACAGCTCTGGAAAAATATTGTTTTGATTATTATCATTGAAAAGATGTAAAACTATCCGTCCGTCATATTTTCAGGTCAATATGAAAAATACCATACTATTCAATAACGGTAACAAGAGTGGCATGGAAAATATATAAACAGATCTTAATTTAAAATATCAATCAATTAATAAATTAGCCCACCACTGTCCACTACTGGACATACGCCTCTCCTAATGTGCCCATGTTGTCCCATCCTCTGCCTCCCACATCCAGTCTGTCCCAGCCACCTTTTTCAGATTGTCAGTCCATCTGGCCAGAGGAGTGTTCTCTACCTTCCTTGCGGTCTCCACTCTAGGACTTGTTTGTCTCAACTATATTTGAAGTTTCTTTAATACACCTATTAGAAGTCAAGGTAACTTCACAGTGCTCTACCACATTAATTAATATACAGATCATAAGAATAAATTAATTATACATGAAAAAGTATACAAACCTCTGCTGTTCATATATTTGGCAGTCTGTGCAGAACATATCAAATCCATGTTTTGTCCATGTGTTACCATAATATACTGTGGATGTTATTATGTTGAACACAGGGTCCTCTCCACCCATTCTAGCTTTTTCAGCTTCATCCTTAAAATAATTCGAAACATTAAACATCATATTCAAGTTATTTATTTTATTACCTCTAGTTTATTTTCTCTCAATATGGTACAATTATCATTTCACCTACCGAGACTTTATAATAATAAAAGAAAATAATTCAAGGTAAACGCGGTAGTTATAAGGTCTAGAGTACTATGAACGTAAGTAGTGAAAATCTAGTGCATTGATTATATAAATGTTTACGGACGTAAATTTAGAATTCTGACTGACCTGAGACAATGTGCTACCGTCAACAATTTGGTCTTCTTCCGCATTCAATTTCCACACATTGGACGTGCGGGAATTAGTGACAATAACTTGGAGACAAAATATATACAGAAACAAACAAGTCAAGTATGGTGAGTCCCACATTTTTATCACTAAAACCGAAAATAAACATGAAAAACGATTATTTTTTTCTATATAATTTAAGAAAACAACTATCACATATATCACGAATTATTAACAGTATTCACAGGCTTTGAATTTAACAATAAAATCCACCAACAATCAACAATCGTAATATTGCAATGGACCTCCTCATTCACTTCTATTGTACAGCGTGTTTTGACAGTTCTAGAGATGTCTTGCGTTCCGAAAAGTGTGATAAATAGCTTTATTTTCATAACGCTTAATACGCTTAAGCTTATTTTTTTAAGCTGACTTAAAAAAGTGCTTTTTACTTAAAAACGCTTTTTAGTAAGTCGTCTTTAAACGTACGCAAATTGGACATGTTTTATTGTTTTACCAAATAAATCGTTGTATAAGTATTTTGCAGTCAGTAATATATTATTGTAATTTAGGAAATTAGTCATCTGAACATTGGAGATATGTTAGATTAACGATTCTGAACTCAAAAATATCTTTTTTGGAATTCTAGTCTGGGTGTCATAAACTACTGAAGACATTTTGACTCGGTTTTTTAATGGACATACCTTAGTTAATCACTTGAGTAGAACTGGAAAACCGACATTGACGTGGGTATCAGCTAATTTCAAAATAAGCGATATAGGACTTACTTTACTTAGGACAACTCAAACAATTGTAATTGATTGGCAGATTATACTCGTAATAATAAATTATACCTAACTACACTATATTATGTTTTACACTTATTATACCTTTCTACACAGTCTGGTCATAAATACTGTTACAATAAAAAATAAAAAAGATTTTACATTTGAATTTGGAATCTGATATTTTTATACGATTGTTCATTGAGTTATCTAATTTTGGCGCCAATATATTGTACAATATTTTGCGATATTGGTGTTAATTCGGCATGTCCACCCGATTAAACTAAACTAAACTAAAAATTCTCTTATTTTAGTTTAGTTCAACGCTTTGTCTATTCGGTTTGGCCACCGAACTAAAAATAGTGCATGCATTTTTAGTCAAGGTCACACGACTAAATTGAATAAACCCTTTTTAATCTGTGACTTCAATGAACGAATGACAACGTCCTTGTTGTTGAAGTGTGAGAGAGACAACTTAACTTCTTGTCAAAAAACGTGTTCAAATTCAAACGTGACCGTAAATTAAACCTCTGAAAAAATAAACAAACCAAAACAACAAACTTGGCAGCATGGTAATGGGAATATTACGTGAAAAGAGGAAAAATAAACAATGTATGTGTATGTGTGTGTATGTTACAATCACAAAAAAATCCTCTTCGTTTAATTTAAGGTGATTTTCAAGTATCTCTAACAGGAACTTGGCCGCTGATGACCCTAAAGATTTTTTTTAAATTTACGGTCGGCCATCTCAAACGGATTTGATGCATCCTTCGACCGAAGCAACCTGGCCCGTTCTTCCCGATTTCTGTAAAACAAATAAATTTCTAACCTTAAAATAAATTTCAAACCCAACCTTTATGATAATAGTTAATTTTTCAATTATTTTTATTGTTACACAATTTTTACATATATTACAGATGTATTGGCAAATATTAAATTAAATTAATAAAGTTACTATATATACACAATACTAAATATAATAAAAAAACTAAAACTAAAAGTTAAAATGCGTCGTGGAATTCATCCGCATCGCATGCCTCTTTTGGTAGCGTTCCCAGAAGACTAGCAGCATTGCCACGTTGTATGGCAATACTTAATCTCTGACCTGAAATGAGGCCAGCCTGCTGGTCACGAGACGCGTCAGCCATACATTTCGCAATCTCCCTGAAGAGATAGCGGGCGCTCGGACCCCAAGGCCCAAACGTTTCGACTCCAAACGGCACACATTCATAATCTCCAATAAGATTGGAGTATTTGCGCCGCTTAACAGCCGCTGCAGAAGCTGCAGCGGCACCGGCACAGCTAGCAGTGCCAGTTATATGGGTAGGGGCAATGGTGTCGACGCATGTTGCGTCCCACACCAGAGTCCTACCCATTTTCCAAGGCATTATTGGCATACCATCCAGTCTCTTGCCATCGTCGCGCGCCAAACCGTTTGGTTCAAGCACAGCTGGCATACCAGCAATGACAAGAGCACGGCGGATTATGTCGTTGAGGCTGGCGTGCCGTGGAATTCGCCCCGCGATCCTGCAGCATGACAGGCCATGGTGTCCGAGTCGGTCAACTGCTTCTCCACAATGACATTGATGCGTAATTTTTTACTGCTAGGTCAGTTTTGAACAAATAAACACATATTTAGTTGATAAATTTTCTTATTTACCTTTCTTGCTCCTCGAAAAAAGCAGCCACAACGCATACGTTCATTTTTCTGTAATTTAAAAATTTCAACCAGCACAAACAATCAGCAGAACAAGGTTTAGTTTAGTTTAATCGCGACCAAAAATATGGCCACTAAAATAAGTCGGATTTTAGTTTGACAGGAATAAAATTTTGCCTTACCGAATAGCAAAATGGAGGATTTCACTAAATTGAATTCGACTAAACTAAAAATAGTTTAGTCCTGTCAAATTAAGTTAGTTGGTGTTTTCCCGAATAAGAAACCGCAATTTGACGTGACTAAACTAATTATAGTTTAGTTTAGTCGGAATTTTGCCAACCCGAATCGACACCATTAAATGAAGTGAGGTGATAAAGCGATCCGAATCGCTGTGATTGCAATACACAAAGATGGTATGTAGTCAAATGCAATTTTTAAAACTCTCCATACGCTTGGTATTGTTCAAATGTTTGTGTACCGGGCTAATTATAGGTACAATGAGACCTTCTCTGATTGTAACAGATAAAAATCTGGCCGTCCACGTAGTGTTTGTACGAAAAAGGTGGTTCAAAAGAAAGAATTCAAAGAAATCCTGTCCTTTCGGACAGGATTTAAACTAACATCTGTAAAAGTAATAAATATTATTAGCAATAAAAAATATATTTTTTCTTCGTTACATTATTTATGGCAAGACTAAGTATATTAAATTTAGATTTAAAATTATATATACACCGAACACTATTATAAATACAAAAGTTTATGGAACTCTAAACTAGGTAATTAAAATACGAAACTTGCATTTCAACTCATGATATACCTAGGTACTACGTGCCGTAAATTTAAAGCTTAAAAAGCATCAAAACACAACGATTATTTATATGAACATGAAAAGAGGCCAGCCTTCTGGTCACGAGAAGCGACAACCATACGTTTCGCAATCTCCCTGAAGAGATTGCGGGCGCTCGGACCCCAAGGCCCAAACGTTTCGACTCCAAACGGCACAAATTCATAATCTCCAATAAGATTGGAGTATTTGCGCCGCTTAACAGCCTCTGCAGAAGCTGCAGCGGCACCGGTACAGCCAGCCGTTCCAGGTATATGGGTAGGGGCAATGGTGTCGACGCATGTTGCGTCCCACACCAGAGTCCTACCCATTTTCCAAGGCATTATTGACATACCATTCAGTCTCTTGCCATCGTCGCGCGCCAAACCGTTTGGTTCAAGCACATCTGGCACACCAGCAATGACAAGAGCACGGCGGATTATGTCGTTGAGGCTGGCGTGCCGTGGAATTCGCCCCGCGCTCCTGCAGCATGACAGGCCATGGTGTCCGAGTCGGTCAACTGCTTCTCCACAATGGCATTGATGCGGATTTTTTTACTGCTAGGTCAGTTTTGAACAAATAGGTGTTAATTCGGCATGTCCACCCGATTAAACTAAACTAAACTAAAAATTATCTTATTTTAGTTTAGTTCAACGCTGTGTCTATTCGGTTTGGCCACCGAACTAAAAATAGTGCATGCATTTTTAGTCAAGGTCACACGACTAAATTGAATAAACCCTTTTTAATCTGTGAATTCAATGAACGAATGACAACGTCCTTAGAGAAAGAAAGTAGGCCGATGTTGAGGAAGTGTGAGAGAGACAATTTAACTTCTTGTCAAAAAACATGTGTTCAAACGTGACCGTAAATTAAACCTCTGAAAAAGTAAACAAACCAAAACAACCAACTTGGCGGCATGGTAATGGGAATATTACGTGAAAAGAGGAGAAATAAATAAGTATGTCACAATCACAAAAAATCCTCTTCGCTTAATTTAAGGTGATTTTCAAGTATCTCCAACAGGAACTTGGCCGCTGATGACGGGACACTAAACAATTTTCTAAATTTGCGGTCGACCATCTCAAACGGATTTGATGCATCCCTCGACCGAAGCAACCTGGCCCGTTCTTCCCGATTTCTGTAAAACAAGTAAATTTCTAACCATAAAATAAATTTCAAACCCAACCTTCATGATAATTGTTAATTTTTCAACTATTTTTATTATTCAAAGTTTATTGGCAATACTTAATCTCTTCAGCCTTCTGGTCACGAGAAGCGTCAACCATACGTTTCGCAATCTCCCTGAAGAGATTGCGGGCGCTCGGACCCAAACGTCTCGTCTCCAAACGGCACAAATTCATAATCTCCAATAAGATTGAAGTATTTGCGCCGCTTAACAGCCTCTGCAGAAGCTGCAGCAGCACCGGCACAGCCAGCCATGCCAGGTATAAGGGTAGGCGCAATGGTGTCGACGCATGTTGCGTCCCACACCAGAGTCCTACCCATTTTCCAAGGCATTAATGACATACCATCCAGTCTCTTGCCATCGTCGCGCGCTAAACCGTTTGGTTCAAGCACAGCTGGCACACCAGCAATGACAAGAGCACGGCGGATTATGTCGTTGAGGCTGGCGTGCCGTGGAATTCGCCCCGCGCTCCTGCAGCATGACAGGCCATGGTGTCCGAGTCTGAGTCAGTCAACTGCTTCTCCACAATGGCATTGATGCGGAATTTTTTACTGCTAGGTCAGTTTTGAACAAATAAACATACCTATTTAGTAGATAAATTTTCTTATTTACCTTTCTTGCTTCTTCGAAAAAAGCAGCCACAATGTATTCATTCATTTTTCTGTAATTTAAAAATTTCAACCAGCACAAACAATCAGCAGAACAAGGTTTAGTTTAGTTTAATCGTGACCAAAAATATGGCCACTAAAATAAGTCGGATTTTAGTTTGACAGGAACAAAATTTTGCCTTACCGAATAGCAAAATGGAGGATTTCACTAAATTGAATTCGACTAAACTAAAAATAGTTTAGTCCTGTCAAATTAAGTTAGTTGGTGTTTTCCCGAATAAGAAACCGCAATTTGACGTGACTAAACTAATTATAGTTTAGTTTAGTCGGAATTTTGCCAACCCGAATCGACACCATAAACATATATTTAGTTGATAAATTTTCTTATTAACCTTTCGTGCTCCTTGAAAAAAGCAGCCACAACGCATACGTTCATTTTTCTGTAATTTAAAAATTTCAACCAGCACAAACAATCAGCAGAACAAGGTTTAGTTTAGTTTAATCGTGACCAAAAATATGGCCACTAAAATAAGTCGGATTTTAATTTGACAGGAATAAAATTTTGCCTTACCGAATAGCAAAATAGCAATTTTCACTAAATTGAATTCGACTAAACTTAAAATAGTTTAGTCCTGTCAAATTAAGTTAGTTGGTGTTTTCCCGAATAAGAAACCGCAATTTGACGTGACTAAACTAATTATAGTTTAGTTTAGTCGGAATTTTGCCAAACCGAATTGACGTCAATGGTGGCAATTCGGCATGTCCACCCGATTAAACTAAACTAAACTAAAAATTATCTTATTTTAGTTTAGTTCAACGTTTTGTCTATTCGGTTTGGCCACCGAACTAAAAATAGTGCATGCATTTTTAGTCAAGGTCACACGACTAAATTGAATAAACCCTTTTTAATCTGTGAATTCAATGAACGAATGACAACGTCCTTATAGAAAGAAAGTAGGCTAGACGGCCTACTTTCTGCTTTTTCAGCTGTAAATTATGGTAAATTAGTACAATCACAATAAGAAGTTGTTGAAGTGTGAGAGAGACAACTTAACTTCTTGTCAAAAAACATGTGTTCAAACGTGACCGTAAATTAAACCTCTGAAAAAGTAAACAAACCAAAACAACAAACTTGGCGGCATGGTAATGGGAATATTACGTGAAAAAAGGAAAAATAACAATTTTTACATATTTTACAGATGTATTGGCAAAAATTAAATAAATTAATAAAGTTACTATATATACACAATACTAAATATAATTAAAAAAATAAAACTAAAAGTTAAAATGCGTCGTGGAATTCATCCGCATCGCATGCCTCTTGTGGTAGCGTTCCCAGAAGACTAGCAGCATTGCCACGTTGTATGGCAATACTTAATCTCTGACCTGAAAAGAGGCCAGCCTTCTGGTCACGAGAAGCGTCAACCATACGTTTGGCAATCTCCCTGAAGAGATTGGGGGCGCTCGGCACAAATTCATAATCACCAATAAGATTGGAGTATTTGCGCCGCGTAACAGCCTCTGCAGAAGCTGCAGCGGCACCGGTACAGCCAGCCGTGCCAGGTATATGGGTAGGGGCAATGGTGTCGACGCATGTTGCGTCCCACACCAGAGTCCTACCCATTTTCCAAGGCATTATTGACATACCATCCAGTCTCTTGCCATCGTCGCGCGCCAAACCGTTTGGTTCAAGCACATCTGGCACACCAGCAATGACAAGAGCACGGCGGATTATGTCGTTGAGGCTGGCGTGCCGTGGAATTCGCCCCGCGCTCCTGCAGCATGACAGGCCATGGTGTCCGAGTCGGTCAACTGCTTCTCCACAATGGCATTGATGCGGAATTTTTTACTGCTAGGTCAGTTTTGAACAAATAAACATATATTTAGTTGATAAATTTTCTTATTTACCTTTCTTGCTCCTCGAAAAAAGCAGCCACAACGCATACGTTCATTTTTCTGTAATTTAAAGATTTCAACCAGCACAAACAATCAGCAGAACAAGGTTTAGTTTAGTTTAATCGTGATCAAAAATATGGCCACTAAAATAAGTCGGATTTTAGTTTGACAGGAATAAAATTTTGCCTTACCGAATAGCAAAATGGATGATTTCACTAAATTGAATGGTGTCGACGCATGTTGCGTCCCACACCAGAGTCCTACCCATTTTCCAAGGCATTATTGGCATACCATCCAGTCTCTTGCCATCGTCGCGCGCCAAACCGTTTGGTTCAAGCACAGCTGGCATACCAGCAATGACAAGAGCACGGCGGATTATGTCGTTGAGGCTGGCGTGCCGTGGAATTCGCCCCGCGATCCTGCAGCATGACAGGCCATGGTGTCCGAGTCGGTCAACTGCTTCCCCACAATGACATTGATGCGTAATTTTTTACTGCTAGGTCAGTTTTGAATAAATAAACACATATTTAGTTGATAAATTTTCTTATTTACCTTTCTTGCTCCTCGAAAAAAGCAGCCACAACGCATACGTTCATTTTTCTGTAATTTAAAGATTTCAACCAGCACAAACAATCAGCAGAACAAGGTTTAGTTTAGTTTAATCGTGATCAAAAATATGGCCACTAAAATAAGTCGGATTTTAGTTTGACAGGAATAAAATTTTGCCTTACCGAATAGCAAAATGGATGATTTCACTAAATTGAATGGTGTCGACGCATGTTGCGTCCCACACCAGAGTCCTACCCATTTTCCAAGGCATTATTGGCATACCATCCAGTCTCTTGCCATCGTCGCGCGCCAAACCGTTTGGTTCAAGCACAGCTGGCATACCAGCAATGACAAGAGCACGGCGGATTATGTCGTTGAGGCTGGCGTGCCGTGGAATTCGCCCCGCGATCCTGCAGCATGACAGGCCATGGTGTCCGAGTCGGTCAACTGCTTCCCCACAATGACATTGATGCGTAATTTTTTACTGCTAGGTCAGTTTTGAATAAATAAACACATATTTAGTTGATAAATTTTCTTATTTACCTTTCTTGCTCCTCGAAAAAAGCAGCCACAAAGCATACGTTCATTTTTCTGTAATTTAAAAATTTCAACCAGCACAAACAATCAGCAGAACAAGGTTTAGTTTAGTTTAATCGCGACCAAAAATATGGCCACTAAAATAAGTCGGATTTTAGTTTGACAGGAATAAAATTTTGCCTTACCGAATAGCAAAATGGATGATTTCACTAAATTGAATTCGACTAAACTAAAAATAGTTTAGTCCTGTCAAATTAAGTTAGTTGGTGTTTTCCCGAATAAGAAACCGCAATTTGACGTGACTAAACTAATTATAGTTTAGTTTAGTCGGAATTTTGCCAAACCGAATCGACACCAATAACAATTAAGACATGGCTTAAAGGTCTTGTAACCAAGCTAAAAATCCCGTGTCACTCTGACATTTATGACGTTGTTGTTGTGGTTTGGTTGTGGTTTGTGAGTTGTATGTAAGTACTAAGTTTATCAATTTATCGAATCAAGTGTTTACCTAGAGAAGTAAAGTATAGAGCAATGAAAAATATTCGCAAATAAAAATGAAGAAAGAACGGACAGGTGACAACTGTCGCCCATTCAAATTATAAGTATCACCAAATTTATGACTTAATCTGTATTGTATTGTAATTACTTATAAAATAAACAAACTTATTTTCATATTATTTCTTTACAGCTCATCAAATCCTAAGTCTCACTGGGATTAGTTTTGAAAGAAGAAGCGTTATTGTAAGAATGAATACACCATTTAAGCGATTTGGAGGTTATTTATAAAACTTCATGTAGACTGATTTTTTAAAATATCATTTTAGGGGTTTGTGGAATTGACTATTGTGCCGCTGAAAGACAACCTCCGTTATATTCGACTCAATGGGAAGCAATGTCGTATATACAGAGTGTGTCTCAATGATCAATATGAAGCCAACTTTCAATATTTTGACCCATTTTTGGACATTTGTCAGGCAGATCCAAATACGTAAGTACAACCAGTAACTTTTTACCTATTATGCAACTAATGATAAAGTTTTCATCAACTGTAAATAAAGTTTAAATGATATGAAATATTAAGATTACAATTTTGCAAAAATTGCAGGAGATCTTTGGAAGTCTTCTCACAGTATCACTTGTCAGCTGCCCAAAAGATAGATCCTGATCATAACTCTGGAGAGCTTCACATACAAATACCTGAGGAAGCTGCACATCTGGTTGGAGAGGGTAGAGGTTTAAGAATAGGAATTGAGTTCTCTTTGGAGTCCCCTCAAGGAGGAATGCACTTTGTTGTTCCTGAAGGCGAAGCATCCCTTGTAGAGGTAATTAGGTTTTTGATGGTTAATTCTTCATTATATGTTTTTGTATCAACTACTGAGGTGCAAAGTGTGAGGTGGTGAATTTCCAAAACGGAAGCAGATGGAAAAAACCTGCTTCGCAAAAAAAATACTGACAGGCTACTACTCCTACTACTACTACTGAGTAATTAGTTATTGTTGCCTTACACAGAATTATATTGGGCAAATTAACAAAAATTATAACCTTTAGTGTCTCACTAACACAACAAAATTTTTTCAGAAATCAGCCCACATGTTCACCTATGGACATTCAGCAAGATTATGGTTCCCCTGCGTAGATAGTTTTGCCGAGCCTTGCACTTGGAAATTGGAGTTTACCGTTGACGAGTGTCTCACTGCAGTGTCCTGTGGGGAACTGGTTGATGTTGTATATACCCCTGACCACAGGAGAAAGACATTTCACTATTTAGTAAACACTCCAGCATGTGCACCAAATATTGCTCTAGCGATTGGGTAAGTGATTTTATAGGTTCTAGAACTGTGTTAGGAGAATTTCGAATGTCCAAGATGTTTGTGTCCAGAGTAATTGGATATTCAGAGCATTCGGCGGCCTCTGCGGCGTAGCAGTAGGACCTTCGACTGCTACAAAAGAGGCGTGGGGTCGATTCCCGCTCAGTGCAAATATTTGTATGCCTGAATATATATATTTCCATTGGTCTGGGTGTTTCTATTTATTAAATTTAATTATTTATAAAAATAAAAAGTATCTAAGTATTATTCGCATTCTAGATTCCATAACACAAGCTAGTTATGTTATTCTCACAACTGCTTGAATTGATATTCTCACAACCAATTTATGACACCTCAACCCTAGACAACAACTGTCATAATGCATCTATTAAATTAGTATACATAGTTTGTGATATACCCAATATCAATTGCTAGCCAGTACTGCATGTGCTTACTTTTTCTATCTTATGCAATTAACAACATTTAAAAGAGTAAGAAGGTATAAGACCTTATTTTTTCTTTCTAGGCCCTTTGAAACATATGTGGATCCTCATATGAATGAAGTAACACATTACTGTCTGCCCAATTTAATGCAGATACTGAAAAACACTGTACGCTATGTGCATGAGGCATTTGAATTTTATGAAGAAACACTGTCTACTAGATATCCATATCCTTGTTATAAACAAGTATTTGTTGATGAGGTTTGTGGCAATTATTTTCATTATATGTACAGTCAACAAAGGAGATACGGTACTTTTTCATATAAAGTTATATGTTAAGGTATCTCCTTTGTCATTTTGTGTCTTCATTAGCATAAGTGTAGTAACACTTTTTTTTTATACAGTTTGATTTATTGAAATATATATTGTCTCGGTTCTCTCGGTTCAAGTAGCAATTAATGTGTAATGCCACATCTACATACATAACATAATGCATTTATGCGCATTTTGAACTAAAGAATTTTTCAGGTTGAAGATGATGCCACAGCCTACACAACTATGTCTATCATGAGTACACATCTCCTTCATTCAATAGCCATCATAGATCAAACATACATTAGCCGTAAAGCCATGGCTCAAGCTGTGGCCGAACAATTCTTTGGCTGTTTCATCACAATGCAGAACTGGTCGGACCTGTGGCTAGCCAAGGGTATACCAGATTATTTATGTGGCTTATATTCTAAGAAATGTTTCGGAAATAATGAGTACAAATATTGGACACATCAGGAGTTGCAAGAGGTTAGTATTGTATCATTAAAGGATGTTTTAGATATGTTCTTGTGTTACCGATACCACGTGCATTCAGAGCCATCTAGCGTAGTGAATATGAACTACTACCGAATTATCGGTCCTGAATCGCGCCATTGAGATTTTCAAACTGGTTTGCTTATCATACATACTGCCCACCTGCCAAGCGTGTTCACCTTGCATGGACAGAGAATACTCCCTTTGTGTAGGAGAAACATCTCACACTTTTCCTCCATACTTGAAGGTTCAACATTGATGAACAAATATTATTATAAAGTATGTATATTATTATACAGGTAGTAGCATATGAAGAACAGTATGGCGGAATAGTATTGGATCCATGGCAGCCCCCAGCCAGCGGCGCTCGTGTTGAATCCAAAGACGTATTTTACTTTCCTGTTCGTAATGTCCACACTATGTCGCCACGATATATTGAGGTAATTTTATATTTATTTACTATTATTGTTATTGTTCATTACTATTTGCAATATTATATTAATTTTTAAGGGTGCTGCTTTGGTGTTTCCAAAGCAGGTATGACCCAGCAAATGCAACTAAATATATTGATCTGTATTTTCACAGCAAATGCTTCTGAACATTTAGCACTGGAAGAATTTGCGATTTAATATCGCTACGTGCATTTACTGCATGCTTGCTGCTTTAGTGTGCGGCCCCTTTACTGTTTTATTGAACGTTTATTTACAAATTACATCGTACCGAACCAGATATCTGATTTTCAGATAATGCGCAAAAAATCACATTTGGTTCTTCGGATGTTGGAGCAACGTATTGGCCAAGAACTTTTACTGCAAGTGTTTAACAAACAGCTTTCTTTGGCCACTAATGCGGCCAACACGAAGATTGGTAGCGGTCTTTGGGGACATTTACTGCTCTCGACGAATCTCTTCGTGAAAGCGATATTCACGGTGACCGGCAAAGATATGGCAGTGTTCGTCGATCAATGGGTACGAACTGGTGGGCATGCCAAGTTCCAACTCACGTCCGTGTTTAATCGCAAAAGGTATGTTTTTTTTACTTTAATTGTTTATTATTGAAAGTGAACTACAAAAAAAAATCCGTTGTAAGGCGAAGAGGCAAATATTAAGGTTTCACCTAGTGAAGGGACTAGTTGGAGAAAAGAATAGAATGGTCAATAGGAATGAATGATGAAGTAATGACTCTCACATCATACGACAGAATGTGAGACAGTTGATTTTCGCATTTCTAACATTTTAGTAACACTCGCGCGGTCTCCACTCTAGGACTCGTCTGTTCCAACTACACAGTTGGAGCAGACGAGTCCTCGAGTGGAGACCGCGAAAAGGCAAACGAAGGCTAGGACGCCCCCTAGCCCGATGGACCGATGACTTGAAAAAGGTGGCTGGAACGGACTGGATGCGGAAGGCGGAGGATCGTACGAAATGGCGCAAATTGGGAGAGGCCTATGTCCAGCAGTGGACTGCAGTGGGCTAATTGATTGATGATTGATTGAGTTCCAATCCATGAGGCTATCTTATTTCTTATTGTGAGTTTAGCACAAAGCAAGAATAGAATCAAAGCATCCAGATGACAGATATAGGCTCATCCCCTATCATTAGTGGCTAAAAGTATACTTCTTTTTTTACAGAAATACAGTAGAGCTAGAAATCAGACAAGATTGTGTTCACGAGCGTGGCATTCGTAAATACGTCGGACCCTTGTTGGTACAACTTCAAGAACTTGATGGAACATTTAAGCACATGTTGCAAATAGAAAATACAGTAGTGAAAGCAGACATCACGTGCCACAGTAAGAGTAGAAGAAATAAGAAGAAGAAGATACCGCTGTGTACTGGGGAAGAAGTCGACATGGATCTATCTGCTATGGAGTAAGCTACTTTTGATTAAGAGCAGAGTGAAATATGTAGCACTAGCTGTTACCCGCCGTTACGCCCGCGTGGATATAGGATTTGTTGACATTAATGATCACTGCTCCGCTCCATTTAGTATCTAGTAGCGTAATGATATTATAGGCTATGTGTTATTTTCATGTATAAGCTATATTATTGTAAAGTTTCATAAGAATCCATTCAGTAGTCTTTACATGAAATTGTAACAAACATTAATACATATGTTGAATAATGAAATCACTTGTACTTTTCCAAACTTTATTTTATTTTTATTTTTAACCTGACCGGTTTCACCTCACAGCATTATCAAAGGTTTACTAAATACATGGTTTTAGACAATTATATTTCTACATACTACATTACTACAAAAAAAAAGAAAAAAAAAAGTAGTATGTAGAAATATAATTGTTTAAAACCATGTATTTAGTAAACCTTTGATAATGCCGTGAGGTGAAACCGGTCAGGTTAAAAATAAAAATAAAATAAAGTGTGGAAAGGTAAAATTGATTTCATTATTCAACATGTGTAGTAGATTCCACCAAGTGCCATCAATCTCCAGTATAAACAGTCATTTATACAATATATCCATCCATACTTACGAACTTTCGCATTTATAATATTAAAAGGATATACTGCTTCCGGACTGTTTAGAAGTGGTCCATATGAAATTAAAGTTCCAGACAGTGAAATATATACATACATACAGTCATGCCTCTTGCTCATTATTGTAGTTAGTCAAAATCTACAAGAAGGGCATTAGACATTACCTACAGAGTCGGCAGCACGAGCGTGACGCCCTTTGTGTTGCACAGGTCCATTCACAAGCCATGGTAACCACTTTCCAGCAGATGGGCCGTGTGCTTGTCTGCCACAAAAAAATTGCTACGATCCTGGCATACGCGTTTCGATTCTTCTACTTTTGTAATTGTTTTAACTTTGTTACTTTTCTTTAAAACATCCTTGATCTGATATTGTCCTTGATTTGATCTCACCCTAAATCTAATTAATAATATTTATCCTCAGCGACTCACCGGTGTTATGGATCCGTCTCGACCCCGATATGTCACTGTTACGGAGCACCGTGATATCACAGCCGGACTATCAGTGGCAATTCCAACTACGTCATGAGCGTGACGTCACAGCGCAGAGCGAGGCCATCGACGCATTGCACAACTACCCAGAGCCTGCTACCAGAAAGGCTCTCACTGACGTCATAGAGAACGAGCAAACGTATTATAAAATTAGGTGTAGAGCTGCGCATTGTTTAACTAAGGTAAGGGTAATCATTTTTTTGGTTTTATTTAAGTTTGGTTTTATTTATTTAAGTGACTCGTATATTTACTGTATTTCTTACTTACAATGCTAAATAAAAGAAATACTTCTGAACTTTTGCTGTTAAGAGTAAATAGCAGTAAAGTAAGTCAATAGCTTAGTGATTACGGGGTCAACCTTATGATCTAGACGTCCTTGCTTTGAATCGTGGCCAGTATACTACCGACGTAAACCCTCTTCTAACGTAAGTATGTTTTAACTAGATTATTATATCCATTCAGTTAGGTACAAACTAAAGGTAAACAATTTTTTGAATTTAATTTTGAAGACTAAAAACCGATTTTAGTCTTCAAAATAAGTTTCTAACAGAAAAATATTTATAACTTGAGTGCTTAAATATAAAATACTAGCTTTTGCTCGCGGTTCCGCCCGCGTAGAAGTCCGTTATCGCGACCAAACATAGCCTATGTCCTGTCTCAAAGTCTAATCTACCCCTATATCAAATTTCATCAAAATCGCTTCAGTGGTTTAGGCATGAAAGACGGACAAAGTGTGTGTGTCTGACACACACTTTCACATTTATAATAATATTATTATGGATTAAAAATACACAATCAAGACTGTTTATTTTTAGTATAGTAATTTCGGTTCATGTTTAACAAAGCTCGGACGAATAAATATCATTCCATTTTATTTAATTTTATTTTCATGTCATTAAAAAAAATACTTTTGTCAAAGTTCCTTAGCGAAGGCTTACACGTAAGCGCACCCCTAACTAAAATGCAGCAGGTGATTAAAGACCACAACCACTTGCCTATACCGGTCACTAACTATTGTTTGACAAAAAACGTATGACAAACGATCATTTTACAAACAATGTTTGAAAAACTAATTTTTCTAAATAAATATTTTGTGTAATGAGTAGTTTATTAAACAATAGTTTGTAAAATGATAATTTTGTCAAACATTGTTTGTCAAATGAAGATTTGTCTATCGTTTTTTGTCAAATGATTGGAAACCGCCTATACCTAATATATGATTAAAAAAAACATTCAGAATCGAGTATAACTATAATAAAATTAATGTTTCAGGTGGCGAACGCAATGATAAGTTCTTGGGCAGGCCCGCCAGCCATGTTGACGATATTTCGCAAGATGTTCGGGTCATTCGCCGCGCCTCACATTATTAAACAGAACAACTTTGATAATCTACAGCATTACTTCTTACAGAAAACTATACCTGTGGCCATGGCAGGTGAGCGTTTATAATGATTTTTCCATCCTAGTTTGTTATTAGAACTAATACTTACGGCTTACTAATATTATTGTACACATTGTTACTATAAGCTTTTGTTACTATTGCTTTCGAATAAAAAAATTATGACGTCACCCAACGTATATCATCATCATCCTCACAATGATTCCAGTTCATCTAAAGTTTGCACTTTAGGCTGGACGTTAGCTTATCGTTTTTATTTAGAATGTTGATTTTCATGGTAGCGACTGTCGCCTGACCCTCCAAAGCCTGTATCAGACCCTCATTCTTGGTTTAGCAGTTACAGCGATTTGCACGTGAGGTTGGCTTATACCTCAAGGATCGGACCCGCTGCGTTTCTTGCCGGTGGTCCAGTTGCTAAACTAGTCTAGAATTATTTAAAAAAAATTGACGTTTTGCAAGTGCCGTTTAAATGATTTATACAGAATAAATCATTTTTGATATTGCGTTTGGATGTTGGTAGGGTTCTGTAACACTGATCATCATCATCTTTGCCTTAGTCCCGGTCTCATCCGTGTATATCCTAGCAACCTTTATTACAGAACAGTCTACCTATGATAGGTGGTCTGTTCAAACGTATAGTATACTCGTACATAAGTCTCTCAATGTTCTGTTATCCCGTTCATCAACAGGTTTACGAAACATCCACGGCATATGTCCACCAGAAGTAGTGAGATTCCTTCTAGATCTGTTCAAGTATAACGACAACTCAAAAAATCACTTCTCGGACAATTATTATAAGGCTTCGTTGGTTGATGCTTTAGCCGCTACTATAACGCCAGTTATATCTGTGCTACAGCCAGTAAGTGTTTTATTTTTAATCTACTTGGTAGCCCTTATATCAATAAATCTGTTTATAGAATAAATGTTTACGTTCATAGGTTTAATGATTGTTAACCAGGCCCTAACGTAACAGGCCAGCATTTTTTTACTGTTCACTATTTAACAAAAAAACATATAACAAACAATCATTTTACAAACAACGTTTGAAAAACTAATCATTTGAGAAACTTTAATTTCGTAAACATATTTCTTTGAAATAATCATTTGGCATAATACAGGTTTCGGAAATATTTCAATTGTTGAAAATTTTATTTCAACAATGTTCATTTGACTAAATAAAGTCAGTTAACAAGCAAGTATAAACCACGCGTTTAGCAGGCATGTAGCATGCAGTAGGTATCGTCTCTTTCACGGCTCCGGCGCTGCGGGGCTCCGGCGGCCCCACACGAGCTTATCCTCGCAGATGGTTGTAACGCTCCCACCGCAGCTTCGGTTTGCTGGCACCAGCCTCAGCCGCGGCGGCGGGCTTTATAACCAACTGCTCCTCAGCTCGTGGGCCGCCCCGCGCCTCTGCGCCTGCGCGGGCTTAAATAACACTCTAGGGGTAGGGCAAACAAGACTAAGACATTGATTCATTTTTGCCACAAATTTTGACTGTTCAAGACAACAACATAAGGGTAAAATTCGTTTACCCAACTAACTTGTTTAGAAAATAATCAATTTGTGAATTGATGTCAAGGCATAATCAATTTTTACCAAGTAAGTATTTTGTCTAATGGGTAGTTATTAAACAATAGTTTGTAAAATAAAATGATTTAAAATCTATAAGTATAATTTTATCAGACATTGTTTTTCAAATGAAAATTTGTTTGTTTTTTTTTTTGTTAAATAATTGGATCCCCTTTTATACATACACAATATTTTGTTGCCTCCAAACCAAGTAATAGTTAGTAGTCTGTGTGGTTTGTATTCACTTCGCACACGCAACCGGGTATTTTATAACCTATCATAACCGTTACCCCTTATTTTGTACTCAAGGCTAAGTGCTGAGGCCGTCCTTATTTTTAATTTGAGGTGTATTGTTAAAAGGGATAGCCTATACCTATATATAAAGACGATAGTTAGTTTATCATATATTTTTTAATCATCCAGGGTGCACCAATAACAGCTGACTCCTTATCAGCGGACACAAGATTGGTGTTAGAAGAAATCACACGAGTATTGAACTTAGAGAAAGTATTGCCGTGCTACAAAAACACAGTCACTGTCAGCTGTTTACGAGCAATACGGCGATTGCAGCAATGCGGTCACTTGCCCAGTACGCCGATGATATTTAGAGCATATGCACAGTATGGACAATATATTGGTGAGTACTCAAGTGCTCATCATTCAAAGTTGACTCATTAGGTTTTCTCACCTAGGTATTACATATCTGTACCGATGCTGCTATTGTACAACAGCATTTTCCAATTTATAAACATTTCATATAATGACGTCAATGCCCAATTGAGATTCAACAAAGTATTGACTTACCGTTTTATGGCATCACAAAATAATCGTCTTAAGGGCCCAGATCGTGAAAATCACCGAAAAGAGTGCTACGATTTTTCATATTTAACCTATTTAGATATGATTAATAACAATGATAATTTGTATATATTAAAATGAAAGACCAACAATTATATTGATGCTCATTTTAACTCTGAAAACCCAATAGTTGTTATATAATAAACGTCAACAAACGCACAAAATTGAGAAAAAATGCAAAAACATGCCTTCGTATTTTTCAGATTTAACCCAATAAATCAACTCAAATTGATAAAAAGAAACACTTTTGAACACTGAAGAAACCAATAAATATAATCATGTATTTTTTTTTATACCTTTCCAAACAAAGACTTCGTCTTTTAAAGCCCTAAAATCTAGATATATTTTACGTAAATTCTCCATAGAAAAATGTATGGAATATCATGCGCGTCCCGATAGTACGATTTAGTACTCCCCGTCGCCACTAATCGCCAGTGCGCCATAGAATTTGAAAGCGACACCACGCGTGTCGGGTGCACCAGCAAAATTACGTGTTGTGAATGTGTGTTTTTTGTGAAAAACTGTAAGTACAATATTTTTATAACTATTTTACTTTCAGTAAGTACCAATATAATGAATGTCTGAAAGAAAACCATGATGGAACTAGATATAAATCGTAATAAATACAAAATTGTTTACTTTGTTGAATAGGTTATTTTATGAACCTTGTAAAGTAGGTATCAATTTAGGCTTGAAACAATCAAAGCCCTGCCCACTTTATTTTCTCGGGGCGGGGTATGACTGGGTATGACTTTCAATCATCTTCTAGTTCTCTGCACGACATACATAGATTTTTTTCAACATGATAAAGGCAATCTCATAAACGTAATTGGTAATCGAGGGTTTTTTTCGCAGGATAATTTGCTGAGTGCCATGCCAGCGAAAAGACAATTTAGTACACATTATAAAAAACATGAAAGCCAAAAGATCTCTGAATAAAATGTAAGTTCCGTCCTACTTAACTAGGTACTTCTTGTCCAGTTACGAGATTTGTGTGAAGTGTCATGTAAAAATCCTAGTTTCATTTGTGAATGCTTATCATGTCAAGTTGTAATAATAATATAATTTATTTGCATTTGAACAGGATACATTACAAAGCTAATACTGTGTGTATGTTATATGATCGCCTTATTCAGACATATACAATAACATGTAAATATTGGTTTGGCATATAATTAGATAGGTACATAATTAGGTATGTCAGTCTAAGAAGAAAAAATACAATGTCCAGTAGGGTAATAATTACATAATTTTAATATCACTATAATAAAGTCAATTTCTGGAAAAATTTTCATAAGAATACATTTTATTACATAATATAGTATTAGTTTTCATGTTCATCATGTCTAAATATCAGATTGTAGAAGTAGGTATGTTTCCTATCAGAAATAGCACGGGCACGCGGCTTTGTCGACATAGGTACTTACCGCAGAGGCGCGCCGCGCCTAGGGTCTGACTTGGGGATGTAAAAAAATTACAAAATAAATCATCATCATCATCATCATTTCAGCCGAAAGACGTCCACTGCTGGACAAAGGCCTCCCCCAAGGATTTCCACAGTGACCGGTCCTGCGCCTTCCGCATCCATGCCCTTCCCGCGACCAAATAAATAAATAGATGATATTGATGAATAATATTTCCAGTACTGAAAATAAAGAAAACCTTCAGGCCGAGACTCCGAGCATCACTGCTACGCGCTGTATAGAGGTAAGTTGTTATATGTAATTTTTGTAGACTTGTTACATAAATAAACAAAGTAGTTAGTGATGGGTGAAGACAAAATCCCAGTACCTATAGATATTTTTTTGCAATGTTTATTATTTCCATTGAGAGACAAAGACCTTAGTACCTAAATCAAAAGTATCTTCTAAATTAGGTACTTTCTCAAAAGAAAATTCACGTTGGAATCCCGTATTTTACCAGAATCAAGATTTTTTTTTTGTATAATGTTAACTTTTACGCGACTGCACAAAAAAAGAAGTGTACCTATTGCGTTCAGGGTGTACGTATGTATGTATGTATGTATTTATAATCCATACTAATATTATAAATGCGAAAGTAACTCTGTCTGTCTGTCTGTCTGTCTGTCTGTCTGTCAGTATGTTACGCTTTCACGCCTAAACCGCTGAACCGATCTTGATGAAATTTGGAACAGAGGTATATTAGAGCTTGAGAACGGACATAGGCTACCTTTTATCACGAGAAAGGGGTTTAAGGGGGGGAAATAGGGGATGAAAGTTTTTATGAAAGTTTGTCATTTCTGAAGATAACTTAATGAAATTTGGTACAGAGGTAGATTAGAGCTTAGGAACGGACATAGGGTACCTTTTATCGCGAAAAGGCGGGTGGAAGGGAGGGGGGGACTAGGGCCTTGGGAGGAAAGTTTGTCATTTTTGAAGATTTCTTGATGAAATTTGGTACAGAGATAGTTTAGAGCTTGGAAACGGAAGTAGGCTACCTTTTATCGCGAAAAGGGGGTTAGAAGGGGGGCGGACTATGAAAGTTTGTCATTTTTGAAGATTTCTTGATGAAATTTGGTACAGAGATAGTTTAGAGCTTGGGAATGAACATAAGCTACCTTTTATCGCGAAAAGGGGGGAAGAAGGGGGGGGGGACCAGGGCCTTGGGATAAAAGTTCATCGTTTTAGAAGATTTCCTGATGAAATTTAATACAGAGATAGTTTAGAGTTTGGGAACGAACATAGGCATTGAAGCTTGGGAACGAACATAGGCTACCTATTGACGCGAAAATGGAGGCATAGGGGGGGGGGGGGGGTTTGAATGGGTGGAATAGGGCAAGGGTATGTAAGTTTGACAATTTTGAAGATATCTTGATGAAATTGGTATAGAGATGGATTTGAGGTTGGAAATGGACATAGGCTACCCCTTATCGCAAAAAAAGGGCATAGAAGGGGAGGGGGGAGGGGAATAGGGCGTTGTGAATAAAGTTTCTAATTTTTCAATGGCACAAAAAAGGGGTTTAATTTGGCATAAATAGTGAGAATTTCTTTTAAGATGTCCTCATGAAATATGGTACAAAGGTGGATTAGAGCTTCGGAACGGATATAGTCGAGTAGCGAACCAAATATAGAAGCGAGTTAGATTGTTATAGGAACGAGTGGATAGGCGTGTAAAGATTGGAAGTCGAGTAGAGTCGACTACAGGGGCGAGTAGATATGCGACTAGAGAGCCAGTGGAGAGGCGAGTATAAAATCAAAAAGAATGCTGTAAAGGGAAATAGGGAGGCGAGTGGAAAGATGAATGTAGTGGCGAGTAGAGATCGAATAGAGAGTTGAGTAGAGGTGCGAGTAGATATGCAAGTGTGGAGAGTCAAGTAGACAGACAAAAAGAAAATCGAATGGATGGGCAAGTAGAGAGGCCAATGGAAAGGCGAGTATAGAGAAAAGTACAAAGTCGACTAGAGAGGGGAACAGAAAAGTCAGTAGAGAGTCAAGTATAAATTCAAATACAGAGGCGAGGAGAAAGTCGAGTAGAGAGTCGAATATAGAGGCGAGTAGAAAGTCGAGAACAGAGGTGAGTACATAGTCGAGGAGAAAGTTGAGTAGAGAGGCGAATTTAATGCTCAATAGCGTCGAATCAACACTAAACGATAACCGACATCCACGCGGGCGGAGCCGCGGGCAACAGCTAGTAAGTAATATTTCTCTGTGGCACGATAAGTTCAAAATTATTGAATCGATTTTGATGTTTTTAGTATCTTTAGAATTGTCTTCTAAGCCCGAGTGTCATAGAATAGGTGACGTCATAAAAACCAATACCTATAGCGTAAAGAAAATTTATAATATCTGTTCATCAGGAACATAATATTGTATGAATTCTTTTGCACTTTTATAATTCATATAAATAAATAAACATAATAAAAGTTTGAAAACCCTACAGATTAAAAAATAAAAAGGTATATGTAACAAAAATATTTAATTAAAATAAATAACGACACCATTGTAATATAGCGTATTTAGCAGTCGGGGCCTATTTCTAAAGGAATATTTAGCTAGTCAGGAATATCTTCGAGCCTGTGACGATTTCAATGGGTCTCGACTATTGAATTCGATTCATTACAATGGTGTTCTTATTTATTTTTATGTAAAATAATTCAAGACCGTAGACTTGCTTTCTTTTTACCTTTTGAGTTTTATGGAATCAGATTTAATTAATTTTTGACGTGATAAAGTCTTATAAATTCTACCGCTTTTTGCGATAAAAGGTAGTCTATGTCCGTTCCCAAGCTCTAAACTATCTCTGTACCAAATTTCATCAGGAAATCTTCTAAAACGATAAACTTTTATCCCAAGGCCCTGGTCCCTTCCCCCTTTTTTCCCCCTTTTCACGATAAAAGGTAGCCTATGTCCGTTCCCGAGTTCTAAACTATCTCTGTACCAAATTTCATCAGGAAATCTTCAAAAATGACAATCTTTCATCCCAAGGCCCTAGTCTCCCCCCCCCCCCCTTCTATCCCCCTTTTTGCGATAAAAGGTAGTCTATGTCCGTTCCCAAGCTCTAAACTATCTCTGTACCAAATTTCACCAGGAAATCTTCTAAAACGATAAACTTTTATTCCAAGGCCCTGCCCCCCCCCCCTTCTTCCCCCCATTTCGCGATAAAAGGTAGCTTATGTCCGTTCCCAAGCTCTAAACTATCTCTCTACCAAATTTCATCAGGAAATCTTCAACAATGACAATCTTTCATCCCAAGGCCCTAGTCCCCCCTCCTTCTATCCCTCTTTTTGCGATAAAAGGTAGCCTATGTCCGTTCCCAAGCTCTAAACTATCTCTGTACCAAATTTCATCAGGAAATCTTCAAAAATGACAATCTTTGATCCCAAGGCCCTAGTCCCCCCTTCTACCCCCCCCTTTTCGCGATCAAAGGTAGCCTATGTCCGTTCCCAAGCTCTAATCTACCTCTGTACCAAATTTCATTAAGATATCTTCAGAAATGACAAACTTTCATTCCCTATTTCCCCCCCTTAAACCCCCTTTCTCGTGATAAAAGGTAGCCTATGTCCGTTCTCAAGCTCTAATATACCACTGTACCAAATTTCATCAAGATCGGTTCAGTGGTTTAGGCGTGAAAGCGTAACATACAGACAGACAGACAGACACAGAGTTACTTTCGCATTTATAATATTAGTATGGATTGACGAAGACTGATAAAAACGTTCAAGATTTTGATCTAGTGTTATGTGTTTCAAAGATGTATTCTAAGGCAGTTCTTAGCTATGTTTGAAGAAAGGCCCATTCTTTTTGAATTATTTTTTATAAAAAAAAATCAATCTTTCTTTACAGGAACTAGTTATTGAAAACCGTCAAGAGGGAAAGGTGGATGAAGTGGAAGTTCTGCGTAGAAGAGTTGATATTTCTTTTTTTTTAAAGCTCTTCAATACGCTACGGTTTTACGTGAATCGGGCAGCTGGTAGTATTTTCATTCTGATAGGTTTTGCAATAGCAATTGATTTTATCATCAAATAAGTAGAAATCAGAATTTGATCAGTAATCGTTAAAATAAAAAAATAAAAACATTAGAATTTTAAACTCATATTTAGCATTGTTTACTTACTTTTAATTAAGTATAAGAATAATTTATAAACTTGTGTGTCAATTATTAATTAATTTATCTACTCTGATACTATAATACAAAGATTATAAAATTGAAATCAGAACTCTTATGACAAACATTACGCACAGGCCAAAAAAAAAGTTTTATTACGATACAGGTCTTGTATGGACACCTATATCATAAAATAACTTTTTAATCATAACGATACACCTATACAACCTCCATCTGGACTGAACCTCTACAATAAAAAAAAACGGCCGATTCGGAAGAAAAAAAAAAGAAACGCGCATGCGCAATTGATGTTTGCGCCTTGGCTAGGCGTCAACTTTTTTTTTACATTTATTTTAAACAAAGTTTGGTTTTGTTTTTAAAATAAATTAGTTTATGTATTATAGTATGAGAGTAGATAAAGTAGTGTATGACACTGTACATAACTTGGTCTTATAACACTCGTGTGATACTATAAAAAAACTCGCCTGCGGCTCGTTTTTTTAAAACACACTCGTGTTATAAGAACCCTTATTATGCAACAGTATCATAAACTACTATTATGTACAACCCTACCACGCTTTTTAGATGACGACTCATATTTGTTATTGTTTACTTACTTTTAATTATATGAATCATTTTTATACTTGTGTTTCATTTATTGACAATTTTTTGTACAACCCTAGAAGATTTGTTTGATGGTAAGTGGTAATGTAAACAAAAAGTATTTGAGTTTATTATAAATAGAAAAACATAACAAATAGGCCAGTCGTTATTTCCAATAATTCAACATTTTTGTTTTGCTGTAAATATTCAACTACAATAATAATTTAATAATAATAACATTAATAACTTAACGTGGAACTTTTCAAAAGCGCGCTCTCTCTGGGTCATTCACCCGCTCGGCGGATCTGTCGGAAAACAATAGCGCTGCGATCGCTCGAAATCGATGTCGCTCGCGCGCGATCTGGGCCCTTAAAGATGATAGAATGAATACAGCTACATAAATTATCCAACACCTGACAAAAACCATAACGATCAGTTAAGATTCGCTCATGGTCTCCAGATGTCCGATTAGCCGCATTCGAGTGTCTCGTAGACTTCGTCTGCGTGGATGGCAAGCCGGAAGACCTGTCTTCCCTGCTGACGGCGGTGGAGAGTGACGCGGACCCGGGCGTGAGGCACGGTCTTGCCCGCCTGCTGATTAACATGCCGCCCTTCGAGCCTGCGCAAAGACATCGTCTGGATACTGAGGCTGTTGTTCACAGGTATGGATCGTTTTTGAGATACCGAATTGTTTCTGGTTCTTTCTTGATTATTTTATGTGACGGCGGTAAAAGATTCAAAAACCAAGATGCAAATTAATCTTAATTAATATTATATGGAGGGCTACCATTTTAGCCTATAATGATAAATCTCATTCATGAGACTTCGCCTTTCGTAAAACGTAAACTATCAGGCAAGGTGAAGACATATTTTTGTAAATGTTCTCCTGCATAGACGGTACCCGTCATCTTTAATACAAGAATACTAGATTTTCAAATCAATTAAGATAGGAAAAATATTGAATCGGTCCAGTTGGGGTTCGAATCCGTGATCATTCCCTTACAGAGAATGTTCTGAGCACTGAGCCATCAGACCCCGCTCGAACCAATTTCTCCTTATATATCTTTCCGTCTTTATGGCGACGTATGGCGGCGTAAGAACATCGGCAGATAGCTCCACCAGCTATCTGCCGATGTTCTTACGAAGTTACGGAACCAATGAAAGATTTTTCAATCATTTTTAAACATAAATCTTTGATTACTCCGCTCTGACAATTGAACGAAATTTTAAAGCATTTTGCATGCTAACTATTCAAATCGGTTAAGATAGGAAAAAGGATTTGAATTAGCATGTAAAATGCTTTAAAATTTAATTCAACTAGATTTTCACTTCAGTTCTAATGTAAGTTTAGTAATTTTAGTAAATAATAATTTATTATTTCCATAACCATAATATATTGTTCTTTGCAGAATCTGGAACAACATAAACAGCCAGTTATCAAACGATGCAAGACTGAGATGTGATCTCGTAGATTTATACTACACGTTATATGGATTAAAGAGGCCTATATGTGTACCGTTACCTGAGATACAGGCCATGATGAAACAGATGCATCATAAAGAAAGAGAACGGTTGGAGAGGGAGCGGGAGAGGGAGAAGGAAAAAGAGAGGGAGAGGGAAAGATTAATGGAGTTGGAAATTAAGCCTGTGATAAAGCAGGAGGTTGATGACGTGAGTATAGTTTTCAGGTTGTTGATTGTTAACTTCTGTTAAATCATGTAAAATTGTGATGTCTTTGGCTTCTCTTGTAGTAGTGTTTTAATTCATATCATGAGGGGTTTTACTGTACATCACTGGCGAAGGGTGAAAATTTTCAAAACGGAAGGCAGTAGAAAAACAGCAAAGAAAGAGAATAGGAAAGCCGGCAGAAATCGGGATATAGGGATCTAGGGACTTCTCGCCACTGCTGTACATTTGTATGTTTCGAAGATTAGTTGGAAATAATAACTTCCTCCTTTAAGTGGAACGTAAAAGCATCTATTGGCCATCAAACTGAAGATTTAAGATTTTCATCCTTTATTCTCCATTCTGTAGAATTCGCTTACAGCTTTTTACCATCCGAGACGGGTGACGTCACATTGACGTTATAATAGCCTAAGATCCGTAATAGCCTTCGCCCATTTGTTTAATGGATAAAAAGTTTTTTTATATCAAATTTAATATAACTATTAAATAATATATTACGAGTGGGTTGTTTAAAAAACACCTGGTAAACAACCCTATTATCATCGTATTCGCAATGAAACAGAGCCTACTTTGATATAAAATGAATTTATCTATACATATAAATAAAATTGGAGTGTTTGTTTGTTATATTGAAATAACCGTTTTTTACTACATGCATATGAATACAACACGGTATATACACCAAAATAACATATTTTTAATTTTTTGTCTGTCTGTTTATTTGTTCCCGCTAATCTCTTAAATGGCTGGACCGATTTTGACGGGACTTTTATTGGCAGGTAGCTGATGTAAGAAGGAGTAACTTAGGCTACTTTATTTTAGAAAAATTTAATGCTCAATAGCGTTTACTCAACACTAAGCGATAAACGACATTCACGCGGGCGGCGCCGCGGGCAACCGCTATTAATTATAAAAATGGTTTAAAGTAACTAATGTCGACATACCTATTTATACCTGCCGAACGAGTAGCTGTGCCAGGAAACAAATAGGCATCCTTTTTGGCATCCCTCATGTTATGAATTAAAACCCTACTATGAGAGAAGCCTATTATATATTCTATAGGCTTTCTACTTTCGCTTGGTATTAAATTAATTTATTGACATATATGACACTGTTTAATAAACAGTAATTTTTCTATTCTTAATTAATTATAATTTGGCCAGGATTTTTTAGCGGACGCACCCGCAATATATTATTTTTAATATAAAAACCTTTCATCTATTAAACAGACGGGTGAAGTTCGTTCTATTACGTATCCTCTACTATAATATCTACTTCACCTGAGGACCAGTCCATTGCATTCATTACATGACGTCATATCCATACTCGTATTATAAATGGGAGAGTGCGTGTGTACTATACCGAGCTTGATGAAATTTGATATAGCGGTAAATTAAACCTTGAGTAAGGACATAGACTATAGGTTTGGTCGCGATATCTGAAATCCACGCGGCCAGAACCGCGGGCAGAAGCTAGTAACCCTATATGAAAAAAAAAACCCAGCAAAGATTTTTTTCTGTTTCAGTTAACTTATGACCCTGTGATTGGGAGCTTGGACCCGGCATTACCAATGTCGACAATGGATAAACTAAAAGACCCACCTTTAGACGATTTGCTGCCGGTGCCCTTGTCTAACATCAAAGAGGAAGATGTGAAGATTGATGTCACCACTGTGCCTCCGGAGATGCCTATGAGAGTTTATAGTGGTGTAAGTATTCTTCAATAAGGTAAATTTTTGCCGTGTTGGTTTTTTTTTGTATGCCACTTAGGAGGCCGACAAGCACACGGCCCACCTGATGGAAAGTGGACGTGTGCAACACCAGGAGCGTCACACTCGCGCTGCTGACCCTGTTAGAACAAAGAGTTACTGTGCCGTCAGTGTAGAAGATAAAGCAGAACAAGCCTATAGTCTTCCCACTGACAGCACTAAAACTACCTATTGTAATGTATTAGTTCCCGGTAGAGTACAATAGGGCCACCCCATCTCTTTCTGTGGGTGTCGTAGGAGGCGGTTAAGGGATAGGGCTGTACTTCATCCAACAGTAAACATATATACCATGACTAAGTGCCCCCTTGGCGGCATAGGCTCGCCCCCCCATTTATGAGGAACCGAAATCATAGTTGGCGAAATGTGGGTGTTAAAACATCTCTGCCTGCCCTTTAAGGGGTTTACAGGCGTGAGTATATATACTATTTTAAAGAATAACCGAAATTACTTGTATTCCTGTTAACCTCTCCAGTTAAGCTAAATTGCTAGTGTTAGGAGTGAGTTCACGTCGGTAGTGTAATAGCCAGTATTCAAACTCGGGAGCGACTCGCTAGACCTACTCCTTAACCATTTAACCACTGAAACTTCAGTCTCTAAGATCACAAAGTAGCACATACCCCACTTTAAATCTATGCATCATTTGATCTGATAGCAGAGTTTCGAAACTCAACCTTATCTGCCAGCCTGTTACATCCGCTATTTAACTGAAGAGGCTCAGGTGCAAGCTTTCCTCTCAGGCTCGGAGGTCGTAAGTCTGAAGGTAGTCGCTCCCGGAAAAGTCTACATACGAATCATAACGGACGCAGGGCTCCATTATTATAGCAATTTTTTGGACGCAACTGGAATATCGAGGGAATGATAATGATCTTCTTCAATGAAAACACTTGTACTATTCCACATTATTTATTGAATTCCTGACCGGTTTCGCCTTACGGCATTATCAAAGGTTTCATTGAAGATGTGTAGCAAGTTCCACCAAGTGCCATCAATCAACAGTATAAGCAGTTTGATAATGATCTTATCTGGATATGAAATCATATTATTTTTATTGTATAATTTATTATGTTTTATAGGATGATTCTAAACGAGAATTCATTTCGGACAATGCGGCACCGCTCCCGGGGATACCAGGGACGTCGGGACCAATCGGCTTCGAACCTGGCATGTTCCGACACGATAAAGATGACATGGGAGCTCCGAAGGTACAATTTCAATCCTACTGATATATAAAAACCAAAGTGATGAGTGGATTTATGTGTATGAGTGTGTGTGTGTGTGTGCGTGCGTGCGTGTAAGTAACGTGTTTATGGTTTATCCCGGGAAAAAGTGTGTACGGGAATGTTATAGGTCATAGTAATTTACACGACTGGTAAAAATGAACCGCAATTTGAGGTTATAACTTTTTTAGTCAAGGTCGTTAACGTCAGGGAAAATATTGCGATCACAGTAATGGATGAATTAGATTTTATAACTTTTTTTTAGTGATGTGACTGTGCACAGGTCGTACAAATTTTTCACATTTATTATTAGTACATAAGTATTTATGAAACCCATAAGCTTTAATTAGTTTAAGATAAAGAAAAATCACATACTACATTTGAATTTATTTCAATAAATAATTAAATTACAGGCAAAGAAAAAGAAAAAAGACAAAAAGAAGCACAAACACAAGCATAAACACAAGCACAGCAGTAAAGACAAATCAAAGGAACACAAAGAGAAGGACCGCTCATTACCTCCGCGGCCGCCGTCGAGCACGGAACAACTTAGGATCAAAGAGGAAACGCGCGAGACACTCAGCTCGTTCAGCTCCAGCCAAAGTCCGTCTGAGGATATCTCCTCAATGCCTAGCAATATGAGTTTTTAGGGTAACATAATGTATGAGTGCGGGTAGATCTCTATAAACAGGATGGCTTGAAAGTAATCACCCAATCGGAAAATGCTGTAATTTTGGCCAATGACGGTGTTTAAGCTTTGTGAAGTAAACAGATCGCTAAAAGGATCGGTATACTCCTCAAGAACGCGTAGTAATGGGGATGCCGACGCAAAACTAATTGTAGATGGCAGCAGCAAGTGACCAAACAACAATAACAAACTCATAGCTGCCAGATTTGAAAACACAAACAATGAAATCTATGTAGATGACAGCTAACATTGGCCATTACGAAGCACCCTCTGTAGCAATAAAAGCGCAGTCAGCATCCACATTGTTAAAAATTTAGACATTGAATAAACACAATTGATAAGGAAAACTAAAGTGTTATAAAAACAATATTCAACAAACATTGGATGATAACTTTTGCGTCACCTTGTACAGATATTGTGATTTTATATTATTGTCACCAGGTGTAGGAACGAATCGCGTTTGTTTGCACATTATTAAACGTAAAAATTGCATGTCAAACGCGTTTGGTTCCTACACCGAATCATGGTATTTGATCGCAATATGTATTGTTTATACGCGTGCTATGAATTATTAGACAATTGGCTGAAAAGACCGCACTCACTAGGCTATTTAAAAACGACGGGTCTCGAGTTAATATCTAAGTTAAAATAATTACAGACGTAACTTTTAAACTCTCGCGTTCCATGATATATAATTAAGAAAACATAATTAACGCGAGCATGATATAGGTACCCCTTTATCTTTGTGTGCCTAATTCGCTTTGAGCCTAAGTCGCGTTATGCCAAAACTTAATTTGAAATAAGCGTTGAGTCTATTTAGTTACTTGCCTAATTCGCTTTGAGCCTAATTCGCAATATGCCAGAAAGCGTTGAGTCTATTTAGCTATTTGCCTAATTCCTTGTATGCCTAGTTCGCTTTGAGCCTAAGTCGCATTATGCCTAAAAGTCTAACTTGTTCTTATTCAATTTTAATCGATTTCTGCATAATAATATTAAAAGAATCAGATTAAAACTCCTTTATCATGTTAATTCCTCTTTAACAGCCACTTGACTGGCCACTTGGAAATGAAGTATCAACGTAAACGTCATATGTTTCAAATTTCTCATTTGATTTGCATTTTTCATGTTGTATTTAAAATTGAAAAAATTACGTTACCGTAATGGAACTAAATAGTATAGTTTTTGTGCAAAATAAAAAAGGTAGTGAAAATGTATTATTTAATGGGTATTGTAATACGAAAAACACAGTGAATAATGACGGTACATCCCTTTGGCGGTGTAGTAACAGAAATCTTTGTTGTGCGTCTCTAAAATTGAATACTGAAAACGAAATTATGAAATTTCCTGAACATACATGCTTTCAAAATCACGAAAAGAATGCAATTTCAATTATTATTGACAATTATTATGTAAAGTAGAGGTGTGTCGTTCATTTGGACCAGTGCCAAAAATTATTGAGAAGGTGGTTGTAAATCAGCCTGAACTTTGTGAAAACGTTGATATAAATGTGTCAGCTATTTTTTCAAAGAAAAAGGATTCACTATATAGAACAAGAAACAAATTTCTCAACGTTAATAAAACAATGAATGAAGTACCTACTATCATTGCTAAAAACTTTCTTGTTTGTGATGATGGATCGAATGACGATAAGATCTTGATTTTTTCAAGTCCATTAGCTATGAAGACTATAAAAGGATTAGAAAATAAAAACGCAATATTTTACGGTGATGGAACTTTTAACCTGTCAAGTGAGTAAATAATAGACACAATAGGTAAACAATAGACTCGCGGTGCGATCGCACCGCTTGGGATCTTAGACTTTAAAGTAGTCTCGTTGTTTAAGGGATTTTATCAACTGTACTGCATCAATGTAAACATCAACACCAATAACAATGACACTGTGAATATAGTTCCAGTCATATATTGTCTATTGCCAAATAAGACCCAGGACACATATGTAAGATTATTTAGTTTGATCAAAAATTACTTTCATATCGATATACAATTTTTTAAATCAGATTACGAAATTGCTCAAATTCAAGCGTTAAAAGTCGTATTTCCCGGAATTAAATTAACAGGTTGCTATTACCATTTTTCTAAAGCAATTTATAAGAAAGCTGAAAACTGGGCATTTTGATGACCAACGCTGGAAAAAAACTAACTAAGCTTTGTGCTAACCTACCATTACTTCCTTCTCAATACATACCTGAAGTGTGGCAAAAACTTCAAGACGTTGATGATGTTTCAGAAAGTATGAGTAACTTTTTAAGCTATATGAATAAACAATGGATGAGCCACATTCAAGAGTTTATCAGTTGTGCTAATGAACTTCATCGAACAAATAACAGCCTAGAGGGTTGACACAGTCGTTTAAACTCTCGTATCAAGAGAAACATAACTTTTACAAATTTCCTGTACAAATTGAAAAAAGAATGCCAATGGCAAGCCCTCAAACTACGATGTGACTTATTTGTAGGCAATGCAAGAAAAAAAAAGACATTGTTTTTAATTCTAAATATAAAAGGGAACTGAGTAATTTGCAGGACGGGGCAATTTATTTTCTAAAGAAAATTATTAAAATCAAGAGCGAATTATATTATTAGGTTTTTAAGAGAAAATAAGTTACGTTTAATAGAAAGAATAAACAGCATAAGTAAGGAGATTATATTTAGGTTTTTAAGAAATAATAAGTTACGTTTTATAGGAAGAATAAGTAAAAAGATTATTTTTAAAGCGGTATGAAATAAATATGTTACATTTGAAATTAAATTGTTTTTTGTGTATTATTTGGACCATGACATTCACATAGCAATTATATTTTGTCTACAATTTCTTTGAACATGATTATGAATGCTATGCCAAAGGTGGTACACTTTTTAGGGCGGGCGCAGAGCACTGTGCACTGCGACCTTTTGCAGATCTATTGTGCTACCTCTATTATTTAGATCTCACCAAGGCCTGCGTTTGATATGAACCGCACTATGGCCTTGTGGGCAGAGTTTTCACATCCTCCGCACTGACCATGGGTCACCCCAGAAAACGGCTTCTACAATGCGGTATACTTAGACCAGGTGCTTTATAGACTCTCGATACGTTGGTACAATTCACGAAGGTCCCTTTTCTTTAGACACACAAAGATAAAGGGCTTCAGACCATCTACTTTTTAACGATACTAATCACGTAATTACTACTCGCATACGGTCTAACTAGCCTCCTACCTAACTCGTTTTCGGTCTAACTCGCCTTCTGCCTAACTCGTCTTCTGCCTAACTCGTTTTCGGTCTAACTCGCGTTTGACCAAACTAGCGTCTGGTCTAGGCATAATGCGACTGAGGCTCAAAGCGAATTAGGCACACAAAGATAAAGAGATAGGTACTTACATATCTTTGATTGCCTGACGTTTCGACCAGGTTAAACGTCAAACCGTCAAAACGCAGTGGTTGAAACGTCAGGCAATCAAAGGTATGCAAGTACCTACACCATGGTCGCGTTAATTCCCCGTTTTCTTAATTTTATAATTACAGACGTATTTGGAAGCGATGACTTGACGTCCATATTTCTAATATCAACCCGTTAATTGTAAGCATGTACAAATTTTATTTGGTTGTTTTGTGTTTGTAAAAAAAAACAATAAGCTTAATTTTTGCATCAGAAACGTAAACCATTCAAACGAAATTAACAAAGAGTTGCCGAGTATCGTAAGGATTTTTTTTTACAATTCTTATATGGGAGTCTAATGTATGGAGCTGAATGCTTTTTGTGATAGGAAATCTGAAATTCATTGATATATTTAGTATGTATGTTTAAAACTTGGATGATCAATAATTAATTTTAGGGTTAGGTTTAGTTCAAGGCCTTTCAACCTTAATCATAGACGAGTTGTTAAAAAATATTTTCCACTGAATAAATGAAAAACGTGTAAATTCTTTGACTGGATATGTATGAAACGAAAATAGTTTTATTGTTATGTTAAGTCGATGGGTCGTATTATAAGTGTAAAGTAGTCTGTTGCGTTGAGCGGGACCCGAAGCGGGCAAGACAGTGGGTTACATCGCAAACAAATTACGACGGTTGCGCACGCTGCGTCCCGCTCAACGCAGCAGACGGCCTAAGTGAGTAAATATATTGCGTTAAGTGAATAAAGTTTTTATAATATTGCATTTATGCCTTTTAATTTTCATTCATGATGCATGCTGGTATATCCCCTTGGTTTGTCGCAACAAGTCTCTGGTGTTACAAGTATTTTTAAACTAACCTAACCAGGTAGCTACCTACCGTCAGGGGCTCGTAACATCGTTATGATTAAATGCTAAATAAATCCCAACCAATGCATAGTCAAGCATTGCCATCAGAGTCGGTTAGTGGATTGTATTCGTGTAGTCACAATTTACACGTGTGCCTACAATCTATACATCTATACATACATATAAATAAAATTGGAATGTCTGTTTGTAATATTGAAATAAGCAATTTTACTACATGCATATGAATTTAATATAATATAATATAATATAATATAATATAATATAATATAATATAATATAATATAATATAATATAATATAATATAATATAATATAATATAATATAATATAATATAATATAATATAATATAATATAATATAATATAATATAATATAATATAATATAATATAATATAATATAATATAATATAATATAATATAATATAATATAATATAATATAATATAATATAATATAATATAATATAATATAATATAATATAATATAATATAATATAATATAATATAATATAATATAATATAATATAATATAATATAATATAATATAATATAATATAATATAATATAATATAATATAATATAATATAATATAATATAATATAATATAATATAATATAATATAATATAATATAATATAATATAATATAATATAATATAATATAATATAATATAATATAATATAATATAATATAATATAATATAATATAATATAATATAATATAATATAATATAATATAATATAATATAATATAATATAATATAATATAATATAATATAATATAATATAATATAATATAATATAATATAATATAATATAATATAATATAATATAATATAATATAATATAATATAAATACACCAAAATATTCTATTTTTTAATTTTTGTCTTTCTGTCTGTTTCTTCCGGCTAATCTCTGAAATGGCTGGACTGATTTTGACGGGACTTTTATTGGCAGGTAGCTGATGTAAGAAGGAGCAACTTGGACTAGTTTTATTTTCATTTAGGAAAATTTAATACTCAATAGCGTTGACTCAACACTAAGCGATAACAGACATCCACACGGGCGGAGCCGCGGGCAAGAGCTAGTTAACTATAAGATAGACGGCGTGCTTGCTACCATAGTATTACAAAATAATTAGTAAACGTCTTTTATATGGTACTATTGTATAAGTTTCAAAAAGAATTTTATACCAAACTGAGGGACTTATTTTACCATTTCAAGTAGGTAAGTTCACGTTCACGATTGATGGCGAAACTTCGTGCGGTGACCGGCCTATACCGTAACATTAAACTGTGGTTTCATATCAAATTTCCTGACATACCAACTTAGTCAAGTTACAAATCTATTTTAAGAATATATACCATACCTACCTAGCTGGGGTCGGCTTTCTAGCCTAACTATGATGCGATATTTTCCGGAACTGCCATTTGACTTCTACAATCAATTCGTGATATCGAGGTTCTATACTAGACTAATGTACATCGCGACCTGTCAACTCCCTGTTTCCCGGTTGGAGGACCTGGATGCCGCAGCTATTAGTGCATTCTATCCTACTTTCAATTATATATTGCTCGGTCTTGGACAAGTTGTTTCCATGCCCCAACTGCTTATGATCTCCACTGTGTCTGGCACCACCATATATTGCATTTTCAATTCTTTAGCTGCAGCTTCGGCCATAGCCGCAGGGGAAACAGCTGTGTGACTCGGATCGAGAGCGCTAGGCACATTCGCTGAAACCTGTAGGTACTGGGTAACAGGTCATTGAGGACATGGTGACGAGCGAACCTACCTGCGGCTCGACGACAACGCAGGTGCATCTATTGGTTACGCCCTGTTGTCCAAGCCAAGAACCGCCACACGCAAAGAATCATTGTCCAATGAAGTGCCCAGGTGAGGTGATGGCAGTACGTGCAACCACACCCCCGCCTCTGGCTGGGACACAGCGAGTAATCTCGCACAATCCAGCCCAGCCGTATTTTTGACCCCCACCTCATCCCAAGCCTTCTGCATTTGGCGAGCGGTTAGGTTTCGCGTATCATTATTGAGCGCCGACCAGAACTCCTGCACCTCAACCGCAAAGGGTATGTTAGACCCGCCACTGTCGGAGCGAAGTATAACAGCGATAAGGCCCGAACCTCCAAAAAAAAAACACTGTCTATAGCGATTGGCCTCACCCCCATCCTTCTTTTTTAGTGCACAATGTGATGCTCCATACAAGTACGGGCACACTTCTGGGTTAATCGGACCGCCGCCGGGCATAAAATTTACAAGACTCGTTAGTCAACTCAGCAACCGGGGTCCGTTTTCACCTGCCGAGCGAGAGGTAAGCTTCTTCAAATGACTGGGGCGCTTACGATCCAAACCTGCAGCAGACCCATTACAGAAAGAGGCGAGGGCTTGGGCCATTACGTCATCCGTAACGGTCACTTCAACGGCTGACAATTCAGGTGCCGATGGAAAGGCAAATGGTCGCCATGGGCTCGGGTGTTTTGATTTAAGTACAGCTAGCGTTTCTGGCTCCCACGGCTGTGCAAAGGTGTCATGATTCTTATACCAATAATCGCACAGCTCCTTTCAAGTTGCCTTCATGCACCTTAGTCTCTACTCTATTGTTTTCCGTAAATAAATAATTATTCTATTGCTTGTTTTTAGCATCCGAAACAAAACTCACGAAGCAACGTACTATCATGAAAATACCGTCGTTTACTTGAGGTAGGTATCTTTCATTTATTGCACTTAGGTGGCAGACAAGCACACGGCCCACCTGATGGAAAGTGATTACTGTGGCCTATGGACATGTTCTAACCAGGGGCAACACTAGGGGCGTCACACTCATGCTGCCGACCCTGAAGAAACCTTCTTATGCCCTTCTTGAAGAACCCCATATTGTAGTCGTTTGGGAAAACCACAGCAGGTAGTTCATTCCGCAGCTTGAGCGTGCGAGGGATGAAGTTCCTTTCATACCGCACGGTTCGCACCATTTCCGGTTGCAATATGTGAAGATTTGAGAATGTCTACGGCGAGCGGCTCGATTATACAATGTAGCTGTGGGCATCATGTCAAATAATTAATCTGAGCACAGACCATTGTATAAGCAGTAGATAACACACAGCGAGGCAAAGTCCCTCCTGAGGCTGAAAGATTCACAAACATATACTTATATTCAAATAATTTGTTATCATGAACCAAGGACCGGTTCATATAAAAACTTTATTGAACCAATTAACGAAAAACGAGATCTAATAATGTCAATTGAATGAAAGCCTATATTGCCGATCGTTGTGTAATCCCATATTGGCTAGTGAAGTATAGGTGAGTCTTAAAATTACGCGGTTATAAAAATATTTTTTATTATACTATATAAAAAGTAGGCTGCTTCTCTTCAATATTTGTCTTGTGTGCTTTGACAGAGAATGAATATAAAAGCAGCTTTGATGTTACTAGATACTTTTAAAAAGTACCTACCTATCTAATCTACAATACCTTTTTTGTCAGTCATTCACTCATCATCATTTACGTTTAGACGTTATCCTGATTGCATCCAAGGCCAGACCAGATCAGTTTTGTCAGTGTTTAGTGAAATAATAATTTCATGCTATCTGTGAAAACTTTAAATTGGCCATAATTATGCTATTGACTTTGCTATTGTTAAAATTAGCTGTAAGATTCCCGAAAATATAAAATAAATAATAGTTTGTAGAATTTATGAGCTATATTAATGATGATACAATCATTAACGAAATGAGGGTAGTCGGTGTTTCAAAAGGTAATTCAAAAGAAGGTAATATCATTTAGCGCTCTTGGCTGTTAACTGCATTTTACCTAACTAATCCTAATATATACTTCTACATTAGCCAAACTCTACATGACTTGAACGTCTTAGGGTGTCCCCATACGCTCCCATGAAATACCTTCTACAGCTTAAATAACGACACTGTTTGAACCACAGAACAGAAAAAACTATTAGAAGTGTGATAGGACAGATTCAATAGCGGAACCAATGTCGCCAAACTCACACATACAACGAGATAATAATACGTTGCACTACTAGTAAACAATTGTTTTGATTGGTCGTATATCTTTAACACCAAATTAGCCTATATTATGCACACTGCAGAACGAAAACATACCTTATTAATTGGCATTAGTGTTAACTTTAATATAGATAAAAAAAGGAATTTACGACGTTTTGTATCTGAATCAAACTTGCTTCTCACTCTAACTCTATTACGAAAAAGTTCAACTACTCCCCAACAGATGTCCATTTATTTTAAGAATGTTATTTAGAACCTTAACTGTTATGAATACGGTTGATATTACTTTGAAGTATTATCTCTCTCACTCTAACTCTCTCACATTAAGGCTAGAGCAGTGAAACAAAAAGTTGGCAATATCGATAGATTTGTAATTTGTTTTCAAAATATCAAAGGATTCCAAACGCTGTTAGTAATTATAATCTAAGAGTACTAAAAAAGAGATGTTTTTATTTACGATTAAAAAGGTATGAAGACGTGTTACTACGTAGGTTCCTATTTAGTTGAAATAAAACAAGTGTCCATTTATAGTAGATATTTTATGTAACTGTTGCATAATAAAAGCATTTTCACATTATCCGGTGCATCCGATATCCGATATTAGTGTCGGCTCCGATATCGAAGGAAATAAAATAAAGTATAAAAAGAACTCGATACTAGGATTTTTTTTCATCCAGTCTGTGCGATCGAGAAAATGGCCGAACCGGACCGATTTTATCGAATATATGTGAAAACAGCACATGGTGACCGCTATCGGCGTCAGGTACCCAATATCAGAAAATGTGAAAGTGGTCTAAGGATACTTAAAATACGAGTGCGAGTATTTTACAATATGAGACGGGTGTTTTAAGACCATATTACAAACAGTTTCATACACTACTTTGAAATAATTAATTTAATTTGCATAAAATGAGAAAAACGTAGAGCGCCAAAATCTATTTGCTGATCGCGTATGCATGTTGCGCCGCGTCCACAAACTAGAAAATATCTAGCTGAAGTTGTTCAATACGGAAGTTTATATTTTTGCATGTTTGTACGCGCATAGCTTCGTCATGTGTGGACGAATTTGCAAAATTCCTTCTTTGTTCGAAAGAAGACTATTCCGAAATGATCCCATTTAATTTTTGTAAAGGTCCGATAAAGGGTTTCAGAGAGAGACCACGAAACTCTTCAATAAATACCAGGAAATCAGCAGTAATTGCTGCAAACGCATATTATTGCTATGTCTATGCCACTACACATCATATCATCACGCCCGTATCCTTTGAATCGGTATGAGGAGTGTTCCGAATGTTCCGTGATATTTAAAAAAAAACATTAAAGTCATTTATAAATGTTTCCACAAAATTAGATATCGATAAAATTTGACTACATCACTAAATGAGTAGCGGAGAAAGTTCTAGAATAAATAAGAATGACATGTCTATTATGTGTAATCAAAAACAAGCTTTATTGATATGTGGTAAGGTTGATTTTGTTTTGATTTTATTTCTTTGCATTTCAATAATATTCGTTATAAATTCTGCTATATCCTGACTTATTGATGGTATAAAACAACTCCATTTCGAATATTTATGCTCCTACTATCATCTGTGCACTGCAAAATGGCCCAGTAAGGCATATATCCATTAAATAGTATTAAATAACACACGGTGCAAAACTGTCAAATACACGTGATGACAAATACGACTGAAGGTTGAAATTGTAAGAGCTTGCAAATCTCCGCATAAGAATGACACGCGTGCCACGCCCACTTCACACTTCCACCGTTTTTACTGTTCCGTGGTTTGAACGATATTCAGTACTATGAACCGTTCTTACACAAATATTCTGGAACCTATTCCAAAAACCTGTTCTAATATCATAAAAGTTATACTCGTTACACTACACTATAGATAAGTACGAGTACGAGTAGGTAGCTACTACAGACTACAGAGGCATTCTTGTTTTAGCCGGTTGTGAGATATATACGTCGCGTACGTCACTAAAGAAATTAGTGGTTTTATGTTTACAAAAGTATACGGACGTAGAATTAAATGCAAATTTTTGTGAATAACAAGTGAATAATGGCGACTATTCGAAATGGAAATACATATACAACGGATAATTCCAAGAAACGGTTAGATGTGGTTATTGTCGGCGGAGGATTGGTAAGAATTAAATATATAAAGCTTAATATTTTTACGATAGTGGATTGATTATAACAGGAGATGATATAAATGTGAATTATGTAGAATGTGTAACTTGGAGGCAACGTTAAGCCATTAGTCCCGGTTCTCATATGAACATCTATGGCACTCGATAAGGGAACCCTAAAAAGATCAACAACTAGTCTTACTGAAATACTTCTATATCGCAAATGGTTTATGGAGATCAGTCGGCAGTTGCTAAACGAAAACACGAAAAATATCTAAGATCAGCCAGACTTGCAGTTAGACTTGAAAAAGCGGACCCCTTGGTTGGGGGTTTCAGATGCGTCTTGGATTAACGATAGATTGAAAAAGTCTATCTTCAAAGTAGTTTCAGCTTCTTATCATCCAGTGGAGTGTAGTCAAATGACCGACTAGATATAAAAAAGTTAAGAGAAATGCAGTTATTTGAACATTTGCATTTTCTATCCATCAAATAAATAGGTGGATGTTTATGCCATACCACAAAATGTCGAAGTTGAGCCAAATCCGCATTTAGACTGGTAAAAGCGGAACCCAGACTCCAAGTTAAAAGCTTTGAATGCGACTGAGAATAACGCTAGAACAGAGAAGTTTAAGTCACATCATATGAGGTTGTGAGCATATTTACGCGTTTGGATATTTGTTACTCACACTCAAACAAATGAATATATGAATAAATTTTGTACAGGGCTAGAAATAACACATAGGTAGGTATTTACCTAGAAACTTAGGTACTACCTCTGAAATGGGTTCCTATGGTTGCAGGAACGTGATCTGAACTCCAAGAAAAAAAAATACAAAATTTACAGAATTTTGATATTGCTGCAATATCAAAATTCAATATTTTTTAGCTTTTTAGTACCTACCTACGTGCTGGCTATAAAGTCTGTTTTATTTTTTATTAGTTTTAGCCCACGGCTCCGCCCAAGTGTATGTCGGTTATCGCGACCAAACATAGCAAGGTCTAATCTATTCCTATACCAAATTTCATCAAAATCAGTTCAGCGATTTAGGCGTGAAAGAAGGTCAAAAAGACACACACACACACACACTTTCAGATTTATAATATTAAATATGGATTATATTTTAGATATGTATTATCTATTTATAATTTATGTTTACATGTTAACAAATATCCAAATGTACATGTTAACAAATATCCAAACGCGTAAATATACGCGTTTGGATATTTGTTACTCACACTCAAACAAATGAATATATGAATAAATTTTGTACAGGGCTAGAAATAACACATAGGTAGGTATTTACCTAGAAACTTAGGTACTACCTCTGAAATGGGTTCCTATGGTTGCAGGAACGTGATCTGAACTCCAAGAAAAAAAAATACAAAATTTACAGAATTTTGATATTGCTGCAATATCAAAATTCAATATTTTTTAGCTTTTTAGTACCTACCTACGTGCTGGCTATAAAGTCTGTTTTATTTTTTATTAGTTTTAGCCCACGGCTCCGCCCAAGTGTATGTCGGTTATCGCGACCAAACATAGCAAGGTCTAATCTATTCCTATACCAAATTTCATCAAAATCAGTTCAGCGATTTAGGCGTGAAAGAAGGTCAAAAAGACACACACACACACACACTTTCAGATTTATAATATTAAATATGGATTATATTTTAGATATGTATTATCTATTTATAATTTATGTTTCTTTGCATTACTTATGTGGTGCATATTTAATAGTATGTACATCTATGTTTGAATTATTAAGATAAAAAATATCTGTGTATAGTCCCTGACACGTAGATCGCGACCAAACATAGCCTATGTCCTTTCTGAAGGTCTAATCTACTACTATACCAAATTTCACCAAAGTCGGTTCAGTGATTCAGGCGTGAAAGCGTAACATAGGTACAGACAGACAGACAGAGTTACTTTCGCATTTATAATATTAGTATGAATCAGTATTACTACTACATGGTTACTATCAACATTATGTACGTAACTAATACATAAGGACCTACCTACCTAACTACTATAATAATAGAGTGATAAACTTTGATCTAAATTATGCGTAAGTATTTAGGTAGGTTAAGTACCTACTTATATCGTGCATCAGTAGATATCTATATTATTTTTATCTAAGCAATATTACGTATGCCGTGCATAAATAGATACATAAATAAGTAGTTACACATATTCATATATTCACACACTTCCCGCCGGCTTACCTTCTGTAATAAACTGACTAGGTAATTCATATAAATTCAAATGTTTTCTTATAATAAAGGAAAATATTTAACGATAAGATAAATTTTTAAATTAATTTTTTTTCGATAACTCTTCTAAACACATTTTCTTTTCAAACTTATTATATTACTTTTTTATTAACAGTTTAGTACTTTTTTACAAATTAAAATTGAAATAAATAGATAGATATTTGGTACTATAAAAAGAAAAAAGCTTACCATACTACAAGTTCTTGTCCGAAGTATTAAATCCAATATACCTAACAATAATTTATTCATAAGCTAACCATTTAGTTGAAATGCCATTAAAATAGCATTTTGAAATCAGTAGGTAGTTGTGGATGACATGACCAGTCTTCATTCTGATAGAATTGATTGATCTTATTTTCAGGTCGGGTCCCTTGAAGCGTTATATTTGGCGCGAAGGGGACATAGCGTACGACTTTATGAATATCGGGAAGGTAAGTACCGACGTATTTGCTCATATTTAATTTCTAAGTAGATAAGTATCACTGAACTGAGGTGCTAGATCGGGAACCCCCACTGCACCCGGGGCAACGAAAACGACACCGCCAAGAATCTAAGATGTGGTTTTTAAGCGACTACGCTATGAGGTTCTTCAAGAAGGACATTAGATATATACAGGTGTAACCACTGAACTAGTCAGGTGGGTACTCACCGGCTCACTCAGGGGCTGCTGCAGAGAACTCTTTCCCAGGGCGCCTTTTTCACAGAGCTAGAGAGGTGCGTGCACAGGGTAGCTAGGGCTCCAATGAAAACAGCTGGTTATCAGGATTGTACACACATATATTTGATTAACAAACACAAAAACACAAAACAGAGAAATATAAGTATGAAAGTAGGTAGACAGACTTGAGTAGAGTGTTGAAGTTTACAGAGATTAGAATGTAGACAGGAAAGCACAGTAGACAGAAGTATGAAGTATCTAGATAGATAAGTAAGCAGACAGACAGGCACAGAATACAGAAGTATGGGCAGACGAACACACACAGTAGGCACAGATAATAGGCAGATGAACACACAATATGCACATGAATTATAGCACTAGCTACACATTTAAGGTACGTGAATTCTAGTACAGGCTACTAAGCGTACTACGTTTACTTCTGGTTGGCACTACAGCTACACATTAACAGGTACACGGCGACAGTGTACTGGCCTTGGGTGATTGCGGGATGGCCTCTTGGATGTTCGGAGTAGACCGTTCGCCGATGTATACGGCTCACAGCAGCCGTTGTACCACGAAGCACGCCGTAGATAAATGTCAGAGAAGAGCGAATTCAGAGGGCACACGAGCTCACACCAGCGACCCTGTATAAAACAGACCACTCTTAAGCCGTGAATATACATACAGGCCCGTAATGTGTCCAAATAAACAGAGGAATACGACTTACCAGAATATTCGTGAACAAACCTCAAAATTCTGCTGGTCACGACCTAAATCATTAGCGGCCCATAGACAAGCAAACTAATCAGCCGCTGATGGCCACAGACACGACTAGACCAAATATGACAAACATTTATTATAATTATGACTTGTTCACGAATATGTCACAATTTCTGAGAAAGTAAGTATCATTTATTTATTATTGTTAAATTGTAAATAAAATGATATATGAGTGCAATTATAAAAATTGAAATATGCTGTAGGACACCAGCGCCATCCGCCGGTCGAGTGTGAGAACTAGAACACACCTAATCGAAGATTAGAAGTTTCACTGCCAAACAATTATGCCTAGTTCCCGTGAGACACTCTAGGTGGCTCTGGAACAAAGAAATCTATATTAGAAAACAATAAGCAACAGTGAAAAATATCACGTTACACAGGGTTTATTTATTAGAATCTACAGGGTCAGCAGCACGAGTGTTACGTCACTGGTGTTACACATGTCCATAGGATACGGTAGCCACTTTCCATCAGGTGGGCCGTATGCTTGTCTGCCACTTAAGTGGTATAAAAATATGGTACCATAACTTTAGCTCAATCGCTGCAGAACTTTTTGAGTTTTTGAAATAATACTTATAAACTGACTTGCGTAACTATTATATGAACCGACTCACATAGGCCGGAATCCTAAATTCATCTGGCCAATATCATTTTCAAGTGTTTTCTTATTTTAAGCACGTTCGTTCGTAATTCGTTGATAAATGGTATAACTAAATGACGATTTAAACCAAAATTTTGTTAGTTTTCTGTGTAAAAAATACCAAAATGGTTTATTTCAGTAAAAAGTGGGCCGTGTGCTCGTCTGCCACCTAAGTGTTATAAAAAAAAGTATTAAGAATTACCTGAAATATAAAAATCCATTACGTTGACTTCAATAACTAACACAAAAAAAATTAACTTGTAACAAGTTGCTTTAACAGAGAGCGCTGAAACAAATCGTGCATAGGTAATGCTAACGGTTATGTTTCTAGTGTTTCGACAGTCCCTACACGCGCCCCTACCGGGGGCGAGTCGGGGACCGCGTGGTCCCCCCTCCCGAGGAGGGCCAGACCGAGAGGAATGGCCCTGGGTCAGCCGGGGTGCGAGGGATATGTCAAAAGACAACCTCACCTCCGGCCTAGCACATCGACCCACAGACGGCGTGCGGTTTAGTCGGTTCGAGTCCGACATAACCTACCCCTTCGGCTCCGGAGGGGTGGGTATCCGTGGGGACTTTGCGGGAAGCACGTAAAAAAAAAAAAAGGCCCTACACGCGTGCATTGTTGGTATAGGTGGTAAAATAATGTTCCTGGATTTGTCCTCTGCTTCTTGGCACGCATATCTTAAAGTTTTTTTTTTTTATGCCACTGTGGTGGCAGACAAACCCACGGTCCACCTGATGGAAAGTGGTTACCGTGGCCTATGGACGTGTGCAACACCAGGGGATTCGCGCTGCCGACTCTCTAAATATAGAGTTTTTGTGCGTCAGTGTAGAAGACAAAGCAGGAATAGCCTTTTGTCTTTCCACTGAGAGCACAAAAACTCTCCAGTGAGCTCTGGCTACCCTACTCACCGCCGCTCGCAACTTGAGAAGTTCGAATTTTGGCGGGCTAAATTCGTCATTCCTACCTACGTACGACTGATAAATCCTATCATAAATATTTGTTCACCAGTAACTGAGTTTGTTAAGAAAGAATATTAATACATCTGCAGTGATAATATTGTTTGATGATAGTTTGTTACGCAAAATAAGATAAAATAAATTGATTCCTGTTTATCTTGTTGCATTACATGGTAAAAATATTATTGATTAAAACTAGCATAGTCGTAAACACGAAATTGAAAGGTATTTGAAAATTTTGAACCCGGTATCTATATTTCTCTATTTTCATCGATTCTCTCTGATGATATTGCAATAATACGTTACTGGCTTGGCCCTCGAGGTTGTCTTGGGCCTTAAAGACGTTAGTGGGGCCTTACCCCCTATACCAGTAACATTATATTATATTATTCCAGATATAAGAAACACTCCTCAAGCTAGGGGGAGATCAATAAACTTGGCTTTATCAATCCGAGGCAGACGAGCTCTGAAGGATGTAGGTTTAGAGACACAAATGATCCAGGAACATGGCATCCCCATGGCCGGAAGGAGAATCCACAGACTTGACGGATCAACATATGTTATACCTTATGATGCACGGACGAAGCAGGTTTGTTGAAAAATTGTATTATGTCGTGATGGGTCCGATCGGGAGTGACTATAACAATTTGGTTGATTGCACAAAGTGTTACGGTAACATCGCTCTCCGAGAAGAAAAAAGAGAGGCTTGCTACTGTTGTTTTAGGTATCTACATCACTTGCATCCTCTATACAACTGACAAAGAAGATACCTACTGTTGCATATTAACATACAACTTTATATGAAAAGGTGTAACCATTTCGTATCTTCTTTGACGACTGTATACATATTACCTCTTTTCGTGCGGTAATCGCCACAGAAACCCCATATCACAGCTTTGGAGATGAGACTCATGGGAGTGGGACTCGAACCGACTAAAGGTTCTAGAATATTATATTGATTAAACATTTGTGTGATTTATCTAATATATGAAATTCTCGTGTCACAATGTTCGTTCCCATACTCCCCCGAAACTTGTGGACCTATCTTCAAGAAATTTTGTGTGCACATCGGGTAGGTCGGAGAACTAACTACTATCTATTTTTCATACCCCGATCCGCGATAACTGTCATCCACGCGGGCGGAGCTGCGGGCAACGGCTGGTTAACTCTATATTTATTTGTTTCAGTGCATATATTCTGTAGGAAGGAATTATCTTAATAGTCTGCTTTTACAAGGTAAATATTACACCTACATCTATGCATATTGAATATCGTAAAAGGATAAAATAAATTGTAGTTATAAAGTAATAATCAATACAAGTCTAGTAATTGCATAGTAGTTTGTGAAAAAACTTTATAATACACTTTATCAATATTACTCCAATAAACTCAGTCAATGTTTACAATAATTTCAGCTGAGCGTTATCTACAGAAAACATGTTGCATAAGGAAATGATTTTATAATGCCAACTCTGTTCTTACCATGTATCTAGTTGACTTTCTGTTGATACAATAATACATTTTTGAAGTGAAAACTTCTTTAGTGGCGTTGGATGGGTAAAAAGTGTTAAACTCGCGTCAGGATTAGTTGACCTTTGAACCGTAACCGACGACTGACGTCATACAAAATTACAACAGCTACAGATTGATTATTTTGTTACATGCTTTAATAACCGCTTCGACTGTAGGTCCTTATGGTTTCAAATAGTACCGGGTTCGAACCTGGACTTCTGACACTTTTTGTGATATTTTTTTTGTAATTTATTACATTTTGTGATATATTTTTTTTGTAATTGCTTACTTTTTGTGACTTTTTTTTCTTTTTGTAGTTTATTACTTTTTGTGATTTTTTTTCCTTTTTGTAATTCATTAATTTCTTCTGACAGAAAATTAGCGATAGGTCCTATGATTGGCCCTATATTATAGGTACCTATGGTATGGTATAGTATGGTATGGTGTGTTCTTTTTATCTTTTTCTCTGTATATAAAGAAGAAAGAAACAAAGAAAAAGTTTTCTCTTCCACCGGCACTCCCGGAGTGCAACCCGTCTTTTTTTAATTTATTTAATTCATTAAACATTTACATAAATCTATAACAATTAAGCAGACCATAAATCACAAAGATATGTCCGGAATGCTAAGGTACAAGAAGAGTTCATTAAGCTAAGGATAATAATTAAGAAAGAATAAAAAAGAATGTGACTATACAGTAAGAATGTGAATATATGTAGTGTAATGTATAGTCACATTCTTTTTTATTCTTTCTAACCTAAGAAAAAAGAGAGACTTTACCTAAGAAATCCAAGCCATGCGCTTGGATTTCTTAGGTAAAGGAATTATCAGGGCACTTTTCCATGAGGATGGAAAAATAGCAGAAGAAATGGAGAAGTTAAAGATGTGACTTAGGATAGGAAGAATTTGCTCCAGTATTGGCACAATCATATTTCGGCTAACAGCATCGCTACCGACAGCATTGGATGAAATCGACAAAATGCTCTTCTTAACATCACAAGCGGACAATTGGTTGAAGATGAAAGGTGGATGATCAGGAGTTGGAATAGATGAAAGATATTGGAGAGTATTGGTTTTAGTAGCTCCATTAAAATTGGGCGAAGTAGAGAAATGTGCGTTTAGTGCATCTAAGTTTAATTTTTTAGAAATTGAGTCTTGACGTGACTTTCCATCTCCCAATGCATTCAGAAATTTCCAGACTTTTGCTGGATCCCCGCTTTCTACTGAGGTATGGATATGTTGGCGTTGTGCATTCCTACACACCCTGTTGCATCTATTTCTGAGGGCCACATACTTCTCCAAATTAGTCTGGGTTGGTCTAATTTTGTATCTTGCCTTAGCTGCAGCTTTTTTCGACATCAACTCTTTTATATCTGGTGTAAGCCAAGGTGCAGGGAAACTTTGATAGCACGGATTGGTGCATGCTCATCGTATAGTTCTGTTATTTTATTTGTCAGAATGTTGAATTTGGCATCTATACAGTTGGAAAGCAGTAAAGGATTCCAGTCAATATTATAAGCATCCTCATGAAGCCTGTCAAGTACAATGCCGCCAAAATTGCGCGATGGCGATGTACTGATAATTGTATAAGGGATTTGAGAACGTACGTATATAGCCACACCGCCACCCGCAGCAGGCACTTGACCATTCCTAATAAGCTGGAAACCTGGGAGTGTATAAGAAGTAGATGGTAGACACAGTTTTAGCCAAGATTCAGAGACAAGGATACCATGAATATGTTTATCAACAAGATTAGCCAGCATATCGGGGAAATGAGCAGGAATACTCTGAGAAATGCTGGACTACATTGAAATGCCTAGGGACATCCGAAAACCGTGATGTTTATTCGCGCATTCACGCACAGAAAGAACCGCTCAGTATGTCATATCACACACTGTCGTCATATTCACTTTACTTTGCGGAAAGGGGACGCTATCTTACGGTCGTGCTAATTCATCGCACAGTCTGCGAGCGATAAAGAGTTTGTTACCTACCTATTGTCTTGTGTTTATTATTACAGAATCGGAGAAATATGCTAACGTCGAGCGGTATTTTAACCACAAATTGGTGGATGCTCGTCTACACAAAGGCTCAGTAACTTTTGAAAGGTTAGTAGGTATTTCCAAAATAGGGGTAATTGAACAAAGTCATATTAATAAGAAAGTAATGTAATTCACAGAACAGATACTAAAGAAAAAATACAAGTTAATGCAGACCTCATCATTGGAGCTGATGGTGCCTTCTCAGGAGTCCGTAAAGCAATGATGAAACAACCACTCTTTGATTACAGTCAAAAATATATTGAACATGGCTACTTGGAACTTTGTATTCCAGCCGCTGAAAACGGTAGCGTAAGTTTGCATTTACTATTTATTTGTTTCTTCCTTGATTTTTGCACTTTATCTGCACAGTGATAGTGACATGCTATCTCCAATAAGAAACATATGAAGGATATTACGTAACCAGACAGTAGGATACAAAAATGTAAACCGAGATCTAAAAAATCAATATTTTTAAATTCCTTTGGATGTCTCTTAATGACACTGTAACTTTTTAAATGAATCGTCTTCAAATGATTCTTTATTAATCCGCTTTCAAACATGCGAGTCGCATATTTTTGAAATATATCCCTGTAACGAAAACCTCGGTCGACGTACATAACTATTATATTGTTGCTAGAAAATCCCCATGGTTCCAAATCATGTTTGCCGTCTTGGTCCATATACTCATACTCTTTCAGAGTGTAACTATATTCCATCTCAATAGCATAATATTTTTTGGTAGTTGCAACATACCGTAAAGCACCATCAGTAAAAGTGCAGTTATGGATGGGTTCTCCTTCCGGCAAACTTTGATTATAAGCGAATTGGAAAAACATTCGAGAATTATCGCTTATACAAGGCTTGTATGGCAAAGTTTTCAAATTATTGGCGCTAATTGAATGCAGTGTCTCATGAACGTGTACTGTTATCAAACTAAACAGAGCAGTGTTATAAAAGTTGATAATGAAGAATGTAAACCAGGACCAACAAAGAATAACATATCTAAAACTTGGGTTTCTAGAAACCCCTGCGTTAGCATTTCCGAGAAAATAGCCCCATGTATTGAGAATAGAATGTGTAGTATCGTTCAATAAAATTTTCAGCAAACGGGAAATTGTGATAACATAAATCAGGGCACCCCCTATCAGTAACCAAATTGTCAAGCTGAATTCTTTGTATAGTCTTTTCCATACATTGCTTTTTATTGTTGGAGTGAACAAATTATAAGATGCGTAGTTAAACCCATATAAGTAATCAAATAACTCAACCCTGTTCTTCATCAATGAATAACCTCCAGCTGCTACATCTGCCGTTTTGTTATCCAGATACTTTAAAAGTCCAGTAACCGTTTTATTTGGCAGGACCACTCCATAAAACATTTCGTCTTCCTTAAAAACTTCGTACTCTATGGAAAGATCTTCACGAACTCCAATAGTGTCCAGCACAAACTGTTCTAAGCCTGGTACAAATTTTCCGTATACAGTATAATTACTTGATTTAGAAATAAAATTTGGTACATCGTCGCTTGCTACGACTCTAATACTGCAATTATTCAAGTCACTGGGAACATTTTTAGGGAAGAATGTTATGTTTTCGCATGTGTTAATGGTGAATTTCTCAATATGAGTACCACAGTTAGCATTACGGAAAGGATAGTAGGTATGAATCACTGCATTACCTTCTAAAATTTGTAAAAGTATTACGTTAAAAATATTATTTTTTATAAATAAGTCGAATGCTATTTGAATCTTTCCTTCATTGTCTAAATCGTCAACTTGAACGATGAATGTCGCTCTGGGATTCCAAAATACATTCTTTGCTAAGACAAACAAACCCGACTCTAGTTGTAGCAAATCATTTGCTTTTAAAATATAAAGTTTTGTCCAGATATACCAATCGGAGTCGTCAGCATAAAATGAACGTACATTGAAACGGTAACAAATGTTTCCTTCGTCACCCTTAATAATTTCATTCAAGTTTGCGTCTGAATTAACAAATGTTATGAGAGTGCCACAAGGGAAATTACCCTTTAGAATGTTGTTTATACATTTATCAGCATCGTATTTTTGACGTGCAATTAATTTGTACAAAAAGTTATCATTGCAGACAACAAAACTTATTAAATAAAAAAAGAATTGTGTGCAATACAAGGTACTGTGTTGAAACCTCATGATTTGAGCGTACACTGATTGATCTGATTGCCCTCAATGCTACTAAATGCTTCGGAGGGTATTAATTTATACCTAGAACGATAAAATGATAAATAGCATCCCAAATAGCGGGTACTAGTATTGATAATGATTAGGTATTGTCCTTGTTTTGAAGCACAATTAAATAAACATCAAATATAAATAATATAAAGTTTTTTTTTTGAAAATTATGGTTCTTTTACTTCTAACCTGATTGATCGCCGAAGTGTACTATTTAATGCTAAGCAGCGGTATTTACTTAAATTTCTTGCTTATTCTTATTGAAATATTGCTGATATGAATGCATATGTGTGTTTTCTATTTAATTCGGTCGTGGAAACCCATGTTTCAAGACTCGTTTCTATAGGTGTTTTTTATTTAAACGAAACGTGTTTGTATTTTGTAACTAATACCTATACATATATTATAACTGGTTTTGATGAAGTAGACTAATATAATTTATTTATAATGGGTCATAAACCACAAAATCCACGAAAAACTAAATAAATAAAATAATTATCTTTCCTTTTAGTTATCTAGGGGATAAAAAGATATTTATAGTAGTTTAATAAACTTAAATGTTAGTATATTTAGATAAGTATGAATTCAAGGGTCCTTCATCCCGAATCTGTTGATATATAAAGTCTATGACTCGATAAAATCCAGATATAATTATTCAATTACTTATTGAATTTCTGAAGAATACAATCGGTAAATAATGTTATATTACGGTCGCAGAAAAAAAGCACATAAATCTGGACTGGCTATCAAATGTATATAACTTAAAAAGTAATATTTAGCAGAATGTTCTAGCAAATTTCAGGGAAACGTAATGTGATCTTAGTTTAGGTTATGTAGTGTTTGTCTAGTTAAGCATTTTCTTAAGTAAAGGTAAGGGGTAGGATTATAGCTACAACAGATTCTTGAACAGTGTAATAGCCCCTTGACTAACTATATAAAATCTCCTTAGTTTCAGATGCCAGCGAACTACCTACATATTTGGCCAAGAGGCGAGTTCATGATGATAGCACTACCAAATCAGGATTGCTCTTGGACCGTTACACTTTTCATGCCGTTTACCAAATTTAAGAGTATAGATAATCCAGATAAACTTCTGGCTTTCTTCAAGAAATATTTCCCGGATTCCATCCCGTTGATTGGTGAAAATAAACTTATAGAAGACTTTTTTGCTGGGTCACCTTCTCCTTTAGTTGCAGTCAAGGTATGATATATTGATTAGCATAAGATTTTTTAACTCCATTTACCAACTCGATAATATATAATAGAAAAAATGTGATCAATATCTTTCAAGCTTTTTTATGTACCTACTCAGTTGCTATCGAATTTCTCTGACTACAAAACAGTCCAAACTCGATATTTTCTGTTAAGCGACTACTATCTCCACACAGCAACCCACTGGCGGTATCAAAGTTTCGTCGTTGAAGGGATTATATTTATAACAATTAAGAATAATTAAGTACAAATTAATTATTCACACTTTTAATATGCTTTTAATGTTACAGTGTCGTCCTTACCATGTGGAGGATAAAGCTCTGCTAATAGGTGATGCAGCACACGCCGTAGTGCCATTCTATGGACAGGGTATGAACGCTGGCTTCGAAGATTGTACGCTACTTGATCAGCTATTCGAAAAGCATCATGATAACCTCACAGCTATTCTTACCGAGTTCTCTAACACACGGTGGGAAGACACATTCGCGATTAGCGATTTAGCTATGTATAACTACATTGAGGTGAGTGAAATTGAAATGAATTACTATTTTCATTTTACAAGTCATTCTATTTGGTTAGCACTTTTCTGATCTACTTTCAGATGCGGGACCTAGTGACACGTCCGTCTTACCGCCTAAGGAAGGCATTGGATGAATTTATATTCTGGATCGTACCAAACTTCTGGGTGCCTCTTTATAATTCCGTCACATTTACGACTATGCCTTACAGTCAATGCGTTAAGAACCGCGAGTGGCAAGACAAGGTAATATATGTTTTTATTCAAAGGAGATTGTTTTGAATTTCCTTGTTGACGATGGTAAAGTCCTCATGGACAACCTTTTTCTCAGATGGAGTCTCTGTCCCCACATCCCTTTTTACATAGAAGAACTGGTACTGGTCTGCGGTGTCACCCACATACGGTGGATATAACACCGTCTCGAAACTATGGATCGAGTTTCGAACTGTCTGCAGTTCGAATCTGCATTTCTTAGTCGCACGGTAAAGAAGTGGATTTTTTTATACCACTGAGGTAGCAGATAAGCACGCGGTTCACCTGATGGAAGGTCGTTACCGTGGCCTATGGACGTGTGCAACACCAGGGGAGTCAATTAATCAATCAATTAATCAATTTATTTAACAGTCTATTGCAGTCCACTGTTGTACTTAAGTCTTTGCCAACACATTCTATATTATATAGTTTTTCATATCCAAAATCATCAAGTCTGTGAATTACCATTCACGCACTTACGTAGATACTGTATTCATGTTAGAAAATATCGAATAACCTATCTTTGTATGAATCATTTTGTGCTAGAAGAATAAAGGAATATAACTTATGGGAGAATATTTTTTTACAGATACTGAAGAAAGTATTATTTATTGGAGGTTTGGCAGCATTTGCTGGTGTTGCGTTGTCTCTGAAAGCAAAATATCGCGCGTAAAATAAATCTTGTGTGGAGAATAATTCTTTTGTTATTTACTTCTGGAAGATTTATCAACCCTACACTAAAATGAGATTAAATAGTATTATTTTAAAAAGTTGAAAGGAGTTTTTAAATTCATTTAACAATGTTTCAGAAAATAATATCCAATAATTCTTTGACAGCCTCTGTGGCGTAGCGGTAGTAGACGCGGCCGCTACACAGGGGGCGCGGGTTCGATCCCCGCTCAGTGCAAATTTGTATGCGTGCCTCGGAGAGCACATTAAGCCTTCGGTCCCGGTTGCCATGCGAATATCTATGGCAGTCATTACGGGTAGATGGAGCCTTCAAAAGTCCAACAACTGGTCTAACTGCAATGCTTTGACATTGCCTTTGGGTTGTGGAGGTCACATGGCAGTCGCTTCACGAAAAAATAAAAAAAAATTAAAGCAGAACCCAGACTCTACACAGTTCATAGCTTCGAATGCGACTGTAATTAACGCTAGAATGAATAAGTATTCGTTAGGTTATGGTAGAGTGGCTTCCAGCGCTTGAAAGGCTTCACAGAAATCTATTGCCGGGATAAATAATGCCTTAATTTGGTATTCCAGACTACAATCTATATCGGTGCCGTGTGTCATCCAGATCTGTTCACCCATTTTTGAGTGAAAGATGAACAAATGTAGGTATGTCCATTCGTTCTCGCAATTTTTGTCAACGATAATGTCTAGGTACCTTTATCCTTGAAGTCTATACTGTTGGAACTTGGAACTGAGCACTTCTTTAAATTTGAGATTATCTTATCTGTTTCAACTTCATTCTCCTTAGATGCTGACTCTTTGAAGTATGTGTTAAGGTTGGCTAGTATATTTCTACTAAAACTTAAAATTAAGTATAGTCTACAGCACAGTTCAGCATCTTTATGAAAATATACATACAAATATATCTTTGAACTTTGGCACACAAGATTGTGACATATTTGTTCCGTTCAAATAAGATAAATGTGTCAAGGTCTTGATTAATTGTCAATACTTCTTAACATTTATGATTCTGTATTCTAAAAGTGGAACCGATGCGTAGTCCGCCTTTCTGTTGATTAATACATGTTTATTCATCTCAGGAACAGGTAGAGATATTAACTAGAAAATTAGTAATCTCACCCATGTCATTAGCTGAATTAGCTTGATGTTTAGGCTGTATAAAAGGTTAGGTCAAAATTGTTTGATGTTGCATCTAACTGATAGTAGTCAGTTTCCTTTAACTATTCATAATAATAATTTATTAAGTCTTGCTGTGTTTATCAGCAAGTGTTTCTATTTAAACATAACGCAATACTTGAATATTATTGAGTATTTATTTACGTATCATCTACATGTATTAATGAAATTCACTGACCTTTACGTCAATGAACTTTGATAAGAATCTGTTATAAAACTGAAATAAAACGTGATAACGTTGTTCAGTTTTAATTGATCTAGGTTCCTTTGCTATACTAAAAGTAAAATCCGCTCCAAACTCTTTTCGAGATCATCTTTTCCGGTTGCATCCGGATGTAACAGTTCGCTCCGAGGTCCGCTACGGATCTTTTTTTATACCACTTAGGTGGCAGACCAGCACACGGACCACCTGATGGAAAGTGGTTACCGTGGCCTATGGAAGTGTGCAACACCAGCGGCGTCAAACTCGCGCTGCCGATCCTGAAGAAACCTTTTAATATTGTAGCCGCTTGGGAAAACCGCAGCAGGGAGTTCATTTCACAGCTTGAGCGTGTGTGGGATGAAGTTCCTTTCATACCGCACGGTTCGCACCATTTCTGGGCGCAATATGTGAGGATGAATTCCCTGTCTATGGCGAGCGGTGCGATGATAGAATATAGCTGTGGGCATCATGTCAAACAGTTCGACTGAGCACAAACCATTGTATAGGCGGTAGAGCACACACAGTGAGCCAAAGTCCCTCCTGAGGCTTAGAGGTTCCACATCGTCTGCGAGTTAAGATTGTCGACGAGCTTCGACGCCCGTCTTTGTATCGATTAGAAGGGGTCAAGCTTGTATGCATGTGCTCCGGCAAAAAGGTGAGGTCTCCCATTAGTTTGGCTTTGATGAAAGTACCTGCTGTATGGCCACCTAACCTCGACATAATATTCTGCGCCAGACCCTCGTTCAGGTTGAATACTTAATATTGGAATATGTATCTATAATAAGTATTATTGGAATACCGCTGAATACGGATCTTTTTACTAAGTCGAATTGGAAGCCCCTGGAGTCTGTTACGAAAATCTGAGACGTGATCATATTTGCATAATGTCTAAACCAAATACAAAAATCTTGCAGTCGCAAGTCTATCAAGTTTGCTCTTCAGGGAAATTGGTAAGTGTATGATATTCGGGTAATAGAGTACGGGAAGAAAATGGGATCAAACGAACAATATTTGTTGGTAATCGGTAGGAAGTTTCGTAGACTTCATAGTACCTTAATAGTTAAGAAATTCTTAGCATGACGGAGAAGTAAACATTATGTTACAATTACTAGGCGCTACACTTTTCAACGTGTAATTGACAGTTATTTATTAGAATATACGTACATATAGCTATATGTATTCCAAATGGATAAATTCCAGAAATGAAACATTCTTCACGGAATGAATAAGACAGTAAAAATAAATGAGTATTATATATATATATTCTACTACGTTCTACACAACGCTATCTAGAACCATGGTAAGCATAGCTTAACTATCTCGCGTTATGGAATTTAGAATGCATATAAACATACTTAGATATTTTAATTTTTTGTAAATATTTATTAAGTAACTAGTTGACCTGCCTCGGCTTCGCCCGTGGCATACTTTAACCCCGTAACACCAATAAGCCATGATGCGTCACTCAATTGTTTTGCCTGCCCAGAACCTCTCCACTAACACTTGAACTTTATAAATAGTATTAAAGTTCAAATTGACTTTTAAGTAGGTATTATTATGAATCGTTTGAATCGTTTGAATGGGAGTATAGAAAAATGTTGTTTTTAGATTTTTTGAATTTTTTAAATTTTTCTCTGCGTAAAAACCACCCTCGTAGGTACTGCAATGAATATAGTAAAAAAGTATTAGCGAGATCGGTCCAGCTGTTCTCGAGATTTGCGCTTAGCAACACATTCAGTGGTTCATTTTTATATTAAGTAATAAAATTATAATTGGTATTAAGTATTTATGCATACAAAAATTAGGTGCAACTCATGATAAGTTCAATTAAGACCAATCCGACATTGTTAGAAGCTGATTTAGGACTAATACAATACAGGTCATTGTGGTTGAATAAGATGATTAGAATATCAGTGGATTGAATCATTTACAAAGGATCAGGACCATTATATTATAGTGGACCACAATATCCAGAATTGAAGTAAGTAAAAACTGAAGTTTTACAACCACGTTGTATAGCGATAGGAATGATATGTTACTTATATTGCACGTATCCTATAGAAGCCAATAATAAAAAGAAGAAAAGAAGATTATTCGTAATATCGCTGATGGTAAAGGATTATTAGGTACATGTTATTATCTGTTGGAACTTCAAAGGGATCAACTTTTCTTAAAGAGAGTAGATTCGGTGTATTTAAAGCGAAACCAAGAATACATATGAGAGTTTGAATCTATGTTTTAAAGCCTGAGGATTATTTGCGTCCAATATAATGTATCTTGTGCTTGAAATAATGGGTTCTCAACAAAAGTGCACGGAATAGCGAAATTAGTACAAGAGGCTTATGTGTGCTGCGGTCTTAATCCTAATGGTCCAGAGTGGTTTGGAAATGCAAATAGAACGCTTATATTTTGTTTCATGCTTATAATAAATTGTTACTCCAAGAACTTAAGTAACTTGCAAGCATAAATTGCACTGCATAAATTTAAAATCCGTATATCAAATATCATGGAACATATTTTAGATTGTAAATTTCTCAAGATTTTCCATTATTTTCAGTGATACTAGAAGAAAAGGCATGAAATACTCACTTTTGTCAGCCTCCGTGGCGTAACGGTAGTAAACGCGGCCGCTACACAGGAGGCGCGGGTTCGATCCCCGCTCAGTGCAAATATTTGTATGCTGCATGAATATGGGTATTTGCATCGATCTGGTCGTGCCTCGGAGAGCACGTTAAGCCGTCGGTCCCGGTTGTCATACAAACATCTATGGCAGTCGTTACGGGTAGTTGGAGCCCTCAAAAATCCAACAACTGGTCTAGCTGCAATGCTTTGATATCGCCTTTGGGTTGTGGAGGTCAGATGGCAGTCGCTTCACGGAAAATATCGAAGTTTAGCCAAATCCGCAGTTAGACTGGTAAAAAGCGGACCCCAGACTCCAAGTTGAAAAGCTTCGGATGCGACTGGGATTAACGCTAGGATGAAGATGAAGAAGACTCACTTTTGTCCAGCTACCTCCGGTTCCCAATTACAAATACATTACCCTCAACTGGTCACTATTTTCTTGAAGAGGTGTTACTTAAAAATCTTACAAAGACATTCACATAGGTAACACCTTTTCCCTGACTTCAAAATTACACCTAGAATCACAGTCAGCTACATTTTTTAATTAACCTTAAGTAATAATATAAAAGTCTGTGGATACTATTTAGGTGGGGCGTTCTCAGGCTAAAGTTTTCGCATTCCACGTTTCGACGAATCGAAAGTGTTCCCACCGAATTAATTGGACTCCGATTTGACATCAAAAAAGAAGAGTGCGAAATCCTCTGACATTAATGAAAATATATCGTCCCGGTTATTGGTCGTCGGTCGCCTGGTGAGAACTATTTATTTTTTAAAGACCATCTATATAGTTTCGCCTTTTTAATGACTGGAGATTATGACCTATAAGAAACGAATGCCTACAGGCTTCAACGGATTTGATAATAATTTTAATTATTTTTTTTTTAACATTTAATAGGTTTTACCTTCGCGTTATTATATTTTTAGTCGAATGACAGTTGATTTACTCTTAATGTAATATAATAGGCAGCTAGATAGGTACTTGCAGCTTTGAAACTTGCAGTAACTATTTCAAGTACCTAAGTATTTCTACTAAACCTATTCTGAGGCAATTTGAGCACACAATCCCAAGAGTCCCCATGATTTGCCATGCCACCTTAATGACGATGTCTTTACGAGGCTCTGATGATCGACAGGATCTATCTTCTGTGGAACACCTAGTGTAATTTTTTTTTAGTTCCTGATTAATTGGTTGGTGGTTGACTGGCTAGTCAAAGTAGTTACTTTTTACTAAACGTCAAAACGGTACGTAAGGTAAGGAGAATTGTATGAAACATTTATTTGTGACCTCATAATATTTAATAGTCAAATCATTTACTATTAAGGGTTGGGTGGATGATTAAAAATAAATAAGAACGATTAAATAAGAACTAAGGCAACTGTTTTCACTCTTTTACTAGTCTTATTTATAAGTTCAGCTAAATAATTAATTGTAACTACAACAAAATACCCAATTATTATTTTGTAGAAGGTACTTGGTAACACTGCACGTCTGTACGAAATAAAACAGTTTAACTTAAAAAGCTTTTTAATCCTTTTCAGATACCCAAATCAATCATTTTTATAATTATGAAATGTTTAAATATATTCTTTTTATCCAGTTTAATACCAATTAACAAGCGTGACCATGCAACGATGCCACGACACGTAGGTATCAATGAATGCCAACCATCCTTTATTTGTTCTAAACAGGTATCTACTATATAGGGTAAGGCTAAGGCGCTTATAATTAAAACAGGTTACTAACAGAATAAAGGAAAAGAAACCCTATTATACCCTTGTACAGGCAACGACAAAAGTTGATTAAAAATAGAGATGGGCCGAGTACTCGCTTGCTACTCGGTACTCGGCGTACTCGGCGGGTTTTTTGATACTCGTACTCGGCCGAATAACTCGGTTTTAATGCCGAGTATACTCGGTTTAGGTAAAGCAATATATTTAGGTTGTTGACGTTGACGCAAATAGCTCACAATTTTGAGATATTTCCAGCATGTTGGCTTCTGCTGTTGTGTTTTTATTTTTGTTTTTTTTTGTTTTGTGTTCCATCTCTTTTTCTATTTTCTAGATTTTTATAAATTTAATATCTTTCTATTTATTATTCATGTCGCATGCCCTCCACATAGGAGCCAGTTGAAAACTAGCGTCAGGCACTTGTGACTAATACCATGCAGTTGTGCATGATACCATGCAGAACTGGCCCTTTTTTTGGTGTTGCGCGAAGAACAATTGTGACTGATTAACTTGTTTGCGTGTGTCAGTACACAATTAATTGTGTAATCGGTGCTGCACTAAAATAAAAGGTTTTTCTTTCTTTCTTCTTTCTTCTTTTTTCAAAGTTTCATTTTCCAAACCTTTAAACTCTTCTGTGTGCTTTATTTTAACATGGCTTAACATTGCTTTCGTAGAAGCCTTCCGTCCAATACCGCTACGTGAAATCAGAGAATTGCATAAGGTGCATTTCACTTTCGTTTTATCTTCTTCAATTTCGTCGTAAAACGTCCAAATTCGGAATCTTTTACGTGAAGTCATCACAGTCAATTGTTAATTAACAAACTTTTTCAATTATTTATTTACTATGACGTGCAACGCGACGTATTTGTTTGTAAACTAGCAAGCCACTGATAGATGAAAGGCGGGGGCGGGGTGAGGGGTGTATCAACGCGAGCCGGCCGCTCGTGCCGCGCGAATCTGTTTGTTCTTGTTTACGCGCCCGAAACGGGGATTTGATTGAACCGAGTTACTCGGCCGAGTACTCGGTAGGAAAAAAATTGAACCGAGTAAAACTCGGTACTCGTTACTCGGCAGAAGTGCTACTCGGCGCATCTCTAATTAAAAATAACATAATTTATATAAATATCTATAGTTTTATAACCCCCATAGGCCAAAATCAATATGTACCTATTGTTTTGTTAATAAAATTGAATTTTATGTAAGTACTAGCTGACCCGGCGATCTTTGTACCGCCAATATTTTTCCGCCCGTGTGGCGTTAGATTTCGTTCCCGCTGCCCCCTTTACTATATGAAACATGTATTATTATACATATAAAACTTCCTCTTGAATCACTCTATTTATTAAAAAAACCGCATCAAAATCCGTTGCGTAGTTTTAAAGATTTAAACATACAAATGGATATAGGGACAGAGAAAGCGACTTTGTTTTATTTCTTTTTTTATTCTATGTCGTGATGATGAAGAGAGACTGATTAATAATTCGAATTAGTTAGGTTATTTTTGACATTAACTGACACTTTCAAAAGTTGATGGGCGCTACAAAGCTTACTGGAGAGTTTTTTTATACATAGGACACATTGACTTCACCTCGCCTGATGGTAAGCTGAAGGCAAAGTCTTAGGAAAGAAAGGCGGCTGACTTGCGACTAATGCCGAACCTTGAATCACGGCTGTATTTATAGGCACGGTCGGAGCGGGAAATTGACTCACTCGATTCTGATTGGTCGAGCCCTGTGGCGCGGACGTACTGGATCCTGATTGGTTGTTTGCACTGTGATACCGAGTGGCTCTCAGTGCTGGGTACCAATCTTTTTGGAGCTGAAATCCCTCGTTTTTTCGGTTGAAGTTGTTGGGATGCTTAAATATTTCGATGGCTTCTCGAAGTATACGTGGGAAAAAATGTGTTGTTGTAGCTAGAACTTTCGTGTTCTGAAATTCGATGGTATGATTCCCATCCTCTTGGGTGTGTTCTGCAACCGCTGACTTGTCGAAGTGGCAGAGGCGGCAATTCCGTTCATGTTCCGACAGGCGGGTCTTGATGCTTCTTCGGGTGGTGCCCACGTATACCGATCCACATGAGCAGGGGATTCTGTAAACTCCAGCTGACGATAGTGGATCACGTGGGTCCTTGACCGAACGGTGAAAATTCCGTAGCTGCGTCGTGGGCTTGAAGATCGGCTTGATGTTATAAGCTTCTAGCAGTCTTCCGATACGATCAGTAATGCCACGAATGTATGGCAAGAAAGCCTTCCCTATCGGAGCAGGTTTTTCCTCATCCTGGTTTGTCTGCGAACCTTTCCTTGGGTGAAGAGCTCTCCGTATCTCATGTGCAGAGAATCCATTAGCTTGGAAGGCCGAGTCCAAGTGGCGTAACTCGTTTTGTAGGTGTTGAGGTTCACAGATGGTCTTAGCTCGGTGGACCAGTGTCTTGATAACAGACATTTTTTGTCTGGGATGGTGGTTGGAGTCCTTGTGTAGGTAACGGTCTGTGTGTGTCGGCTTTCGATAGACTCGGTGACCAAGACTGCCATCTTCTTTTTTAGATACTAGGACATCTAGGAATGGTAGATCCCCGTTCTTCTCAACTTCCATGGTGAATTGGATGTTCGGATGGATGCTGTTTAGGTGATCCAGGAACTTGGTCAGCTCCGAGTCCCCATGAGTCCAAACCACGAAGGTATCGTCCACGTAGCGGAACCAGACCTTAGGCTTCTTGGGAGCTCTATAGGAAAGAAGGTCACCATTACAAACACGTATCATGTTAACAATGGTGGCACTCAGCTTGACGGCCTCATCAAAAGAGGATTGTCGTCGCAGCACCGCGTGACACCCACCGGTCCCACTAGTGCAGCGACCACAATCCCCCTGCTCGGCTATGCACTTGCTGACCCCTGAACGCAATTTTACTGAAGTTGGATTACTATGGAGGGTTTTTCGCAATAGTGAACGGTGGTACCCACCCGGTTGAAATTTGTGATAAATTTGTGCCATCAAATTTTACCACCAGTAAAAACACACCGTTGCATCTCAATTTCGTGCAGTCACAGTAACACACCTACCTTGTCTGACTTGTGTACTTTTTCGTTTATAGGGTAGAGTGAATTTGCATTTTTGGACCCCTAAGTTGAAAGAGAAATGATAAGACGTTAAGCTGAACATTGACGGCTTACCTTCTGAATACTTATTTCACTCTTCATAGCTAAAGTCTGCATTAAGTAGTTGATCACAATGGTTGCAAAACTCGCTTGCATAAGTTGAGAGAGAGACAGAAATCTTATAAGTAAGTACTTTATGTGTTAATTTCAGCCCTCGTCCGTATTACAAAAGGGTTCTATAATCTACAACTAAGTGCATAACAAAAAATATTATCTATCCTAACGTGTTTTTTTTTTATAATGATATAATAATGCAATTACGTGGGGCAACCTCAGCTTCGGCCTAGCACATCGACCCACAGACGGCGTGCGGTTTAGTCGGTTCGGGTCCGACATAACCTCCCCCTTCGGCTCCGAAGGGGGGGGGGGGGTGTATCCGTGGGGATTTCCCGCACGTAAAAAAAACCCAGTTACGGGTGTTCCATTTGGCTCCCACCATTTTGCCGATTAGTAAGTTCATTTGTCGTTATTGGTATAAAATTCTACAGACTTGTTTGTCCAGAAAGCACAGTACAGTCACCTTCATACGTAGCTTAACACATTGTAAATATTATGTAAAGTAGCTTTCGCCCGCGGCTACGACGGCATAGATGTCGGTGATCGCAACCAAACATGGCCTATGTCCTTTCTTAAGTTTTAATCTACCCCTATATCGAATTTCATCAAAATCGGTTCAGTGGTTTAGGCGTGAAAGACGGACAAACAGACACACACAAACACACACACACACACACACACACACACACACACACACACACACACACACACACACACACACACACACACACACACACACTTTCACATTTATAATATTAGTATAGATTCCTACAATAGTGATTGAAGTCAATCTTGTAAGATTTATCATCGTTGAATGTTTAGTAATGCCGCAAAAATAGCTTATATTATATTTTCGTAGAATAACACACAAAGTTCGTTCCCATAGACGTCACAGACACGTAATTAGTACATGTGTTTCTGTCCAGCCCCCATTGTACAAACAACCGAGATGATGAGATCAACATCTGGCAATCCGCCTTGACATTGATCAAAATTTACAGGATTAGAGTATTTTGATTGTTTAGAGTAATTGACTGAAGCGAGAGAGCGTCTCTGTTTTGACAAGGTGGCAGTTTTTTTTGTCCGTATCTATATCGGTTTGTCAGTTCCGGTCTAGAGGGCGCATTTCTTAACCGATTTTCACCAAATTTGGTACACATGTTCTTTGATTTAAAACTCAACTTTTGTCGAGAGCTTTTTGATAGGAGGTAAAATGGTTGATAAAAAGGAGGGAAGTTTGCTGTCGCGTTATGACAGATTGCTGCGAAAAAAGCTGAACGTCGTTTTAAAAATAGAAATGAGAAAAAAGAGAAGAGTTTACTGTAGCGTTTTTAAAAACGGATCGGCATAATTTTTTGGTGAAACATCCAGGGCTGTTCAAAAAGAAGATATAGGTATGTATCGTTCTTCTTTTGAATTTAAAAAGGGAAGCAGATTTGATTTTGAGAAAAAATGTGGCAAGGGGTACTTTAGAGGTCTACTGTTCACAGAACTACTACTTATTTTGATTTTAAGTAGGTCACAGTGACAATTTTCGGTAGTGTCTGTTAAATGAGCATATAGCCAACTGCGAGAAAAACCTAACTAAGTAGGTACCTTTGTGTATTTGTCGTAGGTACATATTTTGCTTTGTTTCTTTACACTAGTGACTTCTATATATTTATAGATAAGGGCCCGTACCATGAACTTTTTAAACACATCAATCCCACAGAACCTTCTTCCTATTTCTATTTTTCCTATATTCGTTGAATGTTCCACAGGCATAATTCCTTGCAGCACTAAGCTTGCTAGATACAGATCAAATGTAACTTATTTCACACAGGGAGAAAACGAATTCAATTCAAACATTCTCTTGTAAGCAGGATAGGCAGAAATACAGTCGCGGAACCAATCGCGCAGAACTGAATTAGAACCGACACATTCTTACATGCAGACGAGGTCAATAAGCCTATTGTGCTGGGCTCCGCACTACTCTGTGCCGCGCAGGGCATCTCGCCCAATTATTATCGTTAGTGCATAGTTTTCGGTCCTCAGAACAGGCATTCCAGTAGCAAACTGCTGAATATTCACAAAGCGTAGTTATTTTGGTGGACTTGTTTAGATCTATGTGTAAATTGCTTTTGTAAGTTGGCAGGTTAAACTATTGCAATATGCAAAATTGTGTAGGTAAGCTTTATAATTGCGAATTTTCGGTGGTGAGAGCAATAAAGATTAGTTTCTCGAACGTTAAATAGATTTGGTTTGATGGTGATACACGGTAAAAAAACTTGCATTATATGTATATCAAAATTTAAGCCTTAATCACACTTGGCCACTTTTGTCATATCTCAATGTTAAGTTTCGTCTTAGTTCGAAGTACCTACCTGTGTCGTGAAGGCTCAGATTTAATATGTAGGGGGTATTGCGTCTCTGATGAGGCTACCCTTAGGATGCTATACCATACTCTATGAGAATATTATATATTTAACTATTTGGCCAAGATTTACCAGGGTCTAGAATATACTCGCGGTGAAGGACTACCATGTCACATTCTATAAGTCAATTATAAGAATTATAATGTGAATAAAATCAAGTTAACAAGCAGTATTTAGAACTAAATAAGTTTATAAGACAATATTACTGGCTTAAAATTTCTTGAAAACTAATTCCGTGTCCCTGGACAAAGTTATAGTACAATACAATAACACAATACGGTATTTCTTTAGTTAGCAAGTAAAGAGGTTTGTAAAAAAGGCAAAGAATCTTTAGTCAAACGCCTTGCGTGTACAACAAGTTGCATTATTGTGAAGTAGCGCAGTTCACAACTTTTTACTAAGTCGATAATGAATGCGATGGAAATTACGTTAGTTGCTGTTAATGTGGGAATGGGAACCGTGTACAATACTCAGCAGTTGTTTCTGCAGTGAATAATTAACACTTGTATGGAATAATTTGCAAGTAGCGCTAGTTGCTGTATGTTAAAAATGTGTTTGTCTAGCACTTGATCTACGATGGAAAAAATACAACGTGCCAGTTTTGACAATGAGAACAAGACTTGCTATGTTCTAAAATTATGATAATAATTTGTGGTTTTGAATTGTACTTTGCTATTTTTAATAGTAACACCAAATCTATAACTGTGATCCATAATAGTAGTTTATGATACTGTTGCATAATAAGGGTTCTTATAACACGAGTGTGTTTTAAAAAAACGAGCCGTAGGCGAGTTTTTTTATATTATCACACGAGTGTTATAAGACCAAGTTATGTACAGTGTCATACACTACTTTATCTACTCTCATACTATAATACATAAACTAATTTATTTTACAAACCAAACCAAACTTTGTTTAATTTAAATGTAGAGAACAAAAAAAAAATGTTCGCGCCAAGGCGCAAACGTCGATTGCGCATGCGTGTTTCTTTTTTTTCCAGAATCGGCGGATTCTTTTTTTAAAGTAGAGGTTTAGTCCAGATGGAGGTTGTATAGGTGTATCGTTATGATTAAAAAGTTATTTTATGATATAGGTGTCCATACAAGACCTGTATCGTAATAAAACTTTTTTTTTGGCCTGTGCGTAATGTGTGTCATAAGAGTTTTGATTTCAATTTTATAATCTTTGTATTATAGTATCAGAGTAGATAAATATAATTATTATTTTAGTTTTAATTTTGTATTTAGTTCTTTTTTTATTGACAACTCTAATTTTAACACTATAATTGAATTGATATATTGATTTTAGTTAGACTAATTTTATAAATTGTTGATTTCAGATTGATTTCATTTAGTTATTTATTGATATTTTTTTATTTTACTTAATTGTATTGATTTCATTGATTTGTACTTTTATTTATTTTTTTAATTCCAACTTAAGACATATTGTTACTAATAAATCTATGGATCTAGTAGTCGGAAATAAAAAAAATTGAATTTGAATTTGTATTATACAAAAAAGGCACAAGAGATAAGCCATGATGGCTTATCTCTTGTGCCTTTTCAATCAATCTAAAATCGTAATATCGATACGATTTCAAATCAACATTGCATAGAGTCGTAGAGGGTGACATGCGTGCCAAACGGTATCAATCAGTATCAATATTATGGATGCCTAAGGCTGTGCGAAATTGAGAAGTAAAACCTGGAAAGCGTAGCCGGTCGGGAGGTCAGATGTAGCCTCACCCAACAAACAGGTGGTAGATGATAAGTTAATAGGTTAATGCCACAAAATACTTACAATCAAATGAAATAGGCCGGATAGAACCTCTGGCAGTCTGCAACAGAACCTTTAGGTCAAAGGCCTCTTGGAGAATAGCCCATGGCTACAAGGGTTGAGTGAAATTAAAGACATCAAATTAGGATAACATGCTTATATTTTCTAACAAATTACAAGATGCGAGGACGCACGCTAAAGTTCGAATCTAAACACACTCGATTATGATCCGCAATGGTCCACACGCGACGCTGGTTGACCAATGGCTCTGAGCGAAGCCATTTCGACACTCACGCACTTTTAATGTGGCCACACATAAAACGTTATTGGATCCAATGGTAGTGAAAGAAAACTTACGCGGTCTCTCCGCGAAAAGAAGCAGGCGAGCCGTACATGGCGCGCTCAGACGCCCTCGCCTGAAGCGTTCGGCATCACCTGGACTCCGATGGGAAGCGTGCGAGCTTCAGCCGGGAATAAAGCACGCGACAGATGAAAATGTCGCCGCTGCCAATTCATCGCCGCTGTCGACCCGCCGATGGTGGCTGGCGATTACCATGGCGTCTCACACACGCCATGATGCAAGTGGATTCATTCTGCCGGGCAATCCGGCCAATCCGCCATGCACAAAAAACTCGTTCCGCCTTACATCTTGTCGGCGCGATCTCCCAATGCAAAGTGTCATTTAATTTTCTTTATCCACCGTCCTTCAGAAACTTTTTTTTTCGTATTTGAAAACATAGATACCAGTCTTTTCGCTGACTGGATTCCGGGCGAACAAAATCAGAATCAAATTAACTTATAGCTAATATAATATTATTATACTACATTCAACAATCCATAATAGTATGAAACCGCACCAGAACACGACAAACCACGAATGACCGCTTTTATAATAACACAATTAGTAGGTTCCTATACTAACTAAAAATTTGTAGCGGGACGCTACAAGTATATAATCTATCCTGTGCTATAGGTGCTGAGATTTTTTTAATCGTGTCCGTTAATATGTTAACATGATAGACGAGTACCTATTCTATAAATAATATACGGCGAGACATGGAACTTGACAATTGACAGAATTACACGTTATTCAGGTTCTCAGTGCGTGAACGCGAGGCGAGGAGTCGATTAAAAACCTCTATTACGATTATATTCACTTGAGTGAAATCTCTTCTAAAGAGCTACTATTGACTAGGTAGATACTAAGTCCTATTGTTAAGATTCTTGCAAAAACGAAATTAACTCTGTGAAGGACATCCAAATTCGACGTCATTAGGTATATACAATGAAATATACATTCGAAATTTTCACTATTCGATTAGGGTAACTGGTACCATGAATTGCATGTATCCACATTTATCCCACAATCAGGTCTAACGATAACAAAAGTCACTTCGTTCCGCCTAAACCACGTACATAAATGCTACGTCTTTAGTGTCATGCGTATGTAGGTACGTAGGTACCTTTTAGTTACGGTAGGCCTCCGGATTGCCCCAATGATGGTGACCATGATCCAGTCAAAATAAACTGAGTTTTCACGTTTTAATCAATGAATTTCTCTGAGCAAAATGTAAACATCCAGTTGAGTTCAATTTGATGGCAGTTAAGTTCACTGGTAAAATACGTTTTAAGTGTTGTTGGTTCTGAAATAAGGCAGGGTTGGCAGGTCCTTCAGTTAGAATATTAGACACGTAATTTAACAGTTATTTTTGCAAATATATTTTACTACCCTGCCCCGTGTTCACTCACATTAACTTTGGCTTCGCTGGTATGAGCAACCAGATTTTATTTAACCTTTTTGGCACTTAACCAATTATTTTTGGTATAAGTATAAATATGACCTGATGAAGACAACATACAGTTCCTAGGTATTTAACATTTTATCTGAAGCATGATATTTAAAATATGGAAATTAATGATTTGATTATGTTACCAATTCGTGGATTTGTTAAAAATAAAAACTTTAAAAATCCGACTTTCGTTATTTAAGTTTTAAAATTTCTTATGTTCCTTATGTGTTTTTATTTTTATCGCTATAATATTATTAAAATGACAAACGGAATACTTGTCTGATGATAATAATCATTCGTCTTATTATGGAATAAGAACGCATAATACTCTGTTTTCAAGCAGGCTAAATACCTTAATATTAAACCTTTAACCTTTTGTGCTGTCAGTGGATAGACCAAAGTCTATTCCTGCTTTGTCTTCTCCGCTGACGGCACACTGACTCCCCAGGTGTTGTACACGTCCACAGGCCACGGTAACCACTTTCTATCAGGTGGGCCGTGGACTTGTCTGCCACCCAAGTGCTATTTTTTTTCTACTGAGCTGAAATAATATAATATTGAGCTTTGATTGATGTTCAAATAAAAGTAAACATTAGTGTTGTAATGTAAACTTTATTGCTTAAAGTCTTTGTCGCTGGTATCTACGGCGATACCTCATTCAAACGATTTCTCAAACAAAATGTAACATAAGTTAAATTCTGGCACTTATGTTACTTGAATCGATTACGACACCCCACTGGACTACAATTGTCATAGTGCACCTATAAAATTATTTCAACTATAGTATTCTGTGCAAGAAACAGGGATGACACCCTGAAGGAGCTATGCATTCTATATAAAAAAGTTCATTCCCTTCTTACGAAAACGGACGTTAATAGCAATCTTGGTAATCCCACTATAATTGAACAATGCGAGTTAGGTATTTTGCAGGCTACATTTTCTCCTATCATACATCATTATTTCTCTAAAATCATTAGGCAGTCGTTAAAATTTAGCTTATCAAATACATTTTTAAATTAGTTTATAAAATTAAAAACTAACATACCGCTATATTATGGACATGGCTATTTTAAGTAATAACTGGTATTGCTGCTGCAGTTATTCACTCGCCCGCAATCAGCAGGTGTACTTACTTAGGATTGGTGAGGGCCTACGCAACCTGACACATGGATATATATAATAATAGGGGTTAAAGTATGAAATTGCCGTTTCATTGTAATAGGTACTTCGAATTGACATAGAACCTTCATGGTTTGAGATTTTTGAGTGAAACTTTTTCCACATGGTACCTATGTAGTTCTTCATTTAAAAATGTGCAACATTCGATTATCGACTTTCAGTTGTTTTTTTTATTCAGCTTAGACAAGAAAGATGGACACTTCGAAAATTCGAGTGATTTTTGAATACGAGTTCCGACGCGGAACTAACGCGGCAGAAACAGCTCGCAATATCAATGTTGCGTTTGGAGAGGGGACTGCTAATGAACGCACCGTGCGATTTTGGTTTAAACGCTTTCGTGATGGAAACTTTGATTTGAAGAACGAACCACGAGGAAGGCCGTCCACACAGGTGAATAACAATGAATTGAAAGACATGGTGGAAGCCGATCCGAGCCAAACTAACCAGGAATTAGCTGCATGGTTTAACGTTACCTTACCAACAATATTGACTCATTTGCGTCAAATCAATAAAATAAAAAAATGAGAAAAATGGGTACCTCATGATTTGACTGATCTGCAGAAAGAAATGCGTGTTGAAACTTGTGTTGCCTTGTTGAATCGTTACAGAAATGAAGGAATATTGGATCGAATTGTGACATGTGATGAAAAGTGGATTCTTTACGATAACCGTAAGCGAAAAATGCAATGGCTGACTCCAGGTGAAACGCCACAACAGTGTCCTAAAGCAAAGCTTACCAATAAAAAGGTAATGGTAACTGTTTGGTGGTCTCAGCATGGTGTTATTCACTATAGCTTTCTACGATCTGGTTAAGCAATAACGGCAGATGTCTACTGTGCCGAACTCCGAACAATGATAGCAAAACTAGCAGTGAAACAGCCCCGACTCATGAATCGATCTTCACCATTATTGCTCCATGATAACGCGAGACCTCATACAGCACGAGACACCGTTTTAACTCTACAGGAACTGCAATTAGAAACTATCCGTCACCCTCCGTATTCGCCAGACCTTGCTCCAACAGACTACCATTTTTTTCGTGATCTGGACAATTTTCTATGTGATAAAAAGTTTTCTTCTCAGGAGGCAGTACAAAATGCTTTCACACAGTTTGTCGAATCTAGATCACCAGAGTTCTATCGCAAAGGTATAAATGACCTTCCTACTAGATGGCAGCAATGTATAGATAATAATGGTAATTATTTTGATTAAATAAATACGTTAAATTAAAAAAAAAACGAATTTCAATTTGTCAGTACAAATCGGCAATTTCATACTTTAACCCCTAATATATGTTCATGATTTGGGATTTAAAGTTGTATGGGTTTGAATTCGAGCTGAAACCGTAGTTCTTGAAGTAGAACTGCAAGGAAACGATCAAATTTACATAAATGCAGTATTTGCAATAAAAGTGGCTAAAACATAAATGTAACACTACTAACAGAATACGAACGAAATATGAATTTTTCATCAAACGTATGAATAAAAACTAGAAATCCTCAAAATTATTACTAAGCAATTGGCCCACTGCAGTCCACTGCTGGACATAGGCCTCTCCCAAAGTGCGCCATTTCGTACGATCCTCCGCCTTCCGCTCCCAGTCCGTCCCAGGCACCTTTTTCAGATCATCGATCCATACCATGACTGGGAATAGCGGGACCACCGGGAACTGGGGGCCTTTTGTTGTGGCGTCTTTCCATTTTAAGAAGTTTGAGCCTACTCTTGCCACGCTGGCCAGAAGGGTTGGCAAAGGGTTTTGTTTCAAGTTTTCCTTCGCTCGCAGGGATTTCGTCTGTGTATACTTCCGATTTGTCGCCTCTTAAGACACCCTCGGATGATGGGGTGGCAACATTTGTATTCTTTCTCCGTCACACGGACACACGGACACAATAGTTATTTATGATACAAGTGTGGTAAGTTGGTCATTACACTCGAGGTGATATTGCACAGCCCGAGCCGAAGGCGAGGGCTGCAAGGAAACGGAGAGTGTAATCGACACACTTACGAGTAAAAAAACAAATTTTATATTTATTAATGTTTAATTATTAAAACAATTACTAAATGAACAGTTATTAAAATGGTAGTTGACAGTTTTTGTAGGCATTTTTACAGTCTGTGTTATTGTATTGTTAATTACTTCATTATTGTCAGCATCGGTATATGTTTGTGATGTTGCAATATTGTCGTAGGAGCTGTAAGAGTCAATCTGAAATATTTCAGTTGCGGAATGAGGGGGCAAAAACATTGGGTCATTGGAAGTAGATGGCTGAGGTTCAAGATAAAACTTCTTCGAAGGCGGCGGCTCTAAATTGATGCCCTGTGTTATTTTATTGGCTATATTTGTTTTGTTTTGAATTGAGTCTTCGACGTAAGATTCTGCAACAGTGTTGGATCGCCACCCACCATGACGTTTTAGGGTTAAAATATCAGCGCCCGAATCAGCCAACAATGTTGCAGAAGTGCGTCTAAAACTATGTCCTGTATAACAGTCAGCATCAGGCAAATCTAGAAATCTTGCTATTTCTCTTGGCATGGCTCCAAATTTGTTGATGCCGATAGGTTGTGCTGTGCATTTGCCTTTTTGATAATTTAGAAAAAAACTATCATTTTGAGCCTTTGGTGAACGAAGGGCTTGGTATTTTTTAACTATCTCGTAAAAGGGGCCGTGAATAGCAAATGACCGCGGAATCTTGTTCTAAGTTCGAGTGATTTTGACCAACATCATCTCGCCATGTTGTTCTATGTCTTCAGTAGTGATATTGTGTAGCTCTTGGCGTCTACACGCACCAGTCACGCCAAATATTAATGCGACCTGTAAAATACAAAACAGGTTATTGTGCATAACAGGCCATAATAGAATAACAATAAATAACTATTTACTTAACTAATAATACCTACTTGAAATTTCGAGAAATCGATCGAGCTAGGTCTCCCTGCAGTATATTCATATTAAAATATTTCATTCCATTTTACATTTATGAAAGAAAGAAATGCTTGTTTCGCAATTAGTACATTTTACATAACCGACTACATAGCTTTTTAAACACTAGTTTAGGAACTTACCTTCGTTGCCAGGTACTGACTATCCGGAGCTTCTTTTAAAAACTTTTCCACGTCATTTGTAGACAATATTTTGGATTTTTTAACATTATATCCGTCTGACTTCCTCTTTAAAAATGCCGTTAGGTTGGTATACTTTTTGATGTCTATACCATATTTTGTTATAACGGTGCTTTTTAACATGGAGTATATACTCCACAGAGAGCTAGGCTTATATTTATTTGATAGTTCATTGAAGTAAGCCAAAAATACATTTTCGGAAAATGACTGCGCATTTTTGCCAATTTTCCATTGAATGAAGGTCTCATAAACTGCCATGTACTTATCCCTGGATTTTGGAGGCAAAAGGCTATCACTGGCATTTCGTGCCTCACTTAATATTTCCGGCGGCGTCAAAGCAACGTAACTGTCTTTTTCTACACTAGACATTTACATTTTAAACTTGTTGATCAATTATTCGTACTAATAAACAATGCTCACAGCACAGACGGAAAATTTGTTGAAAACGCCGCGCTAATATATTTTTTTCAGCGCGCGGCGTGTTATCTATGCGCGCGCAGATTGGAGCGTAGGCACGAGCAATTACGCTAAACAGCCAAAACGCAAAATGTAAAAAATCTAATTTTTATGTATTTATAAATTTGTTTCACGTTGAATTATTAATTAAAGTAAATAAGTTGTTGAAAATTTATCATATTCAAGGTGGTACACTACTTTTTTTTTTAAAATAGTGTTATTTTTAGTCTTACGTTGAAACGAAACGTATCTAAGTCAAAACTTTTGCCGAGATTTAAAAATAAAACTATAACCCAGTTAAGTTAAGAGCAAATAGAATGCATATATAATATCTTTCAGCGAGGTACCAACTTAATTTGATGGAATATAAAATAAAACACTCGTGCGATCAAGAAAAAAAAAGCACAAGTGTTTAATAGCATAGTTTATGAGTGTAAAAGCCATGTGATAAACACCACTTTATGAGTAAGGGTGTCGAAAAAATTATTATATACCGAACGATTCCAAATAGTAACTTATAGCATGTCCCATGATCATTTAATACAATTTAAATTGGAACATCCACACCATTATTACAACATCCTTATCCAGTTAACTGTAATTAGGTTAATTAAAAACATAATCAAATATATAAAAGTAGGGAATGGCTGGGGTTTGAACAGTTTAATTACAGCATTAGGTCATCACAATGACTTTAGTCTGGTTATTGTTAGGTATAGCAGTAGTCACGCAAGCGCATGTTGGTGAGTTTACTTCTTATTTTGTGTTTATAATATTTATTTAGTGATATTTATTTAAATATTATTTGTATTGTCCAAACGCATATTGTCTTTACTTATACACTTTTATATGTCATGTCGAATACACATGTCTGATGGTGGTAGAAAAATGGCACAAATTTCGACCGGGTGGGTACCACCGTGCACTATTGCGAAAATCCCTCCATAGTAATCCAATCTCGGTTGGATTACGTTCAGGGGTCAGCAAATGCATAGCCGGGTAGGGGGAATTATGTTCGCAGCGGGTACACTACATAAATACGAAAAAAAAATATTCCGAAAGTCACAATCACGAATTTCAAAATTCCGAATTTCATAATTCCGAATGATTCGAATTCGGAAAGTCAGAAATCCGATGTATCATAAATCCTATTCTTATTGAAAATTCGATTTTGAAAATTCTTAAAATACAAAACTACAAACGAATGTCTGAATTTCGAATTTCAAGATACCGAACGATTACAATTCCGAATGAATAATAATTCGAAATATCATAAATACGAATTCCGATTAACAAAATTCCGAAACAACACAAACCCGAAAATCGAATGCCTTGTTAACTTGTTTGTTGTTTTGAAACAGCATTGTTGCTATTTTCTCAAAGAATACAACATGACAATTGTATAATTGAACTATTGTTTTCATCTAAATTATCCTACTGATTACAAAATACACGTTGCCATACAACTTACAATAATGTATGCATAAAAGGCAAGCCTGGATGCAAGCAAGAATGCAGACTAGCATGCATGCAAGCAAGCATGTCGGCAAGCATGTAGGTAAGCATGCAAGCAAGCATGCAAACAAACATGCAAGCAAGCATGCACATAAGCATGCATGCAGGCATGCATTAGTTTTGCTCTTCTCCGGCGCTACGGGAAGTGCAGTCCTTCCGCCCTTGCATCACGAAGTTTGGGTTCCGCGCTTCCGGTTTTTAAATAACACTCTAGTGTAGAGCAGACAAGTGCAACGGCGAGTCGCGTATAGCTGATTTTTTCATGAAGTAATCAATTTAAACTTTTAACTATTTATCGGAAATTTCGGCAATTTGAAATTAGGAACGATATTTTGCGGGCTAATAAGATTACCGAATTTCGAAAGGCCGACAAATTTATTGTGGTGGTGGAGGGTCATAAATAGAGTATTGGCCGAGGTGATATCATGGGACGACAATAGTTTTTAAGATTTGGACAAAGTGAATATAGCGTTTTTTCCTTTCCTTAAAATTTTGTACACCTAAAATAATCATAAGTCACTTTTCAGTGAAAAAACTACACGACGATCTCGATTCCCTAGAATGGCCCAACAAATTCTCCTTAAAAGCGAAACGAATGTCTCTTACCGATAATGTTGTCGAAAGCTATCAGATTTGGTAACTATCTTATTTGTAATATCAGTATATTGTTTTTACATACTATTGCAATTGCTTTGAGAATTCGTGGATAGATTTTTTCTACACACTATCGCGGAAATGACCGTAACTTGAATTTTAATATTGACGATAGAAAGATAGAAAAAAAATATTTTAAAAGAATATACTTTCATAATTAGACCAAGAGGACGATTGTTTGTAAATTTTTCATGCAACGAGAAAAGGGTAATTTTCAGTAAATACTGAATATGCAATTCCTAATTGTTTTTCCAGGAGAACACCAAAGTCATCGAGGATAGATTATAACGATGGCTATGTGAAGTCCATTGTGAGCACTAATAAACCTAATCGCTATGGTATTAAATACGCTGTAAGTATAATTATCGTTAAATAAAATCAGACACAATGTTGCCACTATTCGTTTATTGTAGTGCACTGAATAGATAAAGCTTTAACTTAACTATTTTATTATAAACTCTCTTGGAAACCCCACCCTTTCAGATTCACCCTGAAGCATCCTTAACGCAAGACGTAGAAACAGTATGCACTTCCTTGGTTGGTAGGCGACGCGCTAGAGTACACCTAGAAACAATTCTACCAGAAGAGGAGTACAGTTATGAAGCTGTTGGTAAGGGATTACTCATATTATTACATATGTGTTCAAAATATATCAAGGTTACCTGGAACTAGTAGTAAATTCATGCGTCAAGAACGCATTGTTAAATGCTTCAAAATTAACTGTTATCCCAAAACATTATATTACAGGCAATGAAAATATTTCGGACAAACATTGTGTGAAGTTTATTTATGATTTTAATGAAGAAGGTACAGAGAAGCGGAATACTATATGGGCACATTATGATACAACTGAGAAAATATGGATTCCTGTTAGGTGGGCTATTGTTTATAATGAGACACTACTATATTTACTATATGTATTGGTATTTATAATGCAATTATCAATTTGCTTTTCTAAGATACGAAGTTCTGGAATTCAACATTTGGTTGGGATCGAATGACAAGCATGACATCTGGGATTTCTACGATTTCGAAAATTCATTTTCTACAGATAGTGCATTTGATGTAGAAGACTGTAAGTATTTAAATACTAATATATTTTTCTACTTATAAAGATAAATGGAAAAATATATTTTCTTTTATATGCTCTCAATTCTTCCATAAATATGTACAGTCAGCATCAAATTGATCTTGCTGAACCAACTGCTCAAAATGATCTCTAATTCCTTGGTTTTTCTTTCTTCCTGTTGACGGATTGTTCTGATATCTGATACATGACTTTACTTCGGACAAGATTACTATTTAATTCAATAAAACAGTTTGATTTGCTCGTCATACCTTAGTTATTATTTCTGACGCTGACTGTACTACATAAAAGGTAATGTTTCAACAAATCACTACGCTATCAAACTTATTTCTAGCGAGGTTTTGTTTTTCAAAAACGTAAGTTTTATTTAAAAATACCAGCTTTACCGATGTTGCGAAACATGTACATCTTCATGTTAGAGCGAAGCTATCTATAAAACTGATGATGGTCATTTTCTCATTATTCTCCGATAGGAAAATAGAATTTTCACAACAAATTTTACCTTAAACCCTAATAATAATATTAAGTCATTTTTAGACAATTGCGAATCCGTTAACGGGATTTCGACTTTTGATAGTCCTACTGAAGCTTTAAACAACAACTTATTCTTCGCTAACCCAGACAAGGACCACCACATTGATCATTTATTCCAATCGTAAGTACCTAACCGATTGCTTTTAGTATGAACATAGGTTTTATAAAACAAACACTGATCTCCCAGGGAACCTTTTCTCACAGCGTCAGTGGGACGGGCCGCTCTGCAATTTAGTAAGACAAAATTTATTAAATACTTGCTCTAATGTTGCAGAGCGTGCCCGTTTACTGGCAGTTGGAGTGTGGGAATCGGGTCTATGGTTACAAGCTCTTCCGTCATCTAACGTAGGAACTATGTTAGATGACACTACCTTCCGCATCGCAACGTGCCTCCGCTTAGGTGCGCCGTGTGTTTCTCCGCATCGATGCCGTTGTGGAGAAGCAGTTGATCGACTTGGACAACATGGCCTGTCGTGCTGCAGGAGCACTGGGCGAATTCCACGGCACGCCAGCCTCAACGACATAATCCGCCGTGCTCTTGTCACCGCCGGTGTGCCAGCTGTGCTTGAACCAAACGGTTTGGCGCGCGACGATGGCAAGAGACCGGATGGTATGTCATTAATGCCTTGGAAAATGGGTGACTCTGGTGTGGGACGCAACTTGCGTCGACACCATTGCCCCTACCCATTTACCTGGCACGGCTGGCTGTGCTGGTGCTGCTGCAGCTTCTGCAGAGGCTCTTAAGCGGCGCAAATATTCCAATCTCATTGGAGATTATGAATTTGTGCCGTTTGGAGTCGAAACGTTTGGGCCTTGGGGTCCGAGCGCCCGCAATCTCTTCAGGGAGATTGCGAAGCGTATGGTCGACGCTTCTCGTGACCAGAAGGCTGGCCTATTTTTAGGTCAGAGATTAAGCATTGCCATACAACGTGGCAATGCTAGTCTTCTGGGAACACTTCCACAAGAGGCATGCGATGCGGATGAATTCCACGACGCATTTAAACTTTTAGTTTTCTTTAGTATTATGTTTAAGTTACTTAGTATAATGTTATTATTTAGAAATGTAGTTTTAAAACCATTGTTATGTTAATTAGAAAATAAATAAAAGTCCTGGTTTTATAAATACATAATTATGTTCTTATAAATGTGCTCTCAAAATGTTTGATATTGAATCATGGCATAAGGGATTTAAATAATCAATTTAATCAAACAAATTGTATTTCCCTATTCTCATCTCATCATCATTCATTCTTCACTCTACTTTTCTTAACTCATTTTTTATTCAAATCTTATTAAGACTATTTGGGGCATAGTGATTGAACTGAACACATTCGGGGTGAACACATACATAGTGTTAGAAAGATTTAAAAGAAATTTACAAATTCAAAACATATTTCACAGCTATAAGAGTAACTTCCTCAAGACGTATGCTGACGAAAAAGAACACTCCATGCGAAAAAGCGTATTCAAGAGTAATTTGAGGTAAAAAATTCTCATTTGTAGGTATTACTAGATATTACTTTTATATTGGATATAAAAAACCTGGTATTTGCCAAACTACAAAACAATGTTTTTAACGCTTACATTGCTTACAGGCGCGTTATACAAAACAATCGCCGAAACCTCGGATTTAAACTTACTCTCAATAAATTCGCTGACAAAACTCCGAAAGAAATGACCAAATACATGGGCTTGAACAGACGTCCCGAAGGAAAAGTTGGCAATGTTCCATTTCCGTACACCGAAGAAAAACTAAACGTTTTAGCTGCTGATTTGCCAGTCGAATATGATGCGAGACTTCATGGACTTGTTTCAAAAGTAAAGAGTGAGTTTGACTTTTCATATTCTATCTAATGATGAGCTTCTAAAAGATAATAAGTTTATATTGGCTCTATTGGTTTTATTTATACATTAAATTAAATAATAAAAATATTAAATAACACGAACATGAATGATAAAGTGACTAAAGTCTAATGCGACAAAAATTCTGTTCAAAAGCAATTTCAAAATATCTACAATAGGTATTTCGATCATTTATAGATCAAGAGGAATGCGGTTCCTGCTGGACTTTTGGTACAACAGGTGCTGTGGAAGGAGCACTTGCAAAAACCAATGGAGGAAGGCTGTTGGCTCTTGCTAATCAAGCTGTCGTGGACTGCGCTTGGGCGTGAGTAAAATTAAAATTATGTGTGTGTTAAGAAGCAAATATTAATCCCACCAAAAACATTTTCATGTAAAAATGTTGCCAAAACGAGTCTACGTACCTTACCCTGTGAAAAAGTTATCAGATCTCGTGTAAAGTCAAGCTCTAAAGACTGCAAGTTCTAAACGTACAAGCTCTACACTATACTTTACTCAAAATATATGAAAAAGTGGTCAGATCTCATGTAGAGCCAAGATTTCTGACCTATGCGCCCTTAACCCTGCTTCTTAATCGATATGCGCCCTAACTTTACCAGGCCCTTCACAAATTCTTAATTTTAGTCAAAATGCGTGCTTTCATGAACTTTTTAACTATTTAGCATCATCTAAAGAAAAGTTAGGTAGTAAAAGCGTTTCGAGAAAAGGTAGGTAGTGCCCTTGCGCTTCGCTTGGCTAGTCTTGGCGGGGGCACTGCTGTGCCCCCAGATTGTGGAGGAAAGGGAACTCATACTCCCTATCAAATCTTATTTTGAGTATTCTACCATCGTGATGTTTGACTAACCGCGGATAAAATTAAAAGTTTATTCAACATACACTGCGTCCAAATACGATATTTTTTTGGCTAACATTATTTTTAGGCTTCTGTACCTAAAGGGCAAAAACGGAACCCTATTACTGTTACTGTCCGTCTGTCACCAAGCTTTATTTCATGAACGTTTTATCTGATTTAAGATTTGGTGCCGCTGGCTGCGATGGTGGAACTGACAACGCCGCGTACGAGTGGATGATGGAATACGGCCTGCCCACTGAAGCTGAATACGGACCTTACTTAAATCAGGTAAAGCACACGGTGGTAAGCAACTACCAATGCTTTTAAACTGGAGGCTTTAAAATAGCGATTGCCAAAAATGAATGGTTAAACTGATTACCCAATTATATTGTGTTTACAGGATGGAATATGTAGAATTAAAAACGTAACAAATTTATATCCGATTCGTGGGTATACCGATGTTACTCCCTTGAGCGTTGGAGCTTTGAAGGTTGCTGTAGTGAACCATGGACCGCTTTCTGTGTCAGTAGACGTGACACCATCTTTCTCTTTATATTCTTCAGGCATATTCTATGACATAACATGGTAAGATATACCAACATTATCTTTATTCATTTTAGATCTTTCAGAATTAGTATTATTGATTCAAGTTATAGGTGGTTCAATAACTAAGTACCTGCTTGAATTGTATTTTTTTCATTATTGTTCACATCAGTTTAAGATGTTATAAGCCAAATTCTGGGTAAAAATAATTCAGAACTACGTAAATAACAACCGAAAAGAGAACACCAAAGTACTTAATAGTATATCTTTAAATATGTTTCAGTACTCAAACAGAACTGAATCACGAAGTTACATTTGTTGGTTATGGCGAAAAAGATGGTGACACCTTCTGGATTCTCAAGAACTCTTGGGGACCAAACTGGGGTATCGATGGATACATGTATATTTCAGCTCGAGACAATAACTGCGGTGTTGCTACTGAACCAACCTATGTTGTTTTCTAAAGCAGACTTTGGAATCGAGATTTGGTAAACCATACACTTGGCGATGGCTTGGCAGGAATACGGAACTGATTTTCTTTATTTCTATAATATAAAGCAAAATATAACAATAAGCACGTGGAATTTACAATTAAGTGATTAAAGCATACAATAAATAACATATTCTTATTTTACTAGATTAGTTCTTCATCAATTGTGACAATCCGTTTTTTTAAAGGCTGTACCTATATATTTGCACGGGACTCGATGGTACTCATTGTTGAAATTGGGTACATATTTTTTCCTAATGTCTAAATTAAGTAATTTTTTCTATAAGTAATCACGTATATCTAAAACGTGATGAATAGGAAAACGAACACAGAAATTTGGCAGAAAACATATATACTCGTTGTTTCCTTCTGGTGCAACATACGGTAACCAAAGGGGGTTAATAATAGTATAATAGGATAGGACGGTTTTTAAATATGTTTCACTTTATCTTTAAGTATGACATTAAGACCTCCAGGTACAATTTTTTTTACGACCCGCAGATGGCGTGTGTGTTTTACTCGGTTCAATTCCAACGTAACCTCTCGTACCGACTCCGGCACCTAGGGGGGATAGGTATTCGTAGGGATTTTGCCTACGATAAAAAAAGATACAAAATATTTTATAAACATTCAACGGCAATCAATATATATATATAAATATATGTGAATAAATAATACCTATTTATAATTTCTCTTTAAGTGAACTCAACTGACCACTAGCATGCGGAGAAAGTAAGACATGAACAGTTGAAATGTTGGTACGGCTACTTTCCAATCATTGCACTTAGATACGAATCAGTTTAGGAAATACTCCTTATTTCCTAAACTGATCGGTCCGTATTGCGAAAGTAATAGAATTTTTAATATTACTTTCACGTTTTTTCATCTGACAATTTCTGGAACTGTTACACTTGGTAAGCTGAGAAAGGTCGATATCGTAAAGAAAATAATGGATTTTTTTCAAAGTCAAGGTCAAAAATCATTTATTTCTGCATAGACCATTAAAACGGCACTTAAAATCAGCGGGCATTTTCTTTTGGTCTATTTACAAACATTTGCTTAGCTTACTTAGTTTAAATACAATAGTTTACTTGAGTAGCATAGTTGAGCGAACAGCTCTATTCCAAGCTTGTTTATCATCAAAATATTTTTGGATTTTATAATAAACTAAACTGTGTTAAAAAACAGTTTAGTCTTAATTACATTTTGAAAAAAATATTTACAGGTAAATCTCAAATTTCATTACGGAACTTGATGAAAAAGCGTATACAGTTGCCCCGGAAAGAATTACTAATATTATGAAGTCTACTATCACAAACTACAAGATTGTTTTTATGTGTATTCATATTATGCCTGTCACAAACTCTTGAATTTTTTTTTTGAGATATTTTTGCTTACATACATTAGGTTCTCGAAAATGTATTGTGAAATAGTGGTAGATGAAGACAGATAGCGGTGTGTTTTCACAGTTTGCCAATTATATCCTTGTTTTCACCATATAATGTGAGCCTTTCTACAAACTGTTCTCCGAAAAGGAAACGTGTGGAGTTTGATGTGAACACTAGGCAGTCATGACTTGACGATGCATTAAACGCTATACAGTTGCTAAATAAGTTCTATCCTGAACAATTAATATTTTAACGTCAACCGTTATACCCATTGTCTTTAATAATTTTAATATTTTAAATTAATGATACACTGTATTACCGATCGCATCCGACATATTAATAACATTAAAATTAATGAAATTGTCAAAACTAAATTGATATCAAACTGCAGCCTCTAGTAATGCGAGCATTCGACTACTTTCTTGGATCTTATCTAGCATATAGTAAGTAGGTACATGCACATGCATAGATTAACTGAAAATTAAAAGCGTATTGTTTCTCTAATGCCGCCGGTAGATTCGCCTTGAGTAAGGTTAGTATGCGACCGGATTTATCTGGACATGTTCGGGACATTTTAGACGCGGTAATTAGCGCGTCAACTCGTTATTTATTTTACATTTAATTAAATATCCTGTGAATTTTGTTATGGTTGTGTAAGTGATACGAATACATTAATACGTTATGCATTTCTGTAATGCTTTCTAGCTAAATATAGAAAATGGTAAGGGGAAGAAAAAAATAAATAATGGCCAAGTGTAAAACAAAAATGGATGCCACCTATTTGTGATATAAGCAAGCTTACCTATCTTTTCATATAAGTACTCCAAGTTAACTATCAAAAACTACCTTTATTATTTATTTTTTTTATTTTATTTGGAAAACTTACAGCTATTGTACAGATCATGGTCTTAAATAATAAATACTTGAAGGCCATTATCAAGTTTTCACGAGTAACATTAGCTGTTTATATAAAGTAAAAACAGTAGGTAGACAAAATAAATATGTACTATATATCAATCAAAATCACTGCAGAAATCAACTCTTGCCAAAGAACCTCTTGGGTAAAATGTGCTTTAGACCACCAAAAAAGTTCACACCGTCTTGTCATGCGAAGTATGTAAATGAATTTTGGCGAATTGGTGCTTAAAAATCACAAAATAATTATACCGTGTTAAAAATCCTGAGAACGACATATCACCTACATCTTGCATTGCCATGTGACGCGGATGTAAGGTTGATAATCCGTGTATTATCTTTTAAAGATAATAATATATGCGTCATGTCTCCCGAAAATAATGGTGACTCTAGCGGAGCGTCTATATATTTTAAGTCTGAGCATTGACTTAATTGCACCCTAAGGCATAAATTTAAAAATCTGTATGACATTCGGCATCAGTGTTGATGAATAGAACAATTATCATAATTGTTGGTCAGCCGTCTATAATTTGGGTTGAAGACTTACGTAAGTTTCGATTAAACGTCTGTCTCGTTCAATAATTATCACTTGAATCTATTCGGTCTTTAATAATGTTAATATACATACATATATTTTGAAACATCAACTGCCAGCATGAAGGTATACCTTATATAGACTTTAAAATTGTGAAATCATCACTTAAGATGGAACTAAAATTGAACTGAAACCGCACAGAACTTTTCTTTTTTCAAAATTTTAGGCGTCTTAGGTTGGACCTCACCAGAGAAAATCTGGTCAATAAAATTAAGTATTCATGTTTTACTCATTGCATTTGCATTGCTCACAGCAAAATGTTTCCATCGTTTATGAAATCCGAATGTAGAATTCTGTGAGAGAGGCCTACTATCATTATCATCATCATTCTCAAAACCTTTTGTCAACTCGTTGTGGTCGACTATCCTAGAAGCCTATGTCACCGTTAAATTAGAACAGGTCAGTATCTCCCGCTGCGTGCACGGCTTAACTGCCTGAACTTTCGGCGTAATAAAACGTACAAGTTAATGATAACATGAAAACCGGTTATAAGTCCGAGTATTTGAATTGTTATTTATTGAATATTATACGATGATACTACTACCATATTCATTTAAGAATCAAGAGTGACTCGCCATTTGTATCTATTGGACTTGGAGTAGGTACGTGAAGTGTACATAATTAATTGAACCAAATTCTGTAATTGAGGTTCGTATTCTAGAACGGTACTCCTGAATCGTATTCGATAACCCTAAATCCAGATATTTTTTTTATACCACTTAGGTGGTAGATAAGCTCACGGCACACCTGATGGAAAGTGGTTACCGTGGCTTATGGACGTGTGCAACTCCAGTGGCGTCACACTCGCGCTGCCGACCCTGTTAGAGCAGAGAGTTTCTGTGCCGTCAGTGTAGAAGATAAAGCAGATGAATCTATAACTAGATCTAGGACAGATTGTATTCTAGATGATGTTTCTAATGTCATTGTGAAAGTCTATTCACAACTGAGCGTTGTTCTGGCATATGGGCTTAAAACTGTTTACATTTTTTTGCTCCGTACTTATAGCCAATCTAATAATAGGTATAGAAAGTCAGCACAAATATTATTTTTTTAGTGTTTCAAATAAATATATTCATAATATATATGCAATGCATCAATCACTCTGGTCGTAAATTGTGCTCATTACTTGTGCGCTTGTTAAAACCCCCTGCGACACAGGAATATCATTACCCGGTGCGGATGTTGTCTGGTCATGAGACAAAGTGATAAATGAATATTCATGAATGCCGGCGAATATATTGTCCTTTTTACGCTCTTTATATTTTTAAATTGCTAGAAAGTGATGATCCGTTGTAAAAAGTTTACATCTTCCGTAGGTAGTAGGTAGGAACGTTACGAAAATCGAGATCAACCATCACAGCGTTGGGTCCCGATTGCACCCGGGATACCAGGGTCCACCTTCTGGATTTTGCTTTCTCCATTTTACATAGTTATAGGCATTCCTGGCATTAGAAGATATATAGCTTAAGAAAGTACAATAACTCTTAGTCCGAACCAAAGTACCTACTTGCGAATACTGTTTTTTTTAACATGCGGGAAATCCCTACGGATACTACCCCCGCCGAAGCTGGAGGGGAAGGTTATGTCGGGCTCGGACCGACTCAACCGTACGCCGTCTGTGGGTCGCAGTGCAAGGCCGAAGGTGAGGTAGCTGTAGTGCATATCTATCGCACCCTGGCTGACCCAGGGCCAACTCTCTCGTTCTGGCCCTCTTCGAGTGGAGTCCTTGCGAATACTACAAATTTTGGATAACCATTATAACTTACTGATCAATGGACAAAATAAAGATGCAGTTTTTCCTCTCTGGGCTGCCAATGTTAAAATTACTGATCTAGTATTCAGTAATGAATAATTAATTTAATCTTATACTCTAGCATATTTCTACCTCACAGATTTCATTACTTAAAACATATAAGCCATAAAATGTAGCACCTTGACTGCAAGTATCCCGCTGTGTGAATTTATATTTATTTTATTTATTACTTAAAGCTTCTTCACACTATGCTGATGTTACCAAACACAGGGGCTCCCTAAATTTATAGTGTATACTAATTAAGCTAACAATGTTAGCTTAGTTACTATAACTGCATCGGCACAATTTCGGTCATGCACTCACGAATTATAATTATGAAAAAGCTTTATTCTGTGATTCTAGGAGTCCACTCTCCTAATCACTTTAACAAAGTGCCTGCCCCAACCATTTCATTCGATCTTTTCACATAGAATTTAATTCTGGGTAAAAAGATTTCACACCACTACTTCGTAGGACTACAGATATTATAATATAATTCAGTAGCACCTATCCATAAGCACAGAAACTGCCAATGACATATTGTACAAGTTCCTTAAATAGTTTAAGACTACTCTCCTAATATAGTGAGCTTTGTAAATTTATTGATCCTCACATTCCAGACAAGTAGATATTTAAAATTACTTCGTAATTGCAGTATTGATCAAATAAGAGCCACATTTAAATTCGGTAGCCATGAATAAATTTGACTAAAAGTATTTAGAAAATATTTACGGTAGGTATGGCATTTAATTTAAAACTAATGTTTATTCACAATTAGTTAATAATTAAAATACCAGAGCGATGATGTAATAAATAAAAAAAGACGGGTTGCACTCTGGGAGTGCCGGCAGAAGTGAAAACATTTTCTTTTTTGTTTCTTCGTTATATACATAGAAAAAGATAAAAAAGAACATACCATACCATACCTATAATATAGCGCTAGGTATTCATAGAACCTATTACTTATTTTCTGCTAATTTTCTGTCAGAAGAAATTAATGAATTATAAAAAGAAAAAATAATCACAAAAAATAATAAATTACAAAAAGAAAAAAATATCATAAAAAGTAATAAATTACAAAAAGAAAAATTAATCACCAAAAGTAAAAAATTATAATAAAAAAAACAATCACATAAAATCCCTGAAGGCCAGGTGGTTTGAACCCGATACTATCTGAAACTATAAGGACTTACAGTCGACGTGCTTACCGTTTAAACTACGACGCTGTCTATTGTAAGTTGCAAAATACATAGTCTTTACCTAATCTTGTATGACGTCAGTCGTCGGTTACGGTTCAAAGGTCAACTAATCCTGACGCTTCCTTAACATTTTACACCCACCCAACGCCGCTAAAGAAGTTTTCACTTCAGTAATAATTTTATATTTAGAAACACTTTAGGGCGAGAGTTTAAAATACAAAACTGAGAATAAAATCATATAAATTTAGAACAATTAGTAGTAGCACAAAAGGTTTTACTGAGCATTACGGAAAGTTTACTTGGAATATACAGCCACTAGAGTAATGCCTACTTGTTTCATATGGAAAACAAGGTGTATTGGATTTTTCCAAAATCATCGATACCCCACCTCACCCTCCTGAGGGATGACCGAGAGGGATGGCCCTCGGTCAGCCGGAGGGCGAGGGATATGTCGCTTGACAACCTCACCTTCGGCTTAGCACTACGACCCACAGATGGCGTGCGGTTTAGTCGGTTCGAGTCTGACATAACCTCCCCCTCCGGCTTCGGAGGGGGAGGTGATGTCGGGGGGGATTTTCCGCACATAAAAAAAAGGTACCCCACCTCACTAGCGCTCTAGGTTACCTGCTGATAAACGATCTCTGTCATGACTTTTTAGTCTTGCTAGTGACACCATTGACAAGGGAAACGAAAAAGCGTAAGAGTTGAGACGCTAGGGTCCATAGTGCAACCTTTGTATGTAACTGGGAATAACGCTGGAGTAACACATCTGAAATAGCAGCCAAACAAGGTTAACCGTAAGCCCCTGATGTAGGGTTATCCTTTGTAGACTTTTTTAATACAAAAGAAATTGAAACCTAATGGCAATGACACTTGTCATCAGTAAGTTACCAAGGACTTCGTAATTTCCGAAAAACCAGTCTTTGAGATATCATCCTTATACATTTATAAAAAGTTTATACCGGTTACAATACCAGTTTTATGAATAAAATATAAAATAAGGTAAATTCTTGGCAAAAGACGCTGGACGAAACATTTTAATTAAATTAAGTAAATTGTACATTTATACCACCAGGAAATTCCGCGATATTTATTCCCAGTGGGTTCCCCAGGACAGAGCTGCATTTTGAATCAGTGGCACAGAATAGATAATAGTACTAGACTACGTGTAAAGTAAATTTTTCATCATCATTATTTTATTTGTAGAGGATCATTATCAGATTTACTTTAATTTTTATGTTTTCAATAAAAGTACAGCTTACTTTATGATTTGTCGTTGTCTTTTTTTTCGGTAAGTATTTACTTACTCATTTACATGATCAGTAATAAAGGTTCAACCTGCAGTAAAGATATGTGTAATAAATAGTACCTCCTATAGCAGTACATTTCGACACTCTTACATATCTACAAATCTCTATGTACCTACTCGTATTTCACCAATGACTTCCAAATTGCTGAGGGGTTTTATCCTCAAAGTGCTCGTTACGGAACATGCCGTATATGTTCCCAGTATACATATTGTGTAGGTAATGGGTCGGCGTGCAAAATCCGTTTTTTCTTTATCTTGTTTCCTCTTTTACCTAAATCGCCCTTTAATGTAGCCTTTTGGTGAAAATCATTGAAAAACCTAAATAGGCGTTTATTGACAATGGTTTTTGATGACGTTATTTTTGAATGATTCGATGGCATTAAAAATTCAAATCAAAATGTTCTGTACATTTTTAAATCTCCAATTTCTAACTGTATTTTTAGGAATGTTAAACTATAAAACAAAAAAAATCGCAGCATCACATTTCGAAGATCTCTAATTTAATTAGAACTTCATGATTTATTCATGAGAGCTTAGTAGTCGAATTACCGTGTAATGTGTTTGTTCAATTAGCTAGATATTTACGAACGTTATTTTTATGGTAATATGATACGTACTAGGTTGTATTTCAAATCTTATTAATTTACCTGTCCTGTCTTAAGGTGATTTTCCACCAGAGGGGCGAGACGAGACGAGGCGAGGAGAGAATTGAAATTTGTATGGCAAATTTTCAATCCTCTCCCAGCGTATCTTTGGTGGAAACAGTGTGGATTGACGAGAATATGCGAGGCGTGAATTGAAATATTTGTTTGTGCAAAAATGAACCGTATTGGTTCCGATATAGAGTATAAATCACCTTCAAGGTGATTTCCCACCAGAGTGGCTAGGCGGGGCGAGGCGAGGAGAGAATTGAAATTTGTATAAAGGTGATTTTCCACCAGAGGGGCGAGACGAGACGATGCGAGGAGAGAATTGAAATTTGTATGGCAAATTTTCAATTCTCTCCCAGCCTATCTTTGGTGGAAACAGTGTGGATTGAAGAGAATATGCGAGGCGTGAATTGAAATATTTGTTTGTGCAAAAATGAACCGTATTGGTTCCCCAATAGAGTATAAATCACCTTCAAGGTGATTTTCCAACAGAGTGGCTAGGCGAGGAGAGAATTGAAATTTGTATAACAAATTATCAATCCTCTCCCGGTGCATCTTTGGTGGAAACAGTGTCGATTGACGAGAATATTGACGCCTAATTATTGTTCGGAGTTTTCGGCATTGACGCTAGAACAAAGTTATATCGATCAATGTGTGTGAGCTGTCTAAAATACATTTATATATGAAGCATACGGGCGACGGGGCGCGGCGGTCACGCGCGAGCTCGCGATGGCAATTTTTAGTGGAAAAAGGTCAGTGCGATTTCAATTCTCTTCTCGCCTCGTCTCGTCTCGCCCCTCTGGTGGAAAAGCACCTTTACAAACAGGCGGCGGTCACGCGCGAGCTCGCGATGGCAATTTTTAGTGGAAAAGGGTCAGTGCGATTTCAATTCTCTTCTCGCCTCGTCTCGTCTCGCCCCTCTGGTGGAAAAGCACCTTTATTGAGTTACTTGGCGTATACCGTTAGTAATTAGGCTTGAAATTTTAATTATTTTTAAATATAATCATATCAACTTTTTTATTTCTAAGCACGGGTCTGCTTTTATAGTGACAGAGGTTAGGAGATAAACTACTCCGACAGGCAAACACGGAGTTGCAAACTTACAGAAAATATTTTTAACTTTTCAAATTGATTGAGCGATTGAGATAGTTAAAGTGAATGCTCAGGTGGGACTCGAACCCACGATGTTTCCCTTACAGGGGGAATTGAATAGAGGAATTGAGGAATTGGTGGGAAAACAGCATTCCCCCTGTAAGGGAAAGATCGTGGGTTCGAGTCCCACCTGAGCATTCACTTTTTCCTATCTTAATCGATTTGAAAAGTTAGCATAGTAAATGCTTCAAAATGTCATTTAACATTTTTAACTCGCAGATGTTTTACGTCGCCTTTGAAATAAGTAATACTTAATTACGTTCCGACGCGCTCGTGAACTTCGGAAAGTCAGAGGTTGAACCTCGGAGCCTGGGGTAAAATTTGAACCACCCCCGAGGGGAGCTATAGAAAAGTTCAGAGTCCATGGATAAGAAAACCCTGCTAACACTGACCTACCTAATAAATGAAGATTAAATTTTAAGAATACCGGTGGCACAGCTATGGTGGGTGAATACGGTTATTGTATCGGGTACAATTCCCAGGGCTAGTTACATAGTGATTATGTTAGGAAAAAGTGAATGCTTGATGGCCGTGCCCCTATTACAAGTGACAAAAATAGTTGATGATATGTGAAAACATGTAATTAAATACTACATCATGGCATTGCACAGGGGTCGTAAGTTCCTGTGGGAACTTCTCACTCGTTTAAGGCACCCTTCATAATGGCACGTGCCGCTCTGATTGAATAACAATAACTTTAGTATTTTTTTTATTTTATGGGATGGTTCAACTATTTTTGTTATAAATCTAGAGTCAAAATTTAATTTCATGAATTTGAGCACACGTTGCTAAAATTTTAGTTTTGCATTTCCATACTAAGTTCGTTAGACTACGCTAATATAAATGCGAATGAGTATCTATGTCTGAGAGAGAGTAGCTATGTCTGCCTGTCTGTCTATCTGTTACGCATTAACCACAGAATCGCGTGTGCGGGTGTGCGGGTGGTGCGGAGCTGCGTATCTTACGTTCCTAGACTCCACCCATTCGCTCTAAGGCATCGTCTCATATAAGCGCCTTAAAATATCACACAAAGGGGTTATGTGACCGACTTGTTAAAATCATAATGGCAGTCAATTCTCTCTCTCCTTCTCTCACACTATTCCACGGAGGACAGAATATGATTGAATACATTTGAAGGTTCTGCAGTAGTAAACATTTGTTTAATAAAATCAAAAGCGTAGCTTACTCTGGCTTCATCAGCTAAGTGCTTTCCGCGCCGGTGTATTTTATGATAAACATATGTTATTTATAACATCATTAAAGCAAGAGATATGTTTACATTTGAACTTCGTGTTAGGTATTAAATTTTCTTATTAATTGTTATTAATTTTCTAATTAATAATATGATTTACGATTTAAAATTCATTATTAATTAAGTAAAATCTTTACTAATAATGACATTTCGATCTCGAATAAGATCACAAAGTTTAAATTTGTTTGTATCCTAAGAAAGTTTAGAGATGCCTTCATTACCACTTATTTTAATTTATTGGGTAACAAAGCAAAATAGTTATTTGTGCTAAAAGTGAGCAAAATTGATTTTTGCAGCGAGTGCTGATTTTGACTCCCAAGCAAGCGAGGGATTTATGATTGAATCACGAGCGTAGCGAGTGATTCTAATGTAGAATCCTGAGCGTGGGGAGGGATTCAAAGGCACGAGATGCAAATAATTTTGCTCTCGTGGGGCACACATTACTTTTCACTTCAGCAGAGAGAACACATAATAAGCATCTTAGAAGATAACACAATGAACATGAACAGATAGAAATAACGTTTATAGTTATTATAAATCAAAATATTGCTGAACATTTTCAATCTGGAAATTCTGCAAATTTTATCCAATACGATAGTAACGCAGTCACCGAACAAGTCTTTGCACCTTTTGTAAGTCTCCTTTTATTGAAGATATGGTAAGCTTTCAAATATTTCTGGCGAGACTTCTCAGGAAGGCAACTAAATTCCGCATAAGTAGCTTGTTGTTTCAACTCTTCTGGAGATAAAATCCTGACTTTGTCGCCAGTTTTATACATCTTTTATGATTATTTTTAATCTTATTCGATACTTTACTTTAGGTGCGTTCAGAGACAGCGTCTGTGATGTTTTATTTTCCAAATATTGAAAATGAAAATAATTTTGTAAATATACTTATTTTAGAATAATTTATTTGCTCATAAACATGGTTATATTAAGGTCTTAAATATATTATAAACACAGCGTGTTTAACCTCAGACTGTGGCATGCAAATTTTGCATTTGATATTTGATTTAACTTTTCACCCATCCAACAAGTTTTCACTTCAATAATTAAAAAGTTACTTTGTCTCACGCAGTGAGCAAAATCGCATTTTCCACACTGTTTTTACGCAGCAAAACTTACATTTTCGAGTTGCTGAAGTGAAAAAGACCTTTTAGAATGGCCATGACTTAAGTGATTATGTCATTAAACTGACTAAGATTACATGTTATCTTCATTAGTTATCTTATCTTAGGTTACGGGTTAGTGGGATGGTGTTCTGTTTTAGACCGATGCCATGCTTTTATGATCGAATTCGTATTTCGTCATTTTTGCAGATCTTTAAAGCCTAACAGTATGCAACATATATTATGTATGCATACCTCCAAAGCTTTGTTACTGTATATTAGAGGTGCTACTATGCAATGCCCTGAGTGTTCCATGAGAAACCCTCCCCACGGAGCATTTTGCATTTAACTATCTAATAACTAAATCAATTATAAATATTAACTAAAAATTATGTACATTGGAAGCATTACCATATCTTACCAAAATTTAAATTAATAAAGTTACTATATAATTACACAATACAAAAAAAACTAAAACTTAAAATGCGTCCTGGAATTCATCTGCATCGCAATTTTCTTGTGGTACTGTTCCCAGAAGATTGGCAGCATTACCACGTTGTATGGCAATGCTTAATCTCTGACTTAAAAAGAGGCCAGCTTTCTGGTCACGAGAAGCGTCGATCATACGCTTCGCAATCTCCCTGAAGAGATTGCGGGCGCTCGGACAGTAAAGCACATTTCGACTCCAAACGGCACAAATTCATAATCTCCAATGAGATTGGAGTAATTGCGCCGCTTAAGAGCCTACGCAGAAGCTGCATCAGCACCAACATAATTATTATCGAAAAAATAAATTTCAATAAAAAATTGTACTGTAACGGTATATCGGTCTATATTTACAGTACTTGTACTATGTGAAAGTTCAACATGAACCTAAAATAGCGGCAAGAACTAACGTTTATCCAATTTCACTGTTCATTTACTGACGTATAACAATTTGAATTCCCTGTAGGCGGCCATTATCCGTGCTGGTTGAATGACGGGAGAGGAATTGGAGCATCTGGACGGATGCCCGGGGCATGGACCAACGCCTGCAATCTCACGATATGAAACATTGAAGCACCGAGCACCGATGTATTATCTGCCGCTCTCACTCCTGATACATTGCTTTAGTTTCAGTGGAAAGCTTTCGCATAACTTTGTATTGACTCACTGTGTTCAGCTTGCAAATTCGTATTATCTTCCGCTTTGTTATATTATATATTATATTATTATTTAAAGTTACAGGTGATGTTTTGTTCTTAGAAGAGTATTTAATTATTGTTTTCCAGAATAAAATATAACATGAATATGTGATAAAACATCAATATAGTTAATTATCTGACAAAAGTGCCTTGGTAATGGTGTCATGTGTAGGGTACAAAGCTACAAACACCTTCGTCGCTCAAAGCCAACCTCAATTGCTATGCGGTAGTCGGTGCAGGCAAACGTTTAAGGCTCTAGTGCAGGTATTCCTCTTGGAGTTCGGAGATTAAACGGCAGTCATTCCCAGAAAATTCGAACTCCGTCTTTTAAAGCGCAATCTTAAGATGCAACTCGGAAATACCTATGCGGATCATAAAGATAATATTGATACTTCAGCGTTCAATAATTTCTAAATCAAAAAGTCTAAAAGCCTCGCTATGCGGCCCATCACGAAAATTAAATATTATATTTACTTTGCTACTGCCTCTCTTTCCTAAAGCTACATAAAATATCCACAAAAATACACTTGTGGACACATCCATTGGCCCACCTTAGAGTTTAGGTTTCGATGGCCCCTACCTAAATATGATTGCTAGATTGAACAAAAACTATTGATGCAGTTTTAAACCTGATACATTTTACCATCTTTTTCGATCGTATCGTTTTAAATTTGAATTCAGAATACCACTGGACATGGAGCTACGCCTAACAAGTCGCGTATCTCGCCTTCATGAGTGCAGATGATTTTTCAATAAAAACATGTTTTATCAAAATAAAGGTTTAAATATCAAGGTTTAATTTAATAACGCGTGTTGCCTCCATGGGCATCTACGACAGCTCTCATACGATTAGGCATAGAGTTTATCAACCATTCTAAGAAATTTTGAGGGATCATCTCCCATTCCTCTTCTATGGCAGTTTTCAACTCAGGCATCGTCTGGGCAACTGGCTGACGAGCCTTAACACGTATTTTTAGCTCGTCCCACATGTGCTCAATCGGGTTCATGTCTGGGCTTCTGGCTGGCCAGTCCATAACTGTGATGTTCCTATCCCGAAGATATTCCCTGACGATGCCGGCCGTATGGGCTCTTGCATTATCATGCATAAAAAGGATATTTGGGCCCACATAGTCCACGTATGGCATCACGTGAGGTTCTAAGCACTCACGATTGTACCTTTCAGCATTTAATGTTGGCAACCGTGGTCCCGTAACAACCTCAAGTTGAGTTTTGCCGCTCGCAGATATACCGCTCCAGATAGTCCATGAGCCACCGCCATAAGCATCCCTCTTTCGAAAGCAGCATTGTGCAAAACGCTCTCCCTTACGTCGGTAGACCATCTTCCTTCCATCATTGCCATGTAACGCAATTTTAGACACATCAGAAAAGAGTACACGGCTCCAATGCTGCTGAGTCCTATTTTAATGAGTGCTCGCGAAAAGAAGACGCGCTGTTCGGTGGGTTCGCGTTAGTTTGGGGCCATTAGCTGGTTTGTGTGGTACCATATCGCTTTCTTCTAACCTTCTCCGAACAGTTCGAGCGCTCACAGATACTCCGTGGAAGTCGCGAAGTTGGTTTTATATCTCAATGGAGGTAAGGTAACGATTTCTCAAGCTGGTCGTCACGATGAATCGATCCTGCCTTTCAGTTGTGACCCGAGAGCCTTCCTTGGCGACGTACAAAGTCGGCAGTCTCTAGGTTCCTCCGATAAACATTTCGGACCGCAGATCGACTTAAGTTGAGCACTCACATTTCTTTGGATGTATCCGGCCTGGATAAGTGCCACAGCTTGGGCGGCGACTTCAGGCGAAGTATCCATAGGTTATTGATAGAACCTCACCTTAATGCTAAGAATAAGTAATGTTTGTTGCAAAACCAAAGAGAAAAATCACACTTTCGAGAATTAAATCCAAGTAAACGAATAAACTCAAGTTTTCTTAGTATTCGATTGTTTAATATCAACGAACAGGCTCCAAATTGTCTTTTGTTTCTTTAAATTCTGTGTTCGAAATTCAAAATAAAACTATTGAATAAAATTATGAATGTGCCTGGTTCAAAACTGCATAAAAACTTTTTGCTCGACCTTATGTAAATTTTTAGCTAGGACTAAACGAAACTTAAAATTCGAGGTGGGCCAATAGATGTGTCCACAAGTGTACAATACATACTGAAGGAATTCACAAATCAAGTGTACGAGTGTGTAGAGCACTTCAGTGTGTCGGTAAACCGAACACGTACAAATGTCGAATCGCTGGTTCCTGTTTATTGTGGCATCCAATGCATTTTGAATAACAACAGAATTATGAAGAAACTTATGATTTATTTTTGTATTTATATGGAAATCCGGCGTGGCAGAAATATTGTTCTGTGTTTCTACTTTACGAAACGTAAGTAACGTATGGATTTGACATGATATTGTAATATTGTGTATATATTTATATATATTATATTATTTTATTATTGACCTGCCATTTGCAACGTATTTGATTTCGACCAGTTATTCTTAAATAATTTACGTTAGGTACCTACTTAATAATTACACAAAGCCTGCGATAAAGTATAATTTACCTAGGTTACAGAATAGATCACTAGGTACCAAAATCTTCTGTAACTTTGGAAACTGTTGGAAATTTGGAAGAACATTTATTTTAAGAATTTCCTTTGAATATTTACATATAATACGCCCCCTTCATTAGTTTGCAACTTGAATCCCATGGAGAGAGCAGTGGACTAGACATTCTGTATTATTTTCCAGATTCAAAAGAACTCTATAGTGAAAAGTTTTTGTTCTTATACTATCGAGATGTTGCATAGTTTGGACGGAAGGGGAAGCTCTAGCCAAACTGGTAGTGTTTAACTAATGATGCCAGTGAAAGACGAGGGCTATTTGTTAAAAGGCTGACTATATTATGTTTAATGTTTGTGTCACACAAGTTTCATAGATCGACAAGAGTTGGCATGGTTAAAAGCATTGTACTTATTCTATTTTCGACGTTTATTCTACATGTGTAGTCTTGTTCTTTGTAACTCTAGATTAGGTAAATCGTTATACATATCTCAATTCTACTTATATTACCCTGATTTTTAATAGGTGGTTAAATTTTAAACTCAAAATAAATAAATTTAAATCTTAGTGCACCGACGTCATAACATACCGAACGAAAAAAGAAATATATGCCAGTGTGTTATTCCAGACTATAATCTAATTTTATACCAAATTTCAGCTATATTCTTTCAACCGTTCGAGCGTGATTCATTGAAAAACATCCAAATTTACTAACATCTACACAACGTTTCAAAACACATCACACTAGTATTATTAACGTTAAAGATTATGAATGTTGGTTACTTTTCTATGTATTTGGATGGATTTTTACACAGAGATAAAATTGACATTGATACATTAATAGTAACACTCGCCTAACTAGTCGCACGCGCCATAATCTCGGATGCAGTCAGTAAATCCGTGATCATGGCTATTAAAGAGATAGAATATTACAATCTGGAATAAGACTCGTTCATGTGACATACCTGGCATAAAATGTAGCCTCATTTTAAGCCAGGTATGTCACGATGAACGAGTTCATAATTCTACGGAACCAGAGCGGATTAAATATTTTTCAGTAACATACAAAAACCATTTTGATTAAAATTTGAATCAAATCGATTACTGTATTTAATTTCCCCTCAACGTTTTCTTTTGAAAAATATTCACAACACGTTCCAGTTATCGCTTGACGAAATAATTAATCGATACGGACGTTATTTTTGTTATAGCATTGTCTCTGAAACCTGATTAAACTGACGCCTAGTAACCGTAGGACAATATTTACGATAAAATATGCAAACTTGTTTATCAGATTATTTAATGACACAATATTCGGTAATGAAAATTTTGTTTTATGTAGTAATGTTTTGTATAATTTACAGTTGTGCTTTTTGTTACTTTTCTTGTAATCTCATTTGAAAATGGTCTATTTAAAGATAGTTTTAAAATAAATGGTCCCAAACATTATTGTGTTATGGTTTTGGCGGTAACCACTGGCTGTGCGCTGACCACATTTCTTGTTTTATAGCTATCCGAAACGCTTGTATGTACTACAAGCGTTTCGGCCAACATTGAACGATTAGATAGCGGGCTTGGTGGAAACAAAAGCGATAACTTATGCTAAAACATACCCATCAGCAAAAAGAAAAAATACATGCTATCAAGAGGCTTATCCTTCAGATTAGCATAGGAAATTGCTCGAAAACATACTTAAGCCCAAAGAACTAAAATGGGCATTGATTAAAATGAAAGTTAGGAGATTTGACGCCCAGAATTTTGATACCGTCTTCGCATCCCATGGGGACCCATCTTCAGGGTCGGCAGCACGAGTGTAACGCTCCTGGTGTTACACCCTTGTCTGCCACCTAAGTGGTATAAGAAAAGAACCTATTCCCGGGATAAAGTAGTCTATGTGTCATTTCAGAGTAATCTATCCCTCTCTAATCTCTGCCAGATCCGTTTAGCTGTTAGAGCAAGATTCAATAACAAACATCCAAAAATCTTCACAAATTATCACATTTTATAATATTAGTAGGAAGTAAGGTATTATATTATAAATATCGCGATCCGGTGTTGGAACGAATCGCTTTTATTTCCACATCAAAATTATAACTCACTGGTTCGCATAAATCGCTATACAGGGTGTATTTTTGAAACGGGGCAGTAAGGGCAAGTACCTTAACCGTTGCAGTTACAGCAAAACGTTCTTAAAAGACCTTCCCTAACTTTTTGGGACATTTTGAACTGCATTCACAGATTTTGTAAAAAACTTACAGTTAGCAAAAAAAATGCAAAAAGTTCAAAATTTTTTTTTATGCCAATCGATTCTATTTCATGTGGGGATCAAAAAACTCTATGGGACCATTTTAGCTTTCAGTACTAGAAAAGACAGAAATCGCCAAAGACCTTTCCCATACATTTCGTACGGAAATATGATAAATCAACTCGAAACTCATAGGTCAGGTAAAATTTTGAACTTTTTTAAATAAAAAAAATCATTTAAACATTTAAGAAATTGGTTTATGAAATAAATTGCTCAAAATGATTTCCATTTTCACGAATACATAAGTCTATCCTTTTTTGCACTGAACGAATGGCGGCTAATAATGTTCTGGGATGAATATTACGTAAAATGGTCATTAATGCATCCTTGAGCTCTTGAACACTGGCGTACGTCGTCTTATACAACTCGTTTTTCACGAATCCCATAAAAAAAAATCAAGTGGTGTTAGATCGGGGCTACGAGGTGGCCACTGTGTTGGACCATGTGTACCTATCCACTGTATACCGAATAGGCGGCTCAAATTGGAACGTGAAAGGTGACTGTTATGTGGCGGAGCACCATCTTGTTGAAAATGAACTTTTCGCAATTCCGACAGGGGCCATTCGTCCATCTCGTTTTCAAGATGGTGTAAAATGACTACATTATACATGGCAGAATTCAGTTTCACTTCATAAAATTCCACCATTATGACTCGATTGGACATTATACCACACCAACAGTTGAATGAGAAGCGAACCTGATTATGACTTGCCGTAACTCTTAGTGGATTTTCTTTGGACCAATAGTGGTGATTTTTTCTGTTGTACATACCGTTATTGGAAAAATTCGTTTCGTCTGACCACAGTATGTAATTTAAAAAATCATGATCTCTGCTTATTTTTCCTCTTAGCCATCTGCAAAAAGTAAGCCTTCGAACATCATCACCCGGATGTAACACTTGAACTATGCGCCCATATCGATAGCACTTGTAGCCGTATTTCTTCCATATCTTTATCACAAGGGAGTGGGATACACCTACTTCAAGGGCGACTTGCCTGGACGATACCTCTGGATATGCTTCGACATAAGTTAGAACCGCAATCTCCGTGTCCATGTCCACACGAGGCTGCCGCTTTCTTTTGAAAGAACCCTGCAATTCCAGGTTTTTCAAAAGATTTGTAATAACCTTTCTTGTTGGCACATGCCGCAACGGATACTTATTGCGGTACCACACTAATGCAGCTCCCGCATTTCGATTATTGACAAAATACGCTTCTAATAAGTCAATTTTTTCACGATTAGAAGACATTTTAGCGAAAATCCTTAATTAATAACTCATACGAAGTTTCTCAGCTGAAACTAAGAATAACACACAGATTTTCGAATCAAAAATTCGAAATTTGAGGGTAAAAATTCTTTTTATTTACTTTACAGTCAATTCTACCCACTTCCTGGCCATAACAAAAAGTTAGACCATCGTAGAAATTTGTTTCTGTTGCCGAAATGTATGGGAAACGTTTTTGGCGATTTCTGTCTTTCCTAGTACTGAAAGCTAAAATGGTCTCATAGAGTTTTTTGATCCCCACATGAAATAGAATCGATTGGCATAAAAAAAATTTTTTGGACTTTTTGCATTTTTTTGCCAACTGTAAGTTTTTTACAAAATCTGTGAATCCAGTTCAAAATATGTCAAAAAGTTAGGGAAGGTCTTCTAAGAACGTTTTGCTGTAACTGTAACGGTTAAGGTACTTGCCCTTACTGCCCCGTTTCAAAAATACACCCTGTATATATCGGCAGCGCTTCAGCTTACATTGAGACGCTTTCGCTCCCAGTATGCCATTACCCGAACTGCTGTTAGTTCAATTGTCCGGAACACTTTGGTTCCTATGGCGAGTTAATATCGCATTGTTTATGTTCTCCTTGTTTATGCACTTATGCGCACCGGCTGGCTGGTATTTTATTACCGAACCAAACTTTGAACATCAATAAAAACTGAGTAAATATGGTGATTAATTATTTTGTTACGGCTTCGTGCTATTTTATTATGGATTTACCTCAAATTTCGTGTTATAAACGAATGTTTATTTATTGTTAATAGTTGAATGAAATTTTGAGGCATTTACTTTGCTAACTTTTCAAATCGATTAAGATAGGAAAAAGTGAGAATGCCCAGGTGGGACTCGAACCCACGATCTTTCCCTTACAGGGGGAATGCTCTGACCACTGAGCCACCGGGCCACACCTGAAGCTATCCAAATTCTCCTATACTACCGTCTTAGGGCGACGGTGGGAGGCATCTACCGACATGCATACGAATGCTTCAAAATTTTAATTCAATTATTTGGGCGGAGTCATCAAAAAACAATGTTTAAAAATGATTGCAACATCATTCATTGTTTCCGATATTTCGTATTTTTAATAGTGTCGTAAATTTAGTTGATATTTTTAGAGAATCTTTTTATACAATTCTATTTCTATGAAATTAAAAAAATATATATCTTCTTCATCCTAGCGTTAATCCCAGTCGCATCCGAAGCTTTCAGCTAGGAGCCTGGGGTCCGCTTATTAGCCTAACTGCGGATTTGGCTGAACTTTAATATTTTCAGTGAAGCGACTGCACTCTGACCTCCACAACCCAAAGGCGATATTGAAGTATTGCAGCTGGAAGAGTTGTTGGATTTTAAGGGCTCCAATTACACGTAACGACTGTCATAGATGTTGGTATGGCAACCGGGAACGATGGCTTAACGTGCTCAACAAGGCACGACCAGACCATTGCAGATACCCATATTCATACGTAAAAATATTTGCATTGAGCGGGGATCAAGCCCGCTCCTCCTGCGTAGTGGCCGCGATCACTACCGCTACGGCACGGGGGCTGTCAAAAAATCTCTAAATATTTGGTGTAAAATGTTGATTGAATCAGACTTCACATTTGCGGAGATTCATAAAACACACACTAGAAAAAAATCTTGATGTTATTTCATGCTTATGAATTGCATTTAAACATTAAACGGTAGGTACCTACTCGAAAACACAAAGAATAATAAAATCAGATTCATTAATAAATATTAATAACCACTGATTCAAAATGCAGCTCTGTCCTGGGGAACCCACCGGGAATAAATTTCGCGGAATTTCCTGGTGGTATAAATGTACAATTTACTTAATTTAATTAAAATGTTCCATCCAAGCGTCTTTTTCCAAGAATTTACCTTATTTTATATTTTATTCATAAAACTGGTATTGTAACCGGTATAAACTTTTTATAAATTTATATGGATGATATCTCAAAGACTGGTTTTTCGGAAATTATGAAGTCCTTGGTAACTTACTGATGACAAGGGTCATTGCCATTAGGTATCAATTTCTTTTGTATTAAAAAAAGTCTACAAAGGATAACCCTACATCAGTGGCTTACGGTTACCCTTGTTTGGCTGCTATTTCAGATGTGTTACTCCAGCGTTATTCCCAGTTACATCCAAAGGTTGCACTATGGACCCTAGCGTCTCAACTCTTACGCTTTTTCGTCCTGCAGCTTCAGCGTGGCATGTCATAGATATAATCTCTTCGTTTCACTAGTAAGACCAAAAAGTCATGACAGAGATCGTTTATCAGCAGGTAACCTAGAGAACATAACCTCCCCCTCGGACTCGAACCGACTAAACCGCACGCCGTCTGTGGGTCGTAGTGCTAAGCCGAAGGTGAGGTTGTCAAGCGACATATCCCTCGCCCCCCGGCTGACCGAGGGCCATTCCTTTTCGGTCTGGCTAGTGGCTTTATATTCCAAGTAAACTTTCCGTAATGTTCAGTAAAACCTTTTGTGCTACTACTAATTGTTCTAAATTTATATGATGTTATTCTCAGTTTTGTATTTTAAACTCTCGCCCTAAAGTGTTTCTAAATGTAAAATTATTATTATTTATAACATCGTCGCTCTGGTATTTTAATTATTAACTAATTGTGAATAAACATTAGTTTTAAATTAAATGCTATACCGTAAATGTTTTCCAAATACTTTTAGTCAAATTCATTCATGGCTACCGAATTTAAATGTGGCTCTTATTTGATCAATACTGCTATTACGAAATTATTTTAAATACTTGTCTGGAATGTGAAGATCAATAAATTTACAAAGCTTACTATATTAGGAAAGTAGTCTTAAGCTATTTAAGGAACTTGTACAATATGTAATTGGTAGTTTCTTTGCTTATGGATAGGTGCTACTGAATTATATTATAATATCTGTAGTCCTACGAAGTAGGGGTGTGAAATCTTTTTACCCTGAATTAAATTCTATGTAAAAAGATCGAATGAAATGGTGGGGGCAGTCACTTTGTGAAAGTGATTAGGAGAGTAGACTCCGAGAAACACAGAACAAAGCTTTTTCATAATTATAATTCGTGAGTGCACGACCGAAATTGTGCAGATGCAGTTAAAGTAACTTTTTTTTTTTTTTTTTTTACGTGCGGGAAATCCCCACGGATACCCACTCCTCCGGAGCCGGAGGGGTAGGTTATGTCGGACTCGAACCGACTAAACCGCACGCCGTCTGTGGGTCGTAGTGCTAGGCCGAAGGTGAGGTTGTCTTGCGACATATCCCTCGCACGAAGTTAAAGTAACTAAGCCAACATTGCTAATAGTATACACTATAAATTTATGGAGCCCCTGAATAGTGTGAAGAAGAAGCTTTAAGTAATAAATAAAAATAAATATAAATTCACACAGCGGGATACTTGCAGTCAAGGTGTTACATTTTATGGCTCATGTTTTAAGTAATCAAATCGGTGAGGTAGAAATATGCTAGAGTATTAAATGAATTATTCATTACTGAATATCTACTAGATCAGTAATTTTAGTATTGGCAGCCCAGAGAGGAAAAACTGCTTTTCGGCCATTGATCGCAAGGACTCCACCCGAAGAGGTCCAGATCGAGAGAGTTGGCCCTGGTTCAGCCAGGGTACGAGGAACCTTCGGCTTTGCACTGCGACCCACAGACGGCGTGCGGTTTAGTCGGTCCGTGTCCGACATAACCTTCCCCTCCAGCTCCGGCGGGGGTGGTATCGATAGGGATTTCCCGCACGATAAAAAAAAACAGTATTCGCAAGTAGGTACTTTGGTTCAGACTAAGAGTTATTGTACTTTCTTAAGCTATATATCTTCTAATGCCAGGAATGCCTATAACTATGTAAAGTGAAGAAAGCAAAATTCTGAAGATGGACCCTAGTATTCCGCTTCCGGGTGCAATCGGGACCCAACGCTGTGATGATTGAGCTCGATTTTCCTAACGTTCCTACCTACTACCTACGGAAGATTAGGGTAATATAATTTTAGATTTTTTTTTACTACGGATCATCACTTTCTAGCAATTTAAAAATATAAAGAGAGTAAAAAGGACAATATATTCTCTGGCATTCATGAATATTCATTTATCACTTTGTCTCATGACCAGACAACATCCACACCGGGTAATGATATTCCTGTGTCGCAGGGGGTTTTAACAAGCGCACAAGTAATGAGCACAATTTACGACCAGAGTGATTGATGCATTGCATATATATTACGAATATATTTGCATCACTTAAAAATAATATTTGTGCTGACTTTCTATACCTATTATTAGATTGGCTATGAGCAAAAAAATTGTAAACAGTTTTAAGGCCATATGCCAGAACAACGCTCAGTTGTGAATCGACTTTCACAATGACATTAGAACCATCATCTAGAATACAATCTGTCCTAGATCTAGTTATAGATTCATCTGCTTTATCTTCTACACTGACGGCACAGAAACTCTCTGTTCTAACAGGGTTGGCAGCGCGAGTGTGACGCCACTGGAGTTGCACACGTCCATAGGCCACGGTAACCACTTTCCATCAGGTGTGCCGTGAGCTTATCTACCACCCAAGTGGTATAAAAAAAATATCTGGATTTAGGGTTATCGAATACGATTCAGGAGTACCGTACTAAAATACGAACCTCAATTACAGAATTTGGTTCAATTAATTATGTACACTTCACGTACCTACTCCAACTCCAATAGATACAAATGGCAAGTCACTCTTGCTTCATAAATAAATACGGTAGTTGTATTATCGTATAATTTTCAATAAATAACAATTCAAATACTCGGACTTATAACCGGTTATCATGTTATCATTAACTTTTACGTTTTATTACGCCGAAAGTTCAGGCAGTTGAGCCGTGCACGCAGCGGGAGATACCGACCTGTTCTAATTTAACGGTGACATAGGCTTCTAGGATAATCGACTACAACGAGTTGACAAAAGGTTTTGAGAATGATGATGATGATGATAGTAGGCCTCTCTCAAAGAATTCTACATCCGGATTTTATCAACGTTAGAAACATTTTGCAGTGAGCAATGCCAATGCAATGAGTAAAACATAAGAACTTAGTATTATTGACCAGATTTTCTCTGGTGAGGTCCAACCTAAGACGCCTAAAATTTTGAAAAAAGAAAAGTTTTGTGCGGTTTCAGTTCAATTTTAGTTCCATCTAATGAATTCACAATTTTAAAGTCTATAAAAGGTATATCTTGTATGCTGGCAGTTGATGTTTCAAAATATATGTATGTATATTAACATTATTAAAGACCGAATAGATTCAAGTGATAATTATCCAACGAGACAGACGTTTAATCGAAGCTTACGTAAGTCTTCAACCCAAATTATAGACGGCTGACCAACAATTATGATAATTGTTCTATTCATCAACACTGATGCCGAATGTCATACAGATTTTTAAATTTATGCCTTAGGGTGCAATTAAGTCAATGCTCAGACTTAAAATATATAGACGCTCCGCTAGAGTCACCATTATTTTCGGGAGACATGACGCATATATTATTATCTTTGAAACATAATTATCAACCTTACATCCGCGTCACATGGCCATGCAAGATGTAGGTGATATGTCGTTCTCAGGATTTTTAATACGGTAAAATTATTTTGTGATTTTTAAGCACCGATTCGCCAAAATTCATTTACATACTTCGCATGACAAGACGGTGTGAACTTTTTTGGTGGTTTAAAACACATTTTACTGAAGAGGTTCTTTGGCGAGAGTTGATTTCTGCAGTGGTTTTGATTGATAGATAGTACATATTTATTTTGTCTACCTACTGTTTTTACTTTATACAGGGTGTATTTTTGAAACGGGGCAGTAAGGGCAAGTACCTTAACCGTTGCAGTTACAGCAAAACGTTCTTAAAAGACCTTCCCTAACTTTTTGGGACATTTTGAACTGCATTCACAGATTTTGTAAAAAACTTACAGTTAGCAAAAAAAATGCAAAAAGTTCAATTTTTTTTTTATGCCAATCGATTCTATTTCATGTGGGGATCAAAAAACTCTATGGGACCATTTTAGCTTTCAGTACTAGAAAAGACAGAAATCGCCAAAGACCTTTCCCATACATTTCGTACGGAAATATGATAAATCAACTCGAAACTCATAGGTCAGGTAAAATTTTGAACTTTTTTAAATAAAAAAAATCATTTAAACATTTAAGAAATTGGTTTATGAAATAAATTGCTCAAAATGATTTCCATTTTCACGAATACATAAGTCTATCCTTTTTTGCACTGAACGAATGGCGGCATTGGCGGCTAATAATGTTCTGGGATGAATATTACGTAAAATGGTCATTAATGCATCCTTGAGCTTTTGAACACTGGTGTACGTCGTCTTATACACCTCGTTTTTCACGAAGCCCCATAAAAAAAAATCAAGTGGTGTTAGATCGGGGCTACGAGGTGGCCACTGTGTTGGACCATGTGTACCTATCCACTGTGTACCGAATAGGCGGCTCAAATTGGAACGTGAAAGGTGACTGTTATGTGGCGGAGCACCATCTTGTTGAAAAAGAACTTTTCGCAATTCCGACAGGGGCCATTCGTCCATCTCGTTTTCAAGATGGTGTAAAATGACTTCATTATACATGGCAGAATTCAGTTTCCCTTCATAAAATTCCACCATTATGACTCGATTGGACATTATACCACACCAACAGTTGAATGAGAAGCGAACCTGATTATGACTTGCCGTAACTCTTAGTGGATTTTCTTTGGACCAATAGTGGTGATTTTTTCTGTTGTACATACCGTTATTGGAAAAATTCGTTTCGTCTGACCACAGTATGTAATTTAAAAATTCATGATCTCTGCTTATTTTTCCTCTTAGCCATCTGCAAAAAGTAAGCCTTTGAACATCATCACCCGGATGTAACACTTGAACTATGCGCCCATATCGATAGCACTTGTAGCCGTATTTCTTCCATATCTTTATCACAAGGGAGTGGGATACACCTACTTCAAGGGCGACTTGCCTGGACGATACCTCTGGATATGCTTCGACATAAGTTAGAACCGCAATCTCCGTGTCCATGTCCACACGAGGCTGCCGCTTTCTTTTGAAAGAACTCTGCAATTCCAGGTTTTTCAAAAGATTTGTAATAACCTTTCTTGTTGGCACATGCCGCAACGGATACTTATTGCGGTACCACACTAATGCAGCTCCCGCATTTCGATTATTGACAAAATACGCTTCCAATAAGTCAATTTTTTCACGATTAGAAGACATTTTAGCGAAAATCCTTAATTAATAACTCATACGAAGTTTCTCAGCTGAAACTAAGAATAACACACAGATTTTTGAATCAAATTCGAAATTTGAGGGTAAAAATTCTTTTTATTTACTTTACAGTCAATTCTACCCACTTCCTGGCCATAACAAAAAGTTAGACCATCGTAGAAATTTGTTTCTGTTGCCGAAATGTATGGGAAACGTTTTTGGCGATTTCTGTCTTTCCTAGTACTGAAAGCTAAAATGGTCTCATAGAGTTTTTTGATCCCCACATGAAATAGAATCGATTGGCATAAAAAAAAATTTTTGGACTTTTTGCATTTTTTTTTTGCCAACTGTAAGTTTTTTACAAAATCTGTGAATGCAGTTCAAAATATGTCAAAAAGTTAGGGAAGGTCTTCTAAGAACGTTTTGCTGTAACTGCAACGGTTAAGGTACTTGCCCTTACTGCTCCGTTTCAAAAATACACCCTGTATAACCAGCTAATGTTACTCGTGAAAACTTGATAGTGGCCTTCAAGTATTTATTATTTAAGACTATGATCTGCACACTAGCTGTAAGTTTTCCAAATAAAATGAAAAATTAAATAAAAAAGGTAGTTTTTGATAGTTAACTTGGAGTACTTATATGAAAAGATAGGCAAGCTTGCTTATATCACAAACAGGTGGCATCCATTTTTATTTTACACTTGGCCATTATTTAATTTTTTCTTCCCCTTACCATTTGTCGACGATAACTTAGGTTGTGTTTAATACGATATATTCTATATATTAGGTAGATGGCATTACAGAAATGCAGAACGTATTAATGTATTCGTATCACTTACACAACCATAACAAAATTCACAGGATATTTAATTAAATGTAAAATAAATAACGAGTTGACGCGTTAATTACCGCGACTAAAATGTCCCGAACATGTCCAGATAAATCCGGTCGCATACTAACCCTACTCAAGGCGAATCTGCCGGCGGCATTAGAGAAACAATACGCCTTTAATTTTCAGTTGATCTATGCATGTGCATGTACCTACTTACTATATGCTAGATAAGATCCAAGAAAGTAGTCGAATGCTCTGATATCAATTTAGTTTTGACAATTTCATTAATTTTAATATTATTAATATGTCGGATGCGATCGGTAATACAGTGTATCATTAATTTAAAATATTAAAATTCTTATTGACAATGGGTATAACGGTTGACGTTAAAATATTAATTGTTCAGGATAGAACTTATTTAGCAACTGTATAGTGTTTAATGCATCGTCAAGTCATGACTGCCTAGTGTTTACATGAAACACCACACATTTCCTTTTCGGAGAACAGTTTGTAGAAAGGCTCACTTTCTATGGTGAAAACAAGGATATAATTGGTAAACTGTGAAAATACACCGCTATCTGTCTTCATCTACCACTATTAATTCGCGGATTTAGGCAGATACAGGGGTGAGAATGTATAAAACTCTAACCGTAGTGTCACAATACATTTTCGAGAACCTAATGTATGTGAGCAAAAATATCTAAAAAAAACAAAAAAAATTCAAGAGTTTGTGACAGGCATAATATGAATACACATAAAAACAATCTTGCAGTTTGTGATAGTAGACTCCATTATATTAGTAATTCTTTCCAGGGCAACTGTATACCTACGCTTTTTCAATAAGCTCCCTAATGAAATTAGAGATTTACCTGGGAATAAATTTAAAAATGTAATTAAGACTAAACTTTGCCAAAAAGGCTATTATAAAATCCAAGAATATTTAGATGATAAACAAGCTTGGAAACGAGCTGTTCGCTCAACTATGCTACTCAAGTAAACTATTGTATTTAGACTAAGTATACTAAAATGCCCGCTGATTTTCTTGCCGGAGTCTTCTCAGGTCGGGGCCGCATTTCGAACCGGTGGCCCATTTGCTAAACTAGTCTAGATTTATTTTTAAACTTGACGTTTTGTAAGTGCCGTTTTAATGGTCTATGCAGAATAAATGATTTTTGACCTTAACTTTGAAAACAATCTATTATTTTCTTTACGATATCGACCTTTCTCAGCTTACCAAGTGTAACAGTTCCAGAAATTGTCACCAGCTACGATAGATGAAAAAACATGAAAGTAATATTAAAAATTCTATTACTTTCGCAATACGGACCAATCTCCTTATTTCCTTAACTGATTCGTATCTAAGTGCAATGATTGGAAAGTAGCCGTACCAACATTTCAACTGTTCATGTCTTACTTTCTCCGCATGATAGTGGTCAGTTGAGTTCACTTAAAGATAAATTATAAATAGGTATTATTTATTTACATTAATATATTGATTGCCGTAGAATGTTTATAAAATATTTTGTATCTTTTTTTATCGTAATCCCTACGAATACCTATCCCCGCTAGGCGCCAGAGTCGGTACGAGAGGTTACGTTGGAATTGAACCGACTAAGACACACGCCATCTGCGGGTCGTAAAAAAAATTGTACCTGGAGGTCTTTATGACATACTTAAATTAAATTCTCGCTACTCTAAAATGAATAGACCGCATTGTTAAAATATTTCATTCAACGTGCCTTCCGCTGTGGGTAGATTACTTAAATGAACGGTAAAAATTTGATGTTGTGAGAAATTATTTTGGATAATTTGACTGAGGTGGGAAATAATATTGTTGATTCGTAAACATATTTAAAAACCATCCTATCCTATTATACTATTAGGGGTTAAAGTATGAAATTGCCGATTTGTACTGACAAATTGAAATTCGTTTTTTTTTTTAATTTAACGTATTTATTTAATCAAAATAATTACCATTATTATCTATACATTGCTGCCATCTAGTAGGAAGGTCATTTATGCCTTTGTGATAGAACTCTGGTGATCTAGATTCGACAAACTGTGTGAAAGCATTTTGTACTGCCTCCTGAGAAGAAAACTTTTTATCACATAGAAAATTGTCCAAATCACGAAAAAAATGGTAGTCTGTTGGAGCAAGGTCTGGCGAATACGGAGGGTGACGGATAGTTTCTAATTGCAGTTCCTGTAGAGTTAAAACGGTTTCTCGTGCTGTATGAGGTCTCGCGTTATCATGGAGCAATAATGGTGAAGATCGATTCATGAGTCGGGGCTGTTTCACTGCTAGTTTTGCTATCATTGTTCGGAGTTCGGCACAGTAGACATCTGCCGTTATTGCTTGACCAGATCGTAGAAAGCTATAGTGAATAACACCATGCTGAGACCACCAAACAGTTACCATTACCTTTTTATTGGTAAGCTTTGCTTTAGGACACTGTTGTGGCGTTTCACCTGGGGTCAGCCATTGCATTTTTCGCTTACAGTTATCGTAAAGAATCCACTTTTCATCACATGTCACAATTCGATCCAATATTCCTTCATTTCTGTATCGATTCAACAAGGCAACACAAGTTTCAACACGCATTTCTTTCTGCAGATCAGTCAAATCATGAGGTACCCATTTTTCACATTTTTTATTTTATTGATTTGACGCAAATGAGTCAATATTGTTGGTAAGGTAACGTTAAACCATGCAGCTAATTCCTGGGTAGTTTGGCTCGGATCGGCTTCCACCATGTCTTTCAATTCATTGTTATTCACCTGTGTGGACGGCCTTCCTCGTGGTTCGTTCTTCAAATCAAAGTTTCCATCACGAAAGCGTTTAAACCAAAATCGCACGGTGCGTTCATTAGCAGTCCCCTCTCCAAACGCAACATTGATATTGCGAGCTGTTTCTGCCGCGTTAGTTCCGCGTCGGAACTCGTATTCAAAAATCACTCGAATTTTCGAAGTATCCATCTTTCTTGTCTAAGCTGAATAAAAAAAACAACTGAAAGTCGATAATCGAATGTTGCACATTTTTAAATGAAGAACTACATAGGTACCATGTGGAAAAAGTTTCACTCAAAAATCTCAAACCATGAAGGTTCTATGTCAATTCGAAGTACCTATTACAATGAAACGGCAATTTCATACTTTAACCCCTATTATTATTAATGAAGAGCATACTTTAACCCCTATTATTATTAATGAAGAGGTGAGTGGATGAAGGAGGTAATTAACAATTTCTAAATATCGAGATAATCGGCTTCAAAGTTTGAACATTTTATTTGCAATTATTGTTTTCTTATAATTGTCCATATTTATTATCGGAGATGCATAAACATACAAGTAAGTGGATGGAAATTTATTTATTTGAAAAACTGTGCATGTACATTCTTCTTCCATTGGCAATGTAATGGAAATTACGAATATTAAGATTGGAAGAAGGGAGTATGTAACATTAAATAATATAAAAACATGCATATATTGCAAATTTATAAACTTAATCTTGGGCAACGAGGTTATTTTATCAATATTGATATTCAGGTTTCCAGATTTTATATGTTTTTTAAACATTAACTTACGTTTTCTCAGAAATAAACTAGTAAGTTGATACTTCATTTTCTTCCAACTTTATTGTCTACTGCTAAACTTTTTTTAGCATATCATCACCATCTCAGAGTTGAATACAGGTCACACTACAAACTTTTTACACTTTAGAACAGTCAAGTCAGTCATTCATCATCATCTTTGCATTAGTCTCGGTCGCATCCGAGGCTTTCACCCCGGAGTCTGTGATCCGCTTTCCGGCTTTTACTTTTCAACTTTACACGGTCTTGGGCACGGGCACCTATGGTGTGAGACTATTGGCACGCATATCATCCTCCATGACGTAAAGTCAGCACTTTTTGGGTCTACCCTCTTACCGGGGCTCGGTGCAAGTGGTATAGCTAAACGTAGCCAAGCCAACATGACAAGGCTGCCCCGGATGCGTGACTTCCTCACGCTATGCTTAGGTGTACTCAATCCATCCACCGCAGCATATTCATCTCCGTAACACGCAGCTCCTGCTTGGGGTCACAGATGCCACTTGTTACCTCACGCCGCTTGACCCATACAGCAGCAATGCATGCGTTGACGCCAAGTCATCACATGTGCGGTCGGGTGTAGGATCAGTCGAGTACGCCATATACTCGGTCGTCGCCACATTTAACTTCGGGCGGGGAGCAAGCGCCACCTTTCATCACAGATCTAAAGTACCCCTGTCCAATCAACCAGTGCGATACAAACAGCACAAATGAGCAGGCGCGGAGTCTCTGAAGCTGTTCGACAGAACGTTTAATACCAGGTTTAACAGAAAAAGACACCCTTTCCTTGGTGAGTACTTCGACAGTCATTTTTTTTTGTACATATATGTCACACGACACTCAAGTGGTTTAATTAGCCAGTTAAGTTATGGAGCAACTCGGAGGGTTTCCGAGCGGAGTCGATTTCAATTTGGAGTGGAATTGATTTGGAGTCGGTTCGGAGTTGCAGGTAGTGGAGTGGAGTAGAAGGGAGTTGGAGTGGAGTCGGAGTGGAGTCGCTTTGCAACCGAAGTGGAGTCGGTTTAGAACCCGAGTGAAGTCGGTTTAGAGCCCGAGTGGAGTCGAAGGGAATCGAAGTGAATTCGGTTAGGAGTCGGTTTGAAGTCGGTTTGGATTTGTAGTAAAGTCGGTTTGGAGTTGGTATGAAGTCGGTGTGAAGTCTGAATTTCGAAGCGGCGGGAGTAGGTTTAGAGTTGGAGCGAAGTCGATTTGGAACCTGTGTGGACTCGGATTAGAGCCAGAATGGTGTCCATTTTGAGTCTGTTTGGAGTTGGAATGGAGTTGGAGGGAGGTGGAGTCGAGTCGGTTGGGAGTTGGAATCAGTTTGGTGTTTGAGTGGTAGTGGAGTTGGAAGGAGTCGGAGTAGAGTAGGAGGGAGGTAGATTGAAGTCAGTTTGGAGTCACAATGGACTCACCCTGGAACGGAAGCGGAGTCGGTTTAGAGTCAAAGTGGAGTCGATTTGGAATTGGAGGAAGTCCGAGTGGAATTAGGAAGGACTCAGAATGGATTCGGCTTGGAGTCGGTTCGGAGTTGGAGTGAAGGCGGTTTTGAGTTGCAGAGGAGTCGGTTGTGAATCGGAGTGGAGTCGGTTTGTAGTTGGAGTTGGAGGGAGTCGGGGTGGAGTCTGAATGAAGTCGGTACGGAATCAGAGCGAAATCAGATTGGCTTCTTTTATATTTGACATGCAATGCGTGAAGTGCGGTAACACATGTGCAATGTTGGCTGCTGATGCGCAACATATCTTCAACGATTGATCATTCGTGGACTTACAAAATTTTTCCACTGCTGTGCGTCTTTGTTGGATTTCGCACTACATGGTACGTAACAATGTTGCCTAATGGCTATTCGATTTCAAGGAGGGCATTGAAAGCTGAGACCATATACTGTATAGACACAGAAGAAAATTCGTCACGAAAAACGGTGTGGAAAATCAGTTTTGCGTGAGTCAGCTAATGTCAATATTGTTCTTTAAACTGACAATGTGTGCACGTCATGGCATGTATGTATGACGCCGTTTTGTCACACTTGTGGCGTCCATAGAGTTTGTATAATAGTCTCAGATTAAAAGATTCAATCTGGTATAGAAACTAGATAATGAGCTAATATATTTCGACATTAATCTGTACACCATAGTGCGCCTTTTTGTACTGTCATGTATAACGGTAACAAAAAGTTGCTCATTGTTGTTAGTCAAGTAGTGATTTTTCAGAATAGTTACTAAGTTTTTTTGTTATATACAACCAGTCTAGTAGAATACATAGAAGAGCAGCAAATAAAGCATCATGGCAGTGCATTTTCCTGCACATAACCCCTTCTTCCATAGAAGACATACGTTTAATTAACCAATTTCAAATAGAAGAAGGTGTTAAGTCACATACCTCCTTCTTCCATGACACTTTTGCTTTTTTGTTGCAGTTATGTCCTTCATCTTCTGGTATTTTTGAAACTGAGCTTAAATTGCGGGGTTTTTTGGTCTAATATAGTTTATATATTATTTACCCGCTTTGGTTACCGTATGTTGCACCAGAAGGAATCGACGAGTAAATATGTTTTCTGCCAAATTTCTGTGTTCGTTTTCCTATTCACTACGTTTTAGATATACATGATTACTTATAGAAAAAATTACTTAATTTGGACATTACGAAAAATTAAGTACCTAATGTCAACAATGAGTACCATCGAGTCCCGGACAAATATATAGGTACAGCCTATAAAAAAACGGATTGTCACAATTGATGAAGAACTAATCTAGTAAAATAAGAATATGTTATTTATTGTATGCTTTAATCACTTAATTGTAAATTCCACGTGCTTTGCTTTATATTATAGAAATAAAGAAAATCAGTTCCGTATTCCTGCCAAGCCATCGCCAAGTGTGTGTTTACCAAATCTCGATTCCAAAGTCTGCTTTAGAAAACAACATAGGTTGGTTCAGTAGCAACACCGCAGTTATTGTCTCGAGCTGAAATGTACATGTATCCGCCGATACCCCAGTTTGGTCCCCAAGAGTTCTTGAGAATCCAGAAGGTGTCACCATCTTTTTCGCCATAACCAACTAATGTAACTTCGTGATTCAGTTCTGTTTGAGTGCTGAAACATATTTAAAGATATACTATTACGTACTTTGGTGTTCTCTTTTCGGTTGTTATTTACGTAGTTGTGAATTATTTTTAACCAGAATTTGGCTTATAACATCTTAAACTGATGTGAAAATGTTGTTAACAAAAGTACTCCGAAAGACTCCGAAAGACCGATTGCTAAGATAGTTGGACCACTCTGAATACTTACAACTATTTGAGTACTCTAACAGCCAATATAAGATTCGAATTTTGGTATTTGGATTATTTTGAGTATTTTTGTTAGTTACATTTTAATGATGCTGACTGTACTTAGTTATTGAACCACCTATAACTTGAATCAATAATACTAATTCTGAAGGATCTAAAATGAATAAAGATAATGTTGGTATGTCTTACCATGTTATGTCATAGAATATGCCTGAAGAATATAAATTGAAAAATGGTGTCGCGTCTACTGACACAGAAAGCGGTCCATGGTTTACTACAGCAACCTTCAAAGCTCCAACGCTCAAGGGAGTAACATCGGTATACCCACGAATCGGATATAGCTTTGTTACGTTTTTAATTCTACATATTCCATCCTGTAAACACAATATAATTGGGTAATCAGTTTAACCATCCTTTTTGGCAATCGCTATCTTAAAGCCTCCAGTTTAAAAGCATTGGTAGTTGCTTACCACCGTGTGCTTTACCTGATTTAAGTAAGGTCCGTATTCAGCTTCAGTGGGCAGGCCGTATTCCATCATCCACTCGTACGCGGCGTTGTCAGTTCCACCATCGCAGCCAGCGGCACCAAATCTTAAATCAGATAAAACGTTCATGAAATACAGCTTGGTGACAGACGGACAGTAACAGTAATAGGGTTCCGTTATTGCCCTTTAGGTACAGAAGCCTAAAAATAATGTTAGCCCAAAAAATATCGTATTTGGACGCAGTGTATAAACTATTAATTTTATCCGCGGTAAGTCAAACATCACGATAGTAGAATACTCGAAATAGGATTTGATAGGGAGTATGAGTTCCCTTTCCTCCACAATCAGGGGGCACGGCAGTGCCCTCGCCAAGACTAGCCAAGCGAAGCACATGGGCACTACCTACCTTTTCTCGAAACGCTTTTACTACCTAACTTTCTAACTAACTAACATCTTGTGAAGGGCCTGGTAAAGTTAGGGCGCATATCGGTTAAGAAGCAGGGTTAAGGGCGCATAGATCATAAATCTTGGCTCTAAATGAAATCTGACCACTTTTTCATATATTTTGAGTAAAGTGTAGTGTAGAGCTTGTACGTTTAGACCTTGCAGTCTTTAGAGCTTGACTTTATACGAGATCTGATAACTTTTTCACAGGGTAAGCTACGTAGACTCGTTTTGGCATTTTTTGGTAGGATTAATATTTGCTTCTTAAAACACACATAATTTTAATTTTACTCACGCCCAAGCACAGTCCACGACAGCTTGATTAGCAAGAGCCAACAGCCTTCCTCCATTGGTTTTTGCAAGTGCTCCTTCCACAGCACCTGTTGTACCAAAAGCCCAGCAGGAACGGCATTCCTCTTGATCTATAAATGATCGAAATACTTATTGTAGATATTTTGAAATTGCTTTTGAACAGATTTTTTATCGCATTAGACTTTAGTCACTTTTTCATTCATTTTCGTGTCATTTAATATTTTTATTATTTAATTTAATGTATAAATAAAACCAATAGAGCCAATATAAACTTGTTATCTTTTAGTAGCTCATCATTAGATAGAATATGAAAACTAAACTCACTCTTTACTTTTGAAACAAGTCCATGAACTCTCGCATCATATTCGACTGGTAAATCAGCAGCTAAAGCGTTTAGTTTTTCTTCGGTGTACGGAAATGGAATATTGCCAACTTTTCCTTCGGGACGTCTGTTCAAGCCCATGTATTTGGTCATTTCTTTCGGAGTTTTATCAGCGAATTTATTGAGAGTAAGTTTAAATCCGAGGTTTCGGCGATTGTTTTGTATAACGCGCCTGTAAGCAATGTAAGCGTTAAAAAGTTTGGCAAATACCAGGTTTTTATATCTAATATAAAAGTAATATTTAGTAATACCTACAAATGAGTTTTTTTTACCTCAAATTACTCTTGAACACGCTTTTTCGCATGGAATGTTCTTTTTCGTCAGCATACGTCTTGTGGAAGTCACTCTTATAGCTGTGAAATATGTTTTGAATTTTGTAAAAATCTTTCTAACACTGTGTTCAGTTCAATCACTATGACTCAAATAGTCCCAATAGGTATAAGTCTTTAGGCCTTTCACGGCCGGCGTTGCATGTAGAATATACTGCTTCCGGGCTGTTTGGCCGTGGTCTATGTTAAACTTGCATTCCAGACGTTTCGTCGATCACTGCGGTCGACATCTTCAGTGGCGCAGGTGCGGGCGAGGACGACTTCGGAAACCTTGCCTCGTCCGCGGCTGAGTTGCGACTGATGCGAAGTCTTGAATCACTGGCGTATTTATAGGCACGGTCGGAGGGGGGAATCGACTCACTCGATTCTGATTGGTCGAGAGCTGTGGCGCCGGCGTACTCGATCCTGATTGGTCGTTGGCACTGTGATACCGAGTGGCTCTCAGTGCTGGGTACCAGTCTTTTTGGAGCTCAAATCCCTCGTTCTTTCGGTTGAAGTTGTTGAGATGCTTGAATATTTCGATGGCTTCTCGAAGTATACTTGGGAAAAAATGTGTAGTGGTAGCTTGAACTTTCGTGTTCTGAAATTCAATGGTATGATTCCCATCTTCTTGGGTGTGTTCTGCAACCGCTGACTTGTCGAAGTGGCCGAGGCGGCAATTACGTTCATGTTAAGCAAGTTTCACATAGACCACGGCCAAACAGCCCGGAAGCAGTATATTCTACAAGTCTCAATAAGATTTGAATAAAAAATTAGTTAAGAAAAATAGATGAGATGAGAAGAGGTGAAATACAATTTGTTTGATTATATTGATTATTTAAATCCCTTCCGCCATGATTCAATATCAAACATTTTGAGAGCACATTTATAAGAACAAAATATATTTATAAGACCTATTTTCATACTAAAATTAATCGGTTAGGTACTTACGATTGGAATAAATGATCAATGTGGTGGTCCTTGTCTGGGTTAGCGAAGAATAAGTTGTTGCTTAAAGCTTCAGTATGACTATCAAATGTCGAAATTCCGTTATCGGAGTAACAATTATCTAAAAAGAACTTAATATTATTATTAGGGTTAAAAGGTTAAATTTGTTGTGAATATTCTATTTTCTTTTATTATTATTATTAATATATTATAAAATTTATCTTTATTAATAATGACAAAATGACCATCACCGGTTTTATAGATAGCTTCGCTCTAACATGAAGATGTTTGATTTCGCAACATCCGTAAACCTGGTATGTTTTTTAAATAAAACTTACGTTTTTGAAAAATAAAACCTCGCTAGAAATAAGTTTGATAGCGTAGTGATTTTGTTGAAACATTAAGTTATATGTAGTACAGTCAGCGTCAGAAATAACTTGACTACAAAGTCTCAAAATGATCCTAAAACTAAGGTATGACGAGCAAATCAAACTGATTTATTGAATTAAATAGTATTATTGTCTGAAGTAAAGGCATGTACCAAATATCAGAACAATGTGTTAACAGGAAGAGAGAAAAACCAAGGAATGAGATCATTTTGAGCAGTTTGTTCATCAAGATCATTTTGATGCTGACTGACCTATTAACGGTGAAAGAATCGAGAGCATATAAAAGTAAATATATTTTTCCATTTATCTTTATAAGTAGAAAAATATATTATTATTTAAATACTTACAGTCTTCTACATCAAATGCACTATCTGTAGAAAATGAATTTTCGAAATCGTAGAAATCCCAGATGTCATGCTTGTCATTCGATCCCAACCAAATGTTGAATTCCAGAACTTCGTATCTTAGAAAAACAAAATGATAATTGTATTATAAATACCAATACATATAGTAAATATAGTAGTGTCTCATTATAAACAATAGCCCACCTAACAGGAATCCATATTTTCTCAGTTGTATCATAATGTGCCCATATAGTATTCCGCTTCTCTCTACCTCCTTCATAAAAATCATAAATAAACTTCACGCAATCTTTGTCCGCAATATTTTCATTGCCTGTAATATAATGTTTTGTGATAAAAATAACAGTTAATTTTGAAGCATTTAACAATGCGTTCTTGACGCGTGAATTTACTACTAGTTCCAGGTAACCTTGATATATTTTGAACACATATGTAATAATATGAGTAATCCTTTACCAACAGCTTCATAACTGTATTCCTCTTCTGGTAGAATTGTTTCTAGGTCTACTCTAGCGCGTCGTCTACCAACCAAGGAAGTGCATACTGTTTCTACGTCTTGCGTTAAAGATGCTTCAGGGTGAATCTGAAAGGGTGGGGTTTCCAAGAGAGTTTATAATAAAATAGTTGAGTTAAAGCTTTATCTAATCAGTGCACTATAATAAACGAATAGTGGCAACAATGTGTCTGATTTTATTTAACGACAATTATACTTACAGCGAATTTAATACCATAGCGATTAAGTTTATTAATGATCACAATGGACTTCACATAGCCATCGTTATAATCTATCCTGGATGACTTTGGTGTTCTCCTGGAAAAACGAAACGATTAGGAATTGCATATTCAGTATTTACTGAAAATTACCCTTTTCTCATTGCATAAAAAATTAACAAAAAATCGTCCTCTTAATAATTAATAATTTTATTTCTTCACCAATAAACATTTACATAAAATATATATGTTGAGGACTTCTTTTAAGTAAAAAGATACCTGTGTCAGAAGCCCTCCTCTTCTCATATCCAGATACATCATAAAATAGTAGTTTATTAGGTAAGTACATGTCACTATTTTTAACTAATTGGTCTGTAAGTAGGTACATTTTCTTTGAACTATTGGTTTATTTTTACTGATATGCAAGATATTATTTAGTTTAAATTAAATTGAAACATTATGTATACAATAGAATATATTAATGGGGTTAGTGTGTTTGATGCGCTCATGATGTGTACGTGTTTGTATGAGTGTGTTTGTGTATTATGTCTGAAGTATGCGTTCATGTATTGTGTATGTATTGGCTCCATTTGAGAAATTGAATCAAAGAGTTGGGTTGGTCACGTTCACATATCTTTACAAGTATTATATAATTATAAGGTTACATTAAAAAATAGCAGCACTACATAATCAAATTTTATGTCAATGGATGAAGACTTGCTTCCGTTTCCGCATAGTCAAGACTCAGCAGTCATAGTGTGAGTGATTTTTTACAGTCAAAATAGGTTTGTTCACAGATGGAAAGTTTTTTATTCACCGTGTCATACAGAAAAGAAGCTTGGGCGAGATATTGGCGTCCTGCAAATGCAGTTCTAACTCTCTTTCTTACAGTACACCGTCTCCTAGATACAATATTTACGTCAAATTTTGTTGTTTTATGTAGTCTTAAAATAGAATTCAAAATATATAACTTTCTCACCGTTAGTATTTTTGTCAATTTATAAAGTTCATCAGTCGGGAAGCGATAAGGCTTAAAAAACATAGTTTTTAAAAGAGCACGTTGGGCTCTTTCAATGTCCAAGAACTTTGTTCTAGTTGCACCCCCCCATACAGGAATACAATAACTCAAAACAGATTGTGCAAGAGATATGTAAATTCGGGTTAGCAAGTCCTTATTAGCTATATGTCTTAATTGCTTAAATATCCAAATAAGTTTTCTTATACGTTCACAAACTAAATCTACGTGTTTATGCCAAGATAGTCGTTGGTCTACTATAACGCCAAGATATTTTGTTCGTTCAACTTTGCCTATAACTGGACAATCACAACTGCCAACACCGTCTCATTGATGAACTTTTATATTAATGTTACTATTGCGAGTATCGTTTCTTAATGAATAGCAAATATAATTTGTTTTATCAGTATTAAGCGTGAGCAAGTTACTTCTCAGCCACTGAGCCACCTTAGTCATTCCTTGTTCAGCGTTCCTACGTATAGTTTCCCAGTTATCACCATTAAAAACAATTGCAGTATCATCGGCATACGAAAATATCTGAGCACCCCCTGCCCCCAGCTTGCATAGGTCGTTTATGTAGACGAGGAATAGAGTGGGTCCCAGCACACTCCCTTGTGGGACTCCGTACGTAATATTTGTGTCCTGGCTTATCTGGCGATCAATTTTAACTCTTTGGGTGCGACCTGTTAAATAACTTTCAAACAGTTTTAGAGGTTGGCCTCTAATTCCTATCCTTTCCAATTTGCGAACAAGAATGGGCACAGATACTGCATCAAAAGCCTTTTTCAAATCTAAAAATACTGACAAGCATTTCCTTCCTTCGTCGAGATTTCTGGAAATCAAAGTCGTTAGAGCTACAACCGCATCCTTAGCCGATCTACCGTGCCTAAATCCATACTGTGAATCAGAAAGTATCTTTTTGCTATCAATATAATTTATTAACCGCTTGTTTATAAGTTTCTCTAATATTTTTGATAAAGCTGGCAGCACAGAAATAGGTCTATAATTACCTACTTCATCCTTGCACCCACTTTTATATATAGCTGTTACAATAGACTTTTTTAGTAGTGTGGGAAACACACCTGTATTAAAACACAAATTAGCCAGATGCACGATAACAGGTACAATCTCATATCTCGCCAACTTTAAGAAGCCTGTAGGAATGTTGTCCCATCCAGGAGCGCTATTGACTTTTAAGCTCATCAGTATATCATGTACTTCGACTAGGTCAGTATCAAGAAGCACAAATGATGCCAATGGCGGGTCATCTGTACTGCAAGCAGTCTCAACTACGTCAGTATCATATACTTTCTTAATTTTTTCAGCCATTTGTTTCCCTACTCCAGTGAAATACTGGTTTACATAATTATATATATATTTATCCTCTTAGTCTAATTATGAAAGTATCCTAAGTAAGTACACCTGCTGATGGCGGTCGAGTGAATAACTGCAGCAGCAGTACCAGTTATTACTTGAAATAGCCATGTCCATAATATAGCGGTTAGTTTTTAATTTTATAAACGAATTTAAAAATGTATTTGATAACCTAAATTTTAACGACTGCCTAATAATTTTAGAGAAATAATGATGTATGCCTGATAGGAGAAAATTTAGCCTACAAAATACCTAACTCGACTAGTTCAATTTAATTAAAATAACGATGAATAGTAGGATTACCAAGACGTGCTTTAAACGTTCGTTTTCGTGAGGAGGGAATGTTTTTTGTTATATAGAATGCATAGCTTCGACGGCCTCTGTGGCGTAGCGGTAGTGCATTCGACTGCTACGACAGGGGGCGCGGGTTCGATTCCCGCTCAGTGCAAATATTTGCATGCATGAATATGTCTGTTTGCATTGGTCTGGGTGTTTCTATGTATAATATGTATGTATTTACCAAAAAAAAAGTGTTTAAGTATGATTATCCGCATTCTAGAACCCATAACACATGCTAGTTAAACTATGCTTACTTTGGGTCTAGAGAGCGTTGTGTAGAATGTCGTAGAATATTTATTCATTTATAGCATCATTTATAGCATCTTCAGGGTGTCATTCCTGTTTCTTGCACAGAATACTATAGTTGAAATAATTTTATAGGTGCACTATGACAATTGTAGTCCAGTGGGGTGTCGTAATCGATTCAAGTAACATACGTGCCAGAATGTAACATATGTTACATTTTACGATACTTTCGACCCGTATCGCATTTGGTCATTATTATCCAATTCTGTATTGTTTAAGAAATCGTTTGAACGAGGTATCGCCGTGGGTACCAGCGACAAATACTTTAAGCAATAAAGTTTACATTACAACACTAAAGTTTACTATTGTTTGAACATCAATCAAAGCGCAATATTATAATATTTTCAGTTCGTTAAGACTAAGAACGTAGAGTAAGTAAGAACGTAAGAACTAAGACAATATAGCCACAACACTAAAATTAAAAAGCAAATACCATAAATTGTAACTGCCTTACGAGGTCTCGCAGATATATGGAATTACGCCTTGGTTTAAATTATTTTACTCTAAATTTAAATAAAAACGTAAAAAAAATTAACTGAAATTTGCCATGCTACATATTTTAAACGTACTATCATAAGTTATTACGTATTTAGATACTAATTATTAAACTTATTCTAGTTTTTTGTTTCGTTCCAATCATGCCAAATTACATCTGCATAATGCATCTGTCATAACGCACCTATTATTTCAACTGTAACATACGAAACGATCGAGTATATTCTCTTAGCTCTAGAGCCTACTCTTACTACGAGTATATATCATAATAAGAATCAGTAGCATCAATACAAAAATCTCCAGAGTTTAGTATATTAGTGTTAGCATCAACCGATGTAAACCTCTGATGGTTTTTTTTACTTTGTACGTAATTATGTTTTCTTGTGAAGACCAAATTGGTCTATGACGTTTACCTAGTTGGCAGTTTTGTTTCTGCAAATCTTTATAAAGTTAGGAATATCTTTTTCGACAACAAAAACTAGATTTTCAGAAAACTAACTTAATGCACACTAAGCTTACTAAGAGGACCAAAGGACCAGCTTACGGCAAGAACTAAATGCGTGACTAAAATGGAACGGATGTTTAGATTTGGTTTGGTAAAGGATGAAAGGATTTGAATGCTCCGATTAAATTGCAATTATTTTCAATTAAATAAAGTAACTGAGAATATTTCATACTGCGATAGTCATTTCCAAACAGTGCATTATTACTTTCTTTAGCTATTAATTTTCCTGCATACTCAGACTGCCCTATTATTCTCTATTGTTTTTCTATCTTATGGGTGCACTGGATACGATGGCCTTGGGCGATAGTGATAATGTCTCTCAGATAATGGGATCATTCAGAAATTCGGAAATCTTTATTAATTATTATTTATTATGTTCTTGTTTCAGTCAGGTTCCTTTTTGGTAGTCTCTGACTATTATTGAAAATCTCTGGACCAACTGTTTTAATATTTACAGCCACGAAGATGAAGATATTCACAACTCCGTTCATGTCAAATGAATGATTCATTTTTTGTCAGAATATATTCAGTTGACATAGCAGCTTTCTGCACAAGTAAATACTATATTCGTTTTTTAATGATAGATACGGTGGTCAGTTGGGGAGTTCAGTGTAATGGTCCTAATAAACTAAGCTGGATAAACTTAATCTTTTGGTCTTCACCGATCGACTATCAGGCGGTGTCAAGTCTACTTTACGGGTGAAAACCGGGTCAACTTTAATAACAAAATAATAAGTTTGTAGGAACTTGTTGCTGATGAAGATAAAATTAACACAAGAAAACAATTCTTTTTTCTATTATGTGCATTTATTATTTAATTGTAAAATTCCACGTGCTTATCTTTTGCTACATATTATATTTGTTATGAAGTAAATCAGTTCCATAGTCTTGCCAAATTATCGCCAAGTTCCTCGATAAATGTACGTTTGTTTTAGAAAACGACATAGGTAGGTTCAGTAGCAACACCGCAGTTATTATCGCGGGATGAAATGTACATGTATCCGCCGATACCCCAGTTTGGTCCCCAAGAGTTCTTGAGAATCCAGAAAGTGTCACCATCTCGTTCACCGTAACCAACTAATGACACTTCGTGATTCAGTTCTGTTTGAGTGCTGAAATACATACAAAACAGGTTGTAAAGTACCTACATTTATTTACAGATAGTGACCACCAAGACCTTTTAGACAACGATGAGGACCTATAATTGTTGCTGTTGCAGATGATGTCCTAACAAGAATGTCAATAATGATATGTAGTAGTGTAAGGGGCCCTACTAAGACCCCTGTGGCCAAGCCAACTTCACCTGCAAACCTGCAAACGTTTTGATTATGGGATGAGATTCTGCCACTGGTTTACCGCTCGGGGTCGGGAGGTAGACAGCAATCGTTGCCATAAAAGCTTTATAAGTCAAATCTAAAGGAGGAGAAGTACACGGACATAACCGGGAAATAGTTTAAAGTGATCATATTGAAATAAATATAAGAGCAATGAAAATCATTCGCTATATCTTACCAGGATAAGTCATAGAATATGCCCGAAGAGTATAAAGAGAAAGATGGTTGCACATCCACTGACACTGAAAGAGGTCCATGATTGACTAAAGCCACCTTCAAGGCATCTACGCTCAAAGGTGTAACATCAGTGTACCCGCGAATTGGGTAAAGCTTTGTTGTGTTTTTAATTCTGCATATACCATCCTGTAAGAAAAATATGAGTATATTTGTTAATCATTTCAATCATTTGCTTTGGTGACAGACGGACTTCTATAGGTAGATTTGGGTTTAGAATATTTTCATGTACCTTTTAAAATCGCTATGCCCAAACCAAATTCAGGTGATAGCCGCCATATCAAGTGATTGATAGACGAAGTTCGTGATGGTCTTTCCTCTCGGGTTCAAACGGCAGTCACATAAAAGCTAGACCCCGGGCTCGGAGGTGCAAGTCTCATATCCAACATGGAGCAACGCAAACATGATGACGACCTCAGTTTACGTTAACTACCGTACAATATACCTGATTGAGATAGGGTCCGTAATCAGCTTCAGTCGGCAGGCCATATTCTATCATCCATTCATATGCAGCATTGTCAGTCCCACCACCGCAGCCAGCGGCACCAAACCTAATGTTAATTGGATTAACGTGTATTGGGTATATCACAGAACGATGTTCTGTGATATACCCAATACAATTTTAACGTATCACATCGCGTTTATTTCATCTATTTATTGACTTAACATGTTCATGTGAACAACGACAACAACAACAACCTGATCGAAACGTCAAACGTCTATATGCGTCTATATGCTATAGAGCACTCCATTTTTCCATACAAAATCGAGCGACGTCTAATATCTTTGTGCGAATAACTAAGGATATTGTATTGGAATATATGACTCTGACGTCCAGAGACGTCGACGTTCATATAACAAAGCGACATATCATCGCGTTGTGTGCTCAAAAATTAAGTAACTTAAAATCAAAACCGAATGCCACCGAAGATAGAAATAAACCGATACGGTGTAGCACTAGAGTTTTGAATGCTTGATGTGATGTGGCACATTAAACGAACTTTTAAAAAATCGTAAGGCCAGCGGCTTAGTAGTATTACGTTACTACTTTTTACTTTACGTTACGTACTCTATGAATCGAGATTTTGATGACCGTGATTATGTGTTGTTCGCATGAACGTGTTAAAATACTAAAATCAGTATTTCGGGGGCTTTCGGGACGGACAGCCAAAATTTATCAAATTATGAAAAGAAAGAGTAGAGAGCGAGCCCCGGGCTACCAAAGATTAATCTAGAAAGGCGTTAGAATAAAGACAAGACTAAAATCATTGTTATAAAAGTATTATACACACAGTATTATAAATGTGTTCGTTAACCCTTAACCACCTACCACCGGTCTCTGAGACCGCAACGTATTTTTAAATTCAAATATTCCGATCTGTATGTGTCGTTGGACAGTGCGCGTCTATATACCTTTTCGACATAACTAACAGTACCGCGCTAGGTGATCGGCGAGTGTAGAAGTGCGCGCGTTTGGCCAGGGTAAGTAAAAATATTTCATCAGCGGTCTCTGTGACCGCTCGTAGGTGGTTACGTGATTTTTTTTCACACACACGATTTTTTTGTTTTAGTTAAAAATTATTAAAAACAACGAAAGTAGTGAAAGATGGTTGCAACCGATGATGGCAGACGACGAGGTTATGCCAAACAAAGATTGCAGTGACGTGGAATCCGATGCGGTCGAGTATGTTGTTCAGGTTGAAGACTGTGAATCCGAAACTGAGATCGAGGGTGATGATGATGAAATTTCAGAGCAAGACAATTTATCTCAGCCTGAACCAACAGGCACAGTCTCTTCAAGACCAATATCTTCATCTAGGGCCTCGAATGGAACTAATTCTTCAGATGAAGCTATTCCACTGTTCTGCTTGGAATCCAGATTCCAAGCAGAACAGCGGAATAGGTCCAGAGAATAGAATTATTTTGGTGCTAATCGTTTCCGCTGGGCACATGTGATCCAAAAAAGAAACGTAAGACTGCTTACTTATGTATTATGTGCCAGGAGCCCATTTGTCTCGAGTTTGCGAAAAAAATATGCTGCAACTGACATGAAAAATTGTGAATGTTTGAGGGTTGCAATTTTGTTGATTTTTACGATTAATGTTTAGTTTATTTATTTAATTTAATAGTTAAAGTCCTTAGTTAAAGGAAACATATAAAAAGAAGTTTATTTTTCAAGTTCCTTATTAATCAGATCTCATTATGTTAGAAGAATATTTTTTTATGTTAAAATTAGTATTCTCGAAAGATATTAACATATCTCAAGATTTTATTATATTTTATGATGTTTGAAAGTCTAAAATAAAAGATTAAAGTATAATCAAATATTTTACTCATTTAAAATCCGTTTGATAAAAAAGAACCTGAATTTACGGTGGTTATTCATGAGCGGTCTCCAGGACCGCACGTAGGTGGTTAAGTTCCAGAAATAGGTGGTAGGTAGTTAAGGGTTAATATGTATACTTGAGCCACAAGAACTATCAAAAGACATTTGCATTTTATTCAAAACTGTGCAAGGCCTTACAAGCGTGCAATCTCTTGGTCATTTTCTGTTTTTCATAATTTTGTATTAATATGTAGCATACTGTGTACATAACTTGCTCACATCGTTCTTAAAGAAATAGATTCCGACGAATATAGTTAAAATTATAAGTACATAGAATTGGCATAGGTTCATTAGATCAGACAATTTTGCTATATTTTACAGGGTTTCTTAAAATTGTACTTACGCCCAAGCACAATCGACGAGAGCTTGATTAGCAAGAGCCAACAGTCTTCCGCCATTAATTCGCGCGAGTGCTCCTTCTACAGCGGCAGTTGTACCGAAAGTCCAGCAAGAACCGCATTCCTCTTGGTCTATATATTATAATATTAAGTAATATATGTATCAACAAATTACCATCTTAATACTAGATATAAATGCGAAAGTTTGGTCGATGGATGTTGGATGCACGATAATGTTAGAATGGCTGAAAGAATCTGGATGTGGTACAGGAATAGAATATAATCTGGAAAAGTAGGCACAGGCACAGTTTATATTAGCAGTAGATTCCGATCGGTCGCAGGCACGGAATCTGAATTAAACGCTGTGAGCCACGGGAAACTGGAATAGTTTCGAATAACATAGCATTTAATTTTACCGTTTGGCAGTTACTAGAGTAAATACTTTTTATTAAAACAATTTTTTTGGATATTTTAATAAAATCAAAGGACTAAGGACAAATTGGGTGCCAAATAGAAGATACTATTCAGAAGTTTCACTCACTTTTGACTTTTGAAACGAGGCCAAGAAGTCTCGCGTCATATTCTACTGGTAAATCACTAGCAACATCCTTTAGCTTTCCTTCAGTGTATGGGAAGGGAACATTGCCAACTTTTCCCTTGGGACGTCTGATCAAGCCCAAGTGTTTGGTCATTTCTGAAGGAGTTTTATCCGCAAATTGATTGAGAGCCAGCTTATATCCAAGGTTTCGGCGATTGTGTTGGATAACACGCCTGTAAAGAACGTAGCGTTAAATTTTAAGTACTTGGTTTTCCGATAAACAGTGGCTTGTATAAAATATAGGCAAATCCTATTCAAATTACTCAAAAATAATAAACTGTGAAAATAATAAAGTCAATATGGTGTTTCATGACAATTAACATTGAACTGAAGGAAATCAGTTATTTCTAGACATATTACGTGTTTTCAAACAATAGGAAAAAGTAGGTCTTGGACGGGCTTAGCCAAAAGCTGTCGTCCAGAATTACAATTAGTTAAATATTTTGACTTTATTGTAATTTACAGACGAATATGAATATGAATCTTTGTCATTCAAATGAGGTATTAAAGACTCAACTTTATAGTTGAGTTTTTAACACCTAATTCGAATGACAAAGATTTGCTGATAAATGTAATGCTATTCTGAATAAAAGATTACAATTTCTTTGAATTTTTTTTGAATAAAACATCGACTTTTTTACAGACACATAATTATATTCCAAAGAATCTTAAAATAAATAAGCTGTACATTCATTTTTACCTCACATTATTCTTGAACACGATTTTTCGCATGGAATGTTCTTTTTCATCAGCATACGTCTTAGCGAAGTCCTTTTTGTAACTGTAAAAATTTTCATTGTGTATGTTTTGAAATGGCCTTATGTCCTAGATAGTTTAGAGGTTGGAAAGTTGATCTGAGATCAAGAGGTTCTGAGATTGGGATGCGAACCGCACTCCTAATTACATGCAATTTAGTTTAGCTGGAAGGGATAACTGGACTACAATAATAGTAGATTGTTCAACAAGGGACTAAAACAAGCCATAATGACACGAGATTTTTTAGCCACCCGAGCGAAGCAAGGGTGGCTAATAGTTCGAGTGTCATTATGGTGGTTTAGTCTCACGTTAAACACTCTACTTTTCACTTTGATTGCGAGGAAGAAAAACGACGTTCTATACAAAATTATACTATTTATAATAACAAAGTTTCTTAAAATTACGTATTAATCGTTAATCTAACCTAAGAAAAGTTCTATTCAAAACTCAAATTGTAAAGAAATTTGTCCCACGCTTTTTTTTTGTTAAGTGACGTACGCTTTAAATGCTTGCATATTTAGTCAACAGATTCAAAAATGATTTAAAAATAATTGGAAATGCATAATTAAATGAATTAATCCTTAATACTTACATAATAATTAATTAAAATAATATCATTAATCGTGTTTCACGAAATTAAATGGGTTTTTTGTTTTTTCAAATGTCATTTTGAGGTTATTTCTATACACTATCACTAAAAAGGTGATAATCCTCCCATTCACAAACACCGTGATTGGCTGTTTAGGAGTTTTCAAAGTAAATAAAAAGAATTTACTTTAGTCCCTAGAGATTAATAAGGAACTTTAGTCTCGATATGCAGAGACTAAAGTAACATTTTAAGAGCATGAGAAGTGAAAAGTATATATATAAATTTCACAAGCATTCTTTAATAAAATATAAAAGTAATGACTTATTTTGGCCCAGTATGTTATGTCCTCCATTATGTCATTTGTGTATTAAAATATTGTTCAATATTGTAAAAACTAAATTTCTAGTTCAATATTTGATCTAAAGTGTATTGTTCTATTATTTGCATATTGCCCGTAAATAGAAGCTATAATTTGCGATATTTGCATTATATCATACGGAATAAGACATACGACTTGAGCAACCACGCGCAAGGCACGCCGTGATTGCGGCGGTAAGACCCATCATGGGGGAGTGGCTAGAGAGGCATAGAGCCAACGCCCGAGTGCCACCTCCGCCCCCCATGAGCACGGGCCTGAGGGTGACGGGTGGAGCCGCTCGTCACCCTAGCAGAAGCAGCCCCCCCCCCCATACTGGGGGCGAGTCGAGGACCACGTGGTCCCCCCTCCTGAGGAGGGCCAGACTGAGAGGAATGGCCCTGGGTCAGCCGGGGTGCGAAGGATAGGTCGCGAGACAACCTCACCTTCGGCCTAGCACTACGACCCACAGACACGGCTACCCTCCCCCCTCCCCCCTCCGGCGGAGAGGGGAGGGGGGGAGGGTAGCCGTTAGGATTTTCCGCACGAACAAAATAAAAATACGGTATAAGACAACACCACACTCACCCTTTGTTGATCGGATACTTACAAATGAAATATACGATTGATATGGTGGTCCTTATCGGGGTTAATGAAGAGCAAGTTGTCGTTAAAGGCTTCAGCGGCACTAGCAAAAGTTGAAGTTTCATTTTCGGATGGACAGTTATCTAAAAATAATTTATTGGTATTATTATTCTTTACGAAATTATATAATATAATTATATAATGCTTGGCATAAATGTGAATGATATTACCAAGATAAATTTTACATTTAGAACGAACTGACCGTTTACATTTTGGAGATATCGAATAAAAAAATCTCTTGAAAAAATTCTGATTATCAATAAGGCAGTTGCGACGTCAACCTACCCATATTGTAAATAATATTTTTGGATATGATTGAATTTGATTTATAAAAAGATTGCACTTCAGCATCTTGATGGACATAGTAATTATCAGACCATCACCTATAGCAATAGTGGCAGCGGTTAATTGATGTATCACTACATAGTATAAAACGAAGTCGCTTTCTCTGTCCCTATATAACTTTGTATGCTTAAATCTTTGTCAAATGTAGTAGAGGGTGCAGCGGGAACGGGATCTCACGCCACGCGGGCGGAAAAGTATTTGCGGTACGAAGTTCGCCGGGTCAGCTAGTTATAAATAATTAAATGATTATAAGATTACTAGCTGACTCGGTAAACTTCGTACCGCCTCAGAATCAATTAAAAAAAGTTGCAATTTCCCATATTTTCTCACCGTTTAAACCTTCCCTGGACATCCACAAATATTTCAAGACTAAAATTCGAGTTTTAGCGAGACTAACAGAATTGCAATTCATTTTTTTATATAAGATAAATAAATAACTTATAAATAAAGTTAATTGTTATAATTATACAAATTGTTACTGAGCGGGAGAGACATCATAAATATCTTACCACTAATTTACTTACATTCTTCTATATCAAATACTCTATTTGAAGAAAACGAATGTTCAAAATTGTAGAAGTCCCAGATTTCATGCTTATCTTTCGATCCCAGCCAAACGTTGAATTCCAAAACTTCATATCTTGACATAGAAATAACAAAAAAGGTATATATACGTAAAGATAAAAAAGGTAAGTTTACAGCGCTTTATAATAGTAAAATATGAATTTAGTTGAATACAAAATAGCTCACTTAAAGCAATAGTTGGTGGCTATTTATGTTATATTATTAGTAATATGTATTGTGATCGAATTAAATAGAAAATGTCTACAGAATTGTAGACGCTGCAGGAAGTTACTCATAATTATACATATTAGTCTTTCGCAAAAAAGTAACATAACAATATTATCGTACCTGACAGGAATCCATACATCAGCAGTTGTATCATAAACTGCCCATATAGTATTCCGTTTTTCTGTACCTCCTTCAGTATAATCATACGTAAATTTCACACTATCCTTGTCCTCAATAGTTTCATTACCTGCAATTTCAACGCAATATTATATAAGTATAATAAAACTAGTAAATATTATGTATGAAAAGTATGATGAATTAGGAATTGAACTAGTGTATACAAGTGACTGAGTAAGTTTTTCTTGTAGACAACTTTATGGTTCTCAACCCTAAAGAGACAAGAAAGAGGTCTGTTTTACTAATAGAGCTATCGAGATACTTAGGAAGGAATCCTCAAGGATCATAGTGCTTGCAACAGCGCCCAAAAATCTGATACTTCAAACAATACATGGCAAATATGACGATAGCTCTAAGGCGCGGCTTATACAGAAGAGACGTGGTGGGGACCGTTTGGGGGTAGCGAACTATTTAAGTAACACAATATAAACCTTGTGTAGTGCACACTAACGTCAATGTCGTGACGCGCGTCACTTTAGTGGCGGGACGTCGCGTCGCCAGAAGGCGCAAACGCAATTCTCCTCTAAAGCAAAAAGGACGTTATTGTACAATACATAAGGTTTTTATTGTATTACTTAAATTGTCCGCCACGTCATTCGTCTCCGCCACGTCTCTTCTGTATAAACCGCACCTAAGAGCGTTTTCACATTGTCCGATATCCGATATCCAACATCCGATATCGGTGGAAGTCAAATGTATGACATATGTATCTCCTTTTCACATTGTCCGGTCCGATATCGGCTATCAGAGACAGCTACATTGTTTTGGGCCGATATCGGATTACAAAGAGACTAAAACAGCGACTGCAATTTTCGACCTGAATGATTTTTTTCTATTAGTTACGTGTCTTTTCGCGTTAAATGATGACGCTGATCACGAATAATATTTGTTTTCTTTTTCTTATTTTATAAGAAAGAATACTACCGGCCGTATCAGGCCGATTTTATCGGATAAATGTGAAAACAGCACAAGGTGTCGGCTATCGACGTCCGACACCGATATCGGATGAATGGGAAAACGTTTTAATAGCAATGTGCGTGAGTGACCAGGAAAGTAGTCTATTACTGATGTAACGGACTGTAACGCCATTTCGAGGTTCTTATAAAACAAAAAAAAATAAATAATATAATTCAATGTCGTAAAACGCCATCTAGTGATTAAGTAAGAAATTTCTACAAGTAAATTGAATATCTCATGGTTTTTTATAAAACGAAAATAATTCAATGTCGTAAAACGCCATCTAGTTGATTAAGTAAGGAATTTTTTAAACGTAAATAAAATAATGAATAAATATACACTATGGTATATGGTCAAAGAAAAATTGATTCATAAAGAAATTATTCTGTTAAATTGCAAAGAGCAAGTAAATATGTTTTATGAACAAATAAATTTAAAACGTAGTATAATATAGACAGTATAGACGGGACTATGATTGAAAGAATTTAAAAATAATCTATGGATATTTTCACAAGAATAATATTATAATAGTTTTGTGTATTGTTCATAATAAAATTAATAAAGAAAAATAATAAAGAAAAGAATAAACAGATGAAGTTAAAACTTATTAATTATTTACAAATAACAATAATTATAATATTTAATGCAATAAAGTACTGTTGAAAAGAGATCATAAATACTATTTATTATCTGTGTGCTTCAGAGCTATGTAAAAGCAGGAAATGACTGTGATTGGCTACTGACTTTGAAGGTCAAATGGCTATTGAATAATCATCTATATTCATTATTGAATACAGTTGGAATGTGTATTTAACATAAAACTAATTGAATAATATTAAAATTATATTGGCATCTAGGACTAATATATATCGACGCCCCCAAGGAATAAACCTGTATTGTACTATTACTGGGTTATTACTGTTATTGCATTTTCGGTATCTCAGGGTCGGAATACATCTATGCAATTTTTTTCAAATTTTTCCTGCAATAATTTCCAACTATTTACCTTATGGCACCTTTGTTCTTCGGAAACATGTTAATTTTTATGTACGAGAAGAATATCATAATACATTATTACAAATTCATTTGTGTGGCTTTATTTCGGCAAAGTAATATTACTGCAAAATATTTTCTATTAATTACTGGTTAAAGCGATTACAGGTTTATTCTCGTGATTTATGAGATAGACATTTTCGGTAATACTCTGTTACAGTAATCATTTGGGAGCGTGACATACGTATTGTCGTTAACTGCTTCGCACTCGACGAATCAGGAACGCGTTTCTACATGTAATGCATTTTACTCACACTAGTTTAAATACAAGGCGCACGCAGTGATCAATGCGTCTCTATCATAATCTATTCATTAAATACCAATTTTGCTAATACGGAGCAAGACACCAAATCTGTATAATTATTATCTACTGTCCACCAATAATTCAAAAAGTGATTATAATTTACGAGGTATGTTCAAATCAAATTGTTACTAGGGTACTAGGAAAATGCTGTCTGTGTGTGTGTGTGTGTGTGTGTGTGTGTGTGTGTGTGTGTGTGAAGGTTCATTTGTGCTCTCTAATCTTTCTCTCTCTCTCTCTCTCTCTCTTATAACACATTGTTGTGCTCCCACTCTTAAGTAGGTATATTTTTCTCCGGAAAAGAAGGTACGAAATTTAAACTTTGCTTTTTATTTATTCAATTAAATTATTTTGATTTCAGATCGACCAAAGACAAATACACTGATTGTTGTTGATGAGTGACCCAGATTTTTCTGCGGATTGTTCAGAATATGTCCCAAGTCCAGAAATTGCAGTTAATAGTCCATCAAGTTCTTATTCTGGAGATTCAAAATGTATAGATAACATTTTACATGCCTCAAAAGTAACTGATACTCCCTCAACTATTTCTAATTTATCGCTACTCTTAACGAACACTGATTTTGTGGCTTCCTCTATCATCATTTATAAAATTGAACATAATTCTACTATTGATGCTTTACAGTCTAACAATAAAAATCAATTTGACAACACTAACTTCATTAATGCAAATTTAATTTTAGTACCTCGTTTTCCATTATCTGTCAATTTCTCAAGTGAAGATTTCGAGGAAATATTGCAACCTGAAACATCCACACTGACCGATAGTTGTCAAAATAAGCAACCTGTGGGTCTAAAAAAGCCATATTGTATGTTCATTTACTGATCATCATGTATTTGACTAAAAATGGTAAAATGGTCACTTTTGAATATCATAAAATGAAGCTTCATTTGAGTAGATCATCTCATTTGACAATTTTGTATGCAAATGCGTAAAATACAACATTCGACAGATTTTAAACTAAATGATTTAGACGTAACTTCCTCTTCCTTAAATGAACAAGTATACACCAGAAAACGTCAAACTAAATTAAGATCTATGGTCTAGCAAAATAAATAAATTACCTACTGAGGTCAGGCTTACGGGGGCCGTCATAATAAAAATAAGTATCCATAATAGTAGTCTATAGGACCTGCATGTAATTGTAAATTGAACTGTGGTAGCAAATTTACCTCTTCATACAGGCAAGATTTATTTGATAATTAAGAATTTATAAACTACCTGATCGAGAACAGCAATATATATCACATTGCTAAACATACTAAAACAGAAAACATCAAACGAATGACTCTAGAACGAAAAAATAATCGCACACAGAATATTAAATATTTATTTTCTTTAAGAGATGTGGAGGTTTTGGATTGTAAGATTTTTTTCCCAAATACTTTACAAATTAATGAAATAATGAGATACACAGCAATAGAAACATTTAAAACAGACGACCGCGTTACGGACTTATGAGGTAAGCACAATAATAGACCTCGAAAAATGAGGTCCAGCACAGAAGCGAGTATTGAGAAGATCATCTGAACAAGACAAGGTTTTCTTTAAATATAATTTTGAGAATCCGTATTCTTGAAGTATTTTTTTATTTGTTGCACTCGAAGAATATAATACTGACAAAATTAAATCAGTTGCAAATGGCCTGACCTGATAGCTAGCTTACAATAAATATTGATTATTAGAACTAATATTTACATAACAATGGTTTTAAAACTACATTTCTAAATAATTACACACTACTAAAAAGAAAACTAAAAGTTAAAATGCGTCGTGGAATTCATCCGCATCGCATGCCTTTTGTGGAAGTGTTCCCAGAAGACTGGCAGCATTGCCACGTTGTATGGCAATGCTTAATCTCTGACCTAAAAAGAGGCCAGCCTTCTGGTCACGAGAAGCGTCGACCATACGCTTCGCAATCTCACTGAAGAGATTGCGGGCGCTCTGACCCCAAGGCCCAAACGTTTCGACTCCAAACGGCACAAATTCATAATCTCCAATGAGATTGGGGTATTTGCGCCGCTTAAGAGCCTCTATAGAAGCTGCAGCAGCAACAGCACTGCCAGCCGTGCCAGGTAAATGAGTAGGGGCAATGGTGTCGACGCAAGTTGCGTCCCACACCAGAGTCCTACCCATTTTCCAAGGCATTAATGACATACCATCCGGTCTCTTGCCATCGTCGCGCGCCAAACCGTTTGGTTCAAGCACAGCTGGCACACCGGCGGTGACAAGAGCACGGCAGATTATTTCGTTGAGGCTGGCGTGCCGTGGAATTCGCCCAGTGCTCCTGCAGCACGACAGGCCATGGTGTTCAAGTCGATCAACTGCTTCTCCACAACGGCATCAATGCGGAGAAACACACGGTGCACCTTAGCGGAGGCACGTCGCGATGCGGAAGGTAGTGTCATCTAACATAGTTCCTACGTCAGATGACGGAAGAGCTTGTAACCAAAGACCCGATTCCCACACTCCAACTGCCAGTAAACGGGCACGCTCTGCAGCATTAGAGCAAGTATTAAATAAATTTTGTCTTACTAAATTGCAGAGCAGCCCGTCCCACTGACGCTGTCAGAAAAGGTTCCCTGGGAGATCAGTGTTTGGACAAGCAATTTTCCAAGCGTTTACTGCTTCAGTCTTACACAATACTTCAGAATTAACTAGTGTAGGAGCAAGGATTTTCCTAGTTAATTCTTCCGTACTGTGGACTGAAGACAGGAAGGCTGGTAAGCTGACGTCTGGAATTTTGCGAATACCGAGCCCACCCAAACGAATCGGTAGAGACGCTTGTAGTGATGCGCGATCATTCAAGGCCACATTTAAAATTTTAGTGAGTGTAATTTCTATAACTTTGTCCATTTTTTTGTTCGTATTCTGAATTAGATTTTATGAATTCATTTCAAATGAAACGACACGGGCGAAAACTTAAAACAGTGCGTATCATCAACCTCTTCCCATAACCAAGGCGTTGCATACTGATTTACTATCTTTATGTAACTATGAAGGAATTACACAGTATTACCACCGATTTTATGTTTCTTTAGTTTCTGTAGAAAATAGTGAACCAGATAATAATGATGATAACAATGAAAATAGTGATTAAGTACTGCTTTTGATGCTTTTATTTCTTTATATTTTTTAAATTACAATTGTGATATTATTGAGGACTTTTTACCCATTAAAAACAATATTTTGATAAATTTTATGAATTTTATTTAATTTTCCCTTGGAGATACCGATAACAATTATATTTACATAATCTGTTTACAACAATTACATTAAAATATGATTACCAGAAAAATCTATAATTTTCCAGTTACTATACTTTACCATTATTAAGGTATTAAAATGTTTACCGTAATAAGTCGGTAACTGAACATTACATTTATCTACTAATGAAAACATACATCGTTAGAGAACTCAGTAAAGTAGTGTTATGTCTATGATTTTTAAGAAATTATTTTTATATTACAAGAATAATTCTGAAAGTAGACGTTGCTGGAATATTATTGATAGTTCATGGTGGTAATATATCAATACCTTAAAAACTGTTAGAAATTATTTTCGGTAATTTGAACCTTGGTGAATATCTAATTCTGTGTTCAATCAATAGTCACACGGCTAACTATGATCTGTTTGGACAAAAATTAGCTATCCCGTCGTATTAATATGTTGTCATAATTATCTTTTATAGAAAAGTTAGAACCGAAAAACACTTAATCTTTTCTCCTGTAAAATTTGATTTTTGCGATTACCGGTTTATTCCTCGGGGACGTCGATATATAAACGATTTATAAATATTCAAAGCTCAATACTTTGATTGGTTGATCGGAAGTGAACTTTTAGTTCTGAATTTTAACGCAGATTTAGCGCTGTTGTCAATTATTCATGAATTGTGACTCTTTGGCGGGAAAATCGAATCTTCTGATTGGCTGTGGGGGTGTTGGAGACCTTGAAACAAGGTCTACGAGGGAATTCAAGGACACTTTTCTTTGAGCTGGCTTCGGGGTTGGTCGATTCGCGAAAAGGTATTCTGTGTAGTGTACATTGGCGGGAATTTTGAGAATTTTACATTTAAAGTCGTGGAGATTTTTTACTTTTGTTGTGGAAAGTTTGAGTTTAATTAGTAAATTCTTAGTGTTTTAATTAGTAAGAAGAGGAATTAGGTAGCTCGCATTTTATCGTATGAGCCAGACAAGACACCTTTATCTCTGGGATTAAGAATTGAATCTCGTATTCAATTCAGAATATCAGCTGTACTGTGAGTCTGCGGTACAGGGCCATACACGAGATAAAATGTCTATATAGGGATTCTTTGTGGGACTTTGGTAGGGCTAGGGACGGTTGAGGCCATAGGTATTAGCTAGGTTCCCCGCTTAGGAAGTAAATCGATGTGATTGCCAGGAGTTGATACCTATCGGTGATAACGACACTTCTGTCCTCTGCTTAGCTAGGTATGCTGAGGATAGTCTGAAGCGCTCAGCACACGGATTTTGCCTGAAAGGGATCTGTGAGCTTCCAGGATGGTTCGTGACTGTAGGGTAGGCGGTTGTCGCTCTCCAGAGCGGGTCAGTCCTGTCTATCTTTATATATGTATATATACACACTTTTATGTCCTTGTCCTGTGAGAGAATACATCCTTGGCTTCGGCCGTGGTCTCTTGCTCGTAGGGAGTACTAGTGATAGTTCAAAGTCAGGCTTACTACCTGCGCCCTAGTCAGATAGATTAGCCTTACACATTTCACGTTTAATGTAATTAAATGTTTGTTGATACACGGATAGTTTAGTCAGGTAGGTGAGTAGGTACACACTAATAGTAAACATATGAATATATATATTAGGTAGGTAGTATCGCGTTTGTAAGGGGTGATCTAAGTTGTTATTATTGTAAATCATAATAATCTGATTAGGAAATTAGATAGGCAATTGGTTCAATTACAACGTAGCAGATTTGTAAATGACCGCCATCTTGTGATTGAAGAATGAAAGTTTTCCCGCTAATTTTGCAAATCAATTTTCATGTTCGATTTATGTTGTTGGGAATTACTGGGATTATAGTGACAGGATTGTGTAATAATTACGCTAAGATTATGGTGAGATTACAACCATTGGATGCGTTAACATGACGATGAGTGTTTAACAGTGAAGTGAAAAACGTGCGTGACAGAGCGAGCCGATGTATTCATCACAGGTCACAAGTATTGTTCAAGGTAAATGTGCAGTGATTGAAGGTAAATGTGAAGTTTCCTTAATATAATTTTTACTAATTGCATATAGATCTTTGCTGGTTCATTATTGAACAACAACGCATCGGTACTTTGTACATTCACACTAGTGAAATCTTTCTGACAACAGAATCATGTGCAGAGCTATCGTAATCTGAAGGGTCGAAAGTATCCAAACAGATTAGCTGCAAAAGGTAGTTATCTTATCACTGTTCTTTGTGTGCAAGCAGGGTCTCGCACGTTAGTCGTTACTATTGCCAACACCCAAATAATGATGTTTGGACATTTTAATCATTGTCTGCATAAACAGTTGTTATATGTACTGTACTGAATGCATATGGTCGCTCGATCGCTATTTTAGAGTAATCTTACCATCCTCTAGGGTGAAACAAAAGCTAAAGATGAACTGAGTTATTGTAGTTTGACCATGTGATCAGTGAGATCGTATAATCTTTGATGTGTCTTTACAGACAATACTATTCTGAAGTGAATTGGCTACTAATATTTACTTAATATTATGTAAAGACTGTGTTAAAGAATTAATTCGGTACAAACTAGCCTTATCGCTAATAACTAAAGTAAATGTTTTATTGCAATTACTCTTTGCATTTATTCGTCTCTAAAGGGACGTTTGAACGGTAATACTGTGTTATTATTACAGTACATCCATACTAGAAACAAAACAAAAGAAAAATGACAATAGAATATGCACGAGCCTTAGTCAAGGTTACGTTATCCTGAATACAGGATTGGGGATTTATATAACGAATGTCTCGGTGTGGTAAGCGGAAGATATCGTGGTTATCTTCTAAATACCTACTCAGACATAGGAAGGACTACGTTTGGTACTAGAGGCGAGTCCTACTGAATGTGGCGAGCACGGGGCCACATTCCTTTTACACGGGGGGGAATACACTATATTACAGAAATAATATATATTATAGAAGCTTTGACGATGAGTTGAACCTAATTATAAATTATCACTGTTTTAGGAATTGTTTGTATTTTTGAGTAACAGGACCTCTGTTGGTATCCTCGAAAACAATTATAATTTGAAGTATTGAATGATTGACAGTTAGGTTTTGTTGATTCTAATTTTACATGTAGTACAAGCGTAATGTGGTAGATGTCTCTGTGCTAAGATGTTGAACGAAGGGAGTAGTGTAATGTCAAACTTCAAATGTCATTATAAGTGCTAGTTGTCAAAAGGTTGTCCGGTCTTATTTCACTAAGTAAAACAAATGAATTTGTATGTTATATTGTGAGTTTTAGTATGATAAATCAAGGTGAGGAACTGTGAATTGACTACGGAGTAAGGTTGGAATGGTGAAAAATCTGTTAGAAGGTATGTTGAAGTAAATATGAGTTACAATCGTATGAGTATGTGAATTTCAGGTTGGGGAACTAAGGACTGAAATATACATGAATTCTATTGTAGTTAAAATATGACAAGGAATAGATCTTTCACAACCCATTTTTCTATAGAATTGCGGGTTTCTATGTATCACGATAAGCGTACTAAATGGCCACTAGACGATTGTACGGTTGGGAATTGTAGGTTTGAATACGATAGGTGTACGGGGATAGCTTTATACATTATGATTCGGGTGTGTCGTGACGTAGAATTAGTTACAATTGGCTGCCTCTAACCAAGATACTATGGTTATGGCAGTGATCAGTTACACTGATAAGAGGAGGTTATGCCTGGTTCAGTCATACCAGCCTTCTCTTTGAGTTCAAAACATTACAGGGCACTCGAAGGTCTAGCAAAAAAAAAAAAAACATTTGAACACAGCGAATGATCTCTTACCAACAGTTTCATAACTGTAAGCCTCTTGCGGTAGAATCGTTTCTGGTTCTAAGCTTTCGTATTTCTCTCCAGTTACAGCAGTGCATGCTATGTCTACCTCTTGCTCTTTAGATGCTTCGGGATGAATCTGTAAAACAGGAAGGTTTATAGAGAACTTTAAAAATGTAAATCTATTTATCTGGGTCAGCGAAGTCATTAGTGAGATTTTTGGCGCATTGCTAACTTCTATTGGAGATGTGTGAAAAAAAAAACGGAAAAAAGCATAACGTCCAAGAGCTGAAAAGCTTCTTTTTTCTTATTAAATAGTAAAAAATACCATTGGTTAAATGTTTATTCTATGGGCTTTATGTCTGTTGGCCGTTTTAGTGGTACATATAATACAAAAATGTATACTTACAGCGTATTTAATACCATAGCGATAAGGCTTGTTAGTGTTCACGATAGACTTCACATAACCATCGTTATAATCTATCCTCGATAATGTTGTTGTTCTCCTGCAAATACGAAACGATAGCGATTAAAAATTTCAGTAGTTAATATTTTTTAATAATGACGATAGTGACGTCAGTGAATCGATGCGGGGAACAAAAATATACTGCTTAGCAAACGAATGTATCTGTCGCAGCCAACTAGCCTAATCAGTCGTTCAACTAACCGCCTAGGCTCTTTACTGAACGGCACCGTTGCATTAGCGGCCTGAATGGTGTTCAGTCATTTGATTGAACGGATAGACAAATAACTTGGATCGTTGATGTTTAATTACTTGTCTAACCATTTAATCAAACAGTTAGAAAAATTACTTATTTCTGCATTGTTATAAAATAAATAACCACGAAGGCTAGCATCTGGTCTATTGCGGGGGCGATCCGCTACCGCATTAGACCTTCTAACCTAACCTATCCAAGCCGGATTGCGTCACTTTCTCAATAAACCTATCACAAATTTTCTGTGAATACACCTCTGCTTACACCTCGGGGATTTACAGGTATATGTATGTTTGTATGTAATTTTCTGGCGGTGCCACATCTTACAAATCGCCTAAGCATTAGCCAGCCAGGTTACGAAATGTAAACGTTACGGTTGAATACCATTCAGACCGTTCATTGAAAGGCGCCGATTATTTAACAGCCTAGGTAGTTAATTGAATCGCTGATTAAGCTAGTTGGCGGCGACATATAATGGTACCCATTCAAAATATTCAGGACATAAACCAACTTCACATAAAAGTCGATACCTAATTTTGGTGCAGGATGCTAACGAGGTTTTGGTGTAGGTGTTCTTGTCGGGATTGAGAGGTCAGACTGCAATAGCTCACATAAAATTCAAAACAAATTTGTAAATAGATGAGCAGGAAAGTTAGTCCTGGGCCCTGAGTTAGATTCGGATGCTACTGGGATTGGTATATGGTAGAAGAAGCAGATATTCCTTACCAAATCTGATAGTTTTCGATAACATTATCAGTTAGCGACGTTCTTGTAGCTTTCAAAGAGAATTTGTCAGGCCATTCCAGTACGAGATCTGCGTGTAATCTTTTCACTAAAAAGAGAAATGTGCTATGAGAATATTTTGTGGAAGAAATTAATGACATAAGTGAAAAACAAGTAATTAACAGGCGAACCAAATATGTGATATCGACGGTACTTCAACGAAACTAAAAAATCGCGTTTTTTTTTATTCGTTAAATAGTTTCCATTTATACTTATTTATACATACCAGTGAATAGAAAAACTAAAATCTTCCTTTAAAGCGGAAAATATAATCGTAAAATATCGAATGTAACTAAACTTGCCGAAGTAGGTAGTCGAATGTTTAGATCCGGTGAAATACGCGGGTATGAGCGATGTGCGAACGAGACGAAACTAAGACTTTCGAGAATGTACGCGACACCAGTGCCAGTTAGGGGCCAGCAAGCCATGAGTTGATATTGCGCGAGTTTGTTAAATTTTTGATTATTTTTACGTAAAACAATGAATAAATATATATATATAGATATAGATACTCTTGGTATAAGAAAATTCTTAATTTAATAAATTCGGATGGTGCCGCTCAGCAAGGAAATGTTGATGAAACACCTAAACCCGGTAAGTTGATAAAATAATTATATTTTAAATTATTTATAATTGGTTGTATACGTTACTAGAGAAGATAGTGATTTACTTATTACTTTTTTTGAAATAATAAATTAAAATTCAGAATTTGAATGCAAATACATAGTAAAGCATCGAAATTGACAGTTTCGATGTTATATGTCGTGATTAAATAGTAACCATTTATCGAAACTGCCAGTTACATTTTTTCACTGCGGTATTTGAGTAGAGAAATAAAACGAAACTGCCAGTTTCATTTTTTTACTGCGGTTTTTGATTTTAGGAAGAAAACAAAACTACCAGATTCATTTACTTACGGTGAATGTTGAAGTTCAGTAATAGGAATATATAATACGAAACTGACAGTTTCAATGTTTTACTGTACAATTGTCTGATACAATTTGTCCAACATAATTCTGTAATTTCTGCCAATAACAACTATTTTTTTTATTTAGATTCCCCTCTGCCTGTGTTCTGTCAGTTTGATGAAAGAGAATGGAATGTTTTAGAGGGAATAATTGACGAAGCACTTTCATCGAACAAAAATTGGTCGTCAGAAGATTTTTTAATATTGGACAAGATAATAACCAAATCACCCACTCCAATCGACAGTGATAAGAATTTGATTATTTTAGGGAGCTCCGAGCACACGCGCTTGCCATCACCACGACAAGATAGTCCAACTGAGTTCTCCCTCGAAAACATCTCAAGATCCTGACCTTCATCGCCCTATCCAGTAACGCCTAACTGAACTGGAACGAACTAGTGTTGTCTCTCTGATAACAGTTTCGGAGTGTGAGTCACCGAGCACGAGTACTACAGCAAAAAGGGAAGAAAGAAAACATTCAAAGAAAACCCAGGGAAAAAAGAAAAAGATGTGTTGAGAAATGGATAGATAGTAAAAGGAAAAACTATTGAATTCTGGTCAGGAGTACATCACAAGAAAGGGAAATGTTAAAAAAGAGAAAAAATTGAAGCCGGTTTGTCCGACTGCTTGTAGATTAAAATGTTATCAAAAATTCGACAATGATACAAGACAAAATATTATGACAAATTTTTGGAAAACTTTCCAGATCATACCATGCAATGGGAATATATAAATAAATTTAATGTAAAATGTACAAAGAAAACTGTAGAAGGTCCTTCTAGGCGAAAATATACAACAAAATATTTTTTACCACTTCCTAATACAAAAGACAATCCAGCCCCTCTAGACAAGTGGCAATTCGCTAGCCGGCGTTTGGTGGAATAGAATGACGAATGTATGGGATTTGACGTATATGACAGTCTTTAACGCATGTCAAATTCGTCAAATCCTTTACATTCGTCATTCTATTCCATGAAACGCCTGCTAGCGAATTGTCACTTGTCTAGAGGGGCAGGTGTTTTATCGTATGAATCTGTACAAATTTGCATTAAAATGTTTTTGAATACCTTGTGCATTACTGACCAAATAATCCGTAGTGCTCATACTAAATTAAACCAGGAAGGAATTACACCATAATCAACCTGTTGTACGTACCACTGATATGATAAAAAGTGTCTGTGACCATGTCGCATCATTTCAGCCAGTTCCATCACATTATAAAAGACACAGCAGTAACAAAGTGTACCTAGACAGTAATTTAAATATAACTGAAATGTTCTCCTTGTATAAAGAATGGAATCAACTGTAAGATTACGAGAGCAAAGCTCCTACGTTACGCCAGTACTCAGATATAGTTAGTGAAAACTTAAATATTGCATTTTTTGTACCGAAGAAAGTTATTTGTGATAAATGTCATTCATATTCAAATACTACAAACCTAACTGTTAATCAAATAAGTGATTATTAAAATTGCCAGAAGATTTAAAGACAATGATAAACAAGTAGCTCAGAACTCTTGTGATGTGATCTGTGCAACATTCGACTTCCAAAAAATTCTAAATTCGCCCCATGGAGATGGAGGGCTTGTATTACAAATGTAAACGGTCCGTGTATAATTTTACAGTTTTTGATGTGGCAAATAAGGAAGGGTTTTGCTATATATGGACAGAATGTAGAGGTAAAAGGGGAGCCAATGAAGTCAGTAGTTGTTTGATGATGTTTACGAAAAACTTCATTGCAAGGGTTCAAAGAAATTTCTGTTTTGGTCGGATAACTGCTTAGGGCAAAATAGAAATAGAGTATTTATATTTATTTATCAATTATGAATTGAAAGTGACTTATTTTAATGCTCCTAGTATTACCGCAGCGAAATACAAAGAACTTATTTCTTTATGTGATACGGGAGTGATACCAAAGGAAGGAAGGGTTTTACAAAAACAACAAAAATACAGCCGAAAATGATGATAAGTCAGGTTAGAAGCACTGTAGATAGGTATTATTCGATTATAAGAGTTGAGTAAGTAATTTTTACTACTACTTTGATCTCAGATATTGCATTCCTAGGACTTATTACTATTGCTTAGCAGTTGTTAAATAAAAATATTTCTTAAGATGTTATTTTGTTTCCGTTTTGTTTTCATATTGACAAAAGAGAGAAAGAATGAATATTGGTAAGATTATTTAAAGATTTTTGTTTTTCAGTTTTTTTCTAACTTGGGCCATGTTGCTAACGTCAATGGACGGCGGTAGGCACTTTCTATCAGGTGAATCGTCTGTTCGTTTGTCGGCTATCCCGTTAAAAAAAAGAAAAGTTCAACTCAAAGAGTTTTAGGTTTTTTCACTACAATTTTTTATATTGATTTATTAAAATTTATAAAATTGAAATTTGTTCCAAATTATGAATTAAGGAGAATAAGGAATAATACTTTACGGAAACGTGATTCTATTAATATGTGATTATTAGTGCCATTTTTCATTTTATTATGCAAACAAACAACTAAAACATGTGATTTTTAATAAATTTAGTTATACCACATTCGGATTTTCATTAAATATTAATATTTGTTTATTTATTTTACATGCCAAATTTGATTATTATTCATATTAAATCGAAACAGGTGCTACCAATTTACTGTCTTACGACGTAACTCATTGAAACTACCAGTTACGTTAAATACCTTAACAAAATTTGTCACGTAAATGATCGAATTTGCCTGTTTCGATAAATGCTTTTAACATTATTCCAACGTTAACTGTTGAAAATGTCAGTTTCGATAATAACACTTCCACTTATTACGAAGTACATAATCGATACTTAATTTTCCATTTAACTAGTGCATATTTAAAAATAAAATATATAAATTTAATAATGCCAAAAGTGCTAACAAATATCAAATCGCTAGTGAATATCTTTAAAAAGAAAGATATTTCATAAACAAACTTTGAAACACTTTGTTGAAAAATGACAAATATCTGTTTCGATGAATTACGTAGGGGCCGTCGATATGTATAATTTAATATTGGTGGCAAAATGTAGACTTATACAAAAATATATTAAAGACCAAAATAAAATAAAATTTAAATAAACTTACCGACATGCGCTTGTGCGATTACGGTTATACCCAACAGTAGCCAGGCTAAAGTCATTGTGATGACCTAACGCAACAATAAAACTATTACAATCCTAGTTTTTCACGGCTTTTATAGTTGGTGACTTTTTAATTAACCTTATTAGCGTTCTCTCGATAAGATGATCGAAATAATGTTGTGGATATCCCAATATTAATAATGAAAATAAATTTTGTGGTCTCTGTGTGTCCTTTTTCACATTTAATTTTGCATTTGATCCTATCCTTTGTATGGACATTAATTCCGGTTGCGTCAAAGGAGTATCCAAATTTTAGTCTCCAAGATCAGACCCCATGTCTGTAGGCCACACCATGTCATTCTTGTTATATACTTAAATGAACTTAAAAAACTGAGCATTTGGTTTGAATTGAATTGCACCACAGATCTTTGTACGTGGTCATGATGGGAATTCAAATTGATCTCCATATTGTGAAACTTATCGGCTTATTAATATATTTGATGATAATTATCGGTGTTTCTTTAAACTGCGTCTTGGGCTTTAGATTAAATTTTCAGGAATTTGATGATAGTTGTTGCAGCTTGCTAGCAGCTCCTCTGAATAAAAAATCGTTAGCTTTAATTTAAATTTACTCATTACCTGTCCTAAAAAACTGGATAGGAAGCTACAGCTTAATAGCTACGGTTATATTTCTGTACAATGATTATCCATAGTATACTTTTACGTTATCAGCGAATTCAAAAAGATAGTTTCTTGATAAGTTTAATTTTAACGATTGAATAATAGAGTTTTGGTAAAAAAACAACCAATTTATCCTCTATTATATATCAACTAGTTACTAGTTAGCGTAATAAGCTCATTAAAATGATATGAACTAGTTACTAACTAGATTACAATTTCAATATTATGTAGTTGGTGGTTATTTACTAGTTTACAATTTTTTTAACAAAGAGCACTCAACATATAATACGTTTTTCAACGGAGCGTGCGTTCATGTTTGCGATTCTGCAGGCGTGGCTAAAAAGCAGCATTTCCGACTTTATTACAGCTGAACACTGGCAGTTATCTCGTCCGGATTTTAATCAGCGTCACTATAATTTATGATCTAGTTTTGGAAAGCCTGAAGCCTGGCAGGCGTTTACCCTATGATATACTATATTTGTGAGTGCGGCAAATATTTCAAATATGGTATAGGGTATATTAATTTTAGTATTGTAATTATTTTCATTGTTTAGAAATAAAGACGTGAGTGGATGAAGGGCGTAACTAACATTTTTGAGATTTTTGTTGTGATGATGGTTATAGGTGTATATAAACTATATTACACTAAAAACCCCGCCATTTAAACTTAGTTTGAAAAATACCAGAAGATGAAGGACATAACTGCAACATAAAAAAGTGTCGTGGAAGAAGGAGGTATGTGACTTAACACCTTCTTCCATTTGAAATTGGTCAAATAAACGTATTTCTTCCATGGAAAAAGGGGTTTTGTGCAGGAAAATGCACTGCCACGATGTATTCTACTAGACTGGCTGTATATATCAAAAAACTTAGTAACTATTCTGAATAATCACTACTTGACCAACAACAATGAGCAACTTTTTGTTACCGTTATACATGACAGTACAAAAAGGCGCACTAGGGTGTGCAGATTGTTTTTATACTAGATTGAATGCAGTGCACACATTGTCAGTTTAAAGAACAATATTGACATTAGCTAACTCACGCAAAACCGATTTTCCACAACGTTTTTTGTGACGAATTTTCTTGCGAAGCTGTTTCTAATTTTCCTGCGAAGCTGTGTCTAATTTTCTTGCGAAGCTGTGTCTAATTTTCTTGCGAAGCTGTGTCTATACAGTATATGGTCTCAGCTTTTAATGCCCTCCTTGTAACCGAATAGCCATTAAGCAACATTGTTACGTACCATGTTGTGCGAAATTCTCGCACAACAAAGACGCGCAGCAGTAGAACATTTTTGTAAGTCCACGAATGATCAATCGTTGAAAATATGTCATGTTGCGCATCAGCAGCCAACATTGCGCATATGTTACCGAAGTTTAGGCATTGCACGTCAAATATAAAAGAATCCAATCTGGTTTCGCTCTGACTCCGTACCGACTTCATTCTGACTCCAACCTGACTCCCTCCAACTCCAACTACAAACCGACTCCACTCCGGCTGTAAGCCGACTCCACTGCGATTCACAGCCGACTCCTCTGCAACTCTAAACCGACTTCACTAAAACTCCGAACCGACTCCACTCTGAGTCCTTCCCAACTCCACTCGGACTCCCTCCGGCTCTAAACCGACTCCAAATCGACATCACTCCGACTCTAAACCGACTCCGTTTCCGTTTAAAGGCGATTCCATTTGGACTCCAAACCGACTTCAATCCACCTCTCTCCTACTCCGACTCCTTCCAACTCCACTCCCACTCAAACACAAACTGATTCCAACTCCCAATCGACTCGACTCCACCTCCCTTCAACTCCATTCCAACTCCAACTCCAAACAGACTCCAAATAGACACCATTCCGGTGGCGCTTGCTTCCCGCCTGAAGTAAAATGTGGCGACGACCGAGTATATGGCGTCCACACAGATCCTAAACCCGACCGCACAGGTGATGACTTGGCGTCAACGCATGCATTGTAGCTGTATGGGTCAAGCGGTGTGAGGTAACAAGTGGTATTTATGACCCCAAGAACCTGTCCGCTTACACGGCTGCAAAGCATGGCCTTTTCTAGGGCAACACAAGCAGGAGCTGCGTGTTACAGAGATGAATATGCTGCGGTGGATGGGTTGAGTATACCTAAGCATGGCGTGAGGAAGTCATGCATCCAAGGCAGCCTTGTCATGTTGGCTTGGCTACGTTTAGCCATACCACCTGCACTGAGCGCCGGTAAAAGGGTAGACCAAAAATTGCTGACTTTACGTCATGGAGGATGATATGCTTGCCAATAGTATCACACCACAGGTGCCCAAGACCGTGTAAAGTTAAAAAGTAAAAGCCGAAAAGCGGATCACGGACTCTGGGGTGAAAGCCTCGGATGTGACTGGAACTAATGCAGCGATGATGATGAATGACTGTCTTGACTGTTCTAAAGTGTAAAAAGTTTGAAGTGAGACCGGTATTCAACTCTGAGATGGTGATGATATGTTAAAAAGGTTTAGCAGTAGACATTAAAGTTGGAAGAAAATAAAGTACCAACTTACTAGTTTATTTCTGAGAAAACGTAAGTTAATGTTAAAAATCATATTAAAATCTGGTAACCTGAATATCAATATTGATAACATAACCTCATTGCCCAAGATTAAGTTGATAAAATTTCGCAATATATGCATTTTTTATATTAATTAATGTTACATACTCCCTTCTTCCAATCTTAATATTCGTAATTTTTATTACATTGTCAATGGATAAAGAATGTACTTATATGCACTGTTTTTCAAATAAATAAATTTCCATCCACTTATTTGTATGTTTATGCATTTCCGATAATAAATATGGACAATTACTATAATTTGACCCCATAATATTACGACATAAATTATAAGAAAACATAATAATTGCAAATGAAATGTTCAAACTTTGAAGCTAATTATCTTGATATTTAGAAATTGTTAGTTACCTCCTTCATCCACTCACTTCTATATTGCTGCTTGATTGTTTTCAAACAGGCTTTACCCATTGCCTTCACCGAATCTGGCAGTTATGTAAATATTGAAGCAGTTAGTCCTGACCTTTATAAGTATAACTCTGTATAAACCGCGCGTAATGAATGGAGGATTTAAAATTGTAGATACCTACTGTACGGATTTCCTCGTACGCATAAGAATAAAAGGTGTTGCATGAATAATGACTTTTTTTAAATTATACACAGTCTAACGAATTACTTAGTTCAATAAAACTGTTACTAGGTGGACAATGTGATTATGGTGACGAAATGTAGATTTTTCAAGACACCCATTTTTAAGATTCCCATAAGGCCGCATACGTCCATAGAACACGGCAACCACTTCTCGTCAGGTGGGGCTCCTCGAAAGCCTAGAATTTTATTTAGAATGCTTATTTACTTACGATTATGAGAATTACGATATTCCTTTGCATATTCCTATAATGGTGGTACTTCAGATGGCTATTTGTGTTTGCTATTGGGCGTTTGTTGTTTTTGCCAATATATTTGATGTACATCAAATATGCAAGTATGTACAAACAAAAGCGCATCCACACATGGCAGCCAAATAAGAAACACCACAAAGATTTGACAGCTTTCTGTCAGTCTGGTATTCGTCATTTTGGCCAAATAGGTATGCATATACGGCCAATACTTTGCCAAATATACCGTCCACACTTGGCAATAGTTTGCCAAAAATTTCAAACAAGCAAATACCACCATAAAGGGATAGACCAATGTGTTGGGGAAATTTACGATATTACATAGCTATTGGCAGTTACCTTGTGAATAGTTTACTATTTTGCCAAATCACAATTACCAATTTACATGACAAAAAAGATTATGCAGTTACGAAGAATCAGGCTGATTTCTACCGTAAGCAATATTAGTGGGCAGTGTTTCTTTTGTTTCCCGAAAACCGCAGACTGTTATTACTGTAAGGAATATTGCCAATTGCGATTTACTATCGAGCCCGTTGTTCATTATTTACGTGTATATTGCGCCAAGGTACTTTAACAATATTAGGTATTTATGCCGTTAGCACCGTCCCCTATGAAGGGAGTTGGTCTAAATCTCATTTTGATTGGTTTAATATTTACGGTTAAAATTCCGTGCTCTGGAGACTGCAGCTCATTTGAATATTTTTGTAAATACTGTTATAATTTGTAATACATAATTGTACTGAGAATGGTAACTTATTCAGTTAGACATAATGTGTAATATTGAGGGAAAATAGTTGAAAAACTTGCACTGATAGATAAAATAGATATATTTTTTTCTGATCTTCATGAAAGAAAAAATGTTAACTTTTCCATATCAACAAATTATGTTTATGATTATCTTTTTTTTTAAGATGTGTTTTGGGATTCTTTGAATATTTTCAGCAGGTTACTAATTATAGGACAACTTGTAAAATCAGTAGGCCTTCCCCTTTTTAAGATTAGGATAAGTAACTTTAAGTTTAAATAAGGGTAATTCTCCGGTAGATTCGGTCTATTTATGTTGGGGCCTATGCCGCCATTCAGGCTACTTTTTTCTGAACGGAAATGATATATTGTGGTTGTTCTAGCTTTCGATATATTTATTTGAGGGTCGTTGGTAATCGTTTCTGTTAAAGTCGATGGTTGTAGTCAAATCTAACGGTTATTATAATATCATGACACGTTATCACTTCTTTTGTACGAACATATCACATGATCGACGGTTTAATTAATGTATGTAGGTTTGAAGCATAGATTATATTCCGAGTACCCAGTGACTCACAATAGCCTCATAAGTCACAGAACACAGTACGGGAAAACCCGTTTCTCCTAGTTAGAACAATCTATTGTTGATTTATGTGTCTGATTGCACCATACCAATAAAATCGTATGATGAATGAGTGCACTGATTTGCGGTAGTAAGCAGTAATACAGCAGAAAACCGGTATATTATAGGATTTATACAAGGATGTGTATACAGTCGCTAAAGTTGGTAGACACTAGCTGCGTTTACACGTGCAGATTAGAACGAAGGATTCACCACGCGTCAGTCTAAACCGGCAGTCAAACGCGTCGGGAACGAAGGAGCAATCTCGAAATCTTTGCCGTTCGGAACTGTGGTTATATTTTAGTAGCAATATGTTACCACAGTTCGATCCGCTGAAAAATAGACAAATCGAACCGGCAGTTTGGAACGCAGTCCCGATGCGCGGTTGAAGCTGTACGTGAAACGGCGCTATTTTATCGGTTCAGTTTTTCCCATTGTCACTGCCGGTAAATCAGCTGACTGGCAGACTGGCTCACGTATTCCTCTTGGTGTTAATGGTCAAATGGTTATCACCACAAAGAAGTAGGAGAAAGGACCCCGGGTTCCCAAATAGTGTATTTTTTTCTTCGATTTTCAGTTACTATATAATATAAAACGTTTCTTGATACATCAACAACCTACGTAACTATGTTTGGAACAAGCTAACAAGCGTACTAAAATAACTAATTTATTGGCGCCTTTAAGGTTTGACCGTTTTGTACACAGCAAAGCACTTATTACAAGCAGACACAGATATCGCTTAATTTACGCGTAGGTATAGATATCTAGTGAATGCAATCTCGAAGCTGCGCATGAGTTAAACGCTGCAGCTGCGCGGCCAGCGGCTCGGCGGCGGCAGCGGCGCGCGCTCCTCTCTGTAAGCCACTTTTAGGACTGAAACACACTGATTAAATAATGTTAACCATATAAAAATTGGTTCATCCCCTTCGATAACACTCTCAATGTTTGACGTAAATTTCACTATATGATAGCATAGAAATTACGACAGCAACCATCTCCAAATCCCATCTAAGATAAATCATAGGTGGAATAGTATAACACTTGCTAAGGAGCTGGATAATTGAAGAAAATCCTCGTAAGACACGTAAAGGTAGTTGTTGACTTTCAATGCTTGATTGTACGTACACACAAGCGGGTTGTTGACATGAACCCAGGTACGTGACAAGCTCACGACTGTGAAGTAACTCTTAAACCGATATTTATTTATTTAGTTAACTAAAGGAGGAAGTAATCCAAAGATAGTGAGGTGCTTTATCGTCAGATGAAAAGTCGTCATTAATACCACCTATACAGGTTCTATTAGTCTTGCAGATTCAGCTGACGTACCTACATAAGTTGTTTACGGTTCGAATATCTATTTTCAATATACTTAGGTGGTAAATAGGCACACGGCCCACCTGATGGGATGTGGTTAACGAGGCCTATGGACGCAATGAAGGAAAAATGATATGTAGAAAAACAAAGTGGGCGATACAACTCGACGGTCCTCTGAAGCACGCCAGCATTAATTTGAAAGAACTCTGAGCCTCCATTTTTTGAGGTTGTGTTTTTTTACACCAATTACGTGGCAGACAAGCACACGGCCCACCTGATGTAAAGTGGTTACCGTGGCCTACGGATGCTGTGTGCAACACCAGAGGCGTCACACTCGCGCTGCCGACCCTGTTAGGACAGTCCAGTGAGCTCTGGCTATCCTACTCAACGCCGGGAACGCAACACGAGGTTATTATGACTATTTTTTATGTTTTATTCGGACACAATAATAACTATAATGCAATAAAACATGATAATATACTGGTGGCAGTGCGTACTAGCCCTTTTCCAGTTGTTTTATTTGCTTGTGTGCCGGGCGTGGTCGCTCACGATGGCCTGCGGCCTGCTAGTCGCTACTTAGACTCCGGTAATTTTGCATCCAAGCCGACGTGCGCCTAGATATGTAAATACATGAGCTACAGTACCAGATTGTACACCTGTACCATTTAAAAGAGGACAGGTAAAGTAAAAGGCTAGATATTAGCCTTGTTGATAACGGTTTCAACTTCACGTTCTGTTTGTTTTATAACTAAAGTTTGATGTACGGATATTATTTTTCTGTTGCCATACGGTTGGCTTACTTCGGTTGCCATACAAACATCTATGTCAGGCGTTACTTGTAGTTCGAGCCCTAAAAAGTTTATCAAGTCTAACTAAAGACCTTCGATCTTGCCAATTGGGTGTGGAGGTCAGGTGTCGGTCGTGTCAAGCTAAGCGACATTACAGTTAAGCTGGAAAGTCGACCCTAACGGAGCTGGGAAAAGGCACAGGGGATTATGTACGATTATCTTCGTGCAGACCAAGTGTAATTTTTTTCTGATGGGTATATTTTACTGATGTTGGTGGGCCGAATAAAGACTTCAAGAAGGCTCTCAGAAGCAGAAGATAAGAAGAAACATAGACGTATTAACAGCTATTGAGATATGTCGTTTTTATCTTTAGTGATTAAATTAACGACACGCTAAACTTTAGTTAATAGAGTTGTTAATTCAGCTCTCGCGACCACCCAAGCTCTGTTTTTTTACATCGTTATATCATCCTGTGATCTGTTTTTAGTTGCACCTTCCGATAATCCATTCGTTCTTCGAGCGATGTTCTCAATTCGATTTGAGATGAGAAAAACAAATCGGAACCGTTTTCGATTACAACATTACAACACTCGACAGCTGCTTAGCAGGTGTTGCTTAGGATTGAGAGTTTCCTTAAGTAGGTAATAAAAATACTCATTCTGTATGTGCCTCTGCTGATATAAGTTAGAAAATTACCGTAGATACTAATTCGTTTGAAACCTTTTGATGTTATATTATTATATATATTTATAATACTAATCTTTATAAGGTCAGAAACCTAAATAAGAAGGAACAAACTCTTCAGAGTACAAACAAGCCGATTCCATTTTGCTAGCAGATACCTACATCTGTTGATCAATGGACAAGGCTCTGTCGCAGGCTTTCCTCTCTAGTTGGGTAATCAGACGATAATCATCATCATCAGTCAAATGAAAATTGCATCACTGGACTTCAAAATCAGATAAACACCTCGAAAGCAGCCGGGATCATCCATCACACACATAAATTAAAACAGTGTAAGGGCGTTACTACATACCTACTCTTGTGATTCGTGGTAGTGTTTCTGCTGTGTTGGTTTACAAACATGCTTACAGCTGGTACAACGTATTTGGAACGAGAAATCGTAGGTACACAATTTGTACACTCGCGTACATAATGTATGTTGCTATACGAACGCTACGGATTCTCTAGGTTCACTAGGCACACGTCGTGTTAACCTGGCTCGATACCTGCTCGGAATACGATATTGTAATAAGGCCCAGAAGGGAGGTCACTTTATTGACCATCGAGGTTGCGGTTAGCAGTGAGCTGTGAGAAATACGTAATAATTGGATACTGTATTAATAAAAAGAAACATGAAAGCAAATATAAGTACTGGAATTATCTTAGAATAAGTAAGTACTTACGTAGTTGTAATTTAAATTGAATTTGATGTATTTCAGCTGACTTTTTGCTCCGACTTTTGAGCTCATTTGCACTTGCAAATATAGTAAGTACATGCTTACAAAGTTTTACCATTTTCTAAAGTACATGCTTACAAAGTTTTACCATTTTCTAATCGAGAATTTTGTTCTCCAATAGAATTCGCATGTTAATAACATGCTATATAGCTTTTTATAGACAAACATTTTGTGTAATAATGAATGCTTATAAAAATCATGTGTACATACATACATATATACAGGGTGGAAGATTTTAACCTTACCTGGAGGGGAAGTACTTTAAATACTGGAGATAGCGAAATTCACTCAACGGAAACAAACAAACAAAACTCCATTCAAAGATTTTTGAAAACTCATTTGCCACACCCGGTAATCGAAGCGACTAAAATCCCAAAAAGTAACATGCTGTATTTTTATGGCATCAATCGATAGTGTCAATTATAAGGATAAAATCTATCTAACAAACATGGTAAATTAAATGAAGGGAAGTTATAAATATAATATGTTGACTTATAAACTCAGCGCCAGCAGATACAGCATTTATACTCTAGGAGTCATAAGAAACTTTATCAACAATAAAGTTATCCTTGACGCCAAATATTTATTAAAATCAGTAGATACTAAATGACTGCACTTTATTTCCGGGTTAGACTGTAACTTTATTGAGTAACTGCATGAGGTATGTAGATAGGGTTGGTAGTAATTTAGGATGTCAAATTGGAAACCTCCACGCCGTGTATCCTGGGCAAGGGGGATGACGAGAGAATTGCCGTATTGGTGGTGACTTTCTTCTTCTTCTTCATAGCGTTAATCCCAGTCGCATCCGACGCTTTCACCTCGGTAACTGGGATTCACTTTATTAGTGTATGGGGTTTGGATATCTTCGAAATTTTTCGTGAAGCGACTGCTATCTAAGCTCCACAACCCATAGGTGATATCGAAGCATTACAGTTAGACCAGTTGTTGGACTGTTTAGGAGACCGACGGCATAACGTGCTCTCTGAGGCACAGTCAAACCAGTGCAAATACTCATATTTATGCGTACAAATATTTGTACTGAGCGGGGATCGAACCCGTTTTCCTGCGTAGCCACCACGTTCACTACCGCCACACTATAGAAGATGTTAATTGAGTCCTGAGACGGCGTGCGGTTTAAGTCGGTTTGAGTCTTATGTAAATCCCCTACTGACCAGCAGCGGCACGAAAAAAATAATTATTTTATTTAAATATCGAATTTCATTGTTAGGATGATATCAGATGAGCCTTTGAGTTGAAAAGTGCTTTATTTTGACACATTTAATTTTTAAGTTTAGATTTCAAGGATTTTCTTTCATTTAATTTACTATGTTTGTTACAGAGATTTGATCCTTCTGATTGACCCTGTCGATGGATGATATAAAAATAGAAATTGTATTTTTTTCAGATTTTAGTCGGTTCGATTACCGGGTGTGGCAAGCGAATTTTCGAAAATTTTTGAATGCCATTTTATTTCTTATTAAACATAAAGGAATGTTTCCTTTGAGCGAAATTCGCTGTCTTCAGTATTTAGACTACTTCCCCTCCAGGTGAGGTTAAAATCTTCCACCCTGTATATAGGTATTAATCCGAATCTATAAAGTTATTTTTGATTTCAACAAAAGTAATAACTTTTGTTGAAATCAAAAATAACTGTTGTGGAGGCTATACGCCATGGTACCATTCTCGCAGTACCTATAGCATGGAACTAAACAAGAATGGAGAAACAAAGAGAGACACCCTTATTTACATGGAAAGTTCCCAATTGAAGCTTTTTATAACAGTTTTGATCATTCAGTCCAATAATCTACACATGGTTAACATGAATAACATATTATGTATGTATGTGTATAAATATTCACGTTGGATTGAAATACGACCTGCGGGTCACGGTTTCAAGCGCATTCATCTAGAAAACAATCTCGTACTGATACCTAATAATTAACTAACTGGTGTATTTACGAAACAAGTTTATCAAATCAAAAATACTAAATATAACCATCTGTTAAGAGTTATAATTAAATTATTCTAAGATATTTTAATTATAACTTTGATTTATTTTTATATTTCAATTTATGTAGATATAATAAATTATACGGATAATTCTTTTAAGCTGCATAAGAATTATCTGTTATTATAATGTAGGACGCCCAACGGCCAGGCCCTCGATTCTGCTAAAGCCAAATCAATTGTCATACCACGGACACTGGAATAAATGGCATTAAATTTAAGACTTTAACGCTATCATTTTAAAGTCCAAAATTTAATGAACAGTGTCACATTTCACTTTTTCATTCACTCTACAAAAAGCCATTTAATATTAGACTTTAATGTTAATGATTTTAAAGTTTAAAATCAAATGGGTAATTTTTGCAGTGTCTGTGGTATGACAATGGTTTTACTTTAGTAGAATCGAGGCCCAGGTTGAAGGACGACCTCATCAAGGTCGCCGGGAAGCGCTGGATGCGGGCTGCTTTAGATCGGTCATTCTGGAAGTCTATGGGAGACGTAGCAGGTTATTGGCTATTATACTATTATCTATCATATATTTCTTTTTCTTTTAACTCATCATCATCATCAATCCTTGCGTTATTTCCGGTCCCTCTTAGCCCGGAGTGTAGAGGAGTCTGCTTAAATTTGACGTAGTTTTAACTGTTACTGCTATGTCTCTTACGTTATAATATCAATAGTAAACAGCATTATATATTTCAAAACTTTATTCAAATATAGTTGAACTTCTTTGATGCGATGAAAGGACAATACTCTATTAATTATTAAAAAAGGCAAGTACTTATTTGTGATCGGATTTACCTCGGATATCTCGTATAGTTCTCATCAATTTAGGATTTGCCAAAACAACGTGGAATTACGTCTACCAAGTAGATTAAACAGGAAATCCTTGACTGGAGATTCAATTTATTTATATAATTTATTCTAAATCGATTTACTCCAAAATCTTTAGATTTATAAGATCAAGTTCTTAAGGTATGAAATTGATGCACGAAGTATGTATGGAAAAGGTTTATATGTCAAATTAAAGAACAATGTATTACCAACTAGCTGTTGCCCTCGGCTACGCCCGCGTGGATGTCGCTTATCGCGTAGTGTTACCAAATATATACCGATCCGTACCGTATACCGTACCAAATTTCACCAGGACATCTTCAAAAATTACAAATATTCATCCCCTATTCCCCCCCCCTCCCCCTTTAACACCTTGGTTCGCGATAAAAGGGAGCCTATGTCCGTTTTTTTGTATTCAAATAATTTCTGACGACCTGCTCGACCGCAAACCGCTAAGTGGCTTAGCAACAGAAATAACTAAACTGTCACTTCTCTGTATATGCCGGATTGACATTAATGTTCACTGCTCCGCTCCCTTGAGTAGTAGCGTGATGATATATAGCCTATGTGTTATTCTGATGTATAAGTTATATACCTATTATTGTAAAGTTTTAATAAAATCCATTCCATACTCACAAACTTTCGCATTTATAATATTAGTAGGATATAGACATATACTACGAAAATGATCACAGTTTTCTAAATTAACAAAATTATTGACAAAATCGTATAATTTAAAGCTAACAAAAAGTAAAAAAAAAAATTACGTTGAAAGTACCTAGCACTAGTTAAGGAAAAGCTACGAGGAAATCGTTTGTCCTGGTTCGGACATGTAATGTGTAGGGATGAAAATAATGTCATCAATGTAAATGAAAGGTGGATGGTCTGTGTGAAAGATGATATGGTTAAGAAGGGAGTGAATGTTGAGATGACTGCAACTAGAGATGAGTGGAAGAAATATACATGTTGCGCCGACCCGGAGGATGGAATTTTTACATAAAAGTCCCATGAAGTAATTGGTTAAGTTACCAATCTCCTTTTTGTAGTAAAACAAATTCATATAATTATTTTTTACAAAATAACCAGTTAGATCCTCTACGGGCATGTCGTATGCGGAAAATATAATTATAGTATAAGAGAACATTATATCGTTTATAACAAATCGTAGAGGATTTTTTTATTTTTCGAATGAACCTCGGATTGCCTGTAGATTTATGATCAGTCAAACGCACGGTACATGCCAATTAATATCGATATCCACATCAAAGCCGGCAACAGTTAACATCCCGAATGATCGATGCCTTTCTGATACAGTAATATAACAACTGAATTTAAGTGACGCTTAATTTGCTAAACACTGAAGCAATAACCAAAAAAGAATAACGTAAACTATATTGATGTTTTCGCATAGTGAGTTAATCTACAAAACAATAGAAAACGAGCAATGTACCGAGGTCAATTTGAAAGTTGCGATCATCTTAATATTTAGTTTTGGGAGTCATTGCGTTTCGGTAAATTGGTTCAGAATTGGAGTGTGGGTGGCTATAATATCGGTTTAATAGGGGCTTCTAATCTAATCAATTAATGGCTAGAGAAGATTGATGGATGCTTGTTGACAATGATATGGCCAGTTTTTATTCTAACTCACGTCTAACTGGTCGTAGAAGAGATAAAAATATGACTTTAGACGAAACTTCTATTAAATTGTATTCCGTTATCAATATTCAAACTAACCTAGTTTAGGAACGGTTCGAGCAGAAAAAAAGGTTGTAAAATATATTATTTATAATGATAGATATAATTATGACAGCGACAACGGACTTTATAAATCCAAAGATAAAATTTCCTTATATTACCGCATCCGCGGCTTCGTCCATATGGATTTAAATCTAAAATGTTGTTTTGGGTGTCGTTTGGGTGCTCCCTGTGTTACTCCTCATAGCTGTCACTGTGGAGAAGCAGTCGACAGCCTCGGGCATCACGGCCTAACATGCGGCAGGAGCGCAGGACGCATGTCTCGTCATGCACATTTAAACGACATTATCTGCCGGGCTCTTGTCACCGCCGGCGTCCCAGCCATACTTGAACCAGTTGGTTTGGTGCGCGAAGATGGCAAGAGACCGGACGGTATGTCTTTGGTGCTTTAGAACATCTACCCTACGGCCTACATCGTTAGGCCTTTGGTGTGAGACGCAACATGCGTCGATACCCTTGCGCCTTCTTATCTTCCAAGTACGACGTAATGCGATTGTGTTGCTGCAGCATCTGTGGAGACCCTCACAAAATATTACGATATTATTGCCAGCAATTATATCTTTGTGCCGTTTGGGGTCGAGACGCAGGGGTCGTGGGGTCTGAGCGCGCGATCGCTTTACAAAGAAATTGCAAAGCAACTAGTCGATGCTTCACGTGACCAAAGGGTTGGCATGTTTTGTGCACAACGGATTGGCATTGCCATCCAACGGGGCAATGTCACCAGCCTTATGGGCACGTTACCAGTCGACATCGATGGGGAGGAATTCTCCGACGCCTATTTAAACTCTTTGACCTCTTTTATATACTCTATTTTGTTATATTTCTGTAAATATTAGGTCCTTACGTATGAAATTAGCGTTTTGTTGTACTGATCAATTTGATCTAAAATATCTCCTCTTTGGTTAAGAATTCCAAATTCAAATAAATAAATTCATTTAGCTGGATTTTTTTTTCTTTGGAATACAGTCATTCATTTGTTATTTTCCTCATTATTTTTTCGTTGGCGTCGCTTATTACCGCGCAATGGAAAACATGAAATATCGGTATATTTACGAGTACGAGTTCTACCGTGGCACCAGTGCTGCAGAAACAGCTCGAAGAATTAATGATGTGTACGGCGCTGGTGTCGCTAAAGACAGCACGGTACGTTTTTGGTTTCAACGTTTTCGTTCTGGAGATTTCGACCTTAAGAACCAACCCCGTGGACGGCCGGAGATCAAAGTAAAAAACGAAGAATTAAAGGCTATTGTGGAAGCGGATCCCTCACAAAGCACTTCAGAGATAGCAGCAGGCTTCGGGGTAAGTGACAAAACTGTATTAATCCACTTGAAGCAAATCAGGAAAGTAAAAAAACTCGAACGATGGGTACCCCATGAATTGAGTGAATCGAACTTGCAAACACGGGTCGCCTGCTGTGTTACTTTGCTCAACCGACACAATAATGAAGGGATTTTAAATCGAATCAATTGTACGATAATCGAAAGCGCTCATCGCAATGGCTGAACCCTGGAGACCCAGCCAAATCCTGCCCTGAACGAGAATTGACTCAGAAAAAGTTACTTGTAAGTATTTGGTGGACTAGCGCCGGTGTTGTTCACTACAGCTTTCTTAAATTTGGCCAAACGATTATGGCAGATATCTATTGTCAGCAACTGCAAACCGTGAAGGAAGAACTAGCTGTTTAACCACCGAGATTGGTCAATCGCTCTAGGCCACTGCTGCTTCACGACAACGCAAGACCACACACTGCACAACAAACAACCACTAAGTTAGCTGAGCTACAATTGGAATGTCTGCGACATCCACCGTACTCCCCGGACCTTGCTCCAACAGATTACCATTTCTTCCAGAATTTGGACAACTTCTTACAAGGAAAAAAATTCCACTCTGATGCAGCAGTCCAAACCGTCTTCAAAGAGTTTATTGATTCTCGCCCCCATGGTTTTTATAGTAAAGGGATCAATGAACTACCCATAAGATGGCAAAAGTGCATAGATAACAACGGTGCGTACTTTGATTAATTAAATATATTTTACAAAAAAAAATCGACTTTTTATTCCTCCCGTACAAAACGCCAATTTCATACGTAAGGACCTAATATTATATTTAGTTTATACTTCTTAGTTTAACTTTTTTTTAAATCTTGTAAAATAACGCAGTTATAATTGAAATATCTAAATAAATTAATAAATAAAAGTAACTCAATTTTTTTTCTAAAATGTTATTATCCTTAGTTACGTCAGATCAGTATATATGAACTTTTCTGCAGATAGTTGTTTTTATATAGCTCAACTACGCTATATAAAATCAGCTACCTGCAGTAAAATTCCATCACAACTTCGGCATCAAAAGCTCCGAAGTATACACAGCCAATAAATAAATACAGTAAATAAAATACAGGAGGCAAAAGTGCTCTTTATTGCTCGCATTTGTGGTTTTACAAAGCTGCACTTACATGACGTGCAATAAAGCAACAACCTGCCCGCGTTTGACTATGTTGTGATGTTAGTCTCACCAACATCCAATCACAAGAATAAAAGCAAATCTGCTGAAATTTGTGCCGTTCAAAATTCTAATACATTAACAATTTATATATACGTCTGTACATATATTAAAATCGTAACAGACAATATAAATTATTCAGAAAATAACTAAGAAGTTGGGGTCAACACTATAGTAGAAATTTTCTTTGACATCAAATGCCGAGCTTCACGCAGACACACTTATAAGCAACAGCTCTAGTTATCAAATGAAATAGCTCCACAATCAGATGTGTCACTTCACAATGTGATATCGAAAACAAGATTTTAATTTATTGAAATGATCGTTAATATTGCGCTTTAATCATGCGTCTTAACTAGTTTTCTTGGAAAAGTGACTATTAACCTGCTATGGTTTAGATTCCGGTGCACTGCTTAGTCCGCTATCTAGCTAACATTTAACTTTATGCTATAAAACCAGTGTAGTTTACGATGCTTAACAAAATTATAAATTACTAATATTTATTGGTAATAGCTCTACAAATGTTTATATTTAAACACTAGCTGTTACTGTTGCTCTGCACGCGGATATCTCATCCCGTTCCCGATAAAAAAATAATAAACTATGCTATTCCAGGGATAAACGTAGCCTACGTATTATCCCTGGCTATAATCTATCCCTGTACAAAATTTCAGCATTATCCGTCCAGCCATTTAAACGTGCTTGAATTACAGACATCTGTATATTTTCACAAACTTTGACAGTAGGATAGACAGTATACGGGGGTAGGTAGAACATAGGCGGTGTATTGAATATAATATTACGCGCAGTTTTATTACGGCTCAACATAATAAAAGTAGAGCCCTTTTGCTGTTAGATGAGCATTTTTTTCCTTGCTTCAAGCTATCACCTACTGCTACGTAGAAAATAAAATAAAATTTTGCCTGGTATGCATAATGAACCTGGGATGAAACCTTGAGCACAACAGTAGCACTCTCTACCGTTGCACTAACGAGACAGACATTTTAAGCATCAATAAATTAATATGAATTTATTCACTTGCTAATTGTCTAATACATATTTATTCATCTAATTAAGTATTTAATGATTTGATATTGATATTGATAAATATTTATATGACATTGTTTAAGTCTACGTCTATTAATATTTAAATGAAAATAAATTAAGCTTATTAAATCATAAATGAGTGTGGTTTCGATAAATTTTAAAACACTTTTTACCGTACCGAAGCAGGGGCGACAAAATATTAGCTCACATGTTTCGGCTACCGCCGTTAACCCATTCGTGACCCCGGTTTTCAATTATTTTGGAAAGATATTGATTTATTATCCATATAAAGTGAACTTTAGTATCTAGAAACATACTAAAATTCATTTAGTTATTATGTTTTTATGGTCTATTTCTCTGTTCGTAAAATCTTAAAAAAAATGTAAAATATGTCCCATTGCCTTCGTAATGTTAAGATGGGACAAACGCATTCAAACATATTCCCTGCGATATGCATTATTAAGATTCTTCTTGCGTGCCATGCTCTCACCACGTTAACGGAAAATTAGATTCTATCTTCATGAAATAAGACACAGTTTTATTTGTATTTTATGTGTATTCATATAACGCGGTAAGCCTTTCAATTTCCAACAATGTTCTGTATGCGAAAATTGTTGTCGACCTTTGTAGATGTTTGAATTCTGTAAAGCGTCGCTCTTTATTATGTCTATGTTCATAGGTGCTTCGGAATTCACTTTTCTTTGTCATAGTCGTTTTCTTCATCTAATAACAGTCACTGTGCTGACAGTGGCAAATGATTATGGCCTTTTGCGAAAGGGGTTATTCTATAGTTTGTTGTTTACGAAGCATGCATGCTGAATAGAAGCTTGGATAGAATAAGTATAAAGGAAACAATCGTTATTTTGTATATTCTTATATTGTTCTGGCATCACCGTGCAGCGCCTGGGACGGGTGCTACCTATTTATATGTATAATTAGTTTTTGTACTTCTCTGTATGAACTTAGGTAGGTTTAATTTCAAAGTTCACATAATTCCTTGCGCGCAATTTTCTGAAAACTTCTGGCCACGTATTAATATAAAGATTCATTAAGCACTTCAGCATAGCTTTACGCAAGTACAAATGCCCACACGCGCACATTTATTCACGATTTACCGTATAATATTACAGATTTCATACACTACGACCACCGGCCGTCAAATCAATCGAGCGTAAAAGAAATTTAATCGGCGATTAAAACTGACTTAAGATCTTGCACTGCTGATTTACGATGTTATTATTTTATGGCGTGCAGACGCCTCGCTTATTCCTCCTCTCACTTTGACAATACGACATTCATATGAAATGCGACGATAGATCTTTATTTGATCTTTAAAGATCTTTATTTGCTAGAACATTGTGATAAGGATGTTACAAATTATGTCTTATGACTAGGTAGGTACATCATGTTCTGCCTAAATTGGGCATGCAAATTTTTATTAATATAAAACACTTTAGCGTACAAAAGTATACGAAGTCAAAAGGAGGCTTATATCACCTAATTACACTTTTATCTATACTCTTTACATTTTATAGACAAAAAGTCTGTAACGGAGTAAAAACATTTGTTTAGCAACCAGTCTTTTAACGATTTTATAAATTTATTGTATGGTAAAGCTTTAAATTCGCTAGGTACACAATTATAAATATATCCACACATAGACAGGCAATTCTTTTTATAGAAAACTGTTTTTGGTACCTTAGATAAAACTATTCTGTCTGGGTCGCGTGTATTTCTCGGGTACAGTCTTACAGTCCTTTGCACACTCAAAAATAAACATACAGGGCAAAGTCAATAGTTTAAGTGATTGAAATAGCGGTCTGCAAGATATCCAGGGGGCCACACCGCAAATCGCTCTGACGCATTTTTTTTGAACAATAAATGCCTTATTTATGTCAGTTGAGTTTCCCCAAAGAATCAAACCATAATTAAGAACTGCGGCCACATAGCCATGGTACGCGCTAAGAACCATCTTTTGCGATGATATTCTACTTAACTTCGCCAAGACATATACAAATCTGTTTATTTTGTTACATATGTTATTTATGTGGGCTTTCCAATTTATATGTTTGTCCAAAACAATACCTAAAAATGTAGTGTGCTCTACCTCCTCGATTTGAATATCTTTGTACATAATATTAAGGTTTAAGTGTTTACGTCCATATGTGTTAAATTGTATATATTTAGTTTTTGTTAGGTTTACATTTAGATTATTTTCATCCAGCCATTTTATAATAGATTCTATTGATTTATTGATGTCACTGTTATAATTATTTATGTCATGTTTATTAATGTCATATTTAGTAATGTCATATTTATTAAGGTCAGTGTCATATAAGTGATTGTCAGTTAATGAAGACGATGTTAGTCTGTTTGTCCATTACCTTTTGGCATGTTAAGATTCGCATATATAATGTCGGAGCGCAATTGCCCAGCGCCAAAAACTAGCAAAAATACAGTGACCTAATGCAAACTAAACGTGGACAAAAGTTTAAACCTTAAATAAGTATGATATTTAATTTGACATTTGTTCATTCCCGCAAAAATTGTCCATAACATAATATTGTTCCCTGAGCATATGGTAAAATATTTTCAGCTGGCATCATTGCGTAATTACGTCTGCCCCATTCCGTTAGTACCTATCGCAATTACGTCTATTGCGCGGAATACATCCCCGTATGTTTACCGTCGTACGAGCTTACGACCCTAAGTAAGGTTGCTTTCAGATGTTACTGCGCCATTAGATGGCTAATAAAGCCATACTGGGAAGGGACCTGTAGAATATTTTACTTTTATTAGAAGTTTATAATAATATTGTCGGAGCAAATATAAACTAATGTTACATCTTCCTGTGTGGAAAACTGTAACAGATTTGTAATTTAGACTATTTTTACGGTACTATACTCTCTATGTCTTCTTCTCCGTTTTTGGTCGTACTTTGTAAGCCAAAATTGCAATCGATTCAGTCACTTTTGCATGATTGACTTATTTATAAACAAATTGGTAAGTGGTAATTTAAAGCATACCTAATCTAAATCTCTCTTTAAACTTTCCTCAACGTACCTAATTTGATGATATTTTATTAAATTAAGTCGTCTCTTATCAGGTGGCCAATCATCTTTCTTCTTGGGTTCTCGTTGCAGTCCACTACTGGTATTAAGATATTCGCTTTTAGCCGAAACCTACCAATTCGACCAATTCGACTCGAATCGACAGCCTCCGTGGCGTGGCGGTAGTGAACGCGGCCGCTACGCAGGAGGCGCGGGTTCGATCCCCGCTCAGTGCAAATATTTGTATGCATGAATATGTATATTTGCATTGGTCTGGGTGTTTCTATGTATAATATGTATGTATTTACAAAAAAAAAATGCGTATCTAAGTATGTTTATCCGCATTCTAGATTCCATAACACAAGCTAGTTAAGCTATGCTTACCATGGGTCTAGATAGCGTTGTGAGAAATGTTGTGGGATATTTATTTATTTATTTATTTATAAATGACACAACTTTTTCGAACCACTCACTCTTAACATCGCGTTCATTAACAGTATACTAAAAACCCTTCACTATGGATATCTTCTTTAGTAAATTAGTTTGAAAATATGTCTGTCATAAAATTGTCTTATCATTAAGATATATCGTGCGGGTTGGATATCAAAGACAAGATTTTTCTTCATCTTTATTCAATTCGATTTTATGGCGTCAGCATAATATTATAGTTTTAAACATGATTAAAGTGTCTTTAATTAGGTTGAGACGACTTTAATAAAAATAAAAATGTAAATTAATCATTGTAATTACAAAGTGACTGAAAATAATTCTACTCAGACAAAAAATTAAAGCTATGTGATAATTACCATTCATCCCGCGACCTGCAAGCGACAGCCTGTCCTGCAACAGACAAATACCGGGGCTTTACTGTGCATGGTTCAGTGGTTAGTGAACTATAGGAAATATAAACCATCGAACCAAGCACGGTAGACCGCGACCGAGTAGCGAAGGGTCTATAGGGATACTTCCTGACCCGATTGCTGTCGGCTTCCCAATCGACCCATTGGGAAGCCGACAGCAATCGGGTAATGTTACACGAAAAATTAGACGGTGGTAGGTGTTTTCCAAGCTTTTTTTCACCGGCATTCGTTTTGAATATTTTCACTCGTGGCCACTTCCTCGACCCCTTTGAATATTAATACTTCAAAATATCTGTAATATGTACGGTGTCAATAGTTTCGCCTGGTTTTCAGCAGCCGAGCCGTGATCAGCCGGTATTGAATCGTTGGGAATAGTGTTAATAAAATTAAGTATGACAAATACAATCGTGATAAAATCCGCTGAAATATTTATATTTCAATGTTGATAATACTATTTTTATTAAAAAAGCGATTTTTATGAGACTGTACAGGATATTGTAAAGAATTATTTTAACTAAACAGCTTAGTAAAAATATAATAACCTTGTTAACGATAAATCATTCCACTTTTATATTAAACCAAAAAGAAATAATATTATTCAGCTGAACTAACATTACATAATACGTCACATATTCAGGAAGGGGTGTTAGTCAAAATTGGCAATTTATCCACACCAGTCTCGAATGTCCGGGGCGTCCGGACAGATAATGTCCGACCGTCCGAAATAACTCCCATAAATCGAGTTCAGCAACTATCGTCCCTTGTCCGGTGTTTCATATGTTAAAAGATTGTTAGAAAGTTTGTATTGAGTTTTCTCAGAACCTTTGGATTATGTATTATGAATTTTGAATTTCAATAAATCAATATTCATCTGACTGTGGGTTATGGCGCCAAAGTCAACCCCATCTGCCATCGGTATACCTTCAGATCGATGGATGAGGCCCAGACTTTTCTTTCGGGGTTTGGTGAGTCAGCTTATTAGCGTTTGGATGAAGAAGAATTTGAATAACTGTTATGAACGGATTTCATCAATGACGATAACTGCTATAGAAACAACCAATGAAATTCAAGGTTCGCCTATGAGCACCATTTCAGTGGTAAAATTCGACAAACACTTACCTACCTCGTTTTGAAAGTCAAAAAGTAAAATTGTAACCAATAATGTAACTCTACAATGGATCGAGTGCACTGTGTTACGAAGAAATACATGTGATATTGTCGGAACGTAAATGTCTCCCCATTTCTTTTTCTGCCGTATACAAGACTAAGGTGGGCATACATTTTGGTTTAGTAAACTTTCTTAGCTAAATCTTGTAACAGGAAATTGAGGTAATGATATCTCATCTATTTTGTATTGTTGATGGCATTTTTTTGTTCCTTTATATTTTTAATTGCACTTGACGGTGATTTTTGATACTAGTAAGTTAAGTGATCATTATGTTCGATCGATTGGCCACATTAGGAAAGAAAAGATCGAAAAAGAAAGGAATGCTTAATAGGATAGTGTGAATAACATTATCAGCCGATGACTGCTATGTAGGTATACTAGACAAACTATTTAGAAAAAAAAAACTATACAGTAGCATTAGTATGTGGTGAGTGATGCGGGAAAGAATTTAGAATTCGATTGGTACCTAAGGATACAGACGAGATAAATGAGTTAATTAATTTTGGCACCTACCTGTATAGTCAGTGTGTCTTCTTTTTATGTCACCTGTATCTTAGCAGAAGATGTGCATTGTTATTTATAAGTTACTGCTCTTTCACGATACCAAATTTTTAGTCCATACAGCCTGGTGGTTGTGAATGTAACGTATTTCTCAATAATTTATTTAAAAAAGTCATGAAATTGATTAGGCTACCTAATACACATGATGCTTATCGGTCTCAATATTTTACTATACTTTCAAGCGTCAATTAGGATTTGTGGATATAACAGTACCAGTTATTTAATATAGTGTACTAAATTGTCGATTTGATGTGTGGAAATAACAAGGCGTAGATAACAAGCACTCGCGTATTTCACAGCTTTTCTATTGCCACTCCTGACTGATTATAATTTGCAATGCTTTGAGTTTTACTTGTGGTCATTGATAGTCTGCATGTTTTATACTGTCTATCTCGGAAGCAACTGTGGCAATTGGACTAAAATCTTGTAATGTGGTATACTTTTGTTGTAAATGTACTATAACTATATTGTATATGTTTGTATAAAATTATAACGTTGTAAATGTGGGTATTGTATTTTTTTAACTGTCACAGTCTTGGTTTATCCCCTGCATTGTATTTTTTTTTGAATCGCTATGTGTAAAATATTTACAACTAATTGTCTAAGCCTATTTTACTACAACTCAAGATTGATTAGAGCGATCTAAAATATCGAAATACGAAGATATCCCAATAAGATAAGTTCCTTAACCTCTAGACAATAACCTGCAGTGTGCATCTTGTTCACACGGAGAGAGATGTGAAGGAACATTGAGAACACGTGTTGTCGGTTCCCACCAGTTCGCCCCTCTCCCGACAATCCGTGTACTGAATGTACTCACTCCCGTACATGCGGGCATATTGAATACCACCTCAAAATGTCGGTAAAGGGTATGTTGTATTAAGGACATCATCGAATATTATTCATTGATGGGGAACTATAGTCACTAGACAAACATAGAAGAAACTTATGTAGGTATCTTAAAATATTATTATATCGGCGGTGGTCAGTTTCAAAGGTCAGTATTTTAACCTGTTATAAGATTAGGCTGATATTTATATTTTTAAAGGAATCAATATTTTCATTTAGAAAAGGAAAACAACCTCTTACATGAACTGATAAGTGATACGATATTATATGAAATGTGTTATATTTTAATTGTTGCTAAAATGGAGCATGTATTGTTTTTGAGTGGCTTTTCTAGTGTTTGATAACTCTGTGTATATTTTTTAGAGTCGATAAAATAAACAATATTCATCCGATTTGTTTCTGGAAATATCTTTATCCCAAAATCCATAATTCGGCGATCGAAATCAGAAATCGGACTTTCGATTAGTGAAATAATCATTTGGTTAAGTCGATTGGAAATGCTTAAGTACTTATAAGGCAAATAATTTCCATCAAATGAATTCCAAGACGACCGATTCAATATCGGCAGCGAAATGGAAGATCCTGTTAAACGGTGTTTATGTTAGTGATTTTCCCACATAGGGCGAGTTAATCGTTGTCCTCGGAAATGGGCTTAATGAGATCCGACCCAGTTTAATTTGAGACCCAAATATCTTGATGATAAAGGTTCAGTTTGAGTTTCAAATTGCTGACAGTTTATTCACTAGATTGTTTGCGATACGTCGAAAACTCGAAAGTAAGTATCGTTATTTCACTCTGGATCGTTTGAGAATTTCATCTTATTTAAAGTTACAAGCTCTAAATAAGATGAAATTCTTCATTCCGTTTTAATTCTGTGATCAATATAATTGTTGGTTGATGGAAATTATTATCAAAACTTGTCACCAAAACATGAATTAAAACAGAAGATGTTCTTAATTTTTTAACATCGTCTATCGGCACGTGGTATGAATAACTTGTGTTATATAACGACTAACAACCTATCCCTTAGTTGATATACCGACGTGAATACCAAAATAATAATACAGGGGGAGGTGGCAGGATGTAGAATGTCCAAGTTGACAGTAACACCAGCAGCATAATATTGCTTTTCTTTTGGTTTGGTTGTTCTTTTTATAACATGCCCTGTGTCGCTATAATTATCTAGCAAAGAATATCAGTCATTAGGAAAAAAAGGATTTGAGACCCAAATATCTTGATGATAAAGGTTCAGTTTGAGTTTCATATTGATGATAATTATAGCGACACAGGGTCGCTATAATTATCTAGCAAAGAAAATCAGTCATTAGGAAAACAAGGAGTATAGGTACTCGTTTTATTTTACTTAATATGTAAGTGGCTATAATACCGACGCAGCAAAGATATCATTGTAATTCATTAGGATTACATACGTATATTGAGTGGTTATAACTTGAAGCTAATATAGTTGTAAAAAGGAAAAAATGGCGCGGCAGAGCAGACCGAATGGTCCGCATAGAGACGCCTGTCACCAAGGTGAATACCTTGGTGACAGGCGTCTCTATGCGAGTCAAGATTTATCACAGGATGTCAAAAGTCTGTTACAACAGAGCGACACTGTCATATTGCAGAGCAGTATATTATGTTATATTTTATTGTTTGTTTTGTTCACGCTACCGCAGTATCAAATATTAACTATGGTCAGTAAATATTCAGCATGACTCTCATTCATAATATGATTTAGTTGCATTTGTGTTTGCAGTACGGTTGCAGCTTGGGAAATTAGTAGAAGTACTACGTATGTATCAATTTATGGAAGCACTATGATTTGAGTTCCCAGGCTCCTGTCAGAATTGTAAAATGTTGTATTATCTATAATACAGACATAAATAAACATATACCTTTATCTACAGCAGGTGATAGCTAAGCTGTTACGGCGAAGTTCAATCCCCTCTGTAACGATAATTAGTGAGTAGTTAAAATATATTACGGAACCCTTCATCCTGCCAAAGCCATCGTTAAAAGAATCCACAGTAAGTATCAGTTAGATATTTAATAATACATTGAACTTGTCATATTCAATATGGCACCTGGTAACAACTCATACAATTTATAATTTTATATTATGGAAAGACGCTGTGCTTTTTTATGACAATTTAAAAATGATCATAATGGCAGAATTCGTTCAGTTTTAAATATTATACCACTCCTAACGCAAAAACAAAAATATTAAGAAGTCAAATGTTATAAGTTAAATTCCAGAGGAGTTTGTATATTTAGATGGAAATCAATTTGATCATTTGACTTGATCGATAATCGAATCATATATCTGTCCATGTGTCTTGTGAATTGTAAATTGTTTCCGCAAAACAGTCACGGGCGAAATGAGTCTCCTAGCTTTAATTGCAATAAGTAATAATAATTTAATTATGGAGTATTAAGAATTTATTTAATTTGAATTTAATTTAATTGAGAGATTCGCTGAAATATATTGAGAACACAATTCTTGTACTTTTTCACAGTATTTATTATTCAATCTGACCGATTTCGCCGTACGGCATTCTCAAAGGTATACAACGACGACATATAATTAACGATGCACCAATCACTGGATTGAATTTCACCATACGCAAGTCCTCTCCAAGGAACGTCACTTTTACTCAAGAGCTGTACGTGAAGCGATTGAAATCAAAAAACATAAAAAATTCAATCGGGAAGATGGTTTTAAATTATCTGCAACATGGAATCCAGTGATGAAAAACATGCAACCTCGCTTTTCTACGCAGTCGGATAGACACAGGACAGTTTGCTTACGTAATAGGGACACTGTGAGTGTGGTATGTGACGGTACATGGCGACAAGAAAATATTGAAAATGTGCGGGTAGATGAAGAACCTACTACCTCACGGATTCGAAGACGGCGGGCGTCCACTGCTGAGCCAGTCAGCCTGTGACCACGGCAGGTGTAACCTGGTCGAAACGTCAGGCAATCAAAGGTATGTAAGTACCTATACCATGATCGCGTTAATTCCCGTTTCGTTAATTATATATCATGGAACGCGAGAGTTTAAAAGTTAGTTTATACAACGACAGTTAGTAATGGCTGAATGACAGTTAGTGACAGTTCGTGATGGTCAAGAAGAATGTTCATAACTGATTTTGTAAACCTTTAATTATGCCGTAAGGCGAAACCGGTCAGGTTCAATAATAAATTCCAGTAAGTGCTATTAATCAACAGTGTAAAAAAATTGATTCGTTGTAGGTGGACTTACTATTTTCATTGTTATGTTAAGAAATTATCCATTTGGAGAGGTTTTTTTCTTAACACAGGCTACCTGTAGCCTATATGGTCACTCCATGTATCACTGTTTTCATTTCACAAAAAAAACTTATGTAATAAAGTGTAAATTTAAGTAATTGAAGAAGTTTTAGTGTAATAAAATATAACTATTAGTTATTGAGGATCGATTGTTCTAGAAAATTAGGTACGGTACGGTCTTATGTGCAGCTATAAATGGAAATAAATAAACCCATAGGATTGCAAGTGCAAGTGTAGAAGTTTGATGCGCCTATTCTGATTACAAATATAATATCTAGAGCACAAAGCCACAAAAGACCGTGGACGGATGTTTTTTTGGTGTTATGACGACGCTTTTATTTCAAAAATTCTTCATTTTGATAATTCTTAGATTTTTTTAACTTCATTCAGTTTAAAAATGCATTCACTCTCATTAGGTAAGTTAGTTAGTACGATAGTTACCTAGATTGAAGAGGTTTTTTTTTTTGTAGGTTAGTGTGCCTAGTGGGCCTACCAGTCCACCCGCTGTGGGGTGGCCCGCTAAGCTGTAACCTATTCTATTTCTCCCTCGCAAAACGAAGGCTTTGTGGACTAACTATTCTATGTGTTGTAGTAATAATTGAACAGTTCCCCTTTTGGGGTTTTCGTTTTTATTTAAGACACTTACATTCATTGAGTACAATACAATATTTGTGGTTACTATTACAATGGTTAAAAATGTTAAAATCTAGTTCAAAATATACAATTAAAATGCGGTTAGAATTAAATTAAAATACAATAAAAAAAACCAGTAGATGCAATTGAAATATACAATTTAAAATACAATTACTTACAGCTAAAATATACAATTGAAATTATTCATTTAAAAACAATATCACAGTTAAAAATAAAATAAATTGACGGTGTATAATTGTTAAGTGTAAAATAAAAGGTAAAGCATTTGAATTGTGACTAGAGTTTAAAAAGAAATAGATTGAAGAGGTTAGGTTTAATAGATTCTGCCTATGTTTAATTAAAGAAATATAACGCTGTCCTATTGGTATTTCATGGCTAGATTGTATAGGGCTTACAAAATGTTGTACTCAATAAATACACAATTCCACATATCTTATGAAACTTGCAGTGAAATTGATAAGGCACTTAAAAGGCACGTGAAGAGCTTCCTGGAAAGCGCGAACTCGTTACGATAAATAGCGGTTGATAAATAGAGCCTCTCCGGACTACCGCAGAAGTAAAGTTGCTAAATGATGTTGAAAACTTGCATCAAGCTATTATCATTTTGGTTAAATCTTATTTTTTTTTGGATGATGTAAAAAAAGGTGGGGTTTAGCGTCTTGTTTTGGTAGGTAGGATGAAAATGTTAACTCATCACTCCTTTTCTTGTCATAATCTCTTTCACATAATTCATTCATCTTCCATGTCCAGTTTCTTGACTTAGAAGCAAAGTTTACAGTACTAGCGGTATTGTCATATAAAATCTTATCGTTCGTTTATTTCAAAATGCAAAAGGTTGACTTTTGAATTTGTTTAACATAGCCAAAACGCATCCAGGTGAATTTTGGCGCATAGGCTTCTTCTTATCCCAGACCCAGGTTATTGTAGTTCACAAAAACGCGATCATCACACGGGCGAAGGCACAGGAAAAAAAACTCGTATGGTTATAAAGATAAACTTTACGTATAAAGATATTAAATCAAATGCAGTGCGAGAATAACTGACATACTATCCATAAATGGCAAATATAAACTTGCAAAATGTTAAAATTTACGTACACTTAAATATTGTTATCGGGATAAAGCAATCTTAATTGCGACCAGCGGTGCCATTTTTGGATTAGTAAATGGGGTTTGATGTAACAGAATTTGAGACGTAGTAGTGATTAAAGCCTGCTTTTGGAAAGTTGCCAGTGATAATCGTTCATCGTTAACAAAATCTAATTTTAATGGCACAAATGGCGAGCATATCTCGATTATTGTAGTAAATATTACAGATCGATGATTATGAAATTTTATAGAATTACGTAGCACAAAGGCTTAAGGGAGATGAAATAGTTGCGTTATTTAATTTGATAGTTTCCCGTTGCATCCGAAGTAGGGTAGATATTATCAGAGGTTCAAATGAATGATTGGTTTAGTCTGTAAGAAAAGAGCTAGGTAATGAGAATTCACGGACTTTCTTTTTCTATTAATTCCAATTGGCGTTAGGACACATTAAATAAAACTACTGTTAGTGATAGCTACGTTACATCATTGATATAATTATTCATCAAAAGCAACTACTTACTGACAAGCTTTTAAACGTCAAAATAAATAATGTTCAGATATCATCAAAATTATGACCGAGTCAGATGTCTTGATGTCAGATTATACTTCTCATATCTTATGTTTGAATATTAATAGAGGACTAGCTGATGCCCGCGGCTTCACCCGCGTGGAATTATGTTCCCGTTCCAGTGACGGCTTAACCCATTTTTAAATTTTTCTCTGCGAAGTACTGCAAGGAATATTTTAAAAAAAGAATTACCGAAATCGGTCCAGCCGTTCATGCATGATGGCGTGATCAAGGGAAATAGGGATTCATTTTTACCCGACTGCAAGAAGGGTTATGTTTTTCGCGCGTATCTTGTATGTATGTTTGTAAGATCCTTTATTACCTCATATCTTGTCAACCACCGTACGGATTTCAATGATTCATGTCTCAAATGGAAGGTATTTATTGCCCAAGTGTATTTATTGCCCATGTACCTAACATAAAATAAGAATGCACAAAAGCTATATGTTGGTTTTTAGGCACCAAAATGTATGTGGACAAAATAAAACTTTACTCTAATTTGTCAAGTGGGGTATCAAAATGAAGGAAATTTGAAAATGATTACAAATATATTTATATGTCATAACTGAAAAGCATAAAATAAAATAAATTATTGAAAATAAAAACCCGACTGATTCTGAAAAGATCGAAACAAGCTTTATAGCAGGCGGTACCAATTTGAAAATCTCAAATCAGATAAAAATTAATGGGTACCGCCTGCTATAAAGCTTGTTTCGATCTTTTCACTATTTCACTATTTTCTAGCTGTATTATTAGGGCCCAAACAAAAGACTTGCCCTATTGTCATCCACCACTCTCTTGTCAAAAATTAAAATAAAAAAATTACACAAAATTTATTACTCAAGACTTTAATATTATGTTATCTGTGGTACAGTTGTATCGCGCCCAATGACATTTTTATGTTTACATGACTACATGAAAACAAGAGCGAAACATATTCCCAGGCTGTTTTACATAATGTGCGAACATATTTTTTATAGAAAGTGACAAGATCGATTTTAGATAAAAAAAAAACGGGTTGCACTCCGGGAGTGCCGGCAGAAGTGTAAACTTATTCTTTCTTTCTTTCTTTCTACGTTATATACAGAGAAAAAGATGAAAAGAACATACCATACTATACCATACCTATAATCAAGCGCCAATCATAGAACCTATCACTAATTTTCTGTCAGAAGAAATTAATGAATTACAAAAAGAAAAAAATAATCACAAAAAGTAATACATTACAAAAAGAAGAAATTATCACAAAAAGTGTCAGAAGCCCAGGTTCGAACCTGGTACTATCTGAAACCATAAGGACTTACAGTCGAAGCGCTTACGGTCAGGCTACGAAGCTTCATAACCTACTTGACATAATAAACAATCTTTTGTTAATGTTGTATGACGTCAGTCGTCGCTTACGGTTCAAAGGTCAAGCGATCCTGACGCAAGTATAATACTTTTTACCCATCCAACGCCGCTAAAGAAGTTTTCACTTCAAAAAATGCTGATTACATTCCCGTGACCCACGGCAACATAAGTTTAAGAAATTCTACCGAAATAAAAAGAAAATTCATTTCTGTGTCAAATTCCTTCAAAACAGTTCTCGCATAAACGATTTACGTATCGAAATACCTAATTTCAAAATTACGAATGTGTGGTGGTACACCAAAGTTTAAAATTCCGACTTTCATAATACCGAAAGAATAAAATTCCATAGTTCAAAATCCGGTTCTATACGGGTTTGTTTAAAATAATTGGATATAGGGAAGGAAAGTGAAAACAATATTTATTCAAGGTCTCATCTAGAAATCTGCATAGGTACATCAATGATAAACCGGCCTATTACGGCTGGATAGCGTGACGGTGACTTTTCTGCGTCTGACTTGTGGCCACGCAGACCAGCCGATTAACCCGATCTAAGCCATTTGTTAGCTGTCTCAGAACGCTCATTCGTTTGTTGCAGTGCAGATATGCAACGTGATACCTCATTGTTAGTGGACCATGTTAAATGGGTAGTGATAGAAGATATTAATGCTTTGATATTCAGAGCACAAAAACGATTTGCTATTCAATAAATATGAATTTTATCTGTGTATACCAGGTATAGATTATACCTCGTTTATAATAAACTATGTTGGTATTTGAGATTTTGCTTTGTAAACTAGAATATCATAAGTGCCTTTTTTTTGTGTGTTTTAGGCGTCATTTTGCAATTCATTTGCTAATACCTACATAAAGACTTTAAGCCAGATGATCCTCTTAAAGGTTTTTTTTCTTAAGGAAATGTACTTTTTTCACATGTCTGACAAACGCAATGTTTTACGATAATCGGTTGAGTAGCTTGAAAGTAGAACAAACAAATAAATAAGAGATTCAACTTCAATTCCGAAATCGGTCAGTGTTATGTTAAATCGTGCAAATTAACTATCCAGCTACTGATTTCTTTTTACCTTTCCCTAGTTACCGTTTCTTAGGTCCAGTACTAATTACAGTTGATCGATGGTACTTGGAACTTGTTATACATAATTGAATACACACTTCTTGTACTTGTAAGCCTTTGAGAATGCCGCGAGTTAAAACCGGTAGCGTAGAAAATAAAAATAGTGTTAAGTCAATAACTGTATTAATTACTCTGGCTACAGATCTGTCTTCTGTGCTGATATAGCGGAACAGGAGAATAGAAAAGGAAGGAAAAATATACATTTGACATTCACATACAGGGTAAAAAGGTAGGTATTGAAAGGGTAGGCGATATTCTCTATAACGGTCATTAGAGCTGACCACGTAGGAAATTAAAAACATGTAAAAGTTTCAATTCATGTGGGTTTAGAATATTTTAATGCCTTCCTCTGAATTACGTTTTTGGTTTTCGCTGAAGTCGAAAATAACATCCACCAACTTTTTAAATGCATTTAAATTTATAATTTCATTAGAACCGTTGAGTTCAAAATAAACACTGACAAAAGTAACTCCTTGTGAGTAGCGTGAAATATGAAAAATGTATGTACAAACTTTCAGATGAAATTCATGCCTGTAATTTTTTCTTCTATAAAAACATTAAAACGCACGTATGTACGAGTCTGGGCAGGGTAATGCACTGATGCACAAACAAATGAAAAGGACCTGTAGTAGATGGCGCTGTTACAATCGCACGCATTTTAATTCCATTCCGCTGCTACAAGCACGTAGAGATATGTTACTGGTTACGTTTTGCATAGTCTCTTTTATTTGTGTGTCGGTTGTGTCTGCATGGCATACTGGTCATAATTTTTATGTTTGTACCGCTTCTACGCGGTGTAATATTTTACAGAGTGGTTGAAAAACTATTGTCTGTTGTGTTGTTGTTGCTAGTCTGATGTTGTTGAAACAAGTAAGATGAATTGGATGTGGGTATTATATATGGGTATGCGATATCGGTAGGTCAACTGACTGACTGTAAACCGTATATCTATAGATTCGAACCTTTTGGTAATCTGTGTCAAGAAAATCATTTATCTGCAATCGGGCCTAAAAGCGGCTTAAATGATTTTTCGGTCTAAATCTAAAATAGAATTCCGTGAGTTACATCGTCGTATGTAAAAAAACTGATTGTCCGTACGTACATACATACTACGTTTTCCATTCGTGTTTTGTACAAGCCCGAAGTTTCGGTTATACATTTCATGGCAGGTAGTTGAAGTCCATGTTTGAATTCCTTCAAATAAGGTTAAAAAATTAAAACAATAAATACCTAATAAAAATTATAACCAAGGAGGAAAAGGGATATCGAAATGAGCACCCTCAGTTGTTTTAGTTAAATGTGTAAAGAAGGTAAGTAGAGCACAACGTGATTTCCCGTTCAAAGCCACCCGACTGTGAATAGTTCTCCTGTCCAAAAAACCGTGGTTAAACAATAGTACTCCATTAATATTTTGTGTATTGCGGTACGTAGGATTGTTAAAGGGTCATGAGTAAGTGGGCTAGGTTGACAATGTGACTGCACTGTGTTTTGAAAGCTTGTAAGTGTTCAACCACCGTTCCGTGCTTCGGAAAGCACGTTAGGCCTTCGATCCCGATCGTCATACGAACATCTATGGCAGTTATTACGGGAAGTTGGAGTTATATTTTATTTTTCTAATTTACTGAACATGATTGTCAATAAGATGAGGCCACGTCCAATCTGACTTTTTACTTCGGTTATTTATTATTTTATTAGTACGTTAAGTAGGTACTACGATAACTTTAAAACAAAATTGTATTCATCTTAGATCGACTTATTTATGTGTAACTAAAAAGATAACAGTTTTAGAGGGAGTATACAATTTTATTAGGATTTTAGAATCCATTAGTTTTGGATGATGTAATTAAGTCGTGACGGTGTCAGGCTGACATGCTTGATATTTATTATAAGGTTGTGTCAGAACTGTTAAGAGTGCTCTAATATGCATAGGAATATTGATCACATCAATCATGTTAGATGGAAATAAAATTTGGAAACTAGATCAATTAAGAATTAGCTTCGCTGATTATGTCACAGTGATATACAAGTATATGGTTTAACAAATAATAAATAAATATTCTAGAACATTCTACACAACGCTATCCAGATCTATGGTGAGCATAGCTTGACTAGCTTGTGTTATGAAATCTAAAATGCGGATGAAAATACTTAGATACTTTTTGAATATAGATATGTCGCCGGCGACTAGCTTAATCAGCCGTCCAATGAACTACCTAGGCAGTTAACTAAACGGCGCCATTCAATTAACACCATCAATGATATTCAGCCGTCTCATTTATTACATCATTTTATTACGTGGCTAATGCTTAGGCCAATCGTAAGATTGGGCACTTACTCGAAATTAGAGAGAAAATTACTTAAAAACATACATATACTTACACCTGTAAATCCACGAGGGGGTAGACAGAGGTGTATTCATAGAAAATTCGTGATTGGTTTATTGTGATAGCTGTGCAATCCGACTTGGTTAGTTGGTTAGTTATTTTTTTTATAACCATGCCATTTCATTTTTTCTAACTGTTTAATTAAATGGCTAGGCAACTAGTTAAACGTCATCGATCCAAGCTATTTGCCTAGCCGTTTAATTAAATGGCTGAACACCATTCAGCCTATTAAATGAATGGCGTCGTTCAGTAAAGAGCCTAGGCAGTTAATTGAACGGCTGATTAAGCAAATAGTTCGTGGCGACAGATACACATTATACAGATCAATGCAAACAAACATATTCATGCATAGAAATATTTAGGGAGCAATCGAACGTTCTACCGCTACGCTACAGAGGCCGTTATATTTATAGGCTTATATATTAATAGTCTTTATATACTCTTTACTTTAGCCCTAGTATATACTCTTCATTTACTTTCCACAGCATTTCACACAACGTTATCTAGACCCATGGTAAGCATAGCTTAACTAGCTTGTGTTATGGAATCTAGAATGCGGATAAACATACTTAGATACGTTTTTTTTTGTAAATACATACATATTATACATGGAAACACCCAGACCAATGCAAATATACATATTCATGCATACAAATATTTGCACTGAGCGGGGATCGAACCCGCGCCTCCTGCGTAGCGGCCGCGTTCACTACCGCTACGCCACGGAGGCTGTGTTTAGAGATGATTTTTCTCTGCCGTCATGAAACCTTGCATACAGATGCGCCAATTTCAAATGCTTCTGACCTGCCTTTTATCCAGACATGCAACACTTTTTTTGGTCAACAACAATGCAAGCATAACAGTATTTCTACTAAACCCTGACTCTAAGGCCCGTATTCGAGAATGCCACTCAGCTGAACATCAATTTATCAGGGCAAAAATTGTATACACACATTGACAAATTTGACAGGTTGTCAGGCAGATTGCCTATATAATTTTTCCTTAAATTAATCGAGATTCAGCTGAGTGAAATTCTAGAATATGGGCCTTCATGTGTGTCTGTCTAAAAATTATTTGAAATGAGGTATCTATGAGCGATCGGCAGTTACAAAACAGTATTCTAATACCTGCAAACACAAGCAGGTTCGTTGTCCGATATGGTTACTTGCCTGTTTGCTGTTCGCTTATCAGTTAGCATAGATCGACGCGAACGCGGAAACTCGACTTCGTTATCGACTTGACAGAACCGCGACTTGGAATATTGATTGTGCTTGGTTTGTCTGTACTTGTTAGTTGTTTCGACGCGAGTTTGTTCTCCAACCGTTCCAAATACATTCTTAACTCTATGAAATATCTGATGGGGACTTTTAATAGGTGTTCCTGATATGTAATGTGTATTGGAAGTAGAATTCATTCTTTACTAGGTTTTGCCCCCAGCTTCGCCGGCGTGGATGTTGGTTATTGCGACCGAACGTAGCCTATGTCCTTTCTCAAGATCTAATCTACCCCTATACCACATTTCATCAAAATTGGTTCAGTGGTTTAGGCGTGAAAGACGGACAAACACACACAAATTTTTAACATTTAGTATTGATTAACTATGAAGTAGAAGCACGGGAGAAAAAACGGTGTATAGTGGTTACAGGAGTCTACATAAAATGCGTTTGCAAAACCATGCGCGTAGTTCTTTTGATACCACCTGCAGAGGCGTACTAGAAGGAAAAGTAGAGCCTTAGGAAAAAGAAAACGACAGAGTTATTAATTACGTAATGCCTCTTCTTCGTTCTCTCTGTTCTTCTCTTTGCAGATAGTGGCAATAAAACGATAGATGTAGCAAGCTTTCGTAGGCTATAACCGCTCCCTCTCAGGTGCGCCGTGTGCTAACTTTATACCTTACAAAAGAAAGATGATCACAGGAACTTGATCAATAAAATTTTAACTCTATTAATATAATTCAATGGCGTATCGTTACAATTCTGGTTCAAAAACTAGGTCAGTATAACATTATTGTCGAATAAAAATGACCTGATAATTACCATATGTTAACGCTTTTTGGTAACCACATCGGTTCCACACTTGTTTGAAAAAGTAAGCCAATTAAAAGTAGGAATTTAAGATGATGTATTTGCTTTGGTACAGTCGCAATCAATAATAGCTTTAAAGTTGCCGACCACTTTAGAACTAATTTTCAATAAAATATAAGGAACAACTGTTACATAACAATATCCTGAAGCCCAAAATGCTGAAATTCATAATACCGATCTTCTTCATTCATCATATTTCATTATTTGCACTGATACGTGAATTACAGCAGTATCATATTAATTGTTAATTGTGTTAAATATGTTCAGCAACTTCTGTAAGTGACTGTACGATAGAAATCCATTTTATAACTGTTATATTAATACGTCTATCATCGGAAGTCATAAAATACTCGTTGTCGCCCACACGCGTATACAAGACAGGTTCTTATCACTTTTAACTGGTCAGTTAATGAAACTGTCCGGTTTGTAGAGACTTTCCATGTCTAAGTTACTTTGTCAGGCAAATTAGTGCCGTTTACAAAATGTAATTCACTGGTAATGTGCGACCTTTGATCACGTTAATTCCCGTTAACATTATAGGTAGTATTCAAAATACCTTTGTAAAAACTTAGGTAAGGATTAGTAGTTGATCGATATTTTCTTTGTATTCCTATATAGGTTACCTTTTCAGCAACTTATTATGATATTTTGTACGAGTAGAAATGACGAAACTGAGATCTTGACCGTCCAATTGAGTAGCCCGACTGCGGAAATACCTCCGCCCTACAGAATACCGCAGCCATAATAACCTAGTGTTGTGTTCCCGGCAGTGAGAAGGGTAGCCAGAGCTCACTGAACAGTTTTTGTGCTGTCAGTGGGAAGAACAAAGGCTATTCCTGCTTTGTCTTCTAAACTGACATCACAGAAACTCTCTGTATTTATAGGGTCGGCAGCACAAGTATGACTCCCCTGGTGTTGCACACGTCCATAGGCCACGGTAGACACTTTCCATTTGGTGGGCTGTATGCGTGTTTGCCACCTTAGTGGTATAAAAGAAATTATAACGAGGTATTTTCTTTTTTTATTGTTTAGATTTTAATACAACACAATTGTTAAGAGACATATTATATTTTTAAGAAGAAGTCCATGTTACTATCAATTCTAGTTTATACCTAATTGACAAGGTTTTTATGGCGTTTCTTACATAGCATTGCTTATCGATCAATATTGTGTGCCACGGATATGTGTACTTCTCACTGAATTTAAATAACGAGGTCTAAATAAATAATTAGCCTTTCTAAATAAAGTAAGGCAGTTTTAATAATTTACTTACATGCCTTGAAAATGCTGCTGATCGAGAACTAATTCCTAACAAGAATTTTATTATGACACTGACACATTCTTGTTAGTGAGAAAAGGTCATCAGGGGTAGGATTAAAGTTATTTCGAGTATTTATATACGCTGCTAAATGAGCCATACGGCCGTGTGTGTAAAATCTATTAATTATTTAATATTTTCTTAAATCGATCTTACGATAAAGCTGAATTTTATTCATTTGTTTTACCGCGTTAATTGTTGGCACTACATGTCCCAATAAAAAAACATTTTTGTATTTTGTTAACCCAACTATTTGAGAGGTTAGGCAATAGCAGGGGTAAAATAATTGCACTACGACCCAGAGACGGCGTGCGGTTTAGTCGGTATCCGTGGGGAATTCCCGCAAGTAAAAAAAAAGGGGAAAAATAATTAGTCGTTATTAGTAAACCGACGCAAAGTTCCTACACCCGGATTCAGAAGCTATGAATCACACAAATAAATTGTTCTTAATGGAGCAGTCACAAATTTAAATAATCAGAATACTTACAACAGCAAAGCTTAATCTATTATAACGTCAGAGACACAAAGTTCACGGAGTTCAACAAGTTGCTGCCCTGTTTTAGGCACTGCAGTGTACAACTATGACCTTGGATCGAACAAATCCATAGAGAGCTCGGGACTCGGGACTAAGCTATTATAAATATATTTATTGACCCATAAATTAGTATTAAATTTCTGTATTATGCTGCGATGAGATTCAATAGCATAGAATTAACATTTTAACACCACCGATATCGGAATAACACCGTTCTAAAAGGTAGCTCATGCACAGGATTAATATAATGCAGAGGATTTAGATCACTTTTGGGCTAGGGTTGCCTTCAGGAGTTTTAAGTTTTCTAAAGTGGAAGAGACATAAAAATCAGACAACATTACTATTCCTATCTTCGTCTTTTCGATAAAGGAAGAAATCGTTGAAAGCTATTGCAATACCACAGGCGGCCCAGTGCTGCAAACGATAAAATAAAGGTACTAATAAGAAAATGGTGTTTAAGGTATGATGAAATTTGTATAAATAAATTAATAATTTTCAAAAGACAAGCAAAAGTACCTATATGTAATGTTTTGTTTATTATTTTATAGGAGGTTTGCGCTAAGTTTGATGTGTCAAGAAACTTTTGTTGATACCTGAGATGACTGTTCATTCTACTGTGTTTAACTTATTCATGTCTGTAGACATAGATTACTTTAATAATTTAATGTAAAAAATTAAAAGGAGCTAATTCAAGGAGCAATATGCCAACCCTTATCTATTTAGATAAACGATGTGAAAAATAAGTACTATAACTTAATTCTGTTGTGAAATTACCTTCTATAAGTAACGATGACAACCCTTTAGACCGAGGATATCGTTCTTACTATTTATAATATTTATACCAAAATATTTCAAGTTTGTGGCATTAAAATTAAATATATGGTCTATTGGTCTATTATGTGGGATATAAGCTGTTTCCGTTTCAAAATTAATGCATTTTATATTGCTTTTTACTCAATTGACATGTTACTTAATTTACATCACAAGTTTCGGATTCATTGGCTTTTGGCAAATGTCTTAACGTTTTATAAAATACTTAAATTATGGTATATTATGTGTTAGCAGTGGCAGACATTTTCTAGATACACAGGTAAACGGATTATAATATAAAGTAGGTATTAACAGCTCTAGTGCTATATTTATTTTAAAAGGAATCACATAACGTTACAAAAAATATACTGAATAATAAATTAAGGCGGTTTTTAGGAACGGTTCCGTTCAAATCTGATTCCAATTTGAAGTAATTCACGATTGATCCACAAATCGCTGACCAGTGATTTTGGGTGAACTCGCGGAATACCAATTGGGATATTTTGAATTGAGCAGTAAAGTAAATACACTTCAGCAAGGTATATTTATTACCAGACCCATTTAGGCAAATATTGACGGATCCACACTAAGCAATTGAGTAAACTACGACCTTATCGGGAAATAGGAAAAAGTTTACTTTTATGCATATTTATAGCCTTGCTCGTCCCGTGGCTAAGTTTAAACTTATGTATGTGTGCCATCATAAAGTCCTGGTTCCTATTTTAAAGTCGGGTAATCTACGCCGTTTTCTTAAGTCAGGGAATTTCTTCAATCGAACCTAATAATTAACAATATTAGTTATATAAATAAATAAATAAATTTTATTGGGTCTTTCATATACAATAGGTTGGTTTGCGTTACTGCTCTCCTAAATAGGCTTTCAGTAGCCTGTGCTAAGGAGATTACAGGGCAGTTGAACAATTGTTATGGACAGGGACAGCAAAAGCAGGTCAAATCACACTACAGTTACACATTTTAAACTTTATATTTTCAAAGGCATTTTTCATCACTAAACCATATTATATACTGACAGAATATCGATACAAATTCAAATACAATCAATTTCAAATTTTGAATAATATAAAAAAGGTATAAATGATAAAAAAAGAGGTGTGTTGTCCGCAACGCCAATAATTCAAATAAAAGTGAACAATAGTTATTTGGATGAAATTTTGAAGCATTTACTATGCTAACTTTTCAAATCGATTAAAGATAGGAAAAAGTGAATGCCCAGGTGGGACTCGAACCCACGATCTTTCCCTTACAGGGGGAATGCTCTGACCACTAAGACGGTAGTATGGGAAAATTTGGATAGCTTCAGGTGTGGCCCGGTGGCTCAGTGGTCAGAGCATTCCCCCTGTAAGGGAAAGATCGTGGGTTCGAGTCCCACCTGGGCATTCACTTTTTCCTATCTTTAATCGAATAGTTATTTGGGTTTTTATATTATGTGCTAAATCAAAGACTGCATTGGGTATCCAACATATTATCAAGTTTGCTGAGGGGTAATTAACCTAGTTTGCCAAAATATTTGCGGGCATTAGGTTGGGAACATTCAATTGGAGTGCATCGAATCGTTTGGTATTTGTATACCTGATGAAAGCACGTAGATGTATTTGTGGACCGGACAGTCTTATACAACAGCTCTGATCAATTAGAATGTTTTTTGACGGCTCAAAAGTAGGCATTATGAATAATCAAATATATGAACAATCTTATTCTAAATAACTTATTATCGAGCTATACAGAGTATACAGTCGTATTAGAAGACAATTGGACTAAATATAAGTCATCGCAAAAGACCATTACGAATGTAAAATTACTATTTGATTATTTCATCACAGTACCAAATATACAAATCTCATTAAAATGATAAAAAGATGACGAAACGGAAGCCTTTGTGGGGCTAGAGTTTTCACTTCAGTTGGTATTGAGATAAAATTACCGATTTCATCGTCATCAATCAAATCCGGCGGGCTACATGCTGACGTGACAATTTGTAAGCTCTTCTGCCTTTTGCCGTCGGATAATGACTTGAAAACCCGTCGTTGTCCATTTATTAACATCACGCTTGCTACAGTTTGTTGCACAGGCAGTACTCTATTAACATTTGAGACTTAATTTGAAAGCTAATTGCTTTTTTGAGGTGGGGTCTATTATAATCCGACTTAAACTAAACATTAGTTTCAAGTTCTCGATAAAAATAAATTCAAAAACAAGGGACTATAGTGTACCAATGTAGGTTATGCAGGTCTGAATTATTCACAGTCACACATTAGATTAAAATTCACCAATTGCCCCTACGTTTTCATCCCTATTTATGTAGTATATTGTAAACAATTTCCCTGTTTACAATCGTGCGGTACTTGTCCGTGGTAGCAATAGACAACCACGCCCCGTGGCCAGGTGCACGTACAATCGGGTACTTATACCACGAACGCCAAGAATTTGTGTTACGAAGTTACTCTAATAACTACACCCTCGGCATGTAGTTAGAAAGTTGCAGTTATTTGAAATTACCTTAAGTAGTAAGTTTCTATATTCACGAACATAGTAGGTGGTAGATCTAAAGCAGATTACTTCATAGTAAGCAATTTTTAAGATCTGAAACAGAATGTTTCTTTTTGATGTGTCCAGTTGTCTTTGTGACTCTACCTGTGAGTAATATTGAACGGGTTCCTGCGACCTACAGGAAACTATTGCTGGGACAAAAACTAGCCGATCTGCTATTACCCGATCTTTGTGACTTTGTTCAGATACATTCAGCCGTTTTGACTTAAAACAGTAGCAAGATTCTGTTTAGTAATTATCATTATTATCTTCTTAGCGTTTTCGGGTGTATTCGAGGCTTTCACCTTGGAGCCCAAGTCCGCTTACTCCATCTTCTCCTTGTTATTTCACTTATACGACTTTAATAGGATTCACTGGAGAAGATCCTTGTCCATCAATCAGTAGGTGTAAAGGCTCGCAGATGAGGTTTATTTGTCCCCTCGGCCTTCGTGGAACCCCAAACACCCAAGCTTCTACTCAATCCTTTACTTTAATTTTATTTTGTAGCTTTTTTGTAGCTTTCTATTAGAAGACGAATAAAAATAGGAAGAATGAAAATGTGTAGGCTTTATCGAGATAACCGAAGCAGTTAAATATAACTGTTGTTCTCATTTTTATGTTGTCTTAACTGCATCTACAGCTTTATATTGACATTATCATGTAAATTTCTCGATAAAGATTATTTAATGTTTGAGAAATTTTTGTGTCATTATTTGTTGAACCTTTGAACCGTTGCTTTTCAACTAATATCATATTTAGACCTTATAAAGACGATAGTAAATGTCTGAAAACGTTAAGCTAAATTACGCTAATGCAGAAGTTAGTGACAATGGATGAATGTGTGTGAAGTTACTTACTTAATTACTGCCAACAGAGGGCGCCGCGTCCGGATGTGTATCTGCCCTTCGGTGTGGACCATTACACCCATTTCCTCTATTTTTCTACTGTGGAGGATATGGAATGTCCGATAATCACGGCGTTCGTCGAACCTACCTGTTTCGTGTTGTTGTGCAAAAACTTACGATCTGTTCTACCTTCCGATTTTCAATGTTTTCCGAATCTAGTCTGTCCGTTCCCACGATTTCTCATCTTTTCAGCGAGTACATGGGGCATTCAGGCAGTAGGTGAGTCTGGTTTCCTCGGCATCCATGCACTCCGGGCACCTGGGATCAGTCCTCACTCTTGTCAGTATCAGGTGCCTGTTCAGTCAGCAGTGGCCTGTTATCACTTCTATGACTACCCTCAAGTTTCTTCTGAATAGTTTGGTCAGTTGGCTTTTTATGAAGTTTTCGAATCTCTCATGACGGGCGATAATTTCCATCTTCGGTTGGTCTCTGCCACTATACTTTGGCTCTTGGTGATTTTGTGGGCGATTGGCAGCCTGGGTTCTGTGCTCACTTGGTTTACATCAGCTCCTTTCCTAGCCAGTTCGTCGGCTATCTCGTTGCCTTTATTGCCCTTGTGGCCGGGTCTCCAGGTAATCGCACATCGGTTGCTCTGGCCAGCCTTCCCAACGCCTTTTTGCATTCTTTCACCACTTTCGAGGTGGTTTCTATATTGCATAGTGCCTTCAGTGTTTCTTGGCTATCGCTGTATATAGGGACCTTTCACAGGGAAGATGTTTTGTTATTTCCGCAAACTTACCCAGTGGTATTGAGCTGTTTATCTCCGTTCCGTTCGAAGCAAGAGAGCTTTGTTGATTCCTTTCTGTAACCGTCTGTATAACAGATGATACCACCTGTGTCTATTTTCCAGTCGTCTCTCTGTCCTATGTGTATTCTATATTTTTTGTCAAATGTTCTGTTGTCAAACGGCTGAAAATATTTGGACGTAATATACTCATCATCCCTGGTGTAACTGCCCGCCAGCGGAACTTCGAACTTTTCCACGAATCAACTTCCATCTGATCTCCAAATCTTCCGTTGTCGGACTTTTTTGGGCTTCCAACTTCCGGTAACGACTACCATTGATGACGTTCGCATGGCAACAGACAAAAAAGATTCTTGACTAATTGAAGTTAGTATCAAAAATATTATTACTATAAATACATCAATCTACTATACATATTGTACCTATTGCTCTCAAATTCTCAGAATATGTATCGAAAATAAGTTGGAACATTAGGTACAGCAAAAAATATACATAATTATGCATGGACACATTATACTAGCAAATACATTAAATGATAATAAACGGGGAACCAAAATAAGCAACTATTTATATCTTAATTCGAAGAAACATAAGAATCATATGAACCCGTAGTACCGTTCACAAGACTTACGCAGAACAAGTCACTTAAAACAAATTTAATCATCGGCCAGTCGGGCCATACGATCTTACGCAATGTCCTATTTCGTACGTCTTAACTAATCAAGCGTATCCAATTCAACCCATCAGCTCAATTGCTCTTAATACGGATTGCTCATGCCCGAAATACGAGTACGATGCGAATTTTTTTTAATTACTCTCATCAGAAACCCGGTACCGGGGGCTTTGAACGTTTAGTCATCGATATCGTCATTGTGTGACCATCGGTATGCATTTTCAATAAACCAAAATATCGCAGTTATTGCTCACAACACTAAAGAGCCCACCAAGCAAGCAATTGTTAAGCTACCCACGGAGTTTTGCCTTCCCTTTTTGGGTATAGTGGCGTTTTTAGGACTGGTAGAACATTACAAAAGTCTTGTTAATAAAATTTTACTCTGTAATGACGAACATAGTATTAATTAAACATGAGGGAAGGAAAACTGGAACTATTATTCAACCTGATGTTGGCACTAAATAATTTAAAACCTTTGAAATACTTACTGTTGCATCAGAGACGCATAATTATGTATGTTTACATATTTTTTTCTAAACCAAACAACGGATATTCATACCCTTTGCACCATAATTTTTAGATGTTTTCCTGTGGAAGGAATGGATACTACATAATCCAAAAATAATTGGAAATCTAGGTATATCTGTACGAAGTACGGATGGGTCGCCGGCACTAGATTAGGTATCAAATTCACCCGATAGTCGATTAGGACACGGTGATTGATAGTAATGACAATGTTTGACAAACAGTAGCTCTGCTAAAATTGAGGCCTATGCAACCATTAATTGCGGTTGATATTGTAACGCAATGGATAGATATAGGAACCTTAGTTTGTGCTGGCCGTAGGTTAGTGTGAGAGTTTTCCTTTAGGCACGCTGCTTTCTTCGCTATTTGAAATTGGAATAAGTATATAAATTAAACGTAGCAACTGTATTACCTATACCTACCTACTATGAGTAAAATTTATCAGCCGTGTTTAGATTTTTTTACTACCAAAGAGAAGTTTGGTAGGTTCTAACATTCTGTAAGATATGGTTGAAGGTCATCGACCCACTTCTAACCTACTACACTATACCTACGCACAAAAAAACAGCCAGTATTCTGAGAAGCAGGTTTCTTCCACAGCTTCTTGGACCAATAGTGTACCAGCTACCGGCTCTAAATTAGAACCTATTAAATTTTGCATTTCAATGATGGTTCGCTTGTAATTAATAAGATAAGGCTCATTTAATTTTGTTAAACGGAAATTAATATATTATTAGGATGAGCTATAAACAGGTCGACAGCCGGTTATAATAATAATGCACATTATCTATAGGCTTTTATAATCGACTTCAAAAATGAAGTTTTATTCTGAAATCGACCCGTTTGTATGTAATTTTATTGAATCCACGCTATATTCACAAGTGATAATATATTAACCCAAACTAAAACATACACGATTTTTGATATTTATGTTTATATGTATTGAAGGTTTACCTATATTTTGGCATCGCATTTTCTAAGACTGTAATTAAAATGGCTTGTCAAAACTTTTATTTCATTTATAATGGGTTACATTTATGGCAAATTAGTGAAAATTGCCAATTTCTCAAAAGCAATCAACTACAAAGAGTCTGATTGCCTTTTGAAATCGTTTTAAGTACCTATATTTTATTATAATTGTAACAATAATCGAACAATAAAAAACACAAAATCTTAACAAACTAATTTTAATGTGAATGTATAGGTTTTGTTTACATGTTGCTATGCAATGCAATGTGTTATCTTAACTTAAGGCGAGATGGAAATTGAATCAGTCTTGATAACTTTGCAGTGACAAACATGGTTTTATGTTTAGTAACAATATTTGTGAACAAATTTTAAGTCACGGGTAACATATTGCCTATATTTTATAGTCGTTTCAGAAAAAAAGATTTTGGACGTAGTTTCCATAGCAAAATCGTCTGGAAGTATTGAAAAGTATTAATTACTAGCTTTTGCCCGCGGCTCCGCCCGTGTGGATGTCGGTTATCGCTATAATATCGGTTATTGTTATAAATTGTAACTTACGTGTTATTCTGATGTAAAGCTATTTTATTATAAAGTTTCATTAAAATCCATTCAGTAGTTTTTACGTGAAAGAGTGACAACTTCTATCCATCCATCTACAGACGATTTTGTTATCGAAATTGTGTCTAAAATTATTTTATCCGAAACGATTATGAAATCGAATGAAATTTTTGAAGCGTTTACTATGCTAACTTTTTAAATCGATTAAGATAGGCAAAAGTGAATGCTCAGGTGGGACTCGAACCCACGATCTTTCCCTTACAGGGGGAATGCTCTGACCACTGAGCCACCAAGCCACACCTGAAGCTATCCAAATTCTCCTATACTACCGTCTTAGGGCAATTATTTGGGCGGAGTCATCAAAAAACAATGTTTAAAAATGATTGCAACATCATTCATTGTTTCCGATATTTCGTATGAATGTCGGTAGATGGCTCCTACCGTCGCCCTAAGACGGTAGTATGTAGTATAGGAGAATTACGATTATGAAATCATCCAGTATAATATGTCATATTTGAAAACATTGTATTATAACAATAAAAATAAAATCATTGTAAGTACTTATATACTACGATATAAATACTTACTTATCTACATAAACCGATATCAATTTGTCTCTCTGTTAATAAACGCTATGTAGGTCGTGTGGCAGAATAATCACATTCTTGAGTGATTAAACAACCACACAATGACATGACTGTGTAGATTAATAAATGAAACCGTGAATAACCTTGTGAGGACACATCTGGTTATTATTACTAAGCACTCGGACAAGCTCAATGGTAAAGCAATTGGCTGCTACGTCGGCGTTTGCAGGTTCAATTCCCGCTCTGAGCCAATGTTTATACGCATAATACTATCTATATTATTTTATTTTTTATTTTATTATATTTTATTTGGAAAACTTACAGCTAGTGTACAGTGTGCAATCTTAAATAATAAATAGCTGAAGGCCATTAACAAGTTTTCACAGCTAAACATATTTCTTTGAATAAAGAGTAAAAGAAACAGTAGGTAGACAAAATTAAGTACCTGTCTATACATCGGTTAAAACCTAAAACCACTACAGAAATAATTAACTCTCGCCAAAGAACCTGTCCGCCAGAACATGCCTTAAACGTGAAACATTGGTATTAAAGAGGTCTAAGTCTAAATCGCGACATAAGGAATTGAAACATCTGCTCACGCGTATTAAAAATGAGTTTTGCCTGTAGGTGCACTTGACGACGGGAACATGGAGTAGGCTAGGATTACGCAGCAGTTTGGATCGTGCTATAAAGCCTAGTTCTCCTAACAAATCGGGACAGTCCACAGCTCCAGTCACAATCTTGTGTAGATACACAACATCTGCGATGCGTCTCCGCTCATACAGAGGCAGTATGTGAAATCTCCTACATCGCACAGTGTAGTTAGGGTATACCTTCGTGTTTTGTACTGAAGGAAACGAAGAAACCGTTTCTGAATACTCTCAATCCTATCAATGTATGTATTGTACACCGGGTTCCATACCTGGGATGCATACTCCAAGTGACTGCGAACGAAAGCGCAATATAAAATTTTGAACGTTTTTACATCCTTGAAATCGGTCGCGAACCTTAGCATAAAACCGAGGGCTCGCGAAGCCGTTTTAACTACGTTTTCAATATGCTCATCAAAGATTAACTTGGAATCAAAAGTTACACCCAGGTCTTTAACGACGGTTATTCTTTTTAAAGGAATATTTTGCAGCTCATATTGAAAGGTGACGGGTAAAGGTTTACGTGTGTATGTGCTGACGAAACACTTTGAGACATTAAGTTCTAGTTTGTTAAGGTAACAATACTTTTGAAGTTCGTCTAGATCTTGCTGTAGACCAAGGCAGTCATCAATCTTTGATATCGGGCAAAGTATTTTCATGTCGTCAGCATAAAGAATTATTTTAGAGTAGCTAAAACATGGGTGGAGGTCGTTGATAAATATAGTGAACAGCAACGGACCTAAAAGGGATCCCTGCGGAATTCCAGATGGTATCTGAGAAGCTACAGAAGTATATCCGTGCAAAACTACTGTCTGACAGCGGTTTTCAATGTATGATTTGAACCATCTGAATAAATTCCCTCTAATGCCTATGCGCTGTAGCTTTTGCAAAAGGGTGTCATGATCTATTCTGTCGAATGCCTTACTATAATCCGTATAGACCACGTCAACTTGTGAAGGTTCAGACATATTCCTTGTCAGATAGTTAGAACAAACGAGCAAGTTAGAAACAGTGGACCTATTCTTCATGTTGAGTTTCGCTTAAAGACTGTTTAATACCATGGTAGATTGAGGGATAAACAAGTTTTTCTAGAATCTTGGCGTATTATACTATACTACTATCTATATTAGTGTATTTTTAAACTACCAACTAATCTTAATGATTGCTATAGAACTTACGACTTTTTTTAAAAATGCGGTAATAAGTATGAAACTCGACAAGTCACAAAGCTCTAGCCATTAAGGCTTACATGGTCAAGATTACAAAATTCGATGAGATGCTGGGATTCATTTTGTATTTTATTTTATTTATATTATTTTTATTTAATGCGATTTTGGTACTGAAATCAATGGAACTATTGTTAAATCGTATCAAGAATGCCGCTATAAGTGACGTTCCCTTGTGAGATGCTACCAATTGAGCTGCTAACTTCACAAACGTCTCTCCGGAGGTTACATTAATAATGGTCACCTATCTAAGACTTGGTTAGATTGCTTAACTTCACAGTATATTATCCTATTCAGTTAGCATTTAGTTACGAGCATACTAGAATTCATTAACAAGCAATGCTTACTGTAGATCTAGATAGCGCTTAAATCGTACAATATTCACTAATCCACAATCAAATGTAGATATTCAATCAACCTTTAATAAAATGCTCGAAACCTGTTAAGAAACATCCATATATTCTCATTAATGTCAGAACAGCCCGTTTCTCACCGCCTTATCAAAATCGCCAACGATTAATTTAATTAGGGCATTCTTCTGAACTCACCCATAGATTCCGATAGCTACTAAAACATTTTTCAACTCTCCACCTTTTTGTTTTAAGACTTTCAAGATACTGGATGTCTGTGAATGGTATTTTAATTAAAGATAAATTTTAATGGAACTTGCAGATAAAAAAATTAAAAAAAGCGTAAAAGATTATACTATATTAGATATTTGAAATTGAAATAGTGTTTGTCTGCTGTTAGTTTTTCACAATAATAACGTTAAAGCATTTCAATTATTTTTTTCTATAGTGATAGCTCATAATTTGAAGTATTATATAACATAGTAGACTTTATTACAGAGAACATACAATTTCTACAATAAAGGGTTTCAATGCAGGCGACGACGGCCAGCAGCTATAACATGGACAGTAGATAATGAATTGTATTGACTGGTTCTCTTAGCGCCCCCTAAAATCCAACCACACGTCCTGATCGTCCACCTGAATCTCGTGGGGGCGGACACACGGAAACAAATTTACTGGCGTGGCTAACGTGGCTCTGGTACACTCAACATTGGCGTATCGCCATTATAGTAGTTTATGATACTGTTGCATAATAAGGGTTCTTATAGCACGAGTGTGTTTTAAAAAAACGAGCCGTAGGCGAGTTTTTTTATATTATCACACGAGTGTTATAAGACCAAGTTATGTACAGTGTCATACACTACTTTATCTACTCTCATACTATAATACATAAACTAATTTATTTTACAAACAAAACCAAACTTTGTTTAATATAAATGTAAAAAAAAAGTTGACGCCAAGACAAGGCCGCAAACATCGATTGCGCATGCGCGTTTCTTTTTTTTTTTCTTCCGAATTGATCGTTTTTTTTTTTTAAAGTAGAGGTTCAGTCCAGATGGAGATTGTATAAGTGTATCGTTATGATTAAAAAGTTATTTTATGATATAGGTGTCCATACAAGACCTGTATCGTAATAAAACTATTTTTTTGGCCTGTGCGTAATGTTTGTCATAAGACTTATGATTTCAATTTTATAATCTTTGTATTATAGTATCAGAGTAGATAAATAATTTTATATTACATTTTACTTGACATTGGCGAGTTGTGGCGATTTGCTGCAGAGGCCATTTTGGAAGAAGTTGAAGTTGGTTCTCTTAGCAGATATTGAATTGAAAATACTTCGAAATTTAAGAAGAACCATTTTTCGAATTTTGATGCTTTTTTAAATGTCCCCCAATATCTATATTATACACTCCAACTTCATACAAATTGGTATGCCATCTCCAAGGCCAAATATATTTCATTGTATGACGCTACTGCGACAGCGACTGGCAACGAGCAATTTCACCGCATAAAAGCATAATTATGATTGAAGTATAAAGCCTTTTATTATACGTTTCTATTCTGGGCGATACCAAGTTGAGTGGCGGTAATTTTTATAGGGTTTGAGTCGGGTGCACAATTGGTTAGAGTTAAGGAAGATTGGTCATTATTAAAATTGCAAGTAAATTGAATATTTTTGATTGTTCGTGCTGAAGTTTTGGTGGTACCTCACTTACCTGCAAGCCAGGGTGTACCTGGTGATTGTCAGATAATTATCTGGCAGTAGTAGCAGTACACGAAATGTTATTGCCAGGTACGCGATTATCTTGAATGTTTATCCTGTTGTATTTTTTATGATAATGGGTAAGGTGTTCGTTATAATATTTTATTAACCAAATGATAGTTCAACATCTTTTATTCGTATGTTTACCTCTCGCATTAGCCTGGCAAAATAAACACGTTACTTTATCCTAAATTATAAATGACCTCATAGATCCAGTAAATTGAGAAACATAATCTAATAAGAAATGGTTTAATATAAAAAAGGAATAATCTATAACTTACGTACGATTCGGTATCTACTAGAATGTGTACCTAATAGAATGCTCAACTCGCGCACAAATTTCCTTTTTCTTAAGCGGGTTCTTTAAGAGGTGCGAGAAAAGCCATCATGAATCACTATTATTTAGTCGACAGCGTCTAGAATAGAGCGTATCCTCACATTCGAAGGTGTAATCAATAGACAAAATAAATTTATCAGTGGCACTCCACAAGTTCTCCACAGTTCTAAACCCTCTACAAGGTGACGCTACACTATGAAGATTAGTGTTGCACCACCTAGCTATAATGGATGTCAATAACCGTATCTAATGGGTTTTTTTTAATAGCGGAAAATCTCCACGGAAAACCCTCTCCTGAGCCGGAGGGGGAGGTTATGTCGGGTTCGAATCGATTGAACCGCACGGCGTCTGTGGGTCGTTGTGTTAGGCCGAAGGTGAGGTGCTTCTGCTAGGGTGACGGGCAGCTCTACCCGTCACCCTCAGGCCCGCGCTCATGGGGGCGGAGGTCGTTCTGAGCCCTCCGACGCCCGAGCCGCCTAAAAACGCGGGCAGCCATGTCTTTGTGTCTGTCTCGCTCATCGCGCCGACGGTAATGGTAACAAAGTTTTCAATGCCTATGCAACGCGCCTATAGAAATTTTCACTTCAATAAAACAAATGCAGGTTATAGGTTATTGCACATATTATTGATTATATAAAACCTTGCTCTAAATAGCTGGGTTTGTTCTGTGCATATTCGACAGTTCAACTGGCCCAGAAAGGTTTAATTTACATTTTAAAGATTGAAAGATAAAGTTAGTAGTGTCATTTACATTAATATTGTGTCCGTTACGGCTGTAGTGTTTGTATTACAAATAAATAATAGTAAGAACTTGACTTTGAGACATATTTCAATGTCATATTGATATTTTGGGTTTGAGAACACGGATAAATATACTAATGTACCAATGGAATATTGTAATCTTTACTGTGGGTATAGAATTTAAGCAATTGCTGGGAACGCTAGCACAAAAGGCATGCGATGCGGATGAATTCCACGACGCATTTTAACTTTTAACTATAGTTTTAGTTTTTTGAAGTGAAAACTTCTTTAGCGGCGTTGGATGGGTGTAAAATGTTAAGGAAGCGTCAGGATTAGTTGACCTTTGAACCGTAACCGACGACTGATGTCATACAAGATTAGGTACAGACTATCTATTTTGCAAGTTACAACAGATAGCGTCGTAGCTTAAACGGTAAGCACTTCGACTGTAAGTCCTTATAGTTTCAGATAGTATCGGGTCAAACGACCTGGCCTTCAGGGATTATTTGTGATTGTTTTTTCTTTTTGTAATTTATTACTTATTGTGATTATCTTTTCTTTTTGTAATTTATTAATTTCTTCTGACAGAAAATTAGCAGAAAATTAGTGATAGGTTCTATGATTGGCGCTATATTATAGGTATGGTATGGTATGTTCTTTTTATCTTTTTCTATGTATATAACGAAGAAAGAAATAAAGAAAATGTTTTCACTTCTGCCGGCACTCCCAGAGTGCAACCCGTCTTTTTTTTTTACTATTGTGTCTGTATAGTAACTTTATTAATTTTATTTTATTTTATGTTAGTTAAGATATTGTAATGCTTTTAATGTACATATCTAAGTACCTAAGTACTTGTTACAAGATATTATACAATTACTTAATGCAGATTTACTTATTTTATTTATAGAAGAAATGGCTCCTTTGGATAATTATGATTGTGAAAAAAAGCAATTGCTGGCAGATAAAATGGGTAACCAATATTAGCTTTTATACCCATGCTCCAGGTTATTGTTACTAGGTTTATATATTTATTTACTATTTCTATCTGAAATGGAATTCACGAAATTTATTTATGTTGTTATTTTTAAATTTTTCCAAGGATATAAGTATTACAGCACATCTGGTGACATAATTTCAAATCACATAGAAACCACATGTTTGTAAGTGATTTGAAATTTTGTAGAATTGATAATGATGTCATCAATAAGTTTAGGATAAATGCTACTATTATAAAATAAAACTACGTAATATACCTAATCAGCATCAGCCTATAGGGTTACTGCATATGTGATAAAAGAAATAATATTTTTTTAACGCCTGCCTAAAAAAATATAACTAAGTACAATAAATAGGTTAATATGAAAGCACATTGCGCACAACAAACTGCCAACTCCGTAGGATGAATAGAAGAAAAAGAAAGAAGAAGAAGAAGAAAAATGCGTTTATTCAAGCTACAGTAGGGAGCTACAGTAGGGACTAAATATAGTCATTGCGTACTCACTATGGTATATAATGTCAAAAATATTATGGTACAGGTAAACTAATACATTGCTTTCACCTGTTTTGTTTCGACCCAGTTGAACTGTAGTGGCAGCCTGACCCACATGACCAGTGCAACCTGTTGAAACGTTAAGTAGTTCACGTTTGTGTTAATTCCCACAATTATAATTATTTAAGATAGCATGCGAAATAAATTCTGCTTGTGCAGTAGCAACATTCGCAAATATCGGGTCAATTATTTTGAGAAGGCATTTTGAGAGGAGAATTGTGGGAAATGGTTGCTGTGAAATACTTAGTTGAAGACTGGAACAAAGGAAAATGTGGAACAAAGGAAAATGTCATAAGTAAATTGTGAAATAGACAAAATTGACTTTGAGTTCACTATACTTTACGGATGGTCTATTTAAGACAACATCCTCTGAATAATTTCTTCAGTAGTTTCCTAACGAGACAGTGAAAAGAAGCACCAAAAAAGCTTATTATCAAAAAGCGCTTCAATGCCAACAATTCCTAAAATGGGACATTAGGTATTTTAAAGAATGCATCGCTTAAAAAGTTGAAATTCTAAACTGTTGATTGTACAAATTCAACCGATGTCTGCGCAGTGTGACGTCACGGGTAATTGTATCTATTATTATAACTAAATACGGCTTGAAATACTATTACTGAATCCTTATATAACAAGTAACGTCACACAAAGGAGCATGTTCGGTTTTAACCCTTAACTTGGCAGCGTATCTAATAATGCACATTTTGTAAAAAAAAAATATTGCGAGTAGTATCGCTCGTTTTCAACTGTCTCTTTGGTTAGAAATGGTAGTATAACGTCTAAACTTTCTACCAAAAAATATATTTTAGCATTCTGGCAACACTATTCGCCAGTAGCTCGCAAGATGGTGGACCGTGCGCGTGCGATTACGAGACTCAAGGTAATAACATGCAATAATTACTTTATTTACTGGTTTGGCCCTAAGCTAGTAACTTCATCTTATAGTTGAGTACTTGAACTTACGGTTTTAATTTCAATTTGACAGAAAAAAACTTATTTTGTTCGACAATCGTTAGCGTTTTTCTTGGTGTATCTATAAATACACATTGCCAGGTTATGCATATAGTAACGTTAATTTGGTCGTGTGCATTTTAGGATACATTGCCAGATTACGTATATTATTACTTGCGGTTAGTCGTGTACATTATTGTCAACATTGCCAAGGATTTGACAAAATGCGTTAAATAGTTTTTCTGTTATAATTTGAAATAAAAATCATGTTTAAATAAAAATTGTTTTTATTTCGTTGCTTTAATGTGCAATTATTTCATGTTTGCAGCCAATCACAAGATCTCAGCGAATTTTAGCATTAGTACCTAAGCCAGGTGCAGACTCAGATCTAGAAAAGACTGATTCCTCTGAAGATGAACTGAATCTACCCAGGTGTATAAATGATTCCAAAAGCTCGTCAGCACCGTCTATAGCTTCGTCTTTGGAAAATTTGCATTTACTTTCAGACAGTGATAGCCCAAATAACGAAATTAAAGATGCAAACCAAATAGCCGTCCAAGTTACATCCATAACTACGTCTTGTTCTGAAGAAAGTCCTCTGGCTCCATTGTACTCACCCCTGACTCCGTTGATTCAGCCCAACACTGCAACTCCGGAAAATCTGCAGGTACAACGTAATTCGGCCACTTCTGCCATACATCCATATTCACCATTTGCTGCTGCCGTGACCCCGTTTAATTATGTGGCTTCTTCACCGTCTAATGCAACACGATCCAAGAAGAACAAAACTACGGCGCCTAAAAAAAACCACCGAAACAAAAGAAGATTGATGTGAAATGGACTACTCAACATTTTTGTGGCACTGCAAATATCGAAGAAAAAACATTTAGTAAACCTTTTGATACCAAGTCACCTTCAGAATATTTTCGCATGTCGAATCTGTATCATGTTCAATTAAAGGGCACTTCGCTGAATGTAACAACCGACAATATAAAAGATTTCATTGCCATCAAACTTCTTATGGGTATCGTTGATATGCCAGCTTACACCGACTATTGGTCGTTTTTTCTCAGGTTTGACAAAGTAGCGGATGTAATGAGCCTAAAACGGTTTCAACAAATCCGAAGATTTCTGCATTTTGCAGATAATTTAAGGGAGGATGGAGATCGGTACTATAAAATCCGGCCATTCCTTGAAAGAGTTCGTCTTAATTGCTTGAAAGTCGAAGAGGAAAACCATTTCAGCATTGATGAAATGATGGTTCCATACAAAGGGACCAGAGCAGGCTCACGGAGACAATACATAAAAAGCAAACCTCGGAAGTGGGGGTATAAAATATTTGTGCGAGCAGGAATGACCGGATTCGTGTATGATTTTTTTATTTACGGAGGGGAAGATACCTTTCGTCACCATATATTTACTGATAAAGAAGAATACATGGGTTTAGGAGCAAAAGTTGTTATAGCACTATCACAAACGATTCAACAGCCTGCCTGTAAAGTACTTTACTTCGACAACTTCTTCACTTCACTAGAGTTGCTCGACCACTTGAGGAATGAGTACGGGATTTTCAGTTTAGGCACTATAAGGTCGAATCGCCTACGTGAAGCAAACAAAAAGTTACCCACTGACAAAATTTTGAAGAGGGGCCGTGGCGCTTTTCCTCAAATTGTCTCGAACGAAAGCAAGATCGTTGTTGTGAAATGGTTCGACAACAAGTGCGTCACCGCAGCAAGTACCTACGTGGATGCTTATCCGACTCAACCGATTTTACGATATAATAAGACGACTAAGTCCAGACAACAAGTAACTTGTCCTAACATGATTCGGCATTATAACTCGCGCATGGCAGGTGTTGATCTCGCCGACATGCTCATTGCCTTGGACCGCACGGAGATGAAGTCACATAGATGGTACTTGCCACTCTTCTCCCAGGTCCTTGACATTTGCGTTAACAACGCTTGGCTGGTTTACAGAAGAGAGACCAAAGATTCTAAGCCAATGAGACTTAAAGAATTTAGATGTGCCATAAGCAAAAGTCTTGTCACGTTACAAAGGGCGATAAAAATAACTTCAGGCGGCCATAAGAGATTTCTGACTCCTGGATGTCAAGTTGACAGTCGTTACGACCATGTTGGTCATTTGCCAACATTTACAACAAAGGGCCGCTGTAAAAAATGCATCAAAGGGCAGACCAAATTTTTGTGCAGTAAATGCAATGTAAGACTGTGCTTGACTGAGGATCGCAATTGTTTTATGAGTATCATACTACATCTTAGATTCCTACATTTATTGCTTTCAATATGTATAAGTGTTAGATTTTTTAAAGTGCAATGTTAGAGAACATATGTTTATTTTTTGGTAATGTTGTTTTAGAAGAGCATTTTTTTATACGTGCAATGTTAAAAGGTACATTTATGTTTCGTTTAATTTTTTATAGAGTTTTATAGAGTAAGAAAACATTGGATTCTCAAATCGTTTCTTGTATGATCTCAATATGTGATCTAATCTTAAGAAGCGTTATTATTACAACTAATTTTTAACTAATGGCTGTGACTTAAGATAATATAAATTATTTTCCTTACCAAAACACTATGTTTTTTTTTCTCTTACCAGCAGGCAATGTATCTTTATAGATACACGATTATTTTCTACTAAAATATGGTACTCTTGGCAATGTATATTATAAGATACACGTCATAAATCCAAAAATATAAATAATATTTTTTTTATTTTATTTTTTCCATGTATAATTATCACTTAGAAGCTAAATAAACTAAGATAGAAAAAGATAATCGATTACTTTTTCCGCTGCCAAGTTAAGGGTTAACACCGTTACGGTAGCTCGGTCAAGGTCATTAGCCAAACAAAAATATAACGCATATTATTAGCGAAACAATACGCAGGATGCTTGGTTAGCGGAAGCATTATAGTCTACTTAGTCGTGCAACATTCGCACGACAGCAGTTCAAACGTGACACTAACAGTATAACTAACTTAACCGGGTAGTTTATTGACAATACATTTTGTATTAAGGTTAAGTGTTTTTACTGATTTGGCCAAAGAAAACTTCAAAAGCGCATAAACATAGTTGCGGTTTTGTTTCCTTTAAGATTTTATGATTTTATTAAAGATGAAGTTGAAAAAGTTGTTGAAGTTGAAACATTGTCAAAAAAATTGTTACTAAAATTAAAATTGGTCATCGTTGACGATTCATGTTTGTCTCTCGGTCTGCTGAAAAAAATTAGATAAACGGTTTTTGTAATGTCATGGATAAACTTTAAAAGTATACATTTACATTTTATATCGTTGTTCATTATGACTTTACAGTGTGGAATTTTACCTTCTTGTTTAGTATATTCATATATTCATATTCGTTGATTCCGTCATCCGAGTCGGAGGGGTACACCCATGTAATGCTGGCCTGATATTTATGGAGCCAACATGGTCACACTACCAGAACCGTTTGCATCCGGGGGGGAAAAGAGGAGGAAATATTGAAAAGTGTTTATTTTTTCATGCGGTAATACCCACGGCTCCTCCCCCTGTGGCCAGCGGGTTATGTGCTGAGGTGAACTGTATGCCAATAATCGCTTTAAGTACTTACATACATACATATATAATCACACCTTCATCTTTGGTTGGTTAGGCAGAGGTGAATTAACAATTTCACTAATCATTGTGTTCGGTTCCACGTAGTAGGGGTGAGCCTATGTTGTATTCCGGGCACTACTGTTCACTCGAGTCATGCATATGCATTTAAGTAGGTACTTACCTGGTTCAAAATATTCATGCGCACAAAAATACCTACACAGTGTCCATAACATTTTTTTCTGTATCAATCAAATAATTTCAATTGACACTGAGTGGGGAAATATAAACAAGATGTGTCACTTATGAGAATTTCTTAGCAGGAAAATACTGATCATCATATCAGTGTCGAGTAACAGGAAAATACTTACCACTTTTACCCATCAATCCGGGAAACAAACGTCAAACTAGTTTAGATGACCAGTATTGCCCTTACAAAAACATGTTTTAAAATCAATGCAGACAACTTACGGAAATTAGGCAGTTGCTTTCTAAAGATTACAACCAATTAAACTATCTTCAAGCATAAGTGCAGCGCATCTGGAGTACAAAGCACTTCAAAACTACCTACATATAAAGTAACCCCACTAAGGTGTATCCACATTGTATAAATGGATATTTTATCGGAAGGCATTTTAAGGATTTGTGATGTATTTTGTGTTACAGTAACCGCAGTAGTTTAGAATATTTTATTTAATAAATAATTTTATTTTTTAAGTTTATTTTTTTAAATAACTACAGTCATACAAATCATGTTTAACTATGAAATCCAATCGAATTACTAAGAATTATTCAGTTAATTATTCATTCTGTATTTCTCTCTGAATATAACCGCAATATTTCAAAAGTAACTATGTTCTTTTTTTATTTTGCATATGAAAAGTATCTTTTATATCTGTATATTTTTTTAAAAAGTTTTTGAAAGTGTTCTAACGTCCAAATCGTACACAGCATAGGCGCCCCTTTATAATTGTTTAAAGTAAGATTGTAGAAACATCTGGATCGAGTAACGAGTGTTGATGCAGTTGAAGACGTCACAAACACTCCCACGGTTTTCAGTTTTATCTTAGCAGCTTTTAGTTTTAATTTTGAAAAATAAACTGTATCCTTATTATGGGTATTAGTGGTTTTTGGGTAATGCAGCTTTGTAGGCGTCTTAGAAATACAGATATGGTGCACATATTTTTTTGATCAACTGTTTATCAAACTTGGCCTTCGAAATCATTTTCTTTTTTGTCTTTTTCATTATTCTTGGATAAACAAGCATACAATGATTATTATAACCGTAAAGTTATAATTGTGACAAAGCATTTAATACGGGTATGAAATGGTATAAAAATTCTTAAATCTGTGTGGTAAATAAATAAGATATGGAATTACATTAAAAGGGTAAGACTATACTATAAGCATGATCAGTGCAATTCAAACGAAAGCGTGGAATGAAAGGTGATGAAAATGACTTTAATTTCCTTTTCTACCTAAAATCTACATCATATGCAGGTGATCCATTGTTTTTATTACCATATTTTATGAATATAAATTTTATTCCAAGATAACTCCAATAACACAAGCAGCGAACATCTGTACTTTAAGCTTTTGTTATCTTATTTACTAGTATAATACCCTTTAACATTACCAAAGCAAGTTGAATATGTAGGTATACAAAGGTACACGTGGACTTGCTTTGTTTATCTTACTAAGCCCACCATTGCATTGGCCACCACGCCCGCACTCCGAATATAGCACAACCAGTCTAACAAGGCCCCTAAACCTTTTCATAATACATTATGAAATTTGCTATTAAAAGGTCAGGGCGGGTCAACTTTAAATAGCTGTAGTCTATTATTCAGTTGATACGATTATGCCATAGTATTTTGATACTTTGAATTTGCTACACAGCTAGATATATCTAATTAAATTGAATGCAATTTTGATTTAGCAATTTATGCTTCAATCATCGTAACATTTTATTACTTAAATGGCATTCAAGCGTTTCTTTTTTATGATATCTCACATCGAAAATTAATTCTTGACAGTTTTGATCGCAGTTTGATAAAAGATAAGTAAGCTTTTATCAAACTGCGATCGACACTTAGCATGTTTCTTCTGATTTGCATGTTTAATATTCAATATTAGATGTTATTATGACTGCTTTGATCGGCTTTGCATTTTATTATAATAAACATTTAGGTTATAGTACGACTTTACAATGCAAATTTAATCTTTACTGCCAAACATTATCATCATCGTAGTGTTGTTTTCGGTTGCACCCGACATTTTTGCTTCTAAGACCGGGGACCGTTTTGCTTATTGTGGGAACTACTGCCGTTTGACCTCTTAACACTGAGGGGAAATCCTACGCCAGGAAATCTGTTCATCAATTAGCAGGTGTACCATTTTGCAAGTGAGGTTGGCTTGGCCCCCAAGGTCTTGGTGGAACCCCTCATTTCATCTATCACGAGTCAGCATTTTCCGTATGTTAAACTTATTTAATTAAGATCAATTTTCGTATAGTTAAAAAAACTGCACGTGCTTGCAAACATTTGACCAAGTCATTATTTTAATCATTTTATTAACTTTTAACTAAGTGAGTGTTGGTTTCGGTAATAACAGCCAAATTACTGTAAGGGAAAAACTAATTTGTAACAAAAAAAAAAATTGGTTCACGAACCACAGTCCACAATCCATAGTGGTGGTACGAGTATATGCCTAAAATAGAAATCCAACTCTTACCAATATTAGTAATAAAAAATACTTTCAAATCATAAGGTTTGTGAATGGTTACGGAAATAATTTTCGGTATGGATGAATGTTTGTTACTCTTTATGGTGGATGGATTGCATTCATGCAATTGGGCTTAAATGCTCTATATACATTTAACAACTTTATGGGGTTATGTTGTCCCACCACGTCACTCACGTCCCTGTCTCAAACCACATACTTAATGTGATTTGTGACAAGGACGAATTAATATTTGCAAGCTTCGTTACTTACTGTATTTAACATGGGTTATTTGCATAAAGTAATTATCCAACATTAGATAACTTATGTAGGTGATATATATTATTAATCCTTAATACTTACTCGTGCACGTTATAATAAACAATTTCGTCCTAAGTCAGTGATTTAGAGGAACATTTATATACGTCCGTATAAAGGTATAAAGACAATTTTCAGCCGTAGCTCTCACTTAAGCCCCAATTTTTCTTACGTCATACTGCTGTAACTTTTATTTAACTACACAAGCTGTTAAGAACAAAAATTGTGCCACGGTTTCTAGATGTTGCGGGAATTAATTTTAGAATTCGGATTTAGACAGGACGAAAAAATTAGTTATAGAATTTTGACACCTATAACGTAATGTAATAACGACAGTAACAGAAGTGGCGTTTTGTTGCTGATATTATCTGTTCTGTGTTGTTGGTCAAGAACGTAGTGGTCTCAAATCGTTACCAAATTTGTTGTCCCCTACCTCCAGTCTAGTAGTATACATACTAGGGGGCTACCATGAAACAACCGAAACTTCGGGCCAGCACGAAACACGAAAGAAAGACGTAGCATTTACCCGCGTACATACTATGAAGTAACTGAGGTTTTCTTATGTTATGGTTCAAAGAGTAACGAATTGTCATCATACCGTCTTCGGTTTCTGATTTCAGAAAAATGCGTTCCAAGGCACCTTTTGTTCGAAACTTTGACCTGCAATCACAATTATTTTACGGATGTTCCATGGTAGACCTACGGGGCACTTTCTTATGATTTTCCCCGTATTTCACGGACCACTAAACTTTGCATGTCTGGTACACCACACAATGGTGGGACGATGATGGCTGTGGGCAAAGTGCGGCTGTGCCGTGACAAATGGCTGGAACGAAGGCGGTTCCTGCCTTTGTCTATTACCACTACCGTGAACTAGAATTTGCTCGACCACTTACTAATGTGTTGTGTTACAAGTTCTCACGGTGCATCATTTACTTTGCATGTTATCTAGTCAAATGATTTTTATGGGGCTGTTATACTCTGCTTCCAGCGAAAGATGATGTTGTGTAACGGTTGCAAGAATATTTAGTAATTATTTCTCGGTTATTTTTTATGTTGCAAATTGGTCCATCTTGTGGTAAAACCAAAATCCCTCAGTCTGAGGTAGAGGAGGGTCACGAAAAACTTGTGTCCAACTCCGAGACGATTCTTTCGGGAGTATCCAATTGGGGTCCATTAAACCTAGTCCAGTTCAACTCCACTAAGAAACAAGTATGTGTATTCACCGCTAAGAAAAAGGTTGTGGAATGAACTCCCCGGTGTGGTTTTCTCAAGCGATTACAATATGGGGTTCTTCAAAAAGGGCATTAAAAGGTTTCTTCAGGGTCGGCAGCGCGAGTGTAATATCGCTGGTGTTGCATACGTCCATAAGCCACGGTAACCACTTTCCATCCGGTGGGCCGTGTGCTTGTCTGCCACCTAAGTGGTAGGTATATATAAAAAAGTTTCCAGTGAATCACTATAACAAAAAAGCCTCATTGCTACTGTTTGTATACTACTGCGCCTATGGGGCCATAAATAGAATCATTACCCGACATCCATGAGGTTGAAATCCGCATAAAACTGACAGGACATTACACAGTTACGCTTTAGGTGCCTGCCTCACTCAAAAGAATATGCTATAGAGAAGGTAAATAGACCTTATTCCCCTAAGTATTGCGACAAATGTAGGCTTCTCATTATATTTAAATGTTGTCTCATTTTACCAAAAAATTAAATCACCTGTCGCCATAGCGTCAAAGAAAGTTGTACCATATTTTCAACAGCTTTTAAGGATACTTTCACGTGATAAGGTCTGCAAACATTTTAAATTCCGCCTAAATAGAGAGATAATTTGGAGGTTGTGGTTGCTGTAACATAAATTTAGACCGTTGGGTCATAAAGATAAAGGATAATTTCGATGTACGGCGATATTTTGCCGGACAAAGAAGTAAGTGGTTGAATTACAGAAGGGGGATCATTGTCAGCTACTATTTTGCTTGCGTTCTCAAGAGATTAAACGGCTTTGACGACAGTTACTTTTCTCATCATGCATTTTCGTGGCTCTACGGGTATATTCTTAGGTTAACCTAAAATAACGATGCCTTTGGCCACCTCTGCAGTATACCGGGTGTAAGGGGAATGCTCCAAAAGCTGAAGGCTACACTACATATTGGCATATTTTTTATTCGATTTGGAAAAAAAATCTACAATAAAAAAATTATGCTTTATTCTCCATCGTATTAACTAAGCTCAATGAAACGACAATTTCATAAAAAAACAACACTACAGAAATAAACCAAATGGCACCAAGCGTGTGCTTTTCGTAGTGATTTTTTTTTAATGAAATTGTAGTTTTATTGAGTTTCACTAATACGATAGAGAATAAATAATGCTAATGAAACAGAAAAAGAAAAAAAGGGATTTTTTTTTCCAAATCCAAAAAGAAAATTATGCCAATATGTAGTGTAGCCGGAGTACTACCAGGGGCCTTCGGCTTCAGGAGCGTTCCCCTTACACCCGGCATTGAAGTGGAAGAGCCCTCGACTGCAGTGTTCACGGTCACGGGTACAGAGCAAATATTTGTATGCATGAAAGTAAAATCTATAAACTATTACACAATAATTGTAAGGTAGACGTGTCAGTAGATTGAAGATATTTCAAAAACCTTGGGTTACACGTGTTGCATTAACGATTCAGAACACAATTTTTTTTTAAATTTTTGTATGATGCTTCGCGATGGTCGCAAAGATTACAGAATGATCGCAATTGGTGTGGCCGGAGACATGACCAAAAGTCGCGGTAACCGATATCCACGAGTGTCAAACCGCGAGCTAGGCTAGTACGCAAATACATAACAAAAGAAAAAGTATCTAAGTATGTATAATTTGTATATCCACATTACACAAGTTAACTCATTATATAAGTTTTAGATAGCATAATGTAGAATGCCCTAGAATATTGATTTATTTATTTATAAGTGTCTCGTAATGTTATCAAGATTGCATTGGGAGTTTCAGAACGGATAAACTTGTTACTGTTCAGAAACGGCAGCAGTGCGACTTGAGGAAACAATTCATTGGTTCTCATGCAGTCGGTTGTGCAATAAAAATTAAAAAGCAAATAAAAGAAATCTTGCCAACGCTGTTTATTTTTTACTAGTTGTTACCCGCGACTCCACTCACGTGGAATTCTGAATCTGTTTCCGTAAACAATAGTATCCTCTTCCAGGGAAAAACGTAGCCTATGTGTTATTCTAGACTATAATAAATTCGTGTACCAAACAGCCAGGCCCGAGCAGTTGTTACAGCGTCTAAACATCTTCACAAACTTTCACAATTGCTTGTATAAAATTAGTAGGATACATAGATATCGAAATCTCACGGAGCAGAAAAGATCTCATTAGTTATGGATTTATAAACATTATGTTATAGGGCTTACATGCAGACCTGTACACCTGTTGATTGCAGGATGTGACTCTGGCCTAGGCTTTCTTCTCAAGATTGGAGAACAGCATTCTCTCCTGGAAAAGTTAAAATAATCCAATAATACAGAAGAAGGAGCGCCCACATGGGCGAGCTGAACAACGTTTTCAGTGGTTGAGCTAGAACCCCAACACAGGCTGGGAGGTCAAGTGGGCAGTGACTCCCAATATAGTCGTAACTAAGCCAAATGCCTCGGCTTCGGCAAATGAAGGATCTCGGATGCGGCTGGGACAAGCGCAAGGTTTATGATGACAGGAATCAGAGGGCAAATCCCCGGCTCCCAAGCAGCTGCAACTGGGATTTGGGCTTAGATGATGATGAGTCTGATCTGCCTTTAAATTATATTTTCGTATAGTAAACTATTATCTCGTGCTATTTTTTCTATTTCTGAATAGCTCTAAATATGCAAAAAGCATTAAAAAACTTTATTGTGGTCATGGATCATTTAAAATTAGAAACGGTGATTACAATTGGTCACGATTTAAATAAACGTTACCATTATGGGGACAACATTAGATTACATACCTTTTTAATAACTTGATGGGACAAAAAACTTTGAGTCATATTTACGGCTATTAATTGAATCACGGTTTAAAGTGTTTTGTTGTTAGTTTAATATTTTGACAGTGATTCACGTCAAAATAATTACCATTTTAGCCACTGTAATATCATAATACAAGAATATAGTATTCTATAAGCATATAAACGCGTATAAACTTGACACATCATTTATGCACATGGAATATCTCGCGACATTCGACTTAACGCAGTCAAACTTAGTTGTAACTTATTAAGCTTGATTAATTTGCATTACATGTAATTTCATAAAATTTATCGATATCTGCCACTCTCAGCATTTATACAAAAATTGTCTATAGAGAAAAGAAACTTGGCTTCCACATGAACTCATTTACCCGCCAAGTTTCTATAACACATTGACTGAACGTTAATCATGGTGCATTTGATCGAAAGCTGCCAACGCAAGAACTTAATACGCAATAATGAAGGTTAATTACAGTCCCCAAGTAATGGCTTGTCCGCTATCGTGAGATATTTAACTTTTTGCACAATGCGATGTCTTTAACCGGTATTAACTGGTGGTTTTAACTTTTAGCACTATATCAATATTTTGTTGAGAGCAAAAATCTAATATTCTGATAAAATGTTGAAATGCCATCTTCGAAGATTGTTTAAGCCGTTCATTTTGGTAACAATATCGACAGTTGTATCATTAAAAGGTGTATGCGACAGTTATAGTTCACAAGAGAATCGAAATTTACAGATACTTTTTTGAAAACAGGTTTTTATTTTTGCAACTTTCTGTTTTGAACATTGAATGTCATTTGCACCCTTGATTAGATTTCAGAGGTGTCTAAAATTCCTAACGGAGTCTTATAAATACTTACTAAGAGATTATAGCTTGAAGCATTGTTTTCGCTAAGAATTGCTTGTACTGCCAAGTCAAAGGTGAGCGATAGTTTCCGACTATAATTATGAGCTGGGAGATACGTAAAAAATGCTATTATAACTGTTATATTCGAGTTCTGATTAGTTAACGGATTGTAGATCACAAAATGTTCTCTGTCTGCTTGCTTTGCGTAATTACATGGGAACTTTATTTAGCAAGTGGGTATATCTTCTAAAAGTCAGAATCTCCGTCAAAACAACTCAATAACTCGACACCAGTACAAACGTTTGCTTACTGACTACACGCTTATAATTAGTAGAATTAGAAGTAAAGAAGTCGAATTCAGAATTGCATTATACTCTTTACAGTCAGTATCAGATCGATCTCGGCAAACGAAGTCTGAAAATGTAGAATATAATGCTTCCGGGCTGTTTGGCCGTGGTCCATTTGAAACTTGCGTTACAGACGTTTCGTCGATCACTGCGGTCGACATCTTCCGTGGCGCAGGTCCGGGCGATGACGAGTTCGAAAATGACGAAGTCTGAAAATGATCTTAATGCCTTGGCTTTCCCTCTTCCTGTTGATTTGTTCTGATATTTGGTACAGTTTAATTTACTCTTAATACCTAGGCTTAAATATCATTTTGAGACTTTGTACTCAAGATCCTATATACAAAGTTCATATGAGTTACCTCTGCAATCATTTGGTAATAGGTATTGCTATGTCTGAAACCGTTCAACTCAAAGACACCTCGTTCCAATCAGAGTGACTTATCACAACAATCAATTTGCTTTTTGAAACCTGTCCATTTGTTTAATGGCTCGGCTATAGACAGCACAGCAGCTAAATGTTATCAGCGATTGTCAATCTGAAGTTTAAAGTAGCCGTCTGACTCAGTACCACTGGTTCATAATATGTTCCATTTAAGTACGGAATTTGGTCAGAGATATTATGATAACGTACTTGAATAATGTACTTGTATATCTACAACAGCACATTTTGACAAGTTATGCAGTTGAGTAATGTTTATTTAGTTGAGTGTACATAACGGTTTTTTCTATATTTTTTGTAAGGCTTGTAAATAATCTTTTCAATTTTATATGGTAATTTATAAATTAAAATGTTTAGAATATTAGGATTTTTGGAAGAGAATAACTTTAAATATGCAAGGAAAAAAGTTTCGTTAAGATTTTCATTAAATCTTTATCTTCCAAGTGGACCCGGGTAGACATCGCGTTGTTCTACTACATATTTATTATTATCCACACCTCAGGATAGGGTCTAATAAATAAGAATCCTTTTATCATATAACAAAGTAATGCTTTTATTCCTTTCCTTTCGTAGTCCATCTAGTACATATTACGAATAACAATCGATAGTTACATGCTCACAACAACGAATTATTTTATATTATGTTCAATCCTCTTATACTTATTATTAAATTATTATGTGTAATCCCTGTTATATATTATATTCAATTATATAATATTCATAATATTATATTTACTCAAAAAAGCCAGTGGCTGTGTGTATTATTTTTCTGGCGGCAATAACAAAACCATAGATAATGTAAATAAAAAAGTAATTAATTTTGAACGTATGCCTGGAGTAGATATTACATATAGGTATGTTGAGGCTTACTCAATGCAAGCTAACATTATGTATCAATGACAAAAATTACGGGGACGGTACGAATGTTGGGTGAATATGGATTATAATATTTAGACTTAATGGTGGTCCTATAATCGAAATTCACACTGAAACTAAATAAAAATTCAATGAAAGTGCTTTTGTGTTTTGGATATACATACTTGCATGCTCACATTACATGTCCTTTGTCGTGTAGAGACCCCCATGGGTACGATTTCTCTGAGGCTAACGGTGAAATGACTAAATATGGAATTATTGCAACTAAAACCACATGGTGTTAACATTATCACCGGCAGTCCTCAGCCGCCTGTCAAACAGCAGGCAGTCTAGTCGTAGAGTGCGTGCCCTAAAAGACCTTGTCTTTGCCAGTCACCTGCGGAGCAGATGAAGTACAGATTAGTACATAATCAGAATTAATCCCCAAGGCATTCTTTATACGCCAACCTCAAGGGTGATGCATAGCTAAAACTAGGAAGACGCATATAAATGAAATCCACACCTATAGAGTACGTAATTAATGCACATTTACAAACATTTTTTTAGGTAAATGTAGATACAAGTACACTTGCTTCACTTGCTACACTATCTTTTGTGTAAACAATTTCAGCGTTTGCTAATTTATATTTAGCCTCCTCTATTAAAGCTGGAAAGGTTGAAGTTGTCTAAAAAAATTGTGGTGCTGTTTTCAAGATCTAACTCTTTTGAAAATTTGATTAGAAAAGTCCAATTTCATTTAAACAATTCTTTAAGCTTTTGATAAGTATTCCATTTTATATATAACTAGCTGTCGCCCGCGGCTCCGCCCGCGTGGATGCTGGTTATCGCGAATCGGACTATAATTTGATATTTAAACTATCCTATCTCTCAAGTTGGATCGAACTGCACATTGTGTGCGAATTTTATTATAATCGGTTAAGTGGTTTAGGAGTCCATTGAGGACAAACATTGTGACACGAGATTTATATATATTAAGATTAATTTTCAAATCTCATTAACCATCAATTTTTATTCAAATATTATGTTTAAGCATCGACAGACGAGTTGATTGAAACCAAAATCACACTACCCAATGGAATCTTCCAAATTAAGATTACAATATCAGGTGCAGAAGATAAGGGCTAAGAAAACAGCCGTAAGGGTGGCCTCTCTAAATGTTATTGACTCGCGTGTTCCACCAATGAGATACGCGCGCGACAGCAGGTGCGCACAGAAGTGAACCGACGCGAAAAAAAAACACAAGCGGAACGTTTATAAATAGCGTCAACGATGCATGTTACCCTTTGGATCTTAAGCCTTTGTTTCGAAGACAAAATGTGTAATTAAGAAAATAAGATCTTAAAAACATATAAATTATAACTTTTTAACATGCTGGATTCTTTGTTTTAATTATCAAAATCTTATTAATATACGACCCAAGAAGGTACAAGCTTGACGTTGAAGAAGATGATATGCGTGCCAATGGTCTTACTACGGAGGTATTTTAAGTGAAGGAGTAAAAACCGAAAGTAGACCTCAGACTCCGCAAAAGACAGTCTCGACCGGGTCTCGTTTTAAAGGTGATGATGATAATGACGAAAGACATAAGCATAACTGAGTAGGTATATTTATTAAAGTGAGTATACTTGATTGAGAGGAAGTAGTTTTATAAGCCAATATGATTATATGGAATTAAATAATAATAGGTAGTACGAGACTTGATGATTTTGATAATGAAACTTAGTTTAATCCTCATTTAGTAACTTTAAAAGATTATTTTGTTTCACAGTTTGACATGTCAAATGCAAGAAGAAGTCAAGGAAAAACGTTGCTAGCGTTTGTCTGGTTATTGCGATAATTGGACTATAATAGGCTCTATGAACACATGTGAGCAGTTAGAATAAATTTAACAAGTTTTATTTTTTCCCCTAGCATCATCACCAATTCTTAATTTAAAAATCCTTGACAATTGGCACTGATATTTTAAATAGTATTCTTTTGAATAAGCTGTTTAGTAGTGAGACTTCTTTATAGCAAATTTATGTCCTCGTTTGATTGCCTTGAATAAAAACAATTAAGAGCATATTTTATAAAGAATTCAAACTGTAGTCGATTTAGTATACTTAGAAATATATTAGAATTTTCAACATTTTATAAAAATTTGGCGACATTGTAACAAAACAACCAGGATACTATCAGCTGAATCTGGGTTGTCGAGGAGTTGGAAGGTTGTTCATAAACTTGTTACTGGTCGTAAAAAATATGAAACTTGAAGTACGAGAACATTTCTTGGCCACTCGCCGACGACTGTCAAATGATAACATCAGGAGAAAGAAATTGTTGGCATTCGATTTGACCAGCACTTTGAAAGCCTCCTAGAGATTGGTATTGATTACTAATCAAAATAGAGGTAAAAGTAAATTCATTTTCATTAAAGGTATGTAGTTGAGAGATATTTCCATCTGTAAAACGTGATGCGCATTTCAATTCGTCGTAAAATCTGGTATGCTACAGTTATGGATACTCGTTTTTACCAGAATGCACATAAAATTTATAGCATAAAACATTTTCCAGGTTATGTATCATTGAGAAATATATTGTTTATAAATAACTTTAACGCTATCGCTTGCAAAACATTCAATCAAAAAATTGTCAATACCATTCCTACCGAATGTATTATCGTAATCTGTGATCAATATATCATCTGGCTCAACGCTGTGGTTGATATTGTTTTCTAATATATGCCATTGTCTTCCACTTAATGTATAAAACCACTCCCCATTGTCTCTCCGTCATTGTTTCTTGCGTAAGGACAGTATAACGGGTTGCGTGTTGAAATAAATTTTAACAGGAATGCTTTACAAAAGAGATTAGATAGAATAAGTTGGCAAATAACATTAATATTGACAGTTACATAACATTACTTATGAATTAAACTTTTACATTGATGTTATCTACTGGTATTAAGCATGCTAGAAATTTAATGCTATACTAATTGCTTGCATAAACCAAGTTTTAATTTACCCCATTATATTTTCTTCTTTAATGACCTACAAAAATGTGTATAAATTATTAAAAAGCGCAATATCTTTGTGTAATGTTACATAACTATTTTGTTAACCTCTAGGATTTAATTTACACTGGAGTTGTAACTTGTTATACTTATTTTCATGAAATAAGGACGTTGAAGAAAAAACAATATGTTTTAGTATTACATTAAACATTGAAAACAAACAACTTTTACTTAATTATGCTCGAGGTCATTTACGAAATTCACTTTTTCTACCAATTTATATTTTTAATTAAGTACGACTACAAGACGAGCAAGTCTGGCGGCGCGGCGGTCCCGCATAAAGTGCAAGTTTAAATATGTTTGCATCCTACCAATTTCCTGTGAGTCAGCTGATAAGCCAGGGTCCACCTCTTTATTATTTTATAGGCCATAAATAACTTGCAAATTGCTTTCTTAATTAGACGCGAGAACCGGTCTGTCCGTTCTAATTTTACTTGTTTTGGAATACACTTTTTTTAAATACTCTTTGGGAATTTTAACAGGCTGTGCACGTATTTCAAAAGGAACATTATGCGTTCTACTTATCTTTGATTTAGTTACTGTATATATTATCTGCGGTTAAATTAAAAGCATTCTTGGAGATGAGCATTATGGTTGAAAGGATTACTTTTTATGTTATTTAACAATTTACGGTACATGCTTAGATCTCTAAGTTTGTTACAGGACGGGATAGAGGAGGTATGTGGTATGGTAGGCATTTGGAGCCGCACTTGGTCGGTCGAGACCAAGAGCTTCAGATGCTATTAGGAGACTACTTGATATATTTAGACGGCATACTTTGTCTGATAGGGACCGAGGATGTTCATTCTTGGGCAATACCAGAGGAAATTGCCTGTCCATAGTAGAGACACATCGAATTCAATGCATTTTGATATTTCTTTTTTGTAATGGGTTTAGTTTAGTTTATATGGTTATCAAGTCATGGAATAGAATATAATTTAGGTTGCTTAGATCTCAGCTTAGATACATTACAGCTATAAAAAGTCTACCTTAATTTACGCATGCCAAGTAGTAAATAGGTACGTAAAAAATATAATAAGAACTATTTTATAGCTAACTTATGAATAGCCATAATAGTGTTCTAAATAGCACTTGGGTTGTTACTATACGCATATCTAATTATTGATTTTAATAGACCAGTAATGAGAATGAAACTCGATTTAAATCGTTTCACTTTCTAAAATTGCCTTGACCTAACCGACTAGAACAGAAAATTGTGCAGGTTTGGGTACGCCGTTAAAAACTGACCTTATATTAGAATTTTGCTTGACCGTATGAAACGCAAAATTCATTATGGCAGCAAAATAATTAAAGGTTCCGACCCATTTTTAGCACAAACAGATAATTAAAATATTTTCTACCACAGGAACCCACCTACGCGTAATAAAATTCATAAAAGTATCAACTAGTGGGCGTTAATTATATTAATCTAAGACAGCAGTATGCAGTTAAAATACCGTTGTGTTTGTTTATTACGATCAGGTAGATGGTAGATATAGGACAGTAGCGATGGGAAGCGTTTAGAATACTGTGTTTACGACTGATCTATCAACTGATAGTCCAAGCCCACTTTAGTAACTAACACTCTATTTTGAACACATATAATTATGGTAAAGATTCTTTCGAGTTCTCAGAAGCAGTGGGTTGTAAGCTATTATTGGTTTCGTAGATAGTAGGTAAAGGGATAAAATCTTTGTTTTGATTAACTACCTATGTCAAATTTAATAATGTGATAAATATGTTTTGTAGAAATGAAATCATTAAGACAACCTGCCGACTTCGTTAGTATCAGCGTGATATTATATTCATTGATAAACGAACTATTGAACCCACAAAAATCTATCAATTCAAATTTAAAAACAAACATTTCAGCATTAGCGCAGTATAACGCGTTTATAACAGTATATAAATTAGACTGTGATATTAGTATAGAAAATGTGTCACACAAACATGCATACTGCATGCCTGATACGAACCTAGGAGTATTTATTTTGTTGCGTGTTTGTCTCTAATTTTGGAACTTACACATTTATAAATTTCGATATTTTTAAATTTCACCTGAGCCTTGTTTACATATCTATCAATGATTAAATATGCTTATCCTTTGAGATAATCGAAACCTTCTTTAAGTATACTGTTACAATTTAACGAGGTAAACTCGTGTTCAAGAAATTTGTTATCTTTGACAAAATGAGCGCCTTTGTGCTGTTATTTTCTATATTCGTTCCGGATAAACACCTCCTGTAATCAGAGTTATATTACAAATTAGGTAAAGATTTACAAAAAACGAATAAAAAAATGTTTACGTTTAATAAAGGAACATAAGATAATATAGCTACTTACTTAGTTGCCTTTTCGGTAAAGTCTGTAGTTATGTTTACGCAAGGTCCTGGGTTTGGCTTTTGGGGTTTCCTAGAATCCGGCAGATGGCAGGTTCTTTCAGTAATTTATTAATTGCATAACAATATCCACGGATATTTTGACTTATTTAAAAATGTATAGATTTTATTTTTATCTAATAAAAATAAATTATACTTATTAGAGATATTGTTAAATATAGCTCCTGGCTATTCTCATTTCATCAATGACGAAGGAGAGACAATTAAAAGTAGTAAGTGATAATAATTCCTGCTAGCGGTACTAATTGCTTTGTTCTTAAGTATAACCTTTTGAATTTGCATAGAGAATTAGATACGTGCCAAACCCAGTTATCGATGATGGTCATGCCACTTGTACATACTAGAGTCAATCTATGATGTGATAGATTGATTTGAGTACAGAACAATGATTATTCATACATAGTCAAGATATTAGAGCGCTGAACAATGATTATCAAGATGAAGAAGAAGACAAATAAGGTAAAATAAAAAGTAAATTAAACTGGCGTGTAAAATTGCCAACATATTATGGATTCAACGATCATTATTCAATGATCAATATTACGATGCTCAAGACAGACCTTCTACCCAATAGAGCATCAGTGATGAATGGTGAAAAATGGCAGCTGATTAAGCCAGTTACAATTTTGTACATGATGTAAAATGGCAAAAGTGATTCGTAAGGTCCAGAATTTCTTAGTCAGAAATTTCAGTTATTTTCCGTTACTAAGTGGACGTTCACGAAAAATGTTCGGGAATGAGCCAGTGGATGTATCGCTTAGCGTGATGATGGTGCAAACTACCCTTTATAAAAGCTGCATGACTTGGCTTACGGTTTTAGTACAGGCACTATAACTTGATTAATTGTTTTTCGAATCAGCGTTTTAATTCCATCAACAATTTATTACGAGTGCCGTCTGCATCAATAGCAATTCGGGCCAACTCACCTTTTTATCACGGCATCGGTTTTTGCCGACCATAGTCGTACCTACCGACAATACGCGGCGCGTGACAGCCCGCGGGTGCGCTTAGCTCCTATCTCATCCCAACTACTACAAAAAGCAACTAGGAAAAATATCTCCAATATCAACCTTACCCCTTACGTTTAAATTTCAGTTTACCCTAACCCGGCTGCAAGAAACTACAAACGATGAAACGTAAAATCATTCTGTACCGTGTCACAAAATGGACCTTATTATATTTGGGGTAGATACTATTTTAGATGGTCGGTTGATTTTAAGGATTTGTTTTGGTGTAACGAAATGATCGGGCGCTCGGTCGTAATAAAACGATACAATGGACCGGTCAATGTGTCTCGTGCCACTAGTGCGAGGCAGAGTCAGGCGTTTTTTGTTTAGGCGACGCGGTATTTTTTGAGTTTATCGATATCACGTACCGTCATGATTCACAATGCATCAGAATGGGCGCCCGAACGTTTTATAATTTACTATCACGATGAGTCCAATGACCTGCGATCGAAGGTGTTGTACAGATCTTGGACCTTCACTATACCGCCTTTCGATAATTACCTGCTTAACTTCGACGACTAGACTCCAGGTGAGTTGCTTATCATGTTCAGAATATAGTATTTTGTATGTGTAGTTTTTAACTAAGTTTCTTTGGTTCTATAGTTTAATTTTATTAGCCACGTTGAAGTTGATAACAATGAAATTGATAAGGTTTCTTGATTATGTGTTAAATCATTGAACTTCATTAACCACAAAACACGTTCAGCGGTCCATAAACATATACAGTATGAACATGTGTGAATCATCAACGACAAAAAAAGAAACAGTCATAAAACCTTTGTGGTTTGATGAACAGTAATTTTTTTTACATATTTCAGGTTCTACAGTATATCTATTGTGGTCCACCAATTAGGAAACAGTATGCTGAGCTGATAACTAAAAGACAAAATTAAGAAAATAAATGCACACTAGCAACTATAATTTAGATTTTTGCGATTGGAGCAGTATTTCTTTGCTTTTTATTACCGCTGTGTTGAAAAGTGGTCAACCTAGCTTATGGCCATTTGCAACTCTCTCTCTAGGGCTATGCTATGCCAACCCGGCAACCCTTATTCAACTTCTGTAGTCAGTTGAGAGGGAGTTTAATTCACAAATTATATTTGTCCGTGGCAGGAAACTCATTGGTAAGTATTTTTCAACTGGAAAGTACTCCGAGAATCTACAAGTTCTTGTCGAATATATACGTTGCAAGCTAGATTTTTTTTCCACAATGCTATAAAATGATAGATTCAGGATATTTAAACTAGCATGAATTTGTACCAAAATAGAGCAATCGGTGCGGATCAGACTAGAGCAGTAGCAATTCAGTTGCATCCGATCGGATTAGAAATAGTGAAGGATTTCAATTATTTGCGGGCAGATTTATTTCCTCGAACCAATTTGCGCTGTCACGTCTCTCTCTGAGAGAATAGTAAAGAAAGGTTGGGTAAAGAAATAGTCAGTTTGTAATAATGTAGTCTTTGTAATATTTTTATGTTAGAGCAGCAATTTAAAAAATGAATAACGAGTGCAATTTGTTACTAACAACATTTTTCGTCTGACGTTGCTTGGAAAAGGTTTGCAATGCATCTAGCTAGCATTTAGTAAAAGAATTTATATTGTACATCATTCTTGTGATATGGTTAACGTAAAAGAAGAAATATATTACATGAATAAATATTATTGAAATAAAAAAACAGGAGGAAAATGCTAGTTTTTATGTGTTTAACGTTTAGTGTTCAGTACGAATAGGAAAGATTTAATTATTTTATATCAACAAAACCATCACCCGGTACCTACTTACTATTCTAATTTTTATTCGTGCAATTAAGAAAGTCGTAGATCATTTGACAATCACTCAAAGTATGGCGTTTGTGACATTTATCAGCATTGACCAGCATTCGACAGCCTCTGTGGCGTGGCGGTAGTGAACGCGAGCGCTACGCAAGAGGCGCGGGTTCGATTCCCGCTCATTGTAAATATTTGTGTGCATGAATATGTATATTTGCATTGGCCTGGGTGTTTCTATATATTATATGTATGTATTTACAAAAAAAAGTATTTAAGCATGTTTATCCGCATTCTAGATTCTATAACACAAGCTAGTTAAGCTATGCTTACCATGGATCTAGATAGCGTTGTGTGAAATGTTGTGGAATATTTATTTATTTATCACGGGATCACCTAAAAATGCATCCTATTTTTTTAATCAAAAAGGACATAATTAGCTAATACTACTAGCGCTATTTAAGTACATAATCTTTCAAACCACAACCCTAGAATATTTCTTTATAAAAATCAATCTTACTTTACACTTACTGCGCAGTAATCGTATCTCTACTACGTAAGATTAATCATTCAGATTGAAATATCTATCTTTAATAGTATTATAAGAGTAAAAGTGTGTTTGTTATTTTCCAAACGAGGAACGGATTGACGTGATTTTGTGCAAAGAAATAGTTTATGGTTCAGTGAGTGACAATGGCTATTTGTCTGTGTCAAGAACCCCTCGCTCAACGTTCTTCTTATTCTATCTACTAAATATTCTATAACTATTATAAATAACACTGATACTTCGTATACAACCAGAGTGATTTGAGACCTGTGGACATGCATTACCTTAGGGGGTACATACTTTAAGGTGTATAAAAAAAGAATAAATAAGACTTTTTGTTGGGGTTGACAGGTCTGCTGACAGTCGCTCCTTCCAAACAGTGTTGAAGGCTTAGAAGACCTGGTTGAAATGGTTCGGAATAGGCTCTCGGTAGCATGCAAAGAAGTATTGGTTCAAGGGCCTCTAAGATATAGCAATCCATGGAATGTCTTAGGGATAATAAAGAAAGAACTCAAAGAAGAAAGATGTTCATAAAGACATACGTACAGGTTGGAAGATTTTAACCTTACCTGGAGGGGTACTACTATAAATACTGAAGATAGCCAATTTCACTGAAAGGAAACATTCCTTTATTTTTAAAAATAAATAAAGCGGCATTCAAAATTTTTCGCATATTCGTTTGCCACACCCGGTAATCAAACCGACTAAAATATGAAAAATAGCAACCCGATATATTTTATATCACTACGATACTGGGTTCGTATTTGCTCTCTTTTATGTTTTATTCTTACCTACGACACGTAACGGATCCTATCAACGCTTATGGGCGAAAACGAACTTCGACTGCAATTTGGTGCACTTGCTAAACAACGGGCGAAGCATTGATGCAGTTGATAGATCAGACAGCAGTGTCTCTCGGAAAAGCTGGCATACGAATAACACTACAATAAACGAACTTCAGGTTATAAAGTAAAAATTTAGAACATGGAAATTTATTGCATTGCATGCATAAGTACATAGGCGGAGCACATTCTCTACCAGTCAACCAATACCAATTACTAATTCGCTATGAAGTAAATAGTTACTAAGGCTATAAGTCTTCAGGCTTTCACGGCCGGCGTTGCATGTAGAATATACTGCTTCTGGGCTGTTTGGCCGTGGTCGATGTGAAACTTGCGTTCCAGACGTTTCGTCGATCACTGCGGTTGACATCTTCAGTGGCGCAGGGCCGGGCGACGACACCTTCGGAGACCTTGCCTCGCCGGCGGCTGACGTGCGACTGGTGCGAAGCCTTGAATCACGGCCGTATTTATAGGCACGGTCGGAGCGGGGAATCGACTCACTCGATTCTGATTGGTCGAGCGCTGTGGCGCGGACGTATGCTTATAAACATATGCATAAACATATGCATAAACATAAGCATTGCTCTCAATGCTACACAAAACCAACATGTTCCTATGTCTTTTGTGCGTACTCATTTCAGGCTCCGTTCATTAACTATTTGAAAACAGGGTGTGAACAACCTTCAAATAACTGTAGCGCCTAAAATACCATCAAAATGTGTAAGTTAGCGTTTCATTAGTCTAACCGCAGCTCATAACAAGTAACTATCCTATATATAACTACTAATATACGAATATTTTAATTAAATCGTTAATAAAGGCACCCCCGGTTCATCGCTCTGTTGCGTTATATTAAATTTTCGGTAGTACGCTATGAGGGTTAATTTGGGAAAAAATGCGTTTAAAAAAAATGTTTTTTAACTAAGATTTTGTAGAATTTCACTAATTTAATAATGGCTTTAAGTTGTTTTTAAGCTTTTAAAGCTCCAGAATCCTTGTTAAAACTTATTGCTTGCAAATGCAGTAGTCCTCTTTTGCACAGAAAGACTGTGAACGCAAAAAACTGGCTTAAAGTGCGACATGTAAAGACACTTGCAGTACTTCGTTAAGTTCCGTAAAAGACAGCGATGTTAAGGAAGACACGGAGACTGTTCTCGAGTACTGTGACGTAGCAAGCTTTCTTTCCGGAATTGCCACGTTGCAATCAGATGGCAGACGTTGTCATAAATGTTGGCTCTAATGTGCAAGATTTAAATGCAACCCGCTCAGGTGTAGCAAAGAATTTAATTCTCTTCATTACCAAATTTCACGTTCCCTTCGAAATAGCACTTCTTCGAAAATCAATGAAACCATAAAACATTCTTTCCTTTCAGATTTGTCATATAATTATAATTAATCTGAAAGGAACCTGAGCCGTCTTTTAAACATTTAATATTTAGTTTCAATTGAATAAGATGCTTGAAGTCAAGATTAATTAGATAAAATTTATATTAAAATTTAATTATGATTCACAACACACTCAAGATTTATTGTTCTGCTTAGTTCGTAATACTTGAAAGAAAAGTAATCAATCATTGTCGTTGATAGTTTAAGATGATGAAAAAGTATTTGTCACCCTGTAAGTATGAAAATTTAATGACTAGTAAAAACCTAGTAAAACTCGGTTTTTTTAAAAACCTACACGCTTTTAAAATATCTATGATAGTGATTCTGCTACAGGTTCATAACAGATACAAAACTGATAATAAATTTCGAAGCATCTATTATGTTTCACAATTTAAATTGGAAAACTTTTAGCTGAAGAAAATTCAAATGCTCATTTCAATATATCATAGCATATTGTTGTGTTTGACTCTGGAGCGATGCCGCAGTGGATCGCAACCTCACTAAGGTTACATCCAGGGTGGTCCTGGGGTTTGGTACGAACATCTTTATTTTTTAGTTTATTTTTATACGACTTTAAGTGTTACCTGATAGGGGGCAGACAAGCACACGGCCCACCTGATGGAAAGTAGTTACCGTGGCCTATGGACATGGGCCAGAGGCGTCACACTCGACCCGAACGTCTCTCCGAACAGAGAGTTTCTGTGCCGTCAGTGTAGAAGATAAAGTAGGACAAGACTTAGGTCTTCCCACTGACAGCACAAAAACTTTATAGTGAACTCTGGCTACCCTACTCACCGCCGGAAACACAACACGAGCTTATTATAACCACGGTATTTTGTAGGGCGGAGGTACTTCCCCAGTCAGAATGCTTAATTGGACGGAAATACCGTCGTGTTCTACCTTCTACAAATTCAGTACCCTAAGAATCAGTTTAAAGTGATAAGTAGTAGCAGTAAATCCAGTGTTCGACTACTAATTCAAGTTCAAATATTTATGTTTGTCTTAAGTTTGCATTGCGTATCTGCAAAGTTGTTCTAAAATATTAATATTCTTTTGTTAATCTCCAACTTGAATATGGATATGTTGCCGCCAACTAACTTAATCAGCCGTCCAATTACCTGCCTAGGCAGTTGACTAAACGGCGCCACTCAATTAACGGCCTCAATGATAATCAGCCGTCTCGTTTATTCCATCATTTAATAACCTGGCGGGCTAATGCTTAGGCCATTCGCAATTACATATATACATACATATATACATACACCTGTAAATTCTCGAGGGGGTAGACAGAGGTGTATTCACAGAAAATTTGTTATGCGCAATCGGCAATTTTTTTATAACCATTCAGAAAAATGTCATTTTTCTAACTGTTTCATTAAATGGCTAGGCAAGTAGTTAAACGGCATCGATCCAAGCTATCTGCCTAGCCGTTTAATTAAATGGCTGAACACCATTCAGGCCGTTCAGTAAAGGGCCAAGGCAGTTGGCGGTGACTCATACATCAAGATATTTTACGATAGCTACCACGAAACATAGATAGATATAACGAAAACTACTAGTGTATTTTTCACGGAACCTATATGAAACTCAATCACCGTTGTATCATTTAGTTTACCAAGCAACAGAACTTACATGTCTCGATAATACTACCACTATTGAAACATAACTTACCTATATATAGACATAAATGAACTTTAATACAGCAACGGTATGAAACAGGTCAACCGTTACATCCGGTGGCCGTATTTGCACAACCTAGTACAATAAATATCGTTTAGATGTGGACAAAAGAATTTCAACTTCAGTTTAACTTGTGGTGAACGTAGTTTATTGGCCGTTATTTATAACGAAAAGTTAAGTTAGTGTTCTATTGCCGTTCCGTTATTTTTCAAATTATTGCATTCATTTTGAATTTAATGCAAATGCAATTAATTTTATGATTAAAAGTGAGTGTTATGTAAAATAGGTTTTTATAGTTATAGGTATGTAATCTCTTTGCTTACATTTTATTCTTATAATATCACATATTATATGATGTTTTTATTCATGTTAACGTAGTGGGCATAGCCCGAAGTGTATCAGACATTTATTATGCATAATGTTTGTGACTTACTTGATTTATGGTAGCAAGAATTTTTAAAACAGATCATCTTATTATTTTAAAATATAAAGTTTTGTTAATCAATCATCACATTCGTGGAACTAGATTATCGGAACTTATGCATTACCATAAAGATAAAGGCATCAGTTTAGTTAACTATTCGAGTTATCTCTTTTCGTATTTTATATTTTAAAATTCACTATTTTATGAGTTCGATGCCTTTTTTATTACGACTAACTGTGACATTAAAAGTGAACTAACAAATTTTTATTACTTCTCTGAGTTCATTAAATCAAAACTTTTTAATTTTGTGTATAATACCTCCGTGGGTACTATGGGTAACGTCGGTCCCGGCTGTGGTCAACAGTCAAGACGGAGGCTTATATGGGCGACCTGAACAACTCTGTTACAGGTTGGCCGCTAAACACACGACAAAACCTACGTTCGTTTGTGACTCTGAAATGATTATATCAGAATTGAACAGACTAACATCTCATATTCAACACTAGAGCCAAGGGTACTACCAGGGTGTTGTTTAATCTAGGGAAGAAATCTCCAATACCCAGGGTACATTTAGTCCTTCTCCTTTTACTTTGACTTTGATCTTTTATGACACAGACTGCCTTCTGACATCCCAACCTTGAGAGAAAACTCTTCGTTAGAGTCTAATTCATCAATGAGCAGGTGCACTGGCTTGCAAGTGAGATTAGCTTGTCCCCCGAAAGTTTTAGTGGAAACCTAGAAATGTTTCACCTACAACTGAGCTTGTGAAATGGTCCTTCAAAACAAAATAAAGTACTGTTCACACTGAAGGAATGTTTCAGTAATGCATATAATATTTGTTAAACCAAAGATTTTAACAGCATTCTATACTACAGTCAAGTTTCTAAATATCTGCATCCGTTGTCCCCTACCTACGGACTCTATACAAATAGTTAGGTATTATAAAAGGATTTCACATTTCTCGTGGCAAGTGCACATACCGAGACCGAACATTGGAAATGTTGTTGGGACAGTTTCTCTCCGAATCGAGATGAAATTTGCATTTGCGTGCCGAAGTTGCATTTGCGGCCGGTTGATTTAAATAGAGCGTTCGCCAGATCGCGTGGTGCAGGTACGTGAACGTAAATAGTGGTGACTTTATCTGTACTAAGTTAGGTGCAGCTTATTGAATGCGACCAACTAGGTTTATGCTATGGTTCCGTAAAACTGTACATAGAATAAGAAAAGAGCAAGATAGTGATTTCTATTTAGCCCTTCTGACATTAAACAACATTTTAGTGTTGTTCTCGGTTGCACTTTGCAGTATAGAGATTGCTTACTTCTGATTTAGAATGCCTGGTGGTGACATGTGAAGCCGCCTGTCACCTCAGCAGAAGCAGGCCATGACAGGCCGACGGCGCGCGTCGCGCAACGCCACCCGAAGAAGGCCAGATCGAGATAGATGGCCCTGGGCCAGCCGGAGTGCGAGGGATAGGCACTATAGCTACCTCACCTTCGGCCTTGCACTGCGACCCATCAGACGGCATGCGGTTAAGTCGGTTCGAGTCCGACATAACCTCCCCCTCCGACTCCTGCGGCCTTGGTATCCGTGGGGATTTCCCGCACATTAAAAAATTAGATTTAGATTTGACTTATGTGACTGCCATGTTGGCTCTCGTTGGAGTAAAATAGGACTATCCCAGTTCTTTCCTATGGGTTGCCTGTAACGTGCAAAGTATAAGAGATAGTGCCTAGCTAAAATTAAATAAAAGTTAATCCAACCATATACCGGCTCTTGTCCTTTTCCCCCATGTGAAAATTGCCAAACACCACGTATTTGACCTCAAACCGACTAAAACAGCATGGTGTCCCTAGCTTCAGTTTTATTATTACTAGGTTAGACAGTATGCCCGCGGGGCTAAGTGCCCCCAGTGGCGCGCGCGTGACTTCAGAACGCTACCTTCACTGACCTGTAAATAGTTTAACGCTGTGGCTGACAGGCGGCGAATTCATCGACATTTTGCCCCTTATAGGTTCTTAAATCCATCACTCTTTTCGTTGTCCGTCAAAGCTACAACATAGCCGGCTAGCATCAATGTTAGGCCAAGTCTGTAGGTCTAAATGTATCTTTCAAACTCATCCACTAAGTTACGATTCGCAATTATTTGCTAATTAGACGGACACCTGAAAAAACTGAGTATCCTCCAATACTATTAGCAATAATAAGAAAATAGTTGCAATTTCTTGATTAACCCTGCAATACGTACTGATTGAACGAGTTCATATTCACGTGTAACTGAAAACGTTCTTATTTAAAAAAGGTTTATTACCATTAGGCAAAGAAGTTAACCAATTATATATTGAATAGGCTCTTCATCAATTTACGAGGTTAAAATACCGTGTAGATATAAATCTGCATTCTCACCTGTACATTTCAATAACTGCTCAAATTGAAATCGGGGAATCGGCCCGCAAGCGATATTGGCCGAATCACAATTGCCTTTTGGCGTCCAGTGAATGTTGCCGAATAAAAAAAAACGAGTATATCGTTCGAACGCAATTTACTTTTTTGATTTTAGTGTTTCAAATTCAATATGTGGCCGTTAATGGTGAACACCTGTATTGGTTTTGATACCTTTGATTTATTGTTTGTTGTTCACTGTTCACATATTCACAGTTGCATTTTCAATTCCTGATAATCTATAAATTTTGGTATATAGCTTGTGAATGTATTTGGTTGTGTACCTACGTAGGCAATTTTAGAGAGTTTATATTTCTAGCAAACTAGGTATGTCTAACTTTTCAGGGTAGCATACTGTATGACTCGTTGACTGCTAAGGTTACAAAACTTAATCAGCTACCGTTTCGCTCTGTCGTATTTATATGTAATAATAATAATATTATGATCTTTAAAAATTTCATGTAATAATATTTAAAGCAGAGGTAAGTTATCTTTTTTTAATATTCAATTTATTCTTATATGGTAGCCATTCATAGTTCCAAGACTTGAACTGCTATGAATAAACATCGAATTATCGCAGTCGATATTTGAATCAAGAATCGATCAGTTCAAATACTACTACCTCAAAGATGCAGTAGGTACTAAAACTTACTGATAATGTTCGTGGGTGGTAAACATTTTCTGCCATCGATAGCTTGTTTTAAAATCTCTTAAATTACACGTGTCACGTTTTACAATCGTACAGCGAACTGTTATTCGAGCACGGAAACTTGAATAACGGTGGAAATTATCGTAACATCAAGTAATTTTCAAATAAATAGCAAAATTATACACATTGTCGTTTTGTTCGTATTTCGATAGAATGTTTACGACCTGAGGCGGGGCTCAAAGCGGTGACGAGCGACGAATCTATTCATTAGCTTTTTTATTCCCCATTGTGATCGTTCACGAATGGAAACGACAGAACGAATGGATCTGAATAGGTTGTTGGGCAATATCATGTCAGCTGGTGATTGGAGAACCGATAGTCATTTTGTTTCATAATTATTACTAATACGTTTAGGATGTAAATTAGAAGTCTTCATCGTCAAGCATCACTTTGGCCAGTAAGTTGAATGTCTTCCTGGTACTATGACCAATAAATGTATTTAAAATATTATTTCCAAAAACAAAATAAACTTAAAAAAGTAAAGTTTATACCGAAATAAGTACCAAACTGTTAAGAGGTTCTTTAGACGCTTGCAATCATTAATTACAATGACATAATCCTTATAAATGTACCAAGGGTCAAAATGATACTAATAGCTCAACTAATAGTCTAAATAACGTTATAAAACTAGTAGAATTGGATGTACTCTTAGTTTGGTGTAGCGATACTATTTGTTTCTTAAATCCAACTGGTAAAGCCCAGCGATTAAATGTGGTACAGCCTTTAGATTTCACAAAGGAACTAATTTCCTTTGCTCCTTCAACGGCCTTAGTCTGGCGACAGATTTAGATCACAAACAATTCTTAAAGGGTGCTTGTTAGATGGTAATTGGAGGACTTGAAGATAAGGACAATTCCACGAGAATATTTCTAATTTTATTTTTGGAGCGGTTTAGTTCAGGGTACTATGAACAAAACTGCTTATATTCTTCTTCTTCCTCCAGCGTCAATTCCAGTCGCATTTGAAGCTTAAAGAGCTAAAAACTGCTTATATTCTATCTGTTGTGACATATGATAAATCGGTACGATCGTTCTGTACCGCTCAAACTGCATAGATTAATCAATTACCGTGTGCTTGTAAAAACTGTGTAGTTTATCATACACAAGTATCGATATATCGGTTTAGTCTAATCGTTTAGATTCTTGTAGAATGTGAGGGACCAATATCGAACGATAATTCAGTTAAATCCAAAAGCTTCTTTGATTAACGATAACTGCTGTGCTCTTCTAGACTAGTGAACATTCGTTGGCCGGTGTTTGGTAGAGTAGAATGACTGTTTGCGCCGCAAACCAGTTCCACGGGAGGGGGCGCCTCCACACCGAGGGGGGATCACCGTCGCACGCGCGGACGGCCGCGCGGGCACACGAATAGGCAACCGACAACGGGTGTGAACGATCATATCGCTATATTTATTGTGAACCTGTACCTAAAGAACTGTTATTTACGAAATATAAACCTAAATCAACATATCATTCTATGTTTGGACTTTCCCTGAACATAAGTGGCGACCGTGACAGGACTTCAAGGGCTTGCAGAGCATCCAGAGGTCTTCAGTTCATCACCAAAAGGAAGTAAGCCCGTTCCTTTAAAACACTTACATTCCTTCCAAATATTTCCATACACAGTTACTATTTTCAAACTTCTATTTGTTGTTCTAAGTGAATGCTAACCGACTAAAGTGTAAGGTATCTAGCTTATCGCGTATCTTCCTATTGTACTTATAAACGGTAATTCACGCTTACGAAACCTATTGCAATAATTTCTATTAGAAATTATTATTTATCAATACAGGCTCGGCGATTCACGTTCGCACCCCATGTTTACATTCATTTTGCAGCCTATTTTCTCAGATTATAGGAATCTATAGTCTGAGCCTATTTTGCTTAAATTCAGCTCCTATTTATTGCTGAACTAGCTTACCCATTTTGCAACTAGCTTGTCTATATTTCTTTCTATTGTTCTCTGCCTATTTTTGTCGTTAAATACATTTTTTTTTTCAACCAATAATTTATGGTGTAAATAATTAACGCAACTCGTAAAATATTTTGTGCCTAAAGTCAAATAATTAGGTCTTTGTTATGGCTATTTAAACAAAATTACCTACCCCATTTAAAATATAAAATTGTGTGTTAAATCTAGAAAATTCTACGAACTTCGGGCGGCACTGCCGACCTTACGTGTCCGTTCTCGGGCCCGCCCGGTGCCCACGCTGTGTCGGTACCTACGTCACCGCGCTTTCGCGTGTGGGTTCCCTAGCGCGGCCGGTGTGTTGGCGCACTCGGGCGCCTCTGCCTGCACCCGCGCACCGCTTTCTCGTGCGCTGCTCCCGGTTGACGGGTTCGGCAGTGTCTGTATGGTTTGAACTACTGTCTATTGGATTGTTTTTTTTTACTATTATTTGTGTTTCTTGTTTTGTTTTGCCACACTTATTTAGGTATTAAAATGGCTGAAACGGAAGCGACCTCTAAGGTTAAAAGTCCGCTCCCACTATTAAAAATAGATTCAACCGGTAATTCCGGTAAAACTGATGTTAAGGATTATTTAAAGTCATTAATTAAAAAACGTGGGGGATTTCGAAGTCGACTGACTGTTTTGAAAAATTTTATGGCAAATTATAAGGTTTCTTCCATTACCGAATTATCAAATTTGGAGGTGAAAGAAATTTCTTTAAGATTAGATCAATTAAAAGAATTAATGTCTAACTTTGATCGCGTACAGTCAGAGATTGAAGAATATTCTGATAATTTGGATGAACAGATTTCAGAGCGAGACATTACCGAAACTGAATTTTTCACACAAATAGCTTTTGCCCAAGAGTTGGTCGAGTCCTTTTCAGCTAAAAGTAAAGAAAGCCAACCCACGCGTGAACTTCACGCCGCTAACGGAGCGGCCTCGGGTTGTTGTCATAGTCATAATAGTGATTCAGTTCGGCTTCCAATTATTAATTTACCCACTTTTGATGGTAGTTATACAAAATGGCTTGAATTTAGGGACACTTTTAAAACCCTTATCCATGACAACGACTCGATTGCGCCCATCAATAAATTTCACTATTTGAGAACTTCTTTACAATCGGGTGCCAGTGTCGTAATTAGATCGTTGGAATTTGTCGCGAGGAATTATGAGCTTGCGTGGGACACATTGTGTAATCGATATAATAATAAAAACATCCTAATCAATAATCATTTGAACGCATTGGTTAACTGTAATACTATACAAAAGGAATCGTTCAAGGCTTTGCGATATTTAATTGATCAGGTGTCTAAAAACTTAAATGCTTTAAATACGTTGGAGGTTTCTACCGAAAATTGGGACCCGCTGGTGATATTCTTGGCGTCCGCCAAGCTAGATTCTAAAACTAGCAGTAAATGGGAAGAATACAAGGGCAGATTGTCTGGCCTACCCTCTTTAAATGATTTTAAGAATTTCATAGAAAATAGGGCGAATGTTTTAGAGACTGCTAACTGTCGCAATTCAGAAAATAAGTCTTCCCAAGGTAATAATAGTAACAAAGAAGGCAGGACCACTAAATCCTTTACTACTGTCACAAATGTTAAGAGCAAGCAGCAACACAGAACCTGTCTCGTTTGTGATCAGCCTCATTTAGTGCACCAATGTAACAAGTTTAAAGAGCTGAGTGTTGAGGATAGGTTAGGCGAGGTTTCAAAACACAAGTTGTGTACAAATTGTTTGCGAACTGGACATTCCAATGCCCAGTGTAGATTAAAGGGGTCTTGTCGTTCCTGTAAAGAAAAACACAACACATTATTACACAAAGGTGACACAAATAAAGAACTTACGGAGTGTGGCGAGTTATCTAGTCTTCCTGTTAGTTTAGCTGCGGTCTCCTACGGTCAAGTCCTCCTATGTACTGCAAAAATAGAAGTTAATAATACACAAAATAAAACTACTTGCCTTGCTCGCGCATTGCTAGATACTGGCAGCCAGTCGTCATTCATCACGACGAACCTAAAACAGAAATTGGGCCTATCAACTGAAAATATAGATATAGTAAGCGTATCAGGAATTAATGAAGTAGCTTGTTCTATTACAGAGCGGTGTCAAGTGAACATAAAATCACGCACTAGCTCTTTCGTAAGAAAGGTTAGTTGTTTTGTTATTCCAAAAGTGACTGGCAACTTACCTAATGTTCGAGTTGATGTTAAAAAATTAGGCCTACCCGATAATTTAACTTTAGCCGATCCAACGTTTTACAAACCTTCAGAGATAGACATTTTGCTAGGCGCTGATCATTTCTTCGACATTGTGTCGTCTAACAAAATGACACTAGGCCCAAATATGCCTACCTTACTAGAAAGCGTCTTTGGATGGCTGGTAGCTGGTCCAACAGGTCATAGTTCCAATAACAACAACATAAAATGCAATTTTGTGCAAACCCAATCGTCACTTCAAGACATCCATAATTCTATACAAAGGTTTTGGGAGGTAGAAGAGCTACCCTCAGAAAATAGTTCTTCAATAGATGAACAGTTTTGTGAATCGCATTTCGTAACCAATACCCATCGCTTACCAGATGGTCGATTTTCCGTCATGATGCCACTTAAAGAGTCTGCTGAGGAGACTCTAGGTAGTTCATTTCAAATGTCTATGAAACGTTTTTATCGCTAGAAAAGAAATTAGATAAAAATCCTACTTTAAAACAACAATATTCGGAATTTTTGAGGGAATATGAAAACTTAGGTCACTTACGGGAAATTGACAGGCCTCCATTTGGCTGTTACTTACCCCATCACGGCGTAGTTCGAGAAAATCATGAAACTACTAAATTGAGAGTAGTTTTCGACGCGTCCGCTAAGACTAGCTCATCAAAATCTTTAAATGACATTCAAGCTGTAGGCCCAGTAATACAAAGTGATTTGTTTTCAATTCTCACTCGCTTTCGTGTTTATCCGTTTGTACTGACTGCAGATATAGAAAAAATGTACCGGCAGATCAGTTTAAACGAATCGCAGCGCCATCTACAACTTATATTGTGGCGAGAGCATGCGCATGAACGTATAAAAATAAAGCAATTGAACACAGTCACCTATGGCATGGCATCGGCTCCTTTTTTGAGTACGAGGTGTCTTGTCCAGCTTGCACTCGAATGTCAAGATCCAATTGTTTCCAATACTATCAAATCGCATTTTTACATTGACGATCTCAATACTGGTAGTTTCACTGAGCAGGAATTAAAACATTTTTACACAAATGTTACCAAAGTCTTGGCCTCGGCAGGCTTTCCGTTAAGAAAGTTCAAGACGAACTGCCCACAAATATTTGATGCTTCAAACAGCCCCCTTGAATTCAAACCCAACCCCTCGCCACTTGATTTTTGTACTGAAGCTAACGTGTTAGGTTTGAAATGGGCACCTAAAGAAGACATTCTTCAATTCCCTAGTTCTATTGAGGTTAATCCTAACGTAACTAAAAGAATTATTATTTCTACTACATGCAAATTGTTCGACCCTTTGGGCTTGGTTTCGTGCTGTATCATTCTGCCTAAAATTCTCATGCAAGGCTTATGGAATGCTAAATTGGACTGGGATGATCCAGTTCCACAACCGTATGTAAAGCAATGGTTCAATTTTATAAATAACTTGCATCATATCTCACAACTATCCTTACCTCGACATGTGTTGAGTGACTGCTCCGCAAAGCCGGTAGACTTGCATATCTTTGTCGATGCTTCTCAGAACGCTTACGCTGCTTGTTGTTACGTGCGATCTTCCAATGCAGACAACAGTATTAATGTTACGTTGCTGTGTGCCAAAACGAGAGTAGCACCCATTAAAAGCCTGACGATTCCGCGCCTGGAGCTGTGTGCGGCGTTACTGGGTAGTCAGCTATGCGCAAAGGTTTTAGAAGCAATACCGTGCGGTGTCAGACAAACGTTCTTATGGACCGATTCCACGGTAGTGCTTTGCTGGCTAAAATCACGAAGTAAAACACTACCAGTTTTCGTACGCAATAGAGTAAATAAAATAAACATACTTACTCAGAGCTTTGAATGGAAGCATACTCCTACCAATTTAAATCCAGCTGATTTAGGTTCAAGGGGAGTTGAGCCACAGCATTTACGTTCGTGCTTGTTGTGGTGGGAGGGTCCTTCCTTCTTAAAGGAAGACTCTTCGGATTGGCCTACCCAACCTCATCTCAGTCCTCATGACTTACCTGAAGCTGGAATTAAAGTTCATTTGACGGTTGATGACACTTCTAATAAGCAGACTATAATCACGTTCGAAGATCACTCCCACTACCTGAAATTAAAAAGAACCTATGCATACGTCCTACGTTTTATTAATAATAGCACACCAAACACAGACAAGCTTAGCGGTCCCTTAACAACAGATGAACTAAAATCATCACTGACGCTATTACTTAAGTTCAGTCAGTTAGCAACTTTCTCAAATGACATAGCCTATCTCAAACAAGGTAAACCACTTCACAACAAAAGCAGACTATTACCTTTGAATCCGTTCGTTGATGACAACGGTCTAATTAGGGTAGGTGGTAGGTTAGAACAATCTGCTTTCGACTATAATAAGAAACACCCTATCATACTTGATGCGAAGCATCATCTTACTAAGTTAATGTTACAATATGAACATAATAAACTATTTCATGCTGGTCCCCAGCTCCTGCTCTCCTCATTTCGTGAAAATTTTTGGCCCTTAGGAGGCAGAAACTTGGTTCGCGCTATCAGTAAACAGTGCACTATCTGTACCCGTATGAGGGGCGAAACAATACAGCCTATAATGGGTAATTTACCGGATGTTAGGGTAAAAGAGAATTTTCCCTTCAATGCTTGCGGGATCGACTTTGCGGGTCCTTTTATGATCTCTTCAAAAAAGGGTAAAGGAAACCGTGTCACAAAAGCCTATTTATGCATTTTTGTTTGCCTAGCCGTCAAAGCCTTACATCTTGAAGTAGTTAGCGACCTTTCAACCGCGGCGTTCATTATGTGTCTACGCAGGTTCACGTCACGTCGAGGCACGCCTAACATCATCTATTGCGACAATGGCAAAAACTTTGTAGGCGCAAACAATGAGTTGGGCAAAATGTTACGATCCAGTAGTCAGTCAGTATCAGACTTCGCAGCGAATGAAGGCATAAAGTTCATTTTTAGTCCGGCCTATTCACCCCACTTCGGAGGTATTTGGGAGAGCGGAGTCCGTTCCTCAAAGAACCTTTTAAAACGCGCAGCTGGAAATGCCTATCTTACCTTTGAGGAGTTGGCTACACTTTTTTCCCAAATAGAAGCTATACTCAACTCCCGTCCGCTCACCCCACTTTCATTGCATCCCATGGACTTAAATCCCCTCACACCAGGGCACTTTCTGATTGGTCGACCGTTGATATCACTTCAGTCACCGCCTATCAACACCAAGAGTCCGACGAGATACCAACGCATCCAACAAATCAGGCAGCAATTCTGGGACCGATGGGGCAGGGAGTACATGGCTGAGCTCCAACAGCGAGGCAAATGGAAGAAATCCTGCCCGCCCCTGCAAGTAGGAGACCTGGTCGTCGTGAAGGAGGGCAACCTGATGCCGTTGCAATGGAGAATGGGGAGAGTTACCAAACTACATCCGGGACGAGACGGCATATCCAGAGTGGCAGACGTCTATACAGCTAAGGGAACCATCAGACGAGCTGTAAACAAACTTTGTCTTCTGCCAATGTCTGCCAACCAACCTACAACAACTACTGTCAAAAATAAACTAACCTAAGAAGAAGAAGAAGAGAGATGTAGAAGATTCCTTCAACGCCGTGGAGGATGTTTGCGCCGCAAACCAGTTCCACGGGAGGGGGCGCCTCCACACCGAGGGGGGATCACCGTCGCACGCGCGGACGGCCGCGCGGGCACACGAATAGGCAACCGACAACGGGTGTGAACGATCATATCGCTATATTTATTGTGAACCTGTACCTAAAGAACTGGTATTTACGAAATATAAACCTAAATCAACATATCATTCTATGTTTGGACTTTCCCTGAACAATGACGAATTTATGGAATTTGAAGTTTATGACATGATATGACAGTCGTTAACGCACGTCGTAAACGTCAAATCCCATACATTCGTCATTATATTCTACCAAATGACGGTTAACAAATTGCCACTTGTCTAGGGAGGCTGAGAGGAATACCTGCACCAGACCCTCGTCCGTCAATCCGCAGTGCACAGGATTGCAGGCGAACTTCACTTCGGTTAAAAGAGACCCAATTTAAAATATAGTTTTAATTAACATAACAATATGATCTACACATGGTTCTTCTCTTCCCGTCTGTCATATTACCTAAATGAACATAAATAGTAAGATCGAATAAAGACCGATTCAATTTTTCTCTTTATTCAATTTAAATGTTTAGCATGAAATATGCTTAAAGATTTAATTCAAATAATATGGGCGGAGTAGTCAAAAATCAATGTTTAAAAATGATTAAAAAAACATTCATTGGTTCCGATAGTTCGTAAATGTTAGTAGACGCTCCACTGTCGCCTCAAAGACAGATATAGAAGGAGAAATTTGAATTGGTTAGGGCGAGGTCTGGTACCTTAGTGGTCAAAGCATTGCCCTTGTAAGGCAAAGATCGCGGGTTCAAACCCCGCCTAGACCAATTCAATTTTTCTCTTTATTCGATTTAAATTAATTCAAATAAATAGTAAGACTTAATCGCCCTGAATTATAGTTTGCCATTATCATAACACTATTCATGTACGAGTATACTGACTAAAAAAATATATCATTGTCTTGTTCCACCAATTTTTCAGTACGCTACGTTTTACAGGCGTAATTGTGTGAACGTGAAACAACTTGATTGATGACCAATGGCTTTACGAGTGCAGTTGATGGGCTCTTTGCCACGCGTATTTCGAATTTATACGGTTTTATGCCGAGGCTATTACGCTGTGCAATGAATTTTATATTGAAATTGTTTGCAATCAAAATAATTTTAATACTTTTGACGAACTCTGTGGTGTGGCGTTGTAGCATTTGACTAGTGATACTGTTTACGCAGTCACGAGTTCAATCGCAGCTAGAACCCTTATCATTGCTACTCCTATGCATATTTGGAGTTTAGTAAGAAGCACAGCGTAGTATGTTGTATATTTAAATTAGTATTATTATTTACATTATTGCATAAATATTAGTACATATATTCTGTGCATCTGCTAATTGAATGAATCTCTACCTAGAAAGTTAAAGTACTTGCTAATGTGTGGCTTATTACTATACCAACAAATTTTTGAAGTGAAAACTTCTTTAGCGGCGTTCTGACGCTTCCTTAACATTTTACACCCATCCAGGGTGTAAAATGTTAAGGAAGCGTCAGGATTAGTTGACCTTTGAACAGTAACCGACGACTGACGTCATACAAGATTAGGTACAGACTATCTATTTTGCAAGTTACGATAGATAGCGTCGTAGCTTAAACGGTAAGCACTTCGACTGTAAGTCCTTATAGTTTCAGATAGTATCGGGTTCAAACCACCTGGCCTTCAGGGATTTTTTGTGATTGTTTTTTCTTATTATAATTTATTACTTTTGGTGATTATTTTTTCTTTTGTAATTTATTACTTGTTATGATTATTTTTTCTTTCTGTAATTTATATTCTTTTGTGATTATTTTTTCTTTTCATAATTTATTAATTTATTCTGACAGAAAATTAGCAGAAAATAAGTGATAGGTTCTATGATTAGCGCTATATTATAGGTATGGTATGGTATGTTCTTTTTTATCTTTTTCTATGTATATAACGAAGAAAGAAAAAAAGAAAATGTTTTCACTTCTGCCGGCACTCCCAGAGTGCAACCCGGCTTTTTTTTTATACCACTTAGGTGGCAGACTAGCACGCGGCCCACCTGATGGAAAGTGGTTACCGTGGCCTATGGACGTGTGCAACAGGGAGTCGCTTCTCGTGCTGCCGATTTTTTAAGAACAGAGAGTTCTGTACAGTCAGTGCGGAAGACAAAGCAGGACAAGCCTACAGAATTAAGCCTGAAGCAGCACTAGTCCCTACTTGCTATACCTCATTCTTTATTGCTTGTATTATAATTGCATTCTACTAATAGTATATTTCTTTTTTACTTTTGATTGCATAAGGTGATGGTCACAGTTGCATAGCGTGGGAGTAAGTAGACACTTTGTTTTCAATTGCTACCGAAACCGGTACAGTGATACTTTGTGTAATGAAAATGTTTCCAATTGTACGTAGCATATTACGCAGTAAGTTCACTTTGGTAGTTCTTACAGTAAGCTGGTAGTAGCAATGTACAGAAAAAGCAATTGTTCCATTTACAAAAATTAGATTCGTTACGGTATCTGAGTAACTTGTGTTGGTCAGTAGCGGAACAATACATGAATTCATGTTCATGGTCACTTGGTTCTGTATACATTATTTATGAGAGTACGTTTTTTAAAACAATTTTCATTTCTTTATTCAATTTGTAGTTCATTGGGTTGTAGGTATAGTTAGGATGAGAACGATCGTAATTAAAAAAGCACTTAATTGAACTTAATACCTTGCTATTCCTCCCCCCCCCCCCCCGCCCGAGGAGGGTCAGACCGAGAGGGGTGGCCCTGGGTCAGCCGGGGTGCGAGGGATATGTCGCATGACAACCTCACCTTCGGCCTAGCACTACGACCCAGAGACGGCGTGCGGTTTAGTCGGTTCGAGTCCGACATAACCTCCACACCTTGGTATTAAGATCAATCAATTAGCCCGCTGCAGTCCACTCCTGAACATAGGCCTCTCCCAATGTGCGTCATTTCGTATCAAGATCATTTTGAGATATTTTCTAAAGTTTACGCGAACATCACTCATTGAAGTAAAACCACTATTTAATGGATTCTATCGCGATTTATTTGTTATTATTGATTTTTCTACCGACGCGACGTTTCGGCTACTTTTCAGCAGTCATGCTCGCAGTTTGACTAAGGATGGTAGTTGTCATATAGTTTGAAGTTCATATCTAAGTACCTGAATCATGTTGAATTGTTGGCTGAGCTCACTGTGTCGTTAAGTCTTCCTGTATTTTGCTGCGACTTTGTATTATATTTTTCAGAGATTTGTGATAATTCCAGCATATTTCTCATAAACAAATTACAAATAATGATAAAAGTGTATTTTTTTATTTTTCTTCCGCACATGAAATGTGGTTATCTGGGTCTCTTGTTAGCATCCTTATTATCGGAAATTTGTTATGCTTATTGGATACGTATTGATATAGAGTTTAAAAAAATATTCTGTTTTAATGTCAGTTAATTAAGTCAACATACGATAAAATGCTGCTGCTGTCGCCGATGCCCTCAAGAAATCAAAATGATCAAGGGGAGGTTTCCTAGATCAATACTCCATCAATTTACATTTTACAGCTGGTAAGAAGCATTCCAAGATTTTAAATAAGGTTTGGGTTTTACAATCCATACCGTCCAGCAAGACAGGTTGTAATTCAAGGCATGACTTTGAAAAAATTTAGCAATGCGATCGTACTTAAGCTTTTTTTTTCGCATTGGGTTTGTCGTTTATCTGAAAATAAAATAAGTACCGTCACTTACAAGAATACTTCATTGTACTCGGAATTAAAACTTTTTATCGAGCGGCACGAGTTAAAATGGATTAGATAAGAGATATTGTGAAGAATTAAAATTATATTTCGTTATTTGGATTTCAGTTCTTTTATATTATAATATATGTACCCACGTCGATCTAATTAATTGATTACAGTTTTTTAGTAAGGTATAGTAAAATAGCACGAGAAGGATAGAGCCACATTGCTCCCCTGAATATTATAAGAGATTCATGAAGTAAGTGTAAATAGGACTTCCGGGTTGATCATTCAGATCGAAGACGCAATGGACAGCAGGAATGAATACAATTTTGAAAGAAGAACGAAGCGTGTATACCGGAATATTAGCTAGTGTCAAAATATATCTGCCTACCCTAATTGTCAAGACGCGTGACTATAATGAATGAACGTGTAATGAAACCCTTCAACAGCTGCTAATAAATGCGTCAAATTTAACCAAAATTGAGAAAGCCTTTGTAAATACCGTGAGGCGAAACCGATAAGGTTGACTATTAAAATAGTGCGAAAACAAAGAAGTGGTTTATTCAGTACTAGCGATCCGCCCTGGCTTCCCACGGGTGGTGAAAACGTTCCCGTGGAAATCCAATATAGCCTATGCTACTCAGGGTGAGTGTAGCTTTCGAATAGTGAAAGAATTTTTAAAATCGGCACAGTAGTTTTTGAGTTTATTCATTACGAACATACAAATCTTTCCTCTTTATAATAGTAGGTAGTGTAGAATACATATCATTGGCCACATTTGGTTTATTTTAACGTGTGTAAAAATTTATAAAATTATTTGCTTATTAAGGCGAAGGGGTCCTGAACATATCCATTTAGTCGTACAAAATCTTACCATCATAAATCATGAGTCTATCATCATAATGATAACTAATAAGAATAGCAAACACATATTATTACTTTTTAACATTCCCATTTACGCACACTACAATGGCATGATCAAGGCCAAATACCGTTAGTATGCATTTAATTATTAGTCTACATTGTCTTGTGAACGAGTTCCTAAGACAAAGGCGGCAATGACTGTCATTGATGTTATCTCCACCCGAAATCGTTGCCGTTGTTTACTTAAATTTTAATCAAGGCAATGAGTTGCGAAACTGTATGTGAGTAGATTGTCTTAATCCCCATTCATAAGCGTTACTATGTAATGGTAACTGTTTCGTGACAGGTTAAAGAGTAAGAAAAACCCTGTTACATTCTGTTGCCCTCAGCAGGGGATTCAATTTCACAAGAGTTAGAGAAATGCAGACAAGAATATGAGTGGACGATTTGCGAGAATGGAGAAGAACAATAAGACTGGAATTTGAGAAGTAATTAGAGTTGGAGTTGGAGTTAGACAAAAACTTAAAGTTTAAGAAAATAGTGTAGATATTTATGTATTTTTATCTTTATTTATTTTGAATATTAATTACAACTGTTGCTCGTGGGCCAAATGAAATGACTGAAAGGACATTTTTCATTTTGTTAGAGATTTTGGCTAAGCATGAACAACTACTTTTCAATCAAATCTGATATGGAACTTGTACCTCACACTAATAACTAACAGATTTTACTAATAAAGTTGTATCCAGGTTCACACATCACCTTTTATTGACAAGTACATTTAGCGGGTTCATGTTAATAAAACATCCATTTTAATTATTATTTTTTTCGTAAATCTGAGTCACATGTTAACAGAATGTAGTTTAAAACTGTGCTGATGGACTAATATTGACTTTATATCTTGTCCAGGTCATGAAACAAATAATTGTCATTACGTGAGCACAGAAACCCTCCGTCCTTTTGCCTACAATAAAATATAGCTTCTCTGCCATGGTTATTATGGTAGATTCTTTTATTTATATGTCTACTATCAATTTTAGCTATCATAGCAACTGTAAGTTGGCTCAAGGATATCTAGGTACCCTGCTGGCTATCTTTAGGTAAGTAAAAGTAAAAAAAATCTTCAGGCAGATATAGATAGCACATTATTTTGACGTGGTGATGGATGGGATGTTGCTTGATCAAATTTTTGCCAGTATTGATAACATATTTGGTGTGCTCCGTATAACTGCAAGTAAAAACATTCCTCATTAATATTCAATATTAGTTTATATTCATCAATAATAGCTGCGACTGGGATTAACGCTAGGATGAAGAAGATAAGTTTATATTCATATCGCCTTAATTATTATTACCACCAACCACACATTTAATGACATAAATAAGAAATAGTATGTTAACCCTAGGTTATAAAGTGACACCGAACAGTCTTGACGCCTGCAGGACAACTATGTATTACTATACAATTTCAATCTATAAAACAAACTTACTTGTCGAGGCTCAATCCATACTACTATATCCATACTACTATAAATGTGTGCTTCTCGTTCAGTGCCAGATTGGAATGAATGCGATTTCGTTTGCAAAATGGAACATCCAAGTTGGCACACACTTGCTGACGATACCCATCACTGGTAGAGGCTCCTACATTCACTTGAGTATTTGAATCATATAACGCCAAAGTTCAACAGGTAGGAGTTACATACAACACTGTCATCTTCGATCTGGAAAACGATTTGAATTAGCTACTATACTTTATAGTTGCATTACATATTGACATGCTAATATAATGAGGAAGAAACGTACCACAAATCGGCTGTCTAAAAACAGAAAAAACTTCAGTGAGACGAAGAATATGGCTATTGACTCGTCCTTGGGCTAGGCTGCAGTCGGTGCCACAATTCAAAGTTCTTAAACATGTAATGCAGTCCCATGTTGCGTTCAGTGTCAATATCAAAGCCATTCATTTTCAATTATCAACGTATCAGGCGTATCAACAGTGCCAAACGAAAACAAGGAACAAGGCGAATGACAGTTGTCTGTGTTGCCATATATATTTCCCAAAATAATTATGATAATCGGCATCGATTAATGAGGAATGAAGTAAATAATTCGATTTATTAATGTTTAATTTAGAACTAAGTGTTTAAAATAATATTTAGTATGATGTTAAATATGACTGTGATAATATATTAGTACTTATTATTATTCAAATAGGGACAGTTTTAGGGAAAAACCAGTATTCTAATAATATGTATCGATTATATATATAATCAATTATTTTTATTAAATATATCTTGGCAACATTATAAGGAAATAAAATGGATAACCAAAAGGCTGAACCTTGAAATTAATTGAAATACTACTTATTCAACGAAATAAGTTGATACAAAAACCAAACACCAATATCTTTATAAAAATGATATTTAATTAATGGCACTAATAACCATTTGCAAGCATCTTGTTCACGATAGCCGATTATGAAATATGTCCTTTGTCACGTGACCAGCTGATGCATTTTCCACTGCGGCATGGGCAGCTGCTAATAGATTTCCTTCAAGGTATTGGATTATCTGTATTTTGGTGAATTTTGAGCTTGGAGGAAATGACTGAATTTTTTCACGTGACCAGCTGACGCATTTTCCGCCGCGGCATGAGCAGCTGACAATTTATCTTCTCCAAGGTATTGGCTTAGCAATATTTTGGCCAATTTTGAGCCGGGAGGAAATGACTGAATTTTGTCACGTGAACAGCTGATGTATTTTCCACCGGGGCATTTGCAGTTGACATTTCTTGTCCTTCAAGGCATTGGCTTTACTGTATTTTGGTCAAATTTGAACCGTGAAAAAATGGCTGAATTTTGGCCACGTCACCAGTTGAGGCGTTTTCCTCCGCGATATGCGCAGCTGACAACTTATTTCCTTCAAGGTATTGGCTCAACTATATTTTGGCCAATTTTGAGCCGGGAGGAAATGACTGACGATTTTAATTTTTCATACAACTTTTTGAACTTTTGGTCACCAGCTGACGCGTATTCTACCGCGATATGTCCAGCTGACAATTTTTTTCCTTCAAGGTATTGGCTTAACTGTATTTTAGCCAATTTTGAGCGGGGAGGAAATGACTGACGATTTTAATTTTTTTTACAGCTTTAGGTCACCAGCTGACAGGTTTTCCACCGCGATATGAGCAGCTGACAATTTTTTTCCTTCAAGACATTGGCTTAACTGTAATTTAGCCAATTTCCAGCCGGGAGGAAATGACTGAATTTTTTTCATTTTTTTACATGTTTGAGCGGTCACCGCTGCTTACTCCACCAACAAAGTGCCAGCTGACAACCACGAAAATTCATGATTTGACTTTCTTAACCACTGTACGAAGTATCTCCCGGGAGGCGATTGGTCATGAGAACCTGTCGCTGGCTTGCGGTCTACACATGACTATTTTTAATAGCAATAAACTGTCAACACAGATAATGTCATTTTTCTACCTGAAATTAAAAAAATAGATTATAGTTGGTTTGAAAGCACATGCACCAGTCAGAGTTGAAATCTCGGCTCTTCAGACAATTTTTTTTACTATTACTATTTCCAGTCTACTCCTACTAACTACTCTACAATACGCTGAATTTATTATCTATACTACTGAACGCACATAGGTAGGTATTAGTAATAGTTACCAAGTCGACCGCACGTTTTCATTAAGGGAAATCTGCGCTAAGCCATTTTCGATTCCATTCCATTCTAGTGTGGTGAGATAAACATGAATTCCATTAATTAAAGTTCCTGTAACAAACTTTAGATTATATCGATGTTATGTAACGTTTTGTTCGCAGGATTGCATTATTAATTAGTTTTACCACTCGTAGAGATCGCAATAATAGCGTGGTGGTAATTAGCAAGCCGACGAATTTGTGGTCCAGTGGTTGCAGGTTCAAACAACGGTCAATACAAATTATTGACGTGAACTCACGTGAACCCATATCTATAACGAGTTGCATGATCACCATATTTATAAAAATATTGAATTTATGAGATCCACCTTATCATCATCAACCTTAGGAAGTGACTGTCACTGATCTCCCATCCCTGGGGAATAGCGAAAAATTTTATAGAGTCAGGCCGACGCCATAATTTTCAAATTGCAATAACTCACAGGTAAGGTTGACATGGGTCTTAAAGATGGGCAAGGCAATAAGCGGTAATAAAGATTCAATTACATTTCATTATTTATTTCTTTATACCAATTAGGTGCCAGACAAGCACACGGCATCTGATGGAAAGTGGTTACTGTGGCCAACGGACGTATGCAACACCAGGGGCATTACAATCGCCAACCCTGCAGAAACCTTTGAATGAAGAACCCCATATTGTAGTCGCGTGGGAAAGCCGAAGCAGGGAGTTCATTTCACAGCTTGAGCGTGCGTGGGATGAAGTTCCTTTCATACCGCACAGTGTTACCGTTATTATCTCAATCCCATACAATACTAAACGTTTCCACTAGAGTTATTGTTAAAAAATGTCTGGATAATGACATGAGCAACGAGTATACAATAACAGGGCCTCTAGACAAGTGGCAACTCGCTGGCCGGCGTTTGGTAGAATAGAATAACAAATGTATGGGATTTGACAGTCGTTAACGCATGTCATAAACGTCTAATCCCATTCATCCCATCATTTGATCTTTCACTGATACGATACAGGATACCCCCGTTTGGCAGAACACTGGCCGGAAGCAATAACATCTATCCTTAAGAAAAGAAAGGAGGTGTGGCTACTCCCGTGGCAGAGAGGTTACCTAGCATGACATACCGCCATAAATTTTCCTAGAAATCATATATCTGTAACATGCTATTAAAAGAATATTAACATGTATTATAACATTCTCTCACGTAGTTTCTTTGTTCTAAATTCAAACAAACTCTGTAACATGATATATGTTAAGCACCGGCCTAAAATCAAGCTCATCATTAATTATTGTAAAGCAGGGGTCAAATCAGTCTGTGTGAAAGAGATTCTAATGGGCCATTAAGTAAACTAAGCACCTTTAAATAGTATAGCGATGTTAATACCGTCTTCACACTCATTACGATGTCATAATTTACAGCTGTATGTAATCAAATACGTATAAATGAGATCGTATGTCTGATAGTCTACAATACGATTGTTTTGGTTTAGATTTTATCAAGGCTTATATTAGTCTATTGCTAAGCTTTCTCATTGTCGGGGCCAGCCGGGGTGCGAGGGATATGTCGCACGATAACCTCACCTTCGCCCTAGCACTACGACCCACAGACGGCTTGCGGTTCAGTCGGTTCGAGTTTGACATAACCTCCCTCTCCGGCCAGCACGTAAAAAAAGCTTTCTCATTGTTGGGTCCGGGTTTCTTTTGGGTTATTGAAAACTTGTTCAGCATGATATGTGATAGTTCCTATTGCTGGTTTTGTGTGGATTTCTTTGGTTGTAGTAAGTGAAAATACCTAGTAGGTACTATGTATTCTATATCTGTCTCAGTAGTTGTTCTTACATAATTTGCTATATTTATATGTGTAGGAGAAGCACTTTTGTACGTGTGAGACGTAACTGTATTGTCTTCATACGAAAATGGACATAATGGCATGTGCAACATTTACCTATGTTAAGATACCGACCCATATTCGGGTTCACACAATATGCATAAATATATTTTTAAGCGACTGAACTAGATTGTAAGTAACTATTTTGTTTGATTGTGCTTGTGCTGAATAACATACCTTCATTTCATTTTTATTTATTCGATTAAATGAAGAGAGAGAGCAAATGAAAGTATCAAAAATCTATTAAAAATACATATAATAATGAATTAATATAACATTTATCACATTACCAGAAAAAGAGAAAAACACCAAAACGAACCTATAGCAACAACCAGGTTGTAATAATTTTGTAACCTGATATAAGATGTTGGGCGCTCCATCACTAAAAGTATTACGGGCATGTAGAAAATAAATTTTATAGGGATATTAATAACGTCGAAAAAGGTCTTTTGTATAAACGTTGAAAGGTATTAAATTATTTGGGTTTAGTATTGTCATTTGACTGTGGTATTGTTTCTCGCTATCGACACGTTATAGGAAACTATACAATATTATTTTTCCACACCATTATTATTACTTGGGACCCCAGCAAGTTCTTTCAGTTCCAAACCCACTTCACCTGTATAAGTTGGTACATCTAATGATTAACATAAGAAGGTCTGGTGCAGGTTTTTCTCTCTGGGTTGGGGGATCAGACAGAAGATTCCTTTGTCGAATGATAAAAAACTGGAATTTTGTACCCCTTCTTACAATTCTGGGTTCTTTAAGCGGAACTCGAAAAAACATCCTTCAAGGCCGTCAAGTTAGGGACCACCCTTTTTAAGACCAACAGCATCTGGAATTGTGACTCGTATCCTCTATACAGCACCTCAAATTTATTAACTAAGCGGGTTGCAGTTAATTGAAGTAATAAGTATAAAAAGTCGCTCCCGTTAGCCAAGATAAACGAAACCATGAGACAGGAGAGAGTATCGCGGGCAACCGGTGTATAAGTGCAAACTTTGCATGCAACCGGAACTAACAGTAAGATTATAATGGTTACGAAAGTATTATTATATGCAGTCCAATGCTAGACAAAGTGGACTAAGACCTGTGTGTGTGCCCGTCCTGAATATTTAAATAAAATGTAGTCAACATTTCTTGAGATTTGATTGCGAGGCTTACTACCAAACTGCACTATTTATTGAAGTTCCTTACTCGAATGTTACATGTGAGAAGTAACAGAAATCCAGTGCTATAAATCACTTGCATTAAATCAAAATGAATTAAGGTTCAAAGTGACACCAGGCGTGGTTCACTCCGCGCAGTACATTCGTTATATACCTACAGCGAAGTATCCGGCCGACTGGATTAAAAATTAGTCGAGTGTCACGTGCGCGCTCGTGTGAACGTTTGAGGTGTTTTCTATGCTCGCGCTCGGCTGGGATTTTATAAAAACATTATATTTTTTCTCTCTTGATCGTGATCGTGCCTACTTAAAGTAGGTAGGTACCTACCTTAGACTGGACAAGAAAAGAAAATATGACAGACGATATTGTGTGGCGTTCGGCTGTTTGAATTCGAATAGAAATATACCGGATTTATCTTTTTTTGTCGCTTTACAAAGATGCTGAAATGTAAGTATGCCAAATTAATAAATCTTAAAAATTTAAGGTACCTACCTACCCATAACCCAACCTATCAATACTACTGTTCGGACAGAATGCGTATCTAGATAAAAACTACTTATTTTATAGGTAGACCACAAAGTAGGTAGGTACCTAGCCAGCTAGATTTTTGAATTGGGAGGATAATTGGATCGGACCCATCGGGGTCAACGTACTTCGCCGTCCGTCACCCGCCCGACGTATTTTTCTAGTTTCGAGTGTCCTTGACGGGCACCGCGCGCTGACTATAGGTAGGTAGGTACCACTGACGATACCTACCCTACGTAATTTCTGCAGTACCAAGTTCCTTCTTTTTAAACGACTTCAAAAAAGGAGGAGGGTCTCAATTCGATTTTTAATTTCTTATGTTTGTCCCTTCATAACGCCGTCATTTATTAGTTCTTACCTACATAATATATGAACCTTCGCGCTCGAAAGCTACCTTATAGCTTATTGGTAATATTTAGTATTCTTTGTTTATAGTCCGAGAGCTGAAGTAATAAATTTAATAGGTATACAAATGAATAGCATAATATTTAATATTATTTACCTGAACATGATAATTAGATACTTTGGCGCACTTTGGCTAGGCTGACGGGTATATAGACCGAGAGCTACGGTTAAGTTTGACAATACAGGGTGGCCAGCTCTCCTGGACAAAAAATTTTGCGCCCCATATTGAGGAGTATTTGACCCACCCCCATGTATGTCCAGTGATTTTTACTAGCTTAGGAGATATGATTTTTGAAGTTATACTACTTTTGGCGCACCTAACCACCGTCATACACTTAGAAAAATTTTCATTGTATAGAGACTGGACTATGGCGACTGCAACGGGGACTGTTCCTGTGACGGCGACGAGCGACTACTACGGTGACTGCTCCTCAGTGCCTGGTTTGCTTCACTCTAACCAATGACCATAAGCACATGTGTGTTTGCTCCGTACTGACTACCATTTGTCTATTTTATTTTAGGCGCCGAGAGTGGCTGATTTTAATAGAACGAGAGGACTTACTAAGCAAAGAAAATTTGAAAGCTAAAAGCTACGAAGTCTGCTCCCACCATTTTGAAGATTCTGCAATCAGGACAATCAAACAACTGAAACCAAATACAGTTCCAACAAAGTTTATAGTATCCGAGAACCGAGTTCCTAACAATAATATAAATTCAAATACGAACTGCTTTCAAAACGCAGCGAGTCACATTCAATTTAGCTGGCGCAAATCAAAATAATTTATCAACATGATTTTTGGGTGTCGGCTCTCGGACTAGTTTAAGCCGTTTCGTGTTTGCGTCGTACGGCATGTAACTAAACACGTAAATGGTATGTTCAATTTAGCAAATACACTAAAGTGTAGTAGCAAAGAATACTAAATGTAGTAGTATGCTTATCGTCTTATGTTAAAATATGCGGACATTGTAGTAAAATACTTTTTTCATCTAATACTAGGTAGGTATGTTTAAAGTTGTCATTTTCACATAAGTAGAAAACTAGGAACAGGTACATAACTGGACTGGTAATCAAATATTCATTTCTTCACAAGAAGGCAACCCTAACAGCGTAAGAAGAGATAAGAGGTACGCGATAGAAAGAGACGAAGTAGTAGGTGAATAAAATTATAGGTACCTAATGTTGTGCGAGCTGAATTCCACCGTATTGCGTCGGAGCAAGACTGGAATTAATTAAATCTTTTTGCGCAGTGATCCTTCTGTACGTTAGTACTATTAATTATTCTGTGGTGACACAACGTGTTTGAAGACTTACCCAACATTACCCTCTTCAATTTATTAAAATAGTAGATTAGCCAATTGCAAAGGTACTAACCACATCAGTGTTAAGATGGGTGATAATTTCCAAATACAGTGAGATCGTGTTTTGGAGAGGATTTTAAGCTGTCGTCGGTACCACGTACCATAAAAGCTTCAGGGTTAGAAATACCCAGACCAATGCAAATAGAAAGTCAAGCAAGCGATAGGCTCAGTAGCGGTAATCTAACTCACGACCTTGTATGTAGCAATAGGCTGTAGTTTCCACTTCACTTCATCACAAAAGAAAAATCACAAGAGTAACTATTTTCACCTAAATTTATTTTATTTCTTAATAATCACAACTATAAATCAAGCAAGTTAAAACCGTGTCTACACTATAGCTTACATTAATTTGTATGTTCGAAAGTTCTTGTCATTTTTCATTGTTAACGATTCGCCCTTTGATATTTAATGATCTTAACGATAGCATGTAATAATACAAGATTGTGATCATTCGTTATCATTATAGCTTCACAGTATGGTGCTGTTTGATCTATCGTTGCTATTGACTGTATTAATTTATTGAGAATTTATTAAAAAATTAGAAGGGACTAAGTGACAGCATTATGTATAATTAATTAATTTAACACGATTAATGCGTGAGCACGTATTTGTGCGTCCACGATGGAGGTGGAATAATAATTAACGCCTAATTTTATTTCCATTATACTTCTAAAGATCATACGATGAATTACCTTAGTTGCCTTTACTGCTGTGTAAGTTAAGACAACTGTGTCTCCCTCATGTAGAACGACAGACGAAGTATTACTAGAAAATTCATAACTTTTAAAGATTGTGTCCAGAACTAGATACGAGTACAAGTTCATAGTCTATTTTGTTCTAAATATGTTTTGAATCCTTAAGAAGAAATTCTCAGCGACTATTTTGGATAGTTTCTAAATCCCCTCTTTCTAGCCTCTGCAGATGCGTAGAGATGTTGCTTCCTTGGCAGTATTTTACCGTCTCTGCCATGGTGAATGTTCTGATGAGCTATTCCAATTAGTCTCACCCTCTCCTTTCCTATACAGGAAAACACGTGCAGGACTTAGATGTCACCAGCATACGGTGCAAAACATTCCTTCAAGTACCAAGCGGTTCGGTGACTCATTCCTTTGTCGCACCATTAAGACCTGGAGTTCCTTGCCAGCTCACGTGTTTCCCTTTTCCTACAGTCTCGGTTCCTTTAAGCGGGGCGTGAAAAAGCATCTGATTAGGGCGTCAAGCTGTGTGCCACCATGGCACATGTATATGATGGAGGCCCTCTTTCCGGAGACTTTGCCTTCAGCTTACCATCAGGCGAGGTAAAGTTAAATTAACGTGTCCTATACAGAAAAAATCCCTCATTTTAACTCTCGGGTTACTTACTCACTCTCCAAATGTACAAAAAAACTCAACCAACGTCCACTTAAGAAACTTTCTATAATATGACACATATCTAAAACACAATAACAAACCAACTAGATTCTTACAAAGATACTATTGTAATAGAATCCTACCAAGTTCCGTATTCGTGAACTTAAGTGGATATGGCTCGTTATCTGTCCTATGCAAAGCTTTTGTAGGTATTGCTTTTAACAAATAAATGTATCTTTTTGGTCGTTACTGGACCCCACACGATGTAGAAGTATACCGTATGGTCCATGATCCATGTAATCGTTCAAACTTTAAACGACGGTGAAATAGCCGTGTAATAGATATTGTTATTTGATACAAACAATATAAATACAGTTAATTAGTATCGATATTGATTAGCACAACAGTTTTTGGAGAGGAAGCCCTCAGAACTTTTAATCAATTGGTACTCAAAAATTTGATCTTAGATTTAGAGATAACAGTTAGGGCGATTAAATGCATGCTTATAAGGTAATAAGTAAGCAATTACAATTTGGAAATATAAATTAAAATGTCATAAAAATATGATTTTTTAAATTTCCTTTAAATAAATATACATTTTGTACTTTATTGTTTGTTGCAGTAGTTGTGAGAGTGTGTCAGATTTGCGGTCATAGGACTCGTTTTCTAATATTTATTCATTTTCTATCAAATGAATAACTACATAGATAAAATTAAAAAATGTAAAAGGTACTACTGCAAGTGTATTCTCACCCAGTAACATCCAAACGAGTGACACTGTTGCTACACATCAATGTTCCAAATTTAAACGCATCAATTATAAAAAGTAACCATAGAATAAAAAAATATAATTGCAGTTTGAACTTTTTGCGTACTAGCTTTCTGTATTATTAAGATCGTTTCTACAGAAGTGAATGTGCAACATACGGAAGCTGTATACGGTCTATTTCTAAGATAATTACTCAAAATGTGCATGCATATATTAAACCTCTATTATAAATATATAGACTGTATACGTGTGAATTGGACACCACATAATGGAAGTCAACAATAAAATATAATTAGCTTATTTTTAAAAATACATGAAGATAAATTACAGACACTTACTTATAAGTCCAAAAAAAATCGAACGTTGTTAAGGTAAAAGTTATATTTACTACGCGTACGAATTATCTTGGCACCTGGCTCGGACGAGCGACGTTTAAAGTACCGAGTGCAAAAAAGAAATATAATTTTCTTTTATTTTTTGAATATCAATATTCAGTTTTTATTGTATACCTATATTTAAATTTTATATATTTATATAATATTTTCTTTTCGGACTTCTAACAATACCCAATAGTTTCAGAGATATATAATTAAGTCGTATGGGCCAGGTAAATTTTTTTGAGGTAGAAAGCAGAAAAAATGGCTTCTGTTCAAAATTTGTTTATAAAGGGTTTTTTTAAGAGCTTGAGAACATTAAATAATAATACTAGCCAGAAATACTATTAAACTAAATATTTTATTACATAATCTGATAGATATTTTCATGACATTCCTTTCAAATATGATTTCTGGCATATGTCCACCGTGGTTACGAGTCCATGAGATCAGACCAATTTTTGACTTCTTTTTTCAATAATATTGGCCGCTTGACGTCAATGGTGGCTGGAATATTAAGTTCCTATGTCTCAAGGGTAGCTGGTTTGTCGGCATTTGGAAACGATTGTTTTGCGTCAAACGATTAATGATGAATTGCTTAACCTTACTAACAGAAACGTCGGCGCGGTTTAACTATCTCAAATATGAAACCCTAAACAATACCCATCGAAAGTTCTTATACAGCTAAAAACACCCATTATTATAGTATTTGAATTCTGTATGTATATCTATAGATAATTTTATATTTTCTCAGGACCCTCAGGACGCAATAATTTTAAAAATGTACAATAAAAGCGCGGGGAGGTGGGTTGCTTGCGAGTCAGGTGCCATGTTAATTCGTATGGGTAGTAATTAGAAAGACAAATTGTAGTGACCACACGTCTCCTAAACACACAAATAATTCAGCCAAGAGTATAAGCATGAGATAGCAACATCAGTGGTCACTATAACCCGATTCCTGCCGGCTTCCCAATGATTCTTTAAGGCGTTTTTGCCGGCTTCCCTTTTAAAAATTATCATCCTTCGCCACTGGCAGCCATAATGGAATTAGTCGCGGGCTCAAGTCAGGCTTTGGACGTTCACTTTTTCCGATTTAAACGATCGGAAGATACAAGTTCAATAAAATATTTTAATAATGATTCTGTTGTTCTTGCTTAAAACTGAAATCTGTCACTAGCAATTGATGCGACCTGGATTCAATTTGGAAACACTTCATTTGAATCAGGATTAAGTCTTGGTAATAATATTTCTTAAGCTGAAGACTCTACTAACTAAACACTTTACTGAAAAAAATGCCTTGGGTAAACCCTGATAAAACAGTTTAGTTCTTATTAATTTCGATGTTGAGATCAGCTCTTAGTTGTAGTAAAACATTTCTCGTTGTCAAGTATTTAAAAAGGACGGTAAATTCAGTTAGCTTTCACTCAACTAAAAAGTTATAAGCGGTTTTATTTACTGGTTTTTATACAAAAAATGAATTACAAATTCCGATGTTTTAACTATATATACGAACAGACAACAATCCGTTTAAAATGGCGAAGTTTTGAAACCACATAGCCTATTAGTGGTTTTGTACTAACTTCTGAAGATGTGGTTAAGAATAAAAAGCCCGGGAAGTACTTATAACTTGAAGTTATACGTGGTTCTGTAGGAACGGGATATTATGAATTGTGGAATTAACTTGAATTAACTTGTGATAAATGGTTAAAAAAATCACTTGCAACCTGAAGATTATAATTATTTTAAGTGGTCAGTGGTGGTAAGATTCAACCCATTACTAAAATACCAAGAGGGAATAAATTGTAAAGGCATCAAACTTATCTTTTATCTTAGTACTGTTATGTATATGTCGCAGCCAATTAGCTTCATCAGCCTTTTAATTAACTGCCTAGGCTGGTACTAAACAGCGCCGTTCGATTAGTGGCCTTAATGATGTACAGTCAGTTGATTTAACGGCTAAGCAAATGGCCTGGATCACTGTCGTTTAATTACTTGTCTAGCCATTTAATCAAACACTTAAAATGGTTTTATTTTTGCATGGTTATAAAGAAAAATAACTACAAAGGCTTAACGCTCCCGCATTAGCCTTCTAACCTAACCTAATCAAGTCGGAGTCTGCGCAGTTATCTCAATAAACCTATCACTAATTTTCTGTGAATACACCTCTATTTACCTCCGCAGGGATTTACAAGCGTGAGTATAGATATGTATGTAGGTATGTATGTAATTTTCTATCTTATTTTGGGGTGGGGCCCATCTTACGAATGACCTAAGCATTAGCCAGCCAGTTTATTAAATGTTGTAATAAACGTAATGACTGAATATCATTCAGGCCGTTAATGAATGGCACCGTTTAGTTAGCAGCCTAGGCAGTTATTTGAACGACTGATTAACCTAGTTAGCGGCGACATATACGAAAGCTTGAGTGGATGCATGGATGGATATTAAATCTAGTATGTGCTAAATTACATTCAGATCCGTTCAATCCCGTATAAGTAAAAATATTTTTATACATATTTATATGCCTACGTTGACAGAACATGTTGAAACTTGTAATATATTTATAGCATCTGTATTTACACGATGTAGCCTCAAATAAGTTTATCAATATCATAAGATTATGCATCGATATGGATCACCTAAACTATTTTTACTTCAAATGATAATCGTCAAATATGTAAGTACACAATGAAAACATTTTTTATTCGTATATGATTTATTGACTGATGTCGGGTTAATTCAAGATTTATTTCTTAAATCAAACAATGAAAATGAAAGCTCTGTCGCATATATCCCGTTAACGTTTGTGAAATTAAATGTAAACTCTGTCGCGAATGCTATTAACATTTGCGGAATTCTAAAAAGTTAAATGAAAGAGATTGTAAGTACAAAAGTTGTGGTTGCTGCGTCTCGCGAAGACCTCACTTCAATTTTAAGCTCGACAGACCTGCTTTTTGTCCATTCAAAAATAAAAAGGTATGACACTCTCTCGAGTACTATCTCAGATAATGGAGCCATTGACTTTAAATTGTACTTTCATAACGTCGGTTGGAATAACTAAGCGTTATGTAACAATCAACTATAGCACTGCTTTTTCTGATTAATGTATGTCTTAATAGTAATTTCAAAGAACATTTAGTTTTAATATCGTCATTGTTGCTCTCATCATAGTTTATTCCATTGTCAACGCTAATTTTATTATGAACTTCCAGGTTTATTTAGATACCTATTTAACTTTTACTCTTATTTATTTGCTGTTTTAAGTAAAGTCAATCGATATCTGCTATGTCAACATATTTTTATGAGCACGTTGCCTCTGGGGCATAGTCGTAGAACGTTCGACTGCTACACGCGGCCCGTAATTCCCACTTAGTGTAAATATTTGCATGCATGAATCTGAATATTTGCAATGGTTTGGGTGTTTCGGTATGTATTTTTAAAAAAAAGATTCCGCATTTTGGAATCCATTTTCTTTTAAATAGTTTATTTCATAATAAATTACATATTATATGATTCATTTAACAACATCACAAAAACCTTTATAGATTTATCTGGATATTGGATTACACAAACTAGTTATGCTACTAACTACTACTAAGCTTACTTTTGATCTAGATAGCGCTGTGTAGAATCCAACAATATTTCTTTACAACTAGCTGACCCGCCTCGGCTTCACCTGTAGCGTACTTCAACCCCGTAGCACCCCTAAGCCATTATGCGTCCCTCAATTATTTTGCCTTCCTTACACTTCAACTTAATGATATAGTATTTAAGTTCAAATTGACTTTTAAGTATTGTTACAAATCGCTTGTATAGGAGTATAGAAAAGTGTTGTTTTTAGACTTTTCAGGCATTTTTAAAATGTTTCTCTGCTTAACAACCAACCTCGTACTGCAAGGAATATTCTGAAAAAAGATTTAGCGAAATCGGTTTAGCTGTTCGCGAGATTTGCACTTAACAACACAATCAGCGATTCATTTTTATATTAGATTATGTGCAATGTAAAATTCCAACCGCCCTCATATCATCATAATCATCGTAAGGTCTCTTTCAAAGTTCCTTTTAAGATCTGTCTTTCTTCACATGTATTGTCTTCTCCTTCTTTTTCATCCTAGTTGAAAAGCTAGGATTAATCCCAGTCGCATCCGAAGCTTTTCAACTTGGAGTCTGGGGTCCGCTTTTACATGTCTAACTGCGGATTTAGCTGTACATCGATATTCACCTGTACCATGCGACATATTTATGCTGAGGTTTTTGAAAAAAAAAAGCCATCCGCAGTGTACAACTCTTGTTTATTGTATGCTTCTATTCATATGAAAACATTTCGTTGATTTCATTTAAGAACATGAGAGTACGACTTTGATAATAAAGTCGTTTCAATTACAGATACGTATGAAAGGTACTGATTTCTTTATATGAAATTAAACGGCGATTATCATCCGAATAAAGAGTCGATGAAATACGGCCATGGTTCACGGCTAATGAAAACAGTGGTTAGTTAATACTTGTAGAAGCACACTGCTTCATTCGACCGCAAACCTAAATTTTATTGATGTTATGTTGTCTGTCTGTTAGTAGTTAGGACTATGTAGGTAGAACAGATTCTTCTTCCTGCAAAAATATACCAGTTTGCCCACCGGTTGAATCAACAATAGCATTATCGTGTATGTTGCATGGTTCGTGAGAGTACTGAAGGCTTAACCTCCATTCTATCTTTTTTTTTTAGTAACATATTTGCTGCTTTAGTATCTAGCATTAAACATTTCAACGCTTAAAGGCGACGTCATGTACATTGGCTGTCTGTTAATTGTATGTGAATAAATACCAAAATTTCCTACCTGTAAATCAGATACCTCAACTATTTCAACGCTATATTTGATTTGTGTGATTTAGTTCTCATTGAACGGGGTATCAATCCAAAGTCGGCATTATCCAATTAAATGAATTATAAAACAACTTGCTAATGAAAACATATTATATTAATAGGTTTGTGAATGAGTTATACGTATGATTCGTTACGGTATTGAAATTGATTTTATAGATGACTTTAGTTTATAAATAAATGTAAGTTATTATGAGAACATCTAACGCAACGCGGCAAGGACACACGTGCGTGCGGTGAAATAATATTTTGTCATCATTGTAATAACGGGTCACGCGAGGTTGCACGCGAGATCCAGAAAAGTAGAATATAATATAATAGAATAGAATGGAATAGAATTTCCTTATTTGTGAAACAAAGGTACACAGAGATCTTAGAAGGTATTAAGCCCACTATGTTTTGCCACTTGGGCATACAAATTAATTTAGTAGCTACTTAGCCAATTGTCGCAATGTCATAATAAAATAATAAAACAAACATGTCATTAAAAATAAAAGCAGAATAGAATTTAAAAAAATAATAAGAAAGATTGGCATTAATTGTGACAATGTTTTTGGGATTACGTCAAGAACATTCTAATTGTACATACAGTTTAAATTAAAAGAATGACATGCGTGTACTCTTCCTGGCGGGGGTGCCATTGCCAGACATTACACTCTTTACTGTTCACCGCCTTACCATTTTTATCAGTTTATCTTACGGACGGTTTTGTCATCTCGAGAGACGACTGCCAGACAATCATTCTCTTAAGAAAAAAAACATTTGCATTGTTTTTATAATTGTAGTAAAATAATTAACCTTTATACAATAACCACTTCTTACATAATTAGAATAATATATTTATGTTTATGTAAGAAACGGCAATATCAAAAGTGGCTATGACGGCGCGGCAGTACGGTAAAAAAGACGTATGTACACATCTCATGTTGGCCTGCCGCCCGGCGGCGTTACTAATAGCCATAATCAAATTCAGTAATACATATTATTTATCTATCCTTACTTATAATAAAAAAGTAAATCAGTTATTCTGTGCAATGTATTTTTTTCAGCATTTTCGACAAAAGCCAATTTTTATTGATGTTATAAATAAATGTGAAATGCAAACAGAAAACAAAGAAAGAACTTCCGCGATACAAGCTTTTGAAATCAGCACAATCCTTGCATAAAATTATTACTTTCGTTTTAGTACAGTTTATTTAAGGAAATCTTGTTTATAAAAGGTTTTTTATTAATACGTATGGTCAAGATACTTATTAAAAAGTTCATCATCATTTCAGCCGAAAGACGTCCACTGCTGGACAAAGGCCTCCCCCAAGGATTTCCACAATGACCGGTCCTGCGCCTTCCGCATCCATGCCCTTCCCGCGACCTTCACCTGGTCGTCGGTCCACCGTATGGGAGGCCTGCCTACACTGCGTCTTCCGGCGCGTGGTCGCCACTGGAGAACTCTCTTGCCCCAACGGCCATCTGTTCTACGAGCTATGTGCCCCGCCCACTGCCACTTAAGTTTGGCGATTCTGTGTGATAAGTCGTGCTATGTCGTATTAAAAAGTTAAAGTGAAAATAACATGTAATAAGATGTACTTAGTGACTCTACCACGTTCTTCCAAAAGACTTTTGAACAATTCTTTGAACTTTGCCTCCAGAACATACATACATATAGTCACACCTTTTTCTCAGTGGGATACGCAGAGACTACAGTTTCCTCATGCAACGAACCTGACATGACTGTCTAACTGGCGTGACTGTAGGTACGTATGTATGTATATTGTCTCCAGAATCCTTCAAATGTAAATCAATTAAGATCTCAGCCTAAATGAATACACGGATATCTTACTATGACTTAATAAACCGGAAAAACAACATCATTTAGTTACATGGTTGTATTGGAACCAGTTCTTTTTCGTCCGATCAGCGACGTGATTTATAGATTTCTGTAGCATTTTTGTTAAGGTCCCACACCTATATTAGAACGTTTAACGATGTTCATCCTTCCATCGCTGCGGGTCTGACGATGCTGGGATAAAAATGTTAAAAAAAAATGTTTTTTTAAAGTGAAACCTGCTTTAGCGGCGTTGGATGGGTGAAAAGAGTTAAACTCGCGTCAGGATCACGTGTTAAACTCGCGTCAGGATCACGTGATCTACTCGCGTCAGGATCACGTGTTAAACTCCCGTCAGTGTCACGTGACCTTTGACTCGTAACCGACGACTATGTAGGACGATATGACGTCATACAACATTCCTAGCTACAGAGTGTTTATTTTACTAGGTACGCTAAGAAGCTTCGTAGCTTAGCGATAAGCACTTCGACTGTAAGTCCTTATGGTTTCAGATAGTAGCGGGTTCGAACCTGGGTTTCTGACACTTTTTATGATTATTTATTCTTTTTGTAATTTATTACGGTTTGTGATAAATTTTTCTTTTCGTAATTTATTACTTTCTGTGATTATTTTTTCTTTTTGTAAATTATTAATTTCTTCTGACAGAAAATTAGTGATAGGTTCTATGATTGGCGCTATATTATAGGTATGGTATGGTAATGTATGGTATGGTATGGCATGGTATGGTATGGTGTGGTATGTTTATTTTTCTATGTATATAATGAAGAAAGCAAGAAAGAAAGAAATAGTTTTCACTTCTGCCGGCACCTCCGGAGTGCAACCCGTCTTTTTTTTAATACCACTGAGGTGGCAGAAAAGCACACGATCCACCTGATGGAAAGTGGTTACCGTGACTTATGGGCGAGACCCACACCAGGGGAGTCACAATCGTGCTGCCGACCCTGTAAAGACAGAGAGTTTCTGTGCCGTCAGTGTAGAAGACAAAGCAGGATAGCCTTTCCCCTTCCCACTGACAGCACAAAAATTATCCAGTGGCTACCCAACTCACCGCCGGGAACACAACACGAGGTTATATTGGTCGCGGTATTCTGTAGGGCGAAGGTACTTTCCCAGTCGGACTGCTCAATAGGACGGAAATACCGTCGTCTTCTACCGTTATAATATAGATAACTATATACTATGATACTAGTCATATCAGTAGCGCTTGAAATTTATTTTCACGTTTCATCGCTTTAGACCAAACTGAATTACTCACTAATTGACCTCGAATTGGTTGGCTACATCGCATGTTATACCTAATAGATAGACGAAACAACAAGATGATACAGATTCATACAATACTTAGAAATGATTTTCGGTATAAGTCATTTCACATCTTTTATGCTATTATTATCACTGCCAATGGTACAACCAATAGGGATGCCGACTGCGCTTTTATCCCTACAGAGGGCGCCTCGTAATGGCCAATGTTAGCTGTCATCTACGTAGATTTCATTGTTTGTCTCTTCAAATCTGACAGCTATGAGATTGTTATTGTCACAGAACAGATGGTTATTGTCGTTTGGTCATATGCTGCTGTCATCTACAATTAGTTTTGCGTCGGCATCCCTATTATCCAATTCCATCAGGGAAAATCCTTCATGGATGTTATGCCGGACTCCTACCGACTAAAAACCCTCACGTACCGCCTAATAGCTTGCCCCCTTCCAGCAAGTAGTAGAGTAGCAACACTACCATATATCCGAACGGAGTATTGCAATTTGGTTTCAGTTTGCGAGAATGTAACTAGGTCAAGCAGCATATACCCTAACCACGTTGTAATTTTGTAATAGTTCGAGTTCAGGCTAGTCAAAAATGGTTAGACAAGAACACTATACAGTATACGATACGTTGAATTTGTTTCGCAAAATGTTAACAGTTGTTGTGGACATTCTGATCTGAACTAATTGCGACGACAGTCATTCAATGCAGTTAATAACAATCAGTCAATATTTCCGATCACGTGTTTGTTTAAAAAAAAAAACATTTTTTTTTAAATATTGGGATCATTATTTCATAATTTTTTTTTGTAATTGCATAATTACAAATAAAAAATGATGAAATAATGATCCCAATATATTTTATTTAATTATCGCTGCAATATTTACCAGTGTTTCTTCGACGAGCGAAAGTTTTTCTCGCCGTCGTACACAAAACCATTAGTTGCATTGACATAAGGGTGCGTACATCAAGATATATAGCAGGAAAAGCAGAAAAGCGGATTTCGGCTCCTACGTGAAGGTTTCCAAAGCAATCGACACTCAACGTTAAGATCTGAATGAGTAAATTCAATCAAATTTAACACGGTTATGCCAAGAACAAGCATATCAAAATTAAACTCGTTTATGTGTTGTATATTAATTATCATATTACTATAAAACAATTAGTATAATTATTTTAGTGTAGTAATTATGATTATGTAAGCTGAAATTGCTTTTCAGATTGTTTGTTTAAACATCTAATTTAACAAAACTGGCATTCGTTGAAAACTTTGAGATAAAGTTTTCATTAGCATTTACTAAATTGACCTAATGTTTTTAGGATCATAACACTTTCATAGTTTTAAATTTCATTTTGCTTCGTCATCATAAAATGAAGCACTTATAAACAAGAAAGTTCAGATATTTGATACTTAAATGCTCCAGGAAGGCTAAACATATCTGAATAAATATTGGCACAGACTGAAGAGTAGCTTCTGTAGATCACAGGAACAGCATTAATATTTAATGTGGGTGAAGACGCAGGTAACTGTGTCTTATATTGCTACATTATTGTATATTTCCACATCTTTCTTGAGCCGTTTTTACATTGAAAGTAGATATATGATAATCATTAAAAGCGCACTTTAAATGCACTGTTGAAAATCAAGAGCGTACAATTGACGAGCCTTCCTTCCTTTATTTCGCACAAACAGACACCTGTTCAGCAATACAGAGCTACTCGTAAATTATCATTTTCCTGTTTAGATCGCATCGTGACCAGAATGCAGTCAATTGCCGTCCACTCGCAGCCCTATTACGTATATGGTAAGTTCCAAGTTAGACATGAAATGGAAACTGTATGGGTTAAAACAGTATTTGTATACACAAATGGAATTTATTTCACTTGAAGAGTGTTTTGTTAGCTGTGATTGAAGATAGTAATCAATTCGTTATTAATTAGTACAGAATAACTAGTACTATATTTTATATCGCACTAGGGTTCTAGATAATTACATAGCTAAAGGCTTATATGTTCTGCTTCTTATAATAATTATGTGCTTGTAACGTGTAACTTGTTTTACTAGTTTTCTCTTATTGTTTTTATTACGAATGTAACTCGTTAAGAGCTGAGCTATTTTTAAACCTAGTTATAAAAATGCATCATGTACATGTTGATAGATACTTCACGCTATGATTGGCTTGATTTCAAATCAATCGGTTATATTTCATACCCAAAACCTCATTTCCATTAGTATTTGTTTCATACATGACAAAAGATCAAAAGTTGCCGCCCTAAAGGACAACTTTGCAGGAATTTATTCGTTGTCGTATAGCAGTACAATTAAAGGAAAAGTCATTTATACCTTTGCACCATCTAAGTATTAAAATTCGTTTTAGATAAGTGCAAACTGACAAGCGTTTCTCTAACTTTAACTGCTCTCGCACCCAATCATTGCCGAAGAACCAATTGCTCCGTAATAGCTGTGGCTATTATACGTAATGGTGTCAGAAGGGAAACTTTAAATGTCCAACTCATGTGCACATTTTATAGGTCGTTAGTATTCAGAGGCCGACTAAGTTATACTGCACGCAAGGTTAGAACTTTAGAGGCAGTTTAATTTTATTTGAAAATTTTAACTTTTACGATAAATTGCAAATTATAATATTGCAAAGATAGGGTAACGTCTATTCAGAAAGCCTTGACCTATGAATATCTGCAACATCAATATTATACCTAGTGATATCAATCTGATAATAAACTAGTGTGAAGGTCTTGATTTTAAAAAACAATTAATATGGAAATAGATTATAAGCTGAGAATCCCCATCTGGTTATAGATTTCGTCAGGGGTGAATTTAGTAACCATGTTTAGATAAAAGTAGTTTTATGAACAGTAGATCTCGCTAACACCCTTTACCGGATTTTTAGATAAACTTAAAAAAAAACTTAGAAATATAACGATACATATATTTTAAACAGTCCTGGATGATTGAACAAAAATAATGGCGAGCAGTTCTTAAAAACAACACTACAGTAAACTCCTCCCTCCTTTGCCCCATCAGTTTTTTTATAACGAAGTTACCCTTACCGATGCATGTTTTTTTTCACAACAACCTGTGCGGAATCATGTCCTTCATGTTTGAGCCAGAAATCATCCAGACCAGCTCATAAATAACGCGATAGCAAACCATCCCCCTTTTCTCCCTAATTTTCCCTCCTATCACAAGAGCTCTCGAGAAAAATTTAGTTTTAAATTAAAGAACATGTGTACTAAGTTTACAAAGTTACATCGATGAGCTCATCATATTGTGTCTTACTTCACGTAACTGACTTGGTAATTTATGCAGTGTTGCCAAGTTTGTTGTTAAAATCGGTTAAGTAGTGAACCCTCTTGATCGGAACTGACAAATCGACATAGACACAGACGAAACTAAAATTTGCCAGTTTGTCGAAACGGAGACTCTCACTCGCTTTGCACACTCGGTCAAAAAAGATTGAAAAGAGAGAGGGCTTCTATTGACGTTTCTTGAAACTTCAGCATGAAGCATATACTACAGAAATGACCTCGCAACGATAATCATAATAATGTATGATGAATTGCCATTGCATTGCAATCATCTATGCCAAATATAAAAACAAAAGTTTAGAAGAATGATCATGGCCATTAGACCTGCGTCAGAATTCCGTTCAACTTCGCTATTCGATTTTGGTACTAACAAATAAACGCACTCACAATGAACAGAATTCTTGAAGTCATTTTATTTATAATTTAGTGTTACTACGTCATCAATTAAGGAACAAACCTGCTTCACAAATGGCGCAGAACATTATTAAGTTAGATATTATCAGCAACCTATTTGTAGCCTTTCACTAGCTGGACGTGGGCGTGCGCATATTCAAGGTGCAGTAATCGTGACCGGACACACCCGAACTACTGACTCTGCGATTGCCAAGCGACTCGCTGCTATTGTCGTGATACGATTTAGTACGATCTATAATATAATAGGTGTTGTATGTGTTATTATTCCAGTGTGATTAAAATAGGCAAAGAATAGTGTTATTGAACTGTGTTATTTTTGTCATAGGCACAATGCGCACGCACAACCCATTATTTGCCTTAAGCCTTTTATGCATACCCACCGGTTTTACAGATTCACAATTTCGTCAAACACTGAAATTACTACCCCATAATACAGGCATCAGCTTAGTTTAGGATTCAGTTGTGGTACTTAAAGTTATTGTAACATGAAAAAAGAAAAAAGTCATCTTAATTTTAAGACCACCATTAAGACTACAGGAAGCTATTCCTGACACTATTTTTATTAAAAGATATAAATGGTACGTCAGAAAGAAGAGTAAGAAGCCCGAGACCGATTTGCTACGGGATTTGTATAGCGTTCTCGCTATATATACACGACATGCCAAATGAAAAACCGGGTAAACAAAGCTAATTAGATTGAACCAATCCTCCCTGCTTTATTTCTATAATGACATTGTCACCATCATAAATATATTTGCTTTGCGGTCATCGTAGTTACTAATTAACAACATGCTAATTTAATTTGTGTTGGTCTATATCGTGATTACTGACACGCCCAGATCCTTGTCATTAGTATCGTAGGCTGACTCATTTGGGGTTAATCAGCATTGTAAATCAGGCTGATTATATATGTTATGTTCATTACTGGCAAGGGGATTACAAGATTGAAAAATATGGTAATCGAAATTCAACTGTAAATAAACAATTTGTTGTGCCTAAGTTTCTAGCTTAGTTACATTTTCGTCTATATCGGTAACGTGTTTCAGTTATTAAGCCAATAACGAATAAAACAGTTGTTTTATGAAAATTATTCTTGCGGTTAATATAGTAAACCTAAACAATCTTACACTTAAAGCTTAAATAACAGATTGGTTTTTGCTTCAGGATTTTGACAGCACGCCATTTTTATCTTCATCAAATAATCACACTATTACAAGCATTTGAAATTTTCCTAATAAATCATGTGAAAATAGAAAAACATCTTCGATTTTCTAAATAACATAATATTAAGAAACTAAGTTCTTGAATAAAAATTATAAAAAAATATGTGGTTCCAATGTAATGTGTCGTATTTTTTTTTTATCGGGTAGACCCGGTGCCTGGCTTCTTTTCTTATTTATTGTGTCCACTCTTTTCATTGTTAATTAGTTATGTGTTAGTTTTTTTATCGCATTTAATATTTATTTATTTATTCTTTATTGTACACAAAATTAGATAAATACAAAACAGTGAGATGTAATGTACAAAGGCGAGCTTAACTCAAAGTTGAGTTTTCTTCCAGCAAACCCGGGAGTGCACAGAGGAGTTGTAATACGAGAGGCAAAGTCTAGTGTACATGAAAGTGATTATGATGTAAGAGGTATACGAAATGTATACCCCAGGTTATAAATATACATTTTTTTTTTAACGTGAGGGAAAATCCTTCATGGATGCTATGCCGGACTCCTCCCGACTAAAAACCGCACGTACCGCCTAATAGCCTGCGGTTGGTAGCCCCGGGTAAGCCCTCGGAAGGATGTCCCAGGACCACCAACAGACTTACGGCTGCAGCCTCACCTAGGTGGTTCGGTGTTATCCCGCGACTATGGGGGGGGGGGGGGGGGTTCAGGTGTCACCCCGCTTCTTATGGGGGGGGCGTGCGTGATCTTTCACGTCACGCTGCCGTCATGGGCCTGCTTCTGTAAGGACGGTGAGCAGCCCCCTCACCGTCCTCAGGACCCCGGTCATGGAGGTCACCCACCACGAGGACCTGGCGCTGTTCCGCCCACGCTGTGCACTCCACCAGCGTATGGAGCGATGTGTCGTCGCTGCGGTCCTAGCAATGCTGACACTCGGCCGTGGTTTCCCGGTGTCTTCGCAGGTTATAAATATACATATATATACATAAATACTACCATACATACATACATACATACATAAATACTATACCGCCATACATACATACAAATATACTTACATACTATCTATATACATACACATATTATATACACGTAAATAAACATTATGTCTGCTATTGTTGAGAGAAAAGGTAGTCTTTTATCCGTTTTTTTTAATATTTAAAGAAGGACTATTGCGAAAGGAGTGGGGAAGAGAGTTCCACAGCCGTACTGCAGAAACTGTGAACGAATTGTCGTAGCAAGTAGAACAATGAGAAGAAGTTCGAAGTAAAAGGGAGGACGAAGTGCGACAGGGTTTACCCCTGGGGACAAGGAACTCAAAACGCTCACGAAGATATGAGGGAGCCTGAGGATTATGAAGAATAGAGAAGAGAAGGGATTAAATGTGGACATCTCGTAGCCGCCGAATTGGTAATCATTTCAGTTGCCGCCGGAACTCCGAAATGTGGTCATACTTGCGTAGACCGAAAATAAAACGAATACATAAATTTTGCAGTCGCTCCATCTTGTTCCAGAGTTCTTCAGTTGCATCCAGGAAGGTGACATCAGCATAGTCTAAAAGAGGAAGGAGAAGAGATTGAGCAAGACTGACTCTAGTCTTAAAAGGAAGGAAATTCTGAAGACGCTTAAGAGAGTGAAAAGTTCCAAAAACTCGTCTGCTCACTTCATTGATATACTAGTCCATGACAAGTTGCACTCGAAGGTAATCCCAAGGTTTTTGACAACCGTGGTGAATGGAATCACCGCGTTGTTATACAAAACAGGAGGCAGAGATCCATGGTCGAGATTGTTGTGAAAGTATCTGCTACCTATAATTACTGCCTGAGATTTAGCAGGATTGACGAGTAATCCGAAAGATTTTGCCCAAGCACTAATGCTTTGGAGGTCATTATTGATGGCAGTAATACATAGCCCCACCTACCTCAACAGCCCTAAAATGACGATACAACTGCAAATCGTCCGCATAGAGATGATAATTGGAAGATATAACTTTGTTGATGGCATTAATGAAAATTGAGAAAAGAAGAGGAGAGAGGACGGCACCTTGCGGCACGCCCGCAGCAAGGTCACACCAGTCAGAGGATGTCTCATCAGTGCGAACACGCTGCGAACGACCCCGAAGAAAGGAGTTAAACCACACGATTACAGAGGACGATATATTTAATGATGAGAGGATGCCTAAGAGGATGTCGAAATCAACAGAATTGAAGGCGCTTCTGAAGTTCAGTAAAACCAATACTGTTAAAAGTTTGTTCTCCATAGCCAGTCTAATATCATCTGATATTTTGACTAGCGCCGTAACGGTACTATGACCTGAGCGGAAACCTGATTGGTATGGACTCAGTAGACCATTAGAGGAAAGGTAACTAGTCAATTGATTTCGCACCGTGTTCTCAAGCACTTTGGAAAAGATCGGTAAGACTGAAATGGGCCGAAACTGGGATACTAGAGTGGGATCGATGATTTTGGGCAAAGGGATGACTAGTGCTTTCTTACAAGCCAAAGGAAAGGAGCTATCCTCAAGCGAAAAATTTTTGATTTCATTTAGAATAAGTAGTACCATTTGATGTTGAATACCATCATTACCTATTGCCTTCGTAGATATTAATACTATTTGTTTTCTTATATCATTCTCCGCAACCGGGGTGAAAATAAATGAGGCACATTCAGGCAGGGAAAGACTGGAAATACAGTTTAGAGTGGATACTTTATCTACGTCATCTATCAGAGTTGGTGGCGTGGAGAAATGTGTATTCAGCGCATTGAGGTCAATATTCAGCGTCATGTCACTGGGAGTCTTACCGATGCCAAGGGATCTTAAAAATTGCCATACCTGAGATGTGTTTGAGTTATTGATGGAATTGTGAATGTGGCGCCTTTTCGCATCCCTACACAGACGATTGCAGCGATTCCGAATCAATTTATAAGTAGACCAGTTATCATCCGATGGATTACGATTATAGCGTCTTTTGGCTTTATCCCGCTTAGACATAGCCAGTTTAATATTCTCTGAGAGCCAAGGTGCAGGTAAATGTTTCACCCTAACCTTTTTCAGAGGAGCATGTATAACATATAGACACATGAGACTTTTGTTAAAACTGTCTACCTTTGTGTCCATGTCGCCGGAATTGTAAACAAGAGAGAAATCAGTTCCTCTCGCATCAGCTCACAAAGTCTCCAGATCGATGTTTTTGAAACTTCGAAGAAGGAAGAATTTAGGTTTAGGGTTCGGCGTGCGAATTTTGTAGGAAAGATAAATAAGGTCATGATAAGAGAAAGGAGCAGGAAGTTGGCCATGAGTGACAACATTATCAAGGTCAGACACAATAATGAGATCTAAGAGAGAAGGAACACAGTGAGGAGCGCTATGTGTCACATTTAAAGGAAGAATATGCATGTTCACAGACGAGACCAGACATTGGAGGCTCCGACTGCGTGCATCATCCTTGCGTAGACACGTGTTGAAGTTACTTAGGATTATGGAGTGCCCATATATAGAGGATAAGTTTTCTAATTTGGATTCAAAGGAAGAGAAGTAATGGTTACGTATTATAATAACTACAGTTATTTTAACTATTTTCAAGAAAACTACGGTCAAAAAAACTACTGTTTAAAACACCTAAAGATCGTTTCACATATTTTTGTAATAACTACTGGTCGAAACAAATAACGGACGATTCACCTACGGTTTATTCAACTACAATTAATTGTGCTAAGGTTGATTGAACTATGTATGAAATACCTAATAGTCGATTCGCCTACGGTTTATTGAAACTACTACTTTGTCACAGAAATTTACGTTGTTGCAAAACCGACTTCATGTAGTCTTGTCTGTCAAGGTCGACGGAGCCCCGCTACGCGGGGCTCCTACTTCTGGGTGGTTTATAAAAAAATAACCATAAGGCCTAATGCGGGAGCTTCGCTACGCTCCGCTCCTGCATTAGCCTTCTAACCTAACCTATCCGAGTCGGGGTAATCTGAGTCGGGGTGTTAACGATAATGACGTTTTATTAATAATTTAATAACAAAATGATTATTTCTGTCACAAAGTAGTAGTATCAATAAACCGTAGGCGAATCGACCGTTAGGTATTTCAAACATAGTCAACATGTCCAATATCTTAAATGAACATTATATTAATCGTCCGTTAGTTCAAATAATTTTAGTTTATTCGAAATTATGTGTATGAACCAGTAGTCGAGTCGTCCAATATGCGTTATGATCATATGTGAATCAACCGTAGTTATCTTGAATATAGTTGAAGTAACTTTAGATATTATGATACGGAACCGAAGTAATCAATTTTGAGGGAAGGACTGTAGTACACACCCAAAAGGCATTTAGTATGATTAACGTCAACTTCAATAAAAAGATGTTCTGTAAAACCTGAGTGGGCATTAGGAGACTGATCTATCACTTTGAACGTGATATCATTACGGAGGTAGATCCCGACCCCGCCATAACCCCTGCCCACCCTATCATTACGTATCAGCTTATACCCTGGTAATGTATACTGTGTAGAGGGAAGAGTAGGTTTGAGAAAAGTTTCAGATATGAGCACAGCATGTATGATATTGGAGTCGAAGGTAATGCATTTTTGCAATGCAATGCAATTAATAATGCATTTCCTTTATTTCTTCTCTTTCCTACATCTTTATTTTTAATTAATAGTTTATTCCACAGTTGCAGTTTTGCGTCGCTTCATAAATTTTTTATTCAATTCAAAATTCATGCTTATTACTTTTGATACATTTTTGTACAATTTACACAAACAAAATATATTCAGCCATTGTTGTCAATAGAAACCTGTCTCACCTAATTTATTATTAAAAGATAAGCCACGACATTAACCTCTCTATCACACCATACGGTGATTTATTATTTCTCAATAATACATTCTGCTTAGTTCATTCATTGCCAGTAACTTATGTAAATCCCACAAGTGATATAGTAGTATGTTGGTGGTCGAGTTGCTCTTTAATGTACTCAAAGATAAAATCTATTGAATAATTTTATTTATGGAGTCATTCAGGGCATAAATACGACTTCAAAAATTAGGCAATCAAGTTACCTAATTACGTGCATGTAGAAAGCCGATATTAAATTAGGATAATTTGTACCAGTTCTACTCAGTCAATCAAGTTCAATCTTCGGTTCTACTCAACCAATTGCGATTAAATGTAATGCGGAAAAAATTGAGTCAAAATAGTAGTAACTGCTAAAAAACCGCTTCAAAATTCATTCTGTATATTTTGTCAAGCAGATTTTTTGATTAGAAATCGTTAATTTAACTCAACGCAAGATTTTTTAATGCCTCCAACTAACAGGCACAACTAATTTACAATTCTGTAATAGAAGGTAAAAATATTTTTCCCATTACTAAACTCATTATTACAAGCAAACCTGCTTTTTTAATAAATCATACTTTCCGAGAACACGATTGTAGCACCAGGTGCAAAGCGTAGATACCAACCTATTTATTCCTTCATTGTATTCCATCATGGCGAGCTAACCCGCGCCCACCGAGGGCACACTTAATTGACACAAGACCGGTCGGGATAATTTCATTTTATAAAGCTGTTATTAACGATACCCGCTAACTGGATGTGATGACATGATCGGTCGTAGCTATCAAAAGGAAAACCCCTGTGTGTCGAATCTTTAGCATTTTATAAGGAGAAATTAGACGGTCAATATTATATTGCGATTCGCGTGATCCGGTCATCACTACTTAGTATAAAACAAAGTCGCTTTCTCTGTCCCTATATCCTGATGTATGCATATATCTTTAAAACTACGCAACTGATTTTAATGCATTTTTTTTAATAGATAGAGTGATTGAAAAGTAAAGGTGTATATGTATAATGCATGCTTAATATAGTAGAGAGTGCAGCGGGATCGGGATCTGACACCATGCGGGTGGAACAAAATTGGCGGTACGAAGTTCGCCGGGTTAGCTAGTTAGATATAATTCACCATTAATTTATTCTCCGTCTTTAATTCAATAATTGAATGTCATAAAATTGTATGTTGTACTATGGTTTTACTTATTAAAATTATTATAATTAAGCAAAAGTACCACAATCAGATAAAAGAAAAGAGCATAAAAACGTCCCATTTTAATTGAATGTCATTTATTATCTTACGTACTTCAGATCAATCGGCCGCTTTGAAACCTTAATTATGTTTATTCGGAACCATTAATTCGTCGGCAGGTTCGGTTAATCGATCCATTTAAAGTAGTTAAATACATTCGAAAGTTTTTAGATGATACGTAGAAGATTTGGAGAATTTAGAAATGTTAGCTTTTAGTGCTGCCGTTTTAGAAAGAAAATGATGACATTGCTTTCATTGCTCGTAAACATCGGCGTAGGTATATAAAACTAAGTAAGTTCAATTATAAAATCTGTATTGATAAAAATGGTATGCATAATTAAGGCACTTTAACAAAGTTTATGGCATTATAAAACTGCAGAGTTAATACTATCACGGTTATTTCCTAGAGACCATATCTTTCAATTGCCTGGTATACAGTTTTCTTTTTCTAAATGTCCATTTTATATTTATTACAATGTTTACCGGTATTGACATAAAAAAACCCTAATATTTAGTTTCGGGTTCCGGAATCCGAGGGTCCGTATACTCCTTCTCCATTTGGTATGGCTAATACAACTTTTATCGAAGCAATAGCCGCTGACCTCCCTACCCCGAGACTGAAGCCCGTGCCAGAATCTAAAAAGGAGAGTTGTTTTTTCAGCGGACCTATATGTGAAGTTGGCTTAACCCCAAAATATTGTTGGGGCCCCACACACCCTGTATACGTCATCTTATTTAGTAAAGCAATTATAAATATTATTATGAAAGCATTGATATACGCCCTAAGCATTAATACAGAACTTACAGAACTACTCAAAATTATTGGATAGAACGGGCATCCGTATAAAGGGCTAATAATCGGTTTAAATTCCAGCCATCGAGTCAAGCTTTAGATTGCGCCAGAACAAATTTTGAACCCAATTACGTGAAGTGACTGTGCAGTAATAATCGATCAAAACGAAGAATTTAAAGCCAGGTGCTACCGAAAGGGAACTGTCGAGACCCTCCATTGCGGAACGAATGGAGCATGTCAATCAATTTAATTAATCATTCAAATTGTTCAAAGGAAGTTTTCTTTCCATTAAAATTGGCGGTGATGTTCTCACGAAAATAGTCAATTAATTAGTACTATAAAAAGTCATCATTAACAATTCATGACAGAATATTTACACTCATAGCCAGTTATCAATATTTTGAGTAGTAATCGAGGAAATAACTATTAATTTAATGATGACCCCTTTAAGCTTATTCATATGCGAAGCCTATTATTATAGCTAAATCATGCTTAATATTTGAGATATTTATTATTGATAATGATACAAAGAAGCAAGAAGTAGGTATAGCACCATCATTCACCAAAATTCTATTATATTAATTATTATTATTTGGTTTCTTACTTCTTTGAGTCCGAGGAGAAAGCCTCAGGAACTATCGCAATGATGATTATAACACTAGCTTGCAAGTGTGTTCAAAGATTTTGGCCTATCCTCATTTAGTTTAATACTTCTTGTACACTATTGGTCTCTCCTATAAATTTCTAGAACCATGGATCTGAAGCAGCCCGCATACAGCGCTTCCCGATGACTTTGATGAGGTCGTCCTTCCACCTGGCCGTTGGGCGTCCTACACTACGTTTGCCCGTACGCGGTCGCTATTCCAGAACTTTTTTGCTACATCGGCCATCTGTTCTGCGCGCTATGTGTCTCGCCCACTGCCACTTCAACAAGCTGATCCCAGCGGATCAGCTTGTTGAAGTGGCAGTGGGCGAGACACATACCAGCGGCTACGTCGGTTACTTTTGTTCTCCTACGGATATCATCATTTCTGACGCGATCACGTAGGGAGATACCGAGCATAGCCCTCTCCATAGCTCGTTGGGCGACTTTAAGCTTTTTTAAGAGACCTATGTGTGGCTGATATGATGAGGATGATGATGATGTTTTTTTTTTTAACGTGTGGAAACCCCCACGGGCTTCACCCCATCGGTGCCGACGATGGGGTGGGCGTGTAGGAATCGGACCGACTAAAACCACACGGTGTCCTTCCCAAGTGTCCATTGCCGGGCATTGGCCGCCATCGCGGCCTCGCCTGGTGGGATCCGGTTATATCCCGCGTCGGTGAGTTGGCAAGCATGTGTAGGACACACACGACACGCCTCCGCCACGGCCTGCTTCTGTAAGGACGGCGACTCGGTCAACTGCCGTCCTCAGGCCCCGATCATGGAGGTCGGTAGTCCCGGGCGTAAACGAGTCTGCGGCGTCCACGCCGCAGACTGCGGAACTCAGGGGGCAGGGTTCTCTCCCCATGCCATTTCTATTTCTTTATTTATTTCTACACTAAATTCACTGCAAATAAACTTCACTATGACTTAAGCTCCATATTTCTGTGAGATGTTGCTTTTATGTGTAGTTAGAGTTAGTATAGAAGAAAATATAATATAACAAAATGGATTTCATAAAGTCAGATATATCCTTGATTTATGCAATCTTGTTCGTACCGCAAATGTAGCGCGTCTATAAAAATACTCCGTTGACGGTAAAGGTGTTAAAATAAGGTTGTAAACTTAACTGCGGATATTGAATGATCCATTCAGACGTCGTTAAGGCTCCACACGCTGCATGTAAAACTGATAAATTTATAATAGACTGTTAATCGAATGCAAATGTTCTCATTTAAAAGGTTTAAGGTTAAATGGTCTCCTCTTTTCTATTAATTTCCTGCACGTATTTTATTATACGCCGCCAAAGTCGTATTTATAATACAACGAGCAATACACCTCGCCTTCACATGAGAAGCAAACCTTAAAATGTTTTTGTAACATAATTAAGATCGTCATCATGTTTTAGTTATTTTACACAAACCCTGATAAATTTATAGAGCTCATAATATATTCAATATTTCGACCTCAGTTGCGAAGCGGTAGAACGTTCGACTGCTATGCAGGAGGCGTGGGTTCGATTCTTGCTCAGTGGATACAAGTGTATGCATTAAATTTTTTTTGAAGAAAATTAAAATTGAAATGACTAATATTCCCTCTAACCCATCTAGCTAAGATAAATTGCTTGTGTTAGGAGTGGGTTCACGTCAGTAGTGTAATGGCCAGATTTCGAAACCGGGACCTTTCGATCGTAAGGCCGACTCCTTAACCACTAAGCTACCGACGCGACGTTTGTATTTGCATTGGTCTGGGTGTTCCTATGTATAATATATATGTATTTACAAAAAAGCATCTAAGTATGTTTATCCGCATTCTAGATCCCATAACACGAGCTAGTTAAGCTATGCTTACTGTGGGTCTAGATGTGTGCGTTCGCGCAGCGGAATGTTGTTGAATTTAAAGATTTTAATTATGCAGATATTTAGTGTATGACGTCGTGTAATTGTGTATGGTAAAAAAAAAATTGTGCATGCAGCCATTGTGGAGAAATTCGCTAAAAATTGATTCCGCTGGGCGAACGTTGTCCTGGCGGAACTTTTTTCTAATCCATGGACTTAGAAGAAAAGAAATGTGTCCAAAAATTAGTGTGTATTTGTGTGTAATTGTGTATGTATGAATAAAATTAGTGCATGCATAAACTTCGGAGAAATTCAAGTTTCCGCTACGCGAACGTTTGGCCATTAGCTAGTTTTCATATAAAGCTCTTATATAGAGAGCTGTAGATTTTTACATAGGTTGTTTTGAATTTGTTTAAATTTGTTTAAAAAACAGATTTAGAAGAAATCGTAGGGTTTAAAAGATAAAAATATAAACGTGAAATACGCTCATTAGGTCTTAGTTCGTGAAGTAGCCACTTTGGGGTCTAGATTTTCACGTTTATACAAACCTTGTAAGTGTCTGCAACATGTTGCCAAGTATCAATGATGGTTCGTTAGTAATTAATGAGTTATAGGACAATTTACCATGAATAGACCACTGTTTGCAAAGCAGTCAAATATCAAGACGTTCTAAAGTAATTGCATAGTAAAATGTATTCCAATAATTAGTGTATTAATTCAACTACTCACATGCAAAATTTCATCTCATTAAATTCAGTAATTAAAGAGAAACAATTAAAATACTGACAAAGCATCGAAAACCTACATAACCCGACCAAGTTCGGATGGCTACAAAAAAGCGACCGTGCCATATTTCTAAGTAACGTTCTTAACCTTCCAGTATAGTATTTATTAATATGGTACAGTTGCGTACACAAGCGTTAGGAAAAAATAAAACAATTGCATTTCTAGAATGAAAAATTTTTTTTTAATAATACCGCCCCTATCTGCGATAAGAATAAATCTTCAATTAACAAGTTCTAATTAAACATCAGCTTCTCACTATCACTCACTCAATATACCTACCACATAATTATTTTAAGCTTCACTGTTACACTATAACATTAATAACACACTGTCAATATTATTATTACGGAGAATTGGCGATACATAGCAAAACAACAGCGCATACGCACATTGTCCTTGAGTGCAAATTTGTGAATGGGGATAAAACAAAACCAGGTTCAAGTTCAACAGCAAACGAATACGCGCAGGCCGTGGCTTATGTGAGTTATGAAAACATATTGCGCTCTCTTTTCTTCAAGGATGGAAGTACCGTTTCAAGAGGGAAGCCGCCTCTATCGCTCGTTGCGCGCAGCGCGTTGTCTGTTTTTTCACACTAGCATAATATTTTTGATCAATTCCTAACTACAATACTTAGACTATTTAATCAAAGGACTAGCCTTAAGTGTACCGCTTCGAACAAAATAATTCTGAATATTTTGGTGGGGTGCGCGGGAACACGCCCACATACATAAGTCCAGTACAACGGCAATATCATATTGAAAAAAGCTATAAAGTAGCCACGTAAATAGTACTTACTGTCATAGTCAAATACATGACCAAATAAATGACCTATAAATTATATCAAAACAATTGTGTTATCACCTGTACCAATTAAATACCGGTATAATACTGTAAATTTTAGAATGTTACCTAGATATATTGAACGGCCGCTTTTTTATATCTATCCGAATTTGGTCGGATTATGTAAGTTTTCGATGCTTTGTAAGTATTTTAATTGTTCCTCTTTAATTAATGAATTTAATGAGATGAAATTTTGCATGCAAGTAGTTGAATTAATACACTAATTATTGGAACACATTTTGCTATGCAATTACTTTAGAACGTCTTGATATTTGACTGCTTTGCAAACAGTGGTCTACTCATGGTAAATTGTCCTATAACTCATTAATTACTAACGAACCATCATTGATACTTAGCAACATGTTGCAGACACTTACAAGGTTTGTATAAACGTGAAAATCTAGACCCCAAAGTGGTTACTTCACGAACTAAGACCTAATGAGCGTATTTCACGTTTATATTTTTATCTTTTAAACCCTACGATTTCTTCTAAATCTGTTTTTTAAACAAATTTAAACAAATTCAAAACAACCTATGTAAAAATCTACAGCTCTCTATATAAGAGCTTTATATGAAAACTAGCTAATGGCCAAACGTTCGCGTAGCGGAAACTTGAATTTCTCCGAAGTTTATGCATGCACTAATTTTATTCATACATACACAATTACACACAAATACACACTAATTTTTGGACACATTTCTTTTCTTTTAAGTCCATGGATTAGAAAAAAGTTCCGCCAGGACAACGTTCGCCCAGCGGAATCAGTTTTTAGCGAATTTCTCCACAATGGCTGCATGCACAAAATTTTTTTTACCATACACAATTACACGACGTCATACACTAAATATCTGCATAATTAAAATCTTTAAATTCAACAACATTCCGCTGCGCGAACGCACACGGTCTAGATAGCGGTGTGTAGAATGTTATAGAATATTTATTTATTTACCTAGTTAAATCCGGTGCAGGTACGGAATGCGTTTGTTTTCACATCAACAATATTAATATCGCGAAGATCACAATATATTGAGAAGATTGCGATTATATGGACTATCTAATCACACCATACATACACATAAATGTATGAAAATCCGTTCCATAGTTCTTGAGTGTATCGTATTCAGATAGACAGACGCGGTAAGGGGCTATGTTTTGTAATTTGTAGTGATTGCATTGAAATGAAATGAATAATAAAACGTAATCGAAGACTTCGATTTGATTAGATATTTTCGAGCTTCGAAATTGATGGCATCATCGTCGGCCTTACCTCGCCGCATTGTGAGTTGGACTAAGCGCGTAAAGTTCGGAACTAAGATACTAGGTACTATATACTATACTAGTCAAGGATATTATTTTTATCATGAATCTAACGTGGATCTTCGAGGTTACCCTATCATCATTGCCATCAAAGCACGCGCCAAAAACATGTTTAAAGAGAAACTCTCGTAGGATCATATTCAACCACATAAATTGCAAAACTGTAACGATAGAGCAGGCCATATGTCGTATCTGCGGGGACAATCACCCTGCATTCCATGCATGTGGTATCAACCGTCTCGCCTTGTAAGGTGAGGCGCTTCACCGCAATTCGCGACACCTACTGTGCTCATAAATTATGAATATTATAATGCTTTCTTGGAACAATAATCTTAAATTGAAAAATAAATTGTACACGACAGATCTCATTAAATGACTCAGGTTTATACATTTTAATCATTAAGGAATTCCTACGCAAATCGAAAATGTTTTATTTATTAGGTTTTAGGCCCGTATTCCAGAATGCCTCTTAGCTGAACCTCGATTTATCTAGGCAAAGATTGTATAGGTACACATTGACAAATTTAACAGGTTGTCTGGCAGAATGTCTATACAACATTTTCTCAGATAAATCACGATTCAGCTGAGTGACATTCTAGAATATGGGCCTTAGAGCGTTTTCACACTCATCCGATATCGGTGTCGGACGCCGATAGCCGACATCCGACACCTTGTGCTGTTTTCACACTTATCCGATAAAATCGGCCCGATACGGCCATTTGCTCCATAGCACAGACTAGTTAGGGATGCTAGGAGTAAAAAAAAAAAGAAAGAAAAGAAGTGCAAGCAATTTTCGACCTTATTGATGTGACATGGTATCGAGTTTTTTTTCTTATATTCGTGATCAGCGTCATCAATTAAAGCGAAAAGACATGTAATTCAGAAAATGTCATTAAGGTCGAAAATTGCTTGCAGTCGTTGTTTTAGTTTCTTTGTGTTCCGATATCGGACCAAAACAGTGGTGTTGGCTCCCATAACCGATATCGGGCCGGACAATGTGAAAGAGAGATACATATCTCATACATTTGACTTCCTCCGACATCGGAGCTCGGATATCGGATATCGGATGAGTGTGAAAACGCTCGTAGAGGTATAATATTGTTATATAAATAAATATTTATGTATTGCTCTTCTTGAATAAGGTAAAAGACAGGTACTACCGTAACAGTACCTACTACCCTCTCACTGTATTCGTAAGGATAATAATTACCAGAAGCCTTTTCATCCTTCCTTTCTAGAATCTCAGTATGCTTGTTTGTTAGCTTAGTAAGTAGATCTTAGTAGCTTAGTAACAATGAATGATCGCAATAACTGAATAACACCGACTATGGCGTAGGTATGTGTCGTCACTTTAAAAACGCCGTCGACATCAGTTTAGCTATTTAATAGTTCCCAAAATGTATACGAACGGACATACATTTTGACTTAATCACACGCTTTTTCTTTTTGCAAGCTATCCACTTCTACTTACTTGAATAATAAGAAGTAACACGTAATAAAGACACAATTATTACGTCTGAAAACAGTTAAAATATTATTCCCTTCGACGAATGGATTAGTGAAAAAATATAATTAGGCTCCTCTTCTTAATATAGGCCCTAAAATCCGATTACCTACCTCTGTAAGTTGGGACTTACATTAAAAATAAAGACTTAAATATATCAACATCCATTTCCAACAGCCAAAATGAGTGTTGCCAAACTAAGCCCGAAGCCATTAGATAGCGAACTTATCCAACCTTTTCAGACCCTTGGAAGTACAAATTTTAAATATTCTTATATTTAGGTGTTATTTATTATTGATGAAGCTTAGTATTTCGGTTTATACTGAGGGTTTTGCGGGTAGGATTATTAAGAATTGCAATCCGCTTCACGAGTTATACCTACATGAATCATATTTGTCTTTTTTTTTAGCACGAAATATCAACCTCTCGCGTTAGGGTGGACGGGCTTCTCAAAAGACCTTCGGGTTATTGTTTCTTAATCCTCTTTTTCATATTTTGGATGGTTCTTTTCTTTACTGAAGCATTGTCCATTAAATTAAGGTATTGATATATATTTTTGCTAATGTAACACTTCAGGCATATCTACCGGCCGGCGGCGGCTTATAGTTGAGGTTAGCTTTGTCTTCAAAACTTTATGGAAACCACACACCTAAATATCCATACTAATATTATGAATGCGAAAGTAACTCAGTCTGTCTGCATGTCACCCTTTCACGCCTAAACCACTGAACCGATTTTGATGAAATTTGGTATAGGGGTAGATATGGGTAAAAGCTAGTATAGTTTAGATTGGCTTAGTGCATTATAATTCATACAATTCTAGTAAAAAAGTTACTCGGGCAGATGGGAGATTTTAAACGGACTTGTGGATAAATAAGGACCGAGTTTGGGTTCTGTCTCTCTTAGGTGTGAATCATACAGAAAAGGCAAGAGGAATTAAAATTAAACATAATTTAAGCAAAACCGTACGTATCGACGCCAGTGCAAGGACGAATCGGATTACTCTTTCGTCGAGGTTTTTGTGTATAATTCAAGTCTTAGATGGAAAGTAAGTGAGAAATGTCTATTTGATCTCACTTTCGATGAAGTACTAGTAGACAAACACATGCCAGTTTTTTATTATAAGGATTTATAGACAGACTAGTTAGACACGTTACTGAGGCATTGTACGTCTTTCGAATCTATAAGGAATGCTCAAGGTCCCTGTGCAAAAGCACTTATTCAATCGTGCTATATAGTCGTAATTGGTTGAATAGTGGGTGTAGAAACGGACAGAAGGAAAACAAATATTCTTATAAATAGACAGAGAACATGGTCGTTTTAAATAAGGACTGTAAAATAACTCAGTTGTATATTCACACTGCTGGACAAAGGCCTCCCCCAAGGATTTCCACAATGACCGGTCCTGCGCCTTCTGCATCCATGCCCTTCCCGCGACCTTCACCAGGTCGTCGGTCCACCGTGTGGGAGGCCTGCCTACACTGCGTCTTCCGGCGCGTGGTCGTGAACGTCTTTCGGCTGAAATGATGATGATGATGATATTCACACATGTGTGTCGTCGTAGGGTTAGACACACTCTGATTGTCTTCTAAACTGACAACACAGAAAATCTGTGTTGCACACATTCATTGGCCACGATAACAACTTATCATCAGGTAGGCCTGTCTGCGTGTGCTTGTCTGCCACCTCAGTGGTATAAAAAAATCCTGACCTGAGAATTCTAAGTATCTTTACTTATCTCTTGGGTATAAATAGTGCTTCACTTCATTTATTTAGGAGGAAAATAAAAAAAATAAAAAAAATATATTATTGTTTATTTTATAAACAAATTACCTCACAAACAATATTGTAACGTTTGACTGAAGAATCTTTAAATACAACGTCTATATTTATCTAACTACGTACAAAAATATATTCTAATATCACAGATATTTTGTTATACATTACAACTTCTTAAAATTTAAATAAATCATCTGTTATTAGAATTTATACAATCGCAATGTCTAAAGCTATATCTACGTGATTGTCTTTATACATTCCACCTGTCTTTTTTGTAAAAATAATATCACAACATAAATCATCTCCAATTATACCTTTCTTTATAAGATCTGTCAGAATTTTGCAAGTTTAGTTCAACTTTTATTGCACGTCTTTGTTCTATGGAAGATTTAAATTACTCATTCAAATACGAATGGTTGATTAACTAAAACTCTGTTCATTGTGATAGTGATGCTATCTGGGGCAAAATTTAAAATGAGGGAAAAGAAAACAATGCAGCGACAGGAACCTGAAACAATAAAAAAATCATAAGTATTTATATTTTAGTTGGTGAATATCTACAGTCAGTTATATAAAGACATAGTATTACATAGATTCATCTAGGCCTATCTTCCCGACTGCATTGCAGAGGCTACCTTGGAGCTCGGTGTCAGCTTTATAGCTTTTCGTCCCCCAGTTCACTCTCTGGCTATACGTCATGCCAGTATGTCACCTAACCAAACTAAGTATCCCTTCTGATTTCCATTTATTCCAAACATCTAAGCTATGTTTTTTGTGTCAAAAATATACTTGATCATTAATATTTCTAAAGTAAAAGTCTCAAGTACCTAATAAGTAGCATATTAAAGAAATACAAATTCAAATAAACTTCCATACCTTGTAGGATCATATCTTGTGTCGAATCCCGGTACATTGACGACATTCCATTCGTCCTTAGCTTTTGCGTAACTGAAGGATATTTGATCCCTGAATGTTTCCGAGGGCAGCAGTTTCATTTGCTCTAAATGTGAGTGGAATTCCGGCACTAAAGTTAGGTTTTTCTTCATCATATGTTCTGAAAAAACATTTATTCGTGAACATTGGCTACTAAATATCTCTAAACGTACAGGGTAGGTCTATTGGATTTGAGTTGCAAACGGGCAGTGGTTTACTCATTGATCAAGAATGCCATAATGGTTTAAATATGCCCTTTTCACCCCTGACCTTGTAAAGTTCGATGTATTAATAAATAAAATCTTTAAATAAAATCTTACTTAACGACGACATTCAATTAGCGGCCTGAATTATGTGCAGCCGGTGGTTAACCCGGCAAGGCAAATGGCTTGGATCGATGATGTCTAATTACTTGTCTAGCTATATAATCAAACAGCTAACGCGCCCTTCTAACCTAACCCTTTCAAGTCGGATTGCGCTGCTATCTCAATAAGCCTAGCACTATTTTTTTGTGAATGTACCCCTATTTACCCCGTACAGGTGTGAACAGACAAAAGCATGTGTAGTACCTATGTTATATTATTTAAGTTTCAATCAAGCAGTATGTAAATGAACCACATTATTAAGTACATTCAAATATACTATCTTTGCACACATATGCTCACGAATATTTTCCTCTAGGGTACGCAACGATAACATTTCACCATCAACCTTTATGCTTACATACTTCCCGAGTTTAACTTACTGTCATTAAATCTTTATTCCCTTCAAAGAAAACCAATGCGAGAAAGCTTGTATACTAAGAGTGAATGTGACGAACTTGACCAGGTCTGCCAAGTGAACTATGCCATATGGCTTAACCTCTGGAATCCCTTAAGCCAGTCCCAGAAGTGATCTATTAAACTTTTTTGTACCTGTGATGGTTAAAAATATATTGCCAAATATGCTCACCAATAATGAAGCCCATAGAGACATCATCTGGTAACCGTATTCCTTCACAGATGCTGATGAACCTGCCGCCACTGTAACAATATTGCAGATGAAATATATTTACAAAAGTTGTCGTCATTCTGTATATTTGCTATATTTTATGGAGGCCATAAAACCTTACTAGTAAAAGAAAAATGCATTTATAATGCGCTATTTAAAAAATATGTATCCATGAATCCAGCGTCTCAACTTCAAAAGCACAAAATAATAATTATCATATGATTTAGCACGTTTCTGAATGACATCATGCAATTATTTTGACGCCGACGAAACTTGAGCAACTTTATCAATTAATAACTTTTCAAAATGGATTAGATTACGTTATTAGAGTGCAAGAAGTTTGATTCCTCCCAGTGGGAAACCCTTTTAACGAAGTTAATACAACAATTGCGTTATTATGTTTTAATTAGAAAGTTTCAAGCACTTACCTTGCAACAGGTAACATTTTCAAAGCCAAACTTCTGCTTATGCAAAAGCCAGCACCGCCCGTGGCGAACCAAAATGAGAACATCAACTGAAACAAATTAAACTTTTAAAACAAAGTAAGGTATAAAATCAATTAGGTTAAAAGCCACCTCATTTGCTACAGTAATAACTGAAAAGCAAAAGACGTTTAAGGTGTACCTGATTGGTTGGTTTTTTATATATTTTGACCGGTTCGTAGACAGATGTCCGTCCCAAATACCAATCTTCCTGATGATTGTACTTTTGTAGAACGTTGACTAGACGCGGCACGTTCACGTAGTTATCGTCATCAAAATGGCAGAACCACCTGTTGTAAAAAAAAAAAAACATTATATAATATTAATGTACACGATATATACATTGAGAATGCAGCTGCATCTTAACTAAATGCCTTATCATTTTCATTCGAGACCTAATCTTGGTTGTACCCTCAGCTTGCATTTTAGGGCCTGAGCCCGCACTCTTAGGCCCTTCTTTTTTGTTTTAAAGGAGTGACTGCTTTATGACCCTTAACCCCAAGAGGAAAGCCAGCATCAGAACCTCGCCCATTATTCAGCAGTTGAAGTTGGCCTGTGGTTTTAAGATCTTGGTGGGGCACCTCTAACACAACAAAGTATACTTATGATACTAATATTGCCGAATGTTCTCAACAAAATATTATAAAAATATCATAATTATTTTTGCAATGAGTATTTTGTTTTCCAGCTACATAATGTAAAGCGTTATCTGTTAAAGGGGTTACTAAAACCAAGTTTTATTATATAATGATAGAAATAATATTCAGACACACGTGCACGTTCCATACATACAATGAATAGAGTAATCTTTATAAAATCATCCTCATCTCTGTCTGTCTATTGAATCTATTTTTGTCTTCAAGTGTGAGAATAGGTCGGCAAATAAATAAAGGCTTTTCTCTTTGACTAATCTTGGCAAGTGAATTGGATAAAGTGTTAATCAAGTGACCAAATTATCTTCCATATACGCTGTTCCCGCCAGAACTACTGCACCATCTTTTAATGATGATTTCAAAATATATTTTTTTTAATTTGTCTTAAAAAGCCTTCAAATGATACAATATATATGAAATGAATAAAATATATTTAAGATAATTAACTGTCGCCACACAAAAACATAGGCATTACTTAATCGTATTCTCTCCTGCGTGGTCCGAGTTTATTAATCTATTTATTTTTTAATTTATCATATTTTACATGCCATATTATGTTCTGGGACAAAAATCAGTAGTTAAACCGCGATGAATGATAATTAAGGACCACCATCGGTCGTAAAACTGAACAAGAATTTAAACGAACGTCAAGCCATAATAGCGTGTTGTTACAGATGCATACAACATGTAAAACGTAATTATCCGTACAGGGTATTTATAAGGCTGTACGATCAGGAATGTTCCTTCTGGTGCTAATAATTAGCGCCACAGTGTAATTTGCTGACATTATTCTCGGCGGCAAATAACAGGAGCTACGTATACGCAATCCGTGATCACATATTGCAATATGGCGTACGACAAATGGCCGCGAATCGCAAACTTATAATCTGGTTTGGGTTTCTTGCATATCGGGTTCGCATTTGCGAAATTGGATCGCTCGACGCGTAAGTATATCTTGCGAGACAGCTGTTTAATTGCGGTTCGAAGGTACTTATTATTGCATGTACCTAACCTTAAGTTTGTTGATTATTAGCTGAGCAAGAGCTGAACGAATTATCCTGCTTGCTATATTATTTCTATTGCCGCTCGTAATTGCTGTTATGGCTTGAATACTTGAATCATGTGAAGCAGATCTAATAAATGGTATAGGTATCGACTTTGTATTGAATAGTGTACTGACCACCGTACACTGAACCAGTTATTGAAAATTAGTCAGTAAGCTTATATGCGTAGTAATGATACTACAATCAATTTGACTTGAATTTTCACTAAATTTAATAAGAGAATATAGGCCCGGGGTGCGCCACTAAATGTCTAGGCCTTTTGTAATATGTATATCTAATCGTTACAACATACAGTTATTTATGCGCGTCTATTTTTTTTCTATATAACGCTAAATTTCAATATGGTTGTCACCGGTTATTATGATATGGAACCTATAAAAAATACATATAAAAATAGTACATTCAAAATAATCCTTCAAGAACTGCCTACGCAAATTGCACCTGAACGAGGCATAAAATGTTTGAATAATCATAGCAAGATTTCCTGAAATCCCACATAGTAGCACATTATGTTTCAAAAGTTTCACTTAAATCTTAATAAACTTGCAGAGAACTTTTCGACTCACACCCGAACGGCTACAATAAAACGACTTTAGGATAGCTATTAACATCGCTGGAAAGCAATAAATACCAAAAAGATTAACGTTCATTCGACGTGGTGGACTTTACCGTCGATTTTATTCTAGTCCACACCTTGAATGTGTCAGTATTAAGTTAGAAGAATAGATAAAACGACTCAAACTCAAAAGTTTACTTCATGATTATCCGGTGTAATACTAGACGTACAGTAAGGTGTTTATAGTGAACATAATATAAGTACGATGTTTAATTCATAAATACTAGATTTAAAGGGGATTATCAATTTATTTGTTTATTCTAATTCTAACTCTGGCACTGAACAAAAAAGTCAAAATTGAAATAACATATCGAATGCAACTTAAATTCTATTTGTTCGTTGAAACTCGGATATCTGTGGTTGAAACCAATTGTCCATGTTAATTTAAACACTTAAATCACTGACACAATCGCAGCAAATCAAATACATGTCGTAGTATTTGTCTTCCCTTTATTCCCGGTATAAATTATAACGGTGTTGGGCTTCTGAGTACGACAGTGACCCATTTTATTTGTACGGATCTCCTTCGAGAACTGCCTACAAAGACCACTGCATTAGACGTTTATGATTTAAGATTTTGCCAACTTGGACCAAGTGGGTGAAAAATAAAAATGCCACAAGAGCCTAAAGGGACATATAGAGCAACATCTTAAATTGTACATTTTTAGTTTATTTTAAATCACCAGTATCGTAAGCGTGGAAATAATAGCTTCATTATGAATGGGATAGTATTCCAATTTGTTATGAATATGAATTTGTTATATGTATGATCTAAAGCACGAAACCCACTAAGGTTACAATTGATATGCAACTGATGTAATAACTATATTAAAAGTAGTAGTGAGATATTTGTTCGTTGAGTGATTAACTAATTCCAATGAAAATATATATGAATTACCACTATAATATTAACTAAAGACAGGCAGACAGCAATTTTTTAAAATACTTAATACAATAAAAGTTGAAACGGAAATAATGAAAAATATAAAAAATAATATTTAAAATAAAAATTTAAGGACGAGAAAATAATATTTAGGTACTGCTACATCGACTTTGTAAATATTTCTTGAAAAAAGAAAGACATATTTGAACCTGTTCACCATTGAGTAGAAACATGATACTAATGCATTTAGAGGTGCACTTCAAATTACAACGGTGGGAATAAACGAAGGAGACATCAACAAAAACATTAGTCGGTTCTGTGTAAACGCGTGAAAAATATTGTGAGCCCAAAATAATATTGGACTTGCTCTTCAAAAACCATTAACGTTTGTTGTTTGTGTTTGAGCGTTGAGCTTCGTTGGTGACGCTGTTGTCTAGTGATTTAAAAATCCTGTAACATACTATCAGTTTAGCGAAACACCCTCTTTTCTGGGTGACTAAGTAGATTACATCATGGAGTCAATATCTGTTACTGCATAACAATAAAGCGTTATGAAAAATGGTTACACAGGTATTTGCAAGTGAGTGTTAGATATTTACATACTAAAGCAAAGACTTTTTGAACATAATAAATATCATTTATAAATAATCAATATTATAATTGAAAGTTCACGCAAAATTTTGAAAAGAGGCCATGATTTTTGAAAAGAAGTCAAAATGTCAGAAATGGTAACGTACCTAATAAAATAAATCATAGTTTATTTCAACGTAGTAAACATTTTCGTTTTCTTCTAATTTTAGCGTTAATTAATGCGTCTAAGTAAATAAAAAAAAATGATTTTTTATTTGTTGATACGAATTATGTGCCTAAAGTTACTTTTCTACTCTCATTACCATATCCAACTTTCAAGCCAAATTGCTATCGTATCACAGGTGTTCCTTTCTATCAACTAATCTTATGCATACATACTTCACACTAATATTTTGGGTGCCGTCAATCATGGTAAGGAGGTAATTTGATAATTCCAGAAAACTAAAAAAAACGGCAAGCCGAAAAGAAAGAAGAAGGAGGTGCCGACAAGCTGTTTGATAGTAGCTGTAGGTATTCCAAACAGTTTACCACAACACAAAAGGTAAACGGCACTACACAAAAAGGGGGTCTCGTAAATAGTAAAATTATTATTGTAAAGGTAAAAGCTAAATAATCATTCTGAACTTTTCAAAACCTATTTGTATGCTTTGGAACGATCATTAGTCGTTTAACTAAAGTTTGAGTTCAATATTTAAACAGACAGTGGTTCTAAAAACAGAAGTTAAGAGCGTTTTGTTTTCATTGAAAACAAAACTTGCTCACCGAGCGCACTGATTACGTGAGCCGCTAAGAAAAACTTTGCATGATCATTTTATTAAAAAAATATTGCCGCAGCTTAAACATACAACAACTGCTGTTCGCTTCGGATTACGCTCTGTTGAGTTCATGTTTTTGTTTGAAACTCATTAATCAAGTTCTGAAAACCACACATTAGTTTTTAAAACTACAAAGATATTCTCATTTCAGTGTGTGATAGATTACCGTCAAAGATTTACTGCAAAAGAAGGTTTGTCCATTACTTGCTTGATCTGAGATGATAGTACCTACGACGTATTTCACGCGTTCCTCTTAAAACGTATGGGGCAAGGAGTTCGGATATAGAACGTCGAAAATCGATTAAGAAAGAAGTTGTTGGCAATTCATTGGGTTTAATGAATTTTAGTTCGAAGCATACCCAGAAGACCTAGTTATTGTTAACATTTCGAATTTCTAAAGTCCCAAAAATAAAAATAAAAATACCGTTTCTTCAATTTCCTATTTAGACTCCAAAACGGGTCTTATTATAAATTTTTTGGACTTAGTTTTAGGGACAAAATAAAAATCGAAAAATGGGGTTGTGACGTCATTCGTACGGCTCGATAAGTTTATCTGTATCTCTTTGTTTACATATAAACCTTCGTTAATATTTTGCTATTTTAATAATTTGTAGTTGAATTTAATCGTGACACAAAATGAAACCCATTGATAGTACGGTTTCGACGTAACAATGAACAAAATAAAAATATTGCCTAGTTCCGACGGTTACCTATCTTAATCCCGAATTTTAACATTCCGAATATCATAATCCAGAAAACGTTTGGCCAATTTTTCATAATCCCGGTTTTTCAAATTCCGAAGTTTTATTTTCCATATAATCGCAACTCCGAATTTCATTTGCCCATTTATTCATTTGTACGACGTTTTATAATCCAGACGAACGAGTTCCAGACACACGAAATCTAAATGCACAAAATCCAGATGACCGTAATCCATATGCACGAAAGCCCAATTTTTAAAACACAAATTTTTGAAATCCAGTCAAACAATATCCAGATTTCTAAACCTAAAACTAAACCTCATAATGGCGTCTAACTACAATTGGAGACCTACTGAACAAAACACACGTTGCCTTAAAAAAATATATGTATGCATGTAAGCAAACAAGCATGCATGCAGGCAAGCTGGCAATCAAACCGGCAAGCATGCAGGCATGCAGGCATGCATGCATGCAGGCAAGCAGGCAAGCATGCAGGCAAGCAGGCAAGCATTAGTGTTGCTCTTCTCCGGCGCTGCGGGAAGTGCAGTCCTTCCGCCCTTGCGTAACAAAGTTCGGGCACCCATGCTCGCTTCCGCAGCTTCAGCTTGCTGGTCGCCTTTGGCGACCAGCCTCAGCCGTTCCAGCTCGCCCGAGCGCCCGAGCTTCGTTACTTCGGGCGAGGACTGCCCGCCCTCCGCGGGTGTGCGTTGTTTTATAGACAATTGTTTAACATAATTTCGTATAACAGAAAATGTTTCGCATAATTTCATTTCATAGAATAATCAATATAATCATTATATTTAATTAATATAATTTTAAATCATTGAATTTTGTTTCATATAAAGTTAAACATTAGAATAATCATTTCATAGAATATCAAATCAACTATTCTTAATCATTATATTGTTTATTTAATAGAAACTTATTACAAAGAATAACATATTATCATATATATGTTTTTTATGAACTAAACAATTGACGCGTCTACAAGGTCGCCGTTGTAAATGTTACAGTTAAAAATGTGATTTGGAACATTATAAAGGTGGTTTAATATTCTTTAAAAATAATTCTACAGTTTGATAAGATTGTTAAACAAAAAAATTTGATTAAAAATTGTGTTTCTGTGAAATATGTTTCATTGTAGGAAATTGTTTTTGAAACAATAATATTCGAAATAAAAATATAAGAACCAAATATTATATGAAGCATTTTCTGTGAAACGAAATTCTATGAAATTTCTTTCTACGAAATAAGGGGCTCCCCTCCCTCCGCGCCTCCGGTTCTTAAATAACACTCTATAATAAAAAAATATATTAAAAAAAAATTAAATTATAGTGTAGGGCAGACAAGTACCACGGCGAGTCGGGTCGGGTGTGGTACGCAGTGTTCACGAGCTCGCTTTCCTGATTCATTGATTATACCTGCATACAAAACTGTTCATGCATGACATGGAAAACAATAATTTAAACAAAATTATTTTATATTTATAAGTCTTCAGGCTTTCATTATATTAAGTGAAATTATTTATGTCTTAAGTGAACGTTAGATTTTTTATTATTATATCAACCGTTACACACCCTAAATGAATCGTGTAAATTTACTGATTTTTACTATACCTGTATATAGTTTAGCTGGAACACGATTTGTATGGGAACCAAATAAAAAGATTATGAAAATTTGGTAATAGTTTATTTGGAAAATGGAACGATGGGAAACAAAAAAAAAATATTCAGAGAATCTGGTATAACTATATTTGGATTATGACAATATGGAAAACAAAAAAATACTATTTGAAAATTTGGTTTTAGTGCACCTGGAAATTGATTCATCTGGGAAATGAAAAACGGAATTATAGAAAGTTGTCATTCATTACATCTGTCTTTTAAAAGTTCTACCAACCGTTTTCGGGGTTTTAAGATTCGGGTAACAGAAATTCGATATTTCAATAGGTTACCAGTTCTGACACGTGAAAACAATTCACAACAAGGGATAAAAAGACGCATAAAACACGATGTTTTTGTAGTGCCTACTTACCTAGCTCAGCTACATAAGGTGTAAATCGCCGGGTATTGGATTTCCCTAACGGGACCTTTATATATGTGTTAATGTGAGTATTACCTGTATTACTACAACTTCATAGTATTAACATTAATCATTTTTTGATAGTCTAACTAAACGAACGAACGAACTTGTATCCCATCGCGAAATCAATGTAAGCCTCGCGTGAAGCCTACAATGCCTTAGTATTTCAAGTTTCCGCATTGCAACAGTCGCTTGCGTACATGTACTCACATAACATAAATAATCTACTTTAGGTAGATTTCTGCTGTCTGCAATATGATAACCCTCAAAAACTTTCTTGGTTGAAGAAATTGAACGATTAAGAATGAATTGTTTCAAAAATAAAAATAGCGAATAAATTGTTTTTCCGACTTTACACTGTAGGTACAGTAAATGAAGTGTTAAAACGGGCGATCTGCCTTAGCCATTCTTTTTTTTAAACGTAGTAACTAGCCAAGGTGTCTTTCCTTCTCTGCCGTTTGGATGACGTAACATGGCACTTATGTCTTTTTGAAATATATCAATAGATATTCAAAGTTAAAATATTGAATGAAAATTAATGTATTGAAGGAAAATAAAAATATGAGTCTCGTTATTTTTGAATTACTTTCAAATGCGATATTAAATATTTATGTCGAAATTTTTTAATGTTGTCTATTGACTCCTACGACTTAACACTATGTAGTTATAGTTGTTAGTATAGCTATTTCATTGTTAACCTTCTTGAAGTGGTAATCCAAAAGATTTTTACGCGTATTATTATAAAAACAATATTATTGTCCGCCTAAGAAGGCGTCTTTGTGTACGAGCCTCTGAATGATGGTCTCTATCTAATCTAAACGCCCATATTTTTTATTAAAACCAGTTGTATCGCTAACTAATCCTAATTAATTATATCAGATCATAAAATTTGTTAAGCATAAGTAATAGATGAAATGAATTGATTTTAATTAGGTACGTTGAAAGCTAAGTAACAATAGAAGCAAAAACTGTTGGTTCTGACTTCTCAAAAGTTAGAAAGGTGTATTTAACCATTTTGATCAGATTAAATATTAGTCTTACTTCTTATATCTGATGTCCTTGACAGTTGTCAGATATTGGTGTCAATTTTGTTCTGCCTTATCAAAATTAATAAGAGGTTTTCATGTGGTTATAGTATCATCATTCTACATTACATGGAATGAAATCAATCCAATATTTTTTACAAACTTAAACTTTGTGGGTTCCATTGTTTCTGACTAAATTCAAATCAGTGATATTTCATCTAGTTTTGAGAGGTTTGTAGTTTTCCGTGTTGGTTCCATTGTATGTCAACATAATACTGAGACCACCTATAAGTTCTGGTAAGAGCAGTGTGGTTATGTTTAAAAATGCTGTAATAGTAACTTGAAAAAAAATCCGTGAAATATCTTTAGCAAATGTTCATACACGATAAATTGTATAACGTAGATCTTAACTTTATAATTATGGTATGAATTAATCCCCATCCATCACTCATCCTATCTGACTAACTAACGCGGTTCTGATTGCGTTATAATTGCTCTGACGTGTCATTTTGATGAACAAGGTATAATTGTACATTATAATTATATATAAGTATAAATGATTCATTTCATGTGAACTAGAGAAGGAATGAGATAGCTTCCTTTTCATGAAGAAATTAGTCTCAATCTATCTTTTAAGTTAAGGAACACTAATGTAGCTCAATATTTACAAGAAGATGTTGAATATTTGTACGTAGTCAAGTCAATTCAATGGTTATAGCAGTGAGAATTGTATCATATTGCACTTGTGAAATGTACAGTTATCGACAAAACACTAGGATAGTCCTAATGCCTGATCACATACATTAATAGTTCTCATAAAACAATTTCCATTTTTCAACTGATGAAAAAAAAATCAGAAAGCAAAACACAAAAAATCGCGTATATTTTTTATGTATACCACGTATAACTTTTTACAGAGTAGTCCGATTTTGATAATTCTTTTTTTTTAATTGAAAAGAGTATACTGTAAAGTTGGTCGTGGTGGTAAGGGTAGGAAAATAGGGGATGATTGATTATTCACTCAGATTGCAAGGTATTACCACGCGTAAATTTTTACAGAGTAGTCTGATTTTCATAAAAAAAAAAAATATTGGATAGACTATACCCCAAAGTTGATCCAATATTTTGGTGGTTTAATTTATTTATTAAAAAATTTATGACATACCTGGTCATCAGTATATTTTGTTTTTGACTATAGAATATCGAAAAAGGTGAAATGTAAAAAATTAATTACTTTGGCTTTTTATGAACATGCTTATCTTGCTAAACTTTTGTCTTGCATGAATTTGTTGACATATTTATGATCAAAACGGCTCAATAATATTATCCAAGGCAAAGGCTCCGTAATGCAAACAAATAAATTCATATAACATGTAGATAAAACAAACTTGTCTCAACTGCACGGATAACCTCTCTCTCAGAACAATGGAAATGAAATGTTATAAATAAAACTGCATTAAAGTTTGAAAATTATTGATACTCACTTTTTACCGCTTTCGAGAAAATGGTCGTATTCAACGGACATTTTACAGCAGAGATGTTTTCGTTGGTGCGAGGCAGAACAGTTCGTGTTTACCATGTGGCCGTCTGTCAACAAATGTCTCTTATTACAAACCAACAAGGTCCAAAATAGAATAAAATAATGTATGTAGAATTCGATCATAATATTATTGAACTTTGAAAAACTGTTGACTTACTCGTTTGATTTTGATGCTGGCGGTTTTCCGAGTCGGTGAAAAACCATGTCTGTAACAAAGGGATTAAATATTATTGAACAGATACTGTTAGGGTTCCTTTATCATAATATTATTCTATACTACGATTTTGATATGATGATTTATATGTACCAATTTTTACTAATATTTATAAAACATTAGAAAAATTGGTTTTTTTACAGTGAGGTCAGACGGATACGTTACCAGTCTGTCCTAACTTCTGAATCCTGACCTCAGAGCATACAATACCTAGGTAATTATATCATAGCTATAAAAATACACTCTAGTATTATCGAAGCACGGAACAAAGGTATGCATTTAACATTGATCAACAGAACTGTCTTTGTAAAACTTCCGGACTAAAATACTTTTTTTTAAATAATATTAATTAAAAAAGTATAATATTAATTGTGTTAGATACTAAAAGGGAAATCCAGTTATCTATATTGTCTAATATTGAGTACCAACTAGTCATGAATAGTAATTGACATATTATGATGTCTGGTAGGTATACACCAAAGCTTCGTATTATGACGATATTCGATTCAACGTTGAAAGGTAAATACAAAAACACTCAAGGATGGCTATCTTTATTACCAAATAGGGAAAAGCATCGAAGATACACACGGTGATAAGATAGTATCTAAATATGGGAGTAAAATAAACTTTGGTGCACAACTGTGTACAAAATCCAAATTGAAATGTACACCAGCTGGGAAAGTTCATGTTATAAGTTGTTGAATATGTTAATGATCATCAAATCATCACCATTGTTCCTTCCAACAAAAATTCCAGTTGCGTCCAAAATTCACCAGAATCCGCTTACAGTTTTTTAAATTGATATGTCGGCTCACCCGGGTTCAGGGGATGTGCATTTGACCTTCAAGCCAAAAAAATGCACCCGGACATTGTCTATTGTTTATTAGGTGCATTAATAAACAGGCGAGGTTGGCTTAACCGAATCAGGTGTTGATAGGGTCCTGCACACCATGATGATAAATGAACGATCATTGATTAAATTTATCAGAGTTTGGTTTAACCCCGTTTTTTATTGCAATTTATTTTATTTCTTATTCATAACTCAAACATTAACTTATTTGTTTATGTTTATCAAACAAAACTATGAGGCAATAAATTTTATATATCAATCAATTCGATATAAATGAAACGCGACTGTGAAATGACCCTTACTTAAGAAACGTGATGTCTATAAAAATACATTCACGATTTTTATAGCATTGAACGGAATATAAATGAGAGTCACGTATTTTCTTAACACCTAAATAAATAGTAATCCCTACGGAATCATACATGTTGAGTCAATATTGGATTCAAATTCAAGTGTAAATATTTAACGTTTATTTAAGAACTTTGACTGGCTGATAAAAGTTTCTGCGAATTTAGGTGATGGCTTATAGACCACCAGCAGCTTTAGCATGGCAGCTTAAACATATCTCTCCGCTTCTCTTCAACCAATAAATTGATTAAATATGTCTGCATCATGACGTCTTAGTCACGTGACACCTTTTATCAACGATTTCATTGGTCGGTGAGATTTTCCAGATTGTCGATGTCCGCCATGCTGTCCGACTGCTTCTTGACAAGAGATATCAAGAAGCATTTGCTGCGTAAATGTAAGGCACTAAAGCAGTATTTGCTGTGTGCGCAGCAAATGCTGCTATGGTGTGTGGTCCTCCTAACCTGTCAATATGTATGACAGACGGATCATCAAATTGTTTTTGTAGTTTTGAATAAATGTTATGGAATTCTGACAGAGCTGCTGGTATGTTGTAGATAAGTTTCAAAACAGCGTGAGACGATGTAAAGCCATGTATTAAATATTACAGCTGATAATGATATCTAATTAGTTAATATATCGATAAGTTGTTTGTACGGCTTTTAATTAATATTAGCATACCTTTGTTCTCCATGGACCATTATCCAAACAAGTCTTATTTGTTTTATAGTTAATGAAAAATATTCCAATCCATCAATATGTATTGACTATAGTGTCTGATTCTAATAAAAATCTATATGTACAGCGAGAATTATTCTTTTATTTTTTAATAATTATCTGTTTATTTGCAGCCTCATTAAATAAAAACGACGACGTCCCGATTTCGGATATCATTATTGTAGTCGGATCCAAAACCTAATGAGCATTATTTCATTTCAGTGGATTAAATTTTATTAAATAAATATTTGTAGGTATATATTAAATAAAATAAAAAATGTATCTATCTTTCTTCTTCGCATAATATTTATTCGGCTATTTTAAGCTATAAAATCTTTCAAATATAAACCCTAATAAATGAAAAGTGTATGTGATAACGTGGGCACTAAGCATAACCTACAAAACGAATGAATCGAGAAAAGAACATAAACAATTATGTTTACGGGAATTAACACCATCATGATAGAGGAATGTAAATATTTGAATTGCGTGACGATTTGACCGTTGCACTGACCGTCGTTATCACACATAAATTGTGAGAATTATGAAGCACAAAAATGTAAATTTTAGTAGCATTTACTTATAATTCGATTTAATGCCAGTTCTTAAAAAAAAACAATCTCGCCTTAATACACGCATTGATCCAATGACCGAAATTTGACTAAAATTAAAATGATAATTGAGAATTTGAGAAAACTTGAGACTGTAGAAAAAGCTGTGTTAATTTTTTATCGACTAAAGTTCACCAATTAGTTACTACTAAAAGAAAAGAATTAGATACTACTAAAAGAAAAGAAATTTGATTAGGTACCTATAATTATTTTATCAATACAAAAACAAAAAACAAAAGAGGTTCTCAAGCTTTTTACTTAACATAAAATCTTGTAGGGCACATTTTTCCCAACAAGTCTAAAACATGTCCATAAAAGGGACAAGAAATTAAACATTTTTGTTGAACCAATTACTGTTATAGAATCTTGAACTATGTATGTTTTGAAGAACACACCATTCTTAACACGCATCAATTGTGTTGATAACACTGTAATAATAAAGGTCTGGTTTAACAATGAGTTCTGTAACGTCAGTAATGGGATGTATTTTGTTGTAATAATCTTGTGTTGAAAGCAACAATCTGCAAAACGGTTTGTTTCATGTTGTATTCTGCTTATTTTGTTTCTGCTTATTTTAGTTTGTAGAGCTGGTCATTTAAGTACTGTTGTAGTTCGTAATTTTACAATACTCGAAAGGCACTCGAGAAGTATTTCACGTGTGTCGTTTTAACGTTATTGTGTGTTGTCGTATATGTTATTCGTTATTAACTTGTATAATAAAAGAATGGTTGCAATCGCCTATATAGTTGAATATTGGTGATGATTATGAGGAATTTGCATCCACATGGATGTAGATAGTTTGAAATTGTTTTGTGTGGATCCCTAAAACATTTTCTTAAATAAAAGTTACGAACAAAATAAGCAGTAAATACCATCAAAATCGGTATAATCACTTCAGAGAGTTTCCGAAAGAAACAGACAGTAAACAGACAAAAGTCACATACAATTTTTTTAATAGTATTTTTGTTATTTTTTGCAATCATATCCAATTATTTTAATACTGTTAAAGTTTTAGTATTCTGTTGTTAGTTTTAGTACTCTGTGGACAGTAGACTGTTGAGATATTTTTAGGTTACCTTAAAAAAAAATAAAGATAGAACGATACGTATCTTCTTATTTTAAACAGTCTTGGATGTTTCAACAAAAAAAAATAACGATCGGTTATTAAAAACAACGCTACAGTAAACTTCCCCACCCCCTTTCCCTCATCAGTGTCTTTTTATAAGGAAGTAACATTTACAAATGCATGATTTTTTTCACCACCTGCGCGTAATCAGGTCCTTCATGTTTCGGCCAGAAATCATCAAGATCCATTCATAAATAATGTGACGGCAAACTATCCCCCTTTTTTCCCTCATTTTCTCTCCTATCAAGAAAAGCTCTCGAAAAAAGTTGAGTTTTAAATCAAAGATCATGTGTGCCTAGTTTTGTGAAAATCGGTTTAAAAATGGGCCCTCTAGACCGGAACTGACAAACTGGCATAGATACGGACAAAAGCAAAATCTGCAAGCTTGTCGAAACGGAGATTCTCGTACGTTTTGCTCACTCGGTCAATTACAAACAAATACTCCCATTTTTATTATTTGTATAGTGCGTCAGTAGGTTTAAAGGTCTATATTAAAAGTAGATTGTTCAGTTATAAATCGTACATAAAAGATAATGAACATTAGTAACATTATACGAAGCAAAACAATGACGAATGATGTTTCATGTTTCAATCCTCAAATAACAGCGTACTAATTAATATCATAATTACTATGATATCTTTGATATTATTTAGTTTAACATTCGAAGTTACCCCAAGTTAACTTGATACGTGGTATGCTACGGTGTTACTAAAATAGGCATAAAATAATAGAGGAGTGTAGTATTAGCAAGTATTTAGGGCGGAAAAGCCGCAATCTCGTTGTCTGTTGACAAAACACAAACCGACAGGCAATATCTTGTTCTGCAAATACCTTTCAACGCTGATATAGATATTCTAAAAATACCAATGGTTTTAGGAACTCAACGTTGACCATGGAAAAGAAATCGACACATAATAATATATTATAATTTACTAGCTGTCGCCCGCGGCTCCGCCCGCGTGGATGTCGGTTATCGCGAATCGGGGTATGAAAAATAGATGTTGGCCGATTCTCAGACCTACCCGATATACGACAAAATTTCATGAGAATCGGTCGAGCCGTTTCGTAGGAGTTTGGCAACGAAAACTGTGACACGAGAATTTTATATATTAGATTTATCAACACTTACAAACTATCATTACAGCATATATGAATGAATAAAAGGATGTTTCTTTACCTGTCATCCATATTTTGGTAGGTACTAGGTCTGCGGACCTTTACATTTCGGGTTCAAATAGCCTACCTAGTAAAATGCAGTGTATTATATTTTAAGTTACCTCTGCTGGAATTCCTGTGGCTGTTTCAGTCTACAGAAATAACAAATACACTAACTTAAATGTACACAAACTTATGCAATTATATGCGGCGACCCAGGTAGTGAGTCTTCATGTAGGAACTTAGCTTAGCGTTACTTTTCGAGTTAAATGAAGAGAGACATTTGAATTAGAATATCTAACGAGCTAAAGTCAACTTTCCGGCGGTTTCTTCCACTAACGACATGTTAATTGTTGTATCTCAGGCTTCCGTTATCGCGTAGAGATAAGAAATGTAAACCAGTTTTTTAAACTAATCAAGTTTCTCAGTTTGTTTGTATTAGCCATGCTTTTAACGATTGGGACCAGTGCCCCAAGCACGAAAAATATTCAAATTCGTAGCGTGAACGTATCGAAAGAACGAAGCGTTGCGATTGGTTTACAGTAATCGCAGTGTTTTGTTTTCTCCATACGTTAACGTTACATACAAATTATTCGTGCTCGGGGCACTGTATCATCGAGGGAGTTACCATAGTACCTTTAGCTGTCTTTATCGGAGAATAGCTAGTCCTTTGATAAAGATCAATTAATTATGAGCTTAAAAATAACTTATGCTACCAAAAGTTGCAAGTGTTCATTGGATGTATCCATACTAATATTATAAATGTGAAAGTGTGTATGTGTGCTTATTTGTCCGTCTTTCACGCGTAAACCACCGAACCGATTTTGATGACATTTGGTATAGAGGTAGATTAGACTTTGAAAACGGACATAGGCTATCCACGCGGGCCGAGCCGGGGGCAAAAGCTAGTACGAATATAACAGCGGGTTTTTATGAATGCGGAAGTTTGGATGAATGGATGGTAGTCAAATCACGTCTTACTTCAAGGGTTAGACCTATCTGTGTGAGATTCAGTGAAGCGATAGATATAATTTGAAATAGCAAATAAACTATTTTTTATATCAGTGACAGATTCTTGTGTCTTACGGTCACAGTTACTACTGCATACAGGTGGTGCCACAGATAACAGCTAATTAGCTCATTTGCTTGTTATCTTGATACTTTTATAATAGTATTAACTATACTATATATACAATTATTATGTATTTAACTATACTATACTAAATATATAAATGGAAGACAATCAAACAATTGACACTTATAATAGTTGTGATGTTGCAAGATTGAGGAAAAGCTCACTTGACAAGATGTGAACGTAATTTTTTTGAAATTGCTCCTGTCATAGTGTGAGATAATGATTCCTAATTCAGTTATTTACGAGGATTCCCAGTATTAAATCTGTGTATTTATATGAAAAAGTCTATTTCGTCATTTAACTTCTAACAGTGCGTAAGTAATTTTTGGTGAATATAAACATCGTTTTTATGTCATTCAATAAATTGGGCATATTGAATAATGAAATCACTTGTAATATTCCACACTTTATTTTATTTTTATTTTTAACCTGACCGGTTTCACCTCACTGCATTATCAAAGTTCGTTAAAGTGTGAAAAAGTACAAGTGATTTCATTATTCAATATGTGTAGTAGATTCCACCAAGTGCCATCAATCTCCAGTATAAACAGTCACTAAATTTGGGTTATTTTTACTTCCATTGTGATTTTGCTTACGTAGTGTTATAACTTAAGCGACGATTTGCACCATCTAGTGCCGTGTAAGTTAGGTGTCGCATCCGTAAATAGCATTAGACAGCGCAGAGTTTGTTCACAACGTGTTTGACTGTGGTGCTAAGATGCCTCATAAAATACTACATTCATATACCATCTACCTTGTTGTACACAACACCGTTTTGCTTCCCATTTAGGTAATACTTCTTCCTAAGGCTTTTTATGTAGCGCATTTATATTCACAGTGGTTAGAACTAGCACTACATTCTTCAACGTTTATTCATTATTGCAAGGAAAATAAAGTAGTTTGTATTGATAGAGCACGTATGGTTATTTATTATATCTAAACAAAGTAGGTGAAAGGTGTAGTAGGTAATTTTTATACCTACTTCCTATTTTAGAGCTAAAAATATTCGGAATAGTAATCATAAGAAATCTAAACTTCACTCTAGAAATTGGGCAATTTTTTTGAGAAAATCACAAACTTGTACAGAAACTTGTACACAAACTTAGAAATCGAATCACCCTCCTTCTTCGAACAGACAGATTGTTTACTTTATTAATGTTAATTTCTAAATCAACATGTACTCGGCTTTATCACTAATAAGAGGAGCTGCATTCATGTTATCATAAGTATACATTTTTTTTCTACATACCAAACACCTTACCAATCTCCTGTCGACTTCCAAGAACATAAACTAGCAACTGATAAACTTGGGCTCAGGAAATGCGATATCAGACGTTAAATACTTAAGCATAAACTCTTACTATATACCATATGATATCTTCACCATTAAGCTGCCGATGAGACCGAAATACAATACGTAAAATATTGTAATTGATTCGTGAACAGTAATTGACACCCCATTCTATGTATTCACAGCATTTAGTTAGCTGCTTAACATATAATAAACAAACTAATGTTTAACAGAGATAATTTGTTTAAAAGCGGTTTAAATTTCGAAGTTTTGAAGCTCTTAAAATATTCCTGACCTATGTAGGTATCGTATTACAAAAGCTATCTAAAGTTCCACGTAAATTGTGTTAGACTGATTAATGCTTGAGTAAAGAATCTTCAGTAAAGCATTTCATTTATTATATTCTTCAAGCTTAAATCAAACAAAACGGTTGACTCTGGTAGAATTTTCGATTTCTGATCGCTTCAGGGAGCAAATTGTAGTATTTACTTGTTTATAGTTAACCTAAAGGTCATCGATTTCTTTTTCAACATGATTTTAACTCCTCTAAATGCTAAATTCTACATCAAGAAATGATGATCTACCAATCTAGAACCTAAGAATTCTCAATCATCTTTGAGGGGGACAAATACGAGCGAAGACGTCTAATTAATTCAAAGAAGAAATTCAATATCTTAAAGCATTAATTTTACTGGCATATGGATATGTATTGCTGGTATATTTAATGTAAACTTGATTATAAATTTTCTAGTAATTTGAAAGCATAATGTGTACTTTATGTCATTATTGCCACTTTGTTCTTAGACAATGGTTTAAGTTAAGTCGATTATAGCTATATACTTTACATGAGAATTGCTATTAATCTCATATTGGGCAGCCCTAGTTTTATTTATGCAAGAATTCGTTCATTCACTCATTCCTCACTCAAAAGCTTTTTGTACAGGAAAGAAACTATAAAAGCATTAAAAGGGTTTTTGGCTTAATATGTTCATTTGCGGTGTTAAATACCAAATTCGAAAATATTCGAATGTATCTTGTTATTGATGTCGCAGCGACTGAGTGCAAATGTACAGATTATTATCACACATGAATAAATATAGGACCGATGTTTATTTTTATTTGTCTCAGGGTTATACCAACATGTGCAGAATACTATCAATAAGGTACAGTTGCTATAAATGTTTTGTTGTTGTAGGACAATATGTTATGAAGTCTATTATTAAATTCAATTGAAAGTTAGGTTCGTTAGTTAGGTCGAAGCTCCCAGTTTGACGTTTATACAAATTTCTACAGCTATATACTATATATTATAACTAGGTATACAGGGTGTATTTTTGAAACGGGGCAGTAAGGGCAAGTACCTTAACTGTTGCAGTTACAGCAAAACGTTCTTAGAAGACCTTCCCTAACTTTTTGACATATTTCGAACTGCATTCACAGATTTTGTAAAAAACTTACAGTTGGCAAAAAAAATGCAAAAAGTCCAAAAATTTTTTTTTATGCCAATCGATTCTATTTCATGTGGGGATCAAAAAACTCTATGAGACCATTTTAGCTTTCAGTACTAGGAAAGACAGAAATCGCCTAAAAAGGTTCCCATACATTTCGGCAACAGAAACAAATTTCTACGATGGTCTAACTTTTTGTTATGGCCAGGAAGTGGGTAGAATTGACTGTAAAGTAAATAAAAAGAATTTTTACCCTCAAATTTCGAATTTGATTCGAAAATCTGTGTGTTATTCTTAGTTTCAGCTGAGAAACTTCGTATGAGTTATTAATTAAGGATTTTCGCTAAAATGTCTTCTAATCGTGAAAAAATTGACTTATTAGAAGCGTATTTTGTCAATAATCGAAATGCAGGAGCTGCATTAGTGTGGTACCGCAATAAGTATCCGTTGTGGCATGTGCCAACAAGAAAGGTTATTACAAATCTTTTGAAAAACCTGGAATTGCAGGGTTCTTTCAAAAGAAAGCGGCAGCCTCGTGTGGACATGGACACGGAGATTGCGGTTCTAACTTATGTCGAAGCATATCCAGAGGTATCGTCCAGGCAAGTCGCCCTTGAAGTAGGTGTATCCCACTCCCTTGTGATAAAGATATGGAAGAAATACGGCTACAAGTGCTATCGATATGGGCGCATAGTTCAAGTGTTACATCCGGGTGATGATGTTCGAAGGCTTACTTTTTGCATATGGCTAAGAGGAAAAATAAGCAGAGATCATGAATTTTTAAATTACATACTGTGGTCAGACGAAACGAATTTTTCCAATAACGGTATGTACAACAGAAAAAATCACCACTATTGGTCCAAAGAAAATCCACCAAGAGTTACGGCAAGTCATAATCAGGTTCGCTTCTCATTCAACTGTTGGTGTGGTATAATGTCCAATCGAGTCATAATGGTGGAATTTTATGAAGGGAAACTGAATTCTGCCATGTATAATGAAGTCATTTTACACCATCTTGAAAACGAGATGGACGAATGGCCCCTGTCGGAATTGCGAAAAGTTCATTTTCTACAAGATGGTGCTCCGCCACATAACAGTCACCTTTCACGTTCCAATTTGAGCCGCCTATTCGGTACACAGTGGATAGGTACACATGGTCCAACACAGTGGCCACCTCGTAGCCCCGATCTAACACCACTTGTTTTTTTTTTTTTATGGGGCTTCGTGAAAAACGATTTGTATAAGACGACGTACGCCAGTGTTCAAGAGCTCAAGGAAGCATTAATGACCATTTTACGTAATATTCATCCCAGAACATTATTAGCCGCCATTCGTTCAGTGCAAAAAAGGATAGACTTATGTATTCGTGAAAATGGAAATCATTTTGAGCAATTAATTTCATAAACCAATTTCTTAAATGTTTAAATGATTTTTTTTATTTAAAAAAGTTCAAAATTTTACCTGACCTATGAGTTTCGAGTTGATTTATCATATTTCCGTACGAAATGTATGGGAAAGGTCTTTGGCGATTTCTGTCTTTTCTAGTACTGAAAGCTAAAATGGTCCCATAGAGTTTTTGATCCCCACATGAAATAGAATCGATTGGCATAAAAAAAAAATTTGAACTTTTTGCATTTTTTTTGCTAACTGTAAGTTTTTTACAAAATCTGTGAATGCAGTTCAAAATGTCCCAAAAAGTTAGGGAAGGTCTTTTAAGAACGTTTTGCTGTAACTGCAACGGTTAAGGTACTTGCCCTTACTGCCCCGTTTCAAAAATACACCCTGTATATTACTATGTATAGGTCGCCGCCAACTAGCTTAATCAGCCATCCAATTACCTGCCTAGGCAGTTAACTAAACGGCGCCATTCAAACGGCAGAGTGATACCTATTCAGCCATCTCGTTCATTACATCATTTAATAACCTGGCTGGCTAATGCTTAGGCTAATCGTAAGATGGGGCACTACCTCGAAATGAGATAGAAAATTATGCATATACTTACTTTGTAAATCCCTGAGGGGGTAGACAGAGGTGTATTCAAAGAAAATTAGTGATCGGTTTATTGTGATAGCTGCGCAACCCAACTGGGTTAGGTTAGGTTAGGTTTCGTTGTTATTTTTGTAGTGAAAACTTCTTTAGCGGCGTTGGATGGGTAAAAAATGTTAAACTCGCGTCAGAATCGCTTGACCTTTGAACCGTAACCGACGACTGACGTCATACAATATTAGCTACAGACTATCTATTTTGCAAAATACGATAAATAGCTTCGCAGCATAGTGGTAAACACTTCGACTGTAAGTCCTTATGGTTTCAGATTGTACCGGGTTCAAACCAGGCCATCTGATACTTTTTGTGATTTGTTCTTTTTTGTAATTTACTACTTTTTGTGATTATTTTTTCTTTTTGTAATTTATTACTTTTTGTGTTTTTTTTTTTATAACGAAGAAAGAAAGAAAGAAAGAAAAAGTTTTTACTCCTGCCGGCACTCCCAGAGTGCAACCCGTCTTTTTTTTTCATAACCATGCAGAAATGAGTTATTTTTCTAACTGTTTAATTAAATGGCTAGGAAAGTAGTCAAACGTCATCAATTCAGGCTATTTACCTAGCCGTTTAATTAAATAGCTGACCACCATTAAGCCCGTAACTGAACGGGCCCGTTCAGTAAAGAGCCTAGCCAGTTCATTGAACGGCTGATTAAGCTAGTTGGCGGCAATATATATTATTATTGACACACCTAAGTATATCTTATTATTTTGGGGTAGTGAAGCCATTAATCTCATATTTCTCAATTGACGGCCTTCGGTAATCGATACAGAAATAATTTCTTGTCCGAATATAATTTACATTTCAAATTACCTCTTATATAAAAAATATACCTCTATAATAATAATACCTTATGAAAATTTTTCTCAACAAAAAGAAACTCAAAACCAGTTACAAAATGCAACCGTGTATAAATCAACGACCAAGAGTTACCACAAAAGGGCAAAATCAAGTACACAATCCCGTCACGTGTTGCGCGCGCGCCATGCCACGCGCTGAGCGGCCGCAGTTCACAATGGCGCCGGGTCCTGCACTGGATTAACGGTTGATTATACACGCTCCAGATTCAGGAAATACTAGTTACAATAGCTGCAGTACCTACGATGCTTTCTGTAATATTGAGCTTAAATACTCATGTATCGGATAACTTATTGTTATTTTCCGTACTCTTTATTCAAATTACCGACTTATGGTTAGTTACATAGGTACTTAAAGGAAGAACTTAAATGCGCAATTTCAACAAAGTTAAGACTGCAAATGTATAAGGTGGGTTTCAAAGTCAAATCAGTCAATGTGCACGTGAGTAGGTATAGAAGCAGTAGAATAGAATATAATGAATGAAGTGGTACAGAAGTTAAAGAAAACAATAACGAATTTGAAGAACGGCAAGTAGGTATGTCATTGAAGAGTATCCAGCCTTTTATTATTAAAAATGATAACTTTATTTAACATATACGTACAAATATATTCATACCTACCATCCAACGTCTTTGAAACAAGTTCTGTGACTTGAATACCAAGATAAATTACTTCAAAGAAATATTTGCATAATAGCGTTATTTCGGCATCTAAACACCAACCACATAGAAGCATTTAGGATAAATGCTAAAACAATTTAGAGTAAACGCTGCATAAACTGGTTCTCTTCAAGCAGTTTTGGATAGGAAACTAAAATTTGAAATGAAACTCCCTATTAAAAACTCACCTATTTTAGTTTTATTCATGATATTTTAACTTCAAGAACAACAAGTCCTGCTGTGAACATTTGTGGTGCATTTATAGGAGATTTATAACCACCGTATTGATGGTGGACTCCACGGGTTGCCCCTTTATAGCCTTGTGTTTTATTATCATTGGAGTACAGTAAAAATTAGGAGGTAAAGTAAAATTTATGGTTTCCCTATACAACAATAACTAAATTTATCGACCAAAACATTTGAGTAGTTAAGGTTGTTATAGTATCTACCGAGTACTTCTTATAGATTTTAGGATTTTCCCAATTAGAAATTAATGTAGATTCACGTTGTACATTATAATGGTTGCTGTCATAGTCATATTGGTTAAACGCGTAACATCACTAGTTCATCTAGTAGATCATTATAGGTTTCAATACATATATCAGATTTAAAATATATAAATATCAAAGTATCATCGAAATCTTGTAGATTGATATGTTTAATAAGATTAAACTTTACAAGAGATATTTTATCTGTTTGGTTATGCCTATTAGGTATACCACCTCTTAGTAGATGTTAAGTATGTGCACCAAATTTCGTTGAACAAGACGACCAAAGGCTATTCCTGCTTTGTCTTCTACTCTGACGGCACAGAAAATCTCTGTGATTACAGGGTGGTGTACGTCCATAAGCCATGGTAACCACTTTCCATCAGATGGACCGTATGCTTGTCTGCCACCTAAGCCGTATAACAAAAGAACACATTTAACATAAGAGAACTATTATCCTAATCGTTGGCAAATATTATACTAAACTATTACTTGTACGAGTAATATTTACATAAATTTCAAATATAGACACCCACGCGACTGATCAAAAATGTCAAATCCTGTTTCCAAGATATTTTTGTTTTGATTGGTTTTCATCGGCTTGTATCAACGACTTTTAACCGAGATTAGCTACCTATAACAGTTTGATTGTAGAGATCAATAGGTAAATAAAATTACCTGAAATCTAACATTTTGATAGGTTTTCATCGGCCTGTATCAACGAAAGTTGAATATTTATTAATGATTGAAATAAAATTAAATTGAAATTTAAATTAGTTTAACCTAATGGTTTCGGATAGGTATACCTAAAATAACTGAACAAAGTAAATACGTCTGTATCAACGAAAGTTGAATATTTATTAATGATTGAAATAAAATTAAATTGAAATTTAAATTAGTTTAACCTAATGGTTTCGGATAGGTATACCTAAAATAACTGAACAAAGTAAATACGTACTAGTATAGACTGATATGCAATGCCCTGCTGAATGATGACAGGCTACGCGATATTTTCTGTATGCTTTTTACTGTTCAATACTTCTATGTCAAGCAATTGAGTATAATTGAACAGAACGCAATTATATACTTATATGATTTCAATGAGCCAGTCATTAATGGATACTTATTTACTATAATGTGTACCTACAAAACATTTAGTTTATTTGTTCTATTTTTCTTTGATAAAATCCTAAAGTTCTCACCTGTTGCTTCGCTAACTGGTACCATGTCTTCAATATTATTGGCAGTCTCGTATACTGGTAATGTTTTGTTGTCTTTACACTTATAAAAATGTCATCTAGACTAATATTTTTATTTTGTCCACTGTCTAATATACTTGTTTTTGTCACAGGTTCAATCGATAAGTCCGACACTTGCACAGATCCCGCTCGGTTTTCTTGGAAGTTGAAAGTTACACCGCCTTGGTATACTAATAGGCTGCAGTATCCAAGAGTTATCAGCACAGCTGCAGCCTTAAACACTCTGCGCCCGCCCATGCCAAAGCCGGCTGGCGCCAACGCGCCGATAAGCTTGCAGAACTTTCAACACCTTTTCACTCATCTGTTGTTTTTTATTATCGGAATACTATAAACAGTGGTCGAACGCAGTTTAAAACTGGACAATGCTTCGACACCAAAGAACGGTTATAAACTAAACAAAATGTAGCACAGACAGCAAACATACGCCAGCGCCCGACCGCCCCCACCTTATAGTACGAGCGAGAGGGAACAAGCATCTGTCTTTGTCGTTTCAAAGGGTCTACCTGCGCGCGCGCCTGTTCCGCCCGCGATCGTCCGTCTCGTCGTTGATCGTGCCTAGCCCGCGGCGGCGACACCCTGTCAAGTGTTCACATAATAGTTAACTACAGTATCGAAAAATGGTTTGAGATGGCTTGATGACCAATTTTATGCTCAATTATTTACGATTTTCTCTTATTAAGTATAATAAAAACAAAATTGAGTAAGTTCTGGTAATATTGCTCAAAACAAATCTTAGCTAATATTAGATTATGGACTTTGTGCTCTAAGTGGAAGATTAATTTATTAAAATATGTAAATGCAGACAATACATATAAGAATAAATCAAAGTTCAATTAAATTTGATGCAATATCCAGAGACGCAGCACCAAAGTTATAACGTATAACCACAATAGTACTAAAATACCTTCATGTATTTGCTCAATAAACACATAAACAAAACGGTAAGTTTTAACCGAGATTAGCTATAACAGTTTGACTGTAGGAATGAATAAATAAACTTACCTGAAATCTAACATTTCTCAAATAAATTAGTTCTCAAATCACAACTTGACATCTAATAAATCAATACAATATTGAAAATGAAAGATTTTGTATAACATCGAGCATAAGTTTTCAGCAGTTGGTGATACGGAACTTTAGAATTTTTTGTATATACTCGTTTGGTACCATTTTTTTCTTTTGTGCACGTAGGTACGATAAGGCAATTTATACTAATTAGCCGTACCGTTTCTTCACGTTAAAATTTCTCTTCGTCATCCGCCTAATTTGTTTCCATCAGTGGACAATACTCTATTGTTGAAGCGATGAATGTTGACTGCTCACCGCCAGACTCTTGAACCATGGGTGGTAATGAAATAAGAAGCCAGTCATTGTTGCATTAAATTCCACTCAAATTAGATAATAACAGATAAGATTGGGAACCATTTGATATTAATAACCTGATTTCATTTTAGCATTAAATTAATTAATTTCTCATTGTCTAGTGATTTGAAAATGATATTAAATGATATTACATAGATTAATTTTATCAGAGTTTAGGTCACTTGACAATCATTTATGTTTTGGATTTTTTTACAAAACATGCATGTACATGCAATATGTATGAAATACTGTGATAATAGGTTTGTAGATGAGATAACATGTCTTAGATAAAGACTAACTCAATTAATAATTTCCAACAAAATATAACGAATAATCTTACACTATTAATAACGATTACAACAAAATAACAATTAAATGTCTTTCCGTTCAATTATAAATTTCTCACACTTTCGAAATAATTATGGTTAGCTCGACGAAATTTCTCTTCATTTACTCTTGGTCGATTTATTTTATGGTTTTAGCAACAACTTGTAATCAAGCCAAATAAATGTATACAAATGGTCGAAATCGAGTCGAATGTAGAAATTCAAACGTCAATGAGGAAAACAATACAGGTCAAGGTACTATATGTGTTTAACCACATAAAGTGAGGTTCCGTGTTTGAGTGTATGCAATTTCAGCATTTCTAAGTTAATTAGTTAGTTTAATAGTTACTTAACTGGAACGCAACATTATCAGCGCTGTGTACCTTCACTTTATGCGCAGTGCTTTTAGCAAACGGGTCCTGTAAACATTCCCAATAAGGAATGTATTCCGATTATTATTTAACCTATAGCAGTCGACTGCTGGTGGATAGCATTGCTTTTGATCCTCCGCCTTCCGCATCCAGTTCGTCCCAGTAATCTTTTTCGAATCGTTAGTGGCTAGGTGGCATCACATCTTCCGTTTGACTTCTCGTGGTCTTCACTCGGTGAGTCGTTTGCTCTAACAGCCATTGGTTCTTCGACAGATTCCACTTAAATAATGGTACTCAAAATATTTATTCTGATAAAATAGTTTAGCATGACATCCGGATTTAAAAGCTCCTTAAATTTTAACGCCTAAAGAAATTATTGCATTTAGCTAAACCTGGTGACCCGGTAGTACTATGACTAGCACTAGTAGTCTTTTTAGTTTTAGTATGTTATAAAATAACTTCTGTGAATATAATAATCCCACAAAACATTTTCATGTAAAAATGTTGCCAAGACGAGTTTACGTGGCTTACCCTGTGAAAAAGTTATCAGATCACGTATAAAGCCAAGCTCTAAAGACTGCACGCTCTAAACCTACAAGCTCTACACTACATCTTAGTTTTAGAGCGTGCAGTCTTTAGAGCTTGGCTTTATACGAGATTTGATAACTTTTAATAATAATAATAAAAAGAATTATAGAATTACAGAGCTTCTGTAAATATTAAGCTCGTGCTTAGTAGGTAGTTAACTATATGATATTATCGAAAGCTATAACCCCATTTATTGCAACCGGTAAATAAATGCCCACACACATAGAACCCTACTATTTTATTTTATATTCGAAACTAAATCGATCATTACTAATTAAGCAGATATCGGAGCAAGGTTTAAACCACAGCGGTTTAATTGGAATTTCCATAAGCCGATCAGCCTGAAACGGTTATTATTATAATACGGACATACAAGTTTTTATGGAACATAGTTTTTGTTAATGTGTCAATGTTTGATTAATCTGATTTTATTGGTTTTCTTGTTCAACTGTTATTCAGTATGCTATTTTTATTATTTTTGTTTGATTTGTTTGGTTCTCGGAGAAATAGATTAGGGCCTTTTTCCAGTGGGTTTAAAACACATTATTAAAGGTATTATCATTTTATAAAGTAGTTACTTGCTGGACTGGTTCAATTATAGATGTCCGGCTTATGGTAGTCAAGTGCACATAGAAACCCACGCTAGTCATGATAGGTTCAAACAGTATACGACAATCAGAGAAATAAATCAAATAACAGGTCATGACCCTATGCGTTAAAAAGAATGATACTAGAGAAAGATTTTACGAATTAAAGCATTATAGACCAAAAACTATGTTTTACAAATAAGGGGACAAGATGAAAAAAACTAAACTATTCAATAAGGCGTATAATAACCGTGTGTTGGTCGGTACAGTCCAACATTAAGCATCAAGAAAGCCCAGAACCCATCGCTAATTGCGGAAGCATGTTGTAATGAGGATCGCACACGCCAATGTCGACGAACCGAAGTCGTGGGAACAATAATAAACCTTGTCTATTTATTTATCGATAGCTCTCAATTGTGAAAGTATTTGGATAAAAGCGCTACTTGTATCGAATATCCGTTAGTGTCCATCTCTAATTCAGTAATTGGTAATAGTTATATGCCGTTATTTTTGTTTTGTACAATTACGCATCCGGTGAGTGGCTGGCATTTCATTGTCATACTGACATACATACGATTTCTATTTTGACGGTTTTTTTCCCTGGCATCAACTTTTTGTTTTATATATTATGGCTTTGTTCTTAATTTGCGTTTATGTAAGAATAATTCTTTTGTATTGATATCACAATGATCTAGAAAGCTTACATAGGCAAAATAAGATAAAAAACAAATGCTTGCCTCATTTATGTAAAAGTGGGCTGCATCGTGAAAAATAAACAATAATCAATCAATGAGATCATTAATATAAATCTGATACGTACCTACTAACCAAAATCAATATATCAAATAATTGCATTCAAAGCGATACAGACGAATTTATCTATAACACAAATCGCTAGAAAGCTTCGACATATTATACAGATGCTATCAACACATCAATTCCGCTTGCTTAACCTGGCTTTTGGCTAGTCTACCTGTCAAAACTAACTATCATGTACATTGAACCGTATTTAATGTTCACTGGTACGTAGATATCAGATCATGTAACTCTAACTATTTCATGCTCAGTTGAGCTTAAAAATAATGAAAATATTAATCATGTAATTAAAAAAACTGAAGACACAATATTTATTAATAAGTCAAGTATCATTTACACTACTTCATAAAATGCATGTATTTTTATATGATCTTCACTACACTCGTACTTGGATGGAGATTTCTCTTCGCCTGATTGACAGTTTCGTTCATCGTCATTCATCATCGTTATATTGTGACAATGAGATGTGTATATCTATTTTTAATCAACGTTTCTTCGCAATGTACTTGCAATCTTACACTTCCTCTTCGCCGTCTTGCAGAGCGCACTTATGTCCCAAATGCTCGTCTTGGAAAAGAAGACTTTTCTTTCCTCTAAAAGCCTAAGTTCATCAGCAATGCAGTTCTTTATTTGTCGGTTATTTGTGCGCATCCCACTCGGAGGCTAACCATCTCTCCCGGCAACAGATTTGATGACGGGTATTGCTCGTTCCATCTACCTCTTGTGTCTTGGCTGACTCAAATTCGATAATATAGCCGTTTCCCTTGTATAGTAGATACTCATGGAGAGGTGGTACCCATCGGTTTCCACAGAAAAAAGAAGAAATAATCACGGTATTATGTCTATTCAAAGGCATCGAAACCATTCAAATAAGAACAAAACAAAGTATCTATGGATAATTTATCTATTGTACATACAGTTCTCATACGTCTTAATGACAGCAATAGGATATAAAAAGCATAAAATATATACCTACTACATTTTAAAGTACCGTTCTTTATTGATGGTTCAATTGCATCCGACTTAAAAGCTAAAATTTTATGTATTATCACATTTAAATTGCTCATAAAAATCTAATAAACCCAAATTGCTGTAATGTCTAAACATGACTATAGATACGGAATTCAGATCGCGTGACAACCTACGCACACCCAGTGTAGAAACTTTTGGACTATTAAATTCCGGTTATTATGAATTGAATACTCCGCAACCGCACACTTAATACAGAAATATGATATCGTTGCTTCGGATGTTTTGTTAATTTGCTTATAACTGGCAGGCAAGAATTGTTAGAGAAAATGTTGCTGTAGTCAAGTACATGGCCTTTAATTAGAATACAATAATATGGTGTTTTCCCGTGCAACAGGAGCAGTTATGTATTGTATGCTTCAGGACTACAAACTAAACAGTAGAACTATTTACATACTAAGTAGTGTACATACGTTAAACTGGTGGTTAGCTTAGCTTCAGATCTCTGATTGATTCAAGAGGTTTCTTTTTTTTTTAATAAATTCAAATGGCAAATTAACACAAGAGTCATGCATTTCTGATCCACTACAATCATTACAGTACCAATAAAATTGATTAATTAAGTAACTTAGATACTTACTTACTTATTTACTTACTTACTCAAATCTCTGCACCATATCTGGCCCAGCCAAGTAACTTAATCATAAAATCAATCAACAGCCTAGCCTCTTTACTAACCAGCGCCGTTCAACTGCTTGCAGCTTGTAGCTTTCGGCATGATATTCAGCCAATCTGTTTGATTACAACATTTAACAATTTGGCCATTCGTGCGTTAGAGCACCACCCCAAATAAGACAGAAAGTTAGTGATAGGTTTATTGAGAAAACCGACTTGGAGGTAAGATTAGGTTAGAAAGCTGATCCGGTCATCGATCCAAGTCATTCTCTCACCTCGTTGTTTGATCGAATTGCTCACTATTCGTTTTCACAAAATCACAACCATAAGAATTTGATTTGTAAATGACAAACATAATAAATGAGTGAATACTCGTATCAATGAGTTTAATGATAATGACATTTGATGTTCTGTAGAACCGGCTTAATACGATCACGTTCAATTCCATTATTTTCCACCGGTCCCTGCAACTTGAAACATGTTTTCATACATTTTTTAACACTCAAACGATTCGTCATTACGCTTGATACGCCATTTCGGCATCATACAGGTCCTTAACCTTCTTGTCCTGTAACCTTAAACAAGGTTACAGGACAAGAAATACACTCTATCTTCAAGGAATGGAAGATCCTGATAGCAAACTACCCTTGACTGCACATGATGCGATTCTAAACATCGCAGCGGCATGAAACCATTCACAACTGTTTAAAAAAAGCAGGTTTCAGAAATAGCGAGGTTGACATCGTGTTGAAAAATACATAGAACTCATTTACTAGAATCATTGTGGGAAAACATTGTCGTATCGGAAACCATACATTAGAGGATTAAACGATACATTACATAGCACTTATCGGTACTTGCGTCAATGGACAGATTGCCGTCGTCCGGGCAAGTGCGAGGCTCCCCCATTATCCAATTCATACAAATTTGCAGACTGACGTTGATCTGTTTATTGTGGAGTACAATAACGCTTTGCACTTGCGTTGATGGAGTTAGGCTTGTTTAGTTAATGGATTGCACTGTTTGCTATCGTGTCAAGGGATATTTTAGGCCGATCGTTAGGCGTAATTTAGGTTGGATTGAACTCCACATAAATGCTTCCATTTTAATTTGTTACGTAGTGCAGTGTGCTACTCCTAAAGAATAAAGGAGTAAATTAATACCTTAATAATTAATAATAACTTCAGTCTGGACTATATATTTCCTTCTGAAAACTGATTTAACCTTTACATTTTTACACATTAATACAAAATAGTTGTATCTACTTAAGACATTCATTTCAATGTGCTTCTGATAGATTGAATAGATATTCATTCACCTCTACCACCCTACTAATTTAACAGACAATACTCTATCAATAGTTCGAATTAGCGATTGTTGATTTAAGTGGCTTCATTCGGAATAACTTAAAAATATATAATACTGCAGTACAACTTTATATAAAGCGTCTCATCCTGATTTCTCTTCTGCTATAGATAAAATAATATATTCTGTACACCACTATAGAGTTTGTTAATCAGGAAAGTACGTAAGAGGCACGACACTTCCTCATCAACAGATTGCTGGAAGCGACACCACCTCAAACGTAACTTAATTGTATCAATCTTAATTAAACAGAAAGTAACGACGCAGGTTATTACATAAACAGTGGAAACGATAATTGCGACCAGGTGATTATTTCGAAAGGAGATTTCCAATAATTATTGAACTGGTATTGCAACTAGATTACATACACGTAATAAATAAAGTGACATAACGATGTTAAATAAAAAAAAATACAGGAAGTATGTGCTCATGTGGTTTAAAAAACAGTTGGCTTTCATGGGAATCCCGGCAGATGTGTAACATAATGTTAATGATAGGATTTTAAAAGTACTGTTACTTGCAGCTTCACTTGCATAGGATACAGAACCCGTTATCGATGAGACTTCCAAACATACACAGTAAAAATGTTAGATATAAAATATTAGACGGCAAAATACATATACCATATATGTTAGGTACTGTGATATCCGCCCTCCGTGGCCGATATTACTAGTAGTTGTGTGGACATCATGTGTCAACGATTTAAAAATAAATCATACGAATAAAAAATAAATATTAAATTGAGAGGATAGGAAAAAAACTGACGTGTGGAACAGTTCCTGACAGTTGACGGGAGGTTTGGGAAGAACCCAGCGTGGTTCCGGAAGCTCAAGATTTAAAGGGAAGTATACTAGCTTCCGCGGTCCTCTGAAACGAGTATTATATAAAATTTAAAAGAAAAACCTCGCGTGAAATCCCCTTTTAAAAAGCTCGTATAGGAATAATATGTTTTATTCCAAACTAGCTGACCCGCCTCGGTTTCACCCGTGGCATACTTCAACCCCGTAGCACCCCTAAGCCATTATGCGTCACTCAATTAATTTGCCTTCCCGGCATCTCTGCACAAATTTTTCTCTGCACAATTTTTCTCTGCGTAAGAACCATCCTCGTACTGCAAGGAATATTCTAAAAAAAGAATTATCGCAATCGGTTCAGCTGTTCTCGAGATTTGCGCTTAGCAACACATTCAGCAATTCATTTTTATATTATAGATAAATATCAATATTACAGCAAACAGGGGTTTCACTTAAAGTAATATTGTAAAACTATGGAGATTAAGCCGCCGACTCCACAGTACTTATATCTGCAGTAATTTTAAGTACATATCGCCTAACGGATATTAACCTCTGCCTTACCGAGAATAATTTTAGCGTTACTTGTTATTGATATACTTAACTTGAATTAAAAATGTTCACTTCCTAGTAATTTTCTTGTATATTTTATCACCAATTTATCTTAATACAATTTTCTAAAAGCAACACCGTGTCGTAATAGAATCATTTAGATAATTTCAAATTATTTTCACTTTCACCCAATAAAATTTGTCATCCTACAATCGCAATGGTAATTCGTATTTATGATTCATTTCCAAAGTAATGAGGAAGTTGATAATAAATTATAAATACAATTTTAATTACTGGTCCTGATATCGACCAGCTACTTGTACGTAATCGCATTAAAACGAATTATTTCTAAGAAAGAAACATGTGATTATGAGAGCCGACCTTCGTAAGAGGATTTCAAATTAATGCGACATGTATGCGACACTAGTCTGACAGTTGCTGTGACATAATATTGCTGAGCTTAAATTAACTGTTCTTAATTCGATTATTTCGAATGAATTTACTTTTTATATGTACCGGCCGCCGCGCGTCGCTTGTTTGAAAATAGAAAATGAGGTGTAGGGTCAGTCATATTATATATTCTGTGGTAGAGCTCCGTATACAAATCTTAAGTCAGCTGATTTCGCTTACTCTGAGGCTATTTTGATGTTTATAGTATTTCATCGAACTTCATTTACTTTTTTTATTGCGCATTGTCTGTTGAAGTGGCAAATTAGCAAGTGATAACATGTTGTCCTCCCTATCCCAAGGAGAAAAAGGCTGTATGGATGTATTTAAAGACGTGATTCAAGTTCACTGAAAAAGAAAATTGCATGAAATAGGTTCCTAATTTATACAATGTATTAAGAAAATCAGTCACAAATCTTAATAATACGAACTAGTTTCATTTGTCACAACTAATAACGTAAGCTTGTTTAATTTAAAAACGATGCTACAGAATAGAAAATTGGTATATATTTCATTTCAGATCATGGATATTAATATATCCTAAATGTATCGTACCTTATTAAAAAAGCAGGTTTAGTTTACAATATTGTAATCCAATAACCATAGATATTAACAGCAATTATTGGCTATAACTCACTTCAACCATCATTTCACCGCTCACCCATTTTGATAATATCTTGTCCTCCCACACGGAATCAACTGATGTCCCAAAAGTTGTCTAAATCATGGAATTAATACACCTACATAGAATTATATGGAAAACAACAAGAATACCATACTGGGAATCTCTAATTGGTCCGCCCAAACAAATTTTGGGCACGGTTCACATTTGACAAACAGTTTGTGGGATTCGTATGTAATTAGTCCGGGTGCTACGTAAATTATGTGCTCTGCTACAACAACTCTGCAACTCGTACGTGAGTAGCGGTTTATTAATCCACAAATCTTATTTTGTGGAATCCTGATTTATAAAAATTAAGGGATTTCTCTAATAATTCTAAGGAATTCTCTAATAATTTAATAAATATTTGTACAAGGTATTGTACCTACATTGAGTGTCATATTTATTTTCTTCATTCTTGCAGTATTTTGCAGATTCAATTGTGTAAACTTGAATCATGAGAAAAATATTAACCTCCGAATAGAGTACCTCCTTCATTTTAAAATCTTTTGTTCGTACGCCAACGTTTTGACAGGATTGCATCGACCTTGGTTTCAGTTACATCTAGAACTCTTTTTCTTCTAAAAGTCTGACAAAAACCAATCACAAGTGTCGTTCAAGAACGTATAACAGCGCCGACGAGACAGATTTACTAAACAATAGATACGAAGCCGATGCACTGTTTAAATAATACATTGACTGTACAGTCAGCTGCAAACTATTAGCCTAACCCAATCGAGGTTTTAGTCACAGCAGGTAACCAAAGCAGTGTCACCTTTCATTTGACTTTGCGATTAATATGCACCCGAAACGGTTCACAACACAAGGTAGGCTACACTAAATAATATGTACTTGTTGTTATATTTCCAACTTTCTAATACATTGGCCTGTTAGGCTGTTCTGTTGTAATAAGGTGGAATTCATTTGTAACCTTTATGCATTATCTGGTGGGCGTGGTACATTTAGGGGAATTCAATTAATTAAATTGGTACTAAACATTTCAGAGACATTGTTTTGAATTTAAAATACCTGTTGGTATTTTACTCTCACGGTTATTGGGAATTCAAGTAAATTCAACTAATAAATTGGTACCAGCCATTTTAGAGACATTCAAGGAGTAATACCACAGTATTACTACTACATGCAGTAGCGCGACGAATGTTCTTACACAGAGCAACGGAGGGGAACTTGCGACGAGTCGGGGGGCGCGAACGTCTAGAATAAATCGATAGTAATATCGATCTCATCGATAATCGTCGCATTTCCGAATGTAAACGAATGCTTATTTACATAAGTACTTATCCATCAATTATTAGATTTATCGTGTATAATAATTAATCTAAAAACGTCTAGAAATAAAGTATCACGAAAGTATCTTGCAGTACAACACATGTAAATGTATTTCAAATAAATGATTGCATAATAATTACATTTACTTCTTTTTTCTTTTCTTTTCTGACAACCCTTGCACATTTGCGACGAATAGCGTAGGACATTACGCGAGCGGCGGCATTGTCCGACATCAAAGGCGTTTCTCCACTGTATGTAGTAGTAACACTGTGGTAATACTATGCGACTTGCTTCGTCATATTTGTTTACTTTAAGTTAAACGGATTTCTGTATGAAACAAAGAATCTTTAAAACATATTTATTATCATTTATAAGTAAATAATAATCTAGACCCAAAGTAAGCATAACTAGCTTGTATTATGGGATCTAGAATGCGAATATATTTACTTATAAACTTTTTTCGTAATACATAGATACACCCAGACCAATGCAAATAGACCTATTCACGTATACAAATATTTGCAGTGAGCGGGCATCTTCTGCATAGCGGCCGCGTTCCCTACCGCCAAGCCACAGAGCCTGCACTGCAAAATAAGCACTTGAGTCATTATTTTACTAATAATTTACAAATTATTTTGTGACTGACTACTAAAACAATAACGACATAAGCAAAATATTTTGACATTTCTCTAACGCGATAAAAATTGCATTCACCATTTTGCCTAACGTTAACTGCAATTTTTTACCAATTAGAAAATGGCCACCGAAAATGTTTCTATCTGCCTTCGTCGTTAGTGTTTTTGTTCCACCATGGAGGTTGACCGAATATTTGAAATTCTAGGACCGATTTGGGACGCTCCGCCTACGTTTAGATTCTCCCGCTTCTGGAATCTGGAGGATAAGCTATGCTTATTGGCTCCTTATACGTTCTCATGCTCGTTAAGTTCAAATGTCTCTTTCAGCTTTGTTTTTTTTAGCAAGCGGTCTTAATTAGTATCCATCTTGAAATGATATTAAGCCTCGCTACTATTGCTGGTGATTTTTTTTATGATCCTTTATCGAATTAATTGTTTTAGGGTTATTTGCAATCCAACAGTTACACTGTAAAATAAATATTCGGGAATGATGATGATAAAATATAAGTTTGACAAAATTTTGCAATTAAACGTTACCGCTGAACTATTGTAGTTTCTATGGCAGTCTTTCCAACGACTTGAAAAAAATAAAGCACAATCTCTTAATATTTGTTCTAGCTATGAAGATAGGTTCACACAAGTATAGTTTCCCAGGAGCGATAAAATAACAATTCCAGCTAATGACCGCACAATTAGGGTTGCAGACAAAAGTATCACCGTGTAGGATCTTGATGAATGAAATTGAGGGTTAGAGTTACGAGATAAACGAGTTTGTGAATGAGATCGTGCCGCCTTCACACTTAAACTATAGAACTGAACTCGACAAGAACTAACTGAACTGTATTACTACCAACTATTAGGTAATCTGTGGTACCATCAAGTCCATGATCTCTGTATACAGCACTTGGCATTTTGAGTTGGCACTACGGGAATCTTTCAAAATTTTATTTGTTTTTTACAAACAAAATTTCAATATCTGTATGAAAACGAAATAAACTATATTCTGAAAAAAAAAATGGCGAATTCATTATTTGACTATAATTTGAGCGTCTTAAAATGTCATTAATAGGAAATTCATTCTAGTAAATTATTATGAGCTTAATTGATTAATTATTTTTCTCATCAATTCAAAAAAGGTCGTACTGTACAGTAAAGTGTACTTTTGTAATTATTTTTAGTTTTATAAATTATTGTAAAAACTGAATCAATGAAGAATACATATTACCTAGTTAGTGATATATTTTTACATGCTTGTTTTTCATCCTTACAGGCTTTCTGTAATGAAAGTATAAGCAAAATAAATAAAAACATACCTAGTAGCATGTGCACACTGTTCAAAGGTTCTCATAGCAAAACAAAAGTATTTTTGACCATGGCAACATTGGCAACTCTAGACATACATAAACGTTTGCGGTGCGTTGTTATGTCGTGGAGTGCTTTCGATCATCTTTACCGTTTTTTGAAAGTGTATTGTGACCCGGACTGCTTAAGGACTCTGATCTTTCCTCTTTGTGATACCTACATACCCACGAACTCTGATACTAATACCACAGAATAATTAATAGTACTAACGTCTAATACTTACCTGAGAGACTGTGCTGTTTATATATTGGATTCCGATATTGCCTTATTCTGTGGATATTTTTGCTTTGAAACTAATTGTTTGCTGCCGCCAAGATGGAAGGACATGGTAGGCCAACCCGTATTCCATGCGTCAATTACAATGTATACGTCAAATACACTGCGCTGATATAACAACAATATAAGCCTTGGAACTTGATACCCGAGTAACTACTTTACTTTGTAGCTGGGTGTAGATGTGCTAGTTAAGTGATCCCAAAAACATTCATTCTTCTCTTTTTTTCTTTCTTTTTTTTCTCTTCTTCTTCTTCATCCCAGCGTTAATCCTTGTCGCATCCGAAGCTTTTCGACTTGGAGTCTGGGGTCCGCTTTTACCAGTATAACTGCGGATTTGGCTAAACTTCGATATTTTCCGTGAAGCGACTGCCACTGACCTCCACAACCCAAAGGCGATATCGAAGCATTGCAGCTACCAGTTGTTGGATTTTTGAGGGCTCCAACTTCCCGTAACCGGGGCACGACCAGAGCAATGCAAATACCCATATTCATGCATACAAATATATGCACTGAGCGGGATTCATGGGCGCCACGGATTCACATGAATTTATATTATTCAATTTATATAGAAACCATCACATTACATTGCTTGAGTAATACTACCCTAAAAAGCTGAGCTTTCACTTTTTTTTGTATGTTTTTCGAATTACTGATGAAGACTATGTATGTGAGTAGAGATCTGGCTATGTTCTGAGTGAATGTAAATTTGCAGAGAGAAGCTAATCGCAGTTGTGAACCACAAGCTGGACCTAGCCAGCGTGGCCATACTAATGTGTGTCTTTTATGTGGTTGTTCCACTTTACGACGTCAAAGTGATCAAAAAATTGAGAGAGAATCCGTCTGAACTGCATGTACGTTTCCATGGAGGCTACAGAATTGAAGTGTGTAGTGAAAACATTGATCATACTCTACATAACCTTAGAAGTTCTGGCTGGACTACATTAATAAAAGAGGCAAAACAAAGTCACGCCACGTTAGCAATAAACAATACTTTGTATCTATATATTTTTTAGTACAAAATGACATTCTTGGCCGGGCAGGAGCCTTAGAATATTGCTGCAATTGTTTGGTTGGTTGTCGCACTGTAAGCTGTTGTGCTCATACTGCTCATGTGATGACGCTTGTCTGGTATTTGGGATGGGCCAGACGTCAACAAAATATTTCAGCACCGGCAGAATTTGTAGATGCAATTGTATAAAATGTTTAAACTACTAGAATGATTAAGATTGCCTCTCTCCCTCTCTCTCTCTCTCTCTCTCTCTCTCTCTCTCTCTCTCTCTCTCTGTCTCTCTATCTCTCTTTGAAGATAAACACCTGACATGACGGTGAGTAGCGCATGGGATGGCCGTTGCCGGTTGTGTTATGTTGCCTAGTATAGAAGTTATAATTCATTACAATACATGTTCAAATAGGCAAGTAAGAAATAAAGATTTACCGACATAGGCACTCACATGCATTCGCACATAAATGGGACTGAAAGTCATGTTAGCAAAATGTGAGTCATAAACATACATAAATATAAAAAGATTAAGTACCTAGGTATATTTGTAGGTACCATTCATCAAAAACATTGATACATTAAAAGTGATCTAAAGATTTATCCTACAAAATGTTCAAGCCCGAATATCTGTTATACTCGACCTTCTTAAGCGTGAATATCTAGTACGTAGTGAACAGGATATCACGCTGTATTAAATTGTATTTTTTCATTTCAAGACGCATCATTTTATTCTCAAACAGAAATATGTATGATAGTCTGCCTTTTTTCTATAGTAACCCCACGAAAATGAAGGTTGTTTGTTTTTACGAATTTTTGAATTGCAACCAAGCGTTTTGAAAAGGTATTGTTATTGTATTGGGCCCTAGAATAGGCTTACTTAGGTTTTATAAGGCGTGTTTAAAAGATCTTAATAATTGTATTTAGAAATAGCTCCTGAAATTAATAACTTGAAGGGCCTAGCGAAAAAGGGGCTCATCGACATTTTGAATGAAATCAAAGTAATGACGGCACTAGAGACATTTTGAACAGGCCTTTGTTATGACATACTCAAAATAATCTAATGAGGGCCCATTGCTTTGTAATCCTCAATATAAAAAACCACGTCAAAGGAATAAAAAGAGCTCATTTCCTATCAAAATAGCTTAAAAGGTGTACATGTCATTGCATACCAAACAGAATAATTATACATATACGAGTCAAGAACGCGTCCATTAATTTATACTTATTTTACCAGATTATAGTTAACGTCAAAGGTGAAATTTTTAGCGCGTATTTGAAAAAAAAACGGCCAAGTGCTAATCGGACTCGCCCATGAAAGGTTCCGTATCAGCAAGTTACATAATATAAAAGTTCTTGTAGTTCGTTGTTACTTTGATCGATGTTTTAATAATAGTGTACGGTTTACGATTAATGACGCACTAAATAAAAACTACATAATTTTCGGTGGCAGTTTACATGGTAAAATATTTTTTTTTTCGTTTTATCATTCTCTTTTTTTAGAAATAACAGGGGGCGGGGGAGATACATTTTACCACTTTGGAAGTGTCTGTCGCGCAAACTATTCATTTTAGGAAAAAATAAAGGACCTATCCATAGATATCCCATACCACACGTATGGGTTTGATGAAAAAAGGCAAATTGTTTCAGGTCTAAGTATGGGGAATCTCCAAAATTTATAGTTTTATGCTATTTTTGTGTGAAAATTAATGCGGTTCTAAAAATACATCTATTCACGAAGTTTCAACAGCATAGTACTTATAGATTCGGCAAAAAGTGGCTGTGACATACGGACGAGCAGACAGACAGACAGACAGACATGACGAATCCATAAGGGTTCCGTTTTTTGCCATTTGGCTAGGGAACCCTAAAAAGTGTAACGAGTCCCTAATGAATCGCTTTCGTATAACTATATTACGGTATATAATTATATCCCTAGGGATATAACTATATAACGGCTTTATCTATCTTACTGCGACGATATAATAGACAGGGATACGTAGCGGCGTCGCCAGGATATGTGGATATGCGAGAGATAGTGTCTCTACCAATCTCACCTCCGGGGACCTCGTAGGTTGGCCACAGACGGTGTCGGTTGGAGTTCGACATAACAACTCCCGCTGTCTCCAGCAGGAGGGGGGGGGGGGGATCCACGGGGTTCTTGCGCACGTAACAATGTGGGTACGTGGGCGATAAATGCCTGTCAATGGCGCCCCCGCCAGGTCTCGTGGCTTGACGTCGTGGAGGGTGATATGCGTGCCAATGGTCTCACTATGGACGCCCAAGATCGTGTGAAGTGGCGGAAGAGCCGGAAGGGCAGCACTGAGCTCCGAGTTCATCTTGGCCTCGGATGCAATCAGGAAAATACGTCTCCATGATGATTATGATGCCTATATTCACTTTTCCAAAAAGGAAAGAAGGAGCTTATTGCTAATCAACCTCTTTTTGCTCTGTTCATTTCTTACTAAGATCAAAAAACTAACTTAATTAGAAATTATAATCCTTACCCAGCCTGTAGTTTCTGAGTATTAATTAGAATTTATTTCAAAAAGTGTCTATGGTTGATGAACCCCTTTATGCTCTGTGCCCTTCACTTTTGACCTCCCTTCATTTACTTCTCGATTTTAAACTTCTATATTTCGGAAGTACATAGTGCATACGAGCGGACGCTATTTAACGACCATTGATTTTCGTTTCGAAATATATCCAAACATATCACAAATGCGACGATATTCCGTATTACGTCGTTCTGGAACTATTGGCTTGGAAATTCTTTTAATGAAACTGCTATTCATGGTTCAAACGATAAGCATCAAAGGCAGTCCTTTATTTGGACCTAGCAAATAGTAACCGCAAACAACATTTCTACTTTAAAGAAGTTTAAGTGCTTCCCTTTACAGCTTGCAACATTCAATACTATCTATCCACACTACAAATCACTTCGACATGAATTCGATTACCAAAAATTTACACGATAAGACACGATCAAACGTGGTAAAATGTAATGAAATGTGTTTTTTTGAAGTGAAAACTTCTTTAGCGGCGTTGGGTAAAAATTGTTTAACTCGCGCGTCAGGATTACTTAACCTTTGAACCGTAACCGACGACTGACGTCATACAACATTATCAGACTGTTTATTTTGCAAGATACGCTAAGAAGCTTTGTAGTTGAGCAGTGAACGCTTCGACTGTAAGTACTTATGGTTTCAGATAGTACTGGGTTCGAACCTAGGCTTCTGACTTCTTTTGTGATTATTTTTCTTTTTGCAATTTATTACTTTTTGTGATTATTTTTTCTGTTTGTAATTTATTTCTGTTTGTAATTTATTAATTTCTTCTGACAGAAAATTTGCAGAAAATTATTGATAGGTTCTATGATTGGCGCTATATTATAGGTATGGTATGGTATGGTGTATATATTATATGGTTCTTTTTATTTTCTTCTCTGTATATAACGAAGAAAGAAAGAAAGAAAGAAGACGTTTTCACTTCTGCCGGTACTCCCGGAGTGCAACCCGTGTTTTTTTACATATGATTCCCGGTTATATCTAAGGGTTTCATCTTGAAGCTCAGAACCCGCTTACCACCTTGTCCTTTTTATATTTGACTTAGGTATGCAGCTTTTTGTGTGAGTGACTAATGTTAAACCTCCCAATCTCTAGAGAAGCACCTACGCCACAGCCTCGGATGAATATATCGATATGAAGCTACAGTAAACAATAATGATTTTTAGCCATCTCCTTTAGTTTTATTTTTTACCGTCGTCTCTAAAGTCTTATGTTCTGACGCAACAAACATTATTAAAACTTAAGAAACAAACAAACAGTTACTCATTGAGTTCTATGTACTACGTACATGTAGCACGTACGTACAACTCAATGCAGTTACATTGAATTCTACACAATTATAAAAACCATTCCGCTTCATTCAACTTTTTTTCAGAAACAAAAACTGGCTAAACGAGTATTGATCTAATTCCAAAAAAACGAATCTTCAGAGAAGCTATTTTGTACAGAAAGCATTCAATGAACAACGTAGCTATTCAAAAACAAAACATGAGCGTTACTTTTAACTGAATGAACTTGAATAACTGCAAAGAGTTCAGTCAAGCGGTGATACGAATTCATCCATCGAGCTTAAACTTGTATATCAGTTTCTGAATAAATGATCAAGTATTTATTAAAAAGTTACGAATTACTAGTTTTGAAATAGTATAGGGGGACCTAAGTAAATAATTGTACTGGACCAACCATGGCGATACCTATACACGTATGGATGGATCTATGTGACTCTGGTGCAATTTTTACCCCTTGTTGGGTATTGAGATGGCAGTCGCTGCTATCATAATATAACACAGATAACATAATATAGAAGCCTATAATGAAATAAATCAAATTCTAGTACCTATAGGGACTGGATGCAGCTGCAGGTCGAATTAATAAAAAATAGTAATAAATTAGTAAATTCAAGTGGCTAACAGGATCTAAAGGGAAGGTTAGCCGTTGCGATCAATATAGGCATAGGCCATATTTAGACGTGTAACTCAAGTGATAGTAATCTTAGGTGTAACATTGACGTCATTAGGATGTCGGCTTAACTAATTGATTGACGTGGCAGAGTATCAAATGGACATACGTAAATTAATTTGTCTGTTATTGCCTAATCATGTTTTTGATGTACGGTGAGATTTGGTTGTATAGTATGTACCTACGTAAAGAAGGATTCTTCGCACAGTTTTGGGCAAAGATAGTAAACTACGAACACTTTCAATATGAGAGATGTCACTCTTGAGCTGCAGGTTTGCAGAAATGAAGACAAAATAAAAAAACTACAACTGTTGTTATATTAATAACTCAACATGACTTTCTAAGCTAAGCAGAAAAATATCTTACATTAAATTTGAACTAATTCTACCTTCTATTTAAGGTAGAATATTAAATATACTAACAAATACGATATTCAAGCGCCTTTTAAATTTAAATAGCAAATTGCTTAGCTGCACTTCTGTAATACTAGAAAGGCAATGCGTTCATGTGTCGATCACTGTTCACATTTTAAAAGAAAGTCATTACTCTCTGTAATATGTCTATACAACTTCTAAGAAACCTCCACTAAGTAATGGGGGTTAATTTGTCTATAGGTGTACAAAGCCATCGTTCGTCACCGTCAACTAAACGAACTGGACCTGAAAGTAAATACCTACTTAAAAAGAAGCAAAATAATATATGTTAGGCAAAGCTTTACCTTCAGTTTATCATCAGGCGAGGTGAAGTAATGTTGACGTGATCATCATAATAAAGGTAAAAATAACTTGAAATGTAATTCATGATATTTACGTCGCTCTTATATTTCTGGAGAAATTTATGCAAGAAAACGCCGACCGAGTAGTTGTTCAGAGTAATCAATTATAATACTTGCGTAATAAAATTTAATTACATGCAGGGACCCATTCAGTCAGCTAATCTGTTATTTATTGAAAATCAAAGGGATACAACACGTGGAGTTGTAGGCCTCGTACTAAACCTCGAATCCGCGCCTCTTGCGTAGCGGCCGCGTTCACTACCGCTACGCCACGGAGGCTGAACATAAAATAAGCTACTTAGTTTTCTGTCATCACATAATCATGGCCTATTTAGGTAGGCAACTTGTTTATGAGTATGGAAATAAAAAACCGAGAGCGCTGTGGCTTAAAATAGTTAGGTCACTAAAATAAGAGTTAAAAAAGCGGTCAAGCACGTTGGTAGAAGTTTACATGGTAATGTACATTTTTTTTTTATGTTCTTATGTTACAAGTTACAGGGGGACACATTTTACCATTTTAGAAGTGTCTCTCGCGCATACTATTCAGTTTAGAAAAAATGATATTAAAAACCATTTTTGAAGACCTATCCATAGACGTACGCGTATGGGTTTCATGAAAAAAAAAAATTACTCTCAGTTCTAAGTATGGAGAATACCCAAAATTTTTTTTTTTTTTTTTTTTGGGGGATTAGGTTGCTCAACGTCCGTAGGATTTACCACCTTTTCCTAGGCCCACCCTACACGTGTCCCCCGGGTGGTGCTAATGGAGCAACAACGCCGAACAACGGGCGGCGGTCAACTAACCCGACCGGGCCACCACAGGCCAAGGGGCGCTAAATACCCCCTAAAAGCGTGGCATCTCCTATTTATGTAATTGTCTATTTATCTATTTTAAACAACTTATATATGTATCTATCATTATGTATATATAATATAATGTGCCGAACCGTGGCGGCCTAAAACCACACCCCGGCAGACATTGCCGTGGGGCACTAAATCCCCCCAGAAAGCTGTACCACACTCACCTAGGGCAGGTAGTGTGAGTAAACCTCTGCCCGAAACCACAAGAAAATGAACGCACAGGAAAACAATTCATTACCCCAGGAGGGTACCGCTTGCGGAGAATCCCTCACTGAGCCTAGCTCAGTCTGCCCCTCGTATTCTGGGGGGGGCAACCTGTGTTCAGGACCGGGCTCAAGCCTGGACCTGTCCAGCCTCTCGGAGGCTATACCGCGTACGAACGCCACAAGTGTCGTGCAATGGACCGTTGTCGGTCACAAGCGCCCTTGCAAAAGGGATGCTCAGCCGACAGCGGCCGCTACCAAAAAAGGGCTCGGCCGAACGGAACGCAGTCGCCCCAACAGGCGCGCGAGAAGGGAGGCCTTGCAACCCACAAAAAAGTTAACAGGGTTGGGTGCCGCAGCAGCGGAGACGCAGCGCGAACCCACACCATCCACCTCAAGGGGGACGGCAGTAGCCACAGCCCCTCCACCACCACCGAGCAAGCAGAACAAAAGGAAACCCAGGGGTGCTCGGGGTCAACGAACCGCTGCGATGGCTCCCAATTTTCCTGAAAAGGAACAAAAGGGGGTGGGGCCCGTCCAGAACAAGCGTGTTTCTTCGAAGCGCGCTCGTCTGGACGATACCCGGTCCCCCAGAGGGGAAGCCAAACGCGCGAAAACTGACTCGCGAACCAAGCGGACGGTAAGCTACGCGGATGCCAGTCAGTCGCATCTGCGAGTAGCGGTCACTACCGTTCCGCCGAGGGACCTTACAAAACTCCAGGCAGACCAGCTGAGGGAGGCTATTGACGATAGCATCCTACAGTCGGTGCTGTCGTCAACAATTTCGGGTGAGCAAGCTCCATCTTTCCGCGGAAGACCCTTCCTATTGGAAGGGGTGCTGGCGATGTGGTGTGAAGACGAAAATGCCCTTACCTGGCTTGAAAAAGCTGTAAGAAGCATTACGTCCCCGATAGCGGAAACCACCTTGGCCGTAGTCAAGCAGTGTGATCTGAAGAAGCGGCTGAAAGCCGGACTTCTTCTCCACACTCGCATCACCGAAGCCGTAACACTGCGCAGAGTGCTTTGTGCCCAAAATCCCTGGTACAAAGTGGATACCTGGCAGTGTTACGACATGACAGTGGATGACCAAACCACCGACCCGAACTCTAAAGAGAAGGTGGTACACCTAATTCTGGGCATTCCCGAGGACCAGAAGGACGCCATAACCACCAGGGACCGCCGAGTTGCTCACATGTCGGGAAGTGGGTACATTCGCTTCTTCTCCCAAGAAGAAGCACCGGCCGGGGAAGGAACAGCGGCAGGGACTCCAGCTCCAGAGTGTAGCTCGCCGCTGCAAGAGGGAGGACACGTCAACGATGACGATGACGTCCACACCAGCCCCTGAACCCATAAACGTCATCCAGACAAACCTCCAGCACAAACAAGCAGCAACGGCCACTCTACGTAGAGTGCTGGAGGTAAATAAAAAGACCGTAGCCCTAATCCAGGAGCCCTGGATCAATAAGAACGTAATCTGCGGTCTAAATAACATAGGCGGTAAGTTAATACGAGATACGACGGTTGAAAAACCGAGAACCTGCATCTTTGTACCTAACGCTATAAATACCACTTTGCTTAACCAATTCTGTTCTAGAGATCTCACTGCTGTGAAAATCCATTCAGATAATGCAACCATCCTAGTACTAGCCTCAGTGTATATGCCGGGCGAAGGTGAACCACCTCCAAAGGAGCTAGCCGACCTGGTACAACACTGCGAGGCTCACACCTGGGACTTAATCATCGGCACAGACTGCAATGCTCACCATCCTCTGTGGGGAAGTAAGGACACGAACAAGAGAGGTGAGTTACTAACTGAATACCTATTCCAAACCAACCTAAACATTATGAATATAGGCACGGAACCTACTTTCGTAACCTCATGGTGTCAAACAATCATTGATATCACGCTGGCAACACACTCGGCAGCCAACCTCATTAAGGGTTGGCACGTGTCAAAGGACCCATCCTTTGCAGACCATCGCCGAATTTGCTTTCAAATACAATTTAAACTAGCAGACCCTGTCCCATATCGTAACCCCCGTAAAACAGATATAACACGGTACACCAACGCACTAAACAAAAGACTAAGTGACTCACAACTACCCGACTCAACACTTAGTACGGATAACATTGAACATAACGTACAGTCCTTCACTGCAGCTCTACTGGAAAGCTACGAGCCAGCATGTCCTGTCATGACACCCAAAGGTCAAGAAAAGAGTTCCTGGTGGGGGCCAGAACTCGAGCGACTACGTGGAGGCCTGAGAAAGCTCTATAACCGAGCAAAAAACACCAGAACCCCTGAGGACTGGGATAAATACAAAAACGCACAAAAACACTACAAGAAACGCATCAGGTATCGAAGAACTGAGGCATGGCAGAGTTTCTGTAGTAGCATAAATTCGACAAACCAAGCCGCAAGAGTAAGGAAAGTCCTGGCCAAGGGGGAACTCAACCTCATGGGCTCAATTAAGAGAGAGGACGGCACTTACACAACAACGGAAAGTGAAACCAGCGCAGTACTGCTGGAAACACACTTTCCTGGTTGTCAGGTCACACCATTCACCAACTCAATCGACTGGCCACCGGAACACTACAGTGTACCAACAACCCAAGATTGGGAAATCGCAAAAAAGGTAGTAACTGCAGACAAAATAGAGTGGGCCATTAAAAGCTTCAAACCTTTCAAGTCTGCAGGGCTGGATGGAATATTCCCAGCACTACTACAATGGCAACTGACAAAGATAGCAAAATATCTACTTCCAATCTACAGGGCCTGCATTGCTTTCAAATACATACCCAGAGTATGGAGAGAAGCAAAAATAGTCTTCCTACCAAAACCAGGTAAGGAAGACTACACACATCCCAAATCATTCAGGCCCATTAGTCTCACATCTTTCCTCCTCAAAACGTTGGAGAGACTAGTAGATCGATACCTAAGGGATGGAACACTAAAAGACAACCCACTACATCCTCAGCAACATGCGTACAGGAAAGGTAGATCAACAGAGTCCGCACTGCACATGGTAGTGCATAAGATAGAATCGGCTATCACAAATAAAGCCTCAACACTAGCTACTTTCATAGACATAGAAGGGGCATTTGACAAAACGGCACACAGCAGCATCAACGAAGCCTTGCGAAGGCGTAGGGTAGAACCAACCATAAGGGACTGGATCACTCAGCTAATAAGCAAAAGAGCGGTCCAGATAGTGATGAGCACTACCACAAGAGCAAAGGTAGTCAAAGGGTGCCCCCAGGGAGGCGTCCTATCGCCACTTTTATGGAATATAGTAGTAGACAGCCTCCTAAAGAGACTTAATGAGAGAGGACACACCACCATCGGGTACGCGGATGATCTTGCAATACTGATAAGCGGAACGGCTGAGAACGTGCTATGCAAAATCATGCGCTCAGCCCTTCAGACTGTGGAAGAATGGTGCGAAGAACATCGACTATCAGTAAACCCGAAAAAAACAGAACTTATCCTTTTCACCAACAAAAGAAAGTTACCAGAACTACAACTACCAAAACTATTTAACACCAAACTAGCTCTAACAACTCAAGTTAAATATCTGGGCATCATACTTGACAATAAGTTGAATTGGGCTAGCCACATAAATGCTAAGATGAAAAAGGCCTGTATAACTTTCTGGCAATGCAGAAGACTCGTTGGTAAGAACTGGGGTCTAAACACAAAGATAACACTTTGGCTGTACACGGCAATTATCAGACCTTCTCTAACCTATGGATCAGTTGTATGGTGGCCCAGAACAGAACTGATCACTGTGAAAGAAAAGCTCCAGAGTTTACAACGCCTAGCGAGTACAGCAGCCACTGGATGCATGAGAACCACCCCATCAGTCGCACTAGAGCACCTCCTAAACCTGAGACCGCTGCATCTAATCATACAGGAGGAGGCCAAGGCAGCAGCCTTAAGACTGAAAAATAATGGGCTTTGGAAAGAGAATACTGGAACAAAGCATTCAAAGATTCTACAGGGAATCCTAAAGAAGATACCACTTCTTGAGGCTCCCATAGACAGAATACCATGTCACCACGTCTTCGAACGGAAGTATCATATCCAACTTTCTGAAGAAAAAAGAGATAGCTCTGGCGTCAAAGAAGTTAGGATATACACAGACGGCTCCAAAACCTCACATGGTACCGGAGCAGGCGTCTTCTCGAATGACCTAAATATCAAAATAACAACCACCTTGGACAAGCTAAGCACAATATTTCAAGCCGAATGTATTGGCATAACGAGAGCGGCGGAGACAATTGCCGCCAGAGATGTCAGAGATCTAGACATAAAGATCATCTCAGACAGTGCATCCGTGCTCCAAGCTCTCCAAAGTAACACCATAACCTCTGTCCTCATATTGGAATGTCATAACAGACTCCAATCCATTGCAAACACAAACAGGGTCACGCTGCAATGGATCAAAGGACACAGCAACTCCCTCGGCAACGACGCAGCCGATGAATTGGCCAAGAGAGGATCAGGGTCGACAGTATATGGACCGGAACCAATACTACCCATACCTCAAGCACAGATCAAAACTTGGCTACGAAAAAGTACAGAAGAAACCCATCTAACAGAATGGACAAACACTGAAGGATGCAGGCAAACAAGGAATGCAGTTCCGGTAGCATCAAAAACGTTTAGCCGAAATCTCATTAGGCTAAAAAGGGACCAAATCCGCAAGGTCACCGGCATCTTGACCGGTCACTGTCCCCTAAACAAGCATCTGTTTACAATAGGTGTGACGGACAGCCCCCTATGCAGAGGCTGCATGGGGGCAGAAGAAACGCCACGTCATGTGCTTACAGAGTGCACGAGCGTGGCCGCACAACGGGCGAAATTCCTCCAGTCACCAGCGTCACTCCGGGAAGCATGTGGAAACCTGAAAAGGCTGCTGGCTTTTTGGGAGGATCTGGGTTGGTTGGAATAAGAGGTAAGATGGTACGCACAATGGCCCAATCAAGAGGCTAAGTGCGGAACAGCCCAGGTAAACTAAAACTATACCCAAAATTTATTGAATATTTTTTCAATTTTTTGTGAAAATCTTAATGCCTATATAACTCTTCAGGCTTTCACGGCCGGCGTTGCATGTAGAATATACTGCTTCCGGGCTGGTTGGCCGTGGTCCATGTGAAACTTGCGTTCCAGACGTTGCGTGCGCCGCCCTCGCACGTCAGCCGCCGGCGAGGCAAGGTCGTTCCTCGTGGTTCGTTCTTCAAATCAAAGTTTCCATCACGAAAGCGTTTAAACCAAAATCGCACGGTGCGTTCATTAGCAGTCCCCTCTCCAAACGCAACATTGATATTGCGAGCTGTTTCTGCCGCGTTAGTTCCGCGTCGGAACTCGTATTCCAAAATCACTCGAATTTTCGAAGTATCCATCTTTCTTGTCTAAGCTGAATAAAAAAAACAACTGAAAGTCGATAATCGAATGTTGCACATTTTTAAATGAAGAACTACATAGGTACCATGTGGAAAAAGTTTCACTCAAAAATCTCAAACCATGAAGGTTCTATGTCAATTCGAAGTACCTATTACAATGAAGGTAGTAAAGCTATGCTTACCATGGATCTAGATAGCGTTGTGTGAAATGTTGTGGAATATTTATTTATTTTTATTTATTTATAATAACAGAGTCTCTAAGTTGCACAATTAATTGGTGTAATTGGTGATTACAACGCAAGCTTATTACGAATAATCTATTCAAAATTCAAATTGCAAAGAAATTTGTCCCGCGGTTTTTTTTGTTGTTAAGTGACGTACGGTTTATATGCTTGCATATATAATATTTAGCCAACAGATTCAAACTTGAAAAATAATTTAAAACTAATTGGAAATGGATAATAAAATGGACTTATCCTTAATACTTACATAATAATTAATAAAATTAATATCATTATTCGTGGTTCACGAAATTAAATGGGATATTTGATTTTTTCAAATGTCATTTTGAGGTTATTTCTATACCTACACAATCACTAAAAAGGTGATAATCCTCCCATTCACAAACACCGTGATTGGCTGTTTAGGAGATATGAAAGTAAATTAAAAAAAAATTACTTTAGTCCCTAGAGATTAATAAGGAACTTTAGTCCCGATATGCAGGGAGTAAAGTAACATTTTAAGAGCATGAGAAGTGAAAAATGTTTCATTTTATTATCTCTGTGGCGTAGCGGTAGTCAACGCGGCCACTACGCTACGCGGGTTCGATCCCCGCTGGTCGTGCCTCGGACAGCACGTTAAGCCGTCGGTCCCGGTTGCCATACGATTATCTATGGCAGTCATTACGGGAAGTTGGAGCCCTCACAAATCCAATAACTGGTCTAACTGCAATTCCTCGATATCGCCTTTGGGTTGTGAAGGTCAGATAGCAATCGCTTCACAGAAAATATGGAAGTTAAGCTCATCCACAGTTAAACTAAATAAAAAATGTTAAGTTATATAACTAATAACTAAATATAACATTTAATTCTTGATCCCAGCGGTAGTCCTAGTCGCATCCGAAGCTTTCAAATTAGAGTCCGGAGTCCGATTTACACTCTACAAATAGGTACCTATACAAAATGTGAGATAAGATATTCTTTATTGTACTCCATTTATACTATTTGAATTTCTTTGACAGATTGCAAAAAATAACACTATCGAGTATTTCTGCATGAGTGTACACAACATGTCCGGTACAAAGTTGGTACATTATTATCTTGACAAATTAAACTGCAACGTAACAAATGCGAAACCTAGAGTCGCAGTTGTTACTTAAAGGGATGGCAACAAACTAAACAGGATAATTAATTAAGTCGTAAACTTTTTCGTTCCGTAGGAAACGATTTAATTCTATTCATTAATACGTAGTTACCACAGTGTATATATATTATGCTAATTAATTTTCCAATCAAAACTTATCAATTCTCTCTTATTCAACTTGACCTCTGTGGCAGCTGTAGAGCGTTCCACTGCGAAATCGGAGTTTGCGGGTTCGACTACAGCTCAGTACAAATGTTTATTGCATGAATATGCAATGTATATTTGCATCGGTCTGAGTGTATCTATATAGTTATAATATTTTCTCAAACATGCTTGGCAATATGAACATTATTTTGACAACCTTCTACGAGATGAATCGAAATTGCTGTGCATGCGAGCAGCGGCCGGCAAAAGTTGTATGAAAATCCATATCTGTCGTGTTTTAGCGGCCAAATAAATTACTATGAACTGTCGGGTAATTTAAAAATGGAATCATCTTTTACTCCGAACCATGGCAACCAAGCAGGTAACTTATCCAAGGCATTATTTAAACACAGAACTGGCTTGCAAATATAAAGCTGTTTATTAAAAAAATAAAAAACAAATGAACATTTTGCCGCGTGAAAAATTACTGTTGTTTGTTGTTCGTCATTGATTTTGAAAAGTAGGTAACTAATTGTATTTTAATTTCCGCGCATTGTTTGAGAAAAGCACTAGTCTTGGCCACAACTGAGCGTTGCCGGACTCCGTAATGAGTGCCTCGGCTGCGCCTCGGCCCGCATACTTCATGATCGTCCGGCAACACTACACTTGGCGGCCGCGACAGTAATGTACTATTTTACAAAAAAATAATCTAAGTATGTATATTCACATTCTAGAATCTATAACACAAGCTACTTAAGAAGCTATGATTAGGTAATTCGGGCCTAAACATGGCGCTATGTAGTAATGTCTTAACATATTTAAACTTGACAACTTGGAAAACACTAGTTGTAAGATGTATTACTACAATATAGTGCCTACCTACCTAAACCTTCCTAACTAAATCTGATACTGACAATTTTTCTCGTACACAACTTCGGTGACTAACGATTTCTATACACGTCTGCATGTGCCTACGTACCTATATACACTGACCTAACGATGGATATGTTATGAGACGCCACAATGGTCAACTATTGAATTCCATTCTCTGTTCCCTTCACACCGCTCTGCTTATGTGTGGCTTTATCTATCTATTATATATATCTATATACTTACTTTTATATAATGGTAAGGTGGTCGTGTCTGTACATTGGAGACATTTAAAAAGCTTGGATCATGTTCTATTAACAATATTCAATACGAAAATATTTTTGTTACAATTCTCGTTTGTTAATCAATTTTTTTTCGTGATGAGCGTAAAATGTTATGTGTTTTTGTTTGAAAGGTCTTTCTTGGTCAGACTTAAAATCTTACGTAAGTTTGATCGCAAAGGGTCAAGTAGACCGTAGATATGGCCAATAAACGGAAAACCTACATCTGACCCGCTCGGAAAGCTAATCACAAAATGGTTAAATAAAGTTTTTAAATTTTTTATATATGCATACCTACTTAATTGTCATTTCTTTAGGGTTAATAGTATAATACTCATCGAAATATTTAACATCGGTGTGCCAAGTGCCACGAATCATGCCGAAATATCTGATACCTACTCGAAACCACTTTTTTTACGAGCGGGAAATCCCCTCGGATACAATTCTCGTCTGTTTATCTCCGGAGCCGGAGGAGGGGGGTTATGTCGGACTCGCACCGACTAAGCCGCACGCCATCTGTGGGTCGTTGTGCTAGGCCGAAGGTGAGTTTGTCTCGCCACACATCCCTCGCACCCCGGCTGACCCAGGGTCATTCCTCTCGGTCTTTCCCTCCTCGGGAGGGGGGACCACGTGGTCTCCGACTCGCCCCCGGTATGGGGGGGCGCGCATCGTGGGGGGCGCGCATCGTGGGGGGCGCGCATCGACTCGAAACCATATAACACTTGGTAATTATCCCGGTGAGTGCTGTTTAATGACCAAGTCAATTAAGTCATGCATTTGTTTGGATGTTTTGGGGCCCTTCTTATATCTCTGGCGTCCAAGCCTACCTCATTTGCAAGCCGTTACAGCCACCTACTGATTGATGGATAAGGCTTTTGTGCAGACTTTCCTCTCGTGCTTGAGGTCCTAACATAGGTTTACGTTTTTAGGGTTCTATAGGCAAATGGCAAAAAACGGAACCCTTATGGCTTCGTCATGTCTGTCTGTCCATTCGTATGTGACAACCACTTTTTTCCGGAACTATAAGAACTATGCTGTTGAAACATGGGATGTAGATGTATTCTGTGAACGGCATTAAGATTGTAGAATATACTGCTTCCGGGCTGGTTGGCCGTGGTCCATGTGAAACTTGCGTTCCAGACGTTGCGTGCGCCGCCCTCACACGTCAGCCGCCGGCGAGGCAAGGTCTCCGAAGTTGTCGTCGCCCGGCCCTGCGCCACTGAAGATGTCGACCGCAGTGATCGACGAAACGTCTATCCCGGTGAGTGCACCGGGATAATTACCAAGTGTTATATGGTTTCGAGTCGATGCGCGCCCCCCACGATGCGCGCCCCCCACGATGCGCGCCCCCCCATACCGGGGGCGAGTCGGAGACCACGTGGTCCCCCCTCCCGAGGAGGGAAAGACCGAGAGGAATGACCCTGGGTCAGCCGGGGTGCGAGGGATGTGTGGCGAGACAAACTCACCTTCGGCCTAGCACAACGACCCACAGATGGCGTGCGGCTTAGTCGGTGCGAGTCCGACATAACCCCCCTCCTGTTTTTAGACGAGAATTGTATCCGAGGGGATTTCCCGCTCGTAAAAAAAGTGGTTTCGAGTAGGTATCAGATATTTCGGCATGATTCGTGGCACTTGGCACACCGATGTTAAATATTTCGATGAGTATTATACTATTAACCCTAAAGAAATGACAATTAAGTAGGTATGCATATATAAAAAATTTAAAAACTTTATTTAACCATTTTGTGATTAGCTTTCCGAGCGGGTCAGATGTAGGTTTTCCGTTTATTGGCCATATCTACGGTCTACTTGACCCTTTGCGATCAAACTTACGTAAGATTTTAAGTCTGACCAAGAAAGACCTTTCAAACAAAAAACACATAACATTTTACGCTCATCACGAAAAAAAATTGATTAACAAACGAGAATTGTAACAAAAATATTTTCGTATTGAATATTGTTAATAGAACATGACCCAAGTTTTTTAAATGTCTCCAATGTACAGACACGACCACCTTACCATTATATAAAAGTAAGTATATAGATATATATAATAGATAGATAAAGCTTTGATTAATTATATTCTAGTTACACGCATAATCACAGAGCCACACATAAGCAGAGCGGTGTGAAGGGAACAGAGAATGGAATTCAATAGTTGACCATTGTGGCGTCTCATAACATATCCATCGTTAGGTCAGTGTATATAGGTACGTAGGCACATGCAGACGTGTATAGAAACCGTTAGTTACCGAAGTTGTGTACGAGAAAAATCGTCAGTATAAGATTTAGTTAGGAAGGTTTAGGTAGGTAGGCACTATATTGTAGTAATACATCTTACAACTAGTGTTTTCCAAGTTGTCAAGTTTAAATATGTTAAGACATTACTACATAGCGCCATGTTTAGGCCCGAATTACCTAATCATAGCTTCTTAAGTAGCTTGTGTTATAGATTCTAGAATGTGAATATACATACTTAGATTATTTTTTTGTAAAATAGTACATTACTGTCGCGGCCGCCAAGTGTAGTGTTGCCGGACGATCATGAAGTATGCGGGCCGAGGCGCAGCCGAGGCACTCATTACGGAGTCCGGCAACGCTCAGTTGTGGCCAAGACTAGTGCTTTTCTCAAAAAAATACAATTAGTTACCTACTTTTCAAAATCAATGACGAACAACAAACAACAGTAATTTTTCACGCGGCAAAATGTTCATTTGTTTTTTATTTTTTTAATAAACAGCTTTATATTTGCAAGCCAGTTCTGTGTTTAAATAATGCCTTGGATAAGTTACCTGCTTGGTTGCCATGGTTCGGAGTAAAAGATGGTTCCATTTTTAAATTACCCGACAGTTCATAGTAATTTATTTGGCCGCTAAAACACGACAGATATGGATTTTCATACAACTTTTGCCAGCCGCTGCTCGCATGCACAGCAATTTCGATTCATCTCGTAGAAGGTTGTCAAAATAATGTTCATATTGCCAAGCATGTTTAAGAAAATATTATAACTATATAGATACACTCAGACCGATGCAAATATACATTGCATATTCATGCAATAAACGCTCTACAGCTGCCACAGAGGTCAAGTTGAATAAGAGAGAATTGATAAGTTTTGATTGGAAAATTAATTAGCATAATATATATACACTGTGGTAACTACGTATTAATGAATAGAATTAAATCGTTTCCTACGGAACGAAAAAGTTTACGACTTAATTAATTATCCTGTTTAGTTTGCTGCCATCCCTTTAAGTAACAACTGCGACTCTAGGTTTCGCATTTGTTACGTTGCAGTTTAATTTGTCAAGATAATAATGTACCAACTTTGTACCGGACATGTTGTGTACACTCATGCAGAAATACTCGATAGTGTTATTTTTTGCAATCTGTCAAAGAAATTCAAATAGTATAAATGGAGTACAATAAAGAATATCTTATCTCACATTTTGTATAGGTACCTATTTGTGGAGTGTAAATCGGACTCCGGACTCTAATTTGAAAGCTTCGGATGCGACTAGGACTACCGCTGGGATCAAGAATTAAATGTTATATTTAGTTATTATATATATATAACTTAACATTTTTTATTTAGTTTAACTGTGGATGAGCTTAACTTCCATATTTTCTGTGAAGCGATTGCTATCTGACCTTCACAACCCAAAGGCGATATCGAGGAATTGCAGTTAGACCAGTTATTGGATTTTTGAGGGCTCCAACTTCCCGTAATGACTGCCATAGATGATCGTATGGCAACCGGGACCGACGGCTTAACGTGCTGTCCGAGGCACGACCAGCGGGGATCGAACCCGCGTAGCGTAGTGGCCGCGTTGACTACCGCTACGCCACAGAGATAATAAAATAAAACATTTTTCACTTCTCATGCTCTTAAAATGTTACTTTACTCCCTGCATATCGGGACTAAAGTTCCTTATTAATCTCTAGGGACTAAAGTAATTTTTACTTACACCAATTAATTGTGCAACTTAGAAACTTTGTTATTATAAATAAATAAAAATAAATAAATATTCTACAACATTTCACACAACGCTATCTAGATCCATGGTAAGCATAGCTTTACTACCTTGTATTATGGAATCTAGAATACGGATAAACATACTTAGATATTTTTTTTTGTAAATGCATACATATTATACATAGAAACACCCAGACCAATGCAAATACCCATATCCATGCATACAAATATTTGCACTGAGCGGGGATCGAACCACCACCGCCACGCTACGGAGGCTTTACTCCGTTATGGATATGATGAAATTAATATATTCAGGTTGAAAAAGATATTTGCATATTTCTTTTTTTTTTTTAATATTATAATTTTGTATAAAAAGTCGCTTTTTTTCTCGCATTCAAAGTGAAAAGTAGAGTGTTTAACGTGGGACTAAACAACCATAATGACACTCGAACTATTAGCCACCCTCGCTTCGCTCGGGTGGTTAAAGCATCTCGTGTCATTATGGCTTGTTTTAGTCCCTTGTTGAACAATCTACTATTATTATCAGTTTATTATTAAGGACTTTTGCCACTAACAGTACCTACACAGGTAGACGGAAGTTCGAAACACTTGCCCGGGACAATTGCCTTCGTGTTGAGCAGTATTGTCGTGCAATTGTGAACGCGTGACAGTGCTTGCAAAGCAAATGTCCTGGATAAGACGAACCAACAAAATATTTCGAAAAAAAAATGTAGCAATATACTAGCTACTAATGATTGTATTTGGTGCATAAATAGCATTATTCTAAAGTGTATCAATGTATTTGGAACGTCTTTTTCGACTTGTAAATATTATAATAAAATAAATAGGTATTTCCCAATCCCAATTTCTCAATTCGGATGTTTATATTTTACTAGCTGATGCCCGCGGCTTCGCCCGCGTGGAATTCTGTTCCCGTGACAGCTTAACCCTTTTTTTTAATTTTTCTCTACGTAAGAACCATCCATATACTGCAAGGAATACTCTAAAAAAGAATTAGTGAAATCGGTTCAGCTGTTCACGCGTGATGGCGTGACCAAGAAAAATAGGGATTTATTTTTATATATGTTACCGGAAATGTATGTAATCCGCCATTGTATACAATTTCTAGGAAATGTATCTAATTCCTAAAATCGCACGGAAATGTATAAAATAAATTATATTAGACACATTTTCTAGGAAATCTATACATTGTCTAAATAGCAATCGGAAATGTAAATATTTGAGATATTTGAGCAGTCCAATAACTGAATGAGCGGTAAAATGATGGAATGAGCGGTTCGATAAATAGTTCGGCAGATCAAATTACCTAGTGATAGGTTTATTGTGATAGCTGCGCAATCCGACTTGATTGGTTTTTATTTTTTATAACCATGCAGTAATAAGTCATTTTTCTGCGCTTTTTGGTCCTAGTTAAAGAAGTGCCAATAAAAATTATTTTTCTCATTTAGCAACGTGTTTTATTACAGAAAGCATTATTTTTATACATTTCCTAATACGATATTGGAATTATATACAATTCCTAGGAATTCTGCACATTTCCTAGGACATTTATGTATTAAATAAATAGTTTTTGAAACAATATTTAATATACATATCCTAAATAGCTTCGGAATTATATAACTTTCCTAGGATTTGTATACAATTCCTAGATTTGATACATTTCCGGTAACATAATAGTACATAAAGATTATGTTTTGCGAACTTATAGACTGTCTGGCACCGACTGCAACAAAAGTCTTACGCTTGTTTTACCTATCTTTTGAGTTATATCTGTAATTATACTATTTTCCTAAAAAGTCTTAGAAGTCGGTTTAGTTTTTTGTTAGTTATACTACAATCACAGAATAGATACCTAATAGTCTACAGGTTATATCAATGGATATACTTTTGGGCAAAAAATAATTTGACTTAAAATTACGTAACGTGAACAAAAGCGTATCTATCCATACAGCTTCAACCACAGTTGCCTTCGTAAGTAATTGCATTGACTAATGAAGTAGGTACGTATCTACAGTTGAGTTGAGACTATTACTCAATGAAACGACGACAGAAACACACATCACAGATTCACACCCGCGATAGGAATGAACGAAGAGCGATAGTCGTTCCCTCATTCATAAGTTAACAGATCGACATGATAACATTAAAGTTTCATGTTACGATAGCATGAATAATCACTGCGCTAGTCATCTAGTACTGATTTTTTTGGAGTAAAAGCGAAAAAGATAAACTCTACGTTGATTTCTTTATAGAAAGAGGGTGTGGGTAGGATGTAGGACGAGCAGGATAACTCCTTTGTTGTATATGCCACGTCAGCAAATGGTGAAGTTGGAAACAATGTTTCGTCACGTGATAGGTAGGTATACTTCATACGAACGTCCAAGTGCCATTACTGTGATGCGAGCAAAGACCCGAGGCTGAACACGCTCGCCGAGTGCCCGGTGTGGCGGCCCTGCGAGCGAGAGTCCTCACGCTCATCACCTTTCGCTGCGCGGATGCGTGGCCTGGCGGCATCTCCTTCGGCGAGCAAGTAATGTTCGTGAAGGAGGAGGTCGCAGAATTACTTCCGTCCCCAATGAGCGCGGGCCTGGGGGTGATGGTTTGAGCCACCGTTACCCTAGCAGACCGCAGTGGCAGTGCACGAGGTGTGCCTGCCCAAACCCGATTGCGAGATGGGCACTCCGTGATCCCCACACCAGTCGAGAGCCAGATCGGAAGAGATGGCCCTAGGTCGGCCGGGGTGCAAGGGATATGTCTAAGACAATCTCACCTCTGGCAACCTACGACCCACAGAAGGCGTGATAATTCAATAGTGATGAGGTTTTGAGTTTTTTTTTTTTTTTTTTTACGTGCGGGAAATCCCCACGGATACCCACCCCTCCGGAGCCGGAGGGGTAGGTTATGTCGGACTCGAACCGACTAAACCGCACGCCGTCTGTGGGTCGATGTGCTAGGCCGGAGGTGAGGTTGTCTTTTGACATATCCCTCGCACCCCGGCTGACCCAGGGCCATTCCTCTCGGTCTGGCCCTCCTCGGGAGGGGGGACCACGCGGTCCCCGACTCGCCCCCGGTATGGGGGGGGGGGCGCGCATCGCCCTACGATGCGCGCCGCCGCCGTGGCCTGCTTCTGCTAGGGTGACGAGCGGCTCCACCCGTCACCCTCAGGCCCGCGCTCATGGGGGGCGGAGGTCAGTTTGCGCCCTCCGACGCCCGAGCCGCCTTCGAACGCGGCCAGCGATGTCCGCGAGTCTTTCTCGCTCGCTGCGCCGCGCCCGCTCTGCTGTCTCCTTCACGAGCATGACCTGCTCGCAGAAGGAGGCGCTGGCCGCCCACGCATCCGCGCAGCGGACCATCGCCGCGAGCAGGGTGGAGAGCGTGAGCACTCTCACCCCCAGGGCAGTCACAAGCTCCCACCTCGGCGCTTCAAACGCCGGACACTCGGTGAGCGTGTGCAGCCCCGAGTCCACGCTCGCGTCGCAGTGATGGCACTCGGGCGTTGGCTCTATGCCCATCAGATGCAGGTACCGCCCGAAGTTACCGTGTCCGGTAATGACCTGCGTCTGACGGTACGAGAGGCCACCGTGTGGCCTCTCTAGCCACTCCCCCATGATGGGTCTTACCGCCGCAATCACGGCGTGCCCTGCGCGTGGTTGCTCAAGTCGTAGCTCCCACTCGGTCACCATGGCCCTGTGGAGCCGGGACTTCTCGGCCCGAATTTCTTCGGGCTCGGGATCGAGTCCCCGCTCCCGCGCCTCCTTTCGGAACCGATAGAGTGCCGAAAGGGTCCTCGCTTCCAGGATCCACGGTGGCGATCCGGCCAGGAGACTCGCCGCTTCAAAGGATATCGTGCGGTACCCCCTGATGGTATGAGGTTTTGAGTTACAATTTATAATATTTTAATTGTAGGTTGCGGATCTAAATTTTGCCAATGATTTTTATTATAATTCAGTAATGTAAAACATTTTTCAGATAATTAAGTATATATAACAGAAAAAAAGAAAAAAAATTAAATATCGTAAAAAAACAAAAAAAAAACACAAAGAAAAAAAAAAACCTAGCGACATAGATTAAGATGAAGAAAGGAGGCCATTGTAGATTTTTGACAAAATACTTTAATAAAACAAAATAATATTATAACTCAAAAAACGTACAGGCCCAAGAGTTCGAGGAAGTCTTTCATTTAAAAAAAAAGGCGTGATAAAGTGGACTAAAATTAAATACCTATTAATAAAATTATAATTATATTCACGCCGAGTCCTCTAGATTATTCTTGAAAATATATATAACTACATGTAGTATCGCCTAGTTATAACCACTCTTGCACTAAGTTTAGAGAAAATAAATTCTTTTTTTTTTTTTGTGGGTAGACATGTACCTTTGCCTTGCGACATTCGTTCAAGCTCATTCGCATTCTAGTGCTCAACCACTCAACACGTTATCTGTTCTCGCACGGTTTATTTAAAAAATGTTAAAACGTAAAACGACTTATGAAGAAGATATTGACCGTTATAAAAATAAAATACAAAGATTGGAGAAGAAACTTAGTAAACGACGAGTTAGTGCATCAGTACTGACTGATTGTCTTCATCATCTGATGAGGCCGTCATGCCCGAAGAGGATCTGGGTGCAGGTATTTACTTTTTGAATTTTTTAGTAATATAATGAGTGATAAGTGTAAAAAAAAAAAAAAAAATGCAACCGGAGCAGTCGCTAGGGCTGTTTCACCGCATTATTAAACTTCTATAAAATGAGCTTGTACTTACGTAATTAAAACGTTTGCAACCGGAGCAGTCGCTGGGGCTGTTTCAACGCATTAAGATACGTCGGCACTTCTGCCGATATTATAGTTGATAGACACGTATCGACGTGTTCAATATATTGTTTTATGCAACCGGAACAATCGTTGGGGTTGTTTCAACGCATCAAAATAAGTAAAATTGGTCTTTTGTAAGAAAATATTTCAAAACAAGTAGCTACCCACAATGTGGTAACACAAATTATTTTATGCAATCGGAATAGTCATTGGGGCTATTTCAACGCATTTAAATAAGCTATCAAAATTATCATACACGTGATAATCTTCAGATACTCCAGCTCTACGACCTGATGACTGGTTATTAGACTGGCCTGAAGATAACATGCATAACTCCAATGAATCAATTGAAACTTTGCCAGGGCCAAGTACGGTTTCTGAACAAAATGTTATTGTTCAAGATACCGATCCAAACACTCCTGTTTTGAATACAGAAATTTTGGGAGATGACCCTAGCATTACTAACAAATATGGCCCAGAAATTCGTACTGAACTTGCTAACCGCTTATTGCATATAATTAAAGAAGGCCTTACTAAGGAAAACAGAAAAAACCTATTGGCTCAGTGGTCAGAGCATTCCCCCTGTAAGGGAAAGATCGTGGGTTCGAGTCCCACCTGGGCATTCACTTTTTCCTATCTTTAATCGATTTGAAAAGTTAGCATAGTAAATGCTTCAAAATTTCATTCAAGAAAAAACCTAGTTTCAAAGTACCTCCCACCGTCAAATTGCATCGAAATGGATTCCCCTAAGTTAAATCTAGAAATCAAAGCAGTAATCACTGAAGCCGCGTAAAACGCGATAAAGGCATTTTAATAAAACAAAAACAAATGTACAGTGCTATTGTGGGTCTCACGGACATAATTAATTTTCAATTAAATGCTAAAACTAAAGATAATAATATGCTGCAAAAGTTGATGGACGTAAACAAGATTTTATGCGATTTGCAATATGCAGATTCTATCACAAGAATAAGAGATATGAAAGAGCATCTTAAAAATACCAAAATTGATACATATCTTTTCGGTAAAAACTTAGCAGAAATATTAAAATCGGCCAGAGCCGTCAATAAATCTGGCATTGAGCTGAAAGATTCTAATAACAAACTGTTGAAAACATTAAAAGAGGCCCTGCGAGACCTTTAAACCGCAAGGCTCCTCTCCAGGCGCGCAGGCCACCTGCGGGGACGGCGCTTGCGCCGATGACGAGCCACGAGCCTGCAGCAGCGCGCGGTCGGTATGCTACGCCAGCGACTCAACACCAGCCGCCGCACGCACTCTCATCGAAGAAGTCATCACGGGGCCAACAGTATCCCAACCGCCGCTACTAGACTCAGTTAAGTATGCAGGCCTTTTATCTCAGTTCCATCATAGGTGGACTCTTATCACTGATGATCAGATGGTGTTATCATGGATTAAAGGGTATAGAATACAATTTGATTCGCCTGTTGTGCAACATGTACTGCCTCATAAAGCCAACTTATACATACAACGAAAAGTTACACTATTTAGAAATTATTAAAGACCTAATCAGAATAGATGCTATATCGCAGTGCTCCCCGTGTAAGGGTCAATTTATATCGAGCACCTTCTTAGTGCCAAAACCATACGGCAAAATGCGATTTATATTAAATTTTAAAATCTCAATAAATCATTAGAACTTGAACATTTTAAATTATGAGATTTAAGAACTGCATTCAAAATTATAAGATATAACTGCCAAATGGCATCTATTGATCTCAAAGACGCTTAATTTTTAATTAAAATACACAAAGACTCTCGAAAGTATTTGAGGGTTATTTTTGAGGATCAAATGTTTGAATTTAACGTTTTACCGTACCGAACCCGAACGGTTCAGGGGCCGTTACAATGTAAATTTTTGGGTTTGATTTTGGATTCACACAAGTTCCAGGTTAGGTTACCATTAGATAAAAAATCGAAGATTAAGACTCAGCTCCAAATCTTTTCAAAATTAAATCGTTGTTGAATTAGAGATTTTGCTCAATTGCTAGGGTTATTAGTATCTTCATGCCCAGCTATAGAATACGGTTGGCTGCACACGAAAGAAATGGAACGCTGTAAATATCTCAATTTGATAAACTGTAATGACTATAACAAATTTATGACATTACCCACATCACTCCAAGCTGTTTTCATTGGTGGTTAAATAAAATAGAACATTCAGTCCATCGAATTAGAGTTGACGTTTATCATGTTGAAATATTCTCTGACGCCTCAACGACGGGGTGGGGGGGCTGCCTGTGAAGGATTAACTGCAAGCGGCCAGTGATCTACCGTGGAAAAAGGAAAACATATTAACTATTTAGAGCTCCTCGCAGCCTTCATAGCTTTAAATTTTTTTGCAAATCTATATTTTAATTGTCAAATACTGCTGCGCATTGACAATTCAACAGCAGTTGCGTATATTAATAAAATGGGGGGCATCCAACATCCACATCTAACGTAAATAACTCGTGATATCTGGAACTGGTGTGAGACCAAGAATCTCTTTATTCTTGCTTCAAATATTAAGTCAAGTGATAATACTATTGCAGATTACGAATCACGTCAAAATCATCCAGATATCGAATGGGAATTATCTGATTGGGCTTTTAATACTCTCACAAATTACTTTGGAGTCCCAAACATAGATCTTTTTGCAAGTCGCATTAATCACAAATGTGATACATATATTTCGTGGCATCGCGATCCAGAGGCTTTTGCGATAGACTCATTTACAGAATCATGATCTGACTTAAATTTTTACGCATTTCCACCTATTTCAATTATCTTAAAACATTGACAAAGATTATTACAGATAAAGCCAGAGGCATCATGGTCGTGCCTTTTTGACCGACTCAACCATGGTACCCTTTGTATAGATCTCTTCTCACAACAAAAACTGTAATTTTTTCACCTAAAAGCAATGCGTTGTTATCACATTCTAGCTCGCGTTGGATACACGACTCGATTATCCTGGTGGCAGGAATATCTTTAGCGCCAAATTCCATGAAACAGTATAATGTATATTTGAAAAAAATGGTGGGTTTTTGTTAAACGAATTCTGCAAATGTTTACGAGGCATCTGTACCAACTGTTATTTATTTTTTAACGAAGCTCCTTAATAAGGGGTTTCAATATGGCTCTCTTAATTCATATAAGTCAGCTCTGTCATTAATTCTGGGACCAAGTATAAGTCAGGATGATAGGTTAAAAAGATTCCTCAAGGGTGTTTATCGACTAAAGCCACCAAAACCTAAATACAGCTTTACATGGGACACCAACCTAGTCCTAAACGAGCTATCTTTATGGCATCCTAACGATGAACTTAGTCTAGAAAAACTAACAAATAAAACAGTTACTTTATTAGCTCTTTCAACCGCACAAAGGGTTCAAACTATTTCTAAGATAAAGCTTAAAAATAAAATTAATAAAAATTTATTCCCAGCGCATCGTTACTAAAATTCCCGATATGTTAAAGACTTCTAGACCAGGTTCATATCAACCTATTATTAACTTGCCCTTCTTTACAAACAGGCTTGAAATTTGTCCGGCAACAACATTACAATGTTACATAGAACGCACTACATCTTTGAGGAAATCTGAAGGACTATTTATTGGTATTAGACAACCCCATAAACCAGTAGGTACACAGACACTTAGCCGCTGGATAAAGCATACGCTCGGTGAATGCGGGGTCGACACGAGCGTGTTCAATGCACATAGCACGAGTCACGCCGCCTCGTCGTGCGCGCACTCACTTGGCGTAAATTTGGACACAATCAGAAAAACCGCTGGCTGGAGTAAGAACTCTTCGATTTTTGCCAAGTTTTATCATAGACCCATCCTTGATAATGATGATACTATTCTGGCAGAATCAGTGATAAACGGTTAAATCATTAGTTAAAATCTTGATTTCTGTCGTCACAGAATAGGCATTATGTTTTCTTTACTATTGAAGAAGCTTATTTTCAATATTTTGTATTTTACATCTAATTATTGTAAGAATAATTATATTAAATAATAATATAGTCAGTGAAGTAGTCCAGTACTGCGTATAAAATTACTAAAAACTTTTTCGTTACGTGATTATAAATATTACAGAGATAAATACAAATTACATAATAATAAACAAAACGTTTATTGATTTATATTCTCATTGATGATATTCCCGAAATACTCAATGTAAAATGACTCTCAAAGTCTACATGTAGTTATATATATTTTCAAGAATAATCTAGAGGACTCGGCGTGAATATAATTAATGATTAAACGAACTTACCTGTATGTGAAGTTCTATCATATTTATGTTCACGCCGAGTCCGAATAGATTATAAACCCACCCGCCCTATGCTGCCCATATTTATTTTACCTAATGTTTCGGCGATACATCAATGATTTCTATAACTCTGGAAGAACTCTAAACTAAATGAGCTTGAACGAATGTCGCAAGGCAAAGGTACATGTCTACCCACAAAAAAAAAAAAAAAGAATTTATTTTCTCTAAACTTAGTGCAAGAGTGGTTATAACTAGGCGATACTACATGTAGTTATATATATTTTCAAGAATAATCTATTCGGACTCGGCGTGAACATAATTATGATAGAACTTCACATACAGGTAAGTTCGTTTAATCATTAAGTATACATATTCATACATCTATTGACCCTAGAAATGCTAAGTGATTAACAAGAAGTGTGTAGTAGTGACTTAGCCCGGAGTTCATATGAAATACTTTATTGGGCCTTACACTCCAGCATTTAATTATGTTTTGGGCCACGATCCAGGCAAAGAGTCTCCTCTCTTTCTACCAACTTACAATTGCTTAAAGTAAATCATGGTAGGACCGAATAACTTAACTAATTTCATACCCAGCACCAAAGAAAATAGATTGAATAAAATAGGAGTAACGTAGGTTGGCACTTCGTACAGCTCTGGCACCGGTCAACTGGCCTCTTGGTATAATTAAAGAGGTTTTTCCGGGTACGGACGGGGACTATTTGCGTTTTGTTAGTTCGTTCTCGTAGCCAACTTGAACGTGAGATTGTGAAGCTGTATTGACTTAGACCGAGTAGATTGTACTCTGTTATACATATTCTGTCTCTTTGTTTCTAACTTACGTACCTTATATTATTTAATTAATAGAATTTACTGTTGTCTAGCAATACTTAATTTTAACTCGTCCATGGTCCGCAGTGAAGTGCATTATATTGACTGATAAAATCTGCATTGATTCGCTCTATGAACATCTGCGATCTTTCAAGGCGGGCAGTATCTACGCTTAGCATAGCTGAGCTTAATGTCTAATGTTACTTATTGCCTATATTAAATACATATGTCGCCGCCAACTAGCTTAATCAGCCGTTTAATTAACTGCCTAGGCTCTTTACTGAACAACGACGGTCATTAAAGGCCTGAATGGTGTTCAGTCATGTAATAAAACTGCTAGGCAAATAGCTTGGATCGATGACGTTAACTTATTGCCTAGTTTAATTTTTAAGTACATTTAATTAAACAGTTAGAAAAATGACTTATTTCTGCGTGGTTATAAAAAAATTGTGCAGCTTTCACAATAAACCTATCATTAATTTTCTGTGAATACACCTCTGAATAACATTCAGGCCGTTAATTGAATGGCGCCGTTTAGTTAACTGCCTAGGCAGTTAAATGGACGGCAGATTATGCTAGTTGGCGGCGACACATATATATAGATTTCAGAGTAACTAATACAGTTATTGATAATGCAAATAGAAATAGACCATTTGACTGAGGTATTTCGACGACTAAAATTTTAAAAATAGTAGCCACTATTTCTTGATCCTGTTCGGCGATTATTATGTATATTAAATTTAGTAACGATCGCCGAACAAGATCACGAAATAGGGGCTACTATTTTTTATTATAAACAATGCATATTTATTTTAGCCTTCATTAAAATTCACGAACAAATCCGATGTATTTAGTCTACGGACCTCATAAAAATTTATCTTCGTAATATTTCCTAGAGATGATTTCATTAAGGTACCTCCGTAAAATTATTGCTCGTCTGCGAGCAATATCAGTCACGTCCTGATCGTCCACCAGAATCTTGTGGGAGGGCGGACACACGGAATAGTAGATTGTTTTTTTTTTTTTTTTTTTCTAAAGCCTTCGACCCACGTCGAAGCCCTATTCTTTCACAGGTTTCCCTAGGCTCTAATATTTCACCCTCTCAGGGTGCATACTCATTACATCTTAAAATCTATGGGTAATAATCACGCATTCATTCCGTCCTCTAGTATCATACAATTTCTCGCATTTATACCTCTCGTACTTTCACGCCATGCCTTTCATACTTTGGGAGTGTGAGGAGGAGGGGAGGGGGGAATATCTATAACTTTATTCATTAACTCTATATCTTTTACAGTATCTTACTTAATTTCTACTTTACGATTACTTTTACATTTTTCTACAGTTTAAAATCTTCTACTAGATATTCTAAATAAATATCAACGCGAGACTTTCTACACTCTATTTCTATGTAACACTGATTTTATAATTTTATCCCAATATTCTAAGAAGTATTGCTGGTATTCTTTTGACACAAGAACAGGTAAGTTTTTGACGTTAATCTCGATGTTTATTCTTTGTTCCAGATTGTGGCGATCCCGAGCATGAATCGGGCAGTCAACGACCAAGTGGACGACCGTCTCGTCGACGCCCGGCTCGCAGGCGCATGATGGGTCCGCCTTAAGGCGCCCACTCACTAACAGTTTACCGGACGATATAAATCTGTCAGTTAATCGCAATAACCCACACACTAACAGTTTCCTTAACGATTTTGGACTGACGACTACTACGATCCGATAGTGTGTGGCCGCTGAACGATTCCGGACAGTTCTAAGCCGGACAGTCCTAGGCCGTCAGGGCGAACGAGCACAACGGGCCTGTCGATCGACGTTTCGTGTCAGTTTTTACTAAGATTTTATTCATTGTTTGTACATACTCGTCAATATTTCTTATGCACATAGTCCATATGGTTCAAAATAGCTAACACCTATTTCCCACAATGATTAGCACGTACCTACTTATATAAGAATAACGTAGTCCAAGCTATTTTCAACCTTATTGACATCACAACAAATCTAGTTTTTTTTCGTATATTCGTGATCAGCAGCATTTATTTATGCGAAAAAACATGTAATTCAGAAAATGTCAATAAGGTCGAAAATCGCTTGCACTGTTTCGTACTCTCTATGTAACTGATATAAGACCATTACCGGCAGGCGATCGTACGACCTAAAACTGACGACTCACAACTGCTAGTGTGTGGTCGCAAAACTGACAACAGGGAATTGCCGGCGGGCCAAAATCGCTTTAGTGTGTGGGCGCTATTGGCTTAGGACTGCAGGCCGCCGGACAGATCAGGAACTGCAGGCGGACTGCAGGCGGACTGTTAGTGAGTGGGCGCCTTTACACTTGAAACGGTTCAAGTATTCGGAGAACCGACCATGCCCTGTAAGGAGCTGGGTCGTGGTGCCGGCGATCTTCATCTTTCGGACGATCCTATATGCATCCAGAGCGCAAGGGAAGAAAAGCTTGGTAACAGAAGCCGTTTGACCCAGCCTGTACCTTTCGTTCCATTTGTGAAGCGAGGTCTGACGCAGGCCCCGCTTCACGAATGAGACTGGGCACAGGCTGTAGTGTGGCGCTATCTTCGACCGCAGAGCCGCCTCTTTGGCGAGCTGGTCGGCTCGTTCGTTGCCCTCCAACCCTGCGTGGGCCTTGACCCAGAACAAGGATATTTCCTTGCCCTGGGTCAATCCCCGCCTGATGGTCGACCTGGCCTCAACTGCCAGTGGGTGGAGGGCGTGGCGGTTCGTGACCGACATGAGTACGGCTCTGCTGTCTGTAACGGACTGAAACACCGTTTCGAGGTTCTTATAAAACAAGAAAACATAAATAAATAATATAATTCAATGTCGTAAAACGCCATCTAGTGATTAAGTAAGAATTTCTACAAGTAAATTGAATATCACTTGGTTTTTTATAAAACGAAAATAATTCAATGTCGTAAAACGCCATCTAGTTGATTAAGTAAGGAATTTTTTATACGTAAATAAAATGATGAATAAATATACACTATGGTATGTGGTCAAAGAAAAATTGATTCATAAAGGAATTATTCTGTTAAATTGCAAAGGGCAAGTAAATATGTTTTATGAACAAATAAATTTAAAATGTAGTTTAATATAGACAGTATAGACGGGACTATGATTGAAAGAATTTAAGAAAAATAGTCTATGGATATTTACACAAGAATAATATTATAATAGTTTTGTGTATTGTTTATAATAAAATTAATAAAGAAAAATAATAAAGAAAATAATAAACGGATAAAGTTAAAATTTATTAATTATTTACAAGGAACAATAATTATAATATTTAATGCAATAAAGTACTGTTGAAAAGAGATCATAAATACTATTTATTATCTGTGTGCTTCAGGGCTATGAAAAGCAGGAAATGACTGTGATTGGCTACTGACTTTGAAGGTCAAATGGCTATTGAATAATCATCTATATTCATTATTGAATACAGTTGGAATGTGTATTTAACATAAAACTAATTGAATAATATTAAAATTATATTGGCATCTAGGACTAATATATATATATATAAACGATTTATAAATATTCAAATCTCAATATTTTGATTGGTTGATCGGAAGTGAACTTTAGTTCTGAATTTTAACGCAGATTTAGCGCTGTTGTCAATTATTCATGAATTGTGACTTTTTGGCGGGAAAACAAAAGCTTCTGATTGGTGGAGGACACTATTGGAGCCCTAATTCGGCGAAAGTAGGATTTTGAGTGGGAATTCAAGGACACTTTTTTTTTTGAGCTGGCTTCGGGGTTGGTCGATTCGCGAAAGGTATTCTGTACAATGTACTTTGGCGGGAATTTTGAGATTTTTACAATTAAAGTCGTGAAGATTTTTTACTTTGTATGTGAATAATTGAGTTTAATTAGTAAATATATAGTGTTTAAATTAGTGAAAAGAGGAATTAGGTAGCTCGCCTTTATTGAAGTTTATAATTCGCGAAATGAACATTTTATCGTATGAGCCAGACAAGACACCTTTATCTCTGGGATTAAGAATTGAATCTCGTGTTCAATTCAGAATATCAGCTGTACTGTGAGTCTGCGGTACAGGGCCATACATGAGATAAAATGTTTATATAGGGATTCTTTGTGGGACTTTGGTAGGGCTAGGGACGGTTGAGGCCATAGGTATTAGCTAGGTTCCCCCGCTTAGGAAGTCAATCGAAGTGATTGCCTTGAGTTGAAACCTATCGGTGATAACGAAGCTCTTGTCCTCTGTTCAGCTAGGCATGCTGAGGATAGTCTGAAGCGCTCAGCACACGGATTTTGCCTGAAAGGGATCCGTGAGCTTCCAGGATGGTTTGTGACTGGAGGGGAGGCGGTTGTCGCTCTCCAGAGCGGATCAGTCCTGTCTATCTTTATATATGTATATATACACACCTTTATGTCCTTGTCCTGTGAGAGAACACATCCTTGGCTTCGGCCGTGGTCTCTTGCTCGTAGGGGGTACTAGTGATAGTTCAAAGTCAGGCTTACTACCTGCGCCCTAGTCAGATAGATTAGCTTTACACATTTCACGTTTAACGTAGTTGAATGTTTGTTGATACATGGTTAGTTTAGTCAGGTAGGTGAGTAGGTACACACTAATAGCAAACATATGAATATATATATTAGATAGGTAGAATTGCGTTTGTAAAGGGGTGATCTAAGTTGTTACTATTGTAAATCATGATAATCTGATTGGGAAATTAGATAGGCAATTGGTTCAATTACAACATAGCAGATTTGTAAATGACCGCCATCTTGTGACCGAAGAATGAAAGTTTTCCCGCTAATTTTTGCAAGCCAATTTTCATGTCGATTTACGTTGTTGGAATTTGCTGGGATTATAGTGACAGGATTGTGTAATAATTACGCTAAGATTATGGTGAAAATAAAACTACAAGCGAATGCTGCAACACCACGACGAGTGATTTAATAGTGAAGTGAGTGATTGTGAGTAAAATGGAGGCAGTGAACTGGTGTATTCATTACAGAATTCGGATATTGTTAAAGGTAAATACACAGTGATTGATCTGTCCTAACCATCTTTGATATAATATTTACTATTTACATATAGATCCTTGCTGGTTCATTATTGAACAACAACACAACGGTATATTGTACATTCACACTAGTGAAACCTTTCTGGCTACAGAATTATGTGCAAGACCACCGAAGTCTGAAGGGTCGGAAGTATCTAACGGACTAGCTACAGAGGTAGTTATTTTACTATTGTTCTTTGTGTACGAGCAAGATCTTACACATAAGATTACCATGGCTACAAACACACAAATAATGATGTTTGGACATTTTAATCACTGTTGCATAATCAGTTGTTATATGTACTATACTGTATGCACATGGTCGCTCGATCGCTATTTTATAGTAATCTTATCACCCACTAGGGTGAAGCAAAAGCTATAGTTGAGCTGAATTATTGTAGTTCGATCATGTGTTCGGTGAGAATACATTCTCTCTGAAGTGCCTATGCAGACAATATTATTCAGAAGTGAATTGGTCCTAGTATTTACTATAATTATTTTAAGTCTGTGCTTATAAATGAGTTTTACCTAATTAAACTTATCATTATTAAATAGCGCAGAAGTTACTGTGATAGATACTAATATAATTGTCCTAAAGTGACGCTTAGAGCGATGATACTGCGATAATATCTTAATACCTTATATTAAAGGAATTACGGCAATAGGATTGAAGTCCTGCATTAGAGTTACGCTATTCTGAAAATAGAATTGGGGATTTGTGTATCGGATGCCTCGATACAGTAGGCAGGGGACTTTAAAATTGTCTCCTAAATACCTACTTAGGCATAGGAAGGACTATGACTATAAAAAAAATAGTGGATGAGTCCTACTGTGAGTGGCGAGCGTGGGGCCACCACCTTTGGGGGGGGAAACCCACCTTGGGGAAAACCCAAATAAGTATACACATATTATAGGAATAGGAAAGGTTAATAGAAATTATCACAATAAATTTATCCAACTTATATAATATTTATTATCGTTCTTTATAGGAAGTATTTAAAACTAAGTGGACCACATTTCGTATACACGGAGGGGGGGGGGGGGGGGGAAACACTATATTACAGAAATAATAAAGATTTATAGAAGTTTCAACGATGAGTTGAACTTAACTATAAATTATCACTGATAGTAATTGTTTGTGTATTTTTTTGAATAACACGACCTCTGTTGGTATCCTCGAAAACAATTATAATTTGAAGTATTGAATGATTGATAGTTATTTTTGTTGATTCTAATTTTACATGTAGTACTAGCGTAATGTGGTAGGTGTCTCTGTGCTAAGTCGTTGAACGAAGGGCGTAGAGTATTGTCAAACTTCGAACGTCATTATAAATGTTAGTTGTCAAAAGATTGTCTGGTCTTATTCCACTAAGTAAATAAGTGAATTTGTATGTTATATTGTGAGTTTTAGTATGATAAATAAGGTGACGAACTGTGGATTGACTACGGAGTAAGGTTGGAATAGCGACAAATCTGTTAAGAGGTATGTTAAAGTAAATACGAGTTACAATCATATGAGTATGTGAACTCTAGGTTGGGGAACTAGGACTGGGATATACATGAATTCTATTGTAGTTAAAATATGATAAGGAATAGGTCTTTCACAACCCATTTTTCTATAGAATCACGGATTACTACGTATCACGATAAGCGTCCTAAAAAGCCATTAGACGATAGTGCGGTTGGGAATTGTAGGTTTGAATACGAGAGGCGTACGGGGATAGCTTTATACATCAAGATTCAATGGTCATGGCATCAATCAGTTACAATTTGTGGTCCTGGCAGTGTAACTACAATTTGGTGCCTTGACATAGGATCATTACATGTCGCTGAAAACGCCGAATGTGGCCGCTCCTCGCTTGAGGGCCTCACTGGCCGCTTTGCATATGGCCAGGAGCTCTGCTTGGTAGACGGTGCAGTACGGGGAGAGAGCAAGTTTGAGGGTCTTGGTTTCGGTGCCGTTATTCCATATGGATAACGCTGCACCGACGCGACCCTCAATCTTGCTCCCATCCGTAAAGATTTGTATTTGCGTCTGCGTTTTGACGCGCTGGTAATGTTCCTCGTCTACCAGACTTACGAACTCCAGGTTCATATGCTCCGCGGGGTGAGGCTTCTCAATAGCGGAAGACATCCGCTCGATCTCCCTATCCTTCAACCATGACTGGGGCACGCCTCTCTTGGCCTCGTATAACGAGGCCACCTCGCGAACTCTGAGGTCCAGAGGGAGCATCCCAGCCAAGATCAACCCCGAGTGGGGAGACCGTGCGGTAGCCTTTGCAGAGCTTCTGAGCGAAGCCGCGCTGCACCACATTCAGCTGCTTCTGAATGCCAAGCTTCTCCACCGCAGGACACCAGCTGCTTGCGGCATATAGCACCGTCGGTTCCACAGCAGCGTTGTAGATGGTCCGGATCACCTCGGGATGTAATCCCCAGCTGATCCGGGCCATCCACGCCAATTTGTGGTAGATGCCGATCGCCTTTCTGCATACATTTGTGACGTGTGTGTTAAATGTGAGCTTGTGGTCGATAGTGAGCCCCAGGATTTTGATTTCCTTGGACAGCCCAATGTCTATCCCGCCCATACTGAGGCGTGGTGCATCGTACTTAAGCCTCCGCGTGATTACCATCGCACAAGTTTTGTGCGGTGCGAATTTCAGCTTCATTCCGATGCCCCACTCCCGCACATGCTCGAGAGAGGCATTGGCCTGTCTCTCAATCTCCAGGGCGCTGTCCCCATCGAACACCAGCACCACATCGTCCGCGAATGCCTGTGCGTGAACCGCCCTATCCTTTAGCTGATGTAGTACGGGATCCAGTAAGAGGTTCCACAGTAAGGGTCCGCCAATAGAGCCCTGGACGCATCCCTTCTCCGTAGAGCGTCTGCACTCCTCGCCCGCATACCTAACCCTTACTACCCTGTCGCTAAGGTAACTACTAATGACTCGTCTCAAGTTCGCCGGACACTTCTCCTCCGCCAGTCGCACCTTTATGGCCGGCCACCATGCGCTATCGAAGGCGCCCTCTATGTCCAGGGACACCATAAGGACTATTCTCTTCTCATCGAGCTTAGCCCTTATGTGACCCATAAGGTCATAGAGGGCGTCTTCGGTGCTCCTTTGTGGCATAAAGCCGTACTGGCGGGGGCTAATCGTCGGCAGCAGGTAGAAATTGAGACGAGCCACCAGCATTCTCTCGTACACCTTCCCCAAGACGGGTAATAGACCGATGGGTCTGTACGACTTGGGAACGGTGTACGAGTCCTTTTCCGCCTTCCTCAGTGCAACCACCACGGCCGCTACGCAGGAGGCGCGGGTTCGATTCCCGCTCGGTGCAAATATTTGTATGCATGAATATGTATATTTGCATTGGTCTGGGTGTTTCTATGTATAATATGTATATATTTACAAAAAAAAAAAAAGAACGTATCTAAGTATGTTTATCCGCATTCTAGATTCCATAACACAAGCTAGTTAAGCTATGCTTACCATGGGTCTAGATAGCGTTGTGTGAAATGTTGTGGAATATTTATTTATTTATTTCCTTCCATATCTTGGGAAAGTAGCCGTGGTGAAGGCACCGATTCAGCAGCTTCAGGAATAGTAAGGGGTCGGCCCTAATGGCGTGGGTGCAGATATCGGCGGTGAAGCCATCCGCCCCCGGAGCTTTCTTGGGATTGAATTTCTGGAGGGCATCGAAGAGTTCCGCAACTGTAAAAAGTGGGTCATCATCATGATGACCCCTATCCTCATCTAACTCCTTTGCCTTTTCTCGTACTCTTCGATGCACTCCATTATCCTCGCTATCCTGGTCGGCTGGATAAAACGTTCGGGCCAGTAGTTCAGCCGAACCCTTGGCGTCCAGGTATGAACCATTGACGGTTAGGAGGGTATCCTCCTTCCTCACTGTGGCCCTACCAATCACACGGTAAATTCCCTCCCAGAGGCCCTCCCTGTCTTGCTTTCCGCAGAAGTCCTTCCAACTTTCGACCTGTGCCTTTTTTACTTCGCTCTCATACACATCCTTTCGCTCTAGGTACTGCGCTATCACCCACTCCCTTCGGATCGGCGCAGCGTTCCTGATACGACGCTTGTAGGTGATCATAGTCCTCCTTAAGTTGGCGGGTCTTTCCGACCACCACGGCGCACCGATCAACCCCCCTGGCTTTTTGACCGGGATGCTCTCCTTGCACGCATCCTCGACTGCTCTCGTATAAGCCAAGGCATCAAGCTCATCGTTGTGCCTTGTTTCGCCTATCCCTATATCCGAGAGCAGCCGAGTCAAATTGGCTTTGAAGGCATCCCAGTTGGCCCTTCGGGTGTTATAAGCGCGAGTTGTACGGTTTATACTCGTACCCTTCGCCTTTACCAGGTTGAGGTTGAACGTTATGCCGTTGTGGTCTGAGCTCGGCGTGAGGCTTGTGTCGACCTTCCAAGCGTATTAGTGCAGGCCGTCCACATAGCTGCAGTAATAGTAGATTGTTAACCAAGGGTAGAAAGTGACAAGTGAGAGCGCCAATAGTTTGAGCCCGCGTATAATTCCGATCCCGTTCCCGCAACCATGGGCACTTTTCAGAGGATAAAAGCCTATTTTTTTTATTTCAGGTTCTATAATGTATTCCTGTACCTAATTAATTTCTGTCGTATCCGTCTAGCCGTTAGAGCGTGATTAGGTAAGAAACATACGAATATACAAACATTCAAACATCTTCACAAACTTTCAATTTCATAATATTATAAGGATACATAATACCTATCGGGTATTATGGCATGCTTAATATATTAAAAGAAAAAGCATCTGATAAGGCCGTCAAGCTAAGTGCCACCATTGTTAACATGGTATGTAGTAATGGTGACCCTCTTTCCTGAGACTGCCTTCAGCTTACCATCAGGCGAGGTGAAGTCAAATTGACGTGTCCTGTATATAAATAATTATAAATAGATGAGATGAGAAGTTACGGTATTCTCGTCACCTTATCCGTGCCGTATCCTTTCTGTATAATTCAGCTTTAATATTTTTTTTTTTTTTGTCTAGTTGACAGTACTTTTTTTCATACATTTATTTCTCACGGCTATAACAGTAGCGTAGTATAATATAGTTCGATTACTTTATATTTTGACAGTACGGTTAAGGCTGTTGTTGAATAAGCAAAATAAAACAATGATTCAACAAAATTTACCATAAATGCTTATTTTAAAATTAAAAAATCATGACATATTAACCTCTATAATTCGAAATTAACAAAACATACTCTTTGTGGAGCATAATCAACTACAGAAACATTATCTTTATATGATAGGTACTAGAGTAAGAAATCAGCCTTTTATTAGTTACCACCCGCGATAGGAATGAACGAAGAGCGATAGTCGTTCCCTTATTCACAAGTTAACAGATCGACATGATAACATTAAAGTTTCATGTTACGATAGCATGAATAATCACTGCGCTAGTCATCTAGTTCTGATTTTTTTGGAGTAAAAGCGAAAAAGATAAAATCTACGTTGATTTCTTTATACAAAGAGGGTGTGGGTAGAATGTAGGACGAGCAGGATAACTCCTTTGTCGTGTATGCCACGTCAGCAAATGGTGAAGTTGGAAACAAGTTATTGTTTCGTCACGTGATAGGTAGGTATACTTCATACGAACGTCCATCACTGTGATGCGAGCAAAGACCCGAGGCTGAACACGCTCGCCGAGTGTCCGGTGTGGCGGCCCTGCGAGCGAGAATCCTCACGCTCATCACCTTTCGCTGCGCGGATGCGTGGCCTGGCGGCATCTCCTTCGGCGAGCAAGTAATGTTCGTGAAGAAGGAGGTCGCAGAATTACTTCCGTCCCCAATGAGCGCGGGCCTGGGGGTGATGGTTTGAGCCACCGTTACCCTAGCAGGCCGCAGTGGCAGTGCACGAGGTGTGCCTGCCCAAACCCGATTGCGAGATGGGCACTCCGTGATCCCCACACCAGTAGAGGGCCAGATCGGAAGAGATGGCCCTAGGTCGGCCGGGGTGCAAGGGATATGTCTAAGACAATCTCACCTCTGGCAACCTACGACCCACAGAAGGCGTGATAATTCAATAGTGATGAGGTTTTGAGTTACAATTTATAATATTTCAATTGTAGGTTGCGGATCTAAATTTTGCCAATGATTTTTATTATAATTCAGTAATGTATATCATTTTTCAGATAATTAAGTATATATAACAGAAAAAAAGAAAAAAATTAAATATCGTAAAAAAACAAAAAAAAAAAACAAAAAGAAAAACAAAAAAACCTAGCGACATAGAGTAAGATGAAGAAAGGAGGCCATTGTAGATTTTTGACAAAATACTTTAATAAAACAAAATAATATTATAACTCAAAAAACGTACAGGTCCAAGAGTTCGAGGAAGTCTTTCATTTAAAAAAAAGGGCGTGATAAAGTGGACTAAAAATAAATACCTATTAATAAAATTATAAGTATACATTCATACATCTATTGACCCTAGAAATGCTAAGTGATTAACAAGAAGTGTGTAGTAGTGACTTAGCCCGGAGTTCATAGGAAATACTTTATTGGGCCTTACACTCCAGCATTTAATTATGTTTTGGGCCACGATCCAGGCAAAGAGTCTCCTCTCTTTCTACCAACTTACAATTGCTTAAAGTAAATCATGGTAGGACCGAATAACTTAACTAATTTCATACCCAGCACCAAAGAAAATAGATTGAATAAAATAGGAGTAACGTAGGTTGGCACTTCGTACAGCTCTGGCACCGGTCAACTGGCCTCTTGGTATAATTAAAGAGGTTTTTCCGGGTACGGACGGGGACTATTTGCGTTTTGTTAGTTCGTTCTCGTAGCCAACTTGAACGTGAGATTGTGAAGCTGTATTGAATTAGACCGAGTAGATTGTACTCTGTTATACATATTCTGTCTCTTTGTTTCTAACTTACGTACCTTATATTATTTAATTAATAGAATTTACTGTTGTCTAGCAATACTTAATTTTAACTCGTCCGTGGTCCGCAGTGAAGTGCATTATATTGACTGATAAAATCTGCATTGATTCGCTCTATGAACATCTGCGATCTTTCAAGGCGGGCAGTATCTACGCTTAGCATAGCTGAGCTTAATGTCTGATGTTACTTATTGCCTATATTAAATACATATGTCGCCGCCAACTAGCTTAATCAGCCGTTTAATTAACTGCCTAGGCTCTTTACTGAACGGCGACGGTCATTAAAGGCCTGAATGGTGTTCAGTCATGTAATAAAACGGCTAGGCAAATAGCTTGGCTCGATGACGTTAACTTATTGCCTAGTTTAATTTTTAAGTACATTTAATTAAACAGTTAGAAAAATGACTTATTTCTGCGTGGTTATAAAAAAAATTGTGCAGCTTTCACAATAAACCTATCATTAATTTTCTGTGAATACACCTCTGAATAACATTCAGGCCGTTAATTGAATGGCGCCGTTTAGTTAACTGCCTAGGCAGTTAAATGGACGCCTGATTATGCTAATTGGCGGCGACACATATTTATAGATTTCAGAGTAACTAATGCTAGATAATGCAAATAGAAATAGACCATTTGACTGAGGTATTTCGACGACTAAAATTTTAAAAATAGTAGCCACTATTTCTTCATCCTGTTCGGCGATTACTATATATATTAAATTTAGTAACGATCATGAAATTGGTACTATTTTTTACTGGCTACTATTTTTTATTATAAACAATGCATATTTATTTTAGCCTTCATTAAAATTCACGAACAAATCCGATGTATTTAGTCTACGGACCTCATAAAAATTTATCTTCGTAATATTTCCTAGAGACGATTTCATTAAGGTACCTCCGTAAAATTATTGCTCGTCTGCGAGCAATATCAGTATTAATTTTCCTTTTGATATTTTCCGAGCACCTTTCAACACTTATGAACGCGAGGCGAATAGACGTGAAAAGTACTTAACTGCAGCCATTGAAGTTATCAATAGCCGTCAAGCTGCTTACTGGATTTATATCCGATATTGTGTAAATAATATTTGATTTTCGATGTCAATTTCCTCGAGAGATGTCCGCAATCTACTGTTATAAGTGCCTGCAGACAGCCTTTTTTTTTTTTAACTTGTGGAAACCCCCACGGGCTTCACCCCATCGGTGCCGACGATGGGGTGGGCGTGTCGGAATCGGACCGACTAAAACCACACGGTGTCCTTCCCAAGTATCCATTGCCGGGCACCCCGGGTAAGCCCTCGAAAGGATAACCCCAGGGTTGCCGGCGGATATTGGCCGCCACCGCGGCCTCGCCTGGTGGGTTCGGGTTATATCCCGCGTCGGTGAGTTGGCAAGCGTGTGTAGGACACACACGACACGCCTCCGCCACGGCCTGCTTCTGTAAGGACGGCGAGTCGGCCAACTGCCGTCCTCAGGCCCCGATCATGGAGGTCGGTAGTCCCGGGGTTGACGAGTTTTACCTGCTCGCAGAAAGAGGCGGCGGCGTGCCATTTGCTCCCGTCGGAGACCACGGCCCTCACCATGGTCTCCAAAGAAAGAACGTCCACGCCCAGGACCGCAACGAGATCCCGGCGTTGACTCGCCCACGCAGGGCACTCCACTAACGTGTGCCTGCAGACAACCTTAAATAAAGGCGTGAATTATGTGATAGATCTGCCAAACAAACGTCCTGATCGTCCACCAGAATCTTGTGGGGGGCAGACACACGGAATAGTAGATTGTTAACCAAGGGTGGAAAGTGACAAGTGAGAGCGCCAATAGTTTGCGCCCACGTATAATTCCGATCCCGTTCCCGCAACCATGGGCATTTTTCAGAGGATAAAAGCCTATTTTTTATTTCAGGTTCTATAATGTATTCCTGTACCTAATTAATTTCTGTCGTATCCGTCTAGCCATTAGAGCGTGATTAGGTAAGAAACATACGAACATACAAACATTCAAACATCTTCACAAACTTTCAATTACATAATACTAGCTGTTGCCCGCGGCTCCGCCCGCGTGGATGTCGGTTTCCTGAATTTTCTTTGCTATAAACCTCACGGAGCCCGAGACCTTTTCAACGAATGCAAAAACGTGGAAATCGGTTCGTGCGTTCTGGAGTTATAGCGTCAGGAAGGAAAACCCGACTTATTTTTATATAGTAGATTATAAGGATACATAATACCCTTCAGGTATTATTGCATGCTTAATATATTAGAAGAAAAAGCATGTGATAAGGCCGTCAAGTTAAGTGCCACCATGGTATGTGTATGTAATGGTGACCCTCTTTCCTGAGACTGCCTTCAGCTCACCATCAGGCGAGGTGAAGTCAAATTGACGTGTCCTGTATTTTAAAAAAAATAGAAGGGCAGTAAATAATTATAAATAGATGAGATGAGAAGTTACGGTGTGGTATTCTCGTCACCTTATCCGTGCCGTATCCTTTCTGTATAATTCAGCTTTAACACGTTGCTGGACATTACATGGTTATATTTTTTGACTAGTTGACAGTACTTTTTTTCATACATTTATTTCTTACGGCCATAACAGTAGCGTAGTATAATATAGTTTAATTACTTTATATTTTGACAGTACGGTTAAGGCTGTTGTTGAATAAGCAAAATAAAATTATGATTTAACAAAATATACCATAAATGCTTATTTTAAAATTAAAAATTCATGACATATTAACCTCTATAATTCAAAAAATTAACAAAACATACTCTTTGTGGAGCAAAATCAACTACAGAAACATTACCTACTAGAGTAAGAAATCAGCCTTTTATTAGTTTTATTAGCAGTCTGGCTAAAAGTTTTCAAGAAGAAGAAGGCGTCCAATTTCACGTACTATCACCTGCGCGGCCAGCGCGTCCCTTGTTCAAATTCCATCGGATTTTATATAAAGCTTCAACGGTTACAGCCACCGTGTCGATGTGTTAGTACCAAAGTATGGCAACACACACATACAACATAATTCGGCAAAAACAGTGATGTAGAATGACAGTAGGGTGTAAAAAATCATTGTTTAATACAATGATTTTTTACACCCTACAGTATAAATGTATTCTATCACCATTCAGTACATAACTGACTGCTAAGGCCATACGTCAAAATATAACTTTTGAAATTTGTACGGCTATAGCCGGTATGTTACATTACGAAGTACATTACGCACGGCGATTACCGTAATGTCCAGAAATGTGTTAAAAGTCATATCACCTATAAAATTAGTGTGATCTCGGTTACATCGGCTGAGACAAAATGCCTCGGATACAACCGGGAACTTGGGACCTCAAACAATTTGCCTTTTTAAATAGAAATATGTTTATATATGAACAAAGCTTCTTAGTTAGAATTAAATTTTAAACATTGCACCTGTAAGGCAAAGATTGCGGTTTCAAACCCCGCCTAAAGCTTCTTAAATTGTCTTTATAATATTTATGTATGAATAATAATTATAAAAATGCAATTAAATATTATTACACTATGATTAAAAATTAAACTTCATAACGTTCCTTTGAATTTTCTAAAAGCTAAACACGGAAATATGAATTTGCTTTAACATTTATATCAGGCGCTTTATTAGGTCACTTTCATTTTGTAACTATTATTTTCAACTTTATTGTTTCATATTTTTTTATTACTTACAACTAACATTAAGAATATTATTCTTAATAAAGGATTATACAATATTTAGCCATGAATAGCAAATAAAGTTGCGTGCTAGAAATAAAGAAGCGGTTTCCTATTTTATTCACCTACAGTACCTACCTACGTATCGAGGGATATGTCGCGAGACAACCTCACCTTCGGCCTAGCACATCGACCCACAGACGGCGTGCGGTTTAGTCGGTTCGAGTCCGACATAACCTCCCCTTCCGGCTGCGGAGGGAGAGGGGGGTATCCGTGGGGATTTCCCGCACGTAAAAGAAAAAAAAGCCTACCTACGTACGATAATTTAATATAATTAAATTGTAGTTGTAAGTGACACTGATTCATTTAGTTAGTAACAATTTTCTTATACCTATGTTAGTAAGACTAAACAAGACAAATTTGAGACCGTAGAGGTTTATTATCCACTAGCTGTTGCCCGCGGCTCCGCCCACGTGGATGTCGGTTATCGCTTAGAGTTGAGTCAACTCTATTTTTCTAAAATAAAAGAAGCCTTCTATGTTACTCCTTATTACATCAGCTACCTGCCAATAAAGGTCCCGTCAAAATTGGTCCAGCCATTTCAGAGATTAGCCGGAACAAACAGACAGACAGACAGACAAAAATTGTAAAAATGTTATTTTGGTGTATGTACCGTATTATATTCATATGCCTGTAGTAAAAAACAGTTATTTCAATATTACAAACAGACACTCCTATTTTATTTATTTGTATGAATGTATGTATATGGGTGTAGTATGTAGTATGTATATATAATAATAAATATTCCACAACATTTCACACAACGCTATCTAGATCCATGGTAAGCATAGCTTAACTAGCTTGTGTTATGGACCCAGAATGCGGATAAACATACTTAGATACTTTTTTTTTTGTAAATACATACATATTCCAATGCAAATACCCATATTCATGCATACAAATATTTGCACTGAGCGGGGATCGAACCCGCGCATCCTGCGTAGCGGTCGCGTTCACTACCGCCACGCCACAGAGGCTGTCTGTGGCTGTAGTATGTATGTATGTATGAATGTATGTATGTATGTATGTATAGATTATCAATTTTCTTTCCGGAGTAAGATGGGAATGCCCTACACCCGAAGGGAACATTCCAAGCAGTAGTTGGTCCAAGGTTTGACAAGCCACCTTACACCGAGGCGTATGAGATCCGAAGATCGAAAGGGCGTACGGTTTTAGTTGGTTCAAGTCCGATATAATCGGTGAGGGGTGGGGATTTCTGCATGGGAAAAAGGTAGATACCCAGAGAAAATGTCAATCATAATTTAAATTACTAAAAATAAAAAACTCGACAGATGCTGAAAAAATCGAAAAAAGCTTCATAGTAGGCGGTACCCCTTAATTTTCATCTAGTTTGAGATTTGCAAATGGATATCGCCTGCTATAAAGATTGTTTCGATCTTTTCAGCATCAGGTTTTTTTAATGATTTTTAGTTATGACTTTTAATCGTATTATAATTTCCTTCATTTTGATACCCCACTTGATAATTTTTAGTGAATTTTTATTTTTTGACTACGTACATTTTGGCGCGAAAAAAACCAACATAATATAGCTTTTATTCATATTTTATGTACCCAAGAACACTTGGGCATTGAATACGTTCCATTTGAGATTCCGTACGAATCAATAAAATCCGTACGGTGGTTCAGAAGATATGAGGTAATAAAGAATTTTACAAACATACATAACTACAAGATACGCGTGAAAAATATAACCGTTCTTGGCAGTCGGGTAAAAACATTAATATTTTTGATAGGTATTCTAGTATTTTTTTGGTGACTGTAACATTTCCCAAAATCTGTGAGAGCAGTTTAAAATATTTAAAAGTTACGAATAGTTTCCTGTGAACGTTGTGCTGTACAGTCAGTGTCAGAACGATCTTAACTGCAGAGTCTTAAAATGAATTACCTATTTTTTTCCGAACTGAAGATGTTGTATACCAAAGTTCAGAACAATCGATCAACAGGAAGGTGGGGAAAACTAAGGCATTTAGATCATTTTGAGTACTTTTTTCGTCAAGACCGATCTAGTAGTGACTGTACCTAACTATAACGGCTTACTGCCCCGTTTTTTATAACCCCATACCCAAGAAGGTATACCCGATTAATTACACACAAATAGGTAAGATAGTTAGAAGATCGTAACTAATGGACAGATGTCATCTCTACCTACCCTAATAGGAAAGAGTCGTAAGTATATGTACCTATGTAATCTACAGGCTCAAAATATAAGCATACAATTTGTAGGCCACCGGGCAAGCGAATATTCAAAACAACCTTCTTAATACCCACTGGGATAAGGAAAAGAGATTTCTATTTTTCCTTCAAAGAATAATGAAACCAAGCAAAGACAATTACAGGGGTAGATATACATAAGGATTAGATGCAATAAGTAACGTTACCAAAGTCATTCCGCGACAGGAAGATGTAATGAAATCAGTTTCTAAGTTCCTACCTAATTTTAAGTAGAAAATGCAAGGCCGCAGAGTTAGCAAGAACTCCTGAAACTTATTTTTGTTACGTCTGATTAACCCATATTGTGTACGAATGCTTGACGTCACGTTACGTCCTCGATTTTTCTATCAAGCGAAGGCCTGCGAGGGGCGTCGGGTCACATCGGGACCACCGGTTCGTAAATGCATCGCGCATGCGTCGAAATTGCGCCAATTTCGCGGGCAGCGGCCTCTGCTGGCAGCGGTTCCAGTCCATTCGGTGCTTGACGGAGGGATGTTGCATCGTGCACGGCCTCGTACCACGATCGGGAATTTGAAAAATAAAAAAATGGCATAGTTTTAAAGTGGTGCAAGGCGGTGTGGAACTCACTGCTCAGACGCTTTGTAGCTGTCGATGCCGAGACTAATAGTGACGTGTGTTTAGGTTAAGTTTCTGTGTTCGGAAGAAATGTCTGATTAAGGGGATTTTTTTGAATTAAATATAAAATATAATTATCATGTGTATATACGTATAGCTAGGGTTCAAGTTCGTGTAGTTTAGATTTCAGTTTCCACCTCGTACTCATTCAAGTGCCAGTTTAACCTTGACACGTTTTCCCGCGCTAGAACCCCAACCTTGTTTTCAGTTGCACAGTGTGCAAACTCTCTCTTTTGACATTTACCGCAAAAGTGAGTTATCTTTTGCTAATTATGGAAAGTGATTACTCCTTTTAGACAATAGTACCTAATTAGTGTTAGCTGAATAGTGACGTGGTAAAGTGTAATTTAGATACGAGTAATCTATTTAATGATGAGTGAATTAAAAACTATTGTAGTATGATAACGTAATAATAATTCGATAGTATAAATAACCGTTACAATACATTTGAAGATTTTAATAATGGAACGCTTGTGACCGCTTCAGTAAGGGGTAAACCTGAGTCATCAAAATGAGAATATCTAAAGGTAAGTTCTGTTTTACGTAAGACGTGTTTTCGGTTTTACTCTCTCTTAGAGGTTCCTGTTATAACCAAATAATAGAATGGACAAATATTTCTTTGTACGAAAAATGTGCTTAGATTTATATTTAGATTTGAAGGTCTTCACAAGGAAAGGGTCACGGTTGTATTATATGGCCGTGACAGCGTTATTGAGCCTAAACATAGGCTTACTTGAAAGATGTAAATAATATATAGGTATTTTTAAAGTTTAGTTATTTCAATGAAGGCAGGAATTGGTTTCTAGTTAAGTTACTGCTGATCCGGGAACGGGAGAAAAACTTCAACTGCGTTAGCTGCATACTCTTCCCGGACTAGTCGTAAGAACCGACTGAAGGGCATTCATGATTTAGTCGGGTACTATCTGTGTAGGTTCTTCAACTAATTTCACTAACTTCAGCTACTAACCTTGGTTACAAGATATTTTTTTTAAATTCAAACTACTTAGTTGGCAGAAAAGCACACAGCCCACCTGATGGAAAGTGGCTACCATAGCCTACGGACGTGTGCAACAGGGAGTCACACTCGTGCTGCTAGTCATAGTTGGAGCTTATTAATTCGATCGAAGCAATAGGCATTACGTGTGACCGAATGTGACTGTATACAAATGGTCTACCTCAACTTACTGTTTCAGAAAGTATAATGCGAAGGCTTCCCTCCTCACGCATTGTTTCATATAAGGTGACTAAGGATCAATTAGGGAAAAGTCTGTAATAAAGAGCTTGATAGACGGAAATAGGCTCACCTCCTATTACGTCAGACTATAAATATGGATGATAAAATATACCTGTGCTCACCCCTTTGAGAATATAGAGACGAAAGTATGACGTGTGTATTTAAATAGAAAAGTTTCTATAGATATTCCTATTACGTTAATCTTCACGGTTTAATGACTCAATGGATGTGAAAGAAATTGTACTTTCTTTTTTACATTTTATCGCGTTATACCGTGTGGTTGAACCATAAATCTTTTATAAATTGTTCTTCAGTACATGTATTAAGGAATGTTTATGGTGATGCAAACACATTAAAGTAAAATTGGGTCTAACGGGTCACTCTTCGAGTACTGTTCAGTCCACTAATGCGGCAGGTAGTGGATCCTTACAGAATAAAATAAGAGTGTCGCAGGATCAATTGTGGATCACAGTAAACCATAATGCGCTATTTGCTCCACTAATATATTATGATCATTAATTGGCTGAAAATCTAGAATCGCAACATAGCAATCATTTTTCCATTTGCTTTGGTCCCTCATTTGGCTGTGTGGTTCGAATCCTGGCCATTACACTACCGACGTGAACCCACTCCTAGCACAAGCAATTTAGCTTAGTGGAGGGGTTAGAGGGAATATTAGTAATTTCGATAATTTCGGTTGCTAATATTCTTTAAAAATAAAAAAATGTTGAGTAAATTTCTTCGCAAAAGAAATAAATAATACGTCATTGTAGGTTTCGATTTCGTTGGTTTTTTTACTCGATCGAGTTAAAATTAATGTTAGAACCAAAAATAGGAAGATAAATCCTATTCTGGGAGTAGCAAAATATGCTTATCAAAATGAGTAAAACAAAGGTAGGTAAGTAAAGACTTATGAAAAGCTAAAAGTAACTCTATCACAATTTGAATAAAGTTTAATTTTAAATGTATCGCAAGAGTACTATTCTCCTTCAAAAAAGCAAAGTGCACTGAGCTTTCATATACCAAGACCCCAGGCTGTCTGGTCTCTGAACTTTCATCAATATCACCTTCGTCTAACCTTAGTCTAACATTACAAATATCGTTACTTTCATTTATTTGAATAGCTTTCTCGATTTGTAGAGTTTAAACTTGAAATAATGCGTCAGTGAACCTGGGCTTATCATCTAATGAATAAGAAATAGCTCTGCGATTTTTCAGGATGATTTGCCTACTTTGTGGTATTTAGATTCTTCTGCTTTTGTCTAGCCCTTTTTCATTTTTTTTGGGGCTGGACCTCCATATTATGTCTCTCCGGGCAGCTCGGTGCTGGATCGTCTCTTTGTTGACTTGGGCTTCTTTGAGGTTCTTATTTATTGCGGACATTCATGTGATTTGGAATCTTCCTCATCCTCGGGGTTTGGTCTCAATGTCTAGCACTTTCCTTGTCATGTAGTCGGGTTACCACCTCATTACGTGTCCGTACCACCTCAGACGGCTCTCGTGTAGTTTAACTGGGATGGGTCTCACTTTGAAGGTGCCTCTTATGTGTATGTTTCTGACATTGTCCAGCCTAGTTACAACACCTGCCCACCTGAGTAGTGAGTGTTCCTAGTCCTTGCAGTATTTAGAATTTCGAATAACATTTTACTCGCAAAACGAAGAGTCGGAAATTAATGTTGGTGTAGTCATTTAGATACAAAACTGCCAGACTAATTTATTTAAAGCTTAAAAGTAATATGGGTCGCACAGTATAGGATTCTTGTGAATCCCTCTAAACCAAACGGTTATGCATATAATGAATTTATGTCCTTTGTGTTTAGATAAAAAGAACTTAGTACATATTATACAATTTGCTGAAATTACGTATAGCAATTCTAAAGGTCTTAGCCCCGCCTAAATGGGATGATGTTTAAAGAAATAAAGCTTTATTTAGAGATGCTAAAGAGGTCTCCAGATCGTTTTTCATGCCCAGCTTACAGTACCTTTGGATTTTAGAAGGTCAAATTCAAAATCCTAATGGCACCGCAATTAAACGAAATGGTTTTACAACAATAGGCTTGCACCCGAGTAGGTATCTACGTGGGATTAAAAACAGTTAATTAATATGTGGGTATTGCTTAGGTTAACATCTGCCTGCTTGTTAGGGACACATACCTATCTATAAATGTGAGTGAACGATATAAAATGACAGTAAGTATTAGGATCAGTTTCGTTCTCATCTAGATCTATGATATAAATGAACAAAAATACAATACAAACAACCCTGCATTATTTAATTTATCATTCGCCATCATTCAAGAAATACATATTTTCCTCAGTTCTTCTACACTTAAGGAAAAACGCCTGAGTGTTCGTGTAATAAATTATGATTACCAGAACATCAGCTTGCTTTTATTTCCATCCACTCGCAGTTGTCCCTCACATACATCTTCCTCTTCACTCATTTATCGTAGCTGTGTACTCTGTACTCTTTTAGTACTCCCTATATCAGCCGGCATATTCAATGTCACTTTGATGTCATTCATTGAGCGCCCTATATAAAGTAGAATTTTTCTTTGACAGAAGAAAAGAGTCGCATTTTGTGTATTTTATAAATTGCATTCAGTATATCCGTTTCCTTTTAATAACGCGCATTAAAGAATTTGATCGTTATTTTGGGTATAATTCATTTATAATGTGCTGAAGAAAATTGCAGAGAAGCAATTAAAAACAAAATTCGTGCTTAAAGTTTCAGAAAAGTTTAAATTTTAATCACTACGGCGCTCAATCTGTGACTAGCGTAGATTTCGGAAATAAAAGAAAAAGTATTACAGTAGTATTATAATTATAAATAAGATGGTTTCTCGCATCTGTTGCCATCGTCGTGAAAGGTCCCGTATCTTTTATCGTAGGTCGTAAAGCGTCCGAACAAAAAGCTTGCTGCGATAGTGATTGTGAAACGTTTAGGAACTCGGCCACGAATGTTTGGACAATACTACTATCTGCACCCAGCTAACTTGTGTGAACAAAAGAAAAAAAAATGAGATACTATCAGATTATTTTCTTTTAGGATTAATACAAACCTTCTTTTTTTACATTTCGTCTTGCTTTCCACTCACGATTTTGATCTGATTGTATAGACAAACTTTTAAAGTCTAGCGTAAAATTATGTTTCAATGTTGTCCGCACCGTAATTACTTAGGTATCTATTCCTGTTAATATTTTAAAATCATCATCATAATTTATTTAGTCTACGTAACTCCTGTTGTATTCTTACTTCGCATCTATAAAGTTTACACGAACGTATTGATAAAGGTTAGTTTTCCTTTAACTTTTACCAAGTTTAATCCAATTATTTTATGAATTTGTATTATTGAAGGAACTGTGGCAATAGATGAGATTTAGTCTCTTATCCTAGGCCACTCTCAGGGAAAACCGAGTTATGAATCACACCAGTAATATGTGACTCATATCACTAGTACTACGTTCTCTCTTCTTTAGCACAACTCTACTACTACTGACTATTGATTCTAGGTGTTATCTGAAGACACAAAATCCTGTATGGAAAGCTCCCTGAATATTACAGTAAATATTATCACGTCCTCGATTAATTGCCAAAAGTCATTATTATTAACGACACCCATTAATTACTTCCTCTTATAAAGCGCCATTACAATGCATGTATATGAAGCTATATTGCTGAAAAGGTCCATTGTGGACGCTTGAGTTTTTAATTTTATCCAGGGAGAGTAATTCATAAAATGTTGAATAGCAAAAATATAATAAACGTAAAATTAATAATTTGAAGAGGTATATTGTGAAGATTCTAATGAACCATGGGTGTACTGTACAGGGTTTTTCAACACCTTTGAGATCCAAGACAAAATCACCTGCTTATCGATGCACATGTTTAACATACATATAATAATAAAATTTTCAAATAAATAAAGTGCGTGCCTACATGTCTCATGTGAATATTTCTTCCTTCTAGTTGAAACAGTCCACTAAAAAATGTTTATATTTGGGTACCGAGTCACCTTTATCATGCACATTTTGACGCGGTTTCACAAAGGAGTTTTATGTCTGTTACTGTACTATGCTGTGTGTGTACAATAAAGATTAAAAAATTTAGAACACAAATTAAAGAAACAACAATTTTTACCATACATAATAATAATATACATATTTGGTCACACAGAAATAAATAAATACACAATATTATGTATGTAGGTAAATGACCGAATACTCCTTAAATAATTCAGTAACACTAATGTCTCTCACAAAATAACTTTCATTTATAAAAAAAGTTACGTAATAATTAACTTTTATTAAAAAGGACTACTGTCTTTCAGTCTGTCTACTGTCATTCAGCAGGTCGTATTTTTTTTAATTCTAGTATCTACTACTAGAATTAAAAAAATACGACCTGCAGAATTAGCAAGAGATTATTATAAAGGTTAATATAAATTTGAGTTTTGATAGTAATATATTAGGGGTTAAAGTATGCAATTGCCGATTTGTACTGACAAATTGAAATTCGTTTTTTTTTTAATTTAACGTATTTATTTAATCAAAATAATTACCATTATTATCTATACATTGCTGCCATCTAGTAGGAAGGTCATTTATGCCTTTGCGATAGAACTCTGGTGATCTAGATTCGACAAACTGTGTGAAAGCATTTTGTACTGCCTCCTGAGAAGAATACTTTTTATCACATAGAAAATTGTCCAAATCACGAAAAAAATGGTAGTCTGTTGGAGCAAGGTCTGGCGAATACGGAGGGTGACGGATAGTTTCTAATTGCAGTTCCTGTAGAGTTAAAACGGTTTCTCGTGCTGTATGAGGTCTCGCGTTATCATGGAGCAATAATGGTGAAGATCGATTCATGAGTCGGGGCTGTTTCACTGCTAGTTTTGCTATCATTGTTCGGAGTTCGGCACAGTAGACATCTGCCGTTATTGCTTGACCAGATCGTAGAAAGCTATAGTGAATAACACCATGCTGAGACCACCAAACAGTTACCATTACCTTTTTATTGGTAAGCTTTGCTTTAGGACACTGTTGTGGCGTTTCACCTGGGGTCAGCCATTGCATTTTTCGCTTACGGTTATCGTAAAGAATCCACTTTTCATCACATGTCACAATTCGATCCAATATTCCTTCATTTCTGTATCGATTCAACAAGGCAACACAAGTTTCAACACGCATTTCTTTCTGCAGATCAGTCAAATCATGAGGTACCCATTTTTCACATTTTTTTATTTTATTGATTTGACGCAAATGAGTCAATATTGTTGGTAAGGTAACGTTAAACCATGCAGCTAATTCCTGGGTAGTTTGGCTCGGATCGGCTTCCACCATGTCTTTCAATTCATTGTTATTCACCTGTGTGAACGGCCTTCTTCGTGGTTCGTTCTTCAAATCAAAGTTTCCATCACGAAAGTGTTTAAACCAAAATCGCACGGTGCGTTCATTAGCAGTCCCCTCTCCAAACGCAACATTGATATTGCGAGCTGTTTCTGCCGCGTTAGTTCCGCGTCGGAACTCGTATTCAAAAATCACTCGAATTTTCGAAGTATCCATCTTTCTTGTCTAAGCTGAATAAAAAAAAACAACTGAAAGTCGATAATCGAATGTTGCACATTTTTAAATGAAGAACTACATAGGTACCATGTGGAAAAAGTTTCACTCAAAAATCTCAAACCATGAAGGTTCTATGTCAATTCGAAGTACCTATTACAATGAAACGGCAATTTCATACTTTAACCCCTATTATTATCTATTCCGTGGTTCTATTCAAAAGGTCCTACACCTCTATCCAAATTTACCATGATCTACATAGATAGTGAAATGGCTTAATAATTAACTGTTATTTAAAGTTGATAAAAGATTCTAATCTCAGCAAAGTCGCATAAAAATTCAAAATATCGAACTTAGCATTTCTTTGTCATACATCGAATTTGGAAGTATAAGTTCAGCGATTACGTATGAAGCCGCATATTTGATACAAGATAGTATATTCGCTCTTCGAATAAAATACTGAGCCTCAAGGGATATTTCAGTGGCGGAGCCAAATAGTCCGTTGAAATGTTATTTACCGTAAACTTTCATGAATAGCGTGAATTATCAAATTAATTTGCATTACTTACATTTCATATTCATGAACTGTCAGAAGATTTATTATTTCTAGGTAATGAAATGGGAAGAATGTTCGAGGATTGTGAAGAGCGTCTGTTTACAATCGTTTAAAGGGATTACAATCGTTGTCTATCACTTTCGTTTTTCTTTGATCCTCCTATCATTCACGTGGAAACTTATCTGGTTACTAATTTGGCAAAGGTAAGACGAAGTAGTGAAAGCGACTGGAAACAAAAATAACTATATGAGGAAGAAGGTGAACTAAGGAATCCCACATAAATCCATCTATTTCTGCTCTATCTATGGTAAAAAACACAAAGTACAGCTCACCATTTGATATCAACTGATAAGGAATCAAAGAATCAATTTAATTTATTCAGTTTAGGCACATAAATAGCACATATTATGAACGTCAAAATTTTTACAATTATGTCAAGAAATATAAAAACATGAAGTAGATTAACCATTAGAAAATAATTCTTTCGCTGGTTCGGTAGGTTGGTTCTACTGAGAGGATACCAGCAAGACAAGTGATGTTTGAAGTGAAAACTTCTTTAGCGGCGTTGATTGGGTAAAAAGTGTTAAACTCGCGTCAGGATCGTTTGACCTTTGAACCGTAACCGACGACTGACGTCATACAACATTAGCTACAGACTGTCCATTTTGCAAAATACGATAAATAGCTTCGTAGCTTATCGGTAAACGCTTCGACTGTAAGACCTTATGGTATCAGATAGTACCGGGTTCAAACCTGGCCTTCTGACACTTTTGTGATTATTTTTTTCTTTTTGTAATCTATTACTTCTTGTGATTATTTTTTCTTTTTGTAATTTATTAATTTCTTCTGACAGAAAATTAGCAGAAAGTTAGTGATAGATTCTATGATTGGCGCTATATTATAGGTATGGTGTGGTATGGTTTGGTATTATTTTTATCTTTCTATTTAAATAACGAAAAAAGAAAGAAAGAAAAGTTTTCACTTCTGCCGGCACTCCCAGAGTGCAACCCGTCTTTTTTTATATGGTTTAGTTTACAATTTATATTGTGCGCGCAAGCTAGGTTAGATTAGGATTACCATGCATTTTTATTATTAAGATACTCTCTTTTTTTGAAGAGATATAGGTTCCTCCGTACATATAAGATATTATATACTGCTTCCGGGCTGATTGGCCGTGGTCGATGTGAAACTTGCGTTCCAGACGTTTCGTCGATCACTGCGGTCGACATCTTCAGTGGCGCAGGGCCAGGCGACAACAACTTCGGAGACCTTGCCTCGCCGGCGGCTGACGTGCGACTGACGAAAAGCCTTTCTGCCTTGTATAGTTTATTTTGGTCAGTTTCCTTGTGATTTTATTCAAGGAACACGACTAATTATATATTTTCTATACAACTGAGGTGGCAGACAAGCACATGGTATCTCGTAACCGTGGCCTATGGACGTGTGCAACACCAGAAGAGTCACACTCGTGCTGCAGACCCCATTAACACAGAGACTTTCTGTGCCGTCAGTGTAGAAGATAAAGCAGGAGTAGCCTTTGGTCTTCCCACTGACAGCACAAAAACTCTCAAATGAGCTGGCTACCCTAGTCACCGTCGGGAACACAACAGGAGGTTATTATGGCCGCGGTAGTCTGTAGGGCTGAGGTACTTCCCTGTCGGCCTGCTTAATTGGACAGAAATACTGTCGTGTACTACCTCTATCATACTCAATCTTATCATACTCAAGTAGTGCAAAGATGTTATTGAGGTAAACTATGTAAGTTCATAGGATTCGATACATCATCTTCAGAAAAGAAAATTTGGCATATCGCAACCAGTTTTTGATTGCCGTTAAAACCTCAGGATTGAGACTTGTCTGTGCCAGAGCTTCGCTCGTTGTTTAGTAGATGCACGGACTTTCAGGTGAGGTTTTTTGGGCCTCAAGGAAGTTGGTGGGGCCCTGTTGTTTTCGAAACAAATAACTGTTTGGTTTTAGTCAGATTTCGATTGGAAATAGATTGAGGAATAGATTTAAAACCTATCGTAATAAATTGCTTTATAATTTCTCCAAATTGTTTGGTTTAGTGTTAATATTTTAGTGTTGGGTTTTTTATATTATAGAACTTAAGAAAATAATTAAGCTCACAACACCCAGCACTGTATTAATAATTAGGGCAACTCAACCAATTATAATGCCAGTTGAGTTATGAAGATGATAAAAGGTTGCGAAATCACTACAACTGAATAATTGAAAATATTAATTGAATGTATTGATATTAAGCAACAACCACCAATTAATACGATAGCATGGAATACTCGTAGGTCTACCAATTTATTTTGATGAATCTAATTAAATATTGCAAGCGAACCGAAGCAAATAAAGTGAAAATCGAAATCATAGTTATGTTAAAAATTAATCTATTGTGAATTTATTAACGCTCGATGAAATTTATAACTCAATCATAATCATTGTGATCCACAATTAATGAATTAAAAATATGTAGACGTAAGTAATAATAAAGACAAAGGTTTTTTGAAGGTCATAGGGTATCTAAAATGTAATGAAAATAATAAAGTATTAGGCCATTGACCCGTATTCTTGAAAGATACACAGTCCTGTATCTCGGTTTATCTGAAGATAAACCAAGATTCAGAACTAAATACCATTCTAAAATACGGGCCTCAGATTTTACGTAAGTAGGTACTGTTTCGCCATCAGGTAAATTTACAGCTGCTTGTGAACTACGTGGCCTCGTTTGGTTTCTCAACAAGCAAAACCTATCGTTTAAAGATAGAGTCAAGCATATTTTTCAAATGATATTTTGATATTACCTGAGCGACAGAGATCTATAGATTCAGTGACCGAAAGAAAAGTTTTTTTAAACGCAGCCAGTAAACCTGATTATTGCAATATTATTCGATGGTAGAGACATTTAGTTAAGACCCATGCATTTCGCAAAATATTAAAAGCCAGAGAAGCAGAAACATTTCAAGAGGATGGCGTCGTGAGGGCCCTCTGATGATGATGGTTTTCTTCAGGATTCTTCGTTCGTGAATATTTCGTTTAAATAAATTAGAGACGAATTTTGGGATACCAAAAAAGTAAATTCGCAATGGTAATATTTTAGACTGTCAGATTGTCTTAAGGATTTTAATTCAGTTAAAAGATTAATACAAAAACGAGGGAGTCACAAAATAGTAGATACGGTATTCGCCGTGATACCACAATTTCACTGTATTCAAATCACGTAGTTTTTCGGCTAAATTCAGTAGACATTTGCTTTTCGTAGTTCGTGTTTATTATTCTCTCTTAAAGTAGATGGCAGTTGCTTCATGAATATTAAATCAAGAATAGTATCAGTTTCGACAAGAATCTTAGTTTTCAAGGTAGTAATGATAAGGTGTGATTTTTATATGTACTAGCTGCGCGTCATGGTTTCTCCCCGGTGCTCTTATACTTAGCACCTTACCCGTAGTACATTTCTTTCACACACACCTTGATAAACCCAAAAAAAATATCCAATGCAATCGTGCAGAAGTTATGTATAAGTTTACTCATTTTTATTTATGATCATAAATAACTTAAACATTTTGTAAAGTTTGATAAGTTTAATGAACTGTTGAGGCCATCATCTTATAATAATATGTATCCTTGAATCTGTTATACGTGTGTACCTAATTGAGTTGAAATCCATACCTATCAGAAAATGTATTTTTTCCAGTTGAAATACGGCGTAATTTACCAAAAAACCTAAAGCACTTTAGAATAGATTTCTCTATAAGACCTAGTAGGTTTATTCTTCCTTCACACCAGATATTTTTTTTCTGAATCTGTATCAGTTTTAAACTGCTTTGCCACTACTCGCAACTTAAACCTTTTAAGAGTGACGGGCATAAGATTGTTGTTTTTTTTTTGTAGAATTAGTTACATTTGAAAAAGTCAAATGCTCTCAACTGACAAAACTTACTGTGTATCTGGTTCTTATTTAGTTTTTGCACATCTATGCATCCTTTTTTTTTAGTAAAATCTGTTTTATGTCTTTTGACTTCACTTAACCATTTTTTACCAGTGAAATTTCGTCATATTCGCAAAAAACAAAGTTTATAACCAGATCATTCGACATATCCCTATTTAAGCTCGAAGAATCCTACTAATATTATAAACGCTAAAGTTTGTAAGTATCGATGGATGGATGGATGGATGGGTGGATGGGTGGATGTTACTCTTTCACGTAAAAACTGCTGAATGTATTTGATTGAAACTTTACAATAATATAGCTTATACATCAGAATATTATAGCAATAACCGATAACCACGCGGGTGGACCGCAGGCAAGAGCTAGTAATCTCATAAGATGATGCTAATGTAAGAACAGTTATTGAATCATAAAGATCTCTAATGTGGAAATCACTTAATATTTACTAGATGCTGAAGCTAGAATATCAGGTGTTAAAAGCTCAAATGGCGATAATACAGTGTCCAACAGCCTTGTTAGATTTGAAGACTTGATAACAGCAACGATGTTAGAATATAACTTAGTCTAACATGGGTATCTGCACACCACATAATTCATAAAAATACTTAGCCATGACTGATGAGTCCCAACCTTTTGTTTGAATACTTATTTTTAATTCAATGAGGTCATTCATCATGTCACTCCTGAATGCCAGGAGGACAACACAAAGGAAGCAAGAGAAATTTTGCGGGTAAGTCTACATTCCAATTAAGGTTGGTAGCGACCTTGAGGACGCAAAGGAGGTCGACACCGCTTTCCGGTCTTCAGCTGAATTATAATAGAACGTTTTGTTGAATAATTGTCGAGCTTAGAGTAACTTAACTACAGTACGGTAATGATACTGCCACATAGAAGTTGCATTTCTTTGATCTTCAAGAAACACACTTATACATAACTTACCAAGTTTTATCCATACAGCCATTGCCACAATGTTGTCTTACGAAGCAAAAAATATTGTTTCACCGAAAATTAATTATCATTATCGTTACGTATGTTTGAGAATATTTATTATATAATTCATTTTAATAGGTCCTTAAAGTACCGAAAAAAATTAACTCCATGTTTTAAAATTCAGGCTCCACGGTGTATTGCAGGTTTGATAGGAATGAATGTTATGAATTTTTAAGTATCTGTTGTTAGTAAGATGATCAATAATACTCGTAAATGAATGAACGAAGAAGAAAGATTAGCCGACCTATATGTTCCCCTAATCTTTTTAAAGTAGGCACAAATTGTTTGTTATATTTATGTGGTCGTTTTATTTTCCAAGTCAATAATAAACTGGTCATTAGTTTCGAGTTTATAGCCTATTAAACTGTTTGAATTTCAACAAATCGTGCACTAAGCGAATATTAATTGTTTGAGCTGTAATATTTTAAATGTTTATGCTGAAATTATGTCAAGCTGATGTGGCAGCGATTGTAAAGACGATATTGGAAATATAAAGTTTACATTTCTTACTTAATTACCTATATGCTATAAAATAAAGGAGGCAAAATATTTATGTAGTTGTTATGAATGTATAGGTAAAGAAAAATAATGATTTTATTTAAATGAGCATGACAGCATGCGACAAAATTTGACATAATTCATTTTAATAGGTACAATTAATTTGACCATGCCATTCATTTTAAAAACAGAGAGAAATTAATTCCAGCCACTTTGGTAGATGAAAAACATTTTAAAGTAGGTATGTGTGTTTTGCAGTATTTTGAATAATGTATTCTTAATGTACAAAATTCCTTTGTAAGCCTGATTGTTTCTACAAAAGGTATTTTGAATAACAATGGAATATCAGGTATTCAAGGCCATGCTATAAATTTTACTCAAAAACTCCACACAATATACGAGCATCATTAATTAAAAAGCGATGTAATGTCACACTTTGTTTAAAGCTTATAGGTACACATCACCGTGTTCCACATATCTGATTTCTTTGTAATTATATGAAAATACATAATTTTATTAATTACAATGTTTTCTGAGATACCGTGTTAATCACGAGATGTTTTGTTTTCCAATTGGTAAAAATATTACGTTAAAAATTGTAAAATAAAATAATCACCAAGTGCAAGTCTAACTCGCGTAGGAAGGGTCCGTACCATTACCAGAAATACATTATCTATTAAAACTTCAACTGTCTAATTATCAGGGTTCACGGCAGACAGACAGATATAGAGCAGAGATATGTCAGGTAACATAGCAACAAAACAAGCTAAAAGATCTGATAAAAATCTTATCCAAACATAACGTACCATTACACCGCGGTTAAAAATGAGAAAGTTTCCTCAGATTTAATCAAAGGATTACGTTAACCTTTAAGAGAGCCATGGCATAAAGGAATCAGCCCTAAAAACATCTACGTAATCCAAACAAATGACGCACCGAGTGATATTAATGGCTCTAGCTTGACGCTAGCTGGTCGGAATCACCCTCGGCCTGCTGATGTGTATTCGCTACTGGATAGAACAACAACTTTTGCTGAAAGTTACTTTCTAGTCAATTACATATTGTTACTATCTTGTTTGTCAGTGAAGGTAAATGTTTTTGAAATGTTTTTTGAAAGAGAAACATGTGATGTAACTAAGTGTAACGTAATAGTATATACGGTACTTTAGACGGTCAAATTATTCCAAATACATTTTCCTGATAAGGAAATAGTTCTGTTTAATGTCGCACCAATTAAACAATTATAAATTGCACGAACTGTTTGCTAGCTCGTTAAAAATCGTTGCCTGTTGAACCATGTGATGTTGTCAGGAACTAACGAATTGTCTCTTATAATTTTTATAAAGTACGAGTATAAAATTGCTTTGTATAGTATTTGAATTGTATATTTAAATCTTTAGTTTTGCGTAAGTGTAATTACATGTAGTTCAACTTAGGTAAAAGTTAATGGAAAGTTTTTATGCTGTCAGTGGGCAGACCAAAGGTTATATATATAAATGGAAAACTATTTCAAACCCTCGATCAGTTTCGAGTATCATACTGAAGCTACCAGTTGTCGTGTAAATATGAAACATTCAGTCAAAATGAAGGCATTCAGTCACTTCTGTGATAAATAGGCCAGCAAAATATTAAAATAAATATCTGCGCGTCTTACTTTGCAGAGCTCATACTCATTTTCAAAATTCAACCTAAAAGATCCACTCTGTGGGTACATTGTAATAAGATTTCTGTAATACGTTGACGATATTAAGAGGAGGTCTTAAGAAAACAATGTCAAACAAGAAGACCTTTGATAATGCCGTAAGGCGAAACCGGTCAGAATAATAATACATATTGTGGAATAGTAAAAGTGTTTTCATTGAAAATCAAATAAGTAGAGATTGCCTTTTCCAATTTTTTTTTAATCAATTCTCGTTTTCGTGATATCGAAATAACTGTTTTGAGTCTTCTTACCTTTATTTCTCCTATTTATTATTCTAAAACAAACCTAGGAGATATTGGAGATTACTAGCATCTAATTTTATATCAATCACTAATCTTCTTTCCAACCTTTCAACGAAGCTAAATATTTGCCAAACGCGTGCTAATTTCATAAGTTCAATATACCTACCTATGAGTCTAAATCCCTTGAAGGTTAATAATTTCAATGAGACTAAACCCTATATTGTATGTGTATGAAGCGCAAAGGAGAATTTCGCTTTATTTACTGACACTCAAAGCACACAAATTCGATATAATACAGCGACTTGTATCACATTGAAAGGCATGAATGTTCGATATCAAAGTATCGAGATGATTGCTCTGGAACTCGAAGTGGAATTATATATATTTGTAAATATGAAGCATTCGAATTATTTCTTTAGAGAAAAGTGCAGACGAGGGGACGTCATGAATATAGAGAGCTGGTTGACGAGACGCTAATCCAAATAAACCGTCCCCAATATTGCTGCAGAGACAATATTTCGGGTTTTTCTGTAAATTGTCAACTAGTCTTGGAGCTTAGGTGGGGGTTTGTAATAGGATGTTGGTGTGAGTTATTTATAACGTATGTTCAATTGTATTTTTCACGTTACCTGTGCGGTGTCGGAAGTGCTTTTATTAATATATGAATAACAATTGGTCCTTACTTAACTTGGTATGTCGCGAGATTTTGGGTTCGGAATTGTTAAGGTTTGATTGCAACAGAGATGGGAATTGCGATTCAGATGCATTTTATTATGTAGGTATCCAATAAATTTTATAGAATAAAACGCGAGAACTCTGTTTAGTGATTAGCACTAGTGAAATCCCTGAATACTGGTGAGCAGACCTGAGTATTTGATATTATTAATTTCAACTTGAGATGAAAAGATTTATAAATATAGACCAAGCAATGATCTTGCAATAACTAGGTACATTTTCCCTTTTAAATTTACGGAACCCTAAAAACGTAGGTGGCTGTGTAAGTACGGCACATCCTAGTAGTTGATTCGGTTTAATTCGCTATGATAAACTGAAAAGAGCTAGCTAAAAGTTGAATTACATAAGAAGTGACGTAGGTACGTGAGCTCAGCTTGCTTTTCTATTATAGTTGCTACCCTATCTCCTAGTATTCTATAGCTTATAAACTGTATTGGATTAGAGTATGATTTGTATATGTAAAATTCCAGTAACCTATAATAAATATCTTTTATTTGCTTTCAAATAAATTCAGATTCGTGAAGTTCGCAATACCATACGAATCCCCCAAAGCTATGAAAAAATAAACAACTCTTTAAAAACTCGTAAATAATTACGGTTCGGTACGCAGGAGAATCGTTATTACACGCCATTTATTTTTATTTTATTTCTTCTCTATATTATGCAGTGCTGTGAAGTATTTTGAAAAGAGCAATCTAGATATATGATACCTAAAGAGACCGATATTCTTAGCAATCCATGGATTCTCCGTGCGGGGGCCGGATTCATCGCGGTGCTGCGTTGAGAACTCGGGACAGTGCTTGGGACTTGAGATCAAAGTGTAGGTTTAGATGGAGCCCCTTTTGTTGATGTATATCAACACTCACCTTCACTACCCAAGTTCCCCTCCCTGCCTAACCAAATTTGATGCGAAGCTACTAGTGCCGCTTTAGACATTTGTCCTAGTAATGAGCTTATTGTAGCTCTCGATAGGCTAGATCTTTAAGTAGGTTGTAGAGAGATTTTGCTGTCCTTATAGAAATCTAAACTTCTGGAGACGTCTTTGTGGCTGTGTGAATATATGATTGAAAATAAGTACTGCTTCATAAAATCCTTCTTTATTATAATCTTTAGCTTTCTTATCGCACCTTAAAGCGCCAACTTTGCATTTTTATGGAAAGATGACCTAATTACTCCCCCAATGATAAAGTTTAATTCCTTGTTAGTAACAGATTGCCGTTCAATATCTATATTATCCTTCCCGTCTAAAGTCCTCGAACTTCTTGTCAATAACCAATTGAGTGCCTTTATCTACAGAAATAATCCCCTCAATATCCTTCCAATCCGGCTTCTATTCTGGTCATTATACCGTCATATTCTTTGTAAATATACCCTCACCATACTTCCTTATAGCTCTAACGATCAACTGATTGGTTTTGTACGTACCTGTGTGACTGCTTGATAAATTTTGATGTACGTAGTTGTATACTGCGTTAACCCATAGCTGCGTTATCTTCTTTCTTTTTTTGCTTTTCAAGATTTTATATATCAAATAAACTTAGCTCGTTCGACCATTATTCAAATTGCTTCAATTTCGCTTTCAAATACCTTAGGACAGTTAGAAACTGTGAAAGTAAGCGATAAAGATTTGCCTCGGACAGGTTCGTTAATACATCTAAAAGACTTAAAGTAAATCCTTCGAAAATACAAACCGTTAAAATCGAGCTAAAAGTAAAATATAAGTGGTAAAAAATATTTGTATTTATTTCATTAATTTTTATTGGTATCTATTATTGCTGGGTGGCCAGCGCCTCCTTCTGCGAGCAGGTCATGCTCGTGGAGGAGACAGCAGATCGGGCGCGGCTTCTGCTAGGGTGATGGGTGGAGCCGCCCGTCACCCTAGCAGAAGCAGGCCACGGCGGCGGCGCGCATCGTAGGACGCTGCGCGCCACCCCACACCGAGGACGAGTCGGGGTCCGCGCGGTCCCCACTCTCGAGGAGGGCCAGACCGAGAGGGATGGCCCTGGGTCAGCCGGGGTGCGAGGGATATGTCCTCACCTTCGGCCTAGCACTGCGACCCACAGACGGCGTGCGGTTTAGTCGGTTCGAGTCCGACATAACCTCCCCCTCCGGCTCCGGAGAGGGGGGTATCGGTGGGGATTTCTCGCAGTAAAAAAAAAGTTATCTATTATTGCAGAAAGCCGATAAAACTAACTAACCAATCAACCAACCTAATGTTTGTTCAGTATTCATACTATACACGATAACCCAACACACTTAAAATGCTCACAAATACAATTTCAGCAAAATAATACGCTGGGCGAATTCCACGGCACGCCAGCCTCAACGACATAATCCGTTGTGCTCTTGTCACCGCCGGTGTGCCAGCTGTGCTTGAACCGAACGGTTTGGCACGTGACGATGGCAAGAGACCGGATGGTATGTCATTAATGCCTTGGAAAATGTGTAGGACTCTGGTGTAGGATGCAACATGCGTCGACACCATTACCTCTACCCATATACCTGGTACGGCTGGCTGTGCTGGTGCTGCTGCAGCTTCTGCAGAGGCTCTTAAGCGGTGCAAATACTCTAATTTCATTGGAGATTATGAATTTGTGCCGTTTGGAGTCGAAACGTTTGGGCCTTGGGGTCCGAGCGCCCGTAACTCTTCAGGGAGTGCGAAGCGTATGGTCGACTCTTCTCGTGACCAGAAGGCTGGCCTCGTTTTAGGCAAGAGATTTAATAAATTATGAACTACAAAAAAAAAAACTTAGGTTAGATAAACAATTTATTGTTTATGTTTAATCCGAAACCCTGTTAAACTACGCCCCTTTTACTACGTTTCAATAAATTAAGATTGACACTTGATAGGTGAGATATTTCTAAAAAAAAGCTTTTTCATGTATTATGTGCATTATGAATGCTTATTTATTAATGACGTAGGTATATACCTCTCGTACACGCATTGGACGCTCTAACCGCACCTACGTCAGACACTTAATATTTAATGCAAATCGCAAATCTACAATAGTTAGTTAATTTAAGCGTGATTGCCAATACCAGCTCCAATTACTATTAAGCTTAATTAAATACCTATGTTCGATAATGTATCCTCTCTCTTTGATGAATATCTATTTAGAATCGGATTTATGTCAGCACTTTGACAATTTTGTAAGTACCTTTTCATGCGTTTTGAATTTATAAGAGAGGGGATTTATGTCCTAAATAGATCTTTACTATTTTCTGTGCTACTGTTTGGATTCTGGTGACCGCTAGTGGTTACAAGGTAGAATATTGTAAAAAACATCTGGCCTAATTGCCTAAGTTTGAGGGTCTGAAAAGGAGGCATGGGGGCCATATGTGTGTTACATCAATCTTAGACGATAATTGAAAGAACGTGCATTAACGGAATATTTTATACTTTATAAACTATATGGGTTGCTTATTCTTACCCAAACGAAGGGTAGAACGCCCCCTGGCCAGATGGACCGATGACCTGAAAAAGGTGGGTGGGACGGACTGGATGCGGAAGACGGAGGATCGTACGACATGGCGCACATTGGGAGAGGCATAATATGTCCAGCAGTGGACTGCAGTGGGCTAATTGATTGATTGATTTAAACTGTATGGTTAGGAATGATCATGAAACCTTTCCTAAGACCATACATAATTAAGCTTATAAAGTTTGGTCAAGTGCGAGTCAGATTCGCGTACAAAACTGTATTGCGGGACGAACTAAGGTTACATAAATGGCAATATATTTTTATTACGTGGACCAAGAAGTTTGATATTCACAGCTGTAAGAAATTGCAGACTCTTATAAATTTCAACTTAATCCGTCCACATATTTGCGAGAAAAAGGTCTTGACAGACAGACAGACGGACAACGAAGTGATCCCATAAGAAATCTGTTTATTTTCTCCTTTTGAGGTACGGGACCCTAAAAGACATATAACTTGGTATAATTGTGATAAAATTTCACAAACTCTATGACGTACCTATTACTAAAAACGTAAATTAGAAGGGATCTTCTCTGCCAGTGACGATTAGGTGATCCTAGCACGGTTCAGTTAACCAGTAATCCGATTCAGTGTGTCAGCCGGTCTGTCCCGAGGGCCTAATTTACGTAACTCCTCTCGGCCGGGCCTTGGGATCACGGTAAACGCTCACAATCCTCTAGAGCGTGTTACATTTACGCTTTTAGATTTTGTTCATAATTTATAACACTGGAAAAGAAAATGTACGTTTCGTTTCGATTTTATAATGTATTTTATCCTTTTTTTTAATTCAAATTCCCTCCAAAACAAAAGTACGTGAATAAGTAGGTAATTTACATATTAATTATATATTAATACTGATTATACAATCAACGTTATTAAATAAAGTCGTTATTACCAACTTGCATATAAAGTTTGCATTGTGGAGCCTGAGTTTCGTTTAATTTTCTGATTGATTTATTACTATATCGACTTTTCCGGGAGTGACCTCTTAGCCCGAATCTTGTTTAATACTTATATTGACTAACGGGTAAGATTGGCTTGGGCCTTGCACATACCTTACTAGTTAAGGTATTAAATCTCTCAAATCCGCATATTCATAATTATAGTAGGTTTTCCAACAGTCTTAATGTTTTGCGTATTTATAGTTATCAGTAACTGCATAACATCAGGCAAACCGAGCGCTCGTTTAGGGCATTAGCGGTAAAATCAATATGTATTAAGTCCATGCTTTATCTTTATAGTAGGTTAATACATCGATTTTGTTTGTTATGTTAAAGTTAGTAAAAGTTTGATTATCTCTGTGCTGTTGTTGTCGGTCTATATTATGTCATCACCATTAACGTTGTTACAATCTATGGTACTGGAAATCAATATTATTACCCAAATACTTCGGACAATGGATGTTCTATCTAATTTGTTGCACATCATTTAACATGATAAACAGCAAATCACTGGTATTCAGTGACAGTGAGATTCAATCTGTGAAAATAAAGCAGGTTAGTTTAACTCAAATGAGTTATTTTGAATTAACACACGTACACAAAAAATAGGTGCTGTATTATTTGAGACAGAATTGTTCTCCATCTTACAGTAAACAAACAGCTCTATTTATATAACAATTGGTTTATTATAACTCCACTATCAATCGATCAATTAGCCTATTGCAGTCCACTACTGGACATGCACTATACTATTCACAATACTTTTCACTATACTACTTATTATAATATTCACTATAAGCAATTTTCACTAAAGAAAGATAAGAAAATCAGATTGTTCTATTCCAGTAAACAACGGAATGGAGAAATTAGGTCAAATTTAAGCGTCAAGTGAATTACTTTACTCTGTCAACGGCGCTTCTTAAGCGTTCCTTATTAAGACGCGCATTAAATACTTACATAGGTATAATAGAGTCTAACTGCAATGCTTCCATGTGGGCTTTAGAGGTCAGATGACAGTCGCTTTACGGAAAATGTCAGACAAGACACTAGGTTTTATTTGTTTTCTTCTCATAAAATTACATTGTTTATAAAAATACACGTGCAAAACATACAATTATACAACACGCCTCGTGATTAGGTCACGTCAAATGATCCTCCCCGTATACGTAGTTCTCGGCGAGGCTTATTCCGTCTTCATACCACGAAAACTCATACCATTTCAAAATGTATTAACTCATAGTGATTAATACCATGTAGATACTTGATTACAATACTTTCATCACTGGACACAAAAAGCTAGGTAAGTATAATGAAACAACTATCCGCATCAATCATTCCCATTTTAAAATCAATATCGATAATGTAACGGTTTAAATTATATCGGTTGATTACCGATGTATTTCTAATAGCATAGTAGGTATTCTAAACCTGACACGCAATGATACCACATTGTTAGAGCTGAAATATGGATTATTGCTACTCACTGCGGACCACGTAGGTAGATTATTCAAATTATTTCATGTTATTCAACGTTGCCTACTTCGCGTTTTAATACCCGTGTGTGTTGTGTTAGCCAGTCTGTTATTTTTGGCATTATATAATACAAAGTGCCCAAATATATTGTTGCTTTTTTATATGGAAAACAACTTTGCTAATCCTCATCATCTGCTGTCTTTTCCCCAACCCTGCAAATATTAATAGATAATTGCGGTGGTAGGTTTTATATAAATTCATTACTAACTTAATGTACGTACTATACCTGTAGGTCAATTCAGATTAGAACTTATTATTTATAAACCGATTATCATAATATCAGCACAATGGTAAAAAAAAATTAAGTACCTAGGTACTGTGGTAAACAAAACAACGTTTACTATGCTGAGGTATTTAGGTGGGTCGTGATTTTGTTATTATTATTCATAAATCTATTATTTACCATTTAAATAAATTACAAGTATCGCCTATAAAAAGGGTATCTCTGCAATATCTATGAAGGGTTCCGTAGCAGCAAGTAGGTAAATTGCGGTTTACGATTTATGACGTTTTAAAAAAAGCTACTTACTAGATCATGTTCAAACCAATTTGCGGTGGAAGTTTACATCGTAATGTACATCATATTTTTTTAGTTTTATCATTTTAGAAGATAAGGGGGGGAAGGGAGAACACATTTTACCACTTTGGCAGTGTCTCTCGCGCAAATTGTCCAGTTTAGAAAAAATTATAATAAAAACCTTAATAGCATTTATGAAAACCTATCCATAAATTCCCTACACGTATGAGTTTGATGAAAAAAATTTTTAAAGTTTCAGTTCTAAGTATGGGGACCCCCAAAATTTATTGTTTTTTTTTTCTATTTTTATGTGAAAATCTTAATGCAGTTCACAGAATACATTTACTTATCAAGTTTCAACAGTATAGTTCTTATAGTTTCGGAAACAAGTGGCTGTGACATACGGACGGACAGACAGATAGACAGACATGACGAATCTATAAGGGTTCCGTTTTTTGCCATTTGGCTACGAAACCCTAAAAAGTATAAATGTAAAACGTTCAGTAAACACACCCGTATTTTCATACCGGTATATTTTACGGGCACTCATGGCACACAAGAGATTCATTCGAGTTATATTTAATTTTGCCTCTACTGACTCCTGTTTACTTGTGTTTCACACTTCAACTGTAATATAAAAGTGCTTTATACACATGTTATAAAATGTCGCTTTGCATCTGATTTTCAATACAATGACCAGCGAGACGTATATTCTCCAGGTCGAGTAACAGTTGACATACATCTTTGACAGCATAGGCTATGAAATTTTAATATTATATATTATATTCCATTGGGAAATCTTACTGATTAATATTTTGTAATCATAGACGGACATTTATTTAATCTATGTATTTTGTCTTCAGTGCCGGTGACGGTAGGGCTAGTTATAAACTAAAATTATTAATAATTATTAGTCATAAACTAAAAGTTGCGCAGCGAGTTATGCTTGGAGTTTCTCTGAAGGATAGAATTCGAAACGAGGTCATCCGACAAAGAACCAAAGTTACTGACTTAGCTTGCAGAATAAGCAAGCTGAAGTGGCAGTGGGCTGGCCACGTCTGTCGAAGAACTGAAGGCCGTTGGAGCAGACGACTTCTAGAGTGGAGACCGCGAGAAGGCAAACGAAGGGTAGAACGCCCCCTAGCCAGATGGACCGATGACCAGAAAAAGGTGACTGGGACGGACTGTATGTAGAAGGCGGAGGATCGTACGAAATGGCGCACATTGGTAGAGGCCTATGTCCAGGAGTGGACTGCAGTGGGCTAATTAATTGTTTGATTAATTGATTTTGTCTTTGCAAGTATTTTGGTGCTTCATGATAACTAAGAGGGTAACCGATAATAGGACCGAGGATAACCGAAGGTTATCATTGGTCATAGAATTTCTGAACTCAACAAGATGAAACCGTTGTTTTTTGGGCTCGTTTGACTACATGATGTGTGGTGGTTCATGATATTTTTGAAACTAAAGTTGGGAATAAAGTAATTAATAGAAAACATTTACTGCAAAAAGATTTTGATTTGATTTGATTTTGACTCATATGTATTATTTGAATTATTGTTTTTTTTAAATATCATCATCATCATCATCATTTCAGCCGAAAGACGTCCACTGCTGGACAAAGGCCTTTTTAAATATAAACATTAATAATTTTTGTACGCCGCCACACACGCGGCTAAACATGTTGGACATAATTACTAATTTACATCTTGTATGCACATGTGTGTATAACACATGTTTAAAGAAATAAATATGATTTGATTCGTTTAAAAAAATAAGCTTTTTTCAAAAATGTTCTACGTTTACGAAAATAATTATTTTATGCAAAGGCTATTAGGCAAGAAGTTTGTATGTATTATAAAATTTATAACTGTATTCATATATTTAATACTAGCTGTTGCCCGCGGCTCCGCCCGCGTGGATGTCGGTTATCGCTTAGTGTTGATCCGACGCTATTGAGCATTAAATTCGCCTCTCTACTCAACTTTGTCCTCGACTATGTACTCACCTCTGTTCTCGACTTTCTACTCGCCTCTATATTCGACCTCTCGCCTCTCTACTTGCCCATCCATTCGATTCTCTTTTCGCCTCTCTACTTGACTCTCCCCACTCGCACCTCTACTCAACTCTCTATTCGATCTCTACTCGCCACTACATTCATCTTTCCACTCGCCTCCCTATTCGCCTATCTACTCAACCCTTTACTGCTTTCTATTTCTAGTCGCATATCTACTCGCCCCTGTAGTCGAGTCTACTCGAATTTCGATATTTACACGCCAATCCACTCGTCCCTATAACAATCTCTACTCGCCTCTCCACTCGCATCTATATTTGGTTCGCTACTCGACTATGTCCGTTCCGAAGCTCTAATTCACCTTTGTACCAAATTTCATGAGGACATCTTAAAAGAAATTCTTACTATTTATGCCATATTCACCCCCTTTTTTGTGCCAATGAAAAATTAGAAACTTTAATCCCATAGCTCTATTCCCCTTCCCCCCTCCCTTTCTATCCCTTTTTTCGCGATAAGGGGTACCCTATGTCCATTTCCAACCTCTAATCCATCTCTATAACAATTTCATCAAGATATCTTCAAAATTGTCAACCTTACATACCCTTGCCCTATTCCACCCCTTCAACTGCATTTTTCGCAATAAAAGGTAGCCTATGTCCATTTTCGAGCTCTAATCCATCTCTGTACCAAATTTGACCAGGTTATCATCAAAAATGACAAAGTTTCATACTAACTATCCAGTCCTTATCCCTCCCCCACCCTTTTACCACATTATTCGCGATAAAAGGTAGCACATGTCCGTTACCAAGTTCTAATTAATCCCTGTACTAAATTTCATCAGGATATCTTCAAAACTGTCAAACTTTCATACCTTATTACAACCCCCCCCTATGCCTCCATTTTCGCGTCAATAGATAGCCTATGTTCGTTCCCAAGCTTCAATCCATATCTGTACCAAATATATCATCAGGATGTCTTCAAAACTGGAAAACTTTCATCCCCTATAACTCCCCCCCCCCCCCTTTATCCTCGTCTTTCGCGACAAAAGGTAGCCTATGTTCATTTCCAAGCTCTAAACTATCTCTGTACCAAATTTTATCAGGAAATCTTCAAAAATCACAAACTTTCATCCCAAGGCCCTAGTTCCCCCCTTCTACCCCCCTTTTTACGATAAAAGGTAGTCTATGTCCGTTCTTTAATCCCAAGACCCTGGTCCCCCCCCTTCTTCTCCCCTTTTCGCGATAAAAGGTAGCCTATATCCGTTTTCAAGCTCTTAACTATCTCTGTACCAAATTTCATCAAGAAATCTTCAAAAATGATAAACTTTCATCCCAAGGCCCTAGTCCCTCCCCCCTCTACCCCCCTTTTCTTGATAAAAGGTAGCCTATGTCCGTTCCCAAGCTCTAATCTACCTCTGTACCAAATTTCATTAAATAAAATATCTTCAGAAATGACAAACTTTCATAAAAACTTTCATCCCCTATTTTCCCCCCTTAAACCCCCTTTCTCGCGATAGCCTATGTCCGTTCCCCAGCTCTAATATACCTCTGTACAAAATTTCATCAAGATCGGTTCAGTGGTTTAGGCGTGAAAGCGTAACATACAGACAGACAGACAGACAGACAGACAGACAGAGTTACTTTCGCTTTTATAATATTAGCATGGATTCTTTATGAAGCTATTTTAGTAAAGGCTAAAAATGATTTACCTATAAAATAACTATTAATTACAAATAACTTAACATTTTCAAGGGTATCTTGACGCGATATTGCTTTCGAAGGCTTAAGTTACTCTGAACTCAAGTTATTTAATATTCGTTTAATAGAGGTCGTTTAACAAAGGGTAATACTAAGTATTCTTCGTTACGAGTCTTGAACTCGATTGACTCGCTATCTATTCGATAATCCTACGACTCAAATTAAGCCTTCTCAAATGAGTTTCTCAGAGTCGAAATCCAGCTAAACGCACGCTACCTCTTAATGCGAAAGCCTCAGTTTTGGACGTTCTCAATCAAGTAATGGTTTTAATTGAAAGGAGTTATACTTATCTAATAGAGTTTCAGATATCTATTGTGATACACAATAAAGTGAAAACAAAAAGAATTATCTACAGTTGAAAATTTGTTTGATTAAAAATTCACTCATTCGATTTGGGCAAATATTTGAATAAGTGAAGTTTATAGGTTAGTAAGGACCGTTATATTCCTAGTTTGAACTTTATAAATTAGAATCCTAACCGTTAAAAAAATAATGACAATTCGGAAGCTTCGTAAATCTACTTACTTTTTTTGTGTAGAAACCCCTTGGGGTAAAAAAATAGGCAAGAGACATGCTATGCGCAATAAGAATAGGCCGTTTTGACCGATATTTAACGCCCTCTCAATTATTATTGTTGTTAAGTAGTAATTCACTGTTCTTCATGCGGCTTAGGTATAAGAGTTCTTGAAGCAATGTCCCCAATTCCCTTACTTTTACATACATTGTCAGTTTCCCTCCTCTGCAGATGGTAACGCGCGCGTTGCAAATCATATTTACTTATCACCTTTACTGGACTGTTGGATTTTTTGCACATGCTCACACTTATTTTCCTCCCGGGTAGGCAGAGACAAAAGCCCGCCATCTGCTTCTAACCTTAGGGTGCTTACATAGAGAAGCAGGTTAGCACGTACGAGCCCGCGCGACCTGCCCTTTTTCAATATTTCAGTAACTTCGTCACCGGCTGGCCTGCCCCTTTTACCTGTGTTACTTTGTTATATTTAAAACTACACCTCACTGAATGAATAGTAATTTCTAAGTTGAATTGAAACCAACTAGATCGAACCTCTATTACATTACTGGGGATAAAAGCCACCTTAACCTTAAGCCACGGAAAAAATCCTTAGCAAGATCAACTGGAATTATACTAGGTGTAATTATTACTCGTAGCATGAAACGTTGTTTCACTTTTATAGAACCTATACATTGTTATATATATAACGTATGTTATTTTACGAAGAATGCCTTATAGTTATGAAGAAAAATGTTATCACTTTTCGTTACTGTGCCATTACTTCCAGGAAAATCGAACAGGCGCGGTTTTATTAACCATTCGTGCAAATGTTGGACGGACGAATAAACTACCTACCGTATATAGATTGCGCTATCAGGATTTCTTTCCTTTCTCCACATTTGAAATGACAAAACGTCTATTTTAGCCGAACTACATTCCCTGTATCTGTAAAACACATAAATCTAAAACAGGCAAACGGAATGGCACGCGAAAGTACTCCCGTTATTTATAGTACCTAGCAACAGTGATAAGCTCTGAAAGGTTTAAATGGAGCCTTTGTAATCTCAATAAAATGTAACAGACCTTTGTTCTTTATCTGTTTTACCTTATAGTATTTTATTTGGTCTTGGATTTAACTCTCCTCAAGCTGTTCAAGCTGTTACAGGCCATTCTGAAACATAGTCAGGTATTAAAATTTGTAAATGAAAAACAAAGTTAAAATAAGGCTTTAAAGTTCTAAATTAACAACATTTAGCATAAAAATGAAACCATACAGTCAAATTAAAGATTTTTTCAAACAATTGTTCTTCTAAAATTATGAGTAACACCTGACTTAATCTAATAATCTGATCGAATTACAGATCTATCAAAATAAATCAGTTCACTAAATAAACGCCAGTTGTAGCCATAAATGTTGGTTGCCTTTGTAAACGTGATGAAGATGTATTGTGTTGCATTAAATTTATGAACTGCAACTATTTTAGTTTGAACATTTTCATGGAGCTGAATTTCTTGGATTACATAAATGGATTGTGAAAGTTGTAGTTTATGTTAAAGTAAGAATCTCTTTGCCTCAAAATAAGTTTGTTTTACCGTCTTATGCGAGTACTCAAGAGAGTACAATATTAAGGATTGTTGAATGTTTCTTAAAAAATACTGAACTACATTTTCGTTTTAAATAACATCTCTCAAAATTAAATAACGCCTGCACCTTCAAGTAAAAGTAAAACTCAAATACATCCTGAATTGCCCGCTGCAAGTGTGCCCCTACCCACTTTTCTACGACAGATGTCACGTAGCGCTGACATTTCCGCGGCCCGTGACACCTCGACTTGACAAGTTTCCAATAAGGAACTTGCAAAGAACTTAACTGATAGCCCACCAATAAGTTAGAACGAGAAACGCTCAATTTCCAATGGATTTTATCAAATTGATGACATCTTGACGAGGGTTGAGTCATATCCAGTTTAAAGGTGCCCACTCACTAACAGTCCGCCTGCAGTCCGCCTGCAGTTCCTGATCTGTCCGGCGGCCTGCAGTCCTAAGCCGATAGCGCCCACACACTAAAGCGATTTTGGCCTGCCGGCAATTCCCTGTTGTCAGTTTTGCGACCACACACTAGCAGTTGTGAGTCGTCAGTTTTAGGTCGTACGATCGCCTGCCGGTAATGGTCTGATATCAGTTACATAGAGACTACGAAACAGTGCAAGCGATTTTCGACCTTATTGACATTTTCTTAATTACATGTTTTTTCGCATAAATAAATGCTGCTGATCACGAATATAAGAAAAGAAACTAGATTTGTTGTGATGTCAATAAGGTTGAATATAGCTTGCACTACGTTATTCTTATATAAGTACGTGCTAATCATTGTGAGAAATAGGTGTTAGCTATTTTGAATCTTGTGGACTATGTGCATAAGAAATATAGACGATTATGTACAAAAAATGAATAAATTTTTAAAAAAAAAATTGTGATGTAGGTACATGTCATCATAATGTTATTAGTTATTACTTCAGACAAAAGAATAAAATTAATTCACTGTTTTATTCTAAGTTTATTACGTAAAAAAGCTGACACGAAACGTCGATCGACAGGCGGCCGGCCGACGTGTGATCGTTCGCCCTGACGGCCTAGGACTGTCCGGCTTAGAACTGTCCGGAATCGTTCGGCGGCCACACACTATCGGATCGTAGTAGTCGTCAGTCCAAAATCGTTAACGAAACTGTTAGTGTGTGGGTTATTGCGAATAACTGACAGATTTATATCGTCCGGTAAACTGTTAGTGAGTGGGCGCCTTAATGTCATTGTTTTTAATATGAATATTGATCAGGGATGACAGAAGAGATATCTGTTCAAAAAGCTAACTGTTTTTGTGGTATATGTGGTATGGTACTACCATTCTCAAATGAGGGGTAAATATAACATCGATATTGACTTTCTTTTAAAACTACTCCTTTTTCTTTTTTATTATTTACTATTTGATTTCAAAATTATCAATTTATCCTTGACAAGTCAACTATAATTTTTAACTTACATTAAAGGTTACTCCTAGTTCCAATTTAGTTTAAGATGAATCTGTTTAGATTCTGGGCCTGTCCTGACCTGAGCTTAAGAGGCGGCCCTCCTGAGCTACGAGTAATAATATTTACCTACTCACGAATTCCTTTCTCTTTGTGGTGTCGTACAAGGCAACTAAGGGATAGGGCTGATTAACTTTAACATCAGACAGATATGTACAGCCCAGACTCAGCTTCAGATGCATGGCTCGAGTCAACAATAGTGCCCGGAATACGGCAATAGGCTCACCCCCTATTACGTGTGACCTAATACAGATTGGTGAAATGTGGGTGTTATGTTAATTCACCTCTGCCTAACCCTCCGGGGATAAAGGCGTGATTATATGTATGTATGTATGTACTCACGAATTATGTGTTATCGATTTTTAAAATAATAACAAGTAGATATATTGTTTATGCTGGAGATTGATGGCACTTGCTACATATTATATTCACCATAAGTAGATATACCTACACGATCTTGCAAATAGAAAATTTGATAAAGCTAGAACATAATAATTTCTCTGGTAGAAACAAAAGAAAACCATAAATAAGCTTCACTCGACGTACACAATGTAATCTATTCTAAAAAAGGTTAGGTTCCTTCTGTAATTTCCACTGGGACTATAGTTTCGGGCAAACCGACCTTTCTAGTTTTGGTACAATCAATAATAAAATTCTTCAATCGGATATTATTGTTCTGTAATTTTATGGAACTAGGAAAACTGCTCTAGTATTTAATTTGATAAGTATACTGCTTATACTGTTGATCCCGAGGAGGGCCAGACCGAGAGGAATGGCCCTGGGTCAGCCGGGGTGCGAGGGATATGTCACAAGACAACATCACCTTCGGCCTAGCACATCGACCCACAGACGGCGTGCGGTTTGGTCGGTTCGAGTCCAACATAACCTCCCCCTTCGGTTCCGAAGGGGGGGGGGGGGGGGTATCCGTAGGGATTTCCCGAAAAAAAAAGCTTATACTGTTGATTGATGGCACTTGCTACACATCTTCAATGAAAATACTTGTACCATTCCTTTATTGCCTTTATTCGTTGTACTATCTTTTATTAGTATTTTCATTGAAGTATACAATGCCTTTTCTATAACACGAGATTAATTACAAGTGAGATGCATTCATTGAAACCATGAATTCAATGAACCGTTTAAGGACGTACATAAAAAATATAGGATGATAATAACACAGGATGTTTTATTCTATTTATATCAACTGTCTGGCATACAAATTTGTGTATGTACATATTTATATTTATGTATTTGGGTGTCATTACTCCAAAAGGACGAAAATATTACGAAACGTTGCCGTTCTGTGCAAAAGGTTACAGAAGGGGTATTATGCTTACATTTGATCCCACGTAAAAGAACAATAATAAAACGGTTTCATTCGTATTATTTATCACTAAGCTTCACTTAGGTATATACGCTTTGAATATTATAGTCCTACTATTAAAACGAGGCGGTCTTACTAGATCTCATATTCGTAGTTTATTATCCAGTTAAAGGTTTATATTCGTTTAAGAGTGGTATTTTATTACTTTACGGACCACAATAACTTATTAATGGACTAGCCTTTAAGCAACATCTAAAAATATAACTTTCTTTCTTCTGATACATCTGTATTATGCGATGTCATTAAATAGGATGTTAATGATGTATTAATGGTATAAAATAGCTTTACTCATTGTTTTGTAACAGTTATTGCTCGATTCACAATCTTGGCCCTAAAATATGTTCAATATGTGCTCTATACACCCAGTACACGTTTCTTGGATGTGGAGGATACAGCCGTGGATGAGCTCAAATTCATCAATCATAGATTGTTCCAAAACAATTCGCGCGCGCTAGGGTCTTTTGCATATTGCAATTTAGGACCAAGATATATGATCGAGCAATACATACATAAACATAATTATATGAATTGGTTGGATCACAAACAAATCGCAATATTTTTATTTATCATGCCATTATCAATTCTAGTCGCAAGTTAGCACCTCATTCTGCCAATATTTTTCTGCCACGTTTTTTTTTTTGAGAATTGTGTAAGAAAGCGATAAATAGAAGGGTGCAAAGTATGTACACTTGTACAGTCGACAAAGGAGATACAGTTACACTTTTTATATATAAATGTATGTTCATGTGCAATCGTATCTCCTTTGTTGACGGTACCTTGAATCTCTTTTACAAAATTACATTATTTTCTTTCAATTCATAATTATCTTCGCGTTAGTCCCGGTCGCTTTCACTGCGTAATCCGATGTCCATTTTACAGCTTTTACTTCTCCACTTCACACGGAGAGGCATCCATTGATTGGCACGCAAGTCATCCTCTGAGCCATTCTTTCAATATTTTTTTTCAAAAGTATTGCAAAACATACGTAAAATTAGTGTTTAATTTACAAATTTGAGCTGATGCTGGTTATGAACTCACTCATCTCCTGTACCTACATAGTAAAATGCTGCTCGAATTACCATCCAATTTGGTTAATGGGTGTTAATACGAAGCGAACGTGTAAATTTTACTCGTTACCCGAGTGCTGCTGTTATATACAATTCACTATTATTTTAGGCCTTTTAGTAACATAGTCGGCTTTTTGACTTTAGACACTGTTATTAAATTTACACGGTTTTTAATTAAAAAATAATAAGTATTAAGTATCATTTTATGAGTTATTAGCTGTTACCTGCGGCTTCAACGCGTTGAGTTTCGATCCCTTGTCCTCAATACGTTGGAATGGAACCTATTCCCGGAATATAAAGCCTATAATATGTTATTCCAGACTAAAGCTATCCATTTACCAAATTTCAGCCGGTAGAGCGTGTTAGATAAAAAACAGACATAAAAGCATACCTACAAACATTCATACACCTGCACAAACTTTCACATCACTAAGTATAAAACAAAGTCGCTTTCTCTGTCCCTATATCCCTTTGTATGCCGAAATCTTTAAAACAACGCAACGGACTTTGATGCGGTTTTCTTTTAATAGATAGAGTGATTCAAGAGGAAGGTTTATACGTATTATACATGTTTAATTTAGTAGAGGGTGCAGCGGGAACGGGATCTGACGCCACGCGGGCGGAAAAATATTGGCGGTACGAAGTTCGCCGGGTCAGCTAGTTTATAATAAGTATTAGTAGAATATCATAGAGAATAGGGAATAGGATATTATAGAAAAGTAGAATATTATTTTTGAACGTGAAAATTTGTGAAGATGCTTGGATGTTTGCATGTTCGTTACTCAATAACGATTGAATGGACCTTTTTGAAATTTGTAATAGGCTGTCCCAATGCCAATCTTGGCTTTTATGGGGTCGACTGTCATCCAACCGCCTAACCGTGAGAGAAAAACCAGCGCCAGAGCTTAATCTATCCATGAACAGGAGATGTCAACCACTAAGGTACGGAAGATATTGTTGGATCCCCGAAAACACCCATGAATATTCTACAGTAATGTTCATATTACATTTAGTAATAAATTAAAACAATACGCAAGAACTAACTTTACATAAGTATATCGGTTTGCCAATTTGCAAAAACAAAACTAAAGTTTGTCTGTCTAGATAATCCTTATGAAACCAAAGTACACCCACAAAAAATCCATGTGCTAACAGTTTTATTTTGTTACCGTTAGCCGGCCAGTTTCATCGGCTGAACAAACAGGTTCGGGGAGTGTGAGTAAACGTCCACGAATTACAGCATACGATGCCCTAGTGGGCACACAAAGCAAACAGGGTGGCAGGCGCTTTCGGGTCAGTTGTGCGGCCTCGCGGACGTGATACCATGCCGCAAACGGATCTACTTAGCGATAGTTATAACGCTTGGCTTGTTACGTGTTTATTTTACAGAATTTCTAATGATGTATAGTACTAGTTGCTAGCTGGTTGATGTCTTATTTTGAGGCAGTTCTTGAGTAGATTATTTAGTAATGATAGGCTGTCAAGCTGAGGGCCACCATTTTAACTTTAGTGTCTGTAATGGTGACCCTATTTTCTGAGACTTTGTGTTCAGCTTACCATCAGGCTAATTGAAGTCATATTAACGTGTCCTAGGAAATAAAATAAATAGTTTTAGATATCAATATTATATTTCGCCATTGTATGGGTTAGGTTTTCAGTTAAAAAAATCTCTGCTGACAAACGTCTCCGATGATAACAATATTAATTAGGTATCCTAAATTATTTACTTCTGAGGTAAGGAAAAATACAATCAAACATGCAAGTAAATTAAAATTCACGTCACGTGACGGGCAGTTTTTTATTTTATAATTAATTTATATAAAATGGTGCTTTCGCATATTAAAGCAAATGTAAAGCACATTTTACTTACAATTAGCGGCTAGTTTCAAGCTTGCGTGACCGCAAAAAACTCATACAGAGCAAGTCGAGTTCGCTTGCTAAATGAAAAAGTTGTATATTACCTCAGTAAAGGCGAGCATGCACTAGCAAATGCTTGGCTGTAGTTAAGTAATATTCTAGGCAATAAAATGGAAGGTGGACTAATGTAAATTTGTATTTTCGAATTTTCCTCTATGAAAAACTCAATAGCGCCATTTACACGCACAGTCTTTCGCGAAAGAAGACTGCATTCACGTATGAATGAGCGCGTCGCTAGACATCGCTCGTTCAGGGTTGCCCGGCGGAATGCGCGCACGCAGAACCGTGCGATTGTGGGGGAAAGAGAGGGAAAGAACGTGCGCTCAGCGCTTCTCTCCGAGCCGTCGGTCGTACGCGCGCAATCGTATAATTTTTAACGCGTGGTCTATACCGCGCGAAAGATTTTGTGGACTTTGAACTTCAAAAGACAGTTTCTCACGATTATATGTATTCCGCCGCGTATACCTATCAAGAATGCGTGATTGCGTGACCGTGTAAAAACGGCTATTCGGTGGTGTATGTCTGTGTACTCACTCTCAGTTACATCATAATCATAAGCTACTCCTGTTGACGTGATATACTGATTACTCAGAAAAAGTCAACGTAAGTGCTACACTCATTAATTCTAAAACAGTGTTCGGTGTTTGATTCCGAAGTTCCTACTGTCAGCACCAAAAATATGTATTTGGTGCAACGAGACTTTTTAAGACTTAAATTAGAATTTACTATTGGATACAAATCATTAAATTAAGTCAATTTCTTCGTCAAAATACAATGCAATAATAAATAAATTTTATGTCACCTTAATTCTAAGTATATTATACATCTTTTGAAGTAAATAAAGGTAACTCTTTTACATTAGGTAGCCTGTGTGTATTTTTGGCGGCCTAGTTTTCATTATACAAATATCCTTTTAAAATATAGTAAAGTTATAAAACTAGGAAGCATAAAATTTAATGATATTATGCACGTGTTGAAAGTCGTACTATAAATTGAGCTTCAAATTAGATTTCAGGCGAGTATGAACATGCGATGGCTTTCTCATATGAGTACGTAATTTAATGTTTTCTGTTTATTAAGTTACGAATTACTCGTTATTCCATTAATACGATGAGTGTCGTCTTATGTTATGTTGTTTAGCACTCCGCTATGATAAATAAGTTAAATCTAATAAATACATCAGGCGCAGGTTTCTCTCCCAGAATTAATGGGTGAGATGGCAGTCACTATCAAAGCAAACTGCCTGTTATGATTATGATGATGATTCACAGAAATATATAAACCCAATTAGTATTACGACATCCAATTGAATTGTTATAGTAATTGCAAATAACAATAACGCATCTGTTATTACAGAGCTATATGGTATAAATAGATTTTCCTTACAGTTAATCAATCTCTGGGACTTATCTGAAGATCATGCTTATGCTTGACAAGGGTTCATATATAAACAGAGCCTATTGTACCCTCAGGTACGGACTGGCGGTATGACGTGGATGCTGAAAATGGGATGAAAGGGTCTCCATTTAGTTGCGTTATTGGACACATGAATGTCACACGCATGTGTACGTATGTTAGGAAATAATGAATTCCCATTTCGGCTCAGACTGAAGACCGCAATCAGCAAGGAGTGTAATAAATTCACTAAGTTATAACTATATCATGAGCGCTTTAATTCCCGTAAACATGATTATATAACTCATTCGGTATTTCTATAATATTCCAACAATCACACACACATATTGAAACATATCTAAATGTATTATGCGTAATATAAATAGATCACATTATGCGAATATCCGTTCGTCTGTAAATGACTGCGGGACGAACAATGCGAAGCCGTGATTAATTGATATTTCCCGCCAAAGTCGTCCCCGGGGCTCGAAGGAAGAGCGTGATTAAAAATATTATTAATATTTATACGTTTTGCTCTTGTGATATATAATGATACTTTCTCTTCTGAGTTTTCAATTTAAAAGAGCAAAATAAGTATTAACAAAATTACTACATTTTTCGCTGGGTTCTGTTGCGGTTGTCAAAATGTACCTCGACACCATACAATCGACCGCTACCTACTGATTATACATCCCTGAAAATACTTTATCCTACTATTCGGTAAGATATGGCGGAATGAATATATTAGAGTCGAACAAAAACAGCTACAAAATATCGATTTATCTATTGCTGGCAAAAGTAATATACTCTTTATATTATAGTATACTTACTGCTACAAGAGAGATTTCATTAGTTAGTCGCGTCGTAGTGCAGAAGGCACCAGTAAATATTAGAATTTTTATATTCAGTCGCCCAAAATACTTTGCATTAATTATGCAGATGTGCGCGTGTGTGTGCAAAACATAACCTTATGACGTCACAAATTCCAATTATAAATTAAGATAATGTCAGAAGGGTAATATGGGATGTATATTACGTAGGTGATTCTATAAATATGCACTCGTCTCACGTCCATAGGCGCGTCGCACCGGTGCGTCTAACGATGACAAAGTTCGCTTTGATTTATTTTTCCATAAAGGTGACACAGCCTTCGCCTAGTCAATAATTATAAATTTATTAGGTCTTGTATCTTGTAAACCTGCAAATAATACAAATAACAAAAAAAAATTACTAGCTCGTGGGAAGCTATTACAGAAATACATACATACATACATATAATCACGCCTTTATCCCCGGAGGGTTAGGCAGAGGTGAACTAACACCCACATTTCACCAGTCTGTATTCGGTCCCACGTAGTAGGGGGTGAGCCTATTACCGTATTCCGAGCACTATTGTTGACTCGAGCCATGCATCTGAGGCTGAGTCTGGGCTGTACTGTTGGATCTGTCTGATGTTAAAGTTAATCAGCCCTATCCCTTAGTCGCCTTGTACGACACCACTTGGGAAGAGAAGGGGTGGCCCAAATTCTATTCTGCCGGAAACCACGCGGCGAAGAAATAAAGGCCATAATGTATATATCTATACCAAATTTCGGCCATAAGCGTTCAGACATTAGTGTAACATTTGTGTATCACAAAACAATCCATTAAAAAATTGTAATCCATTAGGTATCTCGTTGCTTCACTTAAGTTGACATCGCCATTTAGAAAAACTACTTAACTTCAAATTTCATAACTTATCGCAAGACACAAATAAGTATCTACGAAGATCGATTTAAGTGAAATGTAAAATGAAAAAATGGCGAATAAACGACTAAACCATAGATTTAGTATTTTTCTTTTCCATAGATTGGCAATAGGAGTGAAAGAGAGCTCCGGCATCTAATAGTACTTTTATGTGTTAGAAAGAGAGAGTAAACGATGCTGTCAGCGAGACCAAACATGTATTTGTTATTGGGAAATAGGGGACTATTGAGTGAATGCTTAAAGTATTTTATGATTATATAAGTAATTCAAGGTCATAGCAGTAAAACCAACAACATTTTATGATGCGTTTATGTGCAGTACCAGGTTGTGATTCATCAAAGAAGAATAATCCCCAAAATTATTCATTTCATCAGTAAGTTAAATGTTTGTTTACAATCATCGTTTCTTCAAAAAAAATACATAAATGTGGCAGTTTTGGTGTATATATAATAAAAAAAAAACAATATGCAAATCACTGAAATGAAATGGAATAAATGAAAGTGTCCTTTTTAAGATATAATTAATACAAAAAATCAGGATAATTATAACCTCACCTTGTAGGGATGTGATCGCGACATTATTTCGTTGTATCGAATGTGATTGTGATAGCTGAAGGTTGAAAATTTTGTTTCTTGTAAACTTAGTGTAATGTATTAATTTAAGTGCAGCTGAATAAAATCTGTTTTCAACGGTTGTGCTCGCATTTTCTATTTAAACCGACCCCCACGCTCGTAACTATAATAGTACTGCGCCATTTAGAATATTATAATAGTATCGATTGTATGCATGATTCTGTGTCTAATTGATTGTTGACTGTTTGATATTTACATGAAGCCATTAGGTACTAATTTAATACTTCTGTACGTAGTACTATTATTTATCCTGTTCCCTTAGTAACAAATAATTTATATGCAGATTTCCTGTAAAACCTGATGTCAGAGACAAATGGCTTCGCATGTTAAATAGACCAAATTGGTCTCCACATAAATATTCTGCTATATGCAGTAAACACTTCAATGAAAACTGCTTTTCAGCAATTGGTAAACAGAGGAGGAGGTTACTACATGATTCTGTTCCAACCATATCTATACCAGTAAGGAATAGTTATGCTTAAGTATTTCCAATAGCCCAGCTTTGAAGCCGGGGTCTGCATTTTTTATTAAGTTTCTTATTTGGCCATTACGGAAGCGACAGCCGTCTGACCTTATAGCCTGCACCAGAATAGCGTCCGTTGTTCAGCAGGTGTACCAGCTAGCAGTTAAGGTTGGCTTGGGCTCCGAAAGTCTTAAGTAGGGTCTGTATACACCCAAAATCAATAATGAAATTAGAAGTAGATCTTACATTCCTCTACAAGAAATATAACATAAATTTTAATAGTTATTAAATAGTGTATAAACCTTTCTGCTAACACAAAGAACATATTACATTTAAATTCAAGGTAAAAATTAAACCACTGCGTAGAACACTAACATAGGTGGTATGTAGAAGACACATTCCGATGATTAATAAACCATTTTTAAATTTGTACTCTAATTATTTTCTTGATCTTTTCTTCTTATACACATTTTTGATAATATCTCTTTCCCTCGAATATTGTTACATAATTTCGAATATCGGTGGTAAAGTTTGGAATTTCTTGTTCCGAGTCTGGTTGTTATTTCATTTCGTCATCATCAACCTAGCGATAGCCGCGGCACTGCAGGCAAAAAGGATGATAGACTTTCTAAAAATATATCACTGCCGAGAAATTTCATCGATATCGATAAAAGATCAGGAGCAACATTTTTGACGCACACATTGACATTACGTGCACATATAGACAATTCAATTTTAGTCTCGTCCGCTAGTTGACATTACCAATCTATGGATATACTATATCTATGGACTAAACTCTAATCTAACCTAAGAAATTATTTGTTGTTCAAACTATCTGTCAAAACGTCAAAACAAGATACGTTCCATTCTTTTATCCATAACTGTATGATATTTGGCATAAAATATTCCTGTGAAATTATTTTAACTGGACATGTCCGATTATTATTATTTTATCTGCTGTTTTTCTATTTCATATTATACATTTCACTACATATTTTTTCTGGGTTGAAATTTGTTTACTTGTGTGTTTTGTATTATTTTTTTTTCTTTTAAGTTATGGCTCGACGCCGGTGGTAATATACATATGAATTACTCTAACACTCAACTGGCGGGTGGATAGAACTCTTGATTTGGTACGTGGCACTTGTTATTTATATATTATATTTATTATTTCAAACTTCTAGCAAAACATATTGTATAATTGCATTAATGGCAGAAGTGACAGATACTGATCATAGTAGTAGTAGTGATCATGGTAGTGATAGTGAAAGTTTTCAATCCACTTCTAGCCTAAATGACACTTTTGTGAGCGGTCCTTCACTTGCTGACACACTGCATTCTCAGTTCTCTGATGTTCACAGAAATTTTAATGTAGTCCACTTCAATGCTCAGAGTATTCCCGCCCATTTCACTGATATGCTGGCGTGTTTCGACTGCAGGAATATCCATGCAATTCTTGTTTCTGAGTCTTGGCTACGACCAAGTCACCCAAGTGCCGCCTACTCTCTTCCAGGATTCCACTTAATTAGAAATGATCGCGATGATGGTCGTGTTGGTGGTGGCGTTGCAGTTTATCTGCGCACGCAAATTCCTTTTCGTATCATCGATGTATCACCACAACCACCACCCGTGAATGGCGGCGAGCATATGTTTCTAGAAGTGGGCCTGTATCATAACAAGATTCTGCTGGGTGTGTATTACTGTCCCTCATCAGGATACAATTTTTCTCGTCTTTTGAACGCATCCTAGAAAACTTAACACCTAACTACAGTCACACAATTGTTATGGGAGATTTCAACACCTGCCTATTAACCTGTCAAGTGAGTAAATAATAGACACAATAGGTAAACAATAGACTCGCGGTGCGATCGCACCGCTTGGGATCTTAGACTTTAAAAAATGATTCTCGTACTTCTTCTTTTCAGCGTACAGCTCGATCTTGCAACCTATCTATCCTTCCCTCAAATGCTACACATCACTATCCCAACTGTATTCCAACCCTTATCGATCTGATGCTAGTATCGTCCTTGCAACATGTCGCTAAGCATGGCCAATGTAATGCTGACATGTTCTCTTATCACGACCTTCTATTACTTTCTGATGAAGTTCAACCTCCAAGGGCCAAGGCGAGAATTTTTATGCAGCGCAATTTTCGTGGCGTGAATGTTGAGGGGCTTTGTGGGGACGCTGACGATATTGACTGGGGTCCATTACTTGTATCGGAGTCTGTTGATGACAAAGTTAATATTTTTACTAAAAACTTGGTCAAATTTTTTGATAAGCACGCACCGGTGCGTGCAATCAAAATAAAACATCCACCAGCTCCTTGGCTTACTGATGCCATCAAGGCCTTAATTGCCAAAAAAGCTGCAGCAAAATGCAAATACAAGTACCGACCCACTACCGCCAATTTGGAAAGATATGTCGCTATACGAAATCATTGCAATAAGGTGTGTAGGGACACACAACGCCAATATATCCATGTCTCCATCGAGGGTGGTGAACCATCTAAAGTATGGAAATTTCTGAGAACCATGGGAGTTGGAAAGTCTAAAAATACTACTCAAAACGTTGACATCGAGGCACTAAATCAGCATTTCTCTTCTTCGTCCGATTTCGGAGGGACTGCTAAAGTGAATACGCTTAACCGTCTTTCATCACTTCCAGCTCCTAACTTTTCTCCTTTCGTCTTTGATCAATTTACTGATTGTGGTGTTAAGAAGAGCATAATGTCTATAACATCAAGTGCCGTCGGATATGACTGTGTTAGCCGTAACATGATCGTACCAATTCTGGACCAGATTCTTCCTATTCTAACCCATATCTTCAACTTCTCTATTTCTAGTGGCGTCTACCCATCTGCATGGAAAGAAGCACAAATTATTCCTTTGCCAAAAAAACAAAATCCTTCTTCTTTTTCCCAGTATCGACCGATATCTATTTTACCTTTCCTTTCCAAAGTTCTCGAGCGCCTTGTCCACACACAGCTTAATAGTTTCCTCGTCAGAAACTCGCTACTAAATTCCTATCAATCTGGTTTTCGCCCTGGTCATAGTACGGTTACAGCCCTGGTAAATGTTACGGATGACATAAGATTAGGCATGGAAAAAGGAAACCTAACAGTACTTACACTGCTAGATTTCAGCAATGCTTTTAACACAGTGGATTTTGAAATCCTACTAGGCATACTGCGCTCAATTAACATATCTCCAACGGTGATTGATTGGTTTCACAGTTACCTGTCTGGCCGCCGGCAACGTACGCGCATAGAGGATTCCTTCTCCTCATGGAGCGATATAACAGTCGGTGTGCCGCAGGGTGGCGTTCTATCCCCATTACTTTTCGCTGTTTTTATAAACTCAATCTCAAAACAATTAGTTTCATCCTACCACCTTTATGCAGATGATCTTCAATTATACACCCAAGCGCCTTTAAGTCAGCTGACAGAAGCATTTAGTACCATAAATATGGATCTGGAACGTGTATGTGAATGGAGCCTTAACTACGGACTACAGGTAAATCCAGATAAGACGCAGGTCATTGTTATTGGAAGCCCCTGGATTATGTCACGCATTGACTTTACGCTATATCCCCAAATAATCTTCAATGGTGCTGTTGTCGAAATAAGTGATCATGTAAAGAACCTGGGTATTTACATAGATAACACCCTGTCCTGGGATCATCAGATACAGGAAGTCAACCGCAAGTTGTTTGCAGCGGCAGGATCTTTGCGTAGATTGCGAGGATTACTTCCGATGCTACCAAAGTTGCGCTTGCGCAGACTCTGTTGCTCCCAATCCTTGACTACGCCGACGTCAGCTATCTTGATCTTACTGAGGAGCAACTTGACAAGCTTGAGCGTCTTCAGAATTTTTGTATAAGATTTATATTTGGCTTACGCAAATATGATCATGTGTCCGAATTCCGTAACAAACTCAAGTGGCTCCCAATTCGCCTTCGTCGGAATACTCATATACTTTCTTTATTATACAACGTACTGTTTAATCCTTGTACTCCCCTTTATCTCAAAGAACGGTTCAATTTCCTTGGTGACACACATACGAGATTTCTGAGATCATCGGAGAATTTGAAGCTAGCAATGCCGCTGCACTTTACTAGCTTCTACGATAAATCTTCCACTATACAGGCAGTTCGCCTGTGGAATGCACTGCCGTTACATATAAAACGAGCACAATCTTTAGAGTCTTTTAAAAAAATGTTAAAAGAACATTATCTATCTTCCCCTGACCAGCTATGATCTGTAATTTCGTGTATTTAAAATGTTCTATAGTATATAATTTAGATACTTAGTAGTATGTATTGTAAATATATATTTCATCACTTCCAGCTCCTAACTTTTCTCCTTTCGTCTTTGATCAATTTACTGATTGTGGTGTTAAGAAGAGCATAATGTCTATAACATCAAGTGCCGTCGGATATGACTGTGTTAGCCGTAACATGATCGTACCAATTCTGGACCAGATTCTTCCTATTCTAACCCATATCTTCAACTTCTCTATTTCTAGTGGCGTCTACCCATCTGCATGGAAAGAAGCACAAATTATTCCTTTGCCAAAAAAACAAAATCCTTCTTCTTTTTCCCAGTATCGACCGATATCTATTTTACTAGCTTCTACGATAAATCTTTCACTATACAGGCAGTTCGCCTGTGGACTGCACTGCCGTTACATATAAAACGAGCACAATCTTTAGAGTCTTTTAAAAAAATGTTAAAAGAACATTATCTATCTTCCCCTGACCAGCTATGATCTGTAATTTCGTGTATTTAAAATGTTCTATAGTATATAATTTAGATACTTAGTAGTATGTATTGTAAATATTATGTATTATTACGTATTTTATGTACATTGTATTGACACACTATGTAGTATATGTATATATTTCAAACTTGACTGATATATAAGATGCTTATATATCTAACTTATTTACTTGTTCCTTTTACTTTAAAAAAGGAAAAAATAATTGTGCGCTACCCTGTCATCTCTTTTGCTTCTATCCATCCAAAGGTTGCCTGGAAGAAATCGCTGTTAGCGATAAGGCCGCCCATTGTGCATTATATTTAATACATGTAATACTTTTTACCATGTAATACTTTTATGGTGTACAATAAAGAATATCTTATCTTATCTTAAACTATCCGGAAAAAATATATATAAACGTCAACGATTTTTTTTTGTAAACCGTAAAGATGTATTTGAAGTATTGGTCAAGAACATAGATGAGTTGCGAATTTTGAAATCACAAACGTGTGCCTTCAACATTCGTACTACTTAAGTATCAGCCGTTTTCACTTCGTCCGGCCAATATTACTTTAGTAGACTAATGGCACTCTAAAGACTTCAGGGTCCTCAAAACTGCGATAAAAGGCACATGCTCTACTAATCGGTTATGAATAACAGAACTTCTGTATTACAACTTAAGCATTCTTAAAAACTTTTCAAACGTTAACGCTTCACTATTATTCATTGCACAAGAAATTACAACTTCGATTCATTTTTTCTTTAATCATCCCAAGTAGAAAGTTATTATTCATAGGGGACTTTAACTGAATAGCGGTAGGTACAGCGGAACAAAAATATCATCAATCTTACTGGGAACTGTCCGTCTTCTGAATAGAGCTAACTCGAATATATTAAATAATCTTTATCCTGCCGGAACTCGAGCAGATTTGTGATTTTATTTTGAATCAAAATTTCTTTATAATATTATTTTGCTTTAACTCTTGGTGTAAAGTAGATGTAGTATTAGTTTGTCTTGAATTTTCCATCATATTAATTCGTTATACTAGAGACATTCTCTGACCTTAATATAATCACGTAGGGATAAGAATGAGGCAGTTACAATAAACTGGAGGATATGTATGCTATGTCAAAATTTAATTAGAATAAAAGAATAAGAATAAGAATTGTTTATTCACCAAGAAAATAATTAACTCCTTGGCTTACTGATGCCATCAAGGCCTTAATTGCCAAAAAAGCTGCAGCAAAATGCAAATACAAGTACCGACCCACTACCGCCAATTTGGAAAGATATGTCGCTATACGAAATCATTGCAATAAGGTGTGTAGGGACACACAACGCCAATATATCCATGTCTCCATCGAGGGTGGTGAACCATCTAAAGTATGGAAATTTCTGAGAACCATGGGAGTTGGAAAGTCTAAAAATACTACTCAAAACGTTGACATCGAGGCACTAAATCAGCATTTCTCTTCTTCGTCCGATTTCGGAGGGACTGCTAAAGTGAATACGCTTAACCGTCTTTCATCACTTCCAGCTCCTAACTTTTCTCCTTTCGTCTTTGATCAATTTACTGATTGTGGTGTTAAGAAGAGCATAATGTCTATAACATCAAGTGCCGTCGGATATGACTGTGTTAGCCGTAACATGATCGTACCAATTCTGGACCAGATTCTTCCTATTCTAACCCATATCTTCAACTTCTCTATTTCTAGTGGCGTCTACCCATCTGCATGGAAAGAAGCACAAATTATTCCTTTGCCAAAAAAACAAAATCCTTCTTCTTTTTCCCAGTATCGACCGATATCTATTTTACCTTTCCTTTCCAAAGTTCTCGAGCGCCTTGTCCACACACAGCTTAATAGTTTCCTCGTCAGAAACTCGCTACTAAATTCCTATCAATCTGGTTTTCGCCCTGGTCATAGTACGGTTACAGCCCTGGTAAATGTTACGGATGACATAAGATTAGGCATGGAAAAAGGAAACCTAACAGTACTTACACTGCTAGATTTCAGCAATGCTTTTAACACAGTGGATTTTGAAATCCTACTAGGCATACTGCGCTCAATTAACATATCTCCAACGGTGATTGATTGGTTTCACAGTTACCTGTCTGGCCGCCGGCAACGTACGCGCATAGAGGATTCCTTCTCCTCATGGAGCGATATAACAGTCGGTGTGCCGCAGGGTGGCGTTCTATCCCCATTACTTTTCGCTGTTTTTATAAACTCAATCTCAAAACAATTAGTTTCATCCTACCACCTTTATGCAGATGATCTTCAATTATACACCCAAGCGCCTTTAAGTCAGCTGACAGAAGCATTTAGTACCATAAATATGGATCTGGAACGTGTATGTGAATGGAGCCTTAACTACGGACTACAGGTAAATCCAGATAAGACGCAGGTCATTGTTATTGGAAGCCCCTGGATTATGTCACGCATTGACTTTACGCTATATCCCCAAATAATCTTCAATGGTGCTGTTGTCGAAATAAGTGATCATGTAAAGAACCTGGGTATTTACATAGATAACACCCTGTCCTGGGATCATCAGATACAGGAAGTCAACCGCAAGTTGTTTGCAGCGGCAGGATCTTTGCGTAGATTGCGAGGATTACTTCCGATGCTACCAAAGTTGCGCTTGCGCAGACTCTGTTGCTCCCAATCCTTGACTACGCCGACGTCAGCTATCTTGATCTTACTGAGGAGCAACTTGACAAGCTTGAGCGTCTTCAGAATTTTTGTATAAGATTTATATTTGGCTTACGCAAATATGATCATGTGTCCGAATTCCGTAACAAACTCAAGTGGCTCCCAATTCGCCTTCGTCGGAATACTCATATACTTTCTTTATTATACAACGTACTGTTTAATCCTTGTACTCCCCTTTATCTCAAAGAACGGTTCAATTTCCTTGGTGACACACATACGAGATTTCTGAGATCATCGGAGAATTTGAAGCTAGCAATGCCGCTGCACTTTACTAGCTTCTACGATAAATCTTCCACTATACAGGCAGTTCGCCTGTGGAATGCACTGCCGTTACATATAAAACGAGCACAATCTTTAGAGTCTTTTAAAAAAATGTTAAAAGAACATTATCTATCTTCCCCTGACCAGCTATGATCTGTAATTTCGTGTATTTAAAATGTTCTATAGTATATAATTTAGATACTTAGTAGTATGTATTGTAAATATATATTTCATCACTTCCAGCTCCTAACTTTTCTCCTTTCGTCTTTGATCAATTTACTGATTGTGGTGTTAAGAAGAGCATAATGTCTATAACATCAAGTGCCGTCGGATATGACTGTGTTAGCCGTAACATGATCGTACCAATTCTGGACCAGATTCTTCCTATTCTAACCCATATCTTCAACTTCTCTATTTCTAGTGGCGTCTACCCATCTGCATGGAAAGAAGCACAAATTATTCCTTTGCCAAAAAAACAAAATCCTTCTTCTTTTTCCCAGTATCGACCGATATCTATTTTACTAGCTTCTACGATAAATCTTTCACTATACAGGCAGTTCGCCTGTGGACTGCACTGCCGTTACATATAAAACGAGCACAATCTTTAGAGTCTTTTAAAAAAATGTTAAAAGAACATTATCTATCTTCCCCTGACCAGCTATGATCTGTAATTTCGTGTATTTAAAATGTTCTATAGTATATAATTTAGATACTTAGTAGTATGTATTGTAAATATTATGTATTATTACGTATTTTATGTACATTGTATTGACACACTATGTAGTATATGTATATATTTCAAACTTGACTGATATATAAGATGCTTATATATCTAACTTATTTACTTGTTCCTTTTACTTTAAAAAAGGAAAAAATAATTGTGCGCTACCCTGTCATCTCTTTTGCTTCTATCCATCCAAAGGTTGCCTGGAAGAAATCGCTGTTAGCGATAAGGCCGCCCATTGTGCATTATATTTAATACATGTAATACTTTTTACCATGTAATACTTTTATGGTGTACAATAAAGAATATCTTATCTTATCTTAAACTATCCGGAAAAAATATATATAAACGTCAACGATTTTTTTTTGTAAACCGTAAAGATGTATTTGAAGTATTGGTCAAGAACATAGATGAGTTGCGAATTTTGAAATCACAAACGTGTGCCTTCAACATTCGTACTACTTAAGTATCAGCCGTTTTCACTTCGTCCGGCCAATATTACTTTAGTAGACTAATGGCACTCTAAAGACTTCAGGGTCCTCAAAACTGCGATAAAAGGCACATGCTCTACTAATCGGTTATGAATAACAGAACTTCTGTATTACAACTTAAGCATTCTTAAAAACTTTTCAAACGTTAACGCTTCACTATTATTCATTGCACAAGAAATTACAACTTCGATTCATTTTTTCTTTAATCATCCCAAGTAGAAAGTTATTATTCATAGGGGACTTTAACTGAATAGCGGTAGGTACAGCGGAACAAAAATATCATCAATCTTACTGGGAACTGTCCGTCTTCTGAATAGAGCTAACTCGAATATATTAAATAATCTTTATCCTGCCGGAACTCGAGCAGATTTGTGATTTTATTTTGAATCAAAATTTCTTTATAATATTATTTTGCTTTAACTCTTGGTGTAAAGTAGATGTAGTATTAGTTTGTCTTGAATTTTCCATCATATTAATTCGTTATACTAGAGACATTCTCTGACCTTAATATAATCACGTAGGGATAAGAATGAGGCAGTTACAATAAACTGGAGGATATGTATGCTATGTCAAAATTTAATTAGAATAAAAGAATAAGAATAAGAATTGTTTATTCACCAAGAAAATAATTTACATTTGCGTTCACTTAGATCTATAGTAGTTAGTTACAGAGACGATACCTAATAATATTGTTTAATTACAATCACAGAAAAAAGAGAACTGTAGCTATCAACCCCACACTAGGTCAAGCCTGTCTCGTGGAGTTTTTATAAAATATTTCCAACTTCAAAATTAATTGCTATAAAATTACCAATATTAATAAATATATATAAAAATGATAGTAGTGTTATTTCTTAATATTATGAATTCATTATGAATTTATCAATCATATCATAAATCATTATTATATCAATCAATACAAACATCTTGAACTATAAGCATTCAGCTTACGGTACGGCTGATTATTGTACTACAATTATTTTATTATTTTATTTATTTTTAACTTAATTATTAATAAAAACTTGTCTGCATGCAAACGATGGTTACTACAATGTTACGCGCGCGTGTGTGTGTGTGTGTGTGTGTGTGTGTGTGTGTGTGTGTGTGTGCGTGTGTGTGTGTGCGCGTGTGTCTGTGTGTGCGTGTGTACGTGTGCGTGTGATGATAGTGTGTGAGTGTATTATGAAAATACCTTCACCAGAGATTCTGAATCGGCATATGATAGTGATAGAAGATATTTTCGAACAATTATTTTGACCTGACTAGTTCTACAGTGCTTAATGTTACATTGTTTTGTGATGCTGTTATATACGCTTCCGAGTTTGAAATCCTGCATGTGCTGTGCAAAATCGGTGTTTACTCGAACTGGCGCGCTTCTATAAACTCTACGCTCAAGAAGTTGAGGATAATCCTGTGATTCCAGTACTATCCTGTGCTGCTTTGAAACCAATTTAAGGATGTACAGTTGCCGAACATTAAGAGTAGTGGTTTCTTTATAAAGAGAGTCGGTGCAGAATCTGAAAGGTTTTCTATACATGACTTTCAAGACCGATCTCTGTGCTCGTTCGAGTAGGAGCATAGTAGTGGAACCGACGCCACCCCATACCGTTATACAGTAGCAGATAATTGATTCACATAGTGCAGTATATACAAGGTGTAAAATATTATTACTGGCTGAGTTACGAAGCAGTTTCATAATGTGAATCAATTTCCTGACACGGCTTGCCACCAGTTCAATATGGGGTTTGAATGAGAGCCTAGGGTCAATCATAACGCCGAGGTACTTGACACTATCCACCCTTTGGATCGATTCGCAGGAGCACTTATTTGGGTTGCACTTACTAGTGTGGATTTTGACGGTGTACGGTTCCTTAGGTTCTGACGCTTTCGTCTTGTAAAAACATACGTAGTTTGTTTTTTTAATGTTCAAAGACAGCAGGTTGCAGTCAAGCCATTGTTTTAACTGCGTCATTGTTTTCTGTGCATTTTCATGCACTGATGCCCAGGATTTACCGTTGAACAGAATAGCCGTATCATCTGCGTAACAAATAGCTTCCACCTCTGGTCCTATGGTATTGTGGATATCATTAATATACATGATAAATAGGGTAGGGCCAAGCACACTTCCTTGCGGTACTCCGAAAGTGGTGGTTGTTGTGGTACTGACATATTCTCCAATTTTCACACATTGTCGTCTGTTTGTTAGATACGTCTCAAACCATTTCAGAGGTATGCCTCTTATTCCAAATACCTCAAGCTTTTTTAAGAGAATCGGAATGGCGACTGTGTCAAATGCCTTCGCAAGATCAACAAAAACTCCGAGGCACCTTTCATTGTTATCGAGATGTCTAGTCACACGATTGGTTAATAGGCTTACCGCATCCTCTGTGGATTTACCGAGTTGGAATCCAAACTGCTTGTCAGAGATTAGCTTGTGTGCTACAAGGTAGGATTTGAGACGTTTGTTGACTATTTTTTCTAAGATTTTAGAGAATACTCCTAACAAAGATATGGGTCTATAATTCGCGGGATCTTGTTTCGTTCCATTTTTGTGTATGGCAATCACCTGAGCCTCCTTCCATTTATCAGGAAAGGTCCCAGAGCTAAGGCTAAGATTGATAATATGGGTTAGTGGGATTACAATTTCGCCACGGATTTCTTTTAACAGTCTTGGTGTGAAAGTATCTATACCTGCTGCGCAATCGCTGTTTACTTTACTTATTAAACCGTCCACTTCGTAAACGTCAGAAGGCTGCAAGAAGAAGGAAGCAGCAACCGGTTCACCCAATTTTTGTCTACTGATCACCGACTCCAGGGTTTCAGTCATGTTATCTAGAATTAGTGTAGCTAGATTCGCACCAACCGTCGAAAAATACTCGTTACAGGCGTTAACTGATGCTTGTGGGGTTGATTTATATTGAAGTAAGTCAGTATTAGAGTTTTTGTTTTTGTCATGGTCGGTGATATTTTTTATAGTTTTCCATAGGGTCTTGGTATTATTTTTACTTTCCTCAAGTTTTTTATTGTCATACTGTTGTTTTACTTTACGTAATAGGTTAGTAAAGAAGTTCCTGTAACGGGTATATATAAGTTTTTTAACTTTGTCATTAGGATGTTTACTGGATGCCTGATGCAGTTTGTCTCTGTGGTTCATGCATTTTACGAGTCCCGGGGTAATCCACGGTTTCCATATAAATTTAGAGCGACCGATTTTCTTTTCACTAGTATGTATTCTTAATATACTGTCCAAAGTTGAATGGAATGCATTAGTCGCCTTGTTTACGTCCCCTTCCGAGAGCACTCCGAACCAATCACAGTTTTTCAATTCTGCAATGACCGCTGGGAAATCGACTTTACGAATTGTATGCTGTGAGGGTTTTGATCTCTTTGGAGTGACCGTGTTACATCCCATCATTACCATACGGTGATCAGTGATAGCGACATCGCAGACAATCCCCACGACATCGCGTTGTCTAGCATCAATAAAGATGTGGTCTAGACAACTGTTTAACCTGGTTGGTCCTGAGATAACCTGGGCCAGACCATGTTCAGTCATAAGGTAGGAGTATTCTAACACTTGGCTGTCCGATGTGTCTAATAAGTTTATATTGATATCTCCAGCAATTACGACTGTAGAGCATTTATTCAAAGTATTAAAAATTCTGTCGAGTGAGAAAATAAAATTGTCTATTCGTCTATATGATGGGGAACGGTAGATGGCAATCAAAGTCATGCCCGTAGAAAGACCCACAATGAGACATTCTGCGTCCTGAATATCGGGCTCAGTGACGGTTGGGCTCCAGCAGTCTCTGACGTATACTACAACTCCTCCACATTTGTTAAGGTTATTTTCTGTGGCGTATGAATTATACCCCTGAATTCGCCTTACAACTGGGTTTAATAACAAATGACATTCGGTAAGAATTATGACGTCAAAGATTATGTTTAATCTTTTTAATGCAATGCAAAAAGAATCAAAATTTGGTTGAATACCACGTATGTTAAAAGTCAACACCCTGAAGTTGTAGTTCGAGTTTAAAAAACTATTACACAGTTCCAGTTCGTCGAGTTCGTGACATTCCAGGTTGGTAATACGATCTACTTCATTCGTTAAATAGACTGTCATTGTGGTAAGTCAGTTGTTTCGAATGCGAATACTATTAGGTTGGTTGTCGAGAACTCTGCACAGAGGTTACGAGATAATAGCAGGTCCAACACTTCAAGCGTATACTTCTTGGTTATTTCTAGGCACAAAGCAAGGTATGTAATAATATAACAGAAAATAAAAATATTAGTGTTCGTGAGTGTGTCTAAATAGTGAGATGCGTAGTAAATAGTTTTATGAATGTTGTATATTATGTAGTTTATATCTGAATTGAAGGTGAAATACGTGTAGTTATTGTTTGTGCTGTAAAGATAATGTGTAAAAACTATTTGTGTATTACAGGTTTTGCAGATGGAATTCAGTAGTGTAATGTCACATATGAGATAAATAATCGTGATTTTCCAGTGACATTTAATTGAAGGCTCCCTTACAATGATAGGATTAGTATATTTGCCGTAGTGATACTTGTGTAAGAGAGAAATCTTGATGAGGTGTGTGGAAGCATAATAGGGATAACTCTGATTATGCACTATTACAACAATAACAATACCAAATATTGAACCTGGTTCATTGATTCGAGTGATGATTTTTGTGAAGTAAAAGCGTGATTCGTGTTGATTGACAGTAAAAATACGGTGAACAAAAATAAAGTCAGCATGCAATCGTTGTGTACATACATGTGGTCTAAGGTGCAACTGAGTGGATACATTAGGCTTCATGAAGATCGAATGTCTGGGAAAGACCAACATTATCATTCCGCTGGAGGTCTTCACTGGCAACAGCTTCAGGAAGTCCGATTTTTTCATCAAGGTCCCTCGGTGTTCGGACGGGCAAGGCTGGCATCTTTTCAGCTTTACGTACATATATCGTGCCGTTTCGCACCCAGCAGTAGCGAAAACGATGCGCTGCCGCACGTATTCGAGCTTCACGAAACAACTGTTTATTAGTCCTAGATAAATGTTCATTGATATAAACAATTGAGTCGGTCCCCTTGATAATATCCTCAGACGTTAGCGGGCGTCGGACTTTTGCTGCTGTTAGAATTTGAGTGCGCAATGTACGGCGAGTGAGTCTCAATACTATAGGTCTCGGTTTACCAGTCGTATTAGTGCGACGTCTGCCTGAGCGATAGACCTCATCAATGTCAGTTTCGGTTAGTTGGACCCCAATTTTTCTAGTCGTTAACAGCGTGATATGGGTGAGATTTTCATTGCTCTCTTCCGGAATACCCATTATTTCAAGTTCAGACTTCATATCAGATTGTTCATAGATATTAAGTTTAGTTTGAAGTTCGGTAATAGATTCCTTCAGAAGTGAAATTTCTTCATCTTTATTAGAGATTTTTTTATTTAGGAGATCGAGCCTTTGGCCGAGTGTGTCAGAGACATATGAAAGTTTGGTGCCAATGTCTATACTTTGTTGCCTAAGGTCACTTATCTGTTGGCTCAGAAGGCGTATTTCAGACAGCAGTATCGATGTTTCGGAGGCCTCTGGTTCACCAACACTCGGGCTTTCTTTTCGCGCACGCTTGGATTGGCGGTTTGCTTTATTCAGGATAACAGGCGAGTTCAAGGATGGCCTCTGCGAGTCAAGTTCAGATTGTACGTTCTTTGCGTTTGAATGTTCCGTGGTAGCCGTTGAATTTGGCGGTGGCGTGCGCTTAACGTTCGGCATAATGTGGTAAACAGATATAGTTTAATTTGCTTTAGATAGACACGAAAAGGCAATAAGTTGGTTTATTGCCGGTCACTATTAGTTTTTTGCAGGCGTTTCTTCAGTGACAAGTCAAATTTCCAATTAGTTGTGAATGATCATCAATATGCCATACAATGGTCTTATAATTATCAAAAAATTACCGAGAAAGTCCAAAAAGTGATGCCAGTAGGATTTTGAGGTCACAGGATTGGAACTCGGTATCGTTTCAAAGTGCAAAAGGAAGACTGGTGCTTATACCACTGGACCGGCAAGACAGATATTACACTTGACCAAATAAGTGTTTCGTTCTGTACACGTAGCTAGTATTTGAATAGATTTGTGTACAACTTTATATAGATGTCACTGACCGAATCCACTCACAATTTTGAATAAAAAACGACTTTTTATTTATGTTTTTCTTTGATTGTTCACCAACACTGACGAATTTCAATTTAGTGATTATTTGAACGCACAGGGTTTTGAATTCTGCACAAATTGATATGAAACACTAGTACGCAGATAAACTTTTTACCACTTCGACTGATTAAAATTGCAGAGACAAACTTAAAACGGGCCTCCCTCGCTCGTGGCGTATACTATACTGTAATTAAAAGTAAACACGGCGTGATTGAAAACCTTTTTCATTTTAGTTACATGCTCATATTACTAAACCTGATATCATTTTAGCCTAGAACGATGAAACAAATAAATCATTTCAGCAGTAAGTAGGCATATAGACAAGTTGAATACAATTAATGTATTCGTACTCGGCTTTCTTGTTATTTAAAGAAATTGGTTTTGTAATGCCATATAATTATTGATAAAGAAAACATTACATTATCTTATTATTGAGTGAACAAGCGGAGAATACGAAAGATAATTCTGGTTTTCCATTTAAGTGCCCTTGTCTTTCATATTTCTTGCATGTTTATAATGATAAATGTGTTGTGCTTCTATTGCTTCTTGTATTCCTTTTTAAATTTATTTCATGTTCAGTTCTAACCAAAAACTCAATATTCATATACTGCTCCAACAGTACATACTAAATCTTTTTGTTCTTTTTTTTATAACTTACCCATGAGTCTTGATAAACATCGTTAGTCTCATAGTATAAGTTTCCATTTATATTGTTCTGGGGTTGATGCACAGGTTAGGCGAAATACTACTGGATTTTTTTGCTGGATAAAAATCTGACAACAGCGAAATGCTTATTCTTTTCAGGGATATCATCAGATATACCAAAATATAATTGCAATTTTCTCTTGTTACAGGTTTCAGTAACATAGCCCTGGGCCTCGGTATTATCGTCTTCACATTTCTAAACTTCACGGATTGCGACGTCGTCACCGACCTGCCCAAAGCCAAGGATGTTTATATATACCAAAGAGATGGTCCTAAAGCTATCCCAGAGCCTGAACTACTGCCTGTGGTACACGGAAACGATACTCGGTGCCGTATATCAGAATACTTGTGCGCAAATAAGAAATGCATACCGATAAATCGACTATGTGATGGCTCAAACGATTGTGGTGACTCGTCTGATGAACCAAGGCATTGCACTCGTAAGTACATATATAATAAGAAAAAGAAACCAAAAGATCTCTAGATTTGATTGCCTTTATATCGAATTTAACAGTTCTCATTGTTTTGTGATTGGGAATTCGTTCAAGCACTGTTCAATGTTCATTCAATTCTTTGTCTTTAGTCTTTTAACAATTTTTGTCTGTAATCATAAGTATATCGGCATCATTTTTAACATCATCCAACAAAAAATAATCCACGGGCGCACATACATAAAGTCTAAATAAAAATGTATTAATGGTTTTGAACACCTTTGAGCTTTTCATTTATCTTTGTTCTTCGAGAAAAGTCCCATCGTTTTTTATATGGTTGTCATATATTAAGATGGATGGAAGGATGTTAGCATTACCTGTATAAGAATAATATATTATACCAACCTCATGAGCACTTGACCAATATAGATATATTTAAGTAGCTTTTAAATCCTTTAAGATAAAGATAAATTTACTTGTAGACACATGTGTATAGTAAAAATATTACTACCCACCCTTTAGTAAAACTGAGGGCCGTAGCTACGAAAAATATTATATAAAAATCCTAACAGATTCACATTTGAAACGTGGTATTAGTAAAATGAAAGAGATAAACCGTTCTCACTCAAGCATAAATTTTACTTCCATAATCCTTTTCTGCGGAAGTGGCTCCAACATGACGTGGCAACAGCTGAGAGGTACGAGTCCGGATATTTTAAACTCGCAATTCCATATATAAGTAGTTGAATTACTGCAACTGAAAAATGGTTTATAGTATTCGTTATTTTTTAATATGACTCAATGTAGCTACTGTGATATTAAACTTATATAAACATTTTTGTTTCTATAATTTCTAAAATGATTATACACTTCATCTATGTAGCATACCTAAACCTTCTTGTTCATACGTAAGTCTCTTTTTATACAAATGCGGACTTAATGCCATATGCATTTTCTACCAGTCTACGTTTTCAAAATCATTCAAAATGAGTCAATCAGTTAGCCTAATTGAAGTCCACTATCGGACATAAGCCTAGCCATAATCATTACTTTCATCTTATTAACACTTTTCTGCATTCCTTTTTAAGATTTCATGTTTAATGCTAACCATAAGATGCAACTTCTCCAACAATACTTTCAAACAATGGCAACGAAAATGCCACACATCCCTATCTAATACTTTTTTCTGTACTAAACCAGTTTGCAAGCTTCATTTATTATAACAAAAGTGCCACATAATGTAAATATAACATACGAAAAACTAGTTCAGCCACGACCGTCTTATTTAATGTGGGTGTATATCTGTAGCGGAAGTAACAAAGATACTGAATGGTAACGGTTTGTTAAATACACTCCCCGAGGGAAATTTAACTCTGCCTCGTAACGAATTAATTCGAGGGAAGCAGCTACGGGAAACAAATGCACAGTATCCGACTACAAGAACGTTTGTAAAGGGATTTAGTTTCTTATAAGGGATATATATCATATTCGCAGAGCTGTTTAGCTCTGCGAATATGATACTGATGGATTTTTTTCAATGAGCTCTGTAAATATTCAACATAGAATGTGTTCGTGAATTTCTTAGATTGCTAATATGGCAAGGTAAATAGTTTATTTTCAAATTATTTTATTAAAGCTATTTTAATATTTCGTAAACATATGTTTAGTTTACTATGTTAGGTGCCAGGCCGTTTGTGACACCACACTTAGATATAAGGGACCTAAACCAATGTCATCTGTAAGCCTGTTAATCTGCTTATCGAGAAGAAATTCTGATTCTGGTGTCTTTTTTCTCCTGGATTGGGAGATTCAGATGACAATCGTTCTCGTAAGTGACAAAATTACCCAAACTATGGAAAACATGTGATTCAGGGTTTTCATCAATGAATAACGTCATAAGAATAGGTATACTATGTTAACACTGTTTTTCCCAAGTCTTCTGTACAGGATAACACTGAATAGATTTTAATTTATTATATATATATTATGTTATGTTTATTGGGATTTGTTATGTTCATTTTATTCAGGATTTGAGACTATTCTTATTTTATTGAACAAAAATGCATAGCTTAAATACAGAGCACTTAAATAATATAAGTATACAAGCATAACTTAATATAATGTTTCTTCTACGAAATCTCGAATGATAGATGAGCAAGGATTAAATGGATAAAGCCGAATGCACAACAGAATGAAAAAGAGAGACTCTGCGACAGAAATAATAAAGATTGGAATGAGTTAAAATATATATTCCTTGGTACTTTAATAATATTACGTTATCGAATATTTACTACAATAATGCTTTAAAATATTTGCCAATTGATAGTATTGATACATTCAAAATTAAATCTTAACAAAGCAAAGACTAAAGCAAAAATACCTGCGAAGAAATATGAAGGTACATTTTTTTTTTCTAATGCCTGCACGCTATAGTTTCTAAAGTAAAACAAGACAACAATACCAAAACTTTAGCTCAGAGACACGTAAAACGGGAATATATTTTTTACTAACTTGCTCTACTTCTTTATAATTTATTAAACCAGTGTACATTATACATTCAACGTCAACTGGGTTTTTGCAACGATCACAGACCGCAGCCAGCCTTTCTTCCAACCGGAAACTCCCATGATCGCCTAATGGAAATTTATTCTCCCTTTTTGATTTAAATTCCGTCCTCGACTAATGATTTATGGGTTTTATTTTACTAAGTAGTTTTAATGTCACTATATCGAGGTAGGGATTCAGTTTGGCGGACGATAAGTACTAAATTATAAGTTAGCAATGTAAGCATACCTAGCTATAGGTTGATAATGGTCATGCAATAACTTGGATAATAATTGTATAAGAGTTGATTAATTATTAGTGCAAAAGATTGTATGTCCTGTTGTTACCGGTTAGGTAAAATCAAAGCGTTGAAATTCATTATAAAGGTTACATATCAAAATCCCGAAGCTCAAATGACCGAATTTCATAATACCGATGTTCAAAGTCCCGAATGTTTGTTTGACCAAATGCTCAAAATACCGAAAGTACAAAATACTGAACGTACAAAATATCGAAGATCAAAATTCTGAACATTCGATTTTGGATAGTTTTGTTTATATGGTTATAAAAAATAACCACGAAGGTTAATGCGGGAGCTCCGCTCTACTTCCGCCTTAACCTTGTAACCTAATATATCCACGTTGGATTGCGTGGGGTGGGGGAGGGGGATATGTGGGTATGTGAACACCTCCGCCATATCCTTCGTGTTAGGTTACTTGTGATAATACATGAATATATAGGAAAAAAACTACATGAAAAAAAGCTACCTCCATTGTAAAAAAGTAGATAATTAATTTAAACTTTAAACTAGAAAACCTACCATCGGTAATGTATCAAAACTTAATTTTTGAATATATTATAATATAGACTTCTGTAAATCGCACTTTGGTATTTCATACATTCGTGATTTTGGAATTCGGTATTATGATACGTAACCTTAATAAGCCACCTCAACAGTAATTCCCGTTATCATAATCTCAACTTCGGTGAATTCCCCTTTAAGCTGCTTACGATTGCAACTGTGGCATTCAACTTATGAACAGGATTTTCAAACGATTTTAGTAATCCATTTCTGAAGATGCGTCATTCAAAGGAAACCGCTAAAAGCTTTGATTTTATCGACGTCTATTGGTCCCTGTAAATTCCTTTCCGGTCGGTTCCGGTGAGAGTAAGAAAACGTAACTAATCTCAAGCCTGACCTCATCTGACCTCACCTCCGATTGCTTCAAAGACTAATGGTACTCTTAGCCTCCAATCTTATTGAAAAAACTCACTGATGCCTCATGTAATTCTCTGAATTTATGGTGCAATATTTCAATATTGTCTTCTATCGTTTTATTAGGAGTTCCAGTATAGATGCACGAAGACGACTTATATTTTATAAGGCGCCTATTCAAATAGTACCTATTCATTGTCAAAACGTCCCTACTTTGGGAATGTCTCAACTGGAGGATGCGAGTATTAATAGGAGCTGTATGTACTACCCAATTTAACACCATCTGCTAGATCGGATTCAAGGGACTCGTGGTTTAGTAGCAATCAAGTAGGTTAGTAAATGGTCAGTCAGAATATTTTGCACGAACAAGTAAGTCTCCGTTGCCATACGAATATCTATGGCATTCATTAAGGTTCTCGTCTGATGGTAAGCTGCAGGCAACGTTCCAGGAAGGAGGGTCACCGTTACATACACGTACCATGTTAACAATGGTCGCACTCAGTTTGACGGCCTCATCTTGAGGGCCTCATCAGACGGCCTCATCAGACCCGGGACTGTAGAAAGAAGGAAACACGTGAGCTGGCTAGGAGTTCCAGGATTTAATGGTGCGACAAAGAAAAGAGTCACCGAACGGCTTGGTTCTTTATGGCTGGACATATCTAGATTAAATTTGAACCAGAGATAGATAAATTAATAAAATAGGAATAGAACATAGGCTACTTTTATCCAGGAAATAGGTTCCTATGGGCCGTTGAAATGGGATCAGTTCCTCACATGGGTACATAGGTACAACCGTATAATAACAGATATATAGAATACTAGCTTTTACCCGCGGCTTCGCCCGCGTGGATGTCGGTTATCGCGACCAATCATAGCGTATAATCTTTCTCAAGGTCTAATCTAACCTTATACCAAATTTCATAAAAATCTGTTCAATGATTTAGGTGTGAAAGCGTAACATACAAACAGACAGATAGAGTTACGTTAGCATTTATAATATTAGTATGGATTTATGAAATTTCTTCGGTTTATCTACTGAACGCGTTGTTTGTAGCATTCAGCTTCCTGATATATATATTCTGTTGTTGTTTATGTTTGATTAAGAGAAACGTTTGGATTACATTAATTATCTAGCAATAAATTGATCTTATATGTACACAAAAGAGGCACGTCGCATCAAACAATATAACTATAATACATCCTATAATATTATTATGATGAGTTTCCTTATCACGGTTATCTTTCTTAGTGTGGCGAAGAAACTCGGTTCTCTAGAAGGGGACATAGGTAAGAAGTCAAATTCATAAACGCCTGTTTAGATGCGGATCTTTTCGAATCACACAACAGCCTCCGTGGCGTGGCGGTAGTGAACGCGGCCGCTACGCAGGAGGCGCGGGTTCGCAGATGGTGTTAAATTGGGTATGTACTACCCAATTTAACACCATCTGCTAGATCGGATTCAAGGGACTCGTGGTTTAGTAGCAATCAAGTAGGTTAGTAAATGGTCAGTCAGAATATTTTGCACGAACAAGTAAGTCTCCGTTGCCATACGAATATCTATGGCATTCATTAAGGTTCTCGTCTGATGGTAAGCTGCAGGCAACGTTCCAGGAAGGAGGGTCACCGTTACATACACGTACCATGTTAACAATGGTCGCACTCAGTTTGACGGCCTCATCTTGAGGGCCTCATCAGACGGCCTCATCAGACCCGGGACTGTAGAAAGAAGGAAACACGTGAGCTGGCTAGGAGTTCCAGGATTTAATGGTGCGACAAAGAAAAGAGTCACCGAACGGCTTGGTTCTTTATGGCTGGACATATCTAGATTAAATTTGAACCAGAGATAGATAAATTAATAAAATAGGAATAGAACATAGGCTACTTTTATCCAGGAAATAGGTTCCTATGGGCCGTTGAAATGGGATCAGTTCCTCACATGGGTACATAGGTACAACCGTATAATAACAGATATATAGAATACTAGCTTTTACCCGCGGCTTCGCCCGCGTGGATGTCGGTTATCGCGACCAATCATAGCGTATAATCTTTCTCAAGGTCTAATCTAACCTTATACCAAATTTCATAAAAATCTGTTCAATGATTTAGGTGTGAAAGCGTAACATACAAACAGACAGATAGAGTTACGTTAGCATTTATAATATTAGTATGGATTTATGAAATTTCTTCGGTTTATCTACTGAACGCGTTGTTTGTAGCATTCAGCTTCCTGATATATATATTCTGTTGTTGTTTATGTTTGATTAAGAGAAACGTTTGGATTACATTAATTATCTAGCAATAAATTGATCTTATATGTACACAAAAGAGGCACGTCGCATCAAACAATATAACTATAATACATCCTATAATATTATTATGATGAGTTTCCTTATCACGGCGGTTATCTTTCTTAGTGTGGCGAAGAAACTCGGTTCTCTAGAAGGGGACATAGGTAAGAAGTCAAATTCATAAACGCCTGTTTAGATGCGGATCTTTTCGAATCACACAACAGCCTCCGTGGCGTGGCGGTAGTGAACGCGGCCGCTACGCAGGAGGCGCGGGTTCGATCCCCGCTCAGTGCAAATATTTATATGCATGAATATGGATATTTGCATTGGTCTGGCTGTTTGTATGTTTAATATGTATGTATTTACAAAAAAAAAAGTATCTAAGTATGTTTGTCCGCATTCTAGATTATGGAATATCACAAGCTAGTTAGGCTATGCTTACAATGGATCTAGATAGCGTTGTGTGAAATGTTGTGGAATATTTGTGGAAATTTGTAGTTTTCGAAGCGTACACAAATAAATTTATATAATATTTTTAAATTACTATGTAGACTACTTATATTATTAACACGATAAGGTTATCTATATTATCAGTTCAGGTAATATATATATGAAGCCTACAAAAATATACTGCAGTGATTCGAACAAACGCGTGAGAAGGACGAAGAGCAACATAATTGAGTTGGGAAATGCGAGAGAGATCGAACTACTCCCAATTCAATTCTGTGTCTATCTCGGAGCAAAATAGCTGTAACCGCAACACCATATAGATATTGGAACACAATATAATTCCATATTCCTTCCTTGATAACGTTTGCTAGAGCTAGGTCAGAATAGAAATGAGGTTTGAACATACAAGGTGATAACAATGTTCATTTGTATTTAAGAGTAGGTTAGGCTACATTGACAACTTTTAGTTTATTTCCATGAATGTGTATCGAATATAAATACTTATTATAAAGATAAAAGGATACAAACGAAGCTATCGTTGTACTTTTGTAGTGCTAACTGTACTTGTAACCCCTAATAGATTCAATCAATCAATTAGCCCACCACAGTCCACTGCTGGACATAGGCCTCTCCCAAAGTGCGCCATATCGTCCGATCCTCCGCCCTCCGCATGCAGTCTGTCCCAGCTACTAGTGGTTTATTATAAACGTTAACAAAAATTTAATGTTAAAATCCATATTGTTGTTGGGACTGGACTTCAACCTAGCTTTACGTAAAGCGTAATCGACGGACTGAAAATTTAAAAAAGGACGTTACAAAACTATATTTAACCACCGATGCGTTTTACAAGACTATTTTCTATCTAAATTTTTTGTTACATTCAATTATGTAAGTACTAAAAGCATGTCTAAATGCTTTTAAAACCCCACTTGTCCAAGAAAATATACCTTGTTGAGGTTAAGAATGTTCGCATTTCATTTAATAAGGTTGAAACAGTGTAAAAAGTCGAGCTGCGTCGATAAGATAGCACTTTTCTACTCTTTTGTTGTTCACCCACACAGGCATCAATAGAACACGGCAACTAATTTCAAGTCGGCCGCCACTTGATGTGTTTACTTGGAAACTTCATATTTTTCATCTCAGTTATAAGAGTTTATTTTGCGGGGCAATGGTGGACGTTATTGGTAGTTAGAATGGAAGTGGATTTTATCGTTCTAAAGAACTATATAATGTTGACTGCGTTAGCGAGTGTGACTGTTGTCCATTATATTTCAGATTTCTTTTATGGGTCTATCAAAAGGATTTTTTACGGGACTAATCCGGCTCACATTTCCATTATAGTAACTTTTCAGGATCAATAGCAGTGACTAATAAAAAAACCTATTTTGGAAGTCCCAGGGAAAATTAAACTGTCTTAGCAGTTTAATTTTCCCTGGGAAAGTAAATTGAGGTAGTTAGAAATATAATAAAACCACTTCCTTCTCGGCAAACGAGAGATAATAGATAAAATAACCTATAAAAGATATTAGCAACACGGCCACAGATGGGTCCTAAGTTCTAGAGTTATATTAGATTCCAATAATATGTACGACAGGACTGATTAATGTCGAAGTTCAGCGCAATCCGCAGTTATACTGGTAAAAGCGGACCCCAGACTCCAAGTTGAAAAGCTTCAGATACGACTGGGATTAACTCTAGGATGAAGAAGAAGAAGAAAAAGAATGAAAAATATAACAAATAAATATTTATTTTAGATTATTTCACTAATAGCTTCTAGTTTTAAATGTCATTATATTTTGTTCTTCAGCTTAGTTTGGGAACCAGCGAAGTACTTAAGCGTGAATCTAAATGTATGCCCTAATTTTAAGACTCTCATTTGTGTACCTGATCTTTGAGTCAATAAACCTTTTTTCTTCTTTTGTTTGTCAATAAAAATATAACAATTTTGATGTTAGATATATCTGTATGCTTTCATCCCAACCCTTTCTGGCAGTACTTAAATATAGTTTGGGCAAAACTTATAATCATTGGTAATAGGGAATTCGAACTGAGTGCAGTTGTGAGTCATACATAATTGTTCTGAGAGAAATTATTTTTCGTGTTATTAAATTACAAATAAAAAATATAATAACTACAATAAAATTCAAGGCACGTATGGAGACTACGGGTTACATGATACGTGTACCCACTGCAAAAGGGAGCTAACTTGCGATGATAAATAAAATGTGCTAGAAAATTTACCGCTGTCATGGGCAGTCGTGGGACTAAATTTTATTTTAAAAAACATTTTCAATAATAATAATATTTTTGTACTGGTTCTGTATAACATTCTGGCGCTATTGCAATAAAAAGATGACGTAAAAATAAGTTAAAAGATAGCAAAAGAAATGTACCAGTAAAATAATAGTACCTAAATGGTAGTGAGGTAGGCAGTAAACTGGCTTTTATAGATTTTTTTTATCGACCACATGAAAACGTTATGAACCTATACGTATGTGGATGACTTCATGCAATTAAAATAAGCGGCATACACTAATAACACACCTACGAAAATTCACGTGAATTTCTTGCTTACTTAGACGCTTCCAGTAAAATTTACCTTCTTGAAGTTGGTCCTATTAAATTTGAACGGGTAAAGTACAATAGCGTCCCAGCTAGCGCAAGCCTAATGGCTTGAGTGAGGTAGCTAATAAGATCACGCGGTTCGTTAATTCAGCCTGACTTCCCTCACTAATTTACTGAAAGGTAGGTCGCACTTAAATGAAATAATAAACTGTGAGTCTCAAGCATGATTTGTTTTCTTTTTCGGAAAGGTTTTTAAGCTTTATTTTAATTTAATCCACGGTCATCATATTCTAAAGCATTTATATCAACTAAGTGTACCAACTGTTATCTAAACGGCTGAATCCTACCGAAGAGACAAACCCATAAGGCGAGTTTTCGCATATACATCTTTATCTTTTTCAGTATATAATGTTTCATTCGAATAGACAGTTGTTTTGCTTTATTATTACATAATACCTAAAGGAAAGTAGGCGGGGTTACACGCTACAAGTTGAACAATACCAAGTCTTATAAAGATTTAATAAGCCAAAACAGACAGACAAGATACAACATCAAGACATTGTTGACAAGCTTGATATCATAAAAGGAACCTTTTCTAATTTGACAGTTACTCGAAATTTAGACCACCCTGTCTAAAATGTAGCAGTACGATTAAAATCTCATTTATCCGTCTACCCGTCTGTCCGCGCAACAAAAAATGAACAAATAGAAATCACAAAGGGGTTTTCCTCTCGTTTTCACAATAAACACATGGTCGTTGTGCCATAAAACGCGACCTACGGTGGATTCAATCCACCATTGTTAAGTTTTAATGACGTCGACCACAATGCCAAGCCCCGAGGCGATAAACAAAGGATAATGGCCGTTGTTTCGCTCGTAATAAGATAAATAACCGCAATCGCAATATGTTGGACCGAGCGCGGTGGTACAGTCTTGAGACGCTGGCATTAAATGTGGATCACGTGGGAAAAATAATATATCGTTGCAGTAATAAATTAATTAAGACAAAAAAATAATTACTTATGTTTTTTCATAGTAATATATTTTACTAGTGGTTAACTTTTAATAAAGAAATAATGGGGTCGCCTAGGGATGCAGTGTGAATGTGAACAAGAGGCCGAACTTTTGAAGTTTTAACTAGCCACTGAAGTAATGAGGAATACAAGTAATAAAATTGTAATGACCTACTTTAGAGTCTATATTTACAATGTAGAGAAACGGCATTCAATAAAATCTTAGCTAATATTATAAATGCAAAGAATGAATTTGTTTGTATCTATATTATGTGAATACATAAAAAGGTCAACAGAGTACTTTTCGTTTGGAATAAAAATACTTTTACCTTGGAGACGATCGTAAATTATCGTGAGCGAAGTCACGGAAGAAGCTTAATTTAAAATCAGATTCATGGTAGATATTAGGAGTGATTATCAATTAAAATATGCTTTGTAATACGTGCTCGTAGAATGCACGATTCACAAAGTAAAGTACACTCGTAAAGTTTACTACCAACAGTGCAGTATTGTAGTTTCACAGATCGTTTTCAGACTGCTGTTTTATTGCATTAACTATAGACGAATGGTTAAGCGAATAAATGTATGAAATAGACAATATTTTAATGGTCATCGACTTTCCACTAGTAGTAGATAGTAGGGGCCCACAAAGGTCCGTCAGTGCACCTGCCAAATGATAGAGGAGGCTCTAACGCAGACTTTCGTCTCAGTGTTGGGAAGTCAAATAGCAGTTGCTGCCAGAAAAGTTGATACATCAATCAAAAGTAATTATCGGACTCCAGTCTCCACGGTTCAAACTTCGGATGTAACTGCGAAATCGCGTGTGTGAAATGAGTATGATAGTGTGATGATGATAACGTTGAAGTGTTAAAGGAATGTCCATTTCAGGAAACATTGTAAAATTTATCAGTAGAATGCAGTTCAGCCATTTACTTAATCGTGTACAGATAGTAATACTTTTCGTGCAGAATGTAAGGCCGTGGCCTGGAATACTGCAGCACATAAAAAGACTGGTATTTAATAATTCGCTGAAGTGGTTCAAGTAGTACGTGCTGACCCGGAGTGTGTGGTAAAGTTTTGTAAAGTAGATCACGGGTTAACTTGACAGGCATCGTTTTTATGTAACAACATGTTATAATGTTATTGATTATGTAAAATTAAGCCTCTGTTGCGTAGCGGTCAATACATATATTTCAATGCATGAATATGGGTATTTGTATTGGTCTGGTCCTGCCTCGGTGAGTATGTTAAGGACGTAGGTCTCGGTTGCCATACGAACATCTATGGCAGTCGTTATGTTACAATTGGTCCAACTGCAATGCTTTGATATTTTCCGTAAAGTTGCTTCACGGACATTATCGAAGTTCAGCCAAATCCGCAGTGAAACTGGCTAAGCGGATTCCAGACTCCAAGTTGAATGCTACGGATGCGATTGGGATTAACGCTAGAAGGAAGAAGAAGATGCCAAATTATAAGCATTTTATATAGCATATTAAAATATTACCATATTAGTTCGACTTAGTGTATGTAACTGACAGTCAGTTGTTGCAACCGAGAAAATTTGCCTACTCGTGCCAGAAAATACGACTAAGTAAATTGTTCAAGGTATTGATTGATCTAATTCTGTTCATTGCTTTTACTGACGTTGATATTTACCTACTTTCTCAGAACATGCAGTTTATTATAGCTTCAATCTATAAAACAATACTTATTCAGAATAATGAAAACTTAAATAAGTCTTCAGGCTTTCACGGCCGCCGTTGCATGTAGAATATACTGCTTCCGGGCTGTTTGGCCGTGGTCTATGTGAAACCTGCATTCCAGACGTTTCGTCGATCACTGCGGTCGACATCTTCAGTGGCGCAGGTCCGGGTGACGACGAGTTTGGAGACCTTGCCTCGTCGGCGGCTGAGTTGCGACTGATGCGAAGTCTTGAATCGCTGGCGTATTTATAGGCACGGTCGGAGGGGGGAATCGACTCACTCGATTCTGATTGATCGAGAGCTGTGGCACCGACGTACTCGATGCTGATTGGTCGTTTGCACTGTGATACCGAGTGGCTCTCAGTGCTGGGTACCAATCTTTTTGGAGCTGAAATGAAAACTTACTCTGTTCTTCGAAAAAGTAATTTACTATCAACGGGAACTTTGTCAAGTTTTCAAATTCAAATTCATTTCTTAACTTTAAATGGAGCAGATATTTTCCAGTTCCTATTACTTATTTTTCTATAGAATTAAACGTCAATATTAGAAGATGTTTTATTTAACGTGCTTGAGAAGGATCCTGGGTAATGAATATTTTTTTCTTTTACATATTACCAACTAAAAATAATAGAAATAATTCCAAACAAGCAGTACCATATAAGTTATACCTAATGAAGAATGTAAATGCTAATGTCGGAAGAGCAGTCAACAAAGCTTATTAGATGACAATACGACCGAGGCACCGTTCCGTTTATTGGGAAAGTTTCTAACTCGAATTTAGTAGTACACTTCAAGTATACGGTTGTAGCACTTAATATATGAAAGTCACAGTTTCGAGAATATAATTATGATTGTTAGTGCGGGTTAGGTACAGTATTGAGATTATTAATAGTACTTTATGCTTACTATATATTATGAACCGAAAATAGTAGATAGCGGTTGATTGCAAGCGGGTTTTCTAAATACTTTCATAACAAACTGTTTTAGTTTGTTATGAGAGTATTTAGAAAGTTAAGCACTTGAAAAACCAATGTCAAATGCAACAATATGTACTACAACGATAAGCAAGAAACTTTTTTAAATATAATGGACGCTTATTTAATTCCTGGATGACCAATTGAATGGATTTTTCTGTTTTTTGAGGTAACAAATAAATAAATACATGTTTGGTTATTGTAGGTAGATATGTATTAACATTTGAACACATGAAACACAAAGGTGCCAGAGGTGTCAATCACGTACTGTCAATCAGAAGAGAAAAAGAAGAGGGAGAGAATAAAAAATAAAAACAAATGAAAGGAAAATCTGTGCAACGCAATTCTAAAAATTAAGCAGAGCTTTAGAAATCCTTTTTTGATGTTCACAACAACAGGAAAAGCACTTTTAGCTGTGGACGACAACTGATTAATAAACAGGACGTTTATTGTCTGGAACATAGTTCATAATTATCCCTCACTTGCTAATACAACTATAATTAATTCAATAAATTGTTTCGTTTCTTCAATATAAAATCGCAATAATTAACGGGCGGACCAGATAAAATCAGTACATGTTAGCAATGTCACTTGAGAGATAGGTCACCGATTAGAACTCACGCCCCGATTATCCCACAAGGGATATCTCGAATTATTAGAAATGTTAATAGTAGGAATGTTGATATATATATAATATGTTTTAATATAATATGTTTATAATTTGTCAGGTGTGTGTGTGTGTGTGTTGTGTGTTTTTTCAAAGGTGCATACACCCACACTTGCAAATAATTATGTATATTTATTTCTTTGGCCGTGTGTACATCAACATTTTCCCAATCATCAAAGAGTACAAGTACCCACTCGAATATAGGAATACTAGCAGCGCCCGCGGACTTCGTTCCGCGTTAGAAATATTTTTGTCCCGGCCCTTTTGTCCCTTGTAAAACTTCAGGTTAAAATTTCGGAATAAAAATTATGATGCTCCCCCACAGCGCGCGCTGGACGCGACGCAATCGAATAGATATTTTCTATATCGCCACGCAACGGCGATATAGGCAGTATCTATCCGATTGTGTGTGTGATGTGAGGCGATATAGATTTTATTTTAGATATAGATTATTTGGCTTATATTTGTTTAAACTGTTTAGAGTAAAGGGCACAAATATTCTACATTTAATTTCCGGTCTAACAAACATATTTATAAAGAAAATAAACTTCTCAAAAAATTAATAATTTTTAATCCACAATTTGTGTATGTGTACAATTTTTTTCAAGCTTCCTGGTTCTCTACATGCATGCATCCATGTAATGATGCATGTAAGGATGCATGCATGCATGTAAAAGAATGCAAAGCAGCTTTACAAGAATCCTTGTTATTTTGTTTGTCAACGTATACTTTTAGGAGGTCGTGGGCTTTCATCTAATTTTTGAAATATTTCATGCTTCAGAATTTTTAACAATGGAATGGTATGCGAGCAGCGTTCGCCAAAATTTAAATAAAGCCGGTTATGTAGATTTTTGTGGTTGTATGTGGATGACAGTGAGTTTGTAAAAAATGGATTGGTTGCGTAAGGATTTACGTCTACATAATCCATTATTGTAATATAATAATAGTAATTTTAACCTATTAGTCTTCTTCTATCTCGCGTCTATAAACTTTTCACACGAGTAATCGTAAATCGGCTCCAAAAGAAATAAGACGCCCATCAACCAAGAGAACAGGCTGGTTTTCGATCAGGATACAGCACCTGTGATCATCTACAGGCTATTAAAACATTAATAGAAAAATGCCAGGAATACAATAAAACCATAGTATTGGGCTTTATTGATTATGAAAAGGCTTTCGACTCGATTGAGGCATGGGCGGTCGAAGATGCCTTGGTTCAGTGTAGAGTCGATGAGCGATACATAAGCATAATTAGGCACTTAAAATCTTATGCTACTGCCTGCGTGAAACTCCATAAGAAGACCAAAAACTTTCACCTGTCCAGAGGCGTACGTCAAGGAGATACCATCTCTCCAAAACTTTTCACCGCATCCCTGGAAGGCGTATTCAAAAATCTGAACTGGGAAAACAAGGGTATAACCATCGACGGAGAACGCCTTACGAACCTAAGATTCGCGGATGACTTGGTGTTGTTCTCGGATGATATCGATGAGATGCTAGTCATGCTGGACGAACTAAAGGCAGAGTCACTAAAAGTCGGACTGAAGATGAATATCTCAAAGACGAAAATCATGACAAACATCCAAAATGCCGAAAACTACCATTTCCCAGTCCAAGTGGTGGACCAGTATGTATATTTGGGGCATTTTATTACGTTGGGTCTCCAAAATCAGACTGCAGAAGTAGACTGTCGCATAACCCAAGCCTGGGCAGCTTTTGGTGCAAACAGCCAAATAATGCATGGAAAGCTGTCAATCGCGCTTAAGGCTAAAGTGTTTGAGCAGTGCATACTGCCCGTTTTCACATATGGAGTCGGAACAATGACTTTCACAAAAAAGTCTTCTGAAAAATTCAGAGTCGCGCAAAGAGCAATGGAGAGGGTCATGCTCGGAATCACCTTGCGCGACCATAAAACAAACGAGTGGATCAGAAGTAGAACGAGATTGACTGACATGATGACTGCCGTTGCAAAAAAGAAGTGGAGACGGGCGGGACACATTGCAAGAATGGAACCTAGTCGGTGGACAAAGAGACTATTGAAGTGGAGACCTCGTGCAAACAAAAGACCGAGAGGACGACCACCAATGACATGGGTAGATGACATCCGAAGACACGCAGGTCACGACTGGATGCAGAGGGCACATGATCGTCAAAAGTGGATGGAAATGGAAGAGGCCTATGTCCAGAAATGGATTCTAAATGACTGAAAATGATGATGATGATGATGATGAATTTAAACCTATATCAATAATAGAGAACCTGAAACTTTACTTGTTTTTGTATTTGCAAAGCAGTAGACAATTAACTTCATATTAATATCTACTATAATCCAAGAATCAATAAAATCCTTTTCAAATGTGCTAGCTTTACTTGAACTATCCACATACCAAAAGACAGTCTGTATTCACAGTCACAAGAAAATGGAGCTACTTAAGTAAGCCCAATTTGCAGCGGCGCCTCTACTAATTAAACGGAAACGTGATTACAAAACTCACATTCTTTCATAAAGGTACGTGTTCGTGTTCCAATCGAAACGCCAATAAATGAGGAAATTTAATTTGTTTTCCTTCGTATGGGGATAATTCATTTACTATATCTGTAATGAAAAATTAAACAGAAATAGAAAAGAAAGGTCCTGGACTACAATTTTGAGGTGAATGACCTGTCATACTCGTAAACCATGTATAAATGTGAGACCACGCCTCCTAATGTGTTATTTATTATTCGCCTTATTCGGCTGCCTAAGGGAGTTTCAAGTGCTCATTCGACTATATTTGCTATAAATACATTGGACCGTATTTATTATATATTTAGGCGAATACATCCTATCCAAATAATAACTAAAACATAATAAGTGTAGTTCCGTTTAAGATACCTCAAATTGAAGTAATGTGCAGTTTTATGAAGTATTTGTAGAGCTAGCGCCAGAACCTACCGTACTGTCCATTCGTTAGAGGGTTGAAGGTACCCGTCTTGCATGTGACGTTGGGTTGAGACCCGAAGATCTTAGGGGTATTCAAAACATCCTGCTGCATTATTATTATTATGCATTCTGTTGCATTATCATATTGTATTGTGAAAAGCTTGAAAATAGAACTAGTCCATTTATAATAACCAGACCTCTGCTTACTTTTTCCAACATGTAGGTACAAGCAAAGTTCAATTTTATGAAATTTAACATAACTCTGCAAAGGTTTTTATATTCATAATATCTTATGACCTAATTCGTCGACAACGTATCTGTGCTCGGTAAAGCGTAGACATTGATTAGGTTCCAAACTAGTATAGTGGAATAGATAATAGCGAAACTTTGTGTGTTCAGTGTAGTGATAGAACAACTTACCCCTACTCCACTTAGACTTGTGAGATCGATATCTGGATGTAAGTGTTCAAATTTATTCTTGTGGTCCTAAAATGTATGATAGATACCGACGTTACTACGAAAATAAATTTTAAATTCGCACTAAGGCAATAAACCGTTCTGTATGTTTTGAGTATTTACGATAGAACAATCCAAACTAAACTGTGCTCATATATTGATACATATCAGACCCATTATTTGGATAATTGTATACAACTGCTTTTCACTAATTAAGGAGATTCACATAGAAATAGGATGGGTCAAACACTGAGACACTCTGTAAAATATCCAACCGAAGCAACAACGCCTCTCCTAAAGAATTACGAAATGAGCACTTTACATTATTTCAGCTAGCTCAAGATCATACTGTATAAACATATTTTACTACAGTTAAATATTAAAAGAAACATCACAATTCATAACAGGCTATAATTTAGCGATGTAAAATATTAAACCATTCCTCGTTGGTGATAATAAGTCAAAATGGAAATAATACTTCGGCTTAAGCCTGGAGCTGTGCCAAAGCTGCAACTAAGAGCTTTATTCTTTAATACTTCCATCATCAACTTAATAAAACGTAGTAAAGCCTTCATTGTTATAGGCCCAGAAATGGCACTGAATCAGACTTTTGTGTGTGAGATGTGAAAATTATGCTGACATCGTCGTTTTCTTCGATATAGGTAGGATTTTGTTAAATCTGATTTCTTCGGATTTAATGTACAATCAACATCAGATCACTTAATAAAGTACTCAAAACGCTCTTAACGCCTTAGCATGCCCCCCATCCTGTTGGCTAATTGTTCTAATATTTGGTACATAGGTACTTTCAGTTTAGACAATAAGATAATTTAAATCAATAAACAGTTTGTTATAATATCATTAGAAGGTATTACGATCATTTTGAGTACTTTGCTAATCAAGATCTATTTGATGCTACACACGCAATCGAGCAGGTGATTCACAGCGTTGTGAATGATTTTATGTGTGGAAATAAATAGTTGTGCATTTATCTAAATATTCGAAGTGAAGAAGTAATAATGCGAGCTTTCGGGTGAAAATATTAGGTTAAGCACTTATTTATGCGATATATAATTGATAATGGTACTGACGTATATGCACTGATTTATTTACTAATTACTAACTAATTTTACGTTTGTCAAAAGCAGAGAAAGTTTTAGAGAATTGTTGAAGATAAAGAATGGAAGTTGCCCAATTGTGTTGAATGGCATGACTGAGCGATATTTTTTCATTAATCACTATCTGTTTCCAGGGATATGTACTAGCTTCCGTTTAAATGCGTAAATGGTCAAAATTATCTTGTTATATTTTATTCAAAACACATTTTGATAAACTAACTTTTAATTATCTTCTTCTCTATATATCTATATAAAATTCTCGTGTCACAGTTTTCGTTGCCAAACTCCTCTGAAACGGCTCGACCGATTCTCATGAAATTTTGTGGGCATATCGGGTAGGTCTGAGAATCGGCCAACATCTATTTTTCATACCCCGATTCGCGATAACCGACATCCACGCGGGCGGAGCCACGGGCGACAGCTAGTCTTGTTATATTTTATTCAAAACACATTTTGATAAACTAACTTTTAATATCTCGCGTTCCATGATATATAATTAAACATACATACATACATACATATATATAATTACGCCTTTATCCCCAGAGGGTTTGGCAGAGGTGAATTAACAGGGTCCATATTGACTCACCTAAAGTTCTTTATCCGAAATTGTTCTTCCTAACGATTTGTAATCCGAATGATCACTTCTCCTAAAATTTTTCATCCTAAAGTTTTTATTCATACTATTTGTAGTGCTACCGTCGATGTTCATAACACTCATGTATCCGAAAATTGTTATCAATAAAATCGTTAACATACAATATTAAAGCTCCTACTGTTTTTTATCCTAACGTTTTTATCCCTAAACATAATTACCATAATATTGTCACTCATACTAATATTCTTTTGACTTAATTAGTCGACGGAGCCCCGCTGAGCGGGGCTCCTATTTCTGGGTGGTTTGTAAAAAAATAACCACGAAGGCCTAATGCGGGAGCGTCTAGCCTTCTAACCTAATCTATCCGATTTGGGGTGCCCTAAAGTCCAAATTACATCCAGATCCTTGCTAGCTTGCTAGCACCATGTTAGCAGGCGTTTATCATTATCGCAAATAACTATTAGACAAATAAACAATATGCTTTACAACTTTATGCATATCAATGTTATGAATAAAAACATAGACTTCAGTTCTTACAGTTGTAGGTAACCGGATGAAACAATTTCAAATAACAATCAACCACCTAAAATTAATATGACTTTCAATAATAGTGTAAAAGATGGTTATGTTGACATAATATAGGAAAAGAAATAATAGTATAATAGATGTTTATTGCTACCGACATTATGAAGTTGAATGATTCGGAATTAAAACATTAGAGACAGAGTAGTTAGGAATTGTGATTGTTAGGATGAAAAATGTTAGGAAGAACATTTTCGGAGTTCCAATTTTCGGAGTTGAAGTTTTAGGTGAACTTTGGCGCACCCGAATTAACACCCACATTTCACCAATCTGTATTCGGTCCCACGTAATAGGGGTGAGCCTATTGCCGTATTCCGGGCACTATTCTCACAGTAATACTGTGATATTGTTGACACGAGCCGTCCATCTCAAGCTGAGTCTGGGCTGTACATATCTGTCTGATGGTCAAGTTAATCAGCCCTATCCCTCAGTCGCCTTATACGACACCACATAGAAAGAGAAGGGGTGGCCCAAATTCTACTTTGCAGGGAATTCTTCTCTGCTTAACGCGATCATGGTGTAGGTACCATACCTTTGATTACCTGCCAGTCAGCCTGTGACCACGGCCGGTGTAACCTGGTCGAAACGTCCGGCAATCAAAGGTATGTAAGTAAATGAAATTAATTCCCGTCCTCTTAATTATACATTTTGATGATCATTTTGAAATGATATAAAATTTATATTGTTACAATTTTTTTATTATTTGGTATGGTTATCGCTAGGCCAGACTTGCAATCTAGAATAGAGCAGAATTGATGTTATACTAAAAGCAAATTGCTTTGTGGAGAATACGCGATAAAGGGTATGATTTACTTCTGACAAAAGGGCGGGTCGTTCAACCGGGCTAGGTGACGACACCTTGAATCGTTAGTAACAGCGTAATTTGGCATGTCTTTATTAGATAGATAGTACTAAGTGTTTGCATATGAGAGGATAGCCGAATAGTTGAATATATTTAGTAATAAAAAAATCAATTTAAATTCCCTGGAATAACGCGTTGAAACGAATCTTGAGTAAATACTTAAATATTGGATATAACATTTGTAATCTCGTACTGTTTTTCTTAATAGAGACGGCACAAAAATAATATACGTGCTTTTGAACCAAAATGAGTTTGGAAAAGTTATACCAATGCCAGCTACATACTTCACAAGATAATCCTCCACGGTATTCTCCATGCAATGTCACTACGGTAATTGAAATAAGTATATTCAAAGTATTTGGGATTTTCCTGTGATAAGATTAACTTTTTCAAGAATTCTGTGAGGAAATGTTAGTGAGGGTGTAGTGATGTCAGGTTTACAATTTTCATTTCATTTTACTTGATAATAGAATGTAATCCACATTACAGAATCTTTGAACTCATTTCTTTAATACACAAAAATACATTGGTGTACAAATTGAAATTGAATTGAATTCTCTATCGGAACATCAATTCTAGATTCAACTCGCCTGATCATAAACAGGAAGTTTTTGACAAGCGGGTCGCTCTTGCATATGCGAATAACACTGAAAGGATGGCCCTCAGTTTAAGAATTGGTGTCATTTCTAACCATCTTCCTTTTGAGAGAGAACTCCATTCTTCTGCCGCTCCACTTTCTCCAGTCAGGCTTTTTTTTTCTTTTCGGCAGATAGAAATGTACGAGTGACAAACAATAAAGGTACCATAAAGTGATCTGTATGCCTTTTTGCTACCCTTAGAAAACAAAATAGTCTTTTTTTATACCACTTAGATGGCAGACAAGCACACGGCTCAACAGATGGAAAGTGGTTACCGAGGCCTATGGACGTGTGTAACACCAGGGTTGTCACACTCGCGCTGCCGACCCTGTAAACAAAGTTTGCAGCAAGACTGGAAAATTTCTCTCAATCCAAAATTGTATGTTAAAAACTTTTATTATTTCGTTTCGTATTGCAACACGGCTTGTCTTATTTAGTCTCACGAGTTCACGACACTGTAACTTGACACTATACGTTAGTGTTCCAGATTCGATTCGAACCCACGGTAAAGACTTCCATTTACGATCCATCTACTAGTTTATATGCCATCGTAAAGCAGGAAAACAGAAACATTTCTGGTGGAAGAAATTTTACAGTTTACGGCGTACCGCGTTCTATTAGAAGGGCTCTCAGAGAATGCTTTTTACGACGTCACGTCACTTTTGTAGCTTTATTATTGAGTAAAGTAATCATTCTATTAAAAAGTCACCTATTGTGTACTATGTACACTACGATTATTTACTGTTCAGTTATAATAATAATGTACTTTTATATTTTTCGTTAGTCAAATACGTAGGCATACCTATATGTTTTCGTTGTTAAGAATAAAATGAACAAATAATAATAATATATATATAACATCTTGTATAGATACGCAGACTTATACTATTACCGAGTGGGGATTCTTTGTCCTCAAAACAATAAACGATTTGCCACCAACAAACTATTCTTAAAGCAGTATAACATTCAAACTACAAACCTATCTGAATATCCAACATTAATTTTACATTTAACTAGTCAAACTTCATTTATGTTTGTCATTCACATCTCGGAAAACTCATTAAACCTGACTCATATCCACAGCCCACAATCAGCAGTCATATTAGCAAATTAACGTCGACAAATGACTGGCATAATACGCATTCAAATTGAATCTACATACACAAACGCTTCCTACGTACGGAGCCACCTACGTTATTGTCGGATAAAATTACCCTTAGATAGATCGGTCGAAAGACGAGAAAGGCACTCGATAAAAACCCCACTTTATGCCCCGATATCTGCTAAGGATCCTCTCTCGAGTTTTATACATCTATTTTGCAAAATATTTTTTCTAATCCTTAGGAACTTTTGCGAATTCCCTGAGTACTAAAAGGTTCACGATGGTTCTTTGTAAGGGCTTGAATATGCAATGTATTATTTTGAATTGGATTTCTTTTTGTATTTTTTATTTTATTTTTATTTATTTACTTTCTTACTCATATGAATGATAGCTTATTTTTACTTACCGACCATAACATCAAAGTATGTATTCATATATTACTAAATTATTAGGCAAGCATACTATTGGAAACGATTAGATAATAACCACCTGTGAATGCAAAAAGGCGGAACCAAGTTGCCAGCCTTAGTCGCGATGGTCTCGTAAACCATATATCCCATGGGTGTCTTCAAAGGCAACTTTCGAGGGTGTTTTTTTACGTGCGCAAAATCTCCGCAGCTACTCCCGGAGGTGGGAGACGTTATGTCGGTCTCTTTACCTCTCTACTCTCTTCTTCTGCTAAGGTGACAGGCAGCTCCACCCGTCACGCCTAGGCCCGTGCTCATGGGGTCGAAGGTCATTCATCGACCTCCGACACTCGAGTTGCCTCAGTTGGCGGGAGCGTGGACTGCGAGTCTCCGCCGCTTTCCTCACGAGCATTACTTGCTCGCAGAAAGAGACGCTGGCCGCCGACGCATCCGTGCAACTAACCATAAGCCGGCACGAGAGGCTGCCGTGTAGCCTCTCTAGCCACTTCCCCATAGGATAGGACTATTTATTAAGTATTTTCTTTGCTGTGGGGTTGCATTTAATACGCATGTACCCACCTCTCCGGGGACTTATAGGCATAAATATCTGCGTATGTATATTTAAGAACTCTCTAGGCGAATATGTTCATTCTTAAAAAGTTTACAGAATTAGCGCTCAATGAGTGTGAATAAACTGTGTTGTATAGTTATTCTTACCGGCAATATTGAATCCTATGAAATACATTAATAATATTACAATAATATTTACATTTATAATGAAAATGAGATAATAAATTAATACTAATACCTTTTAGATATATGTCTACTTTTTTATCGAGGAATTAACTGCCTATTGAATCATTGCAGTGGGGTTTGACCAGATCCGATAATTGAATTACTTCAGAATATGCGACCGACTACAAAGTGTTCTTCCGAACCCTTGGACCGCGGCAATCCTATTATTTGCACGAATTTAAACTCGTGTCCCCGGTTTTCCTTACGAACTTTGTTGAACATGTTCATAAAGAATTAAAAAGTTTATTTCACTTGGCCGGTAGCAAAGCTTATAAACATTCGTCTTTGAAAATGTTTATTTCGAAATGTTTTATTGCATAAGTACATTCATTCCATTAAGAGAAATTTTATGTTGAAGTCCTTTAAGTCCATTTTGATTATTCTTTATTCTACAAGTTGATAAATTAGCCCACGGTATATCTAATGGTCTGAAAGTACTGGTCTCTGAACATTTGACACGCTAGTACCTATCATGGAGCTATTGTACGAGAGCTAGCAACGTCGGGCAAACAAGAATTTCAAAGAGACCAGTTTTTAGAGATATCCTATTTCTCTACAGAGTACAGAGTTAGATTAGTCTTTATTTTTTACTTATACTGATGATTGATGGCACTTAGTGGGACTTGTTATTACACAATAAGGCCTTAATAAATTATCGTGGAAAAGTACAAGTGCATTGTCAATATTTATTAGATTACAGTATTTTTATCCCGTGGATCCCAGGCCCTCAATTCTGCAAAAGCCAAATCAACTGTCATACCACAGACACTGCAAAAAATGGGATTAAATTTTAGAGTCACAATCTTAAAGTCCAAAATTAAATGAAGAGTGTCACAGTTCACTTTTTCATTCACTCTACAAAAAACTATTTAATATTAGACTTTAAAACTAATATTAAATAGTTTTAAATGGTTCATTTTTGTAGTGTCTGTGTTTGACAATGGTTTTACTTTGGTAGAATCGAGGCCCAGGTATCTGTATTTTATGCGGTCAAAGCCGCGAGTGACAGCTCATGGATATAAAAGAAAACATATCGAATGGGGGCCAGATGATTCATGTGCTAGTTTTTCACATTAATAGCAAAAACACGGCAAAATAAAAATGAGTTTTGCCTCAAAATTTGCGATCGCTTGAGTACGCATTACTACCTGATACCTGCTTCTACACCACTTAAGTCTTGGGCTGCTGAGAACTTTATACAAGTGAGTTTTTCAAAATGATAAAGTGCTTTTAAAACTTACTTAAGTGTTAGAATCTTTTAGAGCCAAGATTTTAAGGAAGGAATATTTATGTTAGATCTACTTTGTACGATGAAACGAAATTGAGAACGAAATTATATTTACGCTGGTACGCTGGAGTTAGTTCCTGAAATTATAATTATATTTTTCTCATAAGTGACGGTTAACTTGGCAAGATTTGTTTTGAACAAAGTCAAGAAGAACAATATCACAAATTGCCTATTACATTAGCGTTTTTTTAAATACTTTACCAAATCTGGTAGATATGATACCAGATCAATTCAATTCATTCAAATTAAAACCCATTCAACGACTAATTTTTTTTCTATCTTTTACGACAATTTTGGTGGTCTTTCAGGCCTATAAATAATATACCTGGATAGCACATGGTTTATACCAAAATCATATCCCATTAGGAAAGAAACACTGTGTGTATATATTTATTCACAAAAACGCCAATCCGCTGCTCCTGGTGCGTGATAAATGTACGGACACACGGACAAAAACCCAAAGCCCATTTGTAAAATTATTAAGGATTGTAATCATGTGGACAAGCACTGGCAAAAATATTGAGTCAGTGATTCCTAACAGGAAACTAATGAGACTGAACTTATAATAAATTTGTAGTCCGATACTTTCATCAAGCGAGGACTCTAGTGATGATGAAGTTGAAGGTATAGCACAATCAGAGCACTTATGAGTGACTCTGATTAACAGACTTCGTTATTATAAGAAATATAATTATAATGTACTAGCTGTCGCCCGCGGCTCCGCCCGCGTGGATGTCGGTTATCGCGATTCGGACTATAATTTGAGATTTAAACTATCCTATCTCTCAAGTTGGATCGAACTGCACATGGTGTGCGAATTTTATTATAATCGGTTAAGTGGTTTAGCAGTCCATTGAGGACAAACATTGTGACACGAGATTTATATATATTAAGATGTATACCTAACAGTGTTTTAATTGTAATAATAAGTATCATTTTCAGTCAATATTTTCAATCATCTATATACATTATAATATGAGCATCACTTTTGACCATAAAATAAAAAGGTTCAAAGCAGCTTTTACAGTAGAATGCCAAAACAAGACTTGAATTGAATGAAAGCAACAACAATAAAATAGGGTAGGTAAAGTCTCGGGCGGAAGCTTCTTACGATTATGTTTTTGTGCTCTGTACAAACACGCGCCGGTGACGTCACAGCGCTTAGGTCTCAACTAATCGCGCACGCGTAGTACTTGTATTTCAATAACATTTATTATCACCAAAATGCCTCTGGAACCTCAAACGTATCAACCTTACTGGTTATTGGTTTGAATCTCTAGCATAGTCAATTGTACTTTTATGTGATTTATTTATTAAATATTATTTTGACCATATTACCCTATACAAGAATATGGGCAGAGGTTTAAGAGGCTGTATTGAAGTCGGCTCCGACAGTACTTTTTATTTGCATTTTAATACTTTCAAGAATGAATTGAGTTGCTTATTAAACAAAATAAATATATAACAAATCATTAAACCTTTAAAGCGAAATCATTATATTATACTGCTTTCAGCTTTTATATAATATTTAAACAGTATTATGCAATCAAGAAACTACGTATAAAGTAAATAAAACGAGCTCGAAAGAAAATACGGTACAAGAGAAGTTTTTAAACTCCTTGCTTCAAATGGTGGACAGTTTTGATCTTGCAGAACTGAGTTTAGCTTGAATGCAGCTGACGTCATTATGCAAAATGGCGCATTCCGATTTCCAGCGACTTTTTCTGGGTAGATTTTCAGCGTTGCCTGTGGAATAAGATTTATATAGGTAGTCTAGGTACCTAAAATTTTAGCAGATTCAAAGCAATCAAAACAGCAAGTGAATCTGTATTGTATAAGATTTGGGTGCAAGGGGGCCCCACGAAGACCTAGGCTACGCCAACCTCACCTGCAAACTAGTACACCGTCTGATTGACAGATGAGACTCTGGCCTGGCGCTGCTTTTCATCTTTGAGTTGGAAGATGGCATTAGCTCCCGTTTAAGCTAAATCAAAAGGAGGAAACGAAATAGGTGGTCTTCGAGTTCCACGGTGAAAGCATCGGATACTTAAACTAACAATGTATTAACGATAATGATATTATATTGTATACGTAATAATTATTTTTACCAAATTCTTAACTGTCTTCTTTTCTTATATTTTTGGTGTAGCAACCCCTTTTGTACGTTTTAAGCTTTAACGGATTACACTGCTCATAAATCCTAACAAATCCGTATGCTTCGACAAATGCTTGACATTCGATGTTACGACATACATAAATAAATACAAGATCAAAAAACGAAAATGTTGGGTTATTAAAATACATTCCATGTATGTTATGTTACTATAGCGTGTATTGTTAATACGTATTAGATGGTGTGTTATAGGGTCCCACGGTTGGTACTATATGGAACCTGTAGCCAAAGTGACGCCATTGGACCGCGGATAAACAAAACGATTATGATGACTCCTATCCGTTCAAAATTTGCCAGATCGAGAATACTCTTTGATATTGGGTAGAAGCCATCGATTTTATAGTTTATGTAAATAATCTGTGCATTTTTTCGTATCGTGTATCATAAGACTATACAGAGTATATCTATCTATATTCTATCCAAGCGAGCTGAAATAGAGCCTGAACTGTAAATCTGTCGCATACGTTCATGTTTATGCGAGATATATGTGCCTACAAACACCGGTCAATAGCTCAAAGTCAATAACCAATTACTCCGCATAGTATATGACAGAAGTTGATTACTCTGTAAAATTTAATGTTCTGTTCTATCTCTGCGAGCCATAACGTTATACATGCAAAGTTTATATAAGCCCTTGTCATATATTGTTATTCAAGGCCATTTAAGGTACTCTCGGGACTGAAACCGAAACATTGTTGGCAATAGACATAGAACATGACACATAGAATTACGTAAATATCTGTCTTAAGTTACATTTGGAACTATTCCTCGGCGGTATTGTGTTAGAGTAATGACTCGAGGTGTATCTCGTGTTTAGTAACATAACAAGTGAATGTACTGAAAGCCGAATCTCTGTTACGTAACCAGAACCAGGAATACATCGTATATATTGAAGCTGAGTAAATTTACTTTGAGAAAAAATATGGGTAACGGTTACGCATTGAACTTGGTGATTTAAGATAGTATTGTTTTTAAATTTTTCTTTTGCTGGTTGTCAAAACAAGAATAGTGAAGTACACTAAAATTTGTTATTGGTGCACAATTTTTATTTAAAGAATATTAGCAACCGAAATTATTGAAATTACTAATATTCCCTCTAACCCTTCCAACTTAGCTAAATTGCTTGTGCTAGGAGTGGGTTAGATTTTTGTGAAGAGTAAATAGTCAGGTAATAAATAAGCTTTATAGATTTTAATTTTTTTTATAAATTCACAATTGTATCCATTGGAGAACATGAAGTAATGTATTAACACCTCACCGTTTTCATTTTAAGATCAAACTGTCAACCGATGGGACTCCGTTATGCTACTTTTCTTCATTATTTGTCATTGAAAATGGTTGTTAAAAATTCGATCCTTCGTATATTTTTCGTACTTTCCTATAAATAAATAAACAAATAAATAAATATTCCATAACATTTCACACAACGCTATCTAGACCCATGGTAAGCATAGCTTAACTAGCTTGTATTATGGAATCTAGAATGCGGATAAACATACTTAGATACGTTTTTTTTTGTAAATACATACATATTATAAATAGAAACACCCAGACCAATGCAAATATACATATTCATGCATACAAATATTTGCACTGAGCGGGGATCGAACCCGCGCCTCCTGCGCAGCGGCCGCGCTCACTACCGCTGTATAATAAACAACTTTAGAATTTAGAAGCACTTATTTAGACATCAAGCTTATAAAAATATAGTCAAGTCTGATCATCATTTTTCATCATCTAGCTATTCTAGCTCAATAGTATTTATAATATTTTCAACTGTCTTTCCGTTTAATCATAAAATGAGACAGTGGAAAACCGTCTTTTCCGTTAATTGAAACAAAGATACTTTTCTTTCTATTGGAATTGAAAAGTAGACTAAATCAGAGTTTAAAAATGCTTTGCTCCGAAAATATCGTTATGACTATAATTTTCGACATGGTTTAAAAAGTTTCATAGTAGATATTGGACAGTATTTGGTACTTATATGAATGAATTGTGTCATGATATTTGTATGTAGTAAAATAAGATATATTACCTGTTTTTATTTTTTCGTGTAAAACTCCTCGAATAGGAAAGCATCGGTAGCTTAGTGATTAAGGAGGCCAACTTACGATCAAGAGGTCCCGGGTTCGAATCCTGGCCATTATACTACCGACGTTAACCCACTCCTAGCACAAGCAATTTAGCTTAGTTGGAGGGGTTAGAGGTAATATTAGTAATTACAATAATTTCGGTTGCTAATATTCTTTAAAAAAAATACCACTCTACCAATCGGTGCAGCGATTATGTTGGATTCGAACTGACTAAAGTAGTATAAGGTTCAAATCCGTGATTCCCATGTACTATACGAATTTAAATATAAGCATGCGGATGACAGTAGCGGATAGGAAGCTCGTAAAGAGTATAAGGACCATAGGTATACTCTGTGATAAGGACAGAATGGCGAGCTGTTGTCCTTGCCGTGCTCAGAAAAAACGAAACGTGAGTATATATACATACATTAGCTATATATGTATGTATACCTATGAATATGAAATGAATATACAATAATGATGGTATAGGTATATAATATAAATATAGGTAGGTATAGACTTACACGCACATATTATTAATTCTTCCAAGAATTCTCGAGAAGACCTCTATGACTAGTTTTCAACATTTTAGTCCGTGAGGAATTAATATCAGAAATTAGTAGTGATAGCTTCTCCCAAAAGTATGCATCAGTTCTGAGAGAATTCAGAATTACGGCCGCCATTTCACTGCTTTAAGTGGGACAGTTCTATTAAAACTGGATGGTGCAGATATTACATCTGCCGCATTGCGATGCATCTGCCTGGAACTTTCAGCTTGAGCATTATTACTATCGCCAAAGCAAATTACGAATCGGCGCATAAAATTGCTCTAATATGTATAAATATCTACACAAATTTTGGTCAAATCTATGAGAATTTGTGGGCTCAAAGCAATGTTAAGTAATTATGCAGACTTTTATCTCGGATAGCGATTGTGTAGTGAATAAAACTATTACTGGTACTTGTAAAAATAAAACTTTTCTTAAAGTTTTGTCTACCCGATACTATTTGAAGTATACGCGAATGTCAGTCATTCAAATAAAACAACTTTTTGAAGTGAAAACTTCTTTAGCGGCGTTGGATGGGTGTAAAATGTTAAGGAAGCGTCAGGATTAGTTGACCTTTGAACCGTAACCGACGACTGACGTCATACAAGATTAGGTAAATACTATCTATTTTGCAATTTACCATAGATAGCGTCGTAGCCTAAACGGTAAGCACTTCGACTGTAAGTCCTTATAGTTTCAGATAGTATCGGGTTCAAACCACCTGGCCTTCTGAAACTTTTTGTGATTATTTTTTCTTTTTGTAATTTATTACTTTTTATGATTATTTTTTCTTTCTGTAATTTATTACTTTTTGTGTTTATTTTTTCTTTCTGTAATTTATTACTTTTTGTGTTTATTTTTTCTTTTCATAATTTATCAATTTCTTCTGACAGAAAATTAGCAGAAAATAAGTGATAGGTTCTATGATTAGCGCTATTTTATAGGTATGGTATGGTATGTTCTTTTTTATCTTTTTCTATGTATATAACGAAGAAAGAAAAAAGAAAATGTTTTCACTTCTGCCGGCACTCCCAGAGTGCAACCCGTCTTTTTTTGCTGCATATTGGCTGCTGAAAGGTAGCCGAAACGTCGGACTAAAAGTAAATAATAACAAATAAATCGCAATAGAATCTGTTAAAAAGTGGTTATATTGCAATTTTGTTTATCTGTTTATTCTGACTACTCTTTGAAATGACCAGCCCTAGTTTGATGAAATTGTCACTGGAAAATCTGTAACGCGTAACTTCACCTAGGTACCTACTTGAAGTTACAAACAACAAAAGCAGGGCTAAGTCCACGGCTAAGGCACACCTAGTAATGAATTTAAAAAAGTTAAAAGTAACCCATAGTGTGAGTAAATGTGGTTTTGCACTGTTGAACATTAATTTATTCCGTCTGGTTGACTCTATGGAACATTAGGCACGCCACAGTATGCTCAGCCGATTACGCGGAAAAACTGAACATTTTGCACAATTCCGCAGAATTTGAATACCTTGTGTTTATTTATATAATTGAGGTAGGTGTGTTTTACACACATATCATCACCCATATTTTTATTTTACGTAATAGTGGGTGAGTCTGTTGCCACTAGCCGGGCAGATTTTTTAAACTGTGCTCTAACTACTCTGAATTTATCAAAGTATTGGTACCATGCATAATATTATTATATTCATATTTTTTTTATATAACTACCGCCAATATTTTTCCGCCTGCGTGGCGTCAGAACCCGTTCCCGCTGCACCCTCTACTATATTAAACATGTATTAGTATTACATAATGTAATGTATTAGTATTACATAAAAACTTTCCTCTTGAATCACTCTATCTATTAAAAAAACTGCATCAAAATCCGTTGCGTAGTTTTAAAGATTTTAGCATACAAAGGGATATAGGGAGAAAGCGACTTTGTTTTATTCTATGTAGTGATACTATAGAGACTATCCTGACTTATAGTATGTCTTATAGTGTATCGGGATAGCCCGAAAACTGCTCCGAAGCCAGAATCTCAGGTTGAAATACTCAAGCATGCCTCATTTTGTCTTCTGCTTTCATGTTACTGCTTAGAGTTTTAAAGACAGTTTTAAGTTTAAGATAAGACGCATAGGAGGTAGGACACGACGGTATTTCCGTCCAATTAAGCAGTCCGACTGGGGTAGTACCTCCGCGGCGCGATGAGCGAGGAAGACTCGCTGACATCGCTGCACGCGCTCGAAGGCGGCTCGGGCGTCGGAGGGCGAAAACTGACCTCCACCCCCCATGAGCGCGGGCCTGAGGGTGACGGGTGGAGCCGCTCGTCACCCTAGCAGAAGCAGGCCACAGCGGCGGCGCGCATCGTACGACGATGCGCGCCTCCCCACACCGGGGTTGAGTCGGGGACCGCGTGGTGCCCCTTCCCGAGGAGGGCCAGACCGAGAGGGATGGCCCTGGGTCAGCCGGGGTGCGAGGGATATGTCGCATGACAACCTCACCTTCGGCCTAGAACTACGACCCAGAGACGGCGTGCGGTTTAGTCGGTTCGAGTCCGACATAACCTTCCCCTCCGGCTTCGGAGGGGTGGGTATCAGTGGGGATTTCCAGCACGTAAAAAAAAAGGGGTAGTACCTCCGCCCTATTGAATAACGTGGTCATAATAAACTCGTGTTGTGTTCCTAGCGGTAAGTAGGTTAGCCAAAGCTCACTGGAGAGTTTTTGTGCTGTCAGGGGGTAGACCTGAAACGAAATTCTCTGTTCTAACAGTGTCCCTGGCCCTGGTGTGGCACACGTCCATAGGCCACGGTAACCACTTTCCATCAGGTGAACCGTGTTCTGGTCTGCCACCTAAGTGGTTTAAAAAAAAAAAGTAATAGTTGAAGAGAACTTCAATATCTTAACTCAGAAGCCTCATTAGTGCTCTTAGGCTTTTATATTTTATGGTTACTAAACGCGGTATTTCATGTCGTTCTGTCATTTATTACCTAGTGATGCTAGTTACCTACTTGTATGTTAATTACTTTTTCGCATGGCAGCTTCTAAATAATGCGCAAAGTACATGGAAGTGCTAAAATTACCTACCTATAGTTATGCAAAAATTATACCATTACCTAATCTGACATTACATTACCTGTACAATTTACCTAATAATAAGAACTCATCCGCCCGCAGTTCCACCCGCGTGGAATTCCGGTCCCCTTCCGGCTTCACATCCGTTCCAAGAATAAAAGTAGCCTGTGCACTATTCTCGAGTATAATCTACTCTTATACCAAACATTAGCCAGATCCGTTTTAGCGGTTTTTCAGACTGAACGGTATGACTATTATATTCAGCACTTTATTTACATAGTTTACCTGTATCGAAATACTATCGAACGAAAGCAAATTGTATAAATATTTGTTTACCTTCCAAATTGGGTATCATATACTAGGCTGTTACACGTTATATGGTTCAACCAATCGATCAGACAACAATAAAACTGTTCTAGTAACGGTTCCAGATCACATTACATTGATTGTTTACTAAAGTGAAATGGACTCCATTCAATTGATTAGAATTAGTGTTGGGAGTTGTTTGATTGTATCATAAAAAGCAAATGGCTCCTCAGTATTTTTGGGAACGTATGTTCGTCACGCAAGCGTGATTTGTATTCAAAGCGATCGAGTAGGTAATTTTTATTATAGGTGATGTGTAACTGCTTCAAGTCCGTAAGAGGTCGCTAGTTCAATTCCTGGCCAGCGCTTTACTTGCATTAGCCTGAAATTTTTGCTTGACAAAGGAAATGCGGTTGCACATTCACATACAACTTTATAAGCAAATGGCTCCTCAGTATTTTGCAGAACGTATGTTCGACACGCAAGCTTGATTTGTATTCAAAGCGATCGAGTAGGCAATTTTTATTATAGGTGATATGTAACTGCTTCAAGTCAGTGCAGAAAAAGTGCGGCCGTATTGCCTTGTTCAACGTACATCACGTATCAGGGCAATCAATCAATTAGTTTATCGCACTCCACTGCTGGATATAGACCTCTTCCGATGTTGGGAGGCTTTGTTTTACTGTTCTGGCTTTGGGCGGTTGGTACCTATAGAGTTTTTTTTAAGCCTTTTACGATAAGACAGGTTGATGATACTTGTATCCCATCTCCGTCACCAAACGGATAATAGATATTCATTTACAAAAAAAAATGTACGCAAGGTAATCCACATTTCAGAGCTTACGAGCGAGATATAACTTGTGATAGTAGACACCATAAAATTAGTATTTTTTTTCCGGGGCAACTGTATGCGCTTTTTTATCAAGCTCCCTAATGAAATGAGGGATTAACCTGTAAATAAATTTAAAAATGCAATTAAGACTAAACTGTGCCAAAAAGGCTATTATAAAATCCAAGAATATTTAGATGATAAACAAGCTTGGAAATGAGCTGTTTGCTCAAATATGCTACTCAAGCAAACTATTGTATTTAGACTAAGTAGAGTAAGCAAATGTTTGTAAATAGACCAAAAAAATGCCCGCTGAGTTTCTTGTCGGAATCTTCTCAGGTCGGGGCCGCGTTTCGAACCGGTGGTTCATTTGCTAAACTAGTCTAGATTTTTTAAGTTTTATGCTTTGTAGGTGCCGTTTTAATGGTCTATACAGAATAAATGATTTTATACTTTGACTTATCTATTCTGTGGCTATGCTTCTCTTGATGGTGCTAAGTAATATATCCAACACGTTCATTTAAATATATTTAATATGCAAAAATGCAAATATTATTCCCTAAAAGGGCTCTAGCTTAGACAGCGACAAATAGACCGCTAAGTTGCGATGGAACATGGATGGCAAACTGTCTTGCGTCCAGCGCTGAGTGGGCCCTCGATGTCAAATTGAAGCAAGACCAATCATCCACTCAAGTACTACAGAGAAAAGGTGCACAGTAGGTTGCTTTGGATTTAGATTGATCTAATCAATCTATGTTTTAACATAGCTTTAAAATATTCTTGCTTGGTATTGAAATGAAAGTTTTGATGGATGAGCGAATGTGTGTTGCTCAACTGCAATGGCTGTTGCAAACATTTACAATGCACATATTGTAAACTCGAAGTTACTTCACAATTTTAGTATATTTTTAACTCTAGTCTTTGAAAGAATTTTCTCCTGCTGCTGTTTCATGAAGTCGCTTAGATATAATGATAAAGTTTTCAATAATAACATTAATAATGTGAAATGTTACTTTCTAAATCAAAGCACCTCTTAATCTTTATATCTTTCTTTATCTTTAGTAATGGTCGAATAAAATAGCCGCATTGGTTCACGGTGGAGGAGAAATCGGCCACCCCATCACTTCCTGTGGGTGTTGTAGTGGGTTACTATGAATATGATTGGCGAAATGTGGGTGTTAATACACCTCTGCCTACCCCTTCGGGGATTTATAGCCGTGAGTATATGTATGTATTCATAAATAAAAAAGAGGAAAGAAATTCAAAATTGTCACAATAACAATGTTTTTGGATACCCGACATGGAAAAGCGATATTTCAGCAGAAGACGATTGAACAACAATAATAATCATAAATTTCCAGGAATGGTGACCCAGTTTACTGAGAAATATTATTAGAATAGCAGCCAGGGGTTGCCAGCAGTTTAGAAAATTGTTACCACTAAACTGCAGAGGTGCGCCAAGTTTGTGTGTCCCTTCAAAAGAAATGACTTGCGTAATTATTATGCACCCAGTAATTTTTTATTTGCGATTTCTATAGGATACAAAATATTTTTGTTTCTTTAACGTTTATTTAGAAACTTGTTGTTTATAACATCACTGTTTTATAGTTTGTGATGGTGGGAAGGTGACTTATATACCAACTATTATATGATTTTTATTTTATTTAGATCATAATTTGCTCTGTAAATTAGATAGTTTTTATGATTATTATCAGGATACTCATCTTTTAGACATCGAGGAGGGTTTATGATAATAGGTAGGATTTAAGGATTTACGATAATGTTCAAATCGATTTAAATAGCAAAAGAAAAAAAATTGGTTTTGAAACCGCTTTGACCACTAAGCTACCAAACCTCGTCTTCGAGGCGACAATATTCATGAATTCATAAATATTTGATTAAATGATTTGATAATTACTAGCTGGTAATATCTAATAATAATAGGCAAGAGGAACCCAAAATCTAATAATTAAGGGTGATTGAAAAATGATCATAAAATATAATACCGTCCCTAAGCTATTCCTATCATATTCTTATAGGCTGCAAAACATTGTCCATTTTAGTGCTACGCTGTAGCACTGCTGTAGCCTCACTACTACGTGATGTGTCTACGACAAAGCGAGCATTGACCTGTCCCACATCGTTAAACTACTTTTGTATATCGTAGCACACAATAGGCCCTACGATTGATATAATATTTTGACTGTTTACTTACTGCTTTGGTGTGAGGCCTCTTTTACTTGAACGTTTTCTTTACTACAGTTTAAAGCTACACATTTAAATTATCAATAAACTCTGCTTCGAGGGTTCTTGTAAGTGCTTCGGAATGTGTACACAATGAAAAAAAATGTTTCGTTTGAAAATATTTGATGTTAAAGAATGTTACCCCGTTACATCACTGATTACGTCACGTTTCCCTGAAATGACTGAAGCCTAATATTTCCTAAAAAACAAACTCTTTCCAAAAGGTACCTAAAAAAATACCTTATTACGAAATGGCTAACATAAATATTTATAACAAATGACTTTGCGACAAAACTGAAATACTTTTCCTGTAAGTAATCATTCTTTGTTTACTCCATTTGTGCTTTATTATTTTTATTTGCAGCTGGTAAATTGAGCGGACATTGAAAACAGGCACAACTTTCTTGTTTTATTAGAATCTGAAATATACTTACATAAATGCTATGTTGACTACTTTCGTAACTTTTGGATCGGTATAGTGAGTGTGACGCCCTTGGTTTTGTACCCCTTGCACGATGCGGGGGAGTAGCCAACTCTCCCAACGCCGACGGAGGCACGAATGCCCGTCAGCCCCTGCGCGAGCAGTGGGCCGACCCGTCCCCGGATCCTACGGATCCCGTCGCCTCTCCCATGTCTCCTCTGCTAAAGCAGAGGGGTACTGGGAGCGACGGCTAGCCCTGAAAAGGGCTGTTGAGGTTTTGTACACGTCCAGAGGCCACGTAAGGCATGGTAGCATAGGCCGTGTGCTAATCTGCCACATAAGTACTATCAATAAAAAAACTTTAACTTGACGCATATAAATATAGAGTATTAGCTATTGTTCACGGTTCCAATCGCGAATAATAATGATTCTGTTCCCGGATGACAGAACTCTATTAAATTAAAAAGCATATAAGATACTAGCTTTTGCCCGTGGCTCCACCCGCGTGTATGCCGGTTATCAATTCAGTAGTTTTTACGTGCAAAAGTAACAAACATCCATACTTACAAACTTTCTCGTTTATAATATTAGTAGGATTTTTTTATTCAAATCCTTTTGACGTTTTCAATTTATATATTCATCCAATCTCATAAAACTAAGATTCGGAACCCTGGGACTGTCTTCTTACTTTCTCCTGCCCCTCTAGACAAGTGGCAATTCGCTAGCCGGCGTTTGATGGAATAGAATGTAGAATGTATAGAATTTGACGTATTTGACATGCGTTAACGAGGATTACACGTTGCTTGTCACGAACGCGATTCGTCGTATACGCAGTTCGACATAATACGCGATTTGACACCATCTCTATAGGTCACGAACGCAGTTCGCCACTAACGCCGTTTGTCTTAAACGCAATTCGTCACACACGCATTTCGTCACACACGCATTTTGTCATAAACGCAGTTTGTCACTCGATTTCGTCAAACTTTCACATAATTAATTTTGTAGTGATCGAGCCAAGCTGTTTACAGCATGAATGGACCGGACCGGCTTGAACTGGAGAATTACCGCCCTCTAGCTGTTTGCGATTCCCGGTTCTGAGGAGGGATACAGATTGCACGTCCCGGGAAATTCGGTACCGGACACAAATAGATTAAATGAGTATTGCGAAGGTGGAAAAACACGTTTTACTTGGCCACCTTACACCTAGGCACTCTAGACTCGAAAGTGTGTTCGGTTTTAGTTGGTTTGAGTCCTATATAACTGAACTTCCCCATTTATGTGTATTCCAAGAAAATTGGGCATATCACCATGTAAAATAATACCTAATAACGGTATCAAGTCATGATAATCAGTTTAGTTTATTTATCAATCCATCAATTAGCCCACTGCAATCCACTGTTGAACATAGGCCTCTCCCAATGCTCACCACTTCGACCGGTCCTCCACCTTCCGCATCCAGTCTGTGCCAGCCACCATTTTCAGGTCGTCAGTCTATCTGGCTAGGGTATCCTACCTTCCGCCTGCTTTCTCGCGGTCTCCACTCTAGGACTCGTCTGCTCCAGTGGCTACAGTCCCTCGACAGATGTGGCTAGCCCATTGCCACTTCAGCTTGCTTATTCCACGAGCTATGTCGGTAAGTGTCGGTAACTTTGATTCTTTGTCGGATGACCTCGTTTCGAATTCTATCCTTCAGAGTAACTCCAAACATAGCTCGCTCCATAGCCCGCTGCGCGACTTTTAGTTTATGGACTAGCCCTGCCGTGAGTGTACACGTTTCGGCACCGTAAGTTATAACAGGTAAGCCGCACTGGTTAAAGACCTTTATGTTCAGGCATTGTGGGAGAGGAGAAGAGAACTAGACATAGTTTACGAAACGCTGCCCAACCCAGTTGGATCCTTCTGGCTAGTTCTTTCTCGAAATTGTTTTTACCTAGCTGAATAACCTGGCCCAGGTAGATATATTTTTGGACAACTTCGAGCATCGCCCGCCCCTTCAATCGCAATCGGTCTCGGTGGAACATATTAGTTGAACATAATCTTGGTTTTTTCCATGTTTACACGGAGGCCGATACGTCGAGAAGCTCCATTTAGGCTGTGTAGCATTTCACCCCCCAGTTGTTCCAGCTACTTCGCAACTATGACGATGTACGAGTACAGCCGAACCTAGTCGAAAACAGCCGAACACAGCTTTTGCTGTACCGCGACCTTGGTTAGAACGAAACTTTTAACGTAATAATGACGCGATTCTTTGACATTAATAGTGATGAAATAATATAATAACCGGGACGGGAAGTCCCGGGACTTGTTGTTCAGAACCGGGATGGTGTAAAAGGTCAAAAATCCTGGAAAATCCAGGGATTTCGAGAACCGGGAAATCCCGGGTGCAATCCTTAATTGTCTCACTGAAAAAAAAAACACTACACTTTGAAAATCATCATTTATTAATATTTAGGGTTATTCACAGCATAGTTTTTATCACCATAATATAATAAGCATTTGTAGTATTACATATTGTACTTGTGTACGTACTGGGTCGTGACAAATCGCGTTTAAGACGAACTGCGTATATGACAAACCGCGTGTATGACGAAAGGCAATAGTGACGAACAGCGTATAAGACTAATAGCGAATGTGTCTAACTGAGTAAATCAGATCGCTGATGACCAACTGCGTTTATGACGAATAGCGTTTGTGACAACGAGCGTGTAATCCGTTAACGACTGTCATTTACGTCAAAACCCATATATTCGTCATTCTGTTCCACCAAACGCCGGCTAGCGAATTGTCACTTGTCTAGAAGGGGCTAGCTTAGCTTCCTGGATACTGACTACCGTTTGACATACGTCCATAAAATAAGCCTAACTATTACTTTAATAGCATCTACAAAGTGTAAATTAAAATGTATACACATTGTAAAGAATGATTTGTATCAAACGAAGATTTTATAACTCTATTCTAAGTAGCATTTTTCACTTTAAATAAAAATAATCATTCAATCTTTTTCTTCGTCCTAGTGTTAATCCCAGTCGCAGCTGAAGCTTTCAACTTGAAGTCTGAGGTCCGCTTACCAATTTAATTGGCTGAACTTCGAGATTTGCCATGAAGCAACTGCCATCTGACCTCCACAACGCAGAGGTGATTTCAAAGCATTGCAGTTAGACCAGTTGTTGGATTTTTGAGGACTCCAAAAACTCGTAAAAACTGCCATGATGGAACCCGTGCCTCCTGCGTAGCAGCTACGTTTAATAACGCTACACCACAGAAGCAAAAATAAAATCATTATAATATTTATCTATAAAAAATAAATCGAACAGAGGCCGCCGTATCGTTTTTGGCTCGGCAAATTTGTAATTTACCCCCGAGCTAATTTCGACAAGTTGCCAAACTTATTTCAACTTAAATTGAAATTCAGAAGGACCTGGTCGACTGCTCCTATACAGTACTGCGGGCTATTGAGGAAAAACTTGGTATTAACAATAGAAAGCAGTAACTTTAATCTTACTTTCCTTTTGTAGTCCAAAAATATTAAAAAGTTTTTTGCGTTCTTATAAATTTGTCTTTATACGCATTTGCGGTTGCAAGTTTTATTAGTCATTGTTTAACGTGTCAGAGAATATTTTGGTGTTACTAAATATCATTTAAACACTTTTCAAATTTTAATTAGAAGCAGTGTTGACCTTGCACACCATACGCCAACCAAATTAATAAGATATTGAAAAAAAAAGGCAGGTCTGGTATTCGAAATCAGCGGACTGATATGGTAGCCTTAGTAATATACTGACAGTAGACTGACTTTACTGACGGGGAGTTGCGGATACCAGCCCGTGATACCATTCCATACCATGTCAATACACCAAAGTTTCATATCTGATTAGTAACAGCAGATAGATAGATTAATTATGTTGTGCAGATTGATATTGTACCTCTGACTTATTGTTTTGATGAAACATGACAAGCGTTCTCCATTCAAAGCGTTTTGAGTTTCTATAATATATAATATCATGAAAACAATATATAGAAACAAATAAATAAAACCTCTTGTGAACTTTCAAACAGTCCTGAGATTGTGTGTTTTAACTATTCATATTCTACATATTTTTTGTATGAAATAAATACTAAAAGGTTACCGGTTTCAGATTCTTTCAACATGAGTTATATCGCGTCCACAAAGTATATGCTATGCTTTTACTTGGTAGTACCAGGGTGACCGCGCTTTCCTCGGTATTTTTTTAGGATATTTTCTAAAAATGAATCCTAGATAAATCGATTTATCGCCCGCGAAACCCCTGTATACTAAATTTTATTAAAATCGTTGGAGCCGTTTCTGAGATTCCAATAGCTTTGCTCAGTTTTATTAACACCTTTTCTGAAAATGCATCCTAGCTAGATCGATTTATCGCCCCCGAAACCCTCTGTATACTAAATTTCTTGAAAATCGTTGGAGCCGTTTCCGAGATTCCAATTATATATATAATTTATCGTATAAATATATAAGATTGAGTTTAATTTCTGCTTCTCCCGAGTTTAGGTTCTAATTCTTAGTTAAGACTTTTTCATTTCTAACTATTCACGTTTCCTTTTACCCCATTCACCTCTTGTTCCTTTATCTTTCACTGTACACCAGAGTTTATCGCGATTTTAGTAAGTCGAGGTATTCTTACCATCATCTTATCATCATTCTTCAAGTAATTTTGAGATTTAGTTGGGGTCAGTTTTCAGTCTGGTTTTAAGGCTTGGGACTCTTAACAATATCTGTCACTTTCCGCAGCACATGATTCTAATTTCCACTTCACCAGCCACTACAATAGAAGATAATAGTAAGTAATGGTAAGGCACTCATATACTATTTAAGTCCCCTGTTAAGATAATGCCGCATAAATTATCCTGAACCCTCATTTACAAGTATAACGGCAAACTCATCAATAACCTTGAACAAATTTGTTCAGCGAGCGATCTGCCTCACAAAGCCAACGTGTATTTACAATGCATGGCGGCTAAGCGAACCGTCCTCCATATTTACATATTACAAGTACACCTCTTGAACCTCGTGGTCAGCGGTTGTTGTTAATAGCTTTTACACGTGGTTTCACTTGGGGTTAATATAATTTTTCGGTGTCATATGAAATTGTGTTTACGCTCGTTTTGCTTGGTAAAGTGTTCGCGGTGTTGGAAATATGAATAGTAAATTTTTATTGCCAGATAATTTTCTCGCAGGCTGCACCTTGGCTCTGTAAATTTGGTTGTAAATGTTAAAAGCGTTCATAAGTGTTCTTTGATCTGTTTAACGGAAGACATTTGAATATTATCAGTCAGATGGCAGTCGCTTCACGGAAGACATCGAAGTTCAGCCAAATACGCACCTCTGCAGATGCGTAGAGATGTTGCTTCCTTGGCAGTATTTTACCGTCTCTGCCATGGTGAATGTTCTGATGAGCTCTTTCAATTGGTCCCACCCTCTCCTTTCCTACATAGTACAACACGAGCAGGGCTTAGATGTCACCCGTATACGGTGCAGATTATTTCGATTTATACTACATAGGTAGTTAATGGTATATTGAAGGGATATAACGTAGGTTCGTGTATTAATATATGCATAAATGTGGATGAAGCTCCTTTTCTATTGAAGTAAAGAAAGCTACTATAGTTAACCACAAAAGCGGTCCCAGTTGAATACCATTGCTATCTTTTACAAATCTAAAGTAGCATCTTTAGTACATACCTGCCCATTGACGGATTTACTTAGGTCCGCCGACACAATGCGTCCCCACGTAATCTCATGTAATGAAGTCGCTTCACTTACGACTCTATGAGAAGATACTTTGGCTGTGTAAACATTGTACCTTTCATTCCTATAAGACGAGCAGAAATGATGTTCTTGTTTTCATCCTCCTGTCATTTGTTGCTTTACATATAGGTACAACTTAGAAGTTCCTAATAGTTGTCTTTAAGAGATTGTGATTGGTAGCTTTATCGCGACTACTGGTGGTCATCACGTGTCTATAAATTGTCCCAACCAATTTACAAGGGCCCGCGACACCAGCTTGCCGACATTTTCTGTAAATTCTGTATTCTTTGACAAATTAAGTAATTATTCTAAGTGACAAGATTAATCAGATCTACATACTCATGGCTCATAAATTAGACACTTCATAACCATCATCATCTTAATCATAGAATATCTCTACTGAATAGATCATCATGATTGTGGCTTTTCAAAAAGACTTCCATAATAATACTCAGCGAGTTTTGTCTATCATTGGCAATTATAATGCATTGTATATATGTCGGAGTAGTATCCGAGTGTTAAAATGCCAAGTAATAATTGTTTGAATTTAGTGATTTTGTATGTGGCAACATTGGTTATTACTTGAGTGTGTTTAGTTGTCAGTTGACAATGACATTTGATGTACATGCAGCTCACTTTTGTACGGAACCTTTTACCTCACTGCATTCTATCGGTTTGTGATTTATTCTAAGTCTAGTTTAAATCCTAAAATATTGTGAGCATCCTTTGTGATTTCGTATAACAAAGATAGTGTGATAACGAAGTATTGTGTACTGGAATATGGATGGATTTTCGGAATACGTTCACATTTGATTACCATCCTGATTTAGTCGTAGTAGCACCTTCTGTGATATCGATTTGACCCTTCTGAGCTGTCACTTCGACATATACAATACATTGCCACCGCCAACTAGCTTAATCAGCCGTTCGAACTGTCAACTGAACGGTGCCATTCAATTAACGGCCTGAATAATATTCTGCCGTAACGTTTCTTACAACATTTAATAACCTGGCTGGTTAATGCTAAGGCTATTTGTATGATGGGGCATTAAGACAGAAAATTACATACATATACTCACGCCTGTAGAGGTGTATTCACAGAAAATTATTGATAGGTTTATTGAGAAAGCTGCACAATCCGACTTGAATAGGGTAGGTTAGAAGGTTAAAAAAAAACCACAAAGGCTAATGCGGGAGCGGAGCGGAGTGCACAGACAAGTCACCGATCCAAGCCATTTGCCTAGCCGTTTAGTCAAATTGCTGAACATCATTCAAGCCGCAAATTGAACGGCGCCCTTTAGTAAAGAGCCTAGGCAGTTAATTGAGCGGTTGATTAAGCTAGTTGGCTGCGACATATTATATCGAATCTTGACTGTCAATACTTTCACTTGGAAGAAACCACTGACGCACAATAAAACTAAAAAGCACCTAATCATAGACGGAATGCTAACCTTTACCTTGACAAGGGTTACGAAAACTTATTCTGAACTGCCATCAATTCTAAACTGCCACGAAAGCATCAGCTGAGTTATAACAGCTAACCCAATTATATTCACACAAATTCTTTATAACTTCCAGACCTTTAAAAGCAATAAAAGATTCTTATTGCCTCTTATTTTGAAATAAAAATATCCAGAACATAATTCGGTTTGATTACCATTTTAAATAATCGTTACACAAAATAGGTCACGAGAAAACTTCCCTTTAAAATCCTCAGTAATTGAAAATAACCACAGTGGAGGCCGAATATAAAGCGGGTAACTTGGATGGTCGTTATATTGAGGCGATACCGAACACAAAATTGCGATTGCGGCCTAGAAGAATAAACAGTGGTCCAATAATGAAGATACTCTACAAATAAATAAATAAAAAAAAACCGCTCTCCTTTAGGTAATAGGGGGGGCATCCTCTTTTAACAAACACCATTACCGTTGCCCGATCCATAAACCCGCCAAGATAAGATGAATAGAGGCACGGCCGTAAAAATAGGGGATATCGAATTTTGCTTATACCTCCGTACTAAAGGTATAGATGGTATATACTTTAAATGTATCCACAGATTATGTTTCAGAACAGTATCGTTGGTAACTTTTAAAATTTCGCATCCCATAATATACGTACGTACAATAATTTTAGCTATGGATTTACATAGCTTTGATAGGTCAGGTAAGGCAATTCAAAAGTTTGCAATGGCTAGCAAGGTTAGCAATTCAAAGGTAAATGTAATAGGTGTACCAATACTTGTATCCTGATTGCGTTAGTTTTCATTAACATTATTGTACGAGTTCTCCTAATATTTTAGTATTTAGTGTATTTTCTCAACGCTTCTTCGTTGAAAGAGACTCTCTCTGAGAGACAATTCAGAAATGGGCGTTAAATTTCTGTAAATATCTGGCTAGCCTATTCACAGTATATCCATCTACTACGTTCAGTAAATCACAACATCACTGCAAAACGGTAGGACGCATTCACCTTACATCAGAGCACCCAAATACCTTCCGCTTTTCAAATGTTCCTACACCGTTCAAATACGACTGCGATTCAAAAGCAACCCCCAAACAAACCGAGTATCCAGGTAGGAAACAACATAAATTCTGATATCAAATAGATATCTGTCGGATGTATTGACAAAGGTGGTCTTTCAAATATACCGTGGTACCATTGTTGAAACATGTTTGACAGTAAACAACATGTTTCATCTTGGCTTTCACACCCCGTCGAAACCACTAGTTCAATTGGTTCAGACCCACCCACTGTTTTATCAAAAACTAAGGAAACCGGCACGACATAATTTATATTCATTTCGAGGTATTTATTAGGTAAAATTGTTTCAAACGGTGAGATTAGTTTCTGAGCCCGTGTAACAAGTCCTATGCCTAATACAAGAATCGACTTATTCTCATTCAAAGTATTATTATTATTCATTATTCCATTAAAAGATAGCTTGCTGCGTGACATTTTGTAGATCTGTGGTAAGAGTTGGACATTTCGAAAGAGGACTCTTACCATTTAGGTTTGCACGATGTACTTATATATATTCTCTAATATTACGGTAATTATTCATTGTTTGATACCAATGTACACTGTGCATATGCTAAAAAATGTGCATTGAATGTATCTGTAATATCTGTATGTATCAACAATATTAGGTACCTATTATTCTTTGTGTTTGAAACTTTTGTACATTGTGCGTTTCTTAAATAAATGCTTTTTCTTTCTTTCTTCTTTCTTTCTTTTTTGTTAGTGAGTAAAAGATTAATTAAACAACGATATCGTTACTTTTACGACCGACTGCTATTTGCCTAATTTTACTTCACTTTATTTAATAAAGAACACTTTAGAAATATCATCAACAATTTAATTTTCAATCAATCTGTTGAACTGTTTCCGAACAATTGGTCCTAGCAAACTTTTATTGAGACGACCAAGTACCGTTATAAAATTGTGCGCAGTTAAAACTTGGTGAACAAAGGAACGTTACCCTATTAATAGTGTCGGAATGAATAAAGTACGATTTACATTCCAAGTCTCGTGTATACGGGAGATGTGTTTTAAAATCTTTTGTTGTTTTCAAGAAGAAGACATTTAAAAAGGAAAAGAAGTAAAAAAAGGAAGAATCCATTATCGCCTTTATTGGCTGGTATGAATTTGGCTCATTGCAAATTATTATTATTTATTTGTATGCATGAATATGTTTACTTACATTGGTCCGGGTATTGCCGCGTTGTTCTGGCTGTTTATGTGTGTATTTTCAAATAGTTTATTTTCATCTACATTCTAAAACTAAGCAATGGTTAGTTTGGGTAATGTTGTAGAATACTGATGATTTTTACAATAATATACATTTTTATGTTATCTCTTTCTTCTTCTTGTTTATTACATGTATTTTTTTCTTATCAGTTTGCGTGCACAGATTGCGTAGAGACTTAATGAAGTCTTTGTCTTTCCCACTAGTTGCCACTGGGAAATTTGCTACGGGTTCATCACATAAATAACTGTTCCCGGGTATGGAACACCATTTGTGTAATTTGCAGGGTTATTTGTCTTGGTTTGGGTGTACTTTGTGTCACACACGGATAACAGGAGTTTATCCTTATCTAATACAGTATGTACGGAAATAAATGATAAATAAAATTAGAGTAACCACCTTAAACAACGGTTTTCAATATTCAAGAACGAGATTCTCTCTGGGGCAAAGAAAGTCCTTCTAATATTTAATATAAATTCTAAAGTTAATGAAAACTTAAATGTGAAATAAGATAAAATTTAGTCTCGAAAACCACTATGGTTACTTTCTACAAATGGAATAGATTGCCATGGGTAGCACGAGCGACCTCTGATTTTCACACGGGTGGAGCCGCGACTAATAGTTAGAAAGTTGCATATGATATATAACAAGGGTGGATACTATATTTTTGTTTGTAAATTTATTCAAAAGTAGCGACCTAAACCTGTTATATAAATAAATAAATATTCCACAACATTTCACACAACGCTATCTAGATCCATGGTAAGCATAGCTTAACTAGCTTATGTTATGAAATCTAGAATGCGGATAAACATACTTAGATACATTTTTTTTTGTAAGTGCCTACATATTATACCTACATAGAAACACCCAGACCAATGCAAATACCCATATTCATGCATACAAATATTTGCACTGAGCGGGGATCGATCTTTGTTGATCTAAAGCCCTGAACTATATTGTTAATTGCATGAAATACATGAATTTAAATTGTTAAACCAATTTCTAAATTGTATTACCAAAAATACAAGTCTAAAAACTAAACTGGCAAAGAAAAGTCTGTCGTAAAATAGAAAGTGGCACAAGCCACAAGTACCGAAATGCATCAACTATAGGACCCTCGGCTGCCAAGTGCCGTGTCCCACAAACACACTGGATACCGATACGCGTCTGCAATCAAAGAGAGAGCTTTTAGACAAGTTTGTGATTCTTTGTTTTCAGTTTGCGGTGTTTGTACAGATTTAAATGATTGGTGGTAATGTCATATTTTAGATTAAATAAAATGTTTAAGTTCAATTCTCGTGTGTTTTAACGTTTCTTTCAACACACTCTCAACCTACTCACTCACTCAAAGTTACCATGCTACTTATTATTTCAATTATTATTATTTTTTCAATTTGGGGACGCCGGATGGCCGGACGGACGATCCATCCGCGGCTTCTGCGGGCCATTTCGTCCATTTCCCCAACCCTCCCCTGAGGGAGAGTTTGATTTTCCCAGCTCCTACGGCGCCCCTTCAAACCTCTTTGTTTCCTTGCAGAAGCTCGCGATCCGTTCCACCTTCAGATCTCGTAGCTTCTCTGTGTCCAGTGTGTCCGTTCCCAGGAGATTCCATCTGATCAGGGAGTACATGGGGCACTCTGCCAGTAGGTGGAGGCTGGTCTCCTCGCTCTCCATGCAATCCGGGCAGATGGGGTCGGTCTTCACACCTATAACTGTTAAGTGTCTGTTTAGTCTGCTGTACCCTGTTATTATTTCTATGACAAGCCTCATATCTCCTCTTGAAAGTTTGGTGAGTTGGCTTGTCTTTTTCTTGTCGATGCCTTTTATGAAGATCTTGGACTGTCTCATTCCGGTCTTGGATCTCCATCTTCTGTTAGTTTCGGCTGTGATACTACAGCTGATTACTCCCTTGGTGATCTTATGCGATATTGGCAGCCCGGGTTCGGGCCCCACCAAGTTTTCTTCTGCTCCTTCTCTGGCTAGTTCGTACGCCTTCTCATTACCTGTGATTCCCTTATGTCCGGGAACCCACGCGATGGTCAGTTCAGCTTTGTTAGCCAGATTCTCTAGGGACTCCTTACATTCCTTCACGATTGCTGATGTTGTCTCTACTTTGCTTAGAGCCTTGAGCGCCGCCTGGCTGTCGCTGTAGATTGTCACTCTTCCTGTAATGTTCAGGTGGTTGACCATCTCGGCGCAACTTTTAATGGCGTATACTTCCGTTTGGAATACGGTGGCAAATTTTCCTAGAGGTATAGCTCTGTTTAGCTCCGATCCGTCTTCGCACTTTATGTGTATTCCGGATCCGGAGAGTCTCGTGGATTCTTTCCTGGAGCCGTCTGTGTAGCATACAGGGCACTGTATGCTACACAGACGGCTGGAAAACAGACACTGGTGGCAACCAGTGTCTGTTTTCCAGTCGTCTCTTGAACCTATGTGTATTCTGTATTTTTTGTCGAAGATTCTCTCCTATCTTATCAGATCGTTATTGCAGATGATCATCGACATTTTCTCTTCGTAGTTTTTACTAATGCTGGTGTGGCCTTTGTCCATAAAGGTTCCGATCCACTGGCCAGTGCTTCTAAGTTTGAACCATTGTTCAATTGCTTTCTTCTTTATTTCTAGGTCCAAGGGGTTAAGTCCCAGTATGATTTCGAGCGCGGTTGTGGGTGTTGTCCTCATCGCGCCCGTAGTCATTATGGTTGCTAGTCTTTGGACTTTCTCTAGTTCCGATTTATTGGTCTTTATTATGGCTTTGTGCCACCATACTAAAGCACCATGTAAGATTCTGGGCTGACCATGCTACTTAAACAAATTATTGTTATAGGTAAGTAAAAATATTTTTCAGTGAGTCTTAACGGAGTCTTTTCAAGACGAGCCCACAAGTCTTAAATATTTTTATTATGAGGTTCTATAAGTACTGTTTTATGGCATATACAGAATAAATGTTGTTTACTTTTACTTTGATGATTAATTTAATGTTAGGTAGAAAAACTAAATTTTATCAAAAAAATTAAGATTTTCTCTGTCTGCACTACACTTAAGAAACATTAACTATGCCAAATCTCCTTCCCCCAAGCGTGCAATATGCTTAAAAAGGGGTTCATAGATGCTTCTATAAGCATAAAATGTAATTTTCTCAAACCCTGTTAAACTCATGACGTGGCATATTACGAGCCGTGTAATGAGTCCAGAATAATTTCAAATTTCGAACGAATATGTGTTACGTAATTGAACGGCAAGCATATTCATTACGAGTTCCAATTTGCATATTAAGTTCTAAACTTTTGTTTGCTCCTTATTTGAAGTTAGAAGGTTATGTTCTTATACTATTCGTACAGACTATTAGTGAAAGCTGCTCGCTTTACTTTACTTTTCGGATTTAGATCTTACTGAGAATATCTCGGAAAGTTTGAGAGATATCCCTTTTAGTAACGGTTAGGATTAACCCACGAAGCCTTAATATGCTATTCTTTCACGACTAAAGAGAGGAACCTTTTACTATATTTCTCAAACAATAGAAGTTTGAAGAGGTTTACGGTGGCAGTAAAAAGGTATGTTCGCCATGCAAATATGTTTCGCAATAGATCGCTTTCGATCACTATGTTTCATCTGGCAAGGATACTTTATTAATTTAATAATATATTATATGATAAAACATCAAAGTAAAATTGTAACAATCTCCATTTAACTGTCTGTAATGGTATGGACATAATTGTCATTGTGAAAAGAGGTATGAATGTAGAAAGACTTAAGAATCAGAGGAAGGCCCAAAAAAAATGGATGTTAAGTGTAAAAGAGGATATGGCAAGGAAGGGTTCAAAAACTAGGATGATATCTGACAGGAATGTGTAAAAAAAAATGACATGTTGCGCTGACTTCAGATAATTGGGGCGAGAGCAGCAAATGATGATAACACTAAAATAAAATGGCCTACCCTCAGTACTGCCAATATTATTTCACACACACAAACTCACCTTACTTCAGAAATGTATCCTTTGTACACGACATGATGTTTATCTCTATGGAAGGAAAGCACGCAACTCAAATATGACAGTAATGTTCATTTGAGAATTGTAGTCGAACAGGAAAGGGTTACGTTAACTTGTTTGGACATTGCGTGGTTTTTTTTTATAAAAACTAATATACGGTTATGTAATTTGAATTTTATTAAACTATGAGTGCAGCCCACTTGCAACCTAGTACAAATTAGACATTTCGAAAGGAATTTCTTTCTTTATTAAAGTAAAGTAGTAATAATAAACCTATCTGTATGGTGGACGGAGAAAGAATACAAGTATCACTACCCCATCTCATCCGAAGGAAATACTAATAATAACGTAATAATAATTACTTTAATACATACTACTGTCTCTTGTAATCTAATGTTGGTGTACGATAAAGAGTTATCTATCTATCTATGTATCTAAATACGCAGACAATATCACGGTGAGAGAAGGAAAACTCGAAATAAAACTCTGTACCGTCTCATTGCATAATGTCCTTTTGTCGAAATGTCCTTTCTCATAATGTGCTTTTCTGCATGGATTTCTGCATGGTTAAAAATAACAACGACGGATTGCGCAGCTATCACAATATAAAGACTGTAATCCTGATTTTGAGAAAGGGATATTATGAGAAAGGACATTTCGAGAAAAGGACATTATGCGATGAGACCCTCTGTACCATCCCGTCTGGCCAGCGTTGAAACAGAAGGCCAAAGTCTGTCAACTTTTGGAGAGGTCTATGTCCAGGATTTGATTGCCAAGCCAATTGATTGTTTGAATAATGAGTCTCCCAACATTGGGAGAGGCCTATGTCCAGCAGAAAGTAATAATGAGTGCATTGTGCACAATAATGCATAGAGATTTACATCATTGTGCACAATGTGCTGTAACTAACTAACTACATTACGTATTTTCAAAATCTTAAATTAGAGTGAAATGTACCTAAATTTTGTTCTTTTACAAACTAAGTTTTCCTATACTTTTTTTTTACGTCCGGGGAATCCCCACGGATACCCACCCCTCTGGAGCCGGAGGGGGACGTTATGTCGGACTCAAACCGACTCGGTCTGGCCCTCCTAAGTTTTCCTACACTAATTGTTTTCTGCACCTCCGCCTATCTTTTACAAGTAGGTACTGAATTCATCCCACGACGCATAGGGACCTAGTCCCGGGTGATTATAATTATTTATTTATTAGTATTATTTAAAGGATTTAGGAAATTCTGCAGTAAGTTTGGGTAAATGTGTTTAAATAATTCCACTTCCCCGAAAAACCGTGTGGGACGATATTTTTTACAGCATTCAAAATGTAATTGTATTAAACGTAGATGTCGCGTTTACTGAAGGCTCGACTCTCATTTTATATACCGGAGAAAAGGAATTGTTGCAATTTGTAAAACAATTTTTCCCATTCATAAAGATGTATCATACGGTTTTATAATAAAACTGGATTAAAATTTACTTTCTTGTAATATAATGTTTTTTAGTGTAGAATACAATTTATTCTCATCTAGTTAGTGTCGCGATTGCTTGCCATGGAATATAAATAGGTATGGGGTGAATATTCATCATCAACATTTCTCTTTTAAAATATTTATAAATTAAAACCTTTAAAGGTAGTTTTTCTAAAACATAATATAAAACTAAATTCTGGGTACTGGATCGGATATTTTCGTCAGTCCTAAAAAATCTTCAAGCAAATAATAGGTCCCTTTTACCTAAATATTAAATTACTTTATTTATTGACTATCGGTAATTTCTTACCAATGAATCATGTACTTATTTACTACCTTAATAATATAGATTACGTAGCGTTAATCAGATAGATTAGATTAGATAGATATATTAGAGTATGATATCGATATTACTATGCAGAGAGAGAGCGAGACATAATATATTGTTCAGGCAATCAAGTTGAAAGCATCCCAACTTTTCACACTATATCACTCCATACAAGTTACTCGTAGCGAACTTCGCTTTGTTTGTGATACACCCGTTTGTTTCAAAAGAGAGGGAATATTTCTTATGAGTATTCAAGCGCGAACTCTTAGCTCTTAAAATACTAGCTTGAGTATGATATGAAACATGTGCTTGAGTTCATATTGAGTGATTCGATTTGTTGAATGGATCCTTATGCCTTGTTCAGTTATTTAGAAAAAGTGGTTCTTTTTTATGCGGATGTCTTTTGAATATATGAAATTGTGGCAACACAGTGTGAAGTTGATTCCATTTGGGATAATTTATATGCGAATTGTTTGTAATGTGTGAATTTATGAAATCGTCGTAATGAGTGCGTACCTATCTTATCCATATACCTATAGCTATTAATATTTGAAGTCGCTAATAAAATAAACAATTTCTGTGTACGTAGTAATTATTTCTACTTGAACACATTTGACTATTTTTTTTATTTTATTTATTTATTTATCATACAATGATATATTCTATGATGTTGACAAAAAGCCTGCAAAACTGTTCTAACAGTTTGACTGCAGGAAAGAGTCTCTTTTTAACTATAGGTAAGTACTATCTAAATATTACATAGTCATATCCATATCTGCATACATATATTACAGAAGGGCTATCCTATTATTTCACCTTTGAGGGATTGTACTTAAAAAATATTCCTTAAGCTTTTTCTTAAATTTGTTGAAGTCTGGCTCAAGACGAATGTTTTCTGGCAATCCATTTAATAAATAGGGTAAAGGTTTCTTTAATGTTCTATCACCAAAGTAGTTTGTAACTCTGGGTACTTCCAGTTTGCCAGCTGACACCGCCCTTGTGCCATACTTATGGGTTATTTGCGAGAGATTATTTTCTTGACTGTTACGGTTGTTAATTGCCAAAAGGTACTTATGTTTTAAACTTACAGGAAGGATTTTACAAATTTTGAATAGTTGACGGTAGTCTCCTCTGCAGTTATTATAAGGATTTATAGTTTTTGGGCATTTAATACCTAGTAAATGTGTCCGTGTCCCCTTTTAATTCACTTATGAATACCGGTACTTGAATTTCGCAAAACCGTATAATTTTTTACTTTTTACATTAAAGAATCAAAGTATACTTTTTAAAATTACAGTATGAATTATGGAAGAATTATAAGAAAAAAATGATTATATGCCAATGCACGTGAAAAACTCACATAACAATCAGGTTAAAGCTTAAATTACTAAAGTTTCGAAAGCGGAAACCATACAAAACGCTTTTTCTTTTCAGGTTAAGTAACTGAACGGCATTCCTTAGCTATATTGAGCTATAAAAATACATTTACACTAAAAGTGTATTTGAAAGTACAATTTTAACTTATTACTTTCATCAACAACAAATAGCGCTGATGGTCAAAATACTAAATTTTATAGGTATAACAGTCCAAATTGACTTCACCACTTTTGTAGTAAACAATTTAGCGAACAAACTTTCAAAGGTCTCCGGAACCTGGGTATGGTACCTACATAAATTCTTCAACTTTATTTTGATCTCAAACTTTAGCCGTAACGATCCTTTGAAAACTTTTCACATATACTTTCAGTCTCAAATGAAATAGGTATGTAACTATACACACGCTGTCGAGGCAAACATGTTACTTTTATGTCCGTCATTCATTTGTTACAAAAGGGTTACTTAAGGATTACAATGGTATTACGAAAGGTTGGTCCCTCAAGCACTGCAGCATTGAATAAGCTTTTGTTTCAGTTGTTATTGTGTTAGTTATGAAATCTAGAAAGGATACTCTTTTTTCCTGAAATCCTGAAATGTGGATAATACAACTTATCTATTTTGATCTGCTGGTTTCTTATAACAATACCCTTTTAAGATAACAATAACAATAATTTAATAACAATAAACACACGCAGTAACTACACTTATTTGTGCCACCGAGGCTATCGGTAATTATAATTAAGTGGTGACTTGCATTTAGGTAGTGATTAAAAAAATTACGACAAACAGTGCTTAAGTTATTCACCAGGTATTTTTTTGTCGCCAGGATGTAACAAAACTTACTATGGTGACATTGGACGAACATATGAGTTGGAGCTGCATCGTCCTCGGGAAGATTTGGTGCCTTATGTCTGCTTACTAACCATCACAGCTGCTGGAGGCATCCATGGAGATCTCGTACAGGTTAGTGTGTTATCAAAATTAGATTCTTCGCATTTATTTTTAAAAATATCATGCCACTTTTATGATTTAAGCGACCATCAACATGGATTTGTTTCACGTCGATCAACAAGTACTAATCTGGTTCCCTTCACGGAATTACTCATAAATGCTATTGATTCGGGCCATCAAGCTGACGTTATCTACACGGACTTTTCTAAAGCTTTTGACAAAGTGTCACATACAGTCCTTATCAACAAATTACAAGCCTATGGCATTTCGGGATCCTTACTTAGTTGGATAACTTCATATTTAAGAGAACGTGTCTTCACTGTCGTAGTTAATGGCTATGAGTCAGGCTTGCAACCTATTTTGTCAGGCGTTCCTCAAGGCTCGCATCTGGGTCCGATTCTTTTTGACTTCTTTATTAATGATATTCCAGAATGTTTTCATTTTTCTGAACCTTTTATGTATGCTGATGATCTCAAATTTGTGAAGATAATTGGATCGGATCAGGATATCGCATGGTGCAAAAGCAATGGAATGCTGTTAAATGCTAAAAAATGTCACCACGTAAAATACACGAGAAAACTAAATACTCTAAGCCACGATTACTACATCAATAGTGAAAAAATATCTGAGGTGACAACGGTTAGGGATCTCGGGGTAATTTTTGATAAAAAATTAACATTCATTCCGCATTTAGATAATGTAATTAAAAAAGCTTCGAGGATGCTAGGGTTTATGCTTAGGAATATTAAAAGTTTTCGCAATAATAACACAAAAATTTTGTTGTACAATAGCTTAATTAGAAGCCTGATAGATTACTGTAGTGTTATATGGCGTCCTCACTTTGCAACACATACTTTGCGTCTTGAACGTATTCAGAAGCGTTTTGTTTGGCACCTAGCATTTTCAAACGGCCTAGCTAAAAAAATACGCTCCTACGAATGCAGACTTGATCATTTTCGAATGAAAACTTTAGAACACCGCACAAAGCGTAACGACGCAATATTTGTGGGCAAAATCCTTCAGTATCAAATTGACTGTCCGAGGCTGTTGGCTCTCTTTAGATTTAAAGTTCCAGCAAGAACTCCTCGTAGGCCAATCACACCCCTCTGCCCACCTTTAAGAAGGACAGTTTTAGGTGCCAATTCTCCATACGCCAGATTGTCTCGAATCGTGAATGGTTTGAGCAGCTCGATTGACATACACTTCGACGCCGTCACAAAACAAAAACTGATTTTAAGCCACCTATTGCATATTTAGTTGTAATAATTCTATAATAATTCTATAAAACTATATAAAGCTAGGTCTGTTAATTTTATTGTGTAGAACTGGTTGTATGTTTCTCATATAAAATAATGGCATGTGGTGTTTACCTTTAAGAAATTGTTACATTGTCCGATGTTTCTTTTGTACAAGCTCATGTTGCATTAATAAATGTAAACAATTGTTGGTGAACCAAATAAATAAAAATAAAATAAAAATTACAAAGTAATTAATAAATTATTGATATGTACCTAATGTTTTTTTTAAATAATATCTATTAGCAAACGAAATTATCGAAATTACTAATACTCTCTCTAACCCCTCAAACTAAGCTAAATTACGTGTGTTAGAAGTGGGTTCACGTCGGTAGTGTAATGGTCAAGATCGAACCCGGGAGCTCTCGATCGTAAGGCTAACTCGTTAACCACTAAGCTACCGACGTTTCAAATTATTATCATGTTCCAAATTATGAATTATGTTTGTACATTATTATCATGATCCCAATATTTCATTACAAGCGTCATGATCGTGAATGTAAATCGGATTAAGATAAACTTAATAATACAAATCAATCCCGTTAATAATATAAATTAATAGTAGGTTGCAACCTAAATCCAAATTGCAGTTAGTTTAGCTTAATTAGAAACTCATTAAACACTGCTTAATTTTAAAAGGGCTATTTTAACACATATTTTGTAGACGCAGTGCAGTCGGTGCAATGCGCTACGCTACACAATAAAATGGCTTGTAAAATACATTTCCGTCTACAATATGGACTACGTTCGAATTCGCTACCGAAAATGTAATTTCTTTAGGTAGGTATATAAACTAAACGGCGAGCGTAAAACCATTTTATTCAGTTCTAAAAGTTAAAATGAGCCAACTTGCGGTAGGACTATGGTATTTTTTGGATTATAAATGAGTTCATTAAAAAGGTATTTCGTAAGCTATTTTGGGATGAGCTTTAGCTACCTTCTACCGAAAATACGTCCTTGTTACAAAAAATGAAAGAAGTGTAATGGATTGATCTTTGCTCTGCAACGCGTTCTAAAACGGAGATGCTCTTATTTTTTTATTATTGTAATTTATTTATCTATTAGGTAATATTTTAAACCTGAGGAAGAGTTTAAGAAGCATATTGTCTTGACTAATTACATTGCAAGTAAAGTGCTATACAACACTCCGCGTAAAGTAGCAAAACTTTCATACCAATTATCATATCGATACATCATGTTGAAATTCATTTATGTAAGTCCATAATTTATATAAATACAGAACTTAAAATATAAATCATACTAAATTAAATTTAAAACTATAATTATTTATTCACTACGTAATGCATTACAGTCATAATACATTTTGTTTGGGACAGTAAGCCAACAAGCTTTAAATATCCGGCAAATGTAAAAGGAAATTACAAACGGATACAGACGAATATAAGACATGGTAGATGCCACCATTTTCCATGAATCATAAACACATACGCACATACAAATAATAACTATCTCATCAATTTCACAAATAAAAAATCCCGTAAATAAACCGTGAGAATGTCCTCCTAAACAGCTCTGAGTCTTATGGAAAATTTATGTCTCTCTGGGGGAAGGTAATTCCTATGGGAAGGCACACGTGTGGCCAAGCAAATATTACTTACGGCTTGCTCGAAGTTATTGCAAAATTTAATACTCTCCTGCCTGATGTAGAAACATATTTTCTATATTTTTTCTGCACTACAGAAACATTATACAGAGAAGTTAGAGGACATAAAACTTAATGACGAGACACGGTACCTATTTGGAATATTTTAGTGCTCTAAAATAGTTTAGTTAATTGTAGAAGAAGCTCGTGAAGTGGGTAAAGAAGGATTAGAGTTTATACGTTTTTGGTTTCAATTCATTAAACGATATCAATTAACCCACTGCTGGACATAGGTCTCTCCAAATGTGCGCCAATTCGTACGATCCTCTTAAAGATAAAAAAATATATAGAAAAGCAAGCAAATCCCAACATTGCCTACCCAATGTCAGCATAAACAATATGAACGTGTCCTTTGCGCTATTATTTCACCCTTTTTGTTTACTTTATTTTCCTAATAAAAACGCACGCCTGACAGCGACAAAATATGAAGGTGTACAGTTGAGCCTTTCAGGGCAAGGGAATAGCTGGAGTATGAAAAATGTGCTGTCAGAAAAGTCGTTTGTACTCACCTCCAGTGTATATAGTAAAACCTTTTCGCAAAGGCAATAGGTACGAGGTTCAATGACTTTTTGGTGGTTATAATTTGTACTCTTTTTTACTTGTATTGTAGAAGTATGTTTCAAAAATTATTAATCATTTTAATTATGTATTCGACAGAAATAGATCTTTAAACATGATACTATAAACTAATACGATCTTTTATGATGTAGGTATGCCTATTATATAAATAAACTGGTCACTAAGCCACGAAGCCCTTGAATAAAAAATGTTGGCATCTCCAAATAGGATAGTAATTGGCACCAAACGCAGTGACAGTTGGACATTCGATTGTCAACCATTGTAAGATACGTACACATGCTAGCCATGCTAATGGCTCTGATCGAGTAAACCTCGTGTATTCTATTTTATTGATTTCGTACTAAAATAAGGAAATTGAATAGGATAAAATATAAAGGGTGAACATTATATTTCATTGTAGAGTTCGCGTCATTATCATAGTCTTACGATGGTCACCAAGATCGCTTCGAAGGCCCTTATGGAGATTAGTTACATAATAATTATATTATATTCTCTTCACTTGTGTGGTTGTAATAATGCTATTGAGGCACAAGTCCATCCATGACCAATAATTTGAATCATGAAATAAACATCAGCTTAATTAATATTTACTATCTAAATCAATGTCAAATACATAATAGTATACAAATAAAATTAGGTACAATTCATAATCACATTTTATATAAATTTATACAAATTTAGTACCTACTATTTGTATTAGTCGAATAACCCACCCCTGATCGCTCCCGGTGCACTGGTGCGCTCAGCTTAATTACATAATCATTTAATACAAGTTATTTTTATATCTAACTTGTGTTGAATGATTAAACTCTAATAACAAGTTTATATAGTTATTGCATGCAACTATAAAACAGAAAATATCGTATATTGAAGTTGTCATGAATATAATATTACCCCAAAACGTTCCCTGTGCGATGTTTATGAGCATCGGTAAACATTGATTCTGCAATATTTTATTGCTGATTTCACCTTGAAGTGAATCTTATTTTGTACCCCAACAGATAGTAAAGATTCGGTAAAGTAAAAAGCTATATTCTTCAAAGTACTATAGTTAATATTGAACGAGAATATTATTTAAGCTCATGGATATTGGTTTTTGAAAAGCAAGGAACGTGCAAACCAATTATGAAAATGTAGTCAGTGTGCAATTACAGCAACTGATTTAAATAAGTAAATGTAAGGCTCAATTATATGATAATGATGTGAATTCCGAAAATTCTCTATTTCTTGAAGTAATAGAAATAAAATCACCTATGCAATATATAGCACCTTCTGTTTTATTGGACGGTTTATAATCCTAATTTGAATTCGTTAAAATCACTAAGTAATACTTCAGAACGTCAAGAATACTACTGTTACATTTTTATACATGATATGCAAGGTAAAGCAAGGCCAATAATGTATATTCCAATGCAGTGGACACATCAAAGTTATGTATCGATAAATTAACCCTACCTATCCATTTTGCAATACCTATTTGTACGATTATCAAATTTATTAGATATATTTTATGGCTATGGAGCGAGCTATGCTGGAGTTCTCTGCAGGATAGAATTCGGAACGAGGTCATCCGACAAACAACCAAAGTTACCGACATAGCTCGCAGAATAAGCAAGCTGAAGTGGCAATGGGCTGGCCACGTCTATCGAAGGACCGATGGCCGTTGGAGCAGACGAGTCCTAGAGTGAAGACCGCGAGAAGGCAAACGAAGTGTAGGGCGCCCCCTGGCCAAGTGGACCGATGACCTGAAAAAGGTGGCTGGGACGGACTGGATGCGGAAGGCGGAGGATCGTACGTAGCGCACATTGGGAGAGGCCTATGTCCAGCAGTGGACTGCAGTGGGCTAATTATTATTATGATATTTTATGAGAGGATTTTACCATATCCAACGTGAATTCAGTGCAGCTTCAATGTTCAACCGTATTAACACACAACTTAATGCCAAAGCTGTAGTGGGATTATGCAGATTCAACAGGAATGCCAAACAATTTCTAAGTGAGTATTAAATATAAATACCCAATAAATAAACGTAGGTATAAATTAATTATTTAACTCACAATTATTTTACTTATCTTTGTCCATGTTGAAACCAGCGTAAGTTTCCATAAGGAGAAAATACCATCGTTGAATTGCCACGAAAAGCTGTAACATTGAAATTGTGTCTTGGCATCAGAAAATTTGCCGGGGAAAGTCATTATGTCCGTAGAGCGATTTGCCCACTTTGCACACAGAAGAGGCTCATGTTGCAATATCTAACAATGCCTAATTTACTTAGTTAAATGAGCCGTTTACACTCTGAGAGCATAGTGTGCAACTAACTAAAAACATGACCTAAAATCGTTACGGCGGTAAAGTTGCTTACAAATCACTTGACCGTTCATTTTTCAAAGGGTGACTTTAATGTAGTTCATTATTATGTAAACCATTTTAAAAATAAACTTTTAACACTAGATACAATACAACTTTAGACTTCAACATAAGGCTATAACATTTTGTGTTATAACTCTAGTGCCTTATTTTATACGGAATAGTGATAACAGTTCTGTTACACTGTGTAGTTATATTGTGTCCTAGCTATTGCCCAAGGATATACGATATACGGATAGTACGTGAATGTCGGTTATCGCTTAGTGTTGAGTCAACGCTATTTTTCTAAAATAAAAGTAGCCTCGGTTACTCCTTGTTACATCAGCTACCTGTCAATAAAAGTCCCATTAAAAATGGGTCCCGCCGTTTCAGAGATTAGCTGGAACAAACAAAGAGACAGACAGACGGCCAGATAAAAAATGTAAAAATGTTATTTTGGTGTATGTACCGTATTATATTCATTATGCATGTAGTAAAAACAGTTATTTCAATATTACATACAGACGCTCCAATTTTATTTATATGTGTAAATTTATGTAGGTGTTTTATGAATCATAAACCAATCCTGAGACATTATTTATTTGCTTGCTACGATTGCTGTCCTTATGAAAAATTCGTCAGTCAGTATATTTCTGTATATATATTTATATTTTTGAAATATACAATGAATAAATAGTAAATACCAGTATTAAGGAAGCAGTAAGTAGTACCTAAGTTCAAATCAAGGAAAACTACTCAAATACTATTAGGCGGAATTCCATATTCGCACTAAAAAAACGCCTTACTTAATTTTAAATTATTCAATCGTTGGCTTAACAGATCTCCTCCGTGAATGGAGAATTTTCAATCGCTATGACTGTTCTGTCATCTAAAAGAATGAACAAAACGCTTTCATAACATGTAGAATATACTGCTTCCGGGCTGTCTGGCCGTGGTCGATGTGAAACTTGCGTTCCAGACGTTTCGTCGATCACTGCGGTCGACATCTTCAGTGGCGCAGGGCCGGGCGACGACGACTTCGGAGACCTTGCCTCGCCGGCGGCTTATTTGCGACTGATGTGAAGTCTTGAATCACGGGCGTATTTATAGGCACGGTCGGAGCGGGGAATCGACTCACTCAATTCTGATTGGTCGAGCGCTGTGGCGCGGACGTACTCGATCCTGATTGGTCGTTTGCACTGTGATACCGAGTGGCTCTCAGTGCTGGGTACCAATCTTTTTGGAGCTGAAATCCCTCGTTTTTTCGGTTGAAGTTGTTGGGATGCTTGAATATTTCGATGGCTTCTCGAAGTATACATGGGAAAAAATGTGTAGTGGTAGCTAGAACTTTGGTGTTCTGAAATTCGATGGTATGATTCCCATCCTCTTGGGTGTGTTCTGCAACAGCTGACTTGTCGAAGTGGCAGAGGCGGTAATTACGTTCATGTTCCGACAAGCGGGTCTTGATGCTTCTTTGGGTGGTGCCCACGTATACCGAGCCACATGAGCAGGGGATTCTGTAAACTCCAGCTGACGATAGTGGATCACGTGGGTTCTTGACCGAACGGTGAAAATTCTGTAGCTGCTTTCATAACAGTTTTGTCTTCTATACGTTCACCATGACTAATTCAATTAAGTGTTAAAAAAATACAACTTCATATTATTTTATTTCCGACTGTAAACAGTATTCTTGAACTAATACACTGATTGCTTTATAGTAATCCATACATCTTCTGCTGTCATACACAGCAGACCGGCTCGATAGAATTCTGTCGATACTATCAACACACCTATCAATGTTGCAGCTACCCTTCAAGATCAATTTAGCAGAAGTATACTGTATTTTTCTTCTAAAGTGCTTAAATTGCTACGTGAAGCTATTAGAGTAATAAAATCAGTGGCGGCCTTAGGGGGTGGCGAACAGGGCAATCGCCCGGGGCCTCGCTCTTACAGGGGCCTCGCGCAACAGCCCAAGCAAATTTTGAAAATATATTTTTTTAACTTCTTGATTTTATTTAAAACTTTTGGTTTCGATCCTTAATTACTTATAAAGGCTTATAACAGAACGGTGAATTGAAATAAAGTTAGTTAACTAATTCATTCATACAAAACAAAATTCATTAGTACACAGAGTTTTTTTCGATAACAGAAATGACAAGTCCGCGATTCGAAGTTTATAAGTACAAATGTGTGTAATCAGAAGTAAACTTTGGGTTATTGTAACCATAAGATGTACTTTATTCTATATCTTTCTTAATCTTAGTACAGTTTTACTTATCATTACCCAAAATTAACTACGATCTACGTACATTTTCACTTGTTAACTTCAAATCGCGGACTTGTCACGTTTTGTACTTGCGGTTATCGAAAAAAAATCTCTCAGTGTAGTACTTGAATATCGCGCCTCGAAACACTTGAGGATCGGTTTTTTAATCGCATAACACTCGTGAGTCGCGACAACATGCACTGAGATGTGGCTATACAACACCTAGACGCATTCACAAATTGGCTCGACAAATATCGAGAAAATGGTTTCCAGTCATCCCTTGCAAAAGCAAGAGAAATAGCCAAGAAAAATTATATTGACAAACAGTTCAAAGAAGTCAGATTACGACGTAAAAAAAGGCATTTTGATTATGAAGGGGAAGATGAAGCTCATGAATTGAAAGCGGAAGAAATTTTCACAATAAACTAATATGTCATTGTCGACAATGTGCTTGCAAGCTGTCATGCTAGGTTTGAGGCTCATAAACATCATGAGAGCATATTTGGTTTCATGTATAATGAAAAAAAATGAAGGGAAATTAATGATAGTAAACTTTAAAGCAATGCAGTGACTTGCAAATATCTATGACAGTAGGACAATCATGTGATATTGATGGACATGAATTGTACGAAGAACTGAATATGTTTATCTGTGTGTATGAAGGAAACGATGACATTATCTCGGTGCTACAATACATAATAGAAAATAAAATTAACTGAAGTTTACCCAACTATTGAAATAGTCCTGAGAATTATTGCTACCACACTTCTTACAATTGCGTCTGCTGAAAGGAGTTTTTCGAGGCTTAAAATTATTAAAGCATATTTGAGGAATTCGATGACATAAGACCGGATTTCAGCCCTTGCTATTCTTTCAATCGAAAATGATTTATTGTGCTTTAATAAATAAAGATTTTAGTCTTAGGAAAAGCCGCAAACATCAATTTTAAAATTTATCATCTCTGTATTTGTTAATTTGTAAATCTTGCAATGTAACATATTTTAAAAATCTAATTTGGTTTATTTGTATAACTTAAGCATTTCTCCTTAAACATGACAAATACCTAAACCAAACCACCAGAACTACTTTCGCATCACATACTATTTATGAAGGACAAAGGGCCTCGCAAAGGCCTGCCGCCCGGAGACTCGCAATGGGTAAGGCCGCCTCTGAATAAAATTTTACCTCTTACATCCTCCACCGCTAATGTATTTGGTGAGAATGTAACTCAATATTTATAGATTTTAATTTTTAAGTTACGGGATTTACTTAATTAGTTGCGGTAATGCTCTTTATTGGTTGCCAAACCATTTAGTTTTGCTCTGTGGTAAAATTCTAAGGAAACTTCTCAGTGCGTGACAGTTGGATTAAGGTATGGGGTTTCACTAAGGTATAACAAGCATAATATAATTTATGTATCTCTCAGTACCAGATTGTAGTGAGTCAAGTTGTCTGTCAAAGAAATTGTAGCCTTGCCGAAGTGATGATAAGGCTTACTGCTGATAAATACAATCCTCTATGTTAAACCGTCTGCGTGGCAGCTTTAATGGTATTGTTGGCGTGTTTACGGATCAGCAGGATTCACCTATGCTGCGGCGATGGGTACACATGTCACACCTCCGTTGCATACTCGTAAAAACAAACAAGAGAAATTTATCTACTACCCCTAGTTTATAAGTAACATTGTTACTAACAGTATAAATAATTTTCCGAAATGCATGTTTTAATTATTATTATGTATATGTTACTGGTTACTAGATTATTCGAGCAGTATTAATATTGATCGGTCAGTATTTATAATGACCGAGAGCATCACAGCTATCACGCGGGCATTATCGGTTATTATAAATCATAGACACCGGATTTATCAAATTACCCAAACGGATATAACCAGAACAACATTGGGCACAAACTTTTCATTGAAATGTAACATACTCGTGTGAACATACGAACAATGCCTCGTATTATTCGAGTTCCGGAAAGTCGAACATCCTTTATTAAATCCAGTTCATGTTATGCTTTATTACATTTGAAATTGTACATGTTTTATCACTTGTTTTGCTACGATGGACTTCAAAGCGAACAACAATGTAACACAGCGTAGTCCATATTAATATTATAAATGGGAAAGGGTGTGTGTCTGTTTGTTTGTCCGTCTTTTACGTTTAAAGCACTGAACCGATTTTGATAAAATTTAGTATAGGGGTAGATTGACCTAGGCTATTGTTTAACTGTGATAACCGACATACACGCCGGTGAAGCCACGGGCAAAGCCAGTATAAAATAATTTTCAGTCACGTGTTGGCAAATTTTTGAAGTAATAAAAAAAGCTATGTATTTGTCCATTTAATTAGGAATAGAACCATATGGAGAGCAACTTCTGCTATACAGAAAACTACAAAAATTTATATTTAAAGAGTTAAGGAAACGCTACGACTACTGTACTATTTTATTACCCACATGCTTCCATTCATGACGTACACCATTTAAAAAAAACGTGATTTTTTCTTAGTTTTACACTCAAAGCCAAATCATCATAAAGCGTTGGAGAGTAAACTTCTGTCTCTAAAGTACAACATGCCTTTCTGGAACCGCTGGGTTAATGATGTTAATCTTCACCATCAGGTGTCATTTTGTAATGATTCTTGAAGTACTTCTATTATAAGATTCAAGATTTAGATTTATATATACCGTAATTAGCGAGGCCCTAACGACTGAAATATCTATTCTAACTTGGGGTTCAAAATTTTATTTCTAAAGAAAAGGATGTATGAAATGTTTCCTGGTCCGTTATCAGCTTATAAAGGCGAGGCTAACAATTGTGCACATTTAAACTCCTGTAATAAACCTTTATAATTGTTGTTGTTCGCCTTGGTACCTACACCTTTTCCTCCGTTATGGCTTTTACATTTTGTTTCATGTTCTCCCTGTGTTGTTTTATTCTAACAACGTTTGTATTATACCCTGTAATTTGCATTGAATTAAATATACCTTTGTCAAACTCTCTATCTATCTTAGAGCCTTTTTTATTAATATTTGATTAGGTATATTATTAATGATCGGTAGTTCGTAACTTGCAAGTATTAATGTTTATTTTTTTGTAAAAACGTCAATACAATATCTTTTTGTTGTATTTTTAAGTCGCATTTTCAAGATGTTCTGCATATACTAATAAAAAAAAATTGAAGAAATAAGGAATACCATTGTATCTACTATTCTTTCCACCATCCTATAAATCTCATGGCTATTTTGTGCGGATCAACTATAAATAAAATAAATATAGATACATATATCATTTATTAATTTTAACCCTAAAAGGGTTCTATCTCTCGAAACATGTTTCTCAAAAATAGGCGGCAACTGACTTATGTGTTTAAAAATGAAATGGAATGCGCCTGTTAGAAAGAAGATAGCAACGACACCTCCGTTAGGTACTCGTCCTACCTGACCCCAAATCATTCCAATAAATATTATGCAATTTGTAACCATTTAGTCTAGTCTTATGTCACTACCACGCAGGTGGACCATGGGCAATGAATGGGAGATTTATCTACTTGTAAAGCCGTGGTCCTTCAAGATGGATTACGTGGACCACAGGCATTAAATGGAATCTACTATCAAGTAGTTCATTACGAATTGTTATGTTTTAAAGTTTATATTATATTATTACGTCATAACCTGTATCCTATCTATTTCTATCCTTACATTTTTAACTAGTGTTTTTGGAAGTATTATTTATTTACATGTAAATAAACTATCTAAGATGTAGTTAGAATATTAACATAGTCGTTGAATTTTAAAACGCTGCAACAACGAAAGCTTTACCTTATTGGAACATTGCCTAGAGCTGTTAGGCAAAGGGCCAAAATACAAATTTAAAGTAGATAACACGTTCCTTTATTTTACCGTAATTAAAACTTTTCATGTATTTTATAACCAAAACTCATTCATCTGAGGATAGCTGTTTCAGGTACACTGAAGCTCATTTACTTGACATTTGGAAGGCCAGTCACTTTAACCACAGAATAGATTATAACAGACAAGAATTAATTAATATCCTAATCTTAATTTCTTCAAACTTGATCGTGTATCTGAATATACAGCTTGTTAATTTTTAAAATTCAATGACGCTAATAACTCATTCCCGCTATTTATGGCGTTTAAAACTAGTAATGTTAACCTCAAAATGACAATAAATCCATTATTTTTTTATTTTTTTACCGTGAGGGAAAATCCTTCATGGATGCTATGCCGGACTCCTACCGACTAAAAACCCTCACGTACCGCCGGTTGGTAGCCCCGGGTAAGCACTCGGAAGGATGTCCCAGGACTACCAAACAATAAGTCCATTGTTCTTTCCACAGTTTAACTATTAAGTCGAGTGGGGAGGTGGTGTAGAATAGGAACACCCTAACTCTTCCTGTGGGTATCTTAAAAGGAGACTAAGGTAGAGCTGTTCTCCAGCCGACAGTAAACATACAGCCCAAGTGTCTGCTAGACGCCAGTAGGCTCGCCCCCTATTACCTGCGGCTGAAAATCGTAGTTAGCAAAACGTGGGAGTTCATTACCTACCTCTTTATCATTTACAGGATTTACAGGCGTAAGTTATGTATGTATGATGTATTAATTTTTTCTGTGTTTTCAACAAGACTAAACCTGAAATACTGCTGCACCTAAGAGAGTTATCACACTATCCGATACCCGGTATCCGATATCGGAGGAAGTCAAATGTATGACATATGTATCTGTCTTTCAAATTATCCGGCCCGATATCGGCTATCGAAGCCGACACCATTTTGTTGACCCGATATCGAAGTACAAAGAGACTGAAACAGCGACTGCATTAATATAAGAAAAAAGACGTGTGGCACTCGGGGACTGCCGCGGTAAAGCTATTGCATAGCATTTTGTATCAACTTATGCAATTATGATAATATGCCCTTTGAAGTGCATTCGTTTTTTTTTTCTTTTTAGCTCTTTACGCTTTTCTTCTCTATATTAATATATTAACTACTAATAATATTAACGAAAATATCTAGGTATAAATAATAGGTATAAATTATTAGGTATAAATAGTGTAATGACACACCAAAACAAAATTATTCATTTAAAAAAAAATAACGATATTAAGAAGTGATTATCGACAAATTTTACAAGTACAGCTATTCACTGTTGTACATAAATACCAATGCACCTATATACTTTCTCATAAACAGCTGCTTATGTATTCGTCCGATTTCGGAGCAGCTCGTCTCGATTCGTGCGAGCTTCGTAGAGTCGTACAATACGGCTAGTTGCACGCACACGAACACCGTGTCGAAGACTGCCGAAAAGAAACGAGTGTGAGGTTTTTTCGTTACGGAATTTCTGGATTCCGTCCCCGCGCTCAAGGCCCTCGATAGAAGCTATGCAATAGCTTAAAAAAATCTCGGCACTATGTCATGTCAATAAGGTCGAAATTGCTTGCACTTTTTCATATTATTTTTCATCCCTAGCATCTCTAACTAGTCTGTGCTTTCGAGCAAATGGCCATATTGGGCCGATTTTATCAGATATATGTGAAAACAACACATGGTGTCGACTATCGAAAGATGACTATCGGCGTCCGACACCGACATCGAATATCGGATGAATGTGAAAACACTCATAACCTGAAGCACTATTGCTTTAATACTTGGCACCAGCTGACACCCGGCCGATATCCTAAATCGATTTATAGCTTAACAACGAGTAACTGACGTCCATTCAAGTGGCCTTATCCGGGGTTCAATAATTATTTATTTAGTGGTGTTAAGACGAAGCGCATCAGACAGGCGTGGATGGCAACTGAACGTTTGCCAAATCCGTACCCGCAGTGTTTAACTATTCACGAGCATGCTTTAGCAGATCCGAATTAGAGTACTGACTTTGCATAGATTTAAAGTAAGATATTCAGATTTTTCCTGTTTTTAGCTTAGTACGTTCTATCACTAAATATGTTGCAATTCGCCCACAATACCATCTTGTGCATTTATTTTTCCATTTGTGTCATGACTATTTTGTAGCAGAAAATATTTAACTATTTTTTGAATGATGAATTTTCATCGGGCTGTAGCAATCTTATTCTTGGTACTTTACTTTAGTTTACGACCTACTTTACAACTTACGACCCAAGTTGTCTGCAGTTGAAGTATGCGATCGTGTCGTGTATGTCTCAACATCATGTAGAATATATGGACCGTGCTATAATGTTCAATATTGCGAGGTGAACTATCTTGTTTGCCTTACAAAAATATCTAAAATGACCTGGTTTAGCGCATCTTTAGTTTCAGTTTTCGGAGCTCTTGAACTATTTGAAGCAGAACTATTTTCGTTCCTTATACCACGTTAAATATACCCTGTGTGCCTAGGCTCTTAATAAATTTCTTCCGTTATTCTTTTTAAAGTAAATATGTTCAAACTTAAGGCATCCATTTATCAATCAGCTACCCTTATCATAATTTAAGTAGTAAAGTCCAATATTGAAATAGCCACGTGCAAAAAAATATTAATCATTCAATTTGTGCCGAAAATACGGAGGGCCTTTTCCATCTTAAAATGGATTGTCGGGCACATTGATATTCCATCCCAGGAATACACGGTTCATTTGTGTGGTCGGCGGGCCTGAAAATTACATAAAATTACGACATGGGGACCGGCAAGGTGACGTCCAATGATTTTGAGCAAATGCCAAATTATTTGAATCGAGTGAATATTTGGAAATTTTACCATTCTAATTTCTTTGGTTATTTAAACTAGAAGACTATTTGTTCGAGACTTGAATCCATGGCAATTTTGCGAGTACATAAAAGACATTTAAAAGTTATTGTAAGTGTATGCTTCTGTAGTTCGTAAGAATTAAATTTTGGTGATGACTCTCTGGCTACTTTTAAGACGATGGTTACCTAATATATGTTCAGATTGATAAATTGACCGACATTACTCTCCATAATGCGAATAATTCTAATAGCAATCAATCATACACTACCTTCAGCGTAAAATGTTGTCGATCTGATTGGCATACGTAAATACACTTCGGTCAACCTCCTTTGGAATGTTGTAAAACATTTTATTCATTTTCGAGAATAAAGTAATATACATTTTGTCATTAAAATACTAGAGGCAAATGGGATTAAGTTTTACCGCATCAGTATTTATACTATCACAATTATTTGAGTCGTGAATAATGTTTAAATATTGGTTAATTCAATACCACAAGCCAACCTTATTATTAAATGAACTGAAAAATGTTAACTCAAATGAAAGTTTTACTTGATTGTAAGTATTTTCTGACCAGCGTTTTTAAAGCTACACAATTATGTATTGTAGCTGACCGAAATTAATATACCAAAATCCCAGTGCTACAAGACATCACGTATTTTCTGATGAACAAAACGTGTGCGACTGAGTGGTATTAGTATCTTTATACTATGATCGCATACCTACCTGCTAGTTTGACCAGCCCCTCTAGGCAAGTGGCAATTCGTTGTTCGACGTTAGATGGAATAGAATGACAAATGTATAGGATTTTCCGTTTATGACATGCGTTGACGACTGTCAAATACGTCAAATCCCATACATTCGTCATTCTATTCCATCAAACGCCCACCAACAAATTGCCACTTCCCTAGAGGGGCAGGTAGTTGGCTACCTGCCAGGTATCAGGTAATCAAATACATTTTACATTTTTAAACGCAATTTTTAATACATGTGTATTTAGTAAGTGGTTCTTTTATATTTATATTTCAATCCGGTAATTACCAGATTCAGAAATCATCAAATTCTGACTAACTATCAACGTAATTATGACAAGCAAGTGAACAGTGGATTGTCACTAAATGGCCCACTTACTGTCTACGTAGAGATAGCTTATGGTTGAGCGAGGTAAACCGGTTAGACTAGGGCATTAATAAGTGAGAGAATATTTAGAATTGCTTCGCTAATTGTGTGCTGGGTTATTGACCAATTACATTTAATGCTCACATACTTTGCCATACAAATTTCACCTTGGAATTGTCCATTAAACTTCGCTAACTTATACAGCTAAGTTTGAAACCGAGCAAAAACTTCGAAGCCTGTTCGTCGTGTCATTTGCGAAAATTTTACTTAGGCAAAGTTAAAAAATCCATCTCATTCTAACTTTGCCCATAATTCAAGGGAGCGTAACAATATACAGGTAGCAGCCGTACTTGAACATAGATTAGATGCAGAACGTTGCTATAAATTAGCCTAATCCCGGAATGGAATGCACTGACAGAAACAGTTCCATTTTCTCTGCCAAGTCCTAGCCAGTTCGTAGTCTAGTATGATTTCACAGTGAATTACTGGACACTATGATTGCGTGTTGGTCACCCAGAAAAAGAACAGAGAATGGTCAAAATTATTAATACTTTTTTAGATGAAATGGAGTGAAATGAACTATGATCAAACATGTATTAGAAATGTAATATCCAGATATTCAAGGTACCTGTACAAAAATATAAAATTAGGTTTGTATGTATAACAACCATGGATGTCCAACTTCGAGATTATTTAAGAGTACCCTGAATGCGACATGAACTAACGCGAAGATGATAGCGAGTTGAAATATTATTAACACGGAATACCGTATAAACTATGTATAATATGAAATATTTGTATACATATCTTGTCTTGTAAATACCTAATTAGAGAGCATAACAATTCTGGATAGATAGATCTTTTCCGTTGATTTTACAGCTAAAATGTAGCTATAATATAGTCTGTTAACTCCTATATACATAAAAATTCTATTTTTCTTATAATTCTTACTTTTTCTCTATCACGATGATAATAAAGCAAACAGCAAAAGCAAAATTATCAATCCCAAGTGATGGATAGGCATAAAATATTATTTTATATTTATATACTTTAGTTTCAGTATACAAAGTCTACTACATTTATAAAGGTAATTGGTTATAAATGGTTATCGCGACCAAACATAGCCTATGTCCTTTCTCAAGGTCTAATCTACCGCTATACCAAATTTTGATATAATCGCTTTAGTGGTTTAACGTACAGGGCGTAAAAGACGAACGAACAAAAAGACAAAGACATACACTTCTCATTTATAATATTAGTATGAATTTGAAACAACTTTTCCCTTTACAACAAAATTGGGGTTATTTTCATACAAAGTTTAATTCAATTTGGGACTAAGTTCAATTCGGATAAATTCTAATTTATTCGAAAATTACTTTTGCGAGTTGATTGAAATTCTGACGAGATAATGTTTTTGGCATGTAAACAACAACCGAAGTAGAAATAGAATAGATTACAAGTAGAATTATAAACTGCTAGCTAATGCCCGCGGCTCCACCCTCGTGGTATACTGATTCCACTTCCGCAACTAACGAGGTTCGTATTATTACCAGTATAAAGAAGCCTATGTCTTATTTCTAATACATTTTAGACAATACCATGCCGCCGTTATTTTTTGTGACTGAGTACCTACCATATAGAAAAACTTTCGTGCCGATACTAATAGTTAGGATATCAATTAGGTATAGTGCAACAGCTTTCCTTTTTCTTTATACCACTGAGGTGACAGACAAGTACCACGATCCACCTGATGAAAAGTGGTTACCGTGGCCTATGGACGTGTGCAACACCAGGGGAGTCACACTCGTGCTGCCGACTCTGTAAACACAGAGTTTCTGTGCCGTCAGTGTAGATGACAAAGCAGGAATAGCCTTTGCTCTTCCCACCGACAACACAAAAACTCCAGTGAGTCATTTTTTTATAACCTTTTCTATAGACTCATATGGATGTATGGGGCTCCATCAATAAATCTAGGAATCAAACTGCTACACCTGTTGATTAACAGACAAGGCTCTAGTACATGCGACGCTGAAAACAATTTTCAGTCAATTCATTTCTGTGGCACATTGGTAAATAATTCGTGAAATCCCGAATTAGCATATAAAAACTATGAAATAAGATATCAATCAATAAATTACCCTATTGTAGTCCACTGTTTTACAAAGAACTCTCCTTGTTATTGCGCTCCCGATCGTTCCAGTTACCATTTTCAGGTCTTCAATAGTAAGTGGTAAACATATACATTTTTTTTATAAATTTCATTTTTATTCTAAGAAATAATAATTATGTCAATAGTATGCATATCTAAATTAAATATTGGCTCTTAAATGTAAGTCTCTGATAAATCCTGGAACGCCTGTGTTATTTTTTCAGAATAATCATAAGCAGGTTGGTCGTTCTTGATAATCCATGTAGATCCACTTGTACCTTTCTCTATTACATTCAGAATGCCTGTCACTGCTGATTCCACTCTGAAATTAAATAAATCATTTTGTTTATTTACCATTTACACGGCTCTTTCAAATATATAAAAATTAAATTAATAAAAAAGTACCTAATTCCAATCTCAACCACGACAACTAAATTACCTAAGATTGCGTGGGGCTTTGGTCGGTTCGAATCCGACATAACCAGTAAGGGATTTCCGCGCTATATAATAAAGATTTGCCTACAACCGAGAACCACTTTAAGTTATGTAAACATAAATAACTAAGTGAATAACATTTTAAGTTATGTGTAATAACGCATCAATAGTTACAACTTAATAGTACCTATGTTATAAATTTGTATTTACAAGTTACTAACTGCCGTATTGGGGCAACCTGTTAATGATAGTTGTTACATTAGAAAAATAAATAAATTATAGAAAGTTTGTATTTGTAAAAATGCCAAGAAGTCTGTTATGTCAATTCTCTTTATATTAATAAGGAACCCATACACACAATTCTCCCGTACACAGTAATCCCACTTAGTACCGCTACGCTATCTATCGAGGTAGTTTGCAATAACAAACCTTTAAATCATATCCAAATTTGATAATATAGTAGATTGTATGAAACAGTATCTACTTATGACTCACTCATTCACGTTTCCAACTTAGTATCGTAATTGATAAAGTCATGTTCTACAACGTGTGAACGGTTTTATTGTGTCTGGACAGTATCCGCCAATATACGGCCTGGTATTTGAACTCTTTGCGTGTTCAACTATCTGTACCGTGGAGAGCACTTGGGAACTGTTTCAAACGATGCCACTGTCGCTATTTTACCTTTCCCTCTATCCTCTATAATAATTAAACTTGCTTAATAAAGGAATGTTTTAAACTTAGTATGAAAATAAATCCAAAAGGTTGAAAATAAATTGTGTTATTTAGCTCATTAACTTTGATATGCCTAGTAATATTTTGATTCTAGCGTTGCCATGTCGGAAGGACCTTGGATCATTACGATGAAACTCGCACATAAATCACCTTCAATAAAAAAAAAAACTAAATTGAAATCGCTTCATCCGTTCGGGGGCTATGATGCCACAGACAGACAGCCAGATAAGAACTTTTACATAGTTAAGTAAGAGAACATTCATATTATTATATTACGCTGCGGCATTAGCGTGATGTTGTAAACATGTGTGGGTTGTACCTACAGTGCATCAGTATATAACTCGGGACATATTACCTTGGACCTAAAGTGTGCTCTAAATACACAGTAAGAATACGTTTTGGGTGTTCTTACCACGGGATGGTACGGCGGTGAACGAGCTAAAATTCACCATTCGTAATTATAATAAAACAATCTGCGCGCGCCAGGCCCCGTTTGTCTCGCGACTTACCTATGTCCAAAATATGTTTTCCGAAGTATACTTGGTACGGCATATAGGAGATTTCATTATTACTGTACTGCCGTAACACCAAAGTCGTCTAATGAAACTGTTTTAATTATATGAGTCTCACTCGTTCTTATAGTTCTAACTCCTCGTTCACACGAAAGAACAAGTTAGTCAATGTTTGTAACTATAGTTCGAGCGTGATATACAAGAATAGACAACTTGTTTTACACAAAACTTGTATCATATTTGCACAAAAGTTCTCACCTAGGTAAAACTCGAGTCTGAACAAAATTATAACATGTAGAAAACTCGTTGAGCGCTGGAAGACAGGATTATGCGTTTTAAATTCTTAAGCATCTTCATCATCTAAGCAATTAGTATGCTAATTATTCCTGTTATTTTTTATATTAAAATTTATAAGTCGCTTCGAATTTACAAGTTATCATCACCCGCATAGCGAATCCCATAGAAATATATTAGGATAAAACTGCCATACGCAGTGCTCACCTGCATGTCGCGCGTGGCTATGTGAAATCAAGAATGCCATAGTCAAAGAATGGCAGAGCTTGCCCCAAGAAATTATTGACAACATCATTCGCAGCATGCCCAGATGGATGTAAATCTTAATCAGGGCACGAGGGGAAACACTCGTTATAAAACATGTTGTTGTTGTTTCATGATTAATTTACTTACGGACATGAATTTTTACTGTAAATAAATACTCACGAAAGATAAGAAATACCTTTTTTAGCTATCCATTTTTATTCTGCAGTTGGAAATAGCCAATATGGCATATTCACGGTATTTTTAATGACGTTATTATAAGCAAGTTTTTATAGTATTGAATAAGCGTTCGAAAATTCCAATCTCATAGGACAGGAATTTTCCCGCTCACATGGCTATTCTATCCTAATATATTTCTGTGGTGATTACCCAATTCCATCCAAAGCCCGACATCCGCTAGTTGTTTTTCAGTGGTATGTAAGGCTTTTCCGGGAGAGACTGGCGTTTAACCCAACCCCGAGAAGAAAACCTTCGCTATCGTCTCATTCGTTATTTGGCAAGTGTACCGACTTGCAAGTGAAGCTGGTCTGGGCCTCTAAGATATTGGTAGAGCCGTATAGGTTGTGTTGATAAAGTATTCTACAATTTTTGCAAAGAAGCTTCATTGTAACATTAAGTGGAGATTTTTTGTGGTGGAAGACGTAAGGCTTGTCCTGCTTTATTTTCTACACTGACGGCACAGAAACTCTCTGTTCTAACAGGGTCGGCAGCGTGAGTGTGACACCCCTGGTGTTGCCCCTGGGTCAGCCGGGGTGCGAGGGATATGTCACGAGACAACCTCACCTTCGGCCTAGCACATTAACCCACAGATGGCGTGCGGTTTAGTCGGTTCGAGTCCGACATAACCTCCCCCTTCGGCTCCGAAGGGGAGGGCATCCGTGGGGATTTCCCGCACGTAAAAAAAAACCCCTTGTGTTGCACACGTCCATATGCCACGGTAACCACTATGCATCAGGTGGGCCGTGAGCTTGTCTGCCTCCTAAATGGTATAAAAAAAAGTGTTCGAACTTACTTCTGTCTTACGGCAACTCGGGATGTTAGGCGCTCAGCAGAATCATTGTTGAAATTCTCCACGTTGCTTCTATCTAGTATTGCGGTATCGGTTGGGCCAAGACACACGGTTAATACACGGATTCCACTCTTAGAATATGGTTCTTGCGCCTGTACATGAAATTATACCTTTATATACAAATAATAAAAACTTGTGTATAAGATGTTTATAGAAAATACATAGGGCCATTTCTGATGAAGCTATTTCATACAAGTTAGGACCTTCTAACTAACAGTGATTTTAATAAGAGTCTCAGGCTTCATGGGCACCTGCCCATGAAGCCTGTGAGTCTTATTAAAATCACTGATCATCAGAAGGGTTTTTATTGTATTGCATTATAGTATCAATCCAAAAATCAATCCATTAGAACTCTCTCAATGTGCTCCACAGTACCCTATTAAACTGTGAAAGGAGGTCGCGAGTACGAGGCAGAGCCTTTTCAGGTCGTCAGTCCATCTAGCTACGGAGCATCTTACCTTACGTTTACCTTTTCGTGGTCTCCATTCTAGGATTCGTTTGCTCCGACGGCCCTCAATCCTTCGACAGATGTGGCCAGTTCACTGCCACTTCTGCTTGCGTATTCTACGAGCTAACTTTCATTCTTTGTCGGAAGACCTCGTTACAAATACTATCCTTCAAAAAACTCCAAGCCTACCTCGGTCTACTATTATAGTGTAAAACAAGAAAATTTACCCCCATAGCTATACTAAATTGAAGCACAGCAGTCTTGGTAGCAGCATACACAGGTAGATGATTACCAAGATGGAGAGCCAATAAAGATGATATATTAATCACAAAACCCCCGTCACCTTCCTGGTCTCGCCCCATTGCTTGGAAAGCTTTAATGGTACTGTTCACGACAGCCGTCTGAAAATAATTAGTCCTTTGTTAGAAAGTGCCAGCTAGACTGAGCTCTACCATTGTATGAAAATCGTTATTAGTGTACTTCACTGACTACTATATGTAGTTACAGTTCCGTATAGATTTGGCAAATGCAAACCACTTGAAAATATTACCTATATCAGAAATCTTCTTGAATCTAATAATTTTCTTTTTATACGTGCATTTCAGAACTTTGTATTCATACTAACAATTATATCAAAAAATGTTCATATAAAACAACTTGATAAGGCTTACTCCAGAGACTTACAAACAAAACACCTGCGATAATGATTAATAGCAAGTATGATGTAACTTTAACTTCGACAAATTGAACAGTAACTCGAAACACGAAACACATTCCGTGTCGACTATAATCAAAGGCAAATTACTCGAGGTAACTCACGCAAGAAACTTAACTTACAAAATTAATATCGACCATCCTCTTGTAGTTTCTATCGTCCACGCTCACAATCGCTGCGTTATTTATCACCCCATCAAGTCGTCGGTATTTGTCGAGTACTTGCTTGTACGCATTTGTGAGTTGCTCTTCATCTGATATGTCACATTTTATGAACTTGGCTCTAAGAGGCCCGTACTTGCTCAGGAGTTCAAACTCAAGAATGGAACCTTCACGGTCCAATACGTCGAGGAAGACAACATGCTGAAAGAACAAATATTCTTTGGAGTTGAGTTTTTTTTTTTTTTTTAGTTACAATACTGTTACATCTATATTTTTACTCAAGTTCCCTATAGTTAGAAACTATATTTAGTAGTATTCAGTAGTATCGGCACTAATATCTAAAAATTTTTTTTTAATTTTAAAAGGTAAACCACGTTATTTAGATTTCTATAGATCGGGTCGAAATGTTTGTAGTACACGCGCTTATTAATTTAGTAAACAACAGAAATTACAGGCACTTAATAACGAGCTTGAGAATTACTATATTACCATATGCAACTATGACTACTTTCTACGTGGACTAGTCTATAAAAATAAACATTGAACACTGAACGTTTGTTTTTGTAAAGACACAACTTTTAAGCTGGCCAGTGCTAATAACTTTGTTACCACTGAGAACGGGTACGGGCCTTTTAACTAACTGGCAACAGCTGGAACCAAAGAAGAACAAAATGTAATATTTGTTAATTAAATTATACGCTACAACAATTCTTATGTTTTGAAAGTAAAAGCTGCGGTTAAATTGTTTATTCAAATAAATAACTGAACAACAACTTGTTTGATATTGATGCCATTTGAAGAGTGGGTATTTGAATATTTTTTTAACACGGATATCAAACAAAAAGTTCATTAACTATTAAAAAGTATTTCATAGCACAACAGTTTAAAAAGTTACTATAGTCGGTATAGTGGTGCACTTGACAGGTAGATTTCTTGCTTTTATTGGGTAAAAATCCATTAACTATTTAAAATTGAAGTTCAAAACATAACAGTTCACCGACCTACTTAATGGAACCACCGAATATTTCAGTATAGGAAGAATCTATTATCAACCAATCAATCAATTAGCCCACTGCAGTCCACTGCTGGTCATAGGCATCTCCCAATGTGCGCCTTCGCCTTTTGCATCCAGTCCGTCCCAGCCACCTTTTTTTTTTATAATTCCTCTCCGTTGCCAATAAGTATAACAGGTATACCAGACCATGTTATTTTACCAATTAAGCGAAGATAAATCAGATTGCTGTCTGTCCACTGATCCCCGTTAGTAGTTAGTACAAAAAGTTTGCCCATACACCCATCCCGGTGTCACGTAGTGGGACGAAAATTGGGGTAACAATAGTACTCGACCTACCTATTTCAAGATTTTCTTATGATGTTGAGATCTAAACAGAAACTACCTGGGCTCCTTCGAGAGACGATATTCTTAGCAATCCATGGATTCTCCGTGCGGGTGCCGGGTCCATCGCGTTGCTGAGTTGGGAACTCAGGACAGTGCCTGGGACTTGCGACCCAAGTGTAGGTTTAGAAGGGGCCCCTTTTGTTGATGTACATCAACACTCACCTTCACTACCCAAGTTCCCCTCCCTGCCTAACCAAATTTGATACGAACCTACTAGTGCCGCTTTAGACATTCGTCCTAGTAATGAGCTTATTGTAGCTCTCGATAGGCCTAGATCTTTAAGTAGGTTATAGAGAGATTTAGCTGGTATACCTCTCGCTCCCACTTCTACTGCATACAAATTAACCACGTAACCGTTTTTGATTAATTCGTTTGTGAGATCATAGTATTTATTTTTCTTAAGTGTGTGGTCCTTCGGTATATTTGTTTCCCACGGTACAGTAAGTTCCACAAGGACTACATATTTAGTCGTTTTTGAGTAGAGAAATATGTCCGGTCTAGATGACGATACCCCAACATCCTCCGGAATTTTATAGTGCTTTTCATACGTGTCGATTAGGAGAGTCCAATCTGGGGCAGTATCTAAGATTGAATAAGGTTTGTTCCTGGATTTTATGGATGAACCTTCAGACACAAAGTTGATATGACGTCTGTTAGTAGTCAATCCTTTTTGGGCTCTAGCTACTGCCAGACTCATTGCTTCGCGTATGATGAAAAGCACTTTATCGTGGCGGCGTGAGTATTGGCCTCTATCAAGAAGCACCCTACATCCTACTAATATGTGCCTAGCCGTCCCTATTGCCTCACCACACGTATAACATTGTTTTTCTGTGGCTTTCCCCCACCTTACCAGATTACTCTGGTCTGGAAGGGTCATCTGAAAGGCGTTAAGATAGAATTTTAACAGGGCCGGCGACCACTCATAGATCAAGGTGCGCCACTTTAAAGCCATCGGTATGCAGAACTCTCCCATTGTCAACCATTCGTTTTGAATTTCCAAATTCATCGCGTGCACTCGATATTTATCATTTTCGTCTTGCTTCAGAAAGGACCTAAGTATATCCTGGTCCCTTTTTGGCTCTCGTACTCCCAACCCCACTTTGTTCGACTGGGCTCCTATCATAAATCGTTTATGGAATATAAGTCTAGATTCAAGCTCGGACGCGTTATTATCTTTCGGGAGTGCCCTGACTGTGTCATCTTGGGATTTACCTAAGATGTGGGCTTTGGTAACTCTAAGGTGTTTATAGAGCTCACTTTAATTTCCCAAAATTATTCTGATCCCTAAATAAAGCAGAGGGATCAGCAGAGTGCGCTAGTCCAAGCCACGATTTAAGTGATTTTATGACAGTTGCATCTATTTTCGCGAGTAAGGTTTTGCCGAAATCGTATACCAGAAAGGGCCAAGTCAGACGTGATGTTAGGTAGTTGTCATATATCCAAGCTTTTTTGATATTATTCAGTTGTAGCTGATCTATCTTATTTAGGTCGTTTATAAACATATTGACAACTTCATCTAAGGATGGTGTGCGTCCTTGATGGTCTATCTTTCTCCCAAGAAATTTAAATGGGACCGATTCAGCGACTATGGAAACTGGTTTACCCCCTATGAAGAGTCCCGGGTCGTAGGAGGTAAATTTGGTGTCCCGTCTACCCAGACACAGACAGTGACACTTACTGGGCTTCGTTCTCAGTCCATTTGTCCACGAACAGAACTCATCGATTTCCTTTAATAGTTCCTGACATTGTTTTGTATTACGCGTCAGTATTGCGAGGTCGTCAGCAAAAGCTAAGATGGACTCAGTGTATTTGTTATTTACTTTAAACCGATAACCCCATTTCTTTTCGTGACGTATTAACTTGGTGATTAAGATATTAATTACTATGTTAAATGCTATTGGTGACAGGCAGCATCCCTGAAACAGCCCAACATTATACCGTAGTGGTTCTGTGTGGTCTTTTTGGAAGCTTATAGCAAATTTTAGTTGTGAGTAATACGACGCGATTATCTCTATTACCACGGGTGGAAAGTTATACCATTGCAACGCGTATATCATAAGGTAATGTGGAATTGAGCCAAATGCGTTTTCTAGGTCTATCCAACATACCGTTATCTGTCACAGTGTAAGAGATCCCTTTACAGTGACGTAGTAACTCATCCATCTGTTATTTCAATTACTATAAATACCTACTCACTTGTAGTGGTATTGTGTTGTTACTACACTACTGATTTTATTAATGTACAATAAACAAAATAATAAAAAAAAAATTGTATAATATAATACGATTATACAATTATCCAATGAGAAATAATGATACTGACTGATAACACACTGACAATTAAAAGTAAAACATCTGTTGACTAGAAAATTTTTTCGAATTCATACAAATATATCACCAACAAACTATGACACGCTATACTTTAAAACAAAAAATAATCAAACGGAACTAACTCTTGCACCTTCTGCTAACAAAGCTCTTGCAACTCCGGCTCCAACTCCTGCAGCTCCACCAGTAATCAAGAACACTCTATCTTCAACACTAAGGTACCGTTTCGCTAATTCAACAGCCATTGTTTTATTTATTTCATCACCCAAATAGAGTACCGCAATCGACACAGAATGAAAATAATGTATTTAGGCGTTTATCAAACTCATTTTGCTAGCTGATACTGAAGTTATCAGTGTGATAAAGATGGGAATTGGAATGGAAAAAACATTTTTATTGCTTTGCATTAATTACTTTCGTCTTTATCGATTCAATTTAGTTTTCTGGGGAACATACATACATACACACGTCTGTAAAACCCCGACGGGTAGGCAGAGGTGAAAAAGTACGCCAACTACAATTTTTGGTACCACGAGGGTGAGACCGAACGTGATGCCGTCAAGCAGCGACTTTGGCACGGGCTGTAGGCTTACTGTCGGAAGGAGAAGTGCCTTATACCTTAGTCGCCTTTATGATATCCATGGCAAGAGATGAGGTGGCTCTATTCTACTTCAACGGGAACCAATATGGTTTTCTGGAAAAATATAAGTGACCTTGACTGATGCAAAAAAGTTAACTCACTGAAGTCACGTAAGTTTCCTAGTTAGATTAGGTAGCTGACATAATAATATATTACTATTATTAAAATGGCTTATATTATAACAACTGATATCTGATGGCCATGAAAATATATAGTAAACAAACTGTCAATATTGAAGCAGTAAACTACTAACCGTATCGTATATACGTATGTACTTGTATATCTTCTATGTCTATTATAGATAATAATATATTTTTAATTATAAGTCATTCATACTCCAAAATTTAGTTTGCAAATTTCATAAATAATTGAATAAAATGACAATGAATGAGAATTATTAGAAACAATAATTTTCGGCAAATTCTGTTCCCAATTTTGTAATTTTGGCCACAATGTTGGAGAGAATTAAATTAGTTACTTAGAACTGAATCGCCAGTTTTGATTGCGATCTTTTGTCTTTACAACAAGCCTAATTATTATAACATTCGCAATGTAAAGACCTATTCTTAAGGAAAAGTAAACGAAATAAAAAAGTTTTCCTCATAATTAGGCAGAGCTAAATTGAAGGTTGATTTTCTTTTATTGGAACGGAAACTCTCAAGGCTACACACGATAGAAACGCGATTTTCTACATCGGAATGCCAAAAAAAGTTTTTTTTACTTATAGTACATTTTTAAAATAAATGACTAATAATGCGGACTAAGCGTGGGTTCGATCGTTTATTCGTATCGTTACTTCTATGATATGATATATAGGGACCCTATAATTTCAAAGTATTTTTGTGTACGAGATCCTTACCTGGTCGAGTTAAATCGTAAATGATAGCTGTTTATATAATTTCCCCGTAGTGAAATTTGTGGTGGTTTTGTCACAATATCCTTCTGAAAGATGATTGCAGCTACCAATATTGGACGTCATTTTCATAAAATCCTAAACAGTAATGTCAACTTCCAAGTACTTTTGCCGTTCATTTTGCGTCGAGGGGTTGACGCGTCGAAGCGCTTTCGAGTGCTGCACCCATTGACTACGCAACAATAACGTCTAATAGCAAGCCAGCTAACGATGCTTTTTTGTGCTTCTTTTCAAAGATTTTTTAGACTAGGGCTGTGAGAGCAATGGGTTTTGGCGAGGCGATGAATATTAAAATTTCAAAGGCGTGTTGAGATTTCCGTACCGAGACGACAATTCGAAAAGAATTTTCATTTCATGTTATAAATCAGCGAATAACAATGAAAATTTTGATTGCCTTAGTAGTATTTTATTTTTGCTTTTATTCTTCTAGCATAATGGGACGTACTGTACATAATATTTCAGGTTTCATTCCCGGGTTACGCAAAGTGTTAATTCTTAGGAGCAGCACGGAGTTTGAGGCTCGGTTGACGGTATTGATATGGCTAAGATGGAACCAGAAATATTCCTAATTAATTGGAATTAAAAAAAATAACGATCACTAATAGACTAACTTAACTGCTTACCTTAAGGTAAAATATTAATTTTATTTTTAATTCAAAAAGATTACAAATGTCCCTTTTTAATATAGGACATGTCAATTTAACTTCATCGGCCTGATGGTAAGCTGAAGGCAAAGTCTCAGGAAAGAGGGTAACCATTATATACACGTGCCATGTTAACAATGGTGGCACTCAGCTTGACGGCCTCAGGACCCGGGACTGTAGGAAGAGGGAATGCTGGCAAGGAATCCCAGGCTGGCAAGGAATTCCATAATTCTTTTCAGCGACATAGTTTGACTACTATACACGTTATTCCATCAATCGCATGACAAGGATTTTCAAATACACATTGTTTGAATATCAACTTAGTTTCACTTCAGCAGTCGTAAATGATTAAGCGTAGCACTCGGTCATTAAGTGTAAAGCCTTAAGTCTGAACCTCATTAGAAAAAATGAACAAATGACATAAGTTATTTCGCAAATAACTCTTCCAATGCCCAAGTTGTTGTATTGTGTTACTTTTACAACTGTGGTACTTTTTTATTTAAAAAAAATCTCAATTTGAAACAAAACATTTGTTAGCACAATTGCAGCATTTATACCAATTTATTTCGTGAAATTGCTCGAAACACAAACGATCGCTTTAATTTTCTAATGTGAAACTTCACATTCTACATTTATTTTAATTATTTCTTGCTTGTACACGGCCTCTTTATTAACACGAACCGTAAAATAATAAAACGTAAACAAAAGGGAACACTTGACAGCGGGAATGCGGGACATGTCTGCCATGCGAGTGGATGCCACCAGTACAGGATTGTTTGCATGTAGCAGCGCCAGCAACGTATAATAACGAGAAAAACATTGAATGAATGCGTCTTTTCTAAGCATACAAACACAGCATTCTAAAAGTTAACTCTTTCTCTGAAAGTGGCAGACAAATAAGGCCTTCTAAGGCCTTATTTGTCTGATATTTTCACCAATTGCAATCATCAACAGGCAATCATAAATTGCAGTTTAAAAGAAATCTATTTTCAATATAAGACCAAGTTAAATAGTAGAACAATAATCAATAATGATTATTTGTGTATTTTACTTTGTAGCTTTGTATCAAAATAAAAAACAGAGCGATTAATGGTGATTGTTGTATATATATCTCACGCGTTTTAACTACAATATAAATTGCTTCCATAAAATGTCCAAAAATAATCCCGATAAGAGTAGATAGTAATAAAATTTTATGTTAGTGAAAAAATCATAGCGTACTTATGTACAGGGAAAAAATTACGGCTCAGTACTAGTGATATAATAAATTCAACTTATACCAGCAACTGGCATACAGTCATAAATCGCACATTTTTAGGACCCACTGCATGGGTTACGACTCGTAAATCTTTGAAGTGAATCCCTTAGGGTACAGCTTCATATACTTATCTTCTATAGCCGCTTCGAATGTGTAATATTTTACTACACAATTACAGCTAGTAATAAAATTGAGAGCAATGGGCCTGGAGAGAGAAAAAAGTTAGAATCTAATCGACCTTGAAGTCCAACTTTTTTATTTTTTTAAATTATATTATTGTCAGAACTAAAGATGTGTATCAAATATTAGAACAATCTGTCAACAGGACGGGGGGAAACCAAGTCATTTATATCATTTTGAGAACTTTGTTTCTTTTACGGTTTTTGACTGTTAGTACCTCTATCCGTCAATCGAGATAAAATATGGTAAAATCAATAAATGTAAGAGTACAAAGGAACCCATACATACGTGTTTACAGCAAATATTAAACATAACATAACATAAAGTCACGCCTTTATCCCCGAAGGGGTATGCAGAGGTGCTAGCACCCACATTTCGCCGGTTTATGTTTAGGTCCCAATATTATATTATATTATATTTCAGTCGAACTAGGTATTAATGTAACATAGTTGACGCTTGAGATACTGATATTGTTTACATAAGTGCTACGAGAACGAGAATAAAAAATAAAAAAACAGGAGTGAAAAAAGCGTTTCAACAGAGCATAAGTCAAACAAAGCTGCACTGTGGGTGTCCCTGCAAACAAATCTCATAGCTTAATGTTTAGGGCTGCCTGCAGTGCAAGCCTAGATTACTGTCGCCCCAAAGACAGATATAGAAGGAGAAATTTGAATTGGTTAGGGCGAGTTCTGGTAGCTTAGTGGTCAAAGCATTGCCCTTGTAAGGCAAAGACCGCGAGTTCATACCCCGCCTAGACACCGATTCAAATTTTTCTCCTTTATTCGATTTAAATATTTAGCATGAAAAATGCTTAATAATTTAATTTAAATTAGATTATTGTGTTCTTGAATGTACTATTAGTTAATTAGGTGCACTATTTAACTAACAGTACAGTCAAGAATAAAGTCTGATTAATGTTAGGTGAAAACTTGAAAAGCTTTATGAGTGCAATCGTCACCCTCATAATAGTTTCCCAGTTATGTCCAAAGCTTGCACTAAGGAATCCAAGGTCCACCAATTATTATTTTTGATGTGATGTCGCTTTTTCCGAGAGACTCTACCGCTGACTTCCTAACCCCGAGAATAAAACCTGCTCCAGAACCTCTTCATTGCTTGGCAAGAGTACCAAATAGCAGGCGAGGCAGGCTTGAGTCTTAAAGATGTTGATATAACGTTTCTTTAATATCCATAACGTTTCCGAGTTAGATATTTTTTCTTTTTATATCACATATTATGACATGCCGAGTGAGAGCGACGACTTGGGCAACCACGCGCAGGGCACGCAGTGATTGCGGCTGTAAGACCCATCATGGGGGAGTGGCTAGAGAGGTGGAGCCGCACGTCACCCTACCAAAGCAGGCCACAGCGGCGGCGCGCATCGCAGGACGAAGCGCGCCACCCCACACCGGGGAGGAGTCGGGTTCAGCGTGGTACCCCTCCCGAGGAGGGCCAGACCGAGAGGGATGGCCCTGAGTCAGCCGGGAGTGCCAGCAGAAGTGAAAACTTTTTCTTTCTTTCTTTCTTCGTCATATACAGAGAAAAAGATAAAAAGAACATACCATACCATACCTATCATATAGCGCCAATCATAGAATCTATCACTAATCTTCTGTCAGAAGAAATTAATAATAACAATAAGAAAAAATAATCACAAAAAGTGTTAGAAGCCCAGGTTGCCCGGTACTATCTGAAACCATAAGGACTTACAGTGGAACTGCATACTGCTAAGCTACGAAGCTTCTTAGTGTACCTAGCAAAATAAACACTCTGTAGCTAGGAATGTAGAAGTATGACGTCATGTCATGCTACAAAGTCGTCGGTTACGGGTCAAAGGTCAAGTGATCCTGACGCGCGAGTTTAACAATTTTTACCCATCCAAAGCCGCTAAAGAAGTTTTCACTTCAAAAAAAAACATATTATGACATGAAGTGGATTACTATATCACTTAATTATTTCTAGCCACATCGTATGTAGCACTATCCTAAATATAGATACGATTGGATACTATGGGAAGTGTGTACTAATGTGGGTACATGCATTTTACCATAGACTTGACATCTATACGAGTTGATAGCTTATTTAAGCTATATTTCACTGCAATCAGACATTATTTAGATTCACTTTAAACCAGAATTCTTGAGTGCGTTGTGCCTTTGCTCTTTTCCTCTCATTTTACTACGGAAAAGAACTTTACAACTTCATTAGGTATATGTCTAACTTCCCTTCAATTGACCTTCTAATTAAATTTGTTGCGGGTTCCAAGACAATTTAACTTTCCTTGAGACTGCCCGGTACGGTTGATCAATTTCATTAGGGGAATGTACCTAGGATACTGTTATTTTAACATTACTTTTACCTCATAAGATTTTATTATAGTTTGATTTATTTGAATTCAAAAATTTGAATGAAAAATACAATCAACAGATGGGAGAATTTGCTGAAAATTCTTTTCTAACAACCCTAAATTTGAAAACCTTCTTTGCCCTTACCGAAGTGAGATACGCAAATACAAAAACGCAACTCTCCGTGAAATGCCTTGGGCGTTCTCAAGTTTTATGTGTGCAGATAAAGAAAACAAATATACTGTAAAGGAAAAGTTTGTAAGAGAAAAGTGTGGCTGCATGCCGTGTTTCTACCTGTGGAAAATTCGCGGAGGGTGTTCCAAGTATTTCTGTTAGCAATTTTTTTATTTTATTGTGGAATAGGAAAAGTGACATTATAATTGTACTGCTCTGACAATTAAGCTTAGTTATCAAAGTAGACTATTTTAAAGAGGAAGTTACGTTTAGTATTATATTTACCATAAGGTACCTTTTACTTCTTCTTATTTATCTGTCCTTCTGGTTATTATGACGGAACTACGAGGACAAATGTCGAGTAAAATTACTCCATTTTTGTTTAAGTATCCTACAACTCTTACTTCGCAAGTAGTAGAACTATTTTTTTTACAGTTTCATGAGAACTGGATTTTACCCTTGCGATACGTTTGAAGGGGTATCTACTCTTATTTGTTTTCTCGCCAGCTTTACTTCTTTTATTGCTTTAAACTTGGAAGAATAAAACCTAACACATGTCATTAAAAATCATTACATCGCATTATAGCGCTCAGTCTAGTGTTAAGTCCATTCACACTGGCATCCTATAGTGACAATAATACAATGATCACTATCCATGTAACTAAATGTCTTAAAATGCGCAAAGAATATTTTCAAAAGTAAGTATTCGGTTTTAAGAAAAGACAAAAGAATTAAATAAACGCTAGAAAATACCTAGCTACCTACCTAGCTAGTGGAAAATAGAGAAATAGTTTTTTCTTTATAGTCTGGTCATTGTTCATTTCTATTTTAATTTCTTTTATATTTTTAAAACCTAGATTTTGGAAAATTTTCTTATACCAATGCAAGTATATGACAGAATCGTATAACGCGTTTAGAATGTATTTCCATGCATTAGTTCCACATGCATCGAATTAATAACTGTATTTCTCTTATTTTACACACATTCATTCTGATTACGTGATTGTGTAATCATACAAGCGTAATTTCTGGTTTTTAAGCTAAGTAAGCTCACCTTAACTATGCCCAAGCCGGATAACTTCCTGATTAATGAAAGAATCTCAGGCGTATGCTTTCCTCTATAAGTTGGTGAACGCTTAGTTTCAACGAAACTGGTATTAAACACTCGGAGTATTAGTTCGACTAGATTTTTCTGATCAATATTTGTTGAGGAAGTCAGTATCAGAAATTAATGCTTTGCTTTCTCTCCCTTCCCATTGACTGTTTATTCTAATATTTGGTATACACCTTTATTTCGGAAAATAATACAATTTAAATCAATAAAATAGTTTGATTTTCTCTTAATGCGAGAGTTTTAAGATCATTTTGAGACTTTGTACTCAAGTTTTTTCTGATGCTGACTGTAAATAATATGCCACAGACAATATGCAAAGTACCTACAAATAGGCGCTCCCTTTGTATAATTTACACTTAGCAATTCAGACGCCTTGGTTTAACTAGCGGTTGTAAAAATATAGACAAGCGAGAAATGAGCCAAGTATCTTGCACGTCATTTGAATAAAATAACTTGACGCAAGTAAACGCGTAAGTTATTTATATCTAATCTAGCCATGCGAAAGTTACTACAGAGAACTGTGATGATGATGAGCTCAATTCATAGAATATAACACATGCTCCACGCACAATGGGAGACCAAATTTGATATCTAACACTAAAAAATAGGTATATTACAATATAGTACTGCGGACTATATTTTTTAAAAGAATAGAAGTAACCAAAATTACTAGTAGTTGAAAACGAAATTAATGATATTCAATTTTAAAATTCAGTTGCACTACAATGAATATAATAAAAATGCAAGAGTTGTGATGATTTCAATCGCCATAAAATCATGAACCAATTTAATTCGTTTAAAACAGCATCTGAAACTTTAGGATCAATGTATATAATAGAAGAAAACAAAGTTTCAAAAGTTTGTTCAATAAAATCATGAACCAATTTAATTCGTTTAAAACAGCATCTGAAACTTTAGGATCAGTGTATATAATAGAAGAAAACAAAGTTTCAAAAGTTTGTTCAATAAAATCATGAACCAATTTAATTCGTTTAAAACAGCATCTGAAAAACTTTAGGATCAGTGTATATAATAGAAGAAAACAAAGTTTCAAAAGTTTGTTCAATAAAATCATGAACCAATTTAATTCGTTTAAAACAGCATCTGAAAAACTTTAGGATCAGTGTATATAATAGAAGAAAATAAAGTTTCAAAAGTTTGTTCAATAAAATACAAAACTATTGTTCACATCCCATGTTATATACAAAAAAAGAACTAACCAAATTTACACTGCATACAGTCTATAACAGAGTTACATCCTGTACCTATGTTAGCAATTCACCGGGTGGAAACAATTCAACGGAGTATTTACCATTTGGCAGATGGCGTTGGGGTGCAAACACTGCATAAATGCTCTCTAACAGTTAAGCCGAAATTTAAAACGCTTGAATATTTTAAAATGTTTTCCCTGTAAAAGATTTTTTAAGGTAATTCGGGGATATCGTGGGTGGATGCGAAATCTAAGAAAAGATCTTTGAAGAAGTATATATTTTTACCATCGAGTAGACCACAGCGTAAATAAACTTAGCTTAAAAATAACTAACTTAACTTAATAATATTAATATTTTGTACCTCCACGGACCCTTAGCTCCAAGGGCATCTTGGCCTCAGATGCAATCAGGCTTACGGCTTAGGTAGTAAAATCATAAAATTGATACTCCAATCTATGGACATAAGACGAGAAGAGTACTTCGTCGATAACGTTCTATACGTCGAATAATATAACCTCCTTTTTTGAAGTCAGTTAACGAAAAATAAGGTGCAGCGACTTGTGATAAAACTACAAGCTGATACATAATATGATGGTGTCAGACGTACTGAGGGTCTGGCGCAACTTCTCACGTCGGATTTTGAAGTCAGCGGCAATTGTCCCCCAAAAAAGTCAAGAAAAGATAAATCAAGAGTAAGTAAGTTGATTGATTCTTGATTCTTTGATCAAAATGTTAAGTTTCATACAAATATTAAGTCCTCTCAATAGTTTCAAATAGTCCTTCCAACTAAACACAAGTTTCGTGTACTTAGGACGCACCTGAAAACTAGGATTAAACAAAGAAATAGCGATTAAAACGAGGTGTCATGAAACTTCGACCAAGCTCCAAGATAGGTAAAGTTAGTCTGAGTTACTGATGTGGTTCTGCACGAGTAAGACTTGTGTTCGGTCACTTTGGAACAGTGATAAACTTATTAAGTTGAGAAGATCACGGTGTGAAGACGCTCTTCGAATTATTTGAATAATGTGAGGGATCATTCTGAGGCACTCTTTTGTGGTTTACATAGTACCATTAAGATTGAACTGGTAAAAAGTAGTAAAGTTTCCATGTACAAGATCTTGCTGAAAGTTTCATTCAAGTCGTCAATCAAGGTTCGAGTGAATAAACTTTAACGTGTTTCACTCACAATCATCCCTTAGGTACTAGTACTACTAGCAGATGGTTACAGTGATTGAACGCCGGCCAATCAATAATTAAAAAAGAGTAAGTATCATCGAACCAGAGTCTCGTTCATCAATCAGCGGGCTTGCCAGCTTGTACGTGAGTTAGGGCTTTGTCAATAAAGGTTACCACATATGCAAAGATTAAAATATTTCAGTCTGCATCTGAAACAATCTGTCAATATAGTCGAAACCTCGCAACTTATCGGGACTTCCAATATTAATGCTAACTGTAACTATCCGTAGCAATAAATTTTGACTTCACTGCGTCACTGTTGTGTTATTGTATTGCATCATGCTAATGTTATTCAAGCATCAAAGACGAAAATTTCCACTGGTGCCAGTAAATTCCGTATAAACTCGGCTACAAAGAGAAGGAAGTTCATTGACACCTCAAAAGAATATTTTCTTTGAAAAAGATGACAATTATTGTGACAAAAGAAACAAAAAGGTACGCTTAAGTATTTACAATATTCCCGCAACAATAGAATAGCAAATGAGAATTTTTCAAACTGTAGAAGGTATTTCTCACGGAGGACAGAATATAATTAAGTAGATTTCTGCAATTCAGTCTAGTGCAAATTTTGATGACCATTGAACGTTTAACAAAATATTTTCTTAAAAATCTTATGACGCTAACAGACAGAAGCAATACAGGATCCGCTGACATTAAAAATAGCAAAATTGCATAACGCAATTATTCAAATGTTTGCATATTATGCTCAAATTGTATTTAAATTTATGTTAACCAATTGTTTATAATCTATAAGCTATAACAAAAATAACGAAATTACATGTAAAATATTTGAATCGAAAGCGGAATGGTATAAATAATGGTGATTCCTTTTTATATCTACTGATTTACTTTCGATTTATTTATTATCTTTAATGCAAAATACTAAAACGTTATGTAAAACCGTATCACCTAATCTTACGTAGATATCAATATCCAGTACCTCAATTTTTCAAAAAATATATTTTTTTCTTTCTTTATAGAATCTTGAGACAAATTGAAACGCCACATTTTCGCCAGTAACAGCATATTTAAATTTCATCAAAGACCCGCGAGAACATCCCTAGAGGTGCAAAATTGTATTTTCTGCTTGAGAGAAGCGAATATGAAGGGACATGTCTCTCACATTTCGGCTCCTCGCCGTCAATTCGTATTTCATTTTCTACATACCTATCAGATGCTATTTTGTTCCCATTAGATCACTTACTAATGTTATTATTATGATGAACTCCTATATGAAGATACTTTTGCAGAAATATTATCTAATCGCTATTGTATCCTATTTTAAACATAATATAATATTCGTTTCTCAATAAAACGATGATTGTAAAAATACTAAACTTATACTTATTCTGTGGTAGAGGTTATAACAACAATACTACGGATTTTTACGAAACATACAATTCTATGTTGCAAGTAGAACGACTGCTTACCTAGTTCCTCGACTTATTAACGCACTGCCCCCGGAATTACGCACTGTAGATAACATTGAGCCTCATAGTGTCAAAAACAGACTCAAATCATATTACCTAAACTCACTTGTTTAATGTAATTAAACACCTAAGGCATCAATTATAAACCGCATAGGTTTTCTGTAATGCTTACGTATCTTTTGTTGTATACAAATTGTTTATATTGATAAATAAATTTAAAAAAAGTACACGGTTCATCTGATGCTAATTAACTAGAGATGTAACTCGCTCCTTGCTTCCAGCATAGGGTAAAAAGAAATTATGTAAGGCTCTGACACTTTCACTCACTGGTTATAATATCAATTAATGATAAGTGAAAACCCCCATTAAAACAATCCTTTCGTACTGGTACTGAAACCAACATGACTTTACCACTACACTATACTATACACATAAATGTCATAGCACAAAAATGAACCAAAAGTGTAAGACTATTGGATTTTCTCTTTGATGATAGGGTTAGCTTGATAAAATAAAATTCAGTCTCTTTGCTGCAATAGAGCATAAATTCTCAGTAAATCTAAATCCTTTTCGACACTTTAGGCCATAGATACAAAGCAAAGATTGAATTGGCTCCCACAAATTACATTTGCGTCGTTCCTATTTAGGTCAGCTCTTCTGAATACGTTGAAAATAAATTCTCCGTTCCTTTTCCGGCAAAGATGAAAAATAATATATTGCATGGTTATCTTATTAACACGTCAGTGATGTTAGTTCCAGATGAAACATGATATGTTTTCAAGTAAAATAATTCATAGATGATGAAATATATATCAAAGTTTTCCCAAGATTATATGTTCGATTTGTGCTTGATTGCTTTTTTGTTACCGAAGGCACTGAAAGAACTTTTCTTTTGTTTTAACACAAAATCCGCGCTTTGCATGTCACCGTATTACGTTTTTGTAAATTATGTCACCCTACCTGTTATATATATTACGATGAAATGCTATGGAAAATGGATAGTAGATACTGTGGTGAGGGACACAACATGCGTCGATACCATTACCCCTACCCATATATATGGCACGGCTAGCAAAGCCAAATTTATTAAATTCTTGCATTTTTTCGTAAACGCAAGTGTTTTCGCAGAAATAGGAAGGACAAAGTTGTAGATCATGTAATTACCTACAAAATTTAAACAACATTATTTTTGTAGGAATCACCGTTTCTGAGATATCGTGATTTCAAACTTGGAAGCAGTCATATTATCTATTATTACAATATAACTTGTTCCCATACAAAGACATCATCGTAGAACTTTAACCCCTGGTCCTATAATCTTGAAATTTTGGGAGTAGATTCTTTTCATGTTGATAGCATCCACAAATAAAGGATTTTTAGAAATTTTATTGCTTATGAGGTAAAATAAGGAATTATAATTTATATAGAAATTCACTTCCGTTCATCCCTTATTTTAGCCCCTTAGTAACAAAATATCCAAAAATCTTTCGTTGCTAACAACATAAAAAGCATTTACTGCCAAAATTTTAAGTTCATAGGACCAGCGGTTAAGATTCTTCGTTTCATTTCTTATGTAATCCCAATTTTGAAATTTCGATATTTCTGAAATGGTGATTCACAATAATAATAGGTTAAACCAGTTTTGTAGGTAATTACATGATCTACAAGTTTTTGTCCTATAAACTTTTGCGATAACACGCGCCGATTATGAAAAAAATGCGAGAATCCAATAAATCTGACCTATGACGCCGAATAAAAAAATAAAACAGACGGGTTGCACTCCGGGAGTGCCGTCAGAAGTGAAAACTTTTTCTTTCTTCGTTATATGCAGAGAAAAAGATTAAAAGAACATACCGTACCATACCATACCATACCTATAATATAGCGCCAATCATAGAACCTAATATAATATAATCACAAAAAGTAATAAATTACAAAAAGAAAAAATAATCACAAAAAGTGTCAGAAGCCCAGGTTCGAACCCGGTACTATCTGAAACCATAAGGACTCACATTCGAAGCGTTTACCACTAAACTACGAAGCTTCGTGGCGTACATAAAAAAATAAACAATCTGTAGCCTAATATTGTATAACGTCAGTCGTCGGTTACGGTTCAAAGGTCAAGTAATTCTGACGCGAGCTTATCACTTTTTACCCATGCAACGCCGCTAAAGAAGTTTTCACTTCAAAAATGCAGAAGTCCAATCGGTGGGGACTTTCTACTAATATTTCTTTTATTATCGTGTATTTACGACTCCTAGCAATTTTTAGCTCCATGCGAATTTATGCAAGCCTACCATTTTATTTTGTCTATTTGGTCTGAATAATTTCATCTTAGTGTTTAAGACTTCAAAAGTTTATAACAACGAAATATTCTGGCAAAGTACAAGTGCGTTGTCAATATGTGTAATAACAACAAGACCAGTGCCATCAATCATCAGTATAAATAGCTTTTTTAAATTTTTAGTTTTATTCTTAATTGCATGTTCTATACTTTGTAGTACTATATATATTATTTTGATATGTAACTTTAATTCGCAAAAAATACCTCATTCTTGGAATCGCTCCTACCGACAAATTTCAGATTACAATATGTTTTGATATATTTTATCCAGATCCGTTAAGTCGTCTGACGTGAATGAGTAACAAATATGTATTTTGTAACCTATCCACCTATCCGTAAAAAAATTGTAATTTAGAATGTACAAGAGGCTACGTAAACGCAAATGGCACGGCCATTTTGTGTTGCATGAACAGACGTAAAGTAATAATGAAATACGTATATTCACACATATCAACACAAAATAATGTCGGAAATGAGAACCGTGCGAAATGCAATTCCATTACTTTTCCAATCTCAGCTTTTCGCAGTCAAAGCATACAACACTGTTCGGTGGCAACATTATGATGATATGAAATTTTGGTACAGGTCCATTTTCTACAATTTTATATTTTATGTAGAATAATTATTATTTGTTTATTCTACTTATAATATCCATACCTAAGCAATTTTAGTATCTTCTTTTGTATATAATGGTCATGTCAACATAAGTTCACCTTGCCTTATCGTAAACAAACCCTCAATATTATATATCTCAGAAATTAATAACAAACAGTGGGTTTAAGGTCAGGAGCTTTGATTGCACTATTAAACTTCCATAAATGTTCTATAATTTTAAGTGGTCTATATAACGCGGCGTGCGATATAATGGAACCATTAGGCAAATGGCCTCGTCTAATATTGCAGTATAGCTAGAATACATATTTGTTTAATATGACTGATAAACATTTGCATATCAAACAGATGAGGATGATTCAGTCGACTTGGGTTATAGCGACTAAAGTGAAGAATAATTACTTATATTCATCGAATCTAATACAGAGATTCATAGAGATTTGAACAAAGGCAAATATAGGATTCCCAGACATATTACACATCCACTTTCTGACAAATTATCCTCCTAGAGTATAATTTTGTACGGTGAAATCTAAATTGACAAGACAAGACACGGATTATGACCGTGTTAATCAAAAAACTAACAAAAGATTACATACGCACTTAATAAATTGTGTATCTCAAATTTTGGAACAACTTACATATCACAGTTTCCACTCGTTATTTATTAAATAGAAATGGAGGTTCATTTGGCAGTGATCATACCAGGTAAGACCTTACTTCAGTATTCTTTAAACTTGGTCATAAGAGCCAACAATACCACAATCTCTGTATATTTACCAGTTGATTTTGTGGAACTAGGGGATTCCATAAAATGCATCGAAATCCTAATAAAGAGAGACATCAAATTCAATAAAATCAGTTCAGAAACGTAATTTCTTTATCCTAACATGAAACCTTCATCCCAGATATAAGTCTCCAGAGTTCCTCAAAATTATTTTCATTGGACCACTATATTAGGGTTAAATAATTATTTTATTTGACGCCATTTCTTCCCATTAGATTTTCTGTGTCCGTAATTTAATTTTGGACACATACAAATCCCACCACACCCTTTAAACTAGTTTACAACTTCGGGAGTTTTCACTATTAGAATTAGGATTCCGGCACACAACTAATTCTGCATATAAATGTAGGTACTTACTGTTGTTGTGGTTCATAGGGGTACACCTCATATAGTAGAACTTTTTAAGTTATAATTTTATATTGCATAACAACTAATAGCATAAACCTCTTTTCGCAGAATATCGTTTGGCATAAACTCATTTTGCATACATTGAAACCCATAATTTTGTAAGTCAGAATCATCTGTACGCATAATTTTTGTATTCATAATAATCACAATGTATAACCATCACATCGCAGAAAGTTCAAAACCAGATTCATCTTTTGGTATATATTTCTTATCCATAACTATTTAAAAGTAGAACCATCATTTCGCATAATGTTTACAGCAAGAATCATCTTTTATGATTACTGCAATACCGAAAGATACAGAAAAGTGGCTTTCAAAAACTATACGGTAACGATGCTAATTTTGCTATGGAGATGAAATGTTTATTTGCTCTTTCTTACTTATCGCCTAATGATATACCAAAGTATTACGATGAATGGCTCAAAACGATATCCCCAGAGGCGGAAACTATTGCACATTGGTTTAGCGATAATTACATCTGGGGAACAATGTCTTCGCCTCCAAAATATCAGCCTAGCCACTGGAGTACAAAAGACTTATTTGACCAGAATATCCTTAGAACACAAAATTCTGCTGAATCGTGGCATCACAGAATAAATAAAATTGTAAGCGCGAATCATGTGGGATTTTATAATATATCAAATCAAGTGATCAAAGAAATAAAATATTCAATTATAGAAATAGATAAATTAAGTTTCGGCGCGCCACCACCAGCCAAAAAAAAGAAAACATTGAATAAAACAAATCGTATTCAAAATATTATAAATAATCAGTCTGATCACACAGAAGTTGGGTATCTGAAAGCAATAGGAGCTAATATAAGATTAGATTAATTTTGTTTTCTGATTAATTTAATTGTTTTTTTTTATTATTACGTAATAAATAAAAGTTGATTTAATGATAATTATTTGGTTTTTATATCCTTGCCTATGAGAGCATGCTCGTTTCTGGCACTCGCCGATATCCGAGTCGGGGTACTCTGTGTCGGGGTGTTAACAACTATCTATTCTGGCGCTTCGCCGGCCGCTACCGCGGCACGCTCGCTTCGCTCGCTCGGCTCGCGCTGTTGGGGTCACAGTTCTAACCTAACCTAACCTATCCGAGTCGGGGTACTCTGTGTCGGGGTGTAAACAACTATCTATTCTGCCGCTTCGCCGGCCGCTGCCGCGGCACGCTCGCTTCGCTCGCTCGGCTCGCGCTGTTGGGGTCACAGTTCTAACCTAGCCTAACCTATCCGAGTCGGGGTACTCTGTGTCGGGGTGTAAACAACTATTTATTCTGGCCACAGGTCACAGTTCTAACCTAACCTACCCATTTTTAAAGAAGAAAGTAACCCAATCTATATTATTCCAATTGAAATTCTATGCTCTTTATAGTATGCCTAGTCAAATTATGCCAAATAATCTGTACTCTAAATGAACGTTATGCTAAATGAAGTTATACAAAATTTTAACTATGCCAAAGGTAATTATGCCAAATAAAATTCTACTATCTTAAATGTATGCCATTCTAAATTCGGTCATAAGCACATTATGCCTAAAAATATTTATGTCAAATATTTTTTATGCCTAATAAATGATCGATTAAAGAAGTTTCTGCGAAGTGAGTTATCCCAAATAGGTTTCGGAGTATCAAGTTTCTACCAAATAGACGGCACCCGGTTCATAGAGAAGCACTCACTATATAGTTACAAAAATGTTTCCAAATTTTCAGATTGATTTCATGAATTAACAACTCTAAAAATAATTGTCGTATAGAGAATCGCAGCAGGATTTTGAAAGTTCCAAAATGTTCTCTATTAAACACTACTAGAGACAACTAGTGATGAATTTTTTTAGAAACGACAATGTTAACGGAAGAAACTAGTATGAATGGATGATGGATCTATCCATAGATCTCCATCTCTCTAGATCTCTCCCTCTTCGGGTGTGGGGACCATGGAGTCCCGAACTCGTCCCCGGGATGGAGAGGCGTACAATGCACAGCCCCGCCGGAGCCTGCTTCTGCTAGGGTGACAGGCGGTTCCCAGGCCCACACTCATAGGGGATGGAGGTCATTCTGCGACCTCCGACGCTCGAGTTGCCGTAGTCGAGAGCAGCTCGGGCCACGAGGTTTCTTCGCTCCTAGTCCCTGTCCCGCTCCCTCCCTGCCGCCGCTACCTTTTATACTTAATGACATTAACTGTTTCATTACAGATTCTCTTCGATAGTTTCACGCTCGGTCGCTTCACTTCCTTCACCGAAGATGGGTGTCCGGATGGCTACATGCAGATCCAAGAAGCATCAAGACCTCAAGTCGGTGGCTCTTGGTGTGGAACCTCCTGGGGCCCATCCATCTACTACAGTGAAACAAAATCCATTACGCTCATAATAAGACTCCTTCACTTGTCTAAAGAACAGAATAATTATAATTTTGACTTTCGAATGGCCTACAAAGTTTTGAGAAGAGAATACGCAACGGTACGATATGGGGGAACTCCCCCTTCGGGTATGTTACTCATATTTATCTTTATATTTACTGCCAATGATAAAAACATATATTTTTAAATGGCATATTCACTAGTATCCTTCCTGCAGTAGCGTATTTATTCCTATCTAAAACCACAATTGCTAGACTGTGAAGTCACCTTAATAAGGTAAAAACGATAGCATCTAGAAACAAGCTGTCCGATCCTTCCTTTCTAAGTCGTACGACAAAGAATTAGAATGCTCTGTTTGCTGTCTCTTAGAATCCTGATTTCTTTAAGCGGGGTGTGAAAAATTACCTGTTCTTCAAGGTAGGAGGTCTTTAAGGTAGCGATCGTTTTAAGATCATCTGGTCATCCCCTAACTTCTTACTATCCAGCGGGTAGTAGGTAGCAGGTTGACGTACTAATGATAAAAACCTGAGGAATAGAAAAATACAGAATAAAAATCTATAATAATACTTAAGTTGGAAATGGATCCAACTGCTATACGAAAACGTAATTCAATCCAAAATCTAATAATTTTCAAAGATCAATATATGTAATAACAATATCTTATTTTCAGAGCGGCCTTTTTTCAAATTGAGGCCCCCGCCTTATCCCGTAAACATATCACGCTCCGAAGATATGAACGCGGTGAAGACGACAAAAACTCCCGAATATTACCTCGGGGATTTGATCTCAGGAACTTATTGCTCGCGTATATTCAGCGATTGTGATCGTAAAAACTGTAGGTTACAATCACCAAATTTTCCAGGCGTTTACCCAAGAAACTTAACATGTTACTATGCAGTTAGACAACACGAAGTGCCTCAAGGAAAACACGCTTTGATAGTTGTAAAGCAGCCGAACGGCCAACTAGTTTCAATTAGGAGCCAGAAGGCTTTGTATGCAGCACAACAAGAAAGGGGGAACAATGGACGTGAACTGAAATTTTGGCAACAATGTGACGAAGTTCAGGACTATGTAACGGTTTACGATGGCTATACAACAAGAGATCCAGTCATTTTGAGGTTTTGTGGTGGAGGTGTGTCGGTCCCGGAAGCGATATCGAGTGGCCCTGAATTACTGGTGGAATTTACAACGTCACCATTTGGAACATTTTTGCAACCTGTGACGGCACAATCTTTGCATGGATTCCAATTGGAAGTGGAGGTATGGCTTTTGTATTTTTCTGTATCCATAGTAAGTAGTAGGACACGACGGTATTCCCGTCTAACTGAGCAGTCCGACTGGGAAAGTACCTCCACCCTACAGACTACCGCGGGCATAATAACCTCGTGTTGTGTTTCCGGCGGTGAGTAGGATAGCCAGAATTCACTGCAGAGGTTTTGTGCTGTCAGTGAGAAGACCAAAGGCTATTCCTGCTTTGTCTTTTACACTGATGGCACAGACACACTGTGTTACAAGGTCGGCAGCACGAATGTGATTCCCATGGTGTTGCACACGTCCATAGAGCACAGTAACCACTTACCATCAGGTGGGCCGTGTGGTTGTCCTGCCACCTAAGTTGTATAAAAAAATGCGAAATCAATTTTGTCTGTCCGTTACGCTTTCACGCCTAATCCCCTGAACGGATTTTGATGAAATGAGGTATATCCACGCGGGTGGAGTCGCGGGCAATAGCTAGTTTTTAATATTTTTGTTAGTAAGTATAGAACACTGAGTTGAGTACAAGTATTAATTTATGCAGTTCTCAAACTTGAAACGTGATGGACCAAGTTTTTGCTATGCAACAAATTTTGCAAGCACATCTATTAGCATATTTATAGGATAAATACAACTAGCAAGTATTCTAAAAACTTAGGTAGACTATGCATCTTACAGCGTATAAGTTCAATGTTTTTATTTTTTGTCTTATAATGAAATGATCCAATTTATTTTTCGTAAAGATCTGATAAAGGGTTTCAGAGAGAACACCACGAAACACTTCAATAAATACCAGGAAATCAGCCCCGATTTCTGCAATCGCATATTATTGCAATGTCTATACCACTATTTATCTACTGTATCCTTTGAATGAGTATGTAGAGGTGTTCAGAAATTTTTGGAATTGGCTCTTGGGTACCGGAGATTCACAAGGCAACGCCACAAAATCACATAAAAAATGTGAAAAGATCGATGTTAGACTTATGACTATTCAGGTCATGCAAACACAGTTGGAACATTACTATGGTTAAGGATATTCTGGAATTGTTTAGACTTGAAATACAACAGCAGAAATTCTTAGCGATGTACAGCATGAATGTCTCGCTTTAGTTGAATGGGTATTCTGTCAATCCTATTAGGTAGACGTACCTAACTCTGGCTGCAGATATGTTGGAATCTAGATTTTGACTAAATAGGTAAAAAATGAAACTGCTTAACAACACACATTATAATAGGCTCGTTTATGTTATGGGAGGAATATTATTGATTGCCAAAAAAGTATTATTTTAACATACTGTAGTACTAATCATTAATCGTATGTAAATAGAGTTAATGTTCTAATTTATCATGGTGAAGTGTTATTTCAAGTGTTTCGTTCTCTGTGAACAATAATAAATCACGTAGTGCTCCGAAGGCCTCGCTTGGGCCCCTGCCAAAGTGTAATTAGTAACGTAGGCTCACACGGTCGGCCACAATAATGAAGCGAGCGAACTCTACACCCACCCACATTGTTCTAACTTATGAAATTAGGACATGACCCCTATCTTTCACTTTCAATAAAATAATTTTTATTGCACATGTACTGACAGCATTGTCGTTATTGTGCTCTTTTATTCACTGAATATTTTTATTCATTAACTTTAAACGCAAGAAATTAACAGTCAAGGTGCGATACCAAACCGCTTCAGGTTTAAGTAATCCATAGAAGATTTATCCGACTATGCTAAGCTACTTAAAGTTAATTTTGGTCAATTTTTTATTCCACATTAATGATATAAAAAATAGACTGAAATGAAACGAAACAAATAGAAGAGATAAGACTCAATCTGTGGGAGAAGTATGACATTTGCATGCTCAGTTCTTTAGTGAAAGTTCAGATAACTCAGCTAGTAGATAATTTGAATGATCACTGCCGTGAATAACATCTAGGACGAGACGGGCTGTTATTGACAATATTGTGGTTCAATATTTTAACGTTGTTTCTATAACGTCAGTAGCGGGTAACTCAGCTGGTATAGATGCCTCCCATTAATTATAATAAAGGACCGTTAGGGATCTTTGTTGTAGTTATCACATAATTAATCAATTTTAGGTCAGGTTCGTGGATCAGCAGTCGCCTACCTACGCAAAGAACAAAAGAGCCTGCGAATTTTGGATCCGTGGAACAGGACGGGGGATATTAGAACACCCGCAACATTCTCTACCTCCGAACACAACGTGCCTATATCATATGCAGGGTATAGACACATCTGGACCGTCGGGAAGGAATATAATTTACAGGCGACCGTCGGCGTCATTTTCAGCACCCCGATTCAAAGTGTGGTTTTCAGTACTGAAATTTTACGTGACGAATGCTCTGAATCCTAACTTGCCCGAGGACGAGTACTGCGGTAGTCATTTAAATATATGGGATGGCCCAATGAGAATATCGCCAGGCTGCAGTGATATTTTTTGGTAGGTAAAAGAAATGTATTTTCTTTTTATTTTAATTACATTTTTCTTCATAAAGTGGTTGTTTCACTAAAACTATAGGTAAAGACTTGAAATTCCCCAATCCATAGTTTTAACATACAGCTAATGCAAAAGTTTAGTGACCTTTTGATAATAACGTCGTAACAAGGGAGAACAGGGGCCTGTCAAGTCTTTTTCTTTCAGAATTGTTGTTAGCAACTGTTCTGTAAACACTACAGATTACTGTCTATAATCACTTTCAAATAAGTTCTAACTAAAACGATTATTATTATTCTTCGCAAAAAATAAAATACCTATATAAACATATGAACGACAATTTCACTTGTACTTTTTCACCTTACGGAATAACCGGTCAGGTTAAAAATAAAAATGAACTATGGAAAGTACAAAGTGCAATTGTTATTCAATATCTGTAGCAGATTAATTGATGGAAAAGTATAAACAACTTATATAAAATTATCAGTATATTTTAACCTTTTAATAATGATTCCAGTGATAAAGAGCGATCAGTACAAATGTCAAGAGCAACATCCCCTCAATCAGTTATAGTTGGTCGTCCGCCTTCAAATGCTACATTGGTAGCTAGATTCTGCCGTGAAAGAGCCCCAAGGACCTGTGAACATGCATTGTTACGTAGGTCAAGAGCCTGTGCCAAGACTGAAAGCTTTTTATCTAAAGGAGATTCTTTGACTTTAGAACTGAAATTGACTCAAGGGACCGCTTTGAAGTAAGTTGAATACTTTAGTATGTAAAAGGTGAACCTACTATAATGTAACCAAGTTTATTGTAACTGTCTCTTTGTAAACATTTGATTGGGAACGTTGAAATATACATGAATAACTTAGAGACTCAATCAATGTTTAAAAAGGTCGCAGGAAATTGGAAGTGCCGATACAATAGGCATGGTAAATGCGTTTTATATTGATATCGCTGATAAAGGTTTTTCTTTTGTACTAAATATTGAAGTCTTTTTTATGATAATATCTTGTGTATGAACATACATTTTGTGAATGTAAATTATATAGATAAGTTAGAAAGATCAATCCTATATTGTTGTTGTATTTTTATAGCATCGCTTTTGAACATTAAATTTCATTATTACAGGCCGGTTTACTTCAAAGCCCTCTACGAATTCGTGGACTTGCATCAAGACGGTGAACCTTGGGGTCGAGGAATATGTTCACGTAGATTCGCTTCAAGGTCATTTCCAGAAGCACCACCTGATCCACCTATAACCTTTTCTTCGCCTAGAGACGTTTTCTTGTATGGTAGAGGTGGAAATCGGAATATTAGGTAGGTTTCCTATTTCTTTTCAATAACAAGCATTGCAATTGTTAAAACAGATAGTAAAAATGTTGAACGTTAGATTGGGCTGCCAAGGAGTTAGTTTATTAACAGGTCCTATGTGGGTTGTTATAGAGATAATTTTGCTGCTAAATTACTGTTTTTGACTTCACACCTGGGCCGTGGAGATGAAATTGTTAAGAATTTTTCTATATCTTCCAGTTGTACATATCGGTTTGAAGCCAATGCTGGAGAAGTGATAAGACTTCGAGTATGGGGTGTGCGCAGCGGTGGTAGATTATGTCGGTCTGTGCACTCTGCCCACTCGCCCTGGTACCGATGCGCCGGTGACATTACTGCAGCTGTCAGAATCTTCGACAAGCCTTGGAGAGACGCTGGCTCTAGGATTCCTAGAGACTGCTTGTGCAGGTAAATATTTATTTAATGTTACTATTTAAACAAATTAAAAATTAAAATACTGGTATTTCGCTTACAATTATATCTTTGAAATTCTATAATTTCTGGTAGAATTAGACTACAAACTAAATTTTCTTTTTAAGAAGATAAAAACCAGTCATTGCTGTCCACCAAATCCCTGCTTCAATTCTTGGATTGGACAAAATATTTTCTTATTTTTTTTTAAAGTAAACAACTCGATAAGGATTTATTTTAATTACAAGAATCAATGCAAAAAATACACCTAAAATCAGTAAGTAAATTTTATTTCTTAAATTTTACAAGTGAATATCATGTTATTTTGCAGTGATGTTGGTGACTACGAGTTTACATCTATAGCTACTGTGGCCGAACTGAAATTCGACGTCGTCAATATGTCTGCTTCCGATGATTTCCGATCTTTTGGCTTCGAAGCGTCCGTAGAGTTTGTTAGATTAGACATGGGCTGTGAAACTACTCATAGAGTTTTTGGAGCCAGTGGGGAATTAAGACTATCATCGTCTTCACCAATGTCCGAATCGGTATGTACAATTCACATATCTACTGTTTATTAACGTATCAAACATGGTAACTTTTATTTATTTTTGGTTAAGAATGTCTTCCTGGACAACCATCGATGTCAAAAGTACTCTAATGGCAATAACTTAACTATCTCACATAGGACAAAAAAGCTAACTGATGCAAGATGAAATTCTTTTCATACCTAATAGAAGCTCCGTCTTATTGCAATTCCATGACTGAATGCTCGGCAAAGAAATATCCTATCTTATTTTTAAATTTGAAATTGTAAGATTGTGTTCAGTGTAGTGAAATACGGTCATTTTCATCAATTTTCAGACTAGCTTCTTGCCTGAAAGGCTTAGCAGCGAATAACAATATTTTTCACAATTTCTATACGTCGTATTATCTATCATAGTATCGTTTTTATTCTTTACCCTTAGTCAGGTGTAATATATATGTATAGTGTATATGTGTCACTACATAGTATAAAACAAAGTCGCTTTCTCTGTCCCTATGCTTAAATCTTTAAAACTACGCAATGGATTTTAATGCGGTTTTAATAGATGGAGTGATTCAAGAGGAAGGTTTATAATTTATGTATAATACATGTTTAGTATAGTAGAGGGTGCAGCGGGTACGGGATCTGACGACACGCGGGCGGAAAAATATTGACGGTACGAAGTTCGCCGGGTCAGCTAGTAAGTAATAAAGACAATAAATTAAATCATATAATATTTCAGGAACGATGCGAACGCCGTCCTTGGGTAATCGATCCTTCCCCAGGGCGGTACCTTTATCTCCAAATCCGTGGAAGTATCATCAGAGAACCCGAGCTGGATAATTTCACACTGTTAAATAACATCACCGTGGCCCCAGATATGAGGCATTTATGTAGAACTCAGAATAGAATTGCTGTATATACTGGAAGTTTAACCCCTACGTTTATATGTCCTGATCCTCCAGAAGAACTGGTGAGTAGGATATATCTTTAATAAAATTTTGAAACATAAAAGATAATTAAAATGTCTTCTTCTTCCGCTAGAGGTTAATCCCAGTCTCAGCTTTCAACATGTAGTCTGGGGTCCGCTTATACCAGTCTAACTGCGGATTTGGCTGAACTTCGACATTTTCCGTGAAGCGACTGCTATCTGACATTCACTGCGATATCGAAGCATTGCAGTTAGGCCAGTTGTTGTATTTTTGAGGGCTCCAATTACCCTTAATGACTGTAATAGGTGTTCGTATGGCAACCAGGACCGACGGCTTAACGTGCTCTCTGAGGCACGACGAGACCAATGCAAATACCCATATTCATAAAACATTATTAAATTTATCAGGAAAAAATGGAACATTGTCATTTGTCGCTCCGGTCGGATCAATGGATCTGTACTGGCATTATTATTGGCATAGTGGAAACGAGTACGACTGCTATGCATTGCACTGGGTTTCTCCAAATTTAACTATCACGTTACTATACTGCCACATTATTGACTGTTATATTATTATCATGACAATAACTTCCTAATTATATATTTCCAGATGGAAGAAATGGTAGAAGTATTCTCTGAAGGTTGGTCTAAGGAAGTGGATCCATTAGCACGACACGTGTTCGCGTCACCTTCGGCGTCCGACCATTTTGATTTAGATTGGCCGAGAGCTCTGAGCGCTGAACTTATTGCTGTGGAGCCTGGCTCCTATTACGTGTCTTGGTTGGAACTTTCTAGAAGGTAATAAAATTAATTGATAATAATTATATTCTAAGTTTACGTATACATTATAAGAGAGAGGCTACAATAATTCGCACCCAGCTGAAATTTAGTAAAATTATTCAAAACACTATCATAAATGAAATATAAAAAGTTCTCATCGATCCGATACATGGATTTTATATTATTTGGGGTCAAAGGTCACAAAAATGTCTATTGCACGAAAAACCCATTTTTGTTACCTTTAGTATTGGTAAAAAAAAAGGTAAGTTTTATCATAAAAATGTCTGGAACAAATTTGAAGACCACATAATTAACTATAAAACTTGATCAAATGCAAGTCGGGCTCGCGCACCAAGGGTTCCGTACGAAACGTATTTGAGGCGCAGACTTGCGCTACGTTAAAGGCGATATACTTTGATTGCGTTAAATTATATCTTTGATTTTACGGTACTTCCCGTAGGTCCAAGGTCCTAAAGTACAGTTAAAGTGACTAGTTCGAAAGCCGTAAATACAGTCTGGCCATAAATACTGTTAAAATAAAAAATAAGAAAGATATTACATTTGAATTTGGAATCTGTCATTTTTATACGATTGTTCATTGACTCTCTCATTCAACTCTCCATACGCTTTGTATTAGTCAAATGTTTGTGTACCGGGCTATTAATAGTGTTACGAGCGTGGGGATTGGTTTAAATAGAAAATGCGAGGACAACCGTTGAAGACAAGATTTTATTCAGCTATACTTCACTTACAGCAAAGCGCGTAGAAATTCAAAACTCTTCCTTACACAATACGCAGTCACTTGTATAAATCGCACTGTATCGCTTCGCACACTTTATCGCCTTGATCGCTTCGAATACTAGTCGTACACTAACTTCAGCGGAGGCTGTTAGCTGGTTTTTTATATCGGGCGCGGCCGAGCAGCGAAAGATCGAGAAAAGACAGGTACGTTCTGAAAAAGGCAGGAACTTTCTAGAAGGTTCTATTGGGTCTTGTGTCTCTTTCTAGCCTGACGTCTCGTTCTATTCATTCGATTCCTTCTAGAACAGTGACGTCAAGGCATGCTGTCTCTTTCTATAGTGCCGTCTCGCTCACTCCTATGGAAATTTGGCCATATATTGAAGTGGCCAAGCGCCGGGCGTAGCAATAGGTACAATGAGACCTCTGCTAGTGACAGAATTGAGCAACATTTTGACAAACAAAATGACCGTATTTATGCTTAAAGCTCTAAAGAAACTTCCCAATTAATCGACAGAGTGCAAAGTGGGCATTATCCGACTTCAGTGATGGTTTGGGGGGTGTTAGCTATGAAGGAGTAATTGAGCCATGTTTTTGTGAAAAAGGTATCTAAACATCGGCACAAGTGTATCAAGATACAATTCTTCAGAAGATAGTTAAGCCCTCAACAACACCATGTTCAATAACCAAGTATGTGTCTTCCAACAAGACTCGGCGCCGGGTCATAAAGCTCGGCCCACGCAGTTTTGGTTGGAAGCGAACGTTTCGGACTTCATCAGAGCTGAAGACCGTCGTCGTATTTTAGGGAGTACGGCTTGCTCCAAACGCCATGATAATTTGGAGTCCCTAAAACAATCCATACGATTGGCAGTGAAGAATTTTCCCATGGAAAGAGTGCGTGCTTCTATCAATAACTGGCCTCAACATTTAAAGAACTGTTTTACAGCCAATGGAGATCACTTCGAAAAAGCTTTTCATATTTTAAATTTTTTATATTAATGTATTAAGCAACCACACTGTAAAAGTCATAAACATTATTTGCAATATTTTTTTTTTCTTCGTGACAATTTTTATGGCATATAGCTACTGCTACCGTAGATAGGTAGAATATTATACATATTTACGGATTTCGATCTTGCCCCTATATTGCCGTTTATGTTGCACAATTACGCGCCTAAATTCAGTTTCGTACGGAACCAATAACGCTCGAGCTTAAATAATCTATTAAAATTTGCACTTGACCAATTTTATTAGATAATTGCATGATCTTTAATATTATCTCAGACATTTCTATGATAAAACTTACCGTTTTACTGAAAATCGCGGAAATTCCGGGATTTCGTTATTTGATCCCGATTTAAAAAAAAATCCAGGCATCGGATCGATGGGGACTTTTTATTGTGTTCCGAATAATCCTACCAATTTGCAGTTGGGTGCGAACTATTGTACCCTCGGATGTGTAGATTTCCCGGCACACTATGAATTGTATCTACCGATCATTGTCCAGCATAGATTCTAAAATGCTGGAAAAATAATTATGACCTATCAATTAATAGTGATTTATACTTTATAAGAATCTACAAAAAGAAAGAGATAAAAGATTACTTAAACCGTAGATATGAGTACAAATATCGGAATATGTTTGAAAAATTAAAATAAATGGAAATCAAACTATTGTTTTTGACGGTTACCTTTTCAACAATTATCCTCTGATCTCTCATTTGACCTCTCCGGGAATTCCGGAAATCCGGATCTCCGGAAATTTACAAAAAAGTGTCGATAATTTTACCTTACTTACATTTATCTACATACTTCTTATCTACATTTATTTGTAACTAGGAGCAGGCATAAACATTTTCTTGTTTCTTACTTTGAACAACGTTTCTTACTTCCATACAACGTTTCATCTCCAATTTTCTCTGAATGATATATGTAGGTATAAATAGGTAACTGACCAAATTTAACACATGTTATACCCTCTGTTTTCAGACACGCGAGCTCGCACGGCGGCGTATTTGCGCTCTCAGGCGAGTGCGAGTACCGCTGTCCGTCACTGGACGCGTGTATCTCAGCGGCGCTGTGGTGTGATGGCGTGGCGCACTGCCCGCGCGGTGAGGACGAACGCCTCGCCTACTGCTCAGCGCTGCTCAGGGTGCCAGCACACTATGCCGCTGCCTTCCTAGCACTTACCATTCTAGCGGCAGCAGCTGTAGTAAGTATACATTTTAAATTAATAGTAATATCAATGTTGTAGTGCAATAGCACTATGCCACCACTTTCCTAGCCTTAACAGTTCTGGTGTCATCCGCTGTAGTGAATATAGTTTAAGAATTTATAGTGAAACCAAAGCTGAGGTGGCAATGGCGTAGCTCGCCTACCGCTCACCAATATGGTGGCAGCTGCAGTAGAGCGAGTATGATATTTGGAATTCGTAGTAAAACCGACGCTGCTACAAATTTTCCCTCTTTTATATTACAATTATTATATAGATAGACATACAGACATAGTGTCACGCCTCCTGTCCTGCCTTTGGGTTGGCAAATATAACGTGTTACTACTAAAGAAATTATCATAGGATGCGTCATAGGTTACCAATTTTTTATGAGTTTGAGAGGCATCTTTAATCTTAATAAATTCTGGTTGTCAGGTTATTTTGTAATAATTCCAACTGCACAAATACTTCATTATGAAATAATGTATGTGTTGAATACATAATTAATAGGCTACCTTCAAATATTGTTAATATATGCAATACATTTTAGTAAAGTTTGGCCCTCAATCGCATACCCAGCTAAAAATGTCCTCGTCCGTGTTGACACACATACGCCAAGTCGACCTTTGCCTTTACTTTTACCTTGACAGGTACATACAGTACATCCTACTGTATGCATGCTGCATAATATATTTGTTGCCGTCAACTAGCTTATTCATTAACTAAATGGCGCCATTTAATGAACGGCCTGAATGGTGTTCAGTCATTTAATTAAACGGCTAGGCAAATAGCTTGTTATCGATGACGTTTAACTGCTTGCCTAGGCATTTAATTAAACAGTTAGAAAACGACTTATTTCTGCAGAGTTATAAAAAAAATAACCCTGAAGGCTTAATGCGTGAGCTACGCTCCGCTCCACTCCCGCTTACAGGTGTAAGTACATGTATATATGTATGTAATTTTCTATTTAATTTCGAGGTGGTGCCCCATCTTACGATTGGCCTAAGCATTAGCCAGCCAGGTTATTAATTGAATGGCGCCGTTTAGTTAACTGCCTAGGCATTTATTGGACGGCTGATTAAGCTAGTTGGCGGCGACATATCGACTTTGACCTATGTCAATATTCATTAATAAACAATTTTTAAAAATGCAATTTAGTTGACGCGGAAAAAACTCTTACAAATTTTACTTTACTTTAGCCCATACCATCTGTTGATATGTCCTAATTTTCTTTATAATTTCAGATAGCAGCAGCACGTTCATGTCGCCGGCGTCGGTCGGCGCTGCAACAACGACTCAAGAGCTTGTCCTCAGATACCGCCATATTTGATGAAAAAGAAGTGATTTGCTGACCAAGCGAGGACTCTGTGCGATACGTGGAAATAGACCGCGTCACCACTGTGTGACCGGCTTCCCGTGCAGAGTCCTACGATATATTTATATTGAATTCTATGGTCAAAACACTTCAGGCAATGAGCCACTTTCATGAATAGGAAGAAATTCGTAGTAAAATGTTTGACCGATTCCTCTAAGTAGTGGGTCAATTGTTGGTTGATTGAGGGTATTTAGAAATAAAATTTTGAATTAATGTTTTGCGATGGCGCGAAATTGTTAGCACCTCAAGCGGTGAAGACTATGAGAAAACTGTACATAAATGTGATTATATTAAAGATAATTTAGTGCGAATATGAATTTTGGACCAAGTGCTGTCGATCGGTAGCTAAACTTGGAATCACGAATTGAATATTAGCGGCAGGAATATTTGCATTATTTGAATGGCTGATTTAAGAAGCGACTTGCATTGAAATTCAAATCGTTACAGATTTTATTGAGATTATCTTTAATGACAAACAACGAACAAAGCCAGTGTGCGAAAACAGATAAGACGTCAACGAAGGAACTAATCACCATAAAACAAGAACATTACTTGTCTCGTTTCAAATATTCCATGAGATTGATCGGTTCCCAGATTTCTGTGCTGCATTGGAAATCTAAAGCTAGATCACATAATTAATACGAGTATTGTTTATTTTATGACATGAAATCGGTAACCAAGTACCTACATGAAATATTTAAAAACGGCTACTCATGCATAATATAAATACTTGCGTGACAAAAATGTCACTATTGTGTCAAAAATCGTGTTCAGTCAGCATTAAATAGATCTTGATAAACAAAGTGTTCAAAATGATCTTGGAGTTGAGTTGATCTTGGAGTGCTCAAAATGATCTTTCTTGGTTTTCCCCCTTCCTGTTGAGGGGTTGTTCTGATATTTTGATACACAGACTTTAGTTTGGACAATAACACAATTTAAATCAATAAAAGAGTTTGATTTGCTCTTTATACATTGGTTTTAAGCTAAATTTGAGACTTTGTAGTTAAGATATTTATAACGCTGACCGTATCAATTATTTGATTTCAACACCAAGGAACTAAGGTAACTTTTCCTGGGACTCCTAGATTGTCATTACTTGGTATTTTTGTCCAAACATGAATGGGTACGTTTGAGCCGACTTTTCATACATTATTTAACTTAACATAGCAGAAGGTACATTTGGTATAATTAGAGAACCAGTTGTCTTAGGACCCTAACTATTCTTCAGATTACCATTTGTCCCTCTTTAGTATTCTCTATCAGTAGCAAGTCTCGAGTGACGACCACTAGCATCGCAAGTGTTCATAAGTAAAGGCTTCTTGTTCTTGTATGATTTATAAAAAGAAATATCTTTCTAGTATAATAAACAATTAAAGATAATTATTTCAAAAAATTATCGGCGATCTTTTTTGCAATCATCATAAGTCACAAAGATTTAATAAAAACAGTTAATAAAGAGAAAATTTCATTCAAATTAATTGAAGGTAACACGTTCAATAGTGGTCATGCGCATCCACTGTAGGCATTATAATCATGCAATTGGCACAGAACGTCTACTAATATTTTATGTTATTGGCCAATTATTTGCATGTATGATTAGGTTACTCACGTTGTATATTGGATGAAATATTTTTTGGTTCGTCGTTATCTATTCTGGCAAGAAATAAAAAAATGGATCAATTAGTATGCTAATTTGGAAATTAAGATTGGTGGATTTCGAATATTCAGGACATGTTCAAATCTGTCTGAGTATAACACTAGAGAAGAACTGGTTTAAGGCCCGTATTCTAGAAACATTTTCAGTCCTGAATTGAAACACAACAGATTGTTGAATTGTTCAACAGATTGTATAGACGAATTGACAGATTTCACTATCTATACAATTGGTCCTCAGATATATAGAGATTCAGAAGCTTAAATCTGGATTATCATCCAGCAGAGAACTTTAACTTTGTTCCGATCTAATGTATAATAAATAATGAGTACCTATGCCAAAAAAAAATAAACGCACAATGTGAATGATTAGCCGATTGTACGAGAATGTTGTGTTGATCTCTTGAAGAAAGTTCGTTATTCGTTATATAAGTGCATGGATGACTACTGCAAAATTGTGAAAATTCAAAAAATTATATTATATATAAAGTACTAAAGTACCTACTATAATATAAAGTACTCTAAGAACTTTCAAGTTCAGGGGGAATTTAAAATGGAGGGTAGCTGTAAAATAGATATATAGGAATGATATTTCACAATTCTGCACAAAATTATATATGTTATGTGAATGAATTCGCGGCAATAACGTTTTTTTTTCTTTTTTTTTGTAAAATATATGAAAAGGATAATGTTGACTTGTGTTCTTAAATGTTACTCTTAATTGGTATACGTGATATGAAACTGCCATTTTTATAAGAATATTCATGTTCAATTAACGAAATTAGTAAAATGTTATAAATAAATATATATATATCTGATGATTATTATAATAATTACCTATACACAGTGATTATTCGTTTTTTAACCACTTTTGGCATTCAAATTCCGCTAACCGCCCAACAGATTATTACAATACCAGATCTCGCAAGCTTTATAAAATAACGAAGATACTCTATAAATATTCCTATTAAAACATTTGAAGAAGAATTTTCATATTGTAGAATCATCAAAAATTATGGTATATCATAATCGATTTAAATGCGATGTAAATAAAAACTATTCATATCTTAGAAGTGTATTAAAGTGATAATATTTGTTTCCTAAGGAAATTATTAAAGTTTATTATATCGCGTTAAAATTAGTGACAATGTAGATAAATAATTTGATTAAGTAACATAAAAGCAACTAACGATTATATTCTAAATTTATTTTTACGTGGCGCATTGCTATATTTAAGATTATAATTCTACTTTATTAGAAAATTAGATTAGGATATGTATGAAAATTTAGTTTGCGCTATACCATAAACTTTAAATTGTATATTCTGTATTTATTTACTATATTTTTTGTGATAAAATTATGGCGGCTTGAATTTTTATAAACCGAATTGATTATGTTACAGTCTTTTTTATTTGTTGGTCAATATATTTTCAATTAGGTAATTTAATTATAAGGGTTACTAGTCAAAATGGAGTAGAACGTTGGTATCGTCTTCCATAATGTACGAGAATTGTTTGTTTTCCTCCAATACGTTGCGCCATATCAAATACGATAATTGAAGTGAATTACGGATATTAATTAGACAGAATCAGGTGTTATCCTGGAAGACAATAATGATGGATAATAGCTGTAATAAGCAGATACATAATTTCACGTTCAAACAATGATTACGAAGATTTATGATGATAATAAGAAGTTTTTAAAAATAAAAGTATTTACTGCATGAGTCTTGTGTTTTATTGTAATTAGCATTAGAAAGTTGTTTCTTAGTTCCATTTCTAATTCGGATAAGGTAGATATTTTGGTCTTTTGATAAGGAAAACATTAAGTACAAAATAAATCTATATAAACGACGGAATAATACATGATTGTTCGCAATATCTGTAGGACCCCAAATTTCGTTCAGGTGAGTCATGTCATTAGTGTGCCAGCTATAACCAGCGAATCTTACTCATAAGCTCATATTATTGTCCAATCAAGAAACAAATATTGAAATAAATAAAAATAAAAAATGTGAAATGGGAAAACCTCCGTAATGAAACACGAATTTCTGTATTTTAAAAGTAATAAGTAATAAACGTTTATTATATTCAGTAACATCTAAAACAAATGTTACAAAATGTTTACATAATACCTTAATTAAAATAACCTTAAATAAATCTAATAATATAGAATCTCTGATTCTTTTGACTTGACGTAATTCGACTCATTTTCTTAATCAAAAACTCCTTGACTCATAATTTGATAGGCTTTACTGACATTATCAGAAACATCTTCAGCTGGGCGTTCGGAAGTGACAAGCCACGTGGATGCACTGGCGCCGTGTTTGAATGCATGCATGAGGCCCTTGACAGCAGATTCAGGCCTAGAATAGAATTGTATTTCCATTAATATTATGACTCAAGGTTAAGTTCAGAAGAAATATATTGAGGGCACGTTCTGATGATATGCTCTAGGAGAGTAGTGACGCTAGACTACGATTTTACAAGACTACTTCTCAATATCCATGATCATGGAGAAAAAGGCGACCGAAACATCAATATCAGTGTAAATGGCACAAAATAAATCGCTTGAGAATTCGTTAGTTTATTAGACATATAAAAAAATAAAGATATACATATTATAAAATTGATTCATAAGAAATCGTTCGACAATTATATGTTGTTTTTTTGCATGTGGATATTAATATTATTGATGATGATTGATGACTTACTTTTGAAAGGGCATCTTTTTCAAAGCTTTTATCAATATTTCATCTGTTTTTTCATCAAAAGTTCCCATTTTAGAAGTGCTGAATAAGGAAGTGTCCGTACAACCGAAGCATACGGTAAGGACCCGAACTTGTGACTGACTATAATGTGGTTCCATCTGAAAATTTGTTAATATGGTTTAAAAAGTTGTAGTCACAAAAAGAACTTCCGTAAAAATAAAAAAATAACTGTACTTCCTGCTAAAAAAAAGAGAAAGATTGATGTTTTAATTGCAAAGTGTACCTAACATGAAACTTTGATTGGTAATGGAATCCATGGATACTATTTAGCTACAAACGACTCACGTTACTTACGTTACTTATATTGTTATTAATGAATAAGTAAATTGACTTGCAACTAAAGTATCTTTACATTATCAGTTTACATTTACTTTGACTATTTGCACAATATTCGTATATACCTAATCGACAGTTGTTTTAAACATCTTTTATAGGAGTCATCCCGTTAGTTATGTTAGCAGTAAGTAAGTAATCTTCCATGCTTCTAAGAAAAATAGCCAGTACATATCTGGTGTTGGTTGGTACTCAAACCGTTAATGTGGGCGTTAATAAGTTGTTTGGTTTTATTATAAGATAGGCCTAAAATAATAAGAAGAGATAATCACACGGATCACTTCAAATGATGATATTATTATACCTGCTCCACATGATACACGCCAAATGATATAGTCAATCAATATCACGTTCCAATATGTGTATATTGTGTATATGTCACCGCCAACTTGCACAATCAGCCGTTCAGTTAACTGCCTAGGCTGTTAACTAAACGGCGCCATTCAATGAACGGCCTGAATGATGTTCAGCCGTAACGTTTATTACAACATTTAATAACCTGGCTGGCTAATGCTTAGGCCATTCGTAAGACGGAGCACCGATCCGAAATAAGACAACAAATTACATACATATACTTACACCTGTAGAGGCAGAGGGTAGGCAGAGGGTTATTCACAGAAAATTAATGTTATGTTTATTGCGACAGTTACGCAATCCGATTTAGATAGGTTAGGTTATGATAGGTTAAGTTAAGCTCCGCTTTGCTCCGCTCTCGCATTAGTTTGTTTTTTTTTTTTTATATTACCATGCAGAAAAATATGGCTAGGCAAGTAATTGAACGTCATCGATCCAAGCCATTTGTTTAGCCGTTTAATCAAATGAAAAATCTGAATACCATTCAGGCCGCTAATTGAACGGCGCCGTTCAATAAAGAGCCTAGGCAGTTAATTTAACGGCTGTATAGGTGCAAATTGCGTTTGCACATCAATAACATCTGGATCGCTGCATATATTCTTCATTGTTATATGCAAATAATAATAAGTGTTAGTGCTAAAACATTATTGTCTCAGTTTTATCATACATACCCCAAGACAATTGCTGAATTGTAACACAGCACTCTTTGTAGCTGAGTATACTGGCAATAGTTGTGCTTGATACAGGCCTACTATAGATGATATATTAATAATAGCACCACCTTTCCCTCCGTTGTCTTTCCGCATAAGATCATATGCCTTGAACGAACTTTTGAACAATGCCGACTGAAAATTAAATTGTAAATGCAATGAGTATGTGGCGACACCACATTTACCCAGCGCCATCTAGTAACATCAAGCCGAATTACTACGATACTACAAATCATGCATCGCGAAAGTGAAGTTCCTGTGCTGGTACAATACATATCCCAACGACAATCGTTGGGCCGCGGCCCGCCAGGCGTGATCACCTTGCCTGGTCGAAGGATCCTCCCTTTGTCTTGGAGGAACGTCACACCCTGTTCCTCCACAAGTATCTATTTTAATATCTACTTTCACACTAAATATTTCAATTTTTTATTTTATTAATCATAAACACATTGAACAGTGGGAACACAGTGGAAGTAATGTGAATTCTACCATAATAACTGAAATAGGCAATTGATGTCACAATATTAAAACAGGTAGTTGATCATTTAATCTACTTTTAAATCATTTGACACAATCGTAGGACAAGACGAGAATACCATTGTATTTGTACGTACCACATTAATTTCAACTTCTTTCAAATACACATTTGGCCTATCGTTCATGATACCCGCACAGTTGACCACAACATCAATGTAACCAAACTCTTTGATTACACTATCGTATGCCTCATCAAGTTCGTTTGTAGTAACATCACATTTATGAAACTTCACTTTATTATCTCCATATTTGTCTTTGAGATCCTTTTCTAAGGCTTTACCGTTGTTTGCATCTACGTCTAATGCAGCCACGTGCTGAAAAACAATAATAACAATGAACAAATTATCTAAGTACCTACCTATATCCAATATGACGATGCAATTTTTTTTCAAACTGTCTGTAAGTGAATAATAAAGGTGTGTTGGTCAGTAGTGGTTCAATCATCTTTAAGGAGCAGTTAGTAGGGTAACATGTTTTTTTTATATATAATATTAGCTACCTAAATTATCGAAATTAATAAAGTTACCTCTAACCCCTCCAACTAAGATAGCTTGTGCTAGGAGTGGGTTCACGTCGCTAGTGTAATGGTCAGGATTCAAACCCGGGACCTCCCGATCGTAAGACCGACTCCTTAACCACTAAGCTACCGACGCTTCGGAGAAGGACAACGAGCTTTTAAGGAGTAAAGCAGCATCCTTATCCTACTGGATCGCGTTCCAAAACAAATGAGAGCATATCATGGTACCGCATAGAGTGTAAAAAAAAGTAAATTTTCAGTATTCTATTGATGACCGGCGAATCAAATTTATTAGTATCTAGTCTAAATTAGCCGTACTCAAATTAATTCGTACAAAAACAAAGTGGGCCACTTGAGTGTAGTAAGAGGTGGTTTAAAAACCTGTTAAGATAATTCAGTGTACCTATTTGGCTCAATGCAAACCGAGTTGGCAGCGGCCTTGTGATAGCCCAGAGACAGAACTAGGCCATTTGCGGTTACTTTGACTTACTTACTCCACTCGCTGATACGTAACTTGATTCAACTTTTAGTAGAAAGAAAACCAAAAACGTAGCATGATGACAGCTTCTTTGATGGATCGTAAGTGATCTTTGAAGGCGTGGCAAGGGGTGTACAAGGGTCAAGTCTATTTTTTATTACAGTGATGGCAAAGACCTCCCCCAAATCCTCTTATCTCACCTTATGTCTCCTGCCGGAGAGAGGCGCTACTGTCTCCGTTACCCAGGGTGCACCACGCACACCCCTGCTTACGAGTGACTACTAAATATGGAGACGTCAAGTGTAAGTATCCCTGCTATTTATTACAGTATATAAATTGTTATCTTATTCATTGTGCCATAACCTATATTATTTTATCGCTTTAGTTATTGACATTGTCTATTCTTGTGATAATTGAGATGATAACGTAAGTATCTCTCTAGTTAATTAAATGAAATTAAGTATAGGTATTTACTTGTTTCGATAACGTGAGGAAACAAATAAACGATGGATTGATTGATTCAAAATTTAATATAAGAATCTCATTGCAATAAAACATTCATACATCGAAATAGAAATCCGTGTAAGTATATTAAAATTAAGATAGGTATACTATAGTTTTATTGTAATTTTCTATCTATAAAACAATTACTCTCATGATAATACGGATGATAATTATGAAGTTCAAGTATTATCGAACCGCACCCCCCATACCGTCCCGAGGAGGGCCAGACCGAGAGGAATGGCCCTGGGTCAGCCGGGGTGCGAGGGATATGTCAAAAGACAACCTCACCTCCGGCCTAGCACATCGACCCACAGACGGCGTGCGGTTTAGTCGGTTCGAGTCCGACATAACCTCTTCCCCTTCGACTCCCCCTTCGACTCCGAGGGGGGGGGGAGGTATCCGTGGGGATTTTCCGCAAGTAAAAAAAAAAAGTATTATCGAACTGGTGGGCTAATTCTAAAAAATCCTCATACAGAATTTTGACACCAGGCAATTTTTTATATCTATTTTGAAAATAGAAACAACTCAATCATCGATAAAAAAATCGGTATTAAAAAGAACTATTAGCTTAACAGAATATATAAATAAACAACTTACAGTGGCTCCTTCTTTCAAGAATGCCTCCACAATCCCAGCGCCGATGCCAGCAGCGGCTCCAGTCACTAGAACCACTTTACCCTGACAATCGTACATGTTCTTACAAAGTATGAAGACCGACTAACAGTCTAACTAAACACTTAAATCTCGCAGTGGTGATTAGATGCATACGTTATTTAGTTATTGCATAACGTGTAACCTTCACAAGCGTCTTTGTTTCTATACTTCGAGGGGATCCAAGCCGCGAGAGACGCGAGGCCCTGACGCGCAAATTGTTTTTGTATCCTACTAATGTTATAAATGCGAAGGTTTGTGAGTATGTATGGATGTTTGTTACTCTTTCACGTAAAAACTACTGACTTTACAATAATATTGCTAATACGTCAGAATAACACATAGGCTATAATATCATTACGCTACTACTCAAGGAAGCGGAGCAGTGATTATTAATGTCAACAAATCCGGCCATCATAATGTACAAAGAAGTAAGAGTTTAGTTATTTCTGTTGCTAAGCCACGGCGCGCGGACTTAGTTGTCGGCCGAGCAGGCCGCCACAAATCATTTGAATATAAAAAAATACGCGCTCAAAGGGTTTATACTTAGTACAGGGATGGATAAAGCTTAGGAACGGACATAGGCTCCCTTTTATCGTGATAAAAGGGGTAAATGGGGGGGGGGGGGGGGGGATTGGAGGTGAATGTTTGTAATTTTGAAGATACCCTTATGAAATTTGGTACAAAGGTGAATTAGAGCTTGAGAACACTACGTGATAAGCGATATTCACGCGGGCGTAGCCGCGGGCATCAGCTAGTGGTATATAAAATGAATACCTATTTCCTTTGGTCACGGCTTTGAACGGCTGGATCCATTATAATGAAATTTGATACAGAAGTAAATTAAACCTTGAGAAAGGACATAGGCTACGTTTGGTCGCGATAACAGACATCCACGTGGATGGAGCCAAAGGCAAAAGCTAGTAATCTATAATTGGTGAATTTAAGCTCGTCCATGGCCTTTTGGGTGCATGCCGCACAAGACACCCAAAAGGTCCAAGGTATATGCCTAGAGGTATACCATGATTTGTATGCATAAATGAAGAGTACCTATCTACATACTATTCAGATTAAGTTTTTCGAACTATAACAATAATTCGAATATAATTGTGAAGTTGTTATTCAATCACACACTAACGGCTAAATAGATCTGTCTGAATTTTGGCACAGTGACAGGTTATGGTCGGGAATGAATGGTTCACATTGGGTAGCGGGAATTTCAGGCGTGCAGAGTCGCGAGCATTAACAAATATTGTTATAATTCTTATCACCGTTATTTGAACTTACTTATCTATAAGTGGTGATAAGAAAACTGGCATTTTAACTGTATTTACAATTCGTACTGTTATTCTACTTTTGTTATTTACTCGAGTTTAATGTTGATATTAAAGGCCTAATATTCTTTTTACGCTAAATGTAGACTTCGTTACGCCTTATGATATCAGTCAACTTCAGTAAAAATCCTGTAAAAAAGCAGCCCAGCCCCACAAAAAGAAAGATAAACAGACAGAAATATTTTTGTTATCAGTGTCATACATAGGTACCTACATATCTATGCATTCATTAAAAACCTGTTTTTTAATTAAAAACCATACACTTAATTTTTTTTTTTTAATAGTTTATTTCATAATAAATTACATATTATATGATTCATTTAACAACATCACAAAAACCTTAATAGATTTATCTGGATATTGGATCACTGTCGTTGCACCTTCAACACAACACAAATTACTTTACACATACCCACATATAAAAATATAAATTCAGGTGATCGTTCCGTTCGTTACCATTACCAAGTAGGAATTTCGTCCGTAACACGTACAAAATACGAGCGAGGCTTGACTGGTAGAACATAAGCATGAAGATAGATAATATATATTAATGAGTGTTTGTGTGCGATGATTCATATACAGGATGTTAATATTAAGTAATATTTTTTATGTAATGAGTTGTAATAAATATTCTTTGAGCTTATGTTTAATGTTAGTTTGGTTTAGAGTATCTTTTAAAGTTTTTGGTAGTTCATTAATTAATTTAGGGATGGTTATTGAAGTGTGTAATTTACCGTACATGTTAGTGTAGCCAGGAATAAGTAATTTAGGGTCTTTGTTACTTCGTAAAATGAATTTGTGTCCTTTTTGGGGCTGAATCTGCAATTCAGAATTAAAATAATTTTCAACGAGGAGAATGAGCTTAACTTTATCATGGATAGGTAATATACGGCAAAACTTAAACACTAGATTGTAATTTTCTTGGAACTCGGTCTTGATTTTTTTAGGAATTATTGTTTTTAAAATTCTAAGCTGCAGGTTATGTATTCTATAAAGATGTGACTTACAGGTCCGCCCGTAACTACTTAATCCGTATGAGATTATTGACTCCGCTAAGGCATTATACAAAGACAAAAGTATCGGGAAGGGTATTTGGTATTTGATCAATGAAAAATTTGCAAGAATTGCTCTGAGTTTATCACAAACTTTATTGATGTGATCTACCCACTTCAGCCGACTATCAATTACCAAGCCAAGATACGTGTGTTTTTCTACTTGTTCGATTGAGTCACAACTACATTGAGCAGAAGGCTCCAGTTTACTGTGGAGACAGTCGTGAGTGTGAATAGTCAGTTTCAAGTTTTCTGTTGATCTATTTTGACTCGAGGAAACGTACAAAAGTTTAGTCTTAGCAGCATTTAATGCTAGACCAGCATCGTGGGACCATTTTTGTAGTTCGTCAAATTCTATCTGGAGTAACTTCTGTGCTTGATGTATATTCTTATGGGCGGAAAGTAGGCACGTGTCATCAGCAAATTGGTAGATTTTACACGTTTTTATAATATTTGCTACGCTATTGACATAAGTGAGATAGTGCAATGGCCCAAGGACCGATCCTTGTGCTGTCCCGTGCGTAACGCATATCCTATCACTCACTACATCAGCAACCTTGACAAAGTAGCTCCTATCTTTTACGTAGTCAACACACCAATCCAGAAGTGGACCTCGCACACCACAGTCGTCTAGCCGTTTGACAAGAAGATCATGCCTGAGAGTGTCAAAAGCCTTACTGTAGTCTATGAACACTAACAGGACATGCGCTCTGTTATCAAGATGCTTGTTGACATCATCTGTGAATGCTGATAAAAGCTGCGTGGTACTTTTATTCTGTTGGAAGCCAAACTGCGTTTTGTTGAGTATCGAGTGAGTCCTATAGAAATCGTGTATTTGTTTGCAGATATATTTTTCGACAATTTTATCAAGTATAGGAAGAATCGTAATTGGCCTGTAGTTATCATAGCTGGATTTGCTGCCTTTCTTATACACTGGTCTAACGATACCCGTTTTAAGGTCTACGGGGTACTTCCCTGCCATAACACTTAGGTTAATAAGTTTAGCAATAATACCAGACATCTTTTTGTGAATTGATTTAATGTCACTAGCTCTTATGCCATCAATACCCGGGCCTTTATTGATGTTGATATTTTTGATTAAGTTTTTCACAATCTGCGGTGTCGCGTTTCTAAACAACATTGACTTGTCTAGTGGGGTTCGATATCGGGATTCTGGTAATATGGGTTTGTTACATGTTGGTATTACTTTAGAAACACTAGAACTGAAGTTATTTGCAAAATTATTAGTAATTGATTGAATAGATACTGTGCTACTTTGTAAGGCTCCTATTATCACGTTATCAAGAGATGATTTTATTTTACCCGTAATTCTATTAAGTATCTGCCATACAGCGTATGGATTCCGTTTGTTGATGTTAATATCGTTTTTTAGATGTTGGTTTTTTGCGTTCCTCATAGTTTTATTTGCTTTGTTCCTAGCCGCATTATACTTTTGTTTTAGAATCAAGTCGTTTGGATCTTTCAACTATTTTTTGAACCAGTAATCCCTATTATTGCAGACTTTAATAGTATGCTTATTAACCCAACTGCTATCTGTTTTTGAAGAAATTCTATTTTTAATTTTGACCGTTATTTTCGAGTTTTCCATACATCGATTAATTTTACTTTTTATATAGTCATATAGTGTATTAGGACATGTCACATCGGTACAAACTTCCCAGTCAATTGATTTTAATGATTCTAAAACTTTATTATTGTCGATTATTTTTTTAAATTTTGGAACATCCTGTAGTGTATACTGACCGACGCATGCAAATGCGATCGCACGATGATCGGCCAGTACTACTGTTTGAAGGGTCGCGGTGTACACGTCTTGTGTACGGGATCTCGCTAGTATGTGGTCGATAGTCGATTTAGTCACTGTGTCCAGTCTAGATTCGATCCTGGTGTACTCCGAGATCCCGCTCACAAGGCCGTAACTGGAAAAAATATTCATGTATTTATGTTTTATAGGCTTTTCCTTCGATATATCGATATTGATGTCTCCCAATACAAATAAATCAAAGCTAGTGTCAGTTCGGTTCAAAGTTTTTTGCAATTCTTTAAGAAACAAACATTCATTTGTACTTGGTGGCCGGTACATGGATAAAATATAACAAGAATAGTTATGTGAAGTGGTTATTTTTGTTAAAACACCTTCACAATGCAGTGTCCTTGTATTGGAATGCGATATTTTATGTTTTTTGTGCGTGTAAATAATGATTCCACCACCTTTCTTAGCATGTCTTAAGTTAGTATGTTGATAATAACCTTCGATATTGAAAAGTGAACATATCTTTTCGGATATATTAACTTCAGTGACAATAATAATATCGATACATGAGTGAGATGTTAATATATAATGTTCGAGAGCTGTAAAGTTTTTAATTAGGGATCTAATGTTAATGTGAATAGTTAATAGGTTAGTTTTGTTAGGTATTTTGTGAAGAAAATCGTTAATCGTAGTTGAGTTTTTTATTTCAGTTATATTATGATTTAGCACAGCCATTTTTAAAATAAATTATACTTAATTAAAATAGTAGTACGACGAAATACCTATTTGGCAGTTTTTAATAATTTTGCAATGTCAGCTTCGTTACGTATGATGTAGAAATCTTCCTTCTCTTCTCTTTTGGCACGGATTTTCCCTCTTTTGAACCACACAAACTCATATTTGCCTGTTAATGCTTGCTTCGATTCCCACAAGAGTTTCTTATTGGAGTATGATAGTGTTTCTCTAATGAATACAGATCGAGTTTTAGTTACTTCGTCTTGTCCTTTTATCAAATCATCCACGATCATTTGGGTTCCCTTCGCGGCCGCGATCCATTGATGAGCAACGGTTTCATTTTTGAGCTTCACCTCCAAAGTGCTAGGTTTGTCTTTCTTTCCAGCAAGTAGTCTGCATGATTCGACATCCTCAGCGCTCATCTTGAGCTTAGATGCTATTTTCACCACTATTTGTGTAGCATTCTCATCCTTTAGGGCAGGCATGTTACACACATCAATAGTACTTGCCAGCAGTTTTTGTTCATTTTCATTAAGACGTTGTTCAAGGACACCAACGCGAGTTTCAAGATTATTGTTACGATTTTGGAGCTCAGCATTTTTTTTCTTAAGTTCTTGTATGGTGGTTTTGAACATTTCAATGGATTCATTGACCTCATCCATCTTCTCGCTTTGGTATTCAAGCGTTTTATGTACCTCTATCAGCTCTTTGTGTATTATCTTCTGCATCTCCTTAGATATATCTTTAGACAGCTTCTGCACATCAATCAGTGACTTAGGGACGGCTCGAATCTCACCTTCATCTTCCTCTTCATCATCATCATCCTGAGGTATGAAGATGGAGCTACGCTTCGACGAATTTTCCAGACATTCCTTGCAGGTCCACTCCAGGTTATCGGCTGCTTTGAGGGCAGCTCTCTGCTTAGTTGACAGTCCAGAACATTCAGGCTTCAGGTGCACAATGGTATTGCAACGACTGCACTCTACACCAGGCGATGTTTTTGTTATATTTTTACTACATTTATCGCACTTTTTCATAATGTAGGTAGATAAATACGTGTGTATCAAACGATATTCGAACAACGAATTATTATGTATTTGTATAAATACAGAGGATTCCGAAATAAAGTAATATAATATGAATATCTACTTTTACAATAAAACATAAGGTCATTCACATTTCCGATTTACGAGTATTTACATAGATTATTGTCAAATATTTAAGATTAGATTAACATTGATTGATGACTGTTTTTTTATACCACTTATGTGGCAGACAAGCACACGGCCTACCTGATGGGAAGTGGTTACACCACCAACAAACACTAGGGCATCACAATCGCGCTGCCGACCGTGTATGGATAAGAAAGATATTCATGGTCCAAGTCAAAATAACCAATGCTTAACCACTTGCCGATTGACAGGTTAAATTCTGGCACAGACTTAACTATAGAAGTGACTCTTTTAAAAACTTAAATCAATCATATAATGGAAATGATGCATGTTTGGATGGAATTAAGATTGGTGTTCGGATGAAATTTCGAGATTGTTGTATATGATTATGAAATAAAACAGAAATAAACATCTACTTCTTCAGAAAAAGTATTAAATCCAGACCAGTCAATTAATCTATCAATAAATTTGCCCACTGCAGTCCACTGCTGGACATAGACCTCTCCCAATGTGCGCTTCTTCCAGACCAGTCCATTTAATTAATTTTTTTGGTGTGGCGAGCTATGCCTATATTGTCGACAAATTCTGTCAATAACAGACGAGCGAAGGAGTTATGTGTGATCCAGACCAGTCATTTGTATTGTAATACACAAATTCCGGAATATTTTAAGAATTATATTACATTTGCATTGATTAATTCATTTCCAGAAACTTTGCCCACCCCATTATCAGATTCAATAATGTCGTAATATTAACCTGTTTTAAGTGAAGGTAGTTGCTATTTCTTTATAAACAGATCAGATTTTAAACTAGAAATTGAATTTTGCCCAATCTCCTTTGACCTCTCAATCAATCAATTAGACTATTAGGTACAGTCCACTGCTGCACATAAGCCTCTCCCAATGTGCGTTTTTGCTCCTGATTATCCTTATTTTACAGGTCGTCAGTCCATCTAGCTATGGGGCGACCAGCCTTCCGTTTACCTTTTGCGGTCTCCACTCTAGTCTAGAGTAGGGCTGCCATCCGTCCGGGTTTCCCCGGATTTGTCCTAGTTTGGAAGGGGTCCGGAGAGCGTCCGAGAGAATAAAAAAATCTACTGTCCGGGGTAAAAGCTCGAAAGTCCGTTTTCACGCTTCTTGTCCGGGTTTACGAATTTTAGAGATGGCAGCCCTAGTCTAGAGTCTCTAGGACCTCTAATCTCTAAGTTTTAGCAATTTATGTTTCTTAAAACGAATTGGTTGGTTTGACTGGAGAAGTTAGAAAAACGTAAATGACGTATTAAGTATTAATTGTATCATTGGCAACATCACATAGAAAATTTACAAGTTAGTATAGGAACATCATGTTGTCGTTCTTATAGTTTAAAGGCAGTCCAGTGCACGATCATTCGCATGTATGTTAATGATCGTTATTATTGATTATAGTAACAATCCGATAATTGTTAGTGAATTGAAATAATAACAACTATGAACAATGCTATCAATGTAATTCATACTATTATCTCTTGTTATCTAATACCGGTGTACAATGAAGAGTTATCTATCTATCTAACACTTAACAACAGAGAATTACTTAAGCGTTTAAACTGAATTTGTAAACCTAATTTACATCCGTCATAAAATTCCTCCTGATTATTACCGACTGGTAAAGGTTCCCAAAACGCTTGAATTTAGAAATTGAATGAAAATGCTATTTTTTATGCAACTCTTTCATCATCATCGTCACAGCGTTGTGTCCCAATGGTATCCAAGGTCTTCACACATTCTTCACACGGTTTTGGATATCCACTGCAGTCACTTTCTACAACATAACTAGTACCGCCCCTCTAGACAAGTGGCAATTCGTTGGCCGGCGTTTGATGGAATAGAATAACGAATGTATGGGATTTAACACATTTGACATTCGTTAACGCATATCATTAAAATAAACGTCAAATCCCATATATTCTTCATTCTATTCCATTAAAAGCCGGCCAATGAATTGCCACTTGTCTAGAGGGGCTGTTTGGGTCTAACACCTTTGGTACTTTTTGGACCTGATGGAGGTGGCTTGACATTTTTTAGAGGAAAAAATATATTAATACATTTGTAACAATACTATTGGTTAAATCTATAATTGTATTCAATAAAAATAAAAACCACAGGATAAGGAGCAACAACAAAACTACAATATAACAAAATAATACAACATAATAAAAGTAAGCACAATTTTTGACATCAAAATGCTGACATCCCGATTACTAACGATATGGCTGATTATTACATAACACAACACAATAAAAGTTATCAGTCATTAAAATAGATACTTACTATAAAAGTGATCAAAAATAATACTAGCGTTTCAAACGAGAAGCAATAATTTTTTATACCTACTAAACAATTCAAGCTATTCGCCTAGCCGTTTAATTAAAAGACTGAACACCATTCAGGCCGTCAGTTGAACGGCGCCGTTCAGTGAAGAGCCCTAGCACTAAACAATTGGCAAACCATCTCATGATGTTGAAATAAAATTTGAACGTTTTAATTGTTTCTAGTTTTGTTCTCTGTTTATTTTATTGTAGTCTAATAATGTAAGTAGGCGCCTTTTTGGCTACTTTTCGTTATAATATAACTATACTGTGTTTTAGTAGCGACTCGCAGCAAACAGTCGGCTTCAATTCATTCATTCATTCATTTCTACATGAACTTATAAATTTTCTTATTTCATTACATAAGTACGACTTTAATATTTTCCAAGAATTAATGTGCTTATATTACAGTAATATGGAAATTTTACTAACTAAATCATCTGAGAACAAACACGTAAAAGAGCCTCTTCCCTTGTAGACAAGTGGCAATTCGTTGGCCGGAGTATAGTAGAAGTCGAATAGAATTAAAATTATTTTGTTCGAGGCTGTCGCATTTCGGACCATTTTCCTTAAATGAACACGCCTTGACTCATAATCTGGTAAGCTTTAGTTACGTTCTCAGTAATATCTTCAGCTGGTCTTTCGGAAGTTACAAGCCACGTGGATGCACTAGCGCCATGTGTGAATGCATGCATCAGACCCTTGACAGCTGATTCGGGCCTGGAAGTCAACAATTATTATTTCTATTTAATATTTTTATCTTGTGACACGAAAATTTCTTGATTCGATACCCAAGTTTTAGGTTTCCTATGAGCTATTTTTGGTGATATAAGCTGAAAAAGTATTGTTGTAGGTGTTAAAGATTTAGTATAATTAACATAGGCTACGCAATATAGAGAGGTACAGCACGACAATAGTAAAGTCACTTCCTACTAATATTAATCTAATGTAAAATTTAGTGAAGATAAGTGGATTTCTTTTAATACCACTGAGGTGGAAGCACACGGTCCACCTGATAGAAAGTCGTTACCGTGGCCTATGGACGTGTACAACACCTGGGGAGTCACACTCGTGCTGCCGACCCTATAAACACAGAGAGTATCTGTGCCGTCAGTGCAGAAGACAAAGCAGGAATAGCCTTTTATCTGCCCACTGAGAGCACAAAACTCTCCAATTAGCTCTGGCTACCCTACTCACCGCCGGAAACACAACACGAGGTTATTATGGCCGCGGTATTTTGTAGGGTGGAGATATTTCCGCAGTCGGACTGCTTAATCGGACTAAAACACCGTCGTGTCCTACCTCCATTCAATCATAGTCCCACGGCTGAAGGAATCTTACTAAAATTGGTACAGGGATAGATCATGTTCAGGAGTTATTCCCGACTAAAATCTATCCTATTATACGTTAATTTTATCGCTAAAATAGGTTTATGCATTGCTCGAAATTGTCGCGGAATATCGAAATGTAGCCGAAACGTCAGACTAAAAATAAATAGTAACAAATAGATCGCGATAGAATCCATTAAAATGTGGTTTTAATTCAATGAATGATATTCGCGTAAGCTTCAGATAATAATATTAACAGTTGGAACTAAATTAAACTCGATCTGTCGGAGATGGTTAATGAAGCACTGGACAATTCACATTATTACCGGTTAAACAGATGAAACAGTCAAACGAACGGTTAATCATATTTAGGTAGATACTTATATTATATTTATTTTTTTTAGTTCTCACGATTTCGAAACATATTTAGCTCAGGTTCAATTGAGTTGAGTCTCTGGTGCAACTGAGATCAACTATAAAAATGATGTTTTTTATTGTTACTCACTTTTGAAAAGGTGCTCTTTTCAAGGCAGAAATCAGTATTTCATCAGTTTCTTTATCGAAAGCTCCCATTTTAGAAGTGCTAAACAAGGAGGTATCAGTACAACCAAAACACAATGTTATAACCCGAACATTGGACCGGCTGTAATGTGGTTCCATCTGTAAAGGAAAATGACATCAGTTTCACAACAGATCATCCATTAGGTTCTTACATACATAAAATAACTTTTTTGTATGGAAATGCCTCTTGATAACACATTATTAAGGGGAATGAAATTGACTGCAACTGATTGAAACCATTTATATGTGAGGTATAATATCGGTTTATTCAAACTCAATTTATAATTTAGATAACATTCAATAAATAAAGTGGTCCCTACATAATCCACCTGAAAGCAAACAATTTCTAGTAAAATGTAATTAAGTAATGATTATATAAAATTAACTAATTAAATACAATAATTTGAAATATGTTAATAAATAAAGTAACACAATATGTTTTACCTAACTGGTCATCACATGCAGTCATTTATAAACTCTGTTACACTATAGGCGTTTGCCACAAGAAATAGTCTAACTTTTTGTTAAAAACATTGATGTTTATGCTGTCTAATAATGTTTATGGTAAGCGATGATTAACCCTTGGCGACGTACAGAGTACATTAATTGTCATCAATGCACTTTTGAGTTGGGGACAGCTAACTTCCAAATAGTGGCGCTTGCTTTTATAATGTTCGAACATCGTTAAGTTAGACCTGACAAATAACACCAAATCATACATGTATAGACACGGTACTGTTAATATTTTTAGCTTTCTGAAGCATGGTCTACAGTTGTCTAGTTGATTGACCATGCAAATTGCCCTCATGCACTTTTTAGTGCCATAAAAATTTGCTCTTTTTCTTTACAGTTTCCCGAATATATGATTCCGTATCTTAACATACTTTCAACGTTGCCGTGTTACTTATTTACTTAGTATTAGCACAGTACAAAGAGTCTTATGCAGTTAGACTGTGGTAATAAAACGTTAAGTTTCTTTTTGAGCTTATACAATACAATGCATATGACTGGTTACTCACTTTTGAGCTAAGGATCATGCAGATTTGCTCAAAACTGAGTACTGTGTTTTCCAATTTAGGTAACTATCTAAGTGAAGTCTCAAAAACTATAATGTAGGTATGTATCTTTCGTCATTATAGAAAATGTTAGTAAGTGTCATAAAAGGAATTCTATTTATTACCTATATCATTAAGTGTGTTTTACTCAAAATATTTTTTAAATATTTAATTTCAGCATTTGTATTACATTATTAAGAGTGTTTGAAATCTGAGATTCAATCAGTGATTTAGTTTTGCATGCAATGCAATAATATTAACCTATCATCAGCGAACAAAAATGTCGGATGTTTTGTTATTTTAATAGTCCTTTAACCCTTAATCAGGCCCCATGAGCACTGGCATTATAACATATTTATAAATATGGTGTGGTCTTAATTTTTACCTGTACAATGGTATACCTAAGATTTGTTTCTTAAAAAATATTAAAATTAAGACAAAAACAAAGCGGTCGTATGAAAAATGAATGAAAAAAAAATGTCAAAATGAATTGTTTAGTAAAAAATGTTTAACTTCATACGAAAGATACAAATATTGGTAACCAAATAAAGTTTTTATGAATTAAAAAAAAGACAAATATCACTATAAAAGTCCAATTACCTATGTGGTCGATAAATCGTACTATGCCTGATTAAGGGTTAATATAAATATTAAACAAAAGTGGTCCTAGTACATTTCCCTGCGAAATACCAAGGTTAGTCTCTATATTCCGTTATGAAGTGTTTCTGTGCTGTATTTGGGACACAAGCCTCGTCATTTCTGATTATTGTTACGTTCGGTGGTGCACGGTGGTGCTACCGCCAAGGCAAGCAAAAAAGCTGCACAGTCGTACCATTCTTTTCTCTAAGCAGTTAAGGCCATTTTCAACCTCCCTATAAATTCGTTGTGGATAAAACTAGAAGCCTGAATTTTGAGTAACCAAGCAGGCATTGTATTAACACGATATATTTTCAAATTTCATTTAATTTGAATACATAGTTTAAGAATTATAACGAATCAAATTTTCTTAATTTCGTCACTCACTGACTGACCGACCATCAAAATTCACACTTCACGCAGATACTTCTAGAAGCAAAGAAGCTTCAAATTTAGCTTATAATAAGTGTTTAATGTATGAATAGGAAAAAAACTAAAATATTTTTCAATTTCGGTCCTGTGTTTCAGATACATTAACTGCATAAATAACATTGTAATCCCATTTAAATGTATAAGAATACAAAGTTACATTTGCAGTTAATTAATCAATGTACATCTACATGTATGTCTAACCTAATAGAATAATAGGTGTATCAAGGGTAACTTATGAAATAGTCAACGAAATAACAGCAAGAATAGAAGTACTAAGTAGAGTGAATAGCCCGAAATGTCATAATTACTTACTTGCCAAAAGGAAGGCAACCTACAAAAATAAGGAAAACTCATAAGACAGAGAGAGTGCTTTAAGAAATTTTGTTGGTATATACAAAAAGTAACATATACAACAAGCAGAAGCAGACTAAACAATCTGATTTATATAATTATGTATTACTGGTGAGATATATTGAGTTTCCATGGGATGGCCGAGTCAACATATATTTATTTAAAACGTCAAATATGGTCACTATAAGATGTTGTTAGGTTAGATAATTACGTAACAGCTCAAGACTGAAAATCCACTAAGTAGGGACTGAATAAATCAAAAACCGACTTGGTATTACATGGATCTCACAACTTTTGACGGTAGAACAACCGAGTTGCTATACTTAATTTTTTTGACAAGTATGTATTGTTGTTTTATGGGATTAATATATTCATTTAAAAGAGTGTAAGACTTTCAATGTTTATTATACATACCCCAAGACAGTTACTGAACTGCAATACTGCGCTTTTTGTAGCACAGTAGACCGGTAATATTTTTTCTTGATATAAACCCACTGTAGATGATATGTTAATAATAGTGCCACCTCTCCCTCCATGGTCTTTGCGCATTATGTCGTATGCCTTGAACGAACTTTTAAATAGAGCTGACTGCAAACAAATAATGAATTAAATGTATTGATATTCTTTATTACTCATTACACATAACACATATTTTGGATCTTATACAAATAAAAGGATAAAAGGATTAGCAAAGGCCAATAATAAAAAAATAGGAGGCAGAAGTAAAAGAAAGTGCAAAACAGAGAAAGAGAAAAGTTGCTTACAAGCACACCTAGAAACTCATTATATTATTATTACAATATAAATTTATACAATACAATAAACAAATAAATATCATTATAGTAAAACATGATACGGGTAATTTGTTTGAGAAATATCAGTATCAGAGTGAAGTAAAGCAACTTAATGGAAAAAACAATATGCGTTATTCCGAAATAAAGAGAAACGGATACAATAAGTCATGTGAATTAAGCTACAGTCCATAAAATGCGATATTAAAATCGAATTAAAGAGATAAAAAAATCGGTCTAGGCGGGGTTCGAACCTGCGATTTTTGCCTTACAAGAGCAATGCTATGACCACATTTTTTTTCTCTTTCATTCGATTTGAGTATTTAGCATGAAAAATGCTTAAAAATTTAATTAAAAAATGCGCTATTAACTTATACTTACAACATTCACTTCCACTTCTTTCAAATACACATTGGGCCTATCGTTCAAAATACCTGCACAATTGATTACAACATCAATGTAACCAAACTCTTTGATTACACTATCATACGCCGCATCGAGTTCGTCTGTAGTAACGTCACATTTATGGAACTTAATTTTATTATCCCCATATTTGTCTGTTAAGTCCTTTTCTAAGGCTTTGCCGCTGTTTATGTCTACATCTAACGCAGCTACATGCTGGAAAACAAAACTTAATATAGTAGATAGATCTATATGTAATTTACCATGCAATTTATCTTTTGAAACCATTATCATCCAAGTACCAATCCTGATTGCATCCAAAGCTTCCGTCTTAAAGTCAGTTCGCTCGCTATAATCCTTAAGATTTTGGTTTATTACGGTTTCGACGAAATAATTGTCATCTGACTTGTCAACTCCAAATTGAAATGTCTGAGAGTCGATTACCCATTAACAGGTGCAGCGGCTTGAAGGTGAGGTTAATTTGGGCCCCAAAGATCTTGGTGGTATACCATACATCTTTATCTTTGAAAACTATAGGTAGGTACCTAGTGAATGATAAAGTTCTTGACCGGGAGCTCAAATGACACACTATGTTGCTGTAATTTGCCGTGGATATTTCAGGATCTACAGTAACGACTCATACACTAACAATGAAAAAGTCCCCAAAGATCTTAGAGTCCGTATCAAATTTAATCAGAAGTAAAAAAGAGGCATTTGAAATTTGTATGTAATGTAATATTATCTACTTCTTAAGTAGTCTTGTTTAAACAACACCCAAAAAAACAAATATTTGAAAAATAATCAATAGTACAATTTTATTAGGTACTAGCTGTTGCCCGCGGCTCCGCCCGCGTGGATATCAATTATCGCTTTCCCGCTTTTCTGTTGAAATTTTTCCTGAATTTTCTTTGCTATAAACCTCACGGAGCCCGAGACCTTTCCAACGAATGCAAAACCGTGGAAATTGGTTCGTGTGTTCTGGAGTCATAGCGTCAGGAAGGAAAACCCGACTTATTTTTATATAGTAGATTTAGGTACAATGCGTTATACTTACCTAAGGAATATTAACAAGGTTAGTAGCAGGCAATCATGATAATGCAGAAAATATTAATATATGATAAAACATGATGAACAAACGAGGATGATCCTACATAATATATAAATAAAATCCATAGCATAAAGTAACTTACAGCGGCACCTTCTTTCAAAAATGCTTCCACAATCCCAGCACCAATGCCAGCAGCGGCCCCGGTTATAAGAACCACTTTATCTCGGCACTCATACATTATGGTACAAAATTTGAAGAACAATATCTTAAACTTGAACAAATCGTTTTGTGTGTGATCTTCTTTCTAACTCGTTTGGAAGTGGTTGTTTATCGGTAGTGTTTGTAGGTACACAGTTCAATAGCGATTGGGTGTGTGATGATGAAATTCTATGGAATTTACTTATCACCATAATCTAAACATAACCGATAAGGTTGTGTTTGGTGATAAGTAAATCCTAAAGTCGGCCACATTTTAAGCGAATTATCTCAATCTTGTGAGTGTCACTAATTGCATCAATCGAACTTGGTGACAATCTGATAAGAAAGTGCTGTCCTACCACTGATAGCATTTCTTTCACCACTATAAAGCAAGAGACATTTAAAAAAAAAACAACTTAACCAGTTAAGACTTTTCATTCAGTTATGGGTAATCTTTGCCGGCGACTGGCCTACGCCTGGACTTGACCAAAATTTTTGATTACGTCTAAATCAAAATCCTTGCGTATGTGAGGCCTTCGCCTCGGTTTCTGGGGTCGGCAGGTATAATTTACATTTGAAGTTAAGTATAAAAATAAAATGATAAATAAAAAACACTTTCTAAAAATAAGCTTTTAAAAAATGTCCTGAACTTAAACGAATTAATATTTTTCTGCAAGGGTATAAATCTTGTGCAAGATCTTTCTCTGTTTTCTGTCTGCACTACAAGTTTTTGAAATCAGCATAAACCTTGTAAGAAAAGGATTACCTACTTCGTTTTAGAATAACAGTTTTTTCTTAAAGTTGGTTTTTAAGAAGTATTTTTATCAATTTTATTGTTTTATTTTACACTTTTTAGTTTTATTTATTTAAAAATGTTCACAATCGAGTATTCCTTATGACTAGGTATGATACATATTACCTACTCTCTTAAAATTTAAGGTATGTTTTCAAGTAGTATAAGATAAGATCGTTGGCTCACCGTGTATGCCGTCGACGTAATTTATGCATCTTTATATGCAATAAATTACTTTTCTTAAGGAACTGTTTAATTGAGTTATTTAATTTGCGCGTGAATTTGGGGCCCTGAACGAATTCTTGAGCTGAGCTATGGGGTAGGCTATTTAGTAGATAAATCATGTAGCACTAGAGTGCCTACCAAAACCCACCAAACGAATCCAAAAACCAACTAGTCTATCTTGTTAAATTCAAAATGTCCCATGACCATTCTAACATCTCCATAAACTCGAAGCGATTCCTATGGCCACCATGCAGCTCCATCATCAGACACTGGTGACTATTTAGCTAGCACTAAAGTACTTGTTAAGACAAATCAAACGAGCCCATACTCGATGTGGTTATGTTGCTTAATTTCTGAGTTTCTATAGCCGTCTTCCAGCTCCATCATCAGACACTTGTAACCATCTAGCTTTAATGTCAAGACAAATCAAAGGAGTTTTCATTTCAGAGTTCCTATGACCACGTTCCAGCTCCACCATCAGAACCTAGTTACCATTGAAAGAGAAACTACTCATCAAGACAATTCAATTGAGCCCAAACTCGATCAGGTTGTGTGGTTTAATTGTGAAGTTCCCTTGGCCACCTTCCAACTACACCAACCAACATGAAATCAGCACGATCATCATAATTATTGTATTGTCACGCATGTGTGTAAAATTTTTGCTCAATCGGTAACCGGAAAGTGGGTCCAATTTAATTTGCAAGATTTAATGATAAACATCAGGACAGGTAAAACTAAATAAAAGCTTGTAATAGTAAAATAATGTGATTGACTATAAATCATCACGTTTCCGGAAAAATGATGAGCAGTTTAGATAGATAGATAATTCTTTATAGTATACCAATAAATTTAAATTCTATTTTAAAGCCTTTCAGATGACCCTCCCAGACCAGAGTAACCTAATAACGTGGGGGAAGGCCACAGAAAAACAATGTTATACTTGTTGCGAGGGAATAGGGACGGCTAGGCACATATTAGTGGGATATAGTGCTTCTCGAAAGAGGCGTATACTCACGTCGCCACGATAAGGTGCTTATTATCATACGTGAAGCAATGAGTCTGACAGTAGCTCGAGCCCAAAAAGGATTGACTACTAACAGACGTCATTATCAACTTTGCGTCGGTAGGTTCATTCATTATATCCAGGAACAAACCTTATTTAATCCTAGATACTGCCCAAGATTGGACTCTCCTAATCGACATGTATGAAAAGCACTATAAAATTCTGGAGGATGTTGGGGTTTCGTCATCTAGACCTGACATATTCCTATATTCCAAAACTATATATATCACACAAACGAATTAATCAAAAACGGTTACGTGATTAATTTTTAAGCAGTAGAAGTGGGAGCGACAGGTATACCAGCAAATTCTCTGTATAACCTACTTAAAGATCTAGGCATATCGAGAGCTACAATAAGCTATGAATGTCTAAAGGAACGAATGCCTAAAGCGGCACTAGTAGGTTCGCACCGAATTTGGTTAGGTAGGAAGGGGAACTTGGGTAGTGAAGGTGAGTGTTGATGTACAGTACATCAACAAAAGGGGCCCCTTCTAAACCTACACGTGGGTCGCAAGTTCCAGGCACTGTCCCGAGTTCCCAACTCAGCAACGCGATGGACCCGGTACCGGAGAATCCATGGATTGCTAAGAATATCGGTCTTCATCGCTGTAAGCGATTTCTTCCAGGCAACCTACAATACTAAAATCGTGCAATACTCGTATAGTCCAAATCCATTCTTTTATGTATTAGTGTAGAAGTAAAGTAAATAAATATGATTGAAATTATTCAATACCATATTAGGTCAAAACCATAGAAAGATAAATAGAACTATGCCTCTATTTCGAAACTAGTGCGTTAGTTTGCAACAGTTTGTCCCTAAAAGTAAGTAGAAGTATTTTAAAAACTAATTACATGGCCGTCGGACCGTGACGACCTTCATTTGAATGGATTGTTTTACAAATCGAAGCTACGAATATGTTTCGCTCATAAAAGCCACTGGGTGGCGGTGGCGCGCTACTACTCGTACTACATCTTATAATTATTTTGTAAGTATCAGAAGCTAGCGATAGGCAATCTGTGTTCGGAAGGTTTCTTTCGTACAGGCGCGACAGCCCCTCTAGACAAGTGGCAATTCGATAGCAGGCGTTTGATGGAATAGAATGATGAATGTATAGGATTTGACGTATTTGACTTGCGTTAACGACTGTCATTTACGTCAAAGCCCATACATTCGTCATTCTATTCCACCAAACGCCGGCTAGCGAATTGCCACTTGTCTAGAGGGGCAGGAGTAGCGCGTATTCGGCGGCGCGCGGCGTCTGTGAGGCCCGTATACCTACCGGTGGCGGTGGTCGGTGGCCCGTTTGCACCGCTCCTAATTATCCCACTATCGAGTCATGATGACTTGACGTTATCATAGAAATTTATAGGTCTCATAAATTTAGATGAATGTTATCAGGTTATTAGGAACTAGCTGATGGCCGCGGCTCCGCTTGTCTGTTATCGCGAGTTTTCATATCTCCAGTAAATATTATGAACATGATATATGATATCAGATAATAACGTAATAAAGCATGAGCCAACTCTTTTTTTGACAGCTCCTAATTTTTTTATGACTTGGACAGTTCCAGCAGTAATAGATAATAATTCTCAAAACGCAAATACAAACTAGGTATAACATGAGTATAAACAAAATAATTCGTTGAACGAAGTAAAGTAGGATACAAGATACACTCTATCTATTTATATAGTCCTGAAGCCTACGCTCAAGCTTTAGACGATATCAGTTTAAACACGTAGAGCATTGGCTCTACATGTCTTTCCGCGATAATAGATGACGCTGATCACAAATATAAGACAAAAAGAAATCGATATTGTGTCATGTCAATAAGGTCGAAAATTGCAAGAATCCTTTTTTTATACCTTACAAGTCTGTGCTTTCGAGCAAATGGCCGTATCGGGACAATTTAATTGGATACATGAGAAAACAGCACATGGTGTCATGGCTATAGGAGATCGACTATCGGCGCCCGGTACCGATATCGGATATCAGATGAAACTCCAGTATGTTCAACTACCTTTTCAACCGGTTGAACAAATTGGACAACTTTTCTCCAGGTTTTTCAACTTCAAAATGTAGTTGACCTAGCTGGACTGAAAAATACAATAAGTTTTTATATTTTTGAAGTGAAAACTTCTTTAGCGACGTTGGATGGGTGTAAAATTTTAAGGAAGCGTCAGGATTAGTTGACCTTTGCACCGTAACCGACGACTGACGTCATACAAGAATAGGTAGAGACTATCTATTTTGCAATTTAAAAGAGATGGCGTCGTAGCTTAAACGGTAAGCACTTCGACTGTAAGTCCTTATAGTTTCAGATAGTATCGGGTTCAAACCACCTGGCCTTCCGAAACTTTTTGTGATTATTTTTTCTTTTTGTAATTTATTACTTTTTATGATTATTTTTTCTTTCTGTAATTTATTACTTTTTTTGATTATTTTTTCTTTTCATAATTTATTAATTTCTTCTGACAGAAAATTAGCAGAAAATAAGTGATAGGTTCTATGATTAGCGCTATATTATAGGTATGGTATGGTATGTTCTTTTTTATATTTTTCTATGTACCTATATAACGAAGAAAGAAAAAAAATGTTTTCACTTCTGCCGGCACTCCCAGAGTGCAACCCGTCTTTTTTTTTTAAGTTGGACAACTGCCCCTAGTAAAGACCCATGGTCCAACTAGTTGGATAGGCTAGTGGGACCACTGTCCCGCAATGCAAAGAAGGTAGGTAGGTACTTATTTGGTTCAATGAAGAAATCTACTAGGTACTTATTGAAATGAAAACTTCTTTAGCGGCGTTGGATGGGTAAAAATTGTTAAACTCGCGCGTCAGGATCACTTGACCTTTGAACCGTAACCGGCGACTGACATTTTTTTTTTTTTATGCCACTTAGGTGGTAGACAAGCACACGGCCCACCTGATGGGAAGTGGTTACCGTGGCCTATGGACGTTTGCAACACCGGGGGCATCACAATCGTGCTACCGACCCTGTAGATACCTTCTAATACCCTTCTTGAAGAACCCCATATTGTAGTCGCTTGGGAAAACCACGGCAGGAAGTTCATTCCACAACCTGAGCGTGCGTGGGATGAAGTTCCTTTCAAAACGCACGGTGCGCACCATTTCCGGTCGCAGTGTGTGAGGATGAATTCCCTGCCTATGGCGAGTGGTGCGATGATAGAATGCAGCGGTGGGCATCATGTCAAACAATTCATCTGAGCACAAACCATTGTATAGGCGGTAGAACACACACAGCGAGGCAAAGTCCCTTCTGAGGCTGAGAGGTTCCACATCACCTGTGAGTATGGGATTGTCGACGAGCCTCAACGCCCGTCTTTGCAATGAGTCGAAGGGGCCAAGCTGGTATGCAGGCGCTCCGGCAAAAAGGTGACAGCAGTACTCCATGTGGGGCCGAATTTGTGCCTTATAAAGCAGAAGTCGTTGCCCTGCAGTGAAGTACTGCTTCGCCCTGTTGAGCACTCCAAGTTTCTTTGAGGCCAGCTTGACCTTGTCCTCCAAATGGTTGCGGAACTGAACGTCGCTTGAGATGTCGACACCTAGGATCCCAATACTCGAAGAGATGGAAAGTGGTGTGCCCAGGAATTGCGGCGCTACAATAAATGGGGTTTTCTTAGCGGTGAATACACATACTTGTGTCTTAGTGGGGTTAAATTGGACTAGGTTAAGTCGACCCCAATCGGATACTCCCGAGAGAGTAGTCTCGATTTCAGACACAAGTTGTTCGCGTCTCTTCTCCACCTCGAATTGAGGGATATTTGCACGACCCGTGTAACACGTATCCCCGGTACTGTCGTCCGCATAACAATGAATAGATCCATCAGATAGCATGTCATTGATATGCAGCAGAAACAGCGTTGGGGACAACACGGAGCCTTGTGGGACACCAGCGTTTATGTCCATGCGGTCCGAGCAGCTGCCATCGACGACGGCTTGGATACTTCTGTTGGACAAAAAGCTGGCAATCCATTCGCAAAGTCCCTCGGGAAGTCCGTAGCGTGGCAACTTCGAAAGAAGACCTCTGTGCCAGACCCGGTCAAAGGCCTTTGCTATATCGAGGCTGACCGCTAATGCCTCGCCCCGACTCTCGATAGCTTGCGCCCATCGGTTTGTGAGATACACAAGAAGGTCACCAGTGGAGCGACGGTGGCGAAAGCCATACTGTCGGTCGCTCAGTAGGTCGTTTCCCTCAAGGTATCCCAGGAGCTGTGCATTAATCACACGCTCCATTACCTTCGAGAGAAGGGAGGTTATAGCAATAGGCCTGTAATTGGACGGGTCTGTCCTGTCGCCTTTCTTAGGCACAGGATGCACAAATGCAGTCTTCCACGAGGCTGGGACTTGTCTTGCGGAGTAAGAGAGCGCGAAAAGCCGTGTAAGTACTGGGCACAATTCGGGGGCACAGTGCCTGAGCACCATCGCCGGTATACCATCCGGCCCACTCGACTTCCGAACATCCAGGGACTTGAGTTCCCGCCGGACCAACCGTTGTGTGATTTTAATTTCAGACATGAAAGTACCACAGTTGGGGATAATAGGTGGCTCGGCATTTCCGTCGTTCATCGTCGAGTTTGACGCAAAGAGATTACCCAAAAGATCGGCTTTCTCCTTAGCGCCATGAGCTAGGCTACCGTCGGGTTTTTGCAGCGGCGGTAGGCAGGAATGGCAGAAGTTTCCCTCGGCAGCTTTAGCGAGCGACCAAAATGCTCGACTACCGGATGGGTTTTTTTTTTTTTTTTTTTTTTTTTATAAATAGGACACGTCAATTTGACTTTATCTCGCCTGATGGTAAGCTGAAGGTAAAGTCTCAAGAAAGAGGGTCACCATTATGTACACGTGCCATGTTAACAATGGTGGCACTCAGCTTGACGGCCTCATCAGATGCTTTTTCACGCCCCGCTTAAAGGACCCGGGACTGTAGGAAGAGGGAAACACGTGAGCTGGCAAGGAATTCCAGGTCTTAATGGTGCGACAAAGGAAAGAGTCACCGAACCGCTTGGTTCTTGAAGGAATGTTCTGCACCGTATAGGGGTGACATCTAAGTCCTGCACGTGTCGTCCTGTATAGGAAGGGGGAGGGTGGGACTAATTGGAATAGCTCTTCAGAACATTCACCATGGTAGAGACGGTAAAAAACTGCCAAAGAAGCAACATCTCTACGCATCTGCAGAGACTCGAGGGTACTCGTGACCTCAGGATTTCCGATAATGCGGATCGCACGTCGCTGCAACCTGTCGAGAGCATCTAATAAGTACTTTGCGGATCCATCCCAGAGATGTGAGCAGTACTCCACGCAGGAACGAATTTGTGTCTTGTAAAGAAGACACCGTTGCTCCGGCGTGAAAAACCGTCTCACTCTGTTCAGGACTCCGAGTTTACGCGAGGCTGCTTTGATGATACTCTCGATGTAGTTTTTGTTGTTCAGTTTGCAGCGAACATCCATACCTAGGATATTGAGGTTGTCCTGCAGTGGCAGTGGCGTGCTCTGAAGAGTGGGAAGGGGAAGGAAAGAAGATACCTTTGCTGTAAACGCACATGCCTGCGTCTTCTTGGCATTGAACTCGACCAGGTTCTCAGAGCCCCATTGGGAAATGTGATTCAGGATCCGGTCAAGCTCAGTGACAAGAAGCTGCCTTTTTGCCGCGATATGCGTCTGCTTATCCGCAGGACGTCCATGATAACTCTCGTGTAGGGTGCTATCATCCGCATAGCAATGAATGCTGCCGGTCGACAGCATGTCATTGATATGCAGAAGAAAGAGAGTTGGCGATAGGACAGATCCCTGCGGTACGCCGGCATTTACCTGCAAGAACTCCGAGGCTCGTCCATCACAAAGGACGCGAATACGGCGCTCCTGCAAGAAGCCGGCAACCCAGTCGCACAGTCTAGGAGGCAGACCAAAGGCTGGTAACTTGGAAAGAAGCGACTTGTGCCAAACTCTATCGAAAGCTTTGGCGATGTCAAGGCTAATTGCCAATGACTCGCCGTGCTTGTCCATAGCCTCACCCCAAATATGGCTAACATACGCCAGAAGATCACCCGCTGACCGTTTCGGCCTGAGGCCATATTGCCGGTCATTAATTAGGGAGTGATCTTCAAGGTGACGCATGAGCTGTTTGTTGATAATGTGCTCGAACACCTTGCACAGCACTGAGGTGACGGCTATGGGTCGATAGTTGTTTGGGTCTGAGCGATCCCCCTTCTTGGGGATCGGCTGTACATTCGCCTCTTTCCAAGCCGAAGGCACTGTACCAGAGCTGTAGGACAGCCGGTACAGCCGCGCAAGCATTGGAGACAACTCCGCTGCACATTTTTGCAGAACCACCGCTGGAATACCGTCCGGACCACTGGCTTTCCGGACATCGAGTGATTGCAACACCGCTCGGATATCGCGTTGCCTGATACGAATATCAGGCATTGCATGGTCACTGACGGGCAGTGTCGGCGGCTCCATACCACAATCATCGACTCGGGAGTTGGCCGCAAAGAGATTAACCAGCAAATTTGCTTTCTCTTGCGGCTCATGGGCCAGGGATCCATCGGGATTGCGCAGCGGGGGCAGCGAAGGCTGGCAGAAGTTGGCTTGCACGGCTTTGGCCAGTCGCCAATAGCCACGGCTACCCGTGGGATGCTCTACTAGCTCCTGACCAAGCCGCGCTATGCGCTGGGCATCCGCTCTGACATAAGCCCTCTTGCAGGCCTTTGTGGCTCTGTTGTACGCCGCCTTGAAGTAGCCCACGTTGGGATCGCACGTAGCGCGCGCCCTGATCCAAGCGCGGTACGCAGACTGTTTATGATTAACAGCCTCCGCGCACTCGCACCCGAACCAGGGGCGTGCCCTGCGGACACCGGCGACATCAGTGTAGGGGATATAATATTCCATGCCCAGACTGATCTCACCGGCGACAGCAGTTGCGGCCTCAGATGGGTTCTTACCTCCAAAGCAGCGTTCAACCCGCGGGATGGACGCAAAATAATCACGCAGTCCATCCCAGTCCGCTGACGAGTAGTGCCAGAGACGCCGCTTCCCCTGCACGGGACGTGGGGGCGCTAAAATGGGCACCTCGGAACGGACCAGACAATGGTCGGATTCACCTAAAGCGGCGCTCACCGAAACACTGTACTGGTCCGGGCGACTCGTCAGCAGAAGGTCTAGCAGAGAGGGCTCATGGTCCGACCTTTTTGGTATCCTAGTGACCTCGTGTACCAATTGGGTCAGGCCATGCGCCAGAGCAAATGCATGGGCGGCTCTTCCCGCGTGGGTTGTTTTGGCGGAGCCCAACCAGATCTCGTGGTGGGCGTTAAAATCCCCCAAAAACACCAGTTCGGAGTAAGCCGCTCGCCAATTCCACCGATGAACTCAAACTTCGCCCTGGCAGTAGCTTTTTTACTGGACCTCGAGGCGGCATTCAATTTCCGCTTCACTTCAGCAATGTTGGGATCCTTGTTGGCAAGTGCCGTGGTCCAAGCCTTATATGCAGATTGCTTGCGGTCTCTAGTTTCTCTGCAAGGCCTATTAAACCACGGCCGTTTGCTCGCTCCTGTTGCGATCCAACGGTTGGGAATATAGCATTCCATGCCCGATAGGATCGTTTCAGCGACTGCTGTTGCACAGGAGCTTGGATCCTTTGAAGTGAAGCAAAGCCGCCTCCACGGGTACGACGAGAAGAATTCTCGCAGTCCGTCCCAGTCTGCTGACTTGTAGTGCCAGACATGCCGCCACTGAGGTGGCCGCGGTGGTTCTGGCCGCGCGAGAGTCACTTGCGCCCGGATGACGCTGTGGTCCGAAGTACCGAGAGGTGCTTCCACAGTTACGGAGTACTCATCCGGGCGCGTAGTCAGCAAAAGGTCCAATAAAGACTCTCTGTGGGTCCCGACATCTGGTTTTCTGGTGACAGAATGCACCAGTTGCGAGAACCCATAGGTCAGGGCAAAGTTGTGAGCAGCCCTTCCCGCAAAATCAGTCCTGTGAGACCCCAGCCACTCCACGTGGTGAGCATTGAAGTCCCCCAAGAATACTAAGTCCGCGGCAGGGTACTGCTCAATTACTCTGTCCGCCGACCGCTGCAGGTGCTCAAACAGTTGAGCCGTGCCCAGGTCACCGCTATGAGACCTGTAGATGCACGCATAGATACGGGTGTGGCCACCGTAATCCATACGTACCCATAGTGTGGACAGGTCCCTGTCTTCAAGGTCATTTAGACGGCGACAACAAACGTCATCCCGGACGTACATGCATACCCCGGCTTTACTCAGGAAGTTATGCTCGAGTCTGTACCCGGGGTACATAAGGTAGGCTGTATCGGCCGGGCATGATATTTGGGTCTCCGTCAGAAAGAATAGGGTCGGCTTTGCTGTCTCAAGATGGTGGTGGACCTCGTTAAGATTGGAATGGAGGCCCCTGATGTTACAGAAGTCCACTTTCAGTGTGGACGAAGGTGCCGCTGTATATACTCTATTCCTTTTTTTTAATGCCATGATAAAGAAGGGAGGGGGGGGGAAGGTATAGAGAGTCTCTGTGCCGTCAGCGCAGAAGACAAAGCAAGGCTCCCCACCACCGCAGACGAGCCAGGGTTGTGTGACTCGCTGGCGCGGCGGGCGGAAGGGCCCCCGGTCCCCTCCCAGATACTGTAGCCGAGTCCACTCCGGTTTCCTCCTCCGGCACGACTACAGCACCGGGAACTTTACACAGGCTGCTGGTTCAGCCTCCTGGGGCGGAGATTATGTGATCCCCAGGTTCGGGAACCGTACAGCCTGCGGGCGGCCAGCGGATAACCGTTTCACCGGGTCTCCCTGACCGCCGCGCCAACATTTCACATCCCCACTAGTCAGCGGTAGCATCTAAAGCCTTTGGTCTTCCCACTGACAACACAGAACCTCTCCAGTGAGCTCTGGCTACCCTACTCACCGTCGGGAACACAACACAAGGTTATTATAACCGCGGTATTCTGTAGGGCGAAGGTACTTCCCCAGTCGGACTGCTCAGTTAGGACGGGAGATACCGCCGTGTCCTACCTTAGACTGTTTATTTTGCAAGATACGATAAGAAGCTTCGTAGCTTAGCAGTGAGCGCTTCGACTGTAAGTACTTATGGTTTCATATAGTACCGGGTTCGAACCTGGACTTCCGCCACTTTTTGTAATTTATTACTTTTTGTGATTATTTTTTCTGTTTGTAATTTATTAATTTGTTCTGACATAAAATTAGCATAAAATTAGTGATAAGTTCTATGATTGGCGCTATATTATAGGTATGGTATGGTATGGTATGTTCTTTTTGTCTTTTTCTCTGTATATAACGAAGAAACAAAGAAGTGTCTGTCTTTTAAATAACAGTTGAGGTCAAGATCAAAGAAGGAAACCAAGATCTATTCGTATTGGGAACGTACCGACGTTTATTCGCTAAACACAATTAGTAGGTACTAAATCTAAATAAGTTTAATGCCCTGATGGACCGTGGCGACCTTCGCTCGAATCCGCCGTTTTATGAGTCGAAGTTGTGCATCGCTCCTTACGTCCTTGTCCCACTATCGAGTCATGATAACTTGACGTTATTATAGAAATGAATAGCTGTCACAAATTCAGATGAATTTTATCAGGTTATCAGACACTAGCTCATGCCCGCGGCTCCACCCGCATGGATGTACGAGTATGTTATCGCGACTTTTGGTCTACTGACTATGACTATGATGTCTTACATAATAAAATGCAATTTACTTTTGCCAGCGAATATTTTATACTAGCTTTAAGTTTGGAATACAATGAGGTTTGTTCACTTGTAACTCAAACCCCTGTGTTAGGTTAACTCATTATGCCTATTTTAAAATATATATATCACCGCCAATTAGCTCTATCAGCCGGTCAATTAAGGCCTAGGCTGGCAGTTAATTGACAGGGCAGGCCGCTAACAGAACGGCCGTGTCTAGTTACCAGTCTAGGTAGTTAAACGAACGGCTGATTAAGCTAGTTGGCTGTGACATATAAGATAAGATAAGATAAGATATTATTTATCGTATACCGTAAAAGTATTATACGATAACAATTTTTATAGGTATTTAATGCACAATGGGCGGCCTTATCGCTAACAGCGATTTCTTCCAGGCAACCTTTGGATGGATAGAAACAAAAGAGATGATAGGGTAACGTAAATTTTTTATTAAAGAATGAACAATGATAATTGGTTAGATATATAACAAGTTACCGATAAACTAAACTAAACTACCGGGAACTACGAAATTAGACGAAGTTCTTCTATGGCCTAGGCAAGCGCTGAGAAATGGTCATGAAAAATTCAACCTTTTGTTGGAAAACCAATGTTCATTAGTTAACGGTTTTAATATCCTTCCTTCCTCCCTCACCCAACTCTTCAGGACGCACCATTACCACTGCAGTACAATATTAACAGGCTTGAAATGGATATTGGCTGGGTGAGAGCGTCATGAAAATAGCTTGATAAAAACTAGGGGCCCTGTTTAAGGTCAGAAGGTTTTTCACGCCGGAGTAGCGGTATCTTTTGTCATAAGACGCAAGTACGCTCGTCATGACATATTGTTCTCATAACTATTAATTTATATATATTATGAAATTTAACGTGGCGAAGGGAAAAAAAACCTCCATGCCGTTTTTACTCGACTGCCAAGAAGGGTTATGTTTTTCGCGTGTATTTTGTATGTTTGTATGTATGTATGTTTGTAAATATGTATATAGGCATGTTTGTAATATTCTTTTTTACCTCATATCTTCTGATCCACTATATGGATGTCATTGATTGATATCCTAAATGAAATGTATTCTTCTCGCTATTGTTCTTGCATACTCAAAGAAATGGGAACACAAGCTATATGTTAGATTTTAGGGGCCAAAATGTATGTTGTCAATAAAATATTTTCACTCAAACTTATCGAGTAGGTTATCAAAATGAAAGAAATTAAAAGGCGATAACAAATATATAAATGTCATAACTAAAAAGGATAAAATAAAACATATTATAAAATAAATAAAAAACCCGACGGATGTTGAACAAAATCGAAACAAGTTTGATAGCAGGCGGTACCCATTTGTAAATCATAAATCGGATAAAAATAAATGGGTGCCACCTGCTATCAAAATTCGGTTAACCGTTAGCCGTTCAATTAACTGCCTAGGCTGGTAACTAAACTGCGCTATTCAATTAACGGCCTGAATGATATTCAGCGGTAACGTTTATTACAACATTTAATAAACAGGCTGGCTAATGCTTAGGCCATTCTTAAGAGGGGTAACCGCTCCGAAATAAGACAGAAAATTTAAAACATACATAATAATATACTCACTCTTGTAAATCCCCGAGCGGATATGCAGCGGTGTATTCAAAGAAAATTAGTGATAGGTTTATTCAGAAAGCTGCTCAATCCGAAATGAATAAATAATAGGCATAAATGAGTAGAAAAAAGTCTTTTATTTAAGAAGAGAGAAGAAACGTAAGGCAAATTAAAGGTATGAAATCACCTATTACAATATCGCGTTAATTCTCATTCACATTCTTGTATATCTTGGAACGTAATAGTTTAAAAATATTTTGATTATTCGTTCTGGACTACTCATCACCTTTTGATTAACCATTTCTTCATGACAATCTTGCCTGTCATCAGGTATGTCTAAAGCAGGATTGCCATTAGTTATTATCCAAGTACTAGCAGATTTTCCTTTTAATTGAACGGCTGATCAACCTACACTCGAGAGCAATGAATCCGGGTCACTCAAAGAATCCAAAAAATCTCGGAAAGTAAGAATGCTAGGTTAATGCAATAAATTGTATTTAATAGACAATTTAATACTCCTTAAATGAAAGTATTAAAACTTCTTAGTTATTGTAAAGTTATATCATAAAAAAATCAAATTTGAAAAGGGAACACTGTCGAAGATGGAACTACGAAATTACAGGATTTGTTTTTGCTTTTGTTTGTAATCTGTCATTTATGTTGGTACATAAACCAGGTTGATAGTGCTCAATATTCATTATTCAAGCTGAAATCATGTCGCTTACACTTGAAGAATGCACCAGAATACTTACATTGGTGGAAACCGGCCGGAGTCAGCGCGATACAGCCAGGACTGTCGGTGTGTCGCTGTCAACAGTACAAAGAGTTCTCCGACGTTACGAAGAAACTGGTCCTAACCTACGCAGACCAGGAACGGGCAGAACTAGGTGTACCACAGCACGAGAAGACCGATACTTGGTGAACACCATGCTTCGAAATCGCTTTCTCACAGGAACTGAACTCACAAATCAGTTTCGACGCCTCGGAGGAAAAAAAGAAAAGAAAAAGAAAGAAAGAAAAGAAAGAAAATTAATTTTTATTGCGGATAAAAAAAAAAAAAGGAACACATCAATAAAGGAGAATCGAAAAATAAATATATAACAAAATCACCATGCCAAAATATCGGTGGACCTGCAGCAACTCAAGAGCCGACCATGACCGAACTCCAAAACGGTTCTCCTAAAAACTAGTCTCTATGGTTTTGCGGCAAAGATATTTTTTTTTTTCTTGTCTGTGGTCGCCGCCTGAGCAGATAACGCGACGCGTGTGACATGCACGTGACAGGATTGACAATAATGACATTGTAAACGTGTCATGTCCTACGCAGTGATGCCAGATTGGGGGGAATCCCCCCAAATTTGGGGGTTTTTTTGAGTTACGGGGGATTTTTTGGGGGGACAATTTTTTTGGGGGGATTGTCGGAGGGAAAATAATACATTTGGAGGGAATTGGGGGATTTTAACTTGCAAACTCGTGATTTGAAGATGAGTTACGGACTGAATTTCTACAGTACAAAACCTCGACACGTAGCGAACTTCGAAAACACATAGATCGACAAGCCACTGCTCCGACAGACAACTATTAGACAACACACATCTTCGAATAACCACTACTTCGACAGATTTTTCTATCATTCTCCTATTACTGGGTGGTTTAAAAAAACAACAAAAAAAAACGAGTCGGGGTGCTCTGAGTCGTGGTGTTAACCATAATGAAGCAATTTGAGGCATAAAAACCAAGAAAACAATACAGTTACAATTTAACGAAAGATTACAAAAAAATCTGTCGAACTACTTCGACATATTTTTTTTTGCAATCTTTCGTTAAATCGTAACTGGGTACTTCATTCGAAGATGTGTCTTGTCTAAGTATTGTCCGTCCAAGCAATGACTTGTCGATCCATGTGTTTCCGAAGCTCGCCCCACGTCGAAGCATTGTACTGTCGAAATTCAGTCCGTAAGCGTTTGAAGATATCTGTGATGTTTAAAAGGTATTATAGGTATTCGGGTACTTTGAGATAACTTACACTTTCAACTATATGACAACTGCCATCCTTAGTCAAACCACGAACATGAGTACTGAAAAGTAGCCGAAATGTCGGTCTAAAAGTAAGTAATAACAAATAAATCGCGCTTGAATCCGTTAAAATTGGTTATGTCTCAATGAGTTTGTGGAGTTTGAGGAAGTAACCCAAGTGCATGGACAGTAAGACGTCGGCTTGCTGAATCTAACTTAAAACCCCTTAGACCTGCAAACGGCCCTAAACTGGAGCGTGGCCATCGTATTTCAAGACTAAGATATGCCCAGAACCACGTAAATTGGAGTATTGAAGATTGGTCGAAAGTTATGTTTTCCCGACGAATCAAAATTTATGCTCTACAAGCACGATGGAAGACACAGAGTGTATAGAAGACCAGGGGAAAGATTCAAGCAAGCATGCATCGAAGAAAAAGTAGCCTACGGTGGTGGGTCTGTACTTGTGTGGGCCGGAATTTCCTCTGAAAGTCGCACAGAGCTGGTGATCATAGAAAACGGCTCTTTAACTAGCGTAAGATATGTGGAAGAAATCCTCAACGAACACGTTGGTCCATTTATGGTCAATTTGGGTGAGGATGCTATATTTATGCATGACAATGCCCGACCTCATACAGGTAGGATTGTGAATGACTACCTTCAAGAGATGAACATTACTTGTATGGAGTGGCCAGCGCGCAGCCCGGATATCAACCCGATCGAGCATGCTTGGGACGAGCTAGGGAGATGCGTAAAACAACGAAACCCTCCCCCAATTACGCTTCCTGAGCTCAAAATTGCTCTCACAGAGGAATGGGAGAATATTCCCCAAAATCGTATAAGGAACTTGGTGTACAGCATGCCAAACCGCGTAAACGCAGTAATGGAAGCACGAGGAGGTAATACGAAGTATTGAAATTCAAGAAAATCGTCATAAAGTTCAAAAATTTCATGTTTCCTATTTTTGTTTTAAGGAGAGATCAGCAGTTTTTTTTCTTTATGTAATTTTGTGTAAATAAAATGTATGGTGACTCATATTTTTTTAACTTTCATTTAAGGAGTATTAAATTGTCTATTAAATACAATTTATTGAATTAACCTAGCATTCTTACTTTCCGAGATTTTTTGGATTCTTTGAGTGACCCGGATTCATTGCTCTCGAGTGTAGTTAGCTGCGAAATATATATTTTGAACCACAATAAAATTACAGATAAGGGATAAACATAAAACAATTTTTATTAGTCCTAGGCATATATTTAGATAACCACACATATATTATTTGTAACCAAATATATATTACTAAATATATTTGTAACCAAATACCCTATTCATGTTAATAGAAATCCGTTAAAATATATTTATCAAAATGTTTTAGGTTATATATTTTTTAACTAGAAACTCATCAACTTTTCCATTTCTTCGTGACAATGTTGCCTGGTATCAGATATGTCCAAAGCAGGATTGCCATCAGTTATTATCCAAGTACTAGCAGATTTTCCTTTTTTATAAGCGTCGACTGCGCCCCTAGCAGCGGATTCAGCACTGTAATAGTAATACTGTGCGTTAGGCATGTTCCGTCAATAAATGAGAAATCCTATACTTAAAAACTGAAGAATACGAGTATCAGCGTTTTCAAGACAAAGGGGGTATAAAAGGTGCAGAACCGTTGTATAGAAATTGTTTTATTTTCAAAGTAAGAATCACAAAAGTTCATATAGCTGCTTTTGATTATAAATAAAAGTTCACATAAATCAGAGTAAAATAGGCTATGATATTACAACCATGAAAAGAACACATGAAATTTGTCGGCGTTTTTAAAACTTTCAATATTAAAAGGGGTAAATAAGTGATGAATGGTTGCTTGGAAAGCCGTGCCCTATAACTTATAAGGAAAGTGCCATACTTTGAAGTAGGTACGTAATAAGAAGTATGAAAGTCAATTATCAAGCTTTTCATATACATTTAAATCAGGAACCTTTCGAATTTAGTCCTCTCCTTATGTAAATAGCGTCTCGTGGTCCAAAGCTGGACCACAGGACGCTATCTACATAATTATTATTGTTATACTATCATATAATTTAAATTGGAAATGTTTGTTAGCGATCCACCTAAAACTACTGCCCCTCTAGACAAGCGACAATTGGCTAGCCGGCGTGTGGTGGAATAGAATGGCGAATATATGGGATTTGACGTATATGACAGTCGTTAACGCATGTCAAATACATCAAATCCCATACATTCTTCATTCTATTCCATCAAACGCCGGCTAGCGAATTGCCTAGAGGGGCTGAAAGGACTTTGATGCGATTTTTATCAGAAAGGTCAGACTTAAAATTTTACGTTTGTTTCATTGCAATCGTATGAATAGAACCTGAGATAGGAAATCCACGCGGGCGGAGCCGCAGGTGGAAGGCTAGTATTAAGTTAAAATTTACGCTCCCTATTTATTTTTACAAACTTTCATGTCATACTTACCTCTGATCTTTGTTACTACTAACAAAATCGTCAAACGAAGCCCTGTTTTCACTTCCAAAAGTGTCGACTGTCTCAATGATCGATGTGTTTGTGCGTCCAAAACATAAGGCCATTACCCTTACACCAGTATTTATGTAAAATAATTCATGCTGAAAGATTATGATAAATAAATTGTCAATAAACTTATTATAGTATCATACTTTTTCAACTGAAATCCTACACCTTCTGTAATATCTATACAATTCTATAATTGTAACGTGGTCGTGTTCATACAATGTAGGTAGATATTTGAAAACAAATACCTGGGGATGTTATAATGCTCTTCTTCGAGACACTAGCTAGCTCTGGTATTCCATATACCACTATATTTTTAAATTTTGTTGGTGCCAGGGGCACAGTGGGAGAGCAAATGTGACGTGGACTGGGATTGGACCCCGCAATCGTAGGACTTGCGACTTGTCGATAAAGCCCCATTTTGCCATGTTTTTCCTGCAGCAGCCAAATGGCTTGCATCAGTTGCTGTCGCATTCGATCGTTGGCCTTCAACTCCGAGTTCAGGGTCTGTTATGCTTACTCGACACAAAGTACACATCAACATCACTATACTTACACCAACACATTCAGTAAACTGTAACACTGCACTCTTACTAGAGCTATAAGTGAATAACGGGGGTGACATCGGTGACAATCCAGCTATTGAAGAGATGTTGATCACTGTTCCGCCACTTCCACCCTTGCTAATATCCATTAATTCCTTCGCCTTCAAAGTACCATTGACTAAAGCTATCTGTTTACATTACATAAAGTTAATTATGTGTAATAACGATGTGTTTTATCATTGTAGAATAAGGGATTCCTATAAAATAATAAAATACTGTCAAATAATAATATTATTATGTTGCGATGATATAACCGCGTAGTTATATCTGTACATTCGATCATGACCTTCCAACCTATCAGCGGTCTATCTGTTTTTTGTCGATTATTATTATAGGACCACTCACACTTGACCTCATAATACTTATAAAGAGGAGGTAATTCGTGCAGTGAGAAGATTCTCCAGTATAGACATAAGATTGTCTAGTAAATTATATAGGTACAGTAGATTGTCTAGGCCAGACCAAAATCTGATATGAAGTGGTTTACTTACATAGTTGACTTCAATTAGCTTTCGTATTGCGGCGTAATCTTTCTCATATGCTACACCAGCATTGTTGATCAATAAGTCCAAATAACCTTCTTCTGCTTTTGTATCCTCAATTGCTTTAAAAAAGCATTTATCATCGGTCACATCACATTTGACAAACTTCACTTTGTTTTCTCCAAATTTATTGTTCAGCTCATTTTGAAATGGGATACCAGCGTTTTCGTTTATGTCCAGTATCCGCACATGCTGTAAATCAGTGTTTACTTGATAATGAGGTACTTATAACAAGCGAGGGACCGTGACCGTCCGCGTTTAGTTCGCGTTAGTCTCGACATAAAATAATTTTCTCCTTTTGTTTTGACTTATACGCTTTTATGGACGAGACTGTCGTCTGGTCTTTCAACTCTGAGAGATAAATAAGTCGGGAAAGTTTAGTAAGGTGGAGCCCTATGCACTCACTTTACAATCACTTCAATAAAAATAAAGCAATACCTTAGCTCCTTCTTTCAATACTTCGATAGCAATTGCAGCGCCGATTCCTCTCGCAGCACCAGTTATCAACACAGTTTTCTCTTTAAGATCGTACATGTTGACTGCGCTAAGTTCAACGCTGTAATGAAGAGTAATTAAATTATAAAACTCATTGCATTCCAAGGCACACTTACTTAAAAGTTTAATACTAGATAATACTTTGGAAAAAAGCAACACTAATTAAATAAATATTCAAATTGTGATCATAAATGTATTAATGAATTTTAGCAGGCACACGCGAAATATTCTTGTACCTAATTAACGTTAACTACACCAATGGTATCAGTCTAACTATTCACACTTCACAAAACACTATATTTAAACAAAAAAAAAAACTAAAAGGTTTTGTTACATTTTAGATTGTTGAAACGATTGTGGAATTTTTGTTTTCCCTATAAAGCTGCGTTGAAAATGTAATAGTAATAATATTTTCGACAAGGTGGCCGATTTCGCTTTTGTCCTTATCTATGTTAATTTGTTTGTGGGTGTATTTTCACTAAAGTTGGCACACTTCTTTTGGATGTTATAAAAAGAGGGAAATTTACTGTCGTATTATTTATGAACGGATCTTGATAATTTTTAGCTGAAACATCAAGGGCATGAGTCCTCACAGGTTGTTGTGAAAAATAATCATGCCTCTTACAGGTGAATTTCGTCATAAGACAAAACAGATGAGTAAAAAGCATGGAAGTTTACTGTAGCTGTTTTTTAAGAACAGGTCGTTCATTATTTTTTTAAACTATTCTTATTTTAAACAGCTGTTTAAGGTGCCCCCATTTTGATTTTGTCAGTATCTGTGTCAGTTTGTTTGTCAGTTCCGGTCTAGAGGACGCATTTCTTAACCGAACTGAGCACACATGTTTTTTTATTGAAAACTCAACCTCTATCGAGAGTTCTTTTTTGATAGGAGGTAAAATGGGGAGAAAAGGGGGAAAGTTGATAAGTTTGCTGTTGTGTTATTTATGAATAGATCTTAATGATTTTTGAATGAAACGTCAAGGACATGATTCAACAGGTTCGTTATAAAAAAAACGGTTTGCACTCCGGTAGTGCCGGCAGAAGTGAAAACTTTTTCTTTCTTTGTTTATTTGTTATATACAGAGAAAAAGATAAAAAGAACATACTATACCATACCATACCTATAATATAGCGCCAATCATAGAACCTATCATTAATTTTCTGTCAGAAGAAATTAATAAATTACAAACAGAAAAAATAATCACAAAAAGTAATAAATTACAAAAAGAAAAATAATCACAACAAGTGTCAGAAGCCCAGGTTCGAACCCGGTACTATCTGAAACCATAAGTAGATACTTACAGTCGAAGCGCACACTACTAAACTACGAAGCATCTTATCGTATCTTGCAAAAAATACAGTCTATAGCTAAATTTTTATGACGTCAGTCGTCGGTTACGGTTCAAAGGTCAAGCGATCCTGACGCGCAAGTTTAACAATTTTTACCCATCCAACGCCGCTAAAGCAGTTTTCACTTCAAAAACAGATTCAAACTGGTCTAACTACTAGCACTTTGATATCGCCAATGGCTATATGGTAGTCGCTTCATGGAAAATATTAAAGATCAGCCAAGCCCGGAGTTAGATTGGTAAAAGCGGACGCCAGGCTCCCGGGATGAAAGATACGACTCCGATACGACTGAGATTAACGCTTGGATGAAGAAGAAGAACACGGCTCTACCTAGGAAATAAAATATGAAGGCAATTAACATTGTAATAATTAATATAAGCACTAAATACACACAAAAATAGCTAATCTGCGCAACAGTTTGGTATTTGATGAATTCAAATGTATTAGTTATAGCAGTGTAATCAACTTTGCTTCCAATGCCAGCATTGTTCACTATCAGTTCTGGTTTTTAACCGACTTCTCAACGAGGTGGCTCTCAATTCGGATGTTTATATTTTTTTCTTTTTGTACGCGCATAGCTCCGTCATTTCTAGACCAATTTGTAAAATACTTTCGCTGTTCGAAACTAGATTATTCCGAAATGGTCCCATTTAATTTTCGTAAAGATCTGATGAAGGGTTTCAGAGAGAACACCAGAGAACTCTCTAATAAATACCAGTACATCAGCCGTTTGCTGTAATCGTATATTATTGCAATGTCTGTGTCATTGCACATCATAACATCATGCCTGTGTCTTTTGAATGGATATACAGAGGTGTTCAGAATGTTCAGTGATATCATCGATGTTCATGCAAACTTTTTTAAATCCTTTATTTATTTGTTTTGGGTAAACTTTGAGGTAGGTAGTCCTATATTAATTTCATTGGTATCTGATCTTAGATACTAGAGATTCACAATACAACGCCCCAAAATCGAAAAGAAAAAGTGAAATGATCGAGGTATTGTTAGATTTATGAACGACTGTGTTACAGGATCACGGAACATTACTGTGGTCAAGCATATGCTGAAATTGTTTAGACTTGAAATACAACTACAGACAACAGAACTTTTTAGCTTTGTATAGCATGAATGTCTCATTTAAGTTCTAAGGGTATTTTGCCGATCCTACCTAACGTACCTAACTATGGTTGCAGATATGCTGGAATGCTCTAGATTTTGACTAAACTGGAATATTATTGATTCTACAGGTAGATTATTAAAGATAAGAGAAATACAGCAATTTTATCGATTTTTCATCGTAAGGCCTTCTAGTTCTCAGTGCTTCCAAGTTATCAATTGTAAGCTCGCATCGAAGTTAAGATGATTCTTTATTGTACACCAAAGAAATACAGTACATGTACGAACAACATATGAAAATAATAAAAACAAGTGATCTCTTCCAAACAACCTTTGGATGGACATAATTATTTATTTTAACCACTTTAACCACTAAGCTACCAGACCTCGCCCTAACCACTAAGCAACCAGACCTCGCCCTAACCACTAAGCTACCAGACCTCGCCCTAACCACTAAGCTACCAGACCTCGCCCTAACCACTAAGCTACCAGACCTCGCCCTAACCACTAAGCTACCAGACCTCGCCCTAACCACTAAGCTACCAGACCTCGCCCTAACCACTAAGCTACCAGACCTCGCCCTAACCACTAAGCTACCAGACCTCGCCCTAACCACTAAGCTACCAGACCTCGCCCTAACCACTAAGCTACCAGACCTCGCCCTAACCACTAAGCTACCAGACCTCGCCCTAACTACTAAGCTACCAGACCTCGCCCTAACCACTAAGCTACCAGACCTCGCCCTAACCACTAAGCTACCAGACCTCGCCCTAACCACTAAGCTACCAGACCTCGCCCTAACCACTAAGCTACCAGACCTCGCCCTAACCACTAAGCTACCAGACCTCGCCCTAACTACTAAGCTACCAGACCTCGCCCTAACCACTAAGCTACCAGACCTCGCCCTAACCACTAAGCTACCAGACCTCGCCCTAACCACTAAGCTACCAGACCTCGCCCTAACCACTAAGCTACCAGACCTCGCCCTAACCAATTCAAATTTCTCCTTCTATACCTGTCTTTAAGGCGACAGTGGAGTGTATCTCCGATACTTTTACGAACTATAGGAACCAATGTACGATTTTTCAATCATTTTTAAACATTGAGTTTTGACTACTCCGCCATTACAATTTGAATTAATTTTTTAAGCATTTTTAATGCTAAATATTCAAATCCATTTAAATATTTAAAAAAAAAATCGGTCTAGGCGGAGTTTATAGCCGTGATTGCTCTACAGGCAATTAAATTAGGAAATTAGGCAATTAATGGACGAGACCTCACTCTAACCAATTCAAATTTCTCTTCTTCTTTGAGGCGACAGTGGAGTGTGTTTCCGATATTCTTATGAACTATCGGAACCAATCAATGATTTTTTCAATAATGTTTAGGACATTGATTTTTGACTACTACGCATTAAAGCAGTGCTGCTATTGACCCAATGCCTTTACTGTTAAGGATAATGGTCAATGGTCAATTAAAACAATTTATGGTATGCTTTATAATATTTGTGCCGGTAACTATAGGTTTTATGTATGTATATACAAGTCTGTCATCATTGTACATAATACTTAAGTGCTTACGCGCTAGTTAAACTATGCTTGCTTTGGGCACAATTTAAATTTCATTTCTTTGGGTAACAACACTTGGTAGCTAGCTGTGTCCTAAAATGTCTTACAATTTACAATATATGTATTGAATTTCGAATTTAGTACAATTTTATTTTCAGTGTGGAATCAACAGCTCGCGCAGTGATCGATTTGTTGAAACAGGGGGCGAGCGCCAGTGTTTGGTTGTCTAAAGACGATAAACCAGTTCGAGATATTACGAGTGTTGTAACAAAAGCTTATGAAACTAAATGTTACATTTAGGTAGTTACTTTAATAATATTATGTACCTATCATTCTGAATAAACGAGTTTGTTTCAATATAAATAGACTTTTGAACGTAAACCCAATATTAATTAACTGCTGCCCAAATCCCATATTATAATATTAGTAAACTGACTGAAGAGCTCGCTGAAAAGATAGAATTGGATGCCGAATAAAATTTGATACTTGGATGAATGATAGAATGATAAATAATACCTAAACGGTAAACGAAATGATAAAAAGTAGTATTGGTGTTACACACACTTACCTATTATTGTAGTTATAAATTTTATGCATTAGTAGGATCATTGAAATTCAACCACAGTATCTATTCGTCCACATATCCCTTTTACTCTAAAACGTGAAATCCTATACAAAGAAGGCAAGAGGCACCTACCTAATGCATTATACACAAGGCATAATCACAGCAAAATCGTATACCTACAAATATCCATGCGATGGTAGAGCAAAATCGCATGATTTATACAGCGTACACAGGTAGAATGTACTTACCTATATTCACGTTTGTCAAATTTGCATTATAATACGAAAAGAACAATATATTATTATGTGTTAACGCTATGTGTGGAAAAATACGTTCGTGACGACGTATGACTTTGGTTGGTTCTCTTATTGAATATAGACAAACGAATCTTGAAGCTTGAGTTATAACATTGTTGGTAGCAACTAAAATCCACAAATATTATTCATTTATTTTATTGAATAGCTAACAAAATATGATAGCTGTCTTACCTATTGGAGAACATTAAGGAACATATTGTCTAATAAAATCTAACTTTTGAATTATGAGCCAGAACATAAATTGTGTCTAATATTACTACTAGGTCGGTTAATTGTATCTGAAAAAAGAAGAAATATGGCGTCCGAATGGAAAGATAAGATACTACTTATTACTGGAGCTTCCAATGGGATTGGTGCCAGCGTCATCAGGTTAGCTTTGGAAGAAGGTGCTCAGGTAAGTCATCAGTGGCCTCCCCATTATCTCTCAAAAGTAATATTATATCAGTCTTAATTTACTTTCATAATGCAAATGGAACTCGGACGTTTCTTGTAAGACAAGTGTAAAATCAAATAAAACATTATTTACTACAGTAAAAGATATCATGATAGTTGATGGTGCAATTCGCACTATGTAAGTCACAAAGTGAAATTTAAATAATACTGCCAGAGATGGTGGTAGCTCGCCTAAATTATTCTGTAAAACTTTTTTCTGGTCGATCCTGCAATCCCAATACAAAAGTAGGCCAGAATCTCGGCTGTCTGTCACCACGCAGCGTGCAGGTGAGGTTCTAGCCCCGAAGATCTTGGTGAGACCTGGAGTTTCACCAAGATCTTCGGGGCATACATCTAAGACTGAAGGTAGGTAATGACTAAAAGAGACGTTTAAAGTAATTACCAAACTTGATAGATCAGGTACTGGTTGACCCTATTAGATAGAGCCTTAAGGCTACGCTTACAAAATTAACTGTTACTATTACTTATTTTATAGCAAGTTTTCAACTTGGACGTCGACGAAAAAAGTGGCATTGCACTACAAAATGAACTCAATGAAAGATACGGTGATAACAAAGTCAAATTTGTAGAATGTGATGTCACCAAGGAAGAACAATTAAAAACCAACTTCGAATCTATGTTGAGCAATCAGAATAACAATTACGTTGTGATTAATAACGCTGGTATATTAAATGACAGTTTACAAACCTATAAAAACGAAATAGATCTTAACGTGGTAAGTGATCATTTTCTAGCAATCGCTAATACCTAGGTACTTATTATCAAGGTTAAGTTTCAAATGTAACGAAGTAATTAAATATATGTATATTATTAAATATTAGGGGTTAAAGTATGAAATTGCCGATTTGTACTGACAAATTGAAATTCGTTTTTTTTTAATTTTACGTATTTATTTAATCAAAATAATTACCATTATTATCTATACATTGCTGCCCTCTAGTAGGAAGGTCATTTATGCCTTTGCGATAGAACTCTGGTGATCTAGATTCGACAAACTGTGTGAAAGCATTTTGTACTGCCTCCTGAGAAGAAAACTTTTTATCACATAGAAAATTGTCCAAATCACGAAAAAAATGGTAGTCTGTTGGAGCAAGGTCTGGCGAATACGGAGGGTGACGGATAGTTTCTAATTGCAGTTCCTGTAGAGTTAAAACGGTTTCTCGTGCTGTATGAGGTCTCGCGTTATCATGGAGCAATAATGGTGAAGATCGATTCATGAGTCGGGGCTGTTTCACTGCTAGTTTTGCTATCATTGTTCGGAGTTCGGCACAGTAGACATCTGCCGTTATTGCTTGACCAGATCGTAGAAAGCTATAGTGAATAACACCATGCTGAGACCACCAAACAGTTACCATTACCTTTTTATTGTTAAGCTTTGCTTTAGGACACTGTTGTGGCGTTTCACCTGCTCCTCTAGACAAGTGGCAATTCGCTAGCAGGCGTTTGATGGAATAAAATGACGATTGTATAAGATTTGACGTATTTGACATACGTTAACGACTGTCATTTACGTCAAATCCCATACATTCGTCATTCTATTCCACCAAACGCCGGCTAGCGAATTGCTACTTGTCTAGAGGGGCTGGGGTCAGCCATTGCATTTTTCGCTTACGGTTATCGTAAAGAATCCACTTTTCATCACATGTCACAATTCGATCCAATATTCCTTCATTTCTGTATCGATTCAACAAGGCAACACAAGTTTCAACACGCATTTCTTTCTGCAGATCAGTCAAATCATGAGGTACCCATTTTTCACATTTTTTTATTTTATTGATTTGACGCAAATGAGTCAATATTGTTGGTAAGGTAACGTTAAACCATGCAGCTAATTCCTGGGTAGTTTGGCTCGGATCGGCTTCCACCATATGTTCAATTCATTGTTATTCACCTGTGTGGACGGCCTTCCTCGTGGTTCGTTCTTCAAATCAAAGTTTCCATCACGAAAGCGTTTAAACCGAAATCGCACGGTGCGTTCATTAGCAGTCCCCTCTCCAAACGCAACATTGATATTGCGAGCTGTTTCTGCCGCGTTAGTTCCGCGTCGGAACTCGTATTCAAAAATCACTCGAATTTTCGAAGTATCCATCTTTCTCGTCTAAGCTGAATAAAAAAAACAACTGAAAGTCGATAATCGAATGTTGCACATTTTTAAATGAAGAACTACATAGGTACCATGTGGAAAAAGTTTCACTCAAAAATCTCAAACCATGAAGGTTCTATGTCAATTCGAAGTACCTATTACAATGAAACGGCAATTTCATACTTTAACCCCTATTATTTTTCAGACTGCCCTAGTAACGGGCAGTTTGATAGCTTTGGACATGATGCGTAAAGACAAAGGTGGAAAAGGAGGCACCATCATCAACATCTCATCAGCTGCTGCACTTTGTCTTCGTCCTTACACTCCTATTTATAACGCCACCAAAAGTGCAGTTTTAGCATTCAGTACTAGTCTTGGTGTAAGTATTTTTTCTACATTTACTAAGTAAGGAAGTCTGCCACTGTGGCGCAGCGGTAGTAAACGCGGACGCTACGCCACTCATGCATATATATTAGGTACTATGAGTATTTGCATTGGTCGTGCCTCGGCGAGCATCCAACAACTGGTCTAACTGCAATGTTTCGATATCGCCATTGGGTTGTGGAGGTCAGATGGCAGTCGGTCACAGAAAATATCGAAGTTTAGCTAAAATCCGCAGTGAGACTGATAAAAAGGACCCCAGATTCCATGTTTAAAAGCTTCGGAAGCGACTGGAATTAAAGCTGGGATAAAAAAGACTAAGTAAAGAAGTGACCTTATCTACTAACCGACGTGTTCTCCGAGGCATGACCAGGCCAATGCAAATAGCCATATTCATGCATACAAATATTTATACTGAGTGGGTTCTGTGTAGCCTTCTGTGTAGCGACCACGTTCACTACCGCTACGCCATAGAGGCTGTCAAATACTCTATTTAAACTATGTCTTTTATTTGGCTATGGTCGCTTGGTCCGATCACCTTGTCCGACCGATCGGACGATGTGGACTCTTTTTTCCTGTTGATCCGACCAGTCGGACGACACGGATTTTTTTTCCTGTTGCTCCGACCGATCGGACGACGCGGAATTTAACTTCCTATTGATCCGACTGATCGGACGACGCGGAATCACTTTCCTCTTGGTCCGACTGCTCGAAAAGGCGGCGGCCTTCGTTCTCACTAGTTCGATTCATTAGTTCGATCATCGAACTAGTGAAAAAAATTTTTCTCATTAGTTCGACCGTCGATCTTTTATCTTAATCTGGATCATAATCTAGGCGTGTAGGTAGGTACATAATATTAACACCAACAACACCCCAATTATGAATATGAAGAATGTGGTATATATGTACAAATCTTATTATGTAAACAAATATAAACAGTTTTTAGTAAAAAAAACGTATTTTAAATTTCAGTTTATTGTTTTTTGGTTTCCAGATTAAAAAAAGATCTACGGTCGAACAAATGAGAAAAAGAAGTCTCAGTAGTTCGACGATCGAACTAATGAGAAAAAAAAATCTCACAACGAATGTAACGGCTACTAGAGTACCTTCTAATTGCTCTTCATCGTGAAAGTTAAAATTATATTGGAAAATCAGGGCTTACAATGTTACGGCTATTAATACAAATACCTCCGGTAATAAAATCGGGGGTGTTATGCTGGATGATGTTGATCGCTTTCAAATTAATAAGGAAATCTAATTAATTGAATGTCATTTATAGGCTGATGACTACTACAAACGGTCACAAGTACGCGTCCTAACAATTTGTTTCGGACTTACTGATACATCACTTGTTACATTGGAGAGAGTGGGAACATTCGATGCAGTGATGGAGAAGAGGTTTACCGAGTTTCTTTCTGATCGTCGTAATCAGAGGTAACCAGGAGTTCACTAGACTGGCTGTACTGTCAAAGAAACCATTGGTTCATGCCTAATAATTACTTTAAATTTTATTTTCAGTGTGCAATCAGCAGCCCGTGGTGTAATCGATATGTTCAAACAGGGAGTGAGCGCGAGTGTTTGGCTGTCTCATCACAATAAACCGGTGCAAGATATCACAAATATTATAAGGAAAGCTTATGATATCTTGTCAGAGTCACTGCTCACATAAATTTTGAATTCAATTATTTTGGATACTTGTGGTGATCTAGATATATTAAATCCATTGGTGAAAAAGTAACAATTAATTTTATTCAATAAAGTTAGTATGAGATATTTCTGTTGTCAGTATGTATTAGTTAGTACCTAATTTAAAGATTATTTTTTTTCTGAAATAATATATCAGGATACTTTAAGCCTATCTACCTAAATAGGTACCTACCTAAGTATGTATTTAGGTAGATAGGCATATCGGATTATTAATAAACAGGATTCCTTTAATTTAATATTTTATAGTGCCCGCGGCTCCGCCCGCGTGGATGTCGCTAAATGTTGAGCCGACGCTTTTGAGCATTTAATTTACCTCTCTACCCAACTTTGTCCTCGACTATTTGGACATTAATGATCACTACTCCGCTCCCATGAGTAGTAGCGTAATGATATATAGCCTATGTGTTGTTCTGATGTATAAGCTATATTATTGTAAAGTTTCGTTAATATCCATTCAGTGGTTTTTACGTGAAAGAGTAACAAAAATCCATCCGCCCATACTCACAAACTTTCGCGTTTTTAATATTAGTAGGATAATTTTGGTTCTACTTTATTTGCTTTCCATTTAAGACCAAGTGGGTGGGCACCTATTTTCTTTGCCGCTCCATAAAAACTTGAAATTCTTCACCATCACCACTACCATCACACGATGAATAAATGGTTTGTTCTACTAAACTAATTCCTTTTCATAAGTAACGAGAAAATTATAATTATTCATATTGACAAACACAAAATATAATTACATTTATAACTAGAAGCTATTGTTAAAATAATCTAAAATAAATAAATATGTACATACATATATATATATATATATATATATATATATATATATTCCTCCGCATCATCACCGACCGGTATCGTTCCCAGAAGGCTGGCAGCATTGCCACGTTGGATGGCAATGATTATCCTTTGTGCAAGATAATAACCAGAGCCTCCTGGTCACGCGTGGCGTCGATCAGCCGCTTTGCCAATTCTTTATAAAGAAAACGGGCACTTTGACCCCATGTCCCCAACATTTCAACCCCAAACGGCTCAAAAACATAATTACCAGTTAACTTACAGTATTTGCGCCGTCTGAGGTTTTCCGCAGATGCAGCAGCAGCGCCGGCACAGCCTGCTGTGCTTGAAAGATATGAAGGCGCAAGGGTATCAACGCACGATGCATCCCACACCAAAGGCCTGTCCATCTTCCAAGGTAGCCACGACATATCATCCGGTCTCATGCCATCGTCACGCACCAGCCCATTAGATTTACGAATGACTGGCACGAAATACGCCCAGCAGTCAACAGCTTCACCGCAGTGGTAACGATGGGGAGAAACACACGGCGCTCCTAAACGAAGGTAAGTGGCAAGGCGGAATGTAGTGTCGTCCCACATAGTACCTATGTTGGGCGATGGAAGTGCCTGAATCCAGAGACCTGAATCCCATTCCCCCACAGCCAGCAGACGCGCACGATTAGAAACATCTGGAGATGTTTGCATTATAAATGAAACATTTTACACTTGAGTTACGGACTGAATTTCGACAGTACAATACTTCGACATTTAGCGAACTTCGAAAACACATAGATCGACAAGTCATTGCTTTGACAGACAATTATTAGACAACACACACCTTCGAATTACCACTACTTCGACAGACGATTATGCGACAGAGTATACTTAGGCAAGTCACATCTTCGAATGATCACTGCTTCGACAGATTTTTTTATCATTCTCCTGTTACTGGGTGCTTTAAAAAAAAACACGGATTGCACTCCGGGAGTGCCGGCAGAAGTGAAAACTTTTTCTTTCTGTCTTTCTTCGTTATATACAGAGAAAAAGATAAAAAGAACATACCATACCATACCATACTTATAATATAGCGCCAATCATTGAACCTATCACTAATTTTCTGCTAATTTTCTGTCAGAAGAAAAAATAATCACAAAAAGTAATAAATTACAAAAAGATAAATAATCACAAAAAGTGTCAGAAGCCCAGGTTCGAACCCGGTACTATCTGAAACCATAAGTACTTACAGTCGAAGCGCTCACCGCTAAACTACGAAGCTTCTTATAGTATCTTGCAAAATAAACAGTCTGCTAATGTTGTATGACGTCAGTCATCGGTTACGGTTCAAAGGTCAAGTGATCCTGACGCGCGAGTTTAACAATTTTTACCCATCCAACGCCGCTAAAGAAGTTTTCACTTCAAAAAATAACCACGAAGGCTAGCCTTCTAACCTAACCTATCCGAGTCGGGGTGCTCTGAGACGGGGTGTTAACCATAATGAAGTAATTTGAGGCATAAAAACTAAAGAAAAAAAACACAGTTACAATTCAACGAAGACTACAAAAAAAATCTGTCAAGTAGTGGTCATTCGAAGATGTCTTGTCTAAGTATTGTCCGTCGAATAATCGTCTGTCGAATAATCGTCTGTCGAAGTAGTAGTAATTCGAAGGTGTGTGTTGTATAAATTAATAATTGTCTGTCGAAGCAATGACTTGTCGATCTATGTGTTTTCGCAGTTCGCTACATGTCGAAGTATTGTACTGTCTAAATTCAGTCCGTAAGTGTTCACACTTATTAAGTATCAACTACAATGGAACTTCAATTTCAATAGATAATAATTTTACAATAAAGTTTGAGCCAAGCAGACTAAACTTACGTTAGCGCCATCTAATATCCAATTTGTCAGACAATAAAAATTAAATTGTAAAAATTTCAATGAGCAGAATTATAAGGTATTTATAGCTTTCCTAAAGATAAAGCGTCTTTGCGCATGGCGCAGCCGGCAAGAAAGACTAACTACGACTACTAGACTAACGACTAAAAAAGAAAGAAAAATGGCTCTTCCTGACATCTATTGGCAATGTGAGCAACTAACTGCTTTAACGACACAACAACACTAAAGGTTCGAACAGATGGTGTTGTTACAAAAAAATACCGAGCGTAGCTCGGTCATCCAGGTATGTATTATTAACTAAAATGATGAAGGTATCAACTTTTTGAGGTTACTGTGTTACATACTACGCTTTAGAAACAGCAATCAATCCGTAGACAGAGGCTATGCTAGCGCCATCTCCTGATGATTTTAAAAACCAATTTATTATAATACCTACTGGCAAACTGCTCATTGTATTCTCGTAAAACATGTTTTATAATTAATTATTATATTATAATTATTATCAACACGATTATTCTTATCAGGTGACTATTTAATTTTTTATTCACTTAGATGAATGGTTGCTTGTCAATAAAAAGTCAATACGGTATTTATTATTGTTTATGGCAACAAACAGTAAAGCAAAATTCGCTGAAACGTGAAGGCCATAACGGTGAAGGCCATAGATTTAGTATTTTTACTATATCTATGGTGAAGGCCGACTAGTGTCGTTTCTAAACTCGACTACTTCTTATTAGTGCCGGTGTTTTTGGTACGGTAAAAATCATAGATTATTAAGTGTTTTTAAGATAGTGAAGTCTTAAAACGCATTTTTGTAGTAGGTACCACAATATATGCCCTGGTAGGTACTATAGAGTCATTTAATCTCCACTTAAAATAGGATTGATCGGCACAAAATATGTTTTTCTGGACTTTTAAATTTTTTCTTGCTGACTGTACGATTTTGCCAAAATCTGTGAATGCAGTTCAAAATATCTTACAACGTTAGGGAAGGTCTCCTAATAAAATTTACTGTACCTACAATAGTTAAGGTACCACCTACCACCCTGTTTCATAAGTAGGTACACTAGGGTTGAGCTGGGGTTGCTAACCGTACTATAATATCTAGTATTGTACTGTATTTTAGGGCTCCGTACTATTTACTGTTGAAGAAACATATAGTAGGCAAAAATACTAAGTTTCAGTGCAATAGATCAATGTTTAAATTTTGCAACACTAAAACAAATATTACAAAAGACATAAATGTGTACTTATAGTAAAACTAACAATAACGTGAACTCCCTTTAATAATGTCAAATAGGTATATAGGCAAAACAGTATACATTTGGCGAAGACAGAATACTTGGCGTTAAACTCAACAGATACTCGTCCGTATAAGGGATGACTTAGAGGAGCGCGCGGATCAGGTTAACTACCTGGGATCTGTACTTCACGTGACTGGTAACATCGAGTACGACTTCAAGGCACGTATAGCCGCCGCGTGGGCCAAGTGGCGGATAATGAATGGCGTCACATGCGATCCTCAAAATTATGCCAGTCAGGTTGAAGGGATAGCTCTAGAAGATGATCATTAGGTCTGTCCTTTTACACGGCTGTGAGGCGTAGCCGCGGGCCGCGGTTAAAACAACACAAGCAGGAGCTGCGTGTCACGGAGAGGAAAATGCTGCGGTGGATGTGCGGTGACACGCGTAAAGATCGCGTGAGGTACTCTCGCACCTGCGGCAGCCTTCATGTCCGTGACATCTCATCATCATCATATCAGCCACACACAGTCTACTGCTGAACATAGGCCTCTCCCATAGACTTCCAGAACGACCGATCTAAAGTAGCGCGCATTCAGCGCTTCCCGGCGACCTTGATAAAGTTGTCCTTCTACCTCCACCTCTACCTTCCACCACCGTGACATCTACACTACTGTTATAAAGAGGAAAGATTTGTATTTTTGTGTGTATTTTGTAATGAATAAACTCAAAAACTACTGTGCCGAATTCAAAAATTCTTTTACTATTGGAATGCTACATTCACCCTGACAAACTGGGCTATATTGGATTTCCACGGGGACGTTTTTACCACCCGTGCGAAGCCGGGGCGGATTGCTAGTCGCTACAGTTCGTAAAATATAGCTTGATACCTCTGACGTTTATCAGAATGACATGTAATAGGTATGGGACGTTAGTATTTTATCGATATTTATATAGAATGAGTTTATTAAAAAAATACATTTTAACGATATTGAAAGAAAGAAAAAAGGAAATGAAAGATGAATTTGAAGGTATTTAAAAGTTTAATTGTCAAATGGTGTACAGCCGAGATCAACTTCAAAGTCAAATTCTGATTCATCACTGGAGCAGTCCTGTAGATTAATAATTAATTCTTGATCGCATATGTTGTCAAATTGAATATCGCGCTCCCAATCTTTTTGAATCACATTTTTTGTCTTCTCAACTACCTTTTTCCAATCATCAGCATTTACATGTACACAAGCTTCATGTAGTAATGTCAACATTTTGTTTGCTGTGAAAGGCGGTGCTACATTATGTCTGGCAGCGTAACCTAGAAAAAAAAGGTATCCGATCAAACAAAAAACCTACTAAATTCTTTGTAAGCTTTTTATGTATGTTTTTTTTAGATTATACGAACCTTTGACTTGAGCCCAGATTAGTTCTATTGCATTGTAATGGCAATGATATGGTGGTAAACGAATGACGGTGTGGCCCATTTCCTTTGCAATTTCGTCTATAATATATCTTGGAGTGGGGGGCTTATGAATGCTTACTAATCTTAGCAATTCTTTCTTGAGCATGCTGTTGTCGGCTTTTACTCCTTTGTTTTGCAGCCAAGTAATAATTTCAATTTTACGATTGCTTGTCGTAGGCGCCTTATCTTTTTGTACTTAATGATACGGAGCGTTGTCCATCAGAATAAAATGTGGTTCACTCAAATTATTTAGAAAAGTTAGAAACCACTCCTTAAATTTTGTAAAATCCATTTGTTCATGGTACTCTGTTGTTTATACTGATTTAAACGCCAGTAAACAATTGGGCACAAAACCAGACGATGTCCCCGCATGAGTAATTATTAATCTTTGTCCTTTGCCTTCGGGCACCTTGGTGGTAGACTCCGCTTTATCGTTTGTCCACGATCTTGAAACAGTGTGGTTTGCGTTGAGCCATGTTTCATCAAGAAAAACCACTTTATGCCAATCTGTTATATTTTTGACTTTGCGCAAAAAGTCAATTCGGGTCAAAGCAATGTCTGTTCGCTCCATTAAAATTTTTCTTTTATCGCTTTTTTCATAATCAAAGCCGATTTTTTTTCAATATTTTGGACAACGATGGTGGACTTCCTTTAAATAAATCCGCGTCTTTAAGCGAAACGGATATTTTTTTTAACGTGGGAAATTCACCACGTGCGTAATACGCATATATATGATTTCGAATTGCGGCAGCATCAAAGTCGTCAATTTCGGTGACTGGCGAAACTCTCTTCCTTTTTTTATTAGGAGTCGATAATATTTTACCTCCCTCATCTTCGGCCACCATCTCCTTTGACGATTCTCCATACTTTTCTTTGCTAATTCGAGACACTGTAGCTCGTCCGATACCAAGAGCGTCAGCAACTCTATTGCACACTTGCTCCAATGGTAGTAGCGGTCCGCCATTTTGATTCTCGCGGTCAAAATACTCGCGCAAACGAATCACAAACTCGCGACTTTCGCTATTCAAAACAGTTTTTTTTTGTTCTTTTCGGCATTGTGGTGCAAAAAAAAAACAAATAACTAGAAATAACAACAAAACTTAACAAAGCAACAGTAATAACGACAAAACAATATTAATCACGCAGCGATAGCGTATACAAGGCGTGGGCACTCAAAAAAGATGGCGCCCGCTTGTTCGCTGCATGCGAAAGCAGTAGGTATTGCAAGACTAAAAAAATACGAATTTGTTTTGAAAAAATTATTAGATATTATCATTTATACAATTTATATTAATGAAATTGTCATACATTTATTTTATCGATATTCGCTGGCCAGTCGATTACACATCCCTACAAGGTTGCGAAAAGAGTTTACGAAGTAAGCTAACAAAAAAAATATAAATAATAAAATATAATAAATATTTTAAATTACCTTTGTTTTTACTAGTTACTCCTTGATAACAAGTTCTATTTGAAAAAAGTGTTCTAGATTTCTATACAAATGTCTTATTAATATTTAAAAAATTAAAACTTTTCCAACAACAAATTTATTGTTGCAGTCTTTATAAACGAAGTCTCTAAAGTCACAGATATCAAGCTATATTTTACGAACTATAGAACCATTACAAAAAATAATCAAATTTTGAGAATCACTTGAAAATATGGTAAGCACTATTTTACTAAAAAATCCTTTTAGTTTCAAATGTAGGCATTACCTTACGTGATGTCAAATTTACTTTTATGGCACCTATTTGGGACTATTTAGTGCACTGAGAACTGAAGGCCTCAGTCATAATCTTTACAGGAAGTTTGCTTATGGCAAGCCCATCTTAAAAACAATAGTTCGACCTTACCTCTAGATTCAACGATTGGCTGAAAGTCTTGGTCGAATATTTTTTGCAAAATTGGTGGTTCAGTTACATTTTTCTGCCAATCATTATTATTATGTATATCTAAAAACGTAAAAAAAAACTGATGGTATTTATAATAGTCTAAGTATAGGAGGTTCAGTTGTACTGTGTATCACAAAATGCAGCAGGTGGCCAGCTCTATTTTACGTTTTATATTTTCTGCTGATATTTTCTGTGAAATGGCGGCCATATGACCTCCACAACCTAAAGGCGATATCGAAGCATTGTAGCTAGTGTTGGACTTTTTAGGGCACCAATTAGGTACCTGTAACGACTGCCATAGATGCTCGTATGGCAACCGGGACCGACGATGGCTTAGCGTGTTCTCCGAGGCATGACCAATACAAATAGCCATATTCATGCATACAAAATAAATATTTGTACTGAGTGGGTTCTGTGTAGCCTTCTGCGTAGCGGCCGCGTTCACTACCGCTACGCCCTAAAGGCTGTCAAGTACTCTATTTAAACTATTTCTTTTATATTTGGCATAAACGTACATTATAATCTTGAATAGCACACGAGATAGTCGGATAATTTACCATCAATGGAATTGGTTGTTATAAGTCACAGGAATTGGATCAGTATTTCATGTAGGTTAATTCCCGGTTCCTATAACCAACGAATCGTAAATGTTAAAGATAAACATTCGTTTTCGAACTTCGAGCAACGAGCCGTTCGATGTGTTCCTATAACTTTCTACATCATCTACCTGCGTCGAACGGATGTTCGTTACTCGCTTACGGGCGCCCTCCCTGAACACCACAGAGTATATTGAATAATAAGCTCGAGGCTCGTCGCGTTTCGTTTTTACAACAAACATATTTGGAATTTAAACAAAACCAAATTTATATTTATGTTTTTTGAGTTAATTAAATATTTATATAAGACTCTAATTCAGAATACTAAAGTTTTTGGTTATTTCCAATTTTGGCAATGGTGAAATCTTATTATTAAAATATAATTTTAGTTATTTGTGTTACTGAAGAATGAACAGAACGAAACGTGTAATTCGCGCCAAAAAGAGAAATTATGTTATGTTTGGTACTAGTACAACGTTTGTTTTGTTTGACTCCCGCGCTTTACTCCCCCGTCGCGTCTACTTGCAAATTGCAATTTAGTTTTGTTTTATTATAAATTGAATACCTATAAAGAAATGGATAGTAATGTAATGTTGGTAAGTACATATTTATTATTCTATCATATTCTATCCCAGTTTTGTAGTATGTTCTGACTAATGTTTTGTGTTACAGAAAACAAAGAAAGCAATGACCAAGGATGAAATGTCCCTGCTGATAGATTTGATTGAAAGCAAGCCAATTATAACTAGTAAGGAGACTAATGCTTCATCAAATAAATTAAAAGAAGATGCTTGGAACTCCTTAACAGATATTTTTAATTCGAAAAATGGCCAATTTCCGAGACACAAGGATCAGTTAAAAGCCAAATGGGACAATTTGAAAAAAGCAACTCGTAAAAGGTGTCAACAAATCCGTTTGAATAATTTAAAGGTATCAACAATTTTTTAGTTCTTTATATGATAGCATATGCTCGGTTGCATACTTGCATCCAATACTGCATTTCCTGAGGCCTGCTCCTGGTTTGTTTCATTAATGTTTAATTATTATGAACCTAAGAGTGCCCATTATTAATACAAATTTTTTCATTACAGACTGGTGGTGGTAAAGCGGAATTCATACCCCACGATGAAATTCTTGACAGAGTAGCAGGTTTGTTGGGATCAACTTGCACTGGGTTTGAAGTGCCATTTGGTGGTGATGGAGCAGGTTACCCTGCAGAGGTTGTTTTATCTGATGGTGATGGTATCAGTAATGGTGTTTCGTCCCCTGTGCCTATAGATGTGGTGTTCGAATTTACTACACCAGAAACCAGTAATATCTCATTGCCCATTAGTGAAGGTATATTATTTTCTCATTGTATTGTGTACATATTTGTGAGGCTCTAGTTAATATTAATTATTAAGCTTTTAAACTTTATTTAATAAACATGCATGGCTGTAGCAAAGGGTGTAAGAATGGTTGTAAGCATATACGGGTATAATTGTAAATATTCTGATAGTACAAAGTAAAGGCATAGGTGTGTGTCAGGTCAAGACAGTAATTTATATGATCATTTTGCAGCTAAAAGGAGAAAAGCAGATTTAAAACCAAGATGCCTATATGGAATGAGTAATATGTCTACAGAATTACAAAACAAAGGTATGCATTTCCTTACTTAGCCCATCTAAACTTGATGGTATTAATAACTAATTGAATTTTCTTTATTTATACAGGAAAGATGAAGAAGAAGAGATATGATGGATCCGGTAGGCAGGAAATGTATTTGGCAATTCAAAACTATTATGAAGCAAAAACGGCAAAAGTAAATTTAGAAACAGAACTACTTCGACAAGACCTAGCAAAGAAGACCAGTGAAGCATCAACTAGTCAAACAGAATACCCTTCACTTCTATAGTTTTCATTAAAGTAATTACCCTTCACTTCCATAGTTTTAAATAAAGTTTTAAGTAATAAAGTCATCATTGAAATGTTTAATAATTACCTACTTGCTTGGCTGGTCTTCTTTGGTAATTCTTGTCCTAGTTATATGTTTACTAACATAGTTTTAAGTTATATAGATAAGTACTAACAACAATTGTATAGTAGTATATTTGTAGGTTAGTGTATGAAAGTCCCGGGCCTGCTATTGCATTCCCATTTTGCATGTTTTTAATTCAATATAAAAACAATTAAATATTAAACTAATCAAATAAAAACATCCTAATAAAATGAATTGGTTTTATTTACAAATCAAGTTACACTTTTCAACACTAAAAACTTGAAAGTATTTATGTAAGTATATTGTAATTTTTGCTGTATCCGCCCTTGATCCTTGTGCTACTATTGCATCATTCCAAGCTGTAAACAAATAAATAAATTAATACTTTCTAATAGCAATATAACATATTACCTACAAGTTTTCAAGAGTTTGACATACTTATTAAAATAGTTAGCAATCAAGATGGCTCGTTCTGTATTGAGTGCACCATCATGGTTGTTGTTTGGTAGCTCAGCATTCTCCTGCAGTTCTATTATGTCCTCCTGAGGAATCTCCACCTCAGGAGGAACATCACCTATGCTGTGTATACGGCAGATATTGTGCAGCACAGCAGTTGCAATTATAACTGCATGTGCATTTAACAGGTTTAACCGCAATGTTAAAGAAATTACTGGAAATCTCCTTTTCCAAACCCCAAAACACCTGAAATAAAAAACAAATCTCATAGGCTTTCCAATGCTTACCCGCGGTAACTTGAGTAACACAGAACCTATTTTTCTAATTTATGATTTTTGTTTTTTGCTTTTTAATGACCTCAATTTTAGTAGCATAAGCATACCTCTAAAGCCTGCCATATAAGTTCAAATAATTTGATTCAAACAGGGTGGTTTAAACAATTTGATCAATTTTAGATTTCTTAGAACCAGCTGATTTTCAATAAATTTGTTCAAATTTTGCCACTAACACACTCATGCCAATTTGGTCAAACTGTTTGAAACTGCTAGTTTGATGATGATGAATGAATTTATTTCTAAGAATATGGTACATCAAGGTCTTTATATAATTACCTTTCAATGCAGTTTCTAGTTCTGATTTGAGCTTCATTATACAGCACTTGTCCTCTACCTTCTGGGTTGAGTAGAGGTGTCAAAAGGTATGGTTTCAAAGGGTATGCACTATCTCCAAGTAACCACATATTGCCAAACATACCGCTCTCACACTGAGCTAAATATAACAAAATAATATTAATACAATATTAGAGATTAACTAATAAATTGTTATTAAGTTTCTTTATTACCTCGTAGCTCTGAATTATTAAAGATTGTTGCATCATGAGCAGAACCTGGCCAACGAGCCACTACATTCATCAATAATAGGTTGGCATCACAAACTGCTTGAACATTGATGGAGAAGTACCCTTTGCGGTTTCTGAATTCCTCTCCTATCTGAGAATCTAAAAAGCAGAAAGGCAGTAATTAAGTATTAATTAAATTATTAATTTATTATAATCAAATATACTGTATATATATATATGGTAAACTTTAGTTAGGACCAGTAAGTAGTATGTGTTGTCTTGTTAATTGTATATTTATCCACCAATGCGTTTCAATTAATAAACTTACTGCAGTCCACTGCTGGACATAGGCCTCTACCAATGCACTTACATAGAGAGAATGCAAACATATTTAAGAATGCATGAATAAACTAAAGTTACTTACTAGGAGATTGAATTCTAACATGTGTCCCATCAATTGCACCTAAAACACGTGGAAATCCAGCTATTTGGTAAAATGCCTCATGTGTGTTATTTCTAATTTTAATATATTTGCTATATAATTGGGCTATTGCAAAGCTTACGTCACGCACGATGCGACTGGCTGATGATTTGGCAACACCAGTGAAATCTGCGACTGACAACAACATGGTCCCCAAAGCATAAAACCGTAGTGTCAGTAGCACTTGATGCAATGGTGATATACCGTGATTTCTGAAAGAAATATGTGCTTATGTAGAAATAAATTGCATCAATACAAATGATCATCTTGCAATCAACCAGCAGATGAAAAATAGTGCTTACTTGTTTCCTGTTACACGCAAATGGGGATGAATTTCCGTGAGAAGTTGTTCGACAGCCGGCTTATTAAGTCGAAATCGCAGCTGGAACTCGCATGCATCTAACGTATTAAAATAATTTACTCTTTCTTTGTAAATTCTACGAGGTTCTTCATCAGATTCAAACTCAGAACCCCAGCCCGACAACACATTAAGCACTTCCATATCACTTTCTGAACTCGACATTTTGTACAGATAACTCGACAAAACAATCACGCCACGTCCTCCTATTGTAAATTTATTAGTCTAAAACTGTAATGTATTTTATTTTAATGGAATATAAAGTATCAAACCGGCCAAAATTGAGCGGTAGCGAAACGAGTAACGGATGATAATTTTGACAGCTCTCTGACATTTCATTTTTGTTATAGGAACACAATATTTGTCATTTTCATACAAAATGTTAACGGATCGTAGTTGTTAACCCTCCCGTGCGTTAGGACAAACTTTCTGCAATTTGCCCAACGAGCCGTATTTTATAGGAACAGTTTATGATAACATTTGGAAAAAAAAAATAACGTTCGTTAGTGAAACGGGTCGTTTTACAAATATAGGAACCGGGCATAAGCCATATTCAGACTTCAGGGCAAGAGAAGTAAGCCTTAACCCCTTACCGCATACAACGCCATATATGGCTTCAAAAGTTTACTATTTTTTTTTCAATTTATTAAAATATTGTTTTTTCGCAATTAACGTTGAATCCGTATACATAATTTCTCCGTTTAACGGAACGTATATTTTGTTGTCTATGGTAAGTGCAATTTGTCAAAATATTGGAGGTTATGTGCAGCGTGTCCGACCATTAGAGTGCGATTATTTAGTGCTAATTTTATAAATGGGAAAAGAGCAATAAAACGGTAAGTAAAAATCCCTAGAATTTCAAATTACAATGTTTACATATGCTTTAATAAGGAATAGTTATCATCTCGGCATTCTTCGCGTTTTTTGTTTGTTTTCGAGCTTTCTTTTCATATTGCCATATTTGGCTTCGTATGCATTTTAATCAAAAACATTATGGGGCATATATGGCTTCGCATTCAGATGTTTTTTGTTTTCTTTGCAGCAATGGACCCTTCTCGCTTCTATGGTACTTCCAAGCATGTAAATCTTATTCCGGGTGATGGTTTTTTGAGTGACGACGATCTGGATTCCGACTCTGATCCTGACTATCAATCCAACTCACTCCGTGCTCGTCAAAAAAAAAATATTGTTATACCTGAATCCGAATCAGATTGCTCTGATAATGATGATATTAACTCACAAATCTTACAGGCTCCATCAACATCTAAACTAAAGACAAAAACAACAAAACAAACCATAGAAAAAGTCAGAGTAATTTGGAAAAACCAAAAAATGGAAACTTTTGATGAAAATAACTTCAAATTTACTGGATCTTCTGATTTACCCGATGACATAAAAAAGTTAGAAACACCTCAAGAACTTTTTAAATTCTTGTTCACTGATAATCTCATTGAAATGATTGTTGACCAGTCTAATTTAAAATCTCTTCAAGATGACGCCAATAAGCCCGCAAACATTACGAGAGAAGATATTGAGCAGTTCATTGGAATCGTAATATTCATGTCTTGTGTGAAGCTGCCATCCACCAGAATGTATTGGTCCAAACATATAGGCCAGTCCCAAGTTTACGAAACCATGACATGTAACAAATTTGAGTCTAAAAAGAAGAATTTACATTTCAATAATAATGAAAACTTCAAGCCCCGCGGAACAGATGGTCATGATAAACTTTTCAAAATCAGACCACTATTGGATCAGATTCGTGAACGTCTTTTACTAGTGCCAAAAGAAGAGTTTCTTGCAGTGGATGAGCAAATCATTCCAACCAAATGTCGGCACGAAATTAAGCAATATAATCCGGCAAAACCACACAAATGGGGTTTCAAAAATCAAGTTCTGAGTGGTGTGTCAGGCTTCAGTTATGCTTCGACATATTTGCTGGGGAGCAAAGCGATTCTTTTCCTTCAGATGCACCTAATCTTGGCGTAAGTTCTAATGTCGTGACCAGACTCACTTCCACAGTACCAAGGCATCAAAACTACAAAATTTGTTTTGACAACTGGTTTAATAGTCCAAAGCTCCAAGTTTATTTATTTCAAAATGGTTTGTTGCCACTGGGAACTGTGAGGCTTAACCGTGTGCCCAATTCGAATATGCCTACTGAAAAGGAGCTGAAAAAGAAAGGACGAGGAAGTATGGCAGAGAAAACAGCGGTCATAGAGAACGTGAAAAGCTGAGTTTAGTGTCCTGGTTCGATAATAAAACTGTAAATATGCTATCAGCTTACGTAGTTAGTGAGCCAACAACAACAAAGAAACGGTATTTTCGAAAAGAAAAACATTACAAAGATATAACATCCCCCCAAGCTGTCGATGTTTATAACCAACACATGGGGGGAGTTGACTTATTAGACTCCATGCTTGGTTATTACAGAATCCACCTGCGATCTCGTCAATGGTACAAAAGATTTTTTTTCCACATGATAGATATGACCTTGGTAAATAGCTGGTTGCTTTGGCGTCGAATTCATGTAAATGAATACCTACCGCTATTTGATTTCAAACTGGCAATTTCGGAGCATATGCGTAAAACAGGAAAAGTTGTGGCCAAAAAACGTGGTCTTCCAGCTAGCAACTTAGGAACACCATAATCAAGTCGAGCCGATACTCCAACTAGCCGAATCGACAGTCCTTTATGTCCGGAGGAGAAAAAACGCGGCCGTCCAACGTGCTTCCAAGTCGGTACCCCAATAAGCCGAGGCGCCACTCCAACCAGCTTGCCAGACTCGCCCATACCCAATAAAAAAGCACGAAAGACTCCAGCTAGGCATCAAGACCTACCACTAGATTCTGTACGTTCAGATAACGTGGACCATTTCCCCGAGTGGACGAAATCAAGTCGACAAATTTGTCAAAACTGTTCAAAATTCCGTTCGTTTACCAAATGTGGGAAATGTAAAGTTAATTTATGTTACAATGATAAAAGAAATTGTTTCAAAGATTTTCATAAAACATAATATCATTTTTTTAATTAACGCATACGAAGCCATACATGGATCAGCATGATTTCACTAGAATGCATACGATGCCATATATAGCTTCGTGAAGTAATTTCTAAAATAAGTACACTAATTTTTTTTCCTATTCAGACTGTTCATATATAAGAAATAAAGATGTTTTCAGAAAAAAAAATATTATTTAGTCATCTCCTTCATAATTCATGCAATAAGGGGTTAACACTATTTTACAACCTGAGCATTTTAAGGTGCCGCCTACACTTTAAATAACGCTTAGATTTTGTCCTTATTTTAAATTTATGTCTAGATGTGTTATCCATAGCAAAAAATATAATTTTATTACCATTAAAACTCCACTTTAAAAATTTTGTGATATTGGATAGAATGTCATTGTACCATAACTACATCTGTTAGAAAACCAAAGAGTTAACATCGCTGCAACACAACTAAACTCAACGTTAACACGAACTACGTGAGCCCTCGCGAAGCTCAGTCTTTGCTAATTTTATTAAAGCGTTATTTGTGTTGTATATTATAATCCCAGATGTGTTAAGTTTGAACCGTAAAACAATTTGGCACAACACTATAAATTAGAACTGTCACACTCACTCCTGTCAGTTAATTGTCAGTTGTGTGTTGACTTGATATTTTTACAACGGCATTGCATGGTACTTATATAGTTAGTAGCTGACAAATAGCTCACGTCATCACAATTCAACCTGTTTTGTGTGCTTGTGGTGCAATACGAATTATTACTCATAAGTGTGGTGTGTCTTGCTTGTTTATAATCACATCAAGCTTAGCTTACAAAACTTAAAGTTTGGTAACAAGTTCCAGTGTTCAAAAAGTTATACAGCCAAATTATATTAAATTTAAAAATGAATCCCTATCAGCAAGTAAGTGCTTTTTTCTTTTCGCTTATAGTTGAATGAACTATTATTCGCCTTTTTAGATTGTAAATAGTGTTTGAATTTGAAGTACATGAGATAGGTCAAAAGTTCCCTGTTTTGTTTATCACAATAGACTTGATCTTTTACATAGGTACAGTTAAGTTCATAAGTACACACTTGATTATCCTTGTATGAGTGTAAGTAATTAGATATTTGCAAATTGGATAGTAAATGCTAAATATAATAATTTTTTTCAAATATTTAATTTTAAACAATAAAAAGACATTAATGAGTACTATGCACTATTGTAGTGCTCTTTTTTAAACTCACATTTCTTATTCAATATTTTTAGTACAATTTTCAATCAATATATTTTCAGAAAATTATTGTATTTAATCACTAGAGTGTATTCTTCCAAAACACAAAGCCTATTATTGATATTCGTTTTCATTTCATTCAAGGGCCAATCGGGATACCCGCAACAGCAATACTTCCATAATATTGGATTTACCAACTCAGCTCCACAATCTTTTGGCAATCCCTTACCTATGCCTGGTTTCCCACAGATGGGGTATCCACCAGCGCAGCAAGGTGGCGCACCAGGATACCCACAGGTATCACAGGGCTACCCCCAACAAAATATGGGGTATCCTACTCACCAAACTAATCAGGGTTATGCTCAGCCAAGTTCTGCTCAAAGGCATCCCTCTCAAAGTTACTCCCAGACTCCACAGTCTGGGTATCCTCAATCTGCTCAAACAGGGTATCCCTCAGCTCAATCAGCATACCCATCTGCTCAAAACGCTTATCCACCTGCTCAAACTGGGTACCCACAACACACCCAGCCTGGTTATCCACAAGCCAGCCAGCAACAATCTAACCAATATCAAGGGTACCGGCCGCATAATCAGTCAAATATGCATACGCAGCAAGCTTACAGTGTGTCTGCATCGGTGCCTCAGACACCGAAGGTATGTTGAACTGCTTTTTTAAGCGCCAAGATTAATTACCTGCAATATTTCAGTGTGATTTAGTCTAGCCTCATGGAAGACAAGTGCCTATTAAAAAAAAATCTTGAAAGTACAATAAGCAAAATGTTAAATGTCTGTTAAACAATACATTTTAATAACTTGCCATATCCCTAAATTGTACCTCTGGGTAAGTTAAATATTAATTGATTCATAATATTTTATTTTTTATTTAATCATTAAAATAAAAAGGTCTTATGTGTTACTGTGGTCCTATGCGAGGATAAAAATATAAATGTACTGTATTGCAGATATAGATTTTGTTATTATTGCAGGTAATTAAATTATATTTGTGTACAAAATCGATTCCATACCTACTACAATAAAGTCATAAAAATAAGAGGTTGCCTAAAATACTACTATTCATGGTTTAGAGAAACTGTTCATTTAAGGTAATACTGTCTGGATTTGACAAGTTGTAATACAATGTGATATTTATTACTATTTTTATCATTCGCGAAATCCACTAGTAGTGTACTGACAGAGGATACAAAGTCAAGCGAAGCTTGCAAGCGTCGGTAGTTTAGTGATAAAGGGGTCAACCTTACGATCGAGAGGTCCTGGGTTGTGTACAACCCACCACCCTACTACTACCTACAACCCACTCCTAGCACCAAGCAATTTACCTTTTTTGGAGGGGTTAGAGGGAATAGTTTTTCAATAATTTCAGTTGCTAATATTCTTTAAAAAAAAGTCATGTATAAGAACAGTACATATGATAGTGTATTTTACGTTCCTGACATATGTTACACCCTACTTTCTTATTTTGCTCTTAACAATATTTGTTTTACTCATTGGAGAAAAGAAAACTCATAGACATTGTGATGGGGATACATAAATCTGGTTACTAGTGGTTCCATGAGAAACAATGAAAAATTTTGAGAAAAGAAATAAGTTAGAAAGAAAGAATAATGCATTTATTCTGAATATTTTGTGTGATATGTATTAACTTATATTTTTCATAATATTTTAACTGATATTTTCAACAACACTGTTTTAACACTGTTTTATTAAACTGCACATCTATACTTGGTTTTATACATATATGCATTGAATCATAACTTTGTGTTTAACCAACTGCTTAAAACGGAGTTTAATGCAATATCTTGTAATTTTAATTCAAGGAAAAAAAGTATGAACTTGATTTTTATGTACTGTATTTATTAATTTACTGTAGATACTTACTATGAAGTCTCTTCATCGCTAAAATAATATGTGACTCACAAATCGCTACTCGAATAATGACGGATTTTACAATAGAAAGGTATGACTCATACTATAGTCTTTCATATACTAGTACTAGCTGACCCGGCGCACTTTATACCGCCAATATTTTTCCGCCTGCGTGGCCACTTTCTACTATATTAAACATGTATTATACATATAAACCTTCCTCTTGAATCACTCTATCTATTAAAAAAACTGCATCAACATCCGTTGCGTAGTTTTAAAGGGATATAGGGACAGAGAAAGCGACTTTGTTTTATACTATGTAGTTATTTGAGTACCACTTTTACATTTAATACAATGAAATTGATTTGACTTGGTATCGTCGCCAATGCTGTATGGCTTATATTCATTCGGGTTATTATATTATAATTTTAAATAAGTTACAACAGTATTTTTCCCATTCCAATTGTTAGGCATAATATAAATAATTCATGTACTTTAAGTTCTTATCTGTTTCATGTATTTATGTGTTGAGCTATTTATTGTGATAAGCAGAACAGAACTTCCATGATTATTTTATGTTTGTATACACGCTAGACGCTTTTTATAACGCTTTGTAGTGTATGTGTAATATAGTACCCATGAATTATTTTTTTAACATGCTTTTCGTATTATTTAAAAATAACACTGCATGTCCAGGACATGCACTACTAACCTACTCATAGAAAAGAAACAACCAACAAAATGCTAACAAAGGTATTGCATTCATAGTAATTAAAAAAAGTTCATTATAGATTTGATCTCCATTAAAGATCATGTTCTCCACACCAGCCACTACAGTTAGTGGCGATCCTGTACTTTTGAGCGTGAGTGAGCTCCTCTTTCATCTCCAGAAGCGCGCATGGAGCCGTCCCTGACTCGTCAAGAAAGAGCTCGTCTAGCTCAGTGGTTCAGTTATATTCAAGACTTTTGGTGGATTTTCTGACTTGCAGCTCTGTCGCATGACGCAGAGCCACTGTTACCGAACAGAGTAATGCCCCAATGAATGATATGTGTTAGACATGCCACCGAGTTTCAAGAAATTTGCAAAGAGCTTAACCACCTGGTTTCTGCTAGTCAAATAGACATCTCTGCTGATCAGGGAGACACCTGAGTGATAAAATGTGGACCATATTTTCTGCCATTCTTTTTCGTATAATCCACGACTAAGAAATGAAATCGTTAAAACCGACTTATAATTCCGCTAAGACTGACATTGAAAATGTTCACTCAAAATTATATTTTGATACTGCTGTTTGTACAAAGCATTACACACCTTTTTTGATTAAATCGAATCAGGGTGACCGAGTAGATACATGGTAAGATGAGTACTTTCTCAATACATCAATAGTATATATTCACGTACAAATTACGTGCACAAAACTCGTTTGCATTGACCAATTGCATAAAAATTCATCGATCTGATGCGATTTGTACAACATAATTTGATTAACCATTATTCGTTTTGAAACAATGGCAAATCAAAATGGCAATATCAAAATTTGTGCAAAACACGGTAGAGAATGTACACAGGAGACTGGTGGCGTGCCTACCTCCCGCAACTGTAACTCTATTCAAGGAACAGTTTGCGGCAATTACATCGTTATGCTCACTTCGCCTCTCCGTACATTTATCAAAGCAACCAACAATTCAGTCTTGGCATTGGTCCCCGCTACAATGGATGTAGTGATCTCCAAATACACCTTTGTTCTCACCTCTGCACCACATTGAAACACAGTGTTATAGTGATATAGTGATGTGACTGTGCTACCTAATATCCGTTTGGTTGGAGATTATCGAATAATTAATATGTCCTCTGTAACTTCGAATTCAAGTATGCGCAGTGCCTATAGACCTTCAATTGGTATACGACGAGGATTTAAATCGTTTCGTTACACGGTATTTATTTTCTTTTACGTGTTCCTTCGGCGCCATGAATTCGTTTCATTGTATCATGCACTTGACAGCCAATGCAAACGTATAACTGGAGTTAACAAGCTCTAAATTGCTGCTGAACACATTTAAGCACTTAGATTATTGATGTTAGTATAGAGACTAAAAGGGGCTGGCTGGAGCTAGTTAAATAATATAGTGCTGGAACTAACACCTTGATCGTTTAACACGTAATGTTTTGAGTTACCCAAAAGAATTTCTCTCCCTTTAAAGCCAATTAAGAACTCACTGCTTCACTGCTTCACACGCTTTGCTAATGGATAGTCATACTCATAATATAGCTCTTGTAAAACTGTTTATGAGTTTCATGTAGGGATAAACCTTTCTAATAATCAACTGATGAATTTGGGAAGAATTTGCAATCTAATGTACCTACTCAGATTGTGGAATTCCTTTCCTAATGAGCAATTTGCAAGCGGACTTTTACCGCTTTTGGAAAGTTATTGTTCATTTGTAATTGAGGGTGCTTGCTCTTTTTTCTTCTACTGCTATTGAATCTTTGCCTAACAGAAATAAATTCGTACTGAGCCGAATTATGCTGCAACAAGTGAGTTTGGTACCATGACGTATAGTAAAGGCTAGAAGCATATTGAAGCCAAGTGTGGAAAGTTGTTCCGAAGCATGCTAACGGATACTGTGCAGGAACGGTGATATGAAAGGCAATTGTAGGTGAACTAGGAAATGTCTTCTCAAACCAGACACATGCCTGGATAATAAAATGCAGTGTAACATATCACCTTATAGATCAGTAAGAAATGGTGGTGTTTTATAGTTCAGAACTCCATAATATGTTCTAACCAAATTAATTTCTTCATAACTCATCACGTGCTAATACTTCTAATAAGATTTAAGGAATACGTTACAATAAGTAAAATTTTTTCAGTCGAAACCAACTGTGGTCCCCGTCAACCCGTTCGACCCACGCGACGATGCCGCCATACTCCGTAAGGCCATGAAGGGCTTTGGCACAGATGAGAAAGCCATCATCCATGTGCTCGCAAGACGTACGAATGAACAACGTCTACGCATCGCGTTCGAGTTCAAGACTTTGTACGGAAAGGTTTGTGTTTTTTCTTAATTTCTTAATACTTATTGCAGATCTTGGCACCAAAAAGTGTTTTGTATATGTTGTTAGCGCTGACCCAAGAATTTATTGTACATGGTAACCATTAAAGTAGCCTAATCGATGCTTAGTGTTCATTCAAAGTCAGTTACTATTAACGTGACCTAGTACAAACAAGACCAAAACAAATTCGCCTAAAAGTCATTGAACGATAATATTCTGTTTTTTTTTTTTGAGTATGTATAGGGGGATTTGCGGACGCATAATGTACCAACACCATAGTTAAAGGTAAACAACACGTTTAACAACACGACGTGTACCACACCGGTGTTATCATTTCACGGTCATTATGGTTATGGATGTGATGTCAACCAACCTAATAGTCGAATCAAGTGAGAATACCACGCGGTGATGTCGCCTAACATGGAATCGGTTCATTTTGCAAGCATTTCTCGGTTTTTTCGGATTCTGATTTGAAAACTTTTCGTTTATTCTTTTGCTTTAATTGCCCCATCAAGTATCTTTTCTTTATAGAATAGGGTATAACATGTGTTCATCGACTGCCAACCCCAGTTCCATCCATACTGGCCCGAAATTGACCCGGGGTCCATAACATCTCCATTATCTAGAAAAGAAAGAAAGGAAGAAAATATTTTTATTTTGATATGCACGGACACCTGGAACCTATCTGAACTCTAGGACTGTTCTTTAGGAGTTCAGTCTCACCCGTTAATCAGCAGGTGTACTGGCTTGCTTGTGAGGCTGTTATGAGATCTAAAGATCTCAGTGGATCTTCATTCATCATTCTTAGTTTACGTTGTTCAATTCAGTAATTCATTTAGTTTCAATTTTAAATGCATTTATGGCTTCAAACTCAAAGTGCGACTCTTACTTACATATTTAAGCAAACAGGATGTGGTTTTACCGAGATATGGTTCACAGAATTAGCTTATGGTAACATGATGATAACATCCTTATATCGTTTTTAGTATTATTGCGCTTATAACGGGTTATTTATTGTACTAATACTATAACTTATGAGGAAGTTTGAGAGAGCTTGTTTGTTAGGTGTTTCATTAAATTGCTCAACGGATTTGAGTAAAATTATAGAATGTTCATTCTTCGATATCCATTTCCTTTTACGTGCGTAAACTGTATTAGGGACGGACGCAATAACTACGTATACGTATATTTATTATGTTAATAAGTGTTGTAAGTAGATACCTATGATAAAGATTATTATCTATGATAGGACTTTGTTTACATTGTCAGTGATATCGTGATTTTGCATCACCTTTGAACGCCTCTTTAATTTTTGGAGGCCTTAAAATGACATGTGATACTTTTTTCGCACGATTTAGTATAGTCCGATTCAATATGTAACCAGAAACGTCTATTTACCCGCTAAAAGGTGCTTAAAAGCTATAGCTTTTCATTTCAGCAGATGCAGGAGGCATCTGCATCGTGCAACCTCCTAACATGTAACTCGTTTGTTAAATTAATAGGTGCGGATTTCTTGGGCCTTGATGATCCTGGTGGGGCGCCCATGCGACCTAACTGAAATATCATATTTCCTACTTTTAATCAGGCGCGCTTGTATAGTTACCCGACTGCGCCAGAAGGAGGGTTATGTTTTTCGAGAGTAATTGTATGTATATATAATTGTTTGGCTCGCTCTGCTGCCTGAACGGCTCGATGGATTTTAGTTTGCGAGGTGTCGTATTTATATAGACGCTTGGATGTCGCTTATCGCTTAAGTGTTGAGCCGACGCTATGGAGTATTAAATACGCCTCTCTACTCAACGTTGTCCTCGACTATTTACTCGACTTTCTACTGGCTGCTCTGATTCACTCTCTACTCTCCTCTATACTCGCCTCTCCATTGGCCTCTCTACTCACATCTTTACTCGCCCATCCGCTCGATTCTCTTTTCGCCTTTCTATTTGACTCCACTCGCCTCCCCACTTGCCTATCTATTCGCCTCTCTATTCGATCTCTACTCGCCTCTACATTCGTCCCTCCACTCGCCTCTCTACTCGACTCTCTACTGGACTTTATTTGATTCTATACTCTTCTCTCCTCTGGCTTATCTAGTCGCATATCTGCTCGCTCCTGTACTCGACTCTACTCGACTTTATATTTGACCTCTACACACCTCTACACGCCTATTCACTCGCTTCTGTATTTGGCTCTTTACTCGACTATGTCCATTCTCAAGCTCTTATCTACATCTGTATTAAATTTCATGAGGATAGCTTAAAAAAATCATACTGTTTATCCCGTATTTACCCTCTTTTTTGCGCGATTGAAAAATGACAAACTTGTATCCTGTGCCCTATCCCCCTCCCTTCTACCACTTTTTTACAATAAAAGGAAGCCTATGTCCGTTCCCTAGCTCTTATCCATCTTTGTACCAAATTTCATAAGGATATTTAAAAATAACAAATTTTCATACTAACTTTCATGCCCTATATATAACCGCTTTTTTCGCTATAAAAGGGAGCCATATCCGTTCCCAAGTTCTAATCTATCTCTGTGCCAAATTTCATCAGGATATCTTCAAAAAAGTCGAACTTTCATCTCCTAGCCCTAATGCCCCCTCTACCCCCTTTTTTGGGATAAAAGGAAGCCTATGTCCGTCTGTAAGCTCTATAACATATTTGGAATTTCATTAGGATGTCTTCAAAAATGACAAACATTCGTACATGCCCTTAAACACTTCTTTCTCGCAATAGAAAGTAGCCTATGTCCGTTCTCAAGCTCTAATCCATCTCTGTAGCAAACATTAAGATCGGTTCAGTGGTTTAAGCGTAAAAGCTTATTATTATTATTATTAGTATTATGAATTACTAGTCATAGTAGATAATAGTCGTTGTTACGGAAGTAGGATATTATAATATTCGCAATTGAGTCGGAGGCACTGCTTTGTGGATTACGTTATAATTCGAACGTGACTTTCGATATTCCGTTGGATATATCGGACGTCAAAACCCTGAGCAGACATGACGTAGGACGTCTCGGCGCAATAAGATAATTATGCAGTAGTATCGACCGTTGTAACTTATATGAACCCAATTTATGGAAAACTAAGGCTTTTAAGTTTCTTCGTTGATATGATTTCGAGCACTGTTTTTAACTCCCGAGGCAAAAAGGAATGTTATAAAATTTACGTTTTTGTCTGTGGCATCATAGGTCCCGAACGGATGAAGCGATTTCAATTAAAAAAAAATATTTTAAAGGTGACTTATGTGCGTATGTTCTTAGACATGTTTGATGAAAATTGGGGGTGAAAGTGAGGCAGAACAACCAAAGATGCAAATATACCTGAATGGGGTCTGAAATTAAAGCGCATCACGTGCACATTACAAAAAATATGTTTAATGAAAATCAGTTGTTCTGTTAAAAAGCTCTGGGGGTAATAGTGGGGAACATATCCAATATCTGCAAATATTTGAGGGGATTAAAATAGTGATGAAATTAATAATAAATTAACTAAATGACTAGTAGACCAATTTAAAAAGAGTAAATAAAATTTAAAAAGCTCAAACCCAAATGTTCCCATAAGACCTATTTTCATCGTGGAGAAGGTTTCTGTCAAAACCATATTCACTCCTTTTATCAAGCTATCGCAATGCCTGCGCTCACCTTACTCCACTGGAAGGGCCGGGAGTGTACAAGATTGACTGTAGCGGTGGCAGTTCTTATAAAAGACAAACTAAAAGAACGGTTACTTGCCGAATTAAGGAACACATCAGTGCATTCAAAAATAACCAACCGAATAAATTTGCAATCGCTTAAAATTTATTAGTGTCCGGTACCGACCACTGGATCCAGTTACATAACCCTCAGATGCTCGTGACAGAACGCGACTATAAGTATACCAAGATTGATTAGGGAAGCAAGTGAAATCAAAAGGCATAGAAATTTTAATCGTGAGGATGGGTTTCAAATGTCAGACGTCAGGAATCCAGTGGTCCGTCTAACACCGGGATCAAGCCAAAACAAAATCGCGAGTGGATACAGTAAGCATCTTGTATCGTGAACGTGATTAAGATCGAGCACGAGGTTGCATTGAAAGTGAAACCAGTAGTAGTGCCGATACGCGTTGTAAAAGAACTCGAAAGACGGTAAATCAATATATTTACTCTTAAAAACTGTTCACTGTTCACCGCCAATACGGTCGTGACCTGAGTCAACGAATCATCATAGTTTTTTCTCAACAAATATGCATAGTAATCTAAGATGTTGCCTAACAAAAGTTGCACTATGACTTTTCATTATTTTTAATTCCCAAAATAAGTCAAAATATAAAAAATCGGAATAAGGCACAATTTATAACTTCTTAGATTCCTTAAAACATTCCAAATCAACCTTATTATGCATTGCACATGTGTAAACGCAACTTTCGTGACGTCACACTGTGCTACGATTTTTGTATCGAGCGTTTTCGGGCGGCTCGAGAAATTGAATTTTCTGAATCAAATATCTTTAACTTATTTGTCATAAGAATATTTCACTTAAACAGGTAATTATATAAAATACGATAATAAAAAAATATGACATAACCCTATTCTCCAGCTCCTCCGAGATCTTGTCATGGTGCTTGCAACAGCGCCAAAATATCGGAAACTCGGAACAATACAACATGGTAAATATCCCGATACATCTAATAATAATGTAAGTGACCATGATTAAATACCTAGTTTTTATATAATTAAGAGAACGGGAATCAACGCGAACATGGTATAGCTTACATACCTTTGATTGCCTGGCGTTGCGACCAGGTAACTCCGGCCGTGGTCACAGACTGGTCGTTAATTCCCGTTCTCTTAATTATATGTACATATATCATGGAACGCGAGAGTTTAAAGGTTAGTTTACCTAAAAGTTTTTCTAGGTCATATTCGCTAATAAGTACAGAACTATAGCATGTTATTTATTCCCGATTTACATTATTCCAGTAGCATTCCAGTCTAGCGAGTGAAATCAGTGCTTGAATAGTACGTATCTGAATAATGTGAATCCTACAAAAAACAACAATACTTGTCAAAAAAGACGGGTTGCACTCCGGGAGTGCTGGTGGAAGTGATAACTTGTTCTTTCTTTCTTTCTTCGTTATATGGAGAAAAAAAGATAAAAAGAACATACCATACCATACCATACCTATAATATAACGCCAATCATACATATATCATGGAATGCGAGACCTAGAGAGCGTAGATTTAATAAAACCTATCACAAATTTTCTGTCAGAAGAAATTAATGATTTACAAAAAGAAAAAATAATCACAAAAAGTAATAAATTAGTTACAAAAAGAAAAAAATATCACAAAAAGTGTCAGAAGCCCAGGTTCGAACCCGGTACTATCTGAAACTATAAGGAACAGTCGAAGCGCTTACCGCTAAGCTACGAAGCATGATAGCGTACCTGACAAAATAAACGATTTGTAGCTAATGTTGTATGACGTCAGTCGTCGGTTACGGTTCAAAGGTCAAGTGATCCTGACGCGAGTTTAACACTTTTTACCCATCCAACGCCGCTAAAGAAGTTTTCACTTCAAAAATCAAGTGTTGTCGCTGTTCTACCGGAAGAAGTTGTGAGATGGATGTAATACCAAGTTGGTTATTAATTTATTCAGCCCCTACTTAAGGGACCTTCTGACTTAAGTGGTTACGTAATTATCTAACCTTACAACATCTTATAGTGACCATATAAATGTTGAAAATCTTTAACGTTTTAAATAAATATATTGACTCGGCCATCGCATGAAAACACAATATTATATCTCACAAGTGATACATATATAAAATTCAGGCTTCTAGTTTCATCCACAATGAAGTTATAGGGGTTGAAAATGGCTTGAACTGCTTCGAGAAAAGGTTGGTAGGTACGGTCGTGCTGCATTTTTTTTTGCTCGACTAGGCGGTGGCCACTGCCTTACCCGTAGACCAACTGGAATGTTCCCATTCCAGTGAGTAACCAATGCAGTGACTGGATTACCGATGCACTTTTACACTGGAATAATGTAAACACTACAATCCAGTCCAGTGCTGGATTTACATTATTTCAGTGTTTTAAACGCACTTGAACAATCCACTAGATTACTCACTGGAATGGACACATTTCAGTGATGGTTCACATTATTCCAGTAGCATTCCAGCATCGATTCAATCGCTGGACTGGAGGCTACTGCAATAAGGTGAATCGGGTAATAAGATGAATATCATGGATAAACACTAAACAAAATAATAATAAGTAAGTAATTAAATTCGATGATCACGATAAAGAAATGTACGTAACATGTAAAAACTTCGCATTAAGTACAGATGATATGGCGAATGCTAACTTTTTGTGAACGATTATGCCATTACCATGCCGTCGCATCAACTCTCTTTTTTCGTTAGTTTTTATCATAGAACAGAAAAAACTTTTTATTCAGACGTTGCTGGTTAGGTAAATTAAATTATTGATAGCATCATAGAGGTCCACCTCCTAAGCACTTCAATTAACCTATTTGTAGAACGATACCTTCACTATATTTCTAATTAATTAAATTCTTAATTGATATTGAAAGGGCCAATATTTATAACTATAATTACTACTTGGGCGTAGTTTTGTCGTACTACAGGAAAATATGCTAATAGGTACATACTACTTTATTACGGTCACGGTTTAACAAATATTGGTGATTATTTAGTGTTATTTAAAATTCAGGGCAAGTTGCCGCGTTGGGGTCGCTGCCGTTGACAGCCAAGGCCACCGGTCGGGATCTCAGGGATATCCTATCTAGACAGATGTGGCTAAACGTCGCAAGCACCGTGGTGTTAAACTGGCACGACTGGTTATACAGAAGTCCCTATGTTATATGGGATGTTATCAGCAAAAGTCGCCCTTATGCAAAGTTATAAGGATGATTTAATATCGACAGCTTCGAGTGCATTATGCGCAAGCGCTGCACGTCGGCCCTCGAGCGCCTCCGCGGCAGCCCAAACACGCTCCTGAAAGTATTTGCGGCGAGGTGGGACTCACCTTTGCTAAGAAGGTGGATACAGATTCATGCCATAAAGGTATGAATCTGTAGCTGCCTTCTTTCGTTTATTTTAAGATTTTTTATTTTTTGTTTTAATTTTATATACTATTGATTTTTTTATTTTTGATTACTAACATTAAATTGTAAGAGAATTTGTTACTAACAACGTTATGGACTTACGTCTGAAATAAATATGTTATTATTATTATTATAATATCATACAGAATTGGTACCTCGTTGGACCTGCTTATATTTTAGTGCCACCGTCAGTGGGCCTACAATGAGGGCAATGACGTGCTATAAACGATCGTGTTTTGTGTCGGAATCCAGAGGGAGAAGTATGGGCACACACCCTCAACCTCTATAAATTTTGTAATTTTTCCTACAAAATCCTTAGTACAGTTTGGCAAGTCGACTGCAATAGCCAAGGTCTCACTTACTAGATGTTCCAAGGGTAAGAACCCTTATTTATATGGGACGCAAAATACACTTTAATGTAGTTGACTCCTGCTAACAGTTTCTGATTTTCAGTCAGTCTAGTAGTGTATGGGCTGACCTGAAATGGTTACGTAAAGCAGGAAACCTAGCCTGCCGCTAAAAATATCACCCACAATTGTTCGCAATATCTTCAAGTCTCAACATTGCTTTGGCAATTTTCCAGTGTGCAGTATTTTTTTTTACTTTCCGAGATAATTGTCGGGTCAATGACTTCTGTATTTTATAGCAACATTTTCGGAATGAAAATGAAAACCTGAGGCGAAAAATGTCTTGCCTGAAATACTACTGCATTAATATTGTCTATTACAATATCACTTCTATGGTGGTGTAGTCAAACCGACTTAAGCAGAAGCAGACGGATATGGATGGTGCTAAATCGAGCGTGATGCGTAGGTACTTGCAAAATTGCGTCCTTAGAAATTCTGGACTTTAAGCGAAACTGCACATCTTATTATGAAAATACAAACCTTCGTCTGTGAATTGGCGACAAGGAACATGTTCAGGGTAAAATAATGGAGAGTTATTCGATTAGGGCATGGTGCAATCAGAGGAAAAAAACAATGATATGATTTGAACGTTAATTACGTCCTAGCGCTCTAATGTCGCTTCTGTCCTCTCAAATTCAAGCGCTAAAACTGTCATATCTACTAACGGTAATGGTGTATCGTGCATCATAAAATCAAAATGGAACAAGTTCCCAATAGTTAGTTATTATTTTAATGGTTTGATAAAGTATTAAACATTATAAAATTATTATATTGCTCAAAGAACATTATATCCAAGTAAAGTAAAAACTATACTTTCTTTTTATGTTATGCGTGGCGGTTGACTTATATAAATTGCCCCGTCTGGGGTCTGAATGTAATTTAAGTACGCTGCTACGTGTTTTGTGTTATGGCAAAACTCTTATCTTTTCATTTGCATACCTCAAATAGGAATGAATTTACTTCGGCACCAAAGCACAGACTATACATAGTTAAACAGCGTATTACGCCTAGTTTAGACCATTATTTTCCTCCCCTGACGTCTCTTCTATTATTTTCGTGTAAGCGAATGCGAGCGTTATCCACCATGAAATAGTAGAATATAAATGTAGTTTCTCAGATAATAGTCTTACGAAGTCATCTGTGTACAGAGACGTGACAGATTCATTGCACATAAACGGGCGCACGAATCCCTCAAAACATTGTTTCTAACATAATGTTTATGTAGTAGTAATATTGGCATACTGTGTACTGATTCTGTGTCGTGTTTTATATTATTAGAACGCTAGTTCTAAGTAACAATGTTCGCATATTAGTGATCCTATTATAGACGCGAAAGTTTGAGAGAATAGATGGATGGATGGATGGATGGACGGATGGACGGATGGATGTTTGTTGCTCTTTCACGTAAAAACTACTGAAGGGATTTTAATGAAAATGTATAATAATATAGGTTATACATCAGAATAACACAGATCTATTACGCTATCACACTACTGCTCAAGGGAGCGGAGCAGTGATCATTAATGTAGAAATACTCGAGAACAAAGTTGAGTAGAGAGGTGAATTAAATGCTCAATAGCGTCGGCTCAACACTAGGCGATAACCGACATCCACGCGGGCGGAGCCGCGGGCAACAGCTAGTTTGTTATAAAGTTGATTGCCCTTAATAAACGTAGTCCATTTACTAACCATGTGGTTATCCACCTCCTGTGAACTGTAAAAAAATTTTTTTTTCGTTCGTACTTTTTTTATGCCACTTAGGTGGCAGACAAGCACACGGCCCACCTGATGGGAAGTGGTTACCGTGGCCCATGGACGTTTGCAACACCAGGGGCGTCACAATCGTGCTACCGACCTTGTAGATACCTTCTAATACCCTTCTTGAAGAACCCCATATTGTAGTCGCTTGGGAAAACCACGGCAGGAAGTTCATTCCACAACCTGAGCGTGCGTGAGATGAAGTTCCTTTCAAAACGCACGGTGCGCACCATTTCCGGTCGCAGTGTGTGAGGATGAATTCCCTGCCTATGGCGAGTGGTGCGATGATAGAATGCAGCGGTGGGCATCATGTCAAACAATTCATCTGAGCACAAACCATTGTATAGGCGGTAGAACACACACAGCGAGGCAAAGTCCCTTCTGAGGCTGAGAGGTTCCACATCGCCTGTGAGTATGGGATTGTCGACAAGCCTCAACGCCCGTCTTTGCAATGAGTCGAAGAGGCCAAGCTGGTATGCAGGCGCTCCGGCAAAAAGGTGACAGCAGTACTCCATGTGGGGCCGAATTTGTGCCTTATAAAGCATATAAAGTTTCTTTGAGGCCAGCTTGACCTTGTCCTCCAAATGGTTGCGGAACTGAACGTCGTTTGAGTAATACTCGAAGTCTGGGTCATCTCAGTTCTCAAACACTAGTCATCTTCCTGAATAATTGTGTAAAAACGTAGTCATTTGTTTGTATAACTGTCCCGCGGTTCATTGTAGTGAATCTCATTCTATATTTTCTTTCATCAGGATCTTGTATCGGACTTGAAGAGTGAAACAAGCGGCAAGTTTGAGGATCTTGTAGTAGCGCTCATGACGCCTCTACCCCAGTTCTACGCCAAGGAACTGCACGATGCTATTGCGGGAATAGGCACGGATGAGGACGTGCTTATTGAAGTCATGTGCACAATGTCCAATCATGAGATCAACATAATCAAGCAAGCTTATACAGCAAGTAAGTACACGTGTTCTTATCTTCCCTTTTATTTCGTTGACGTTTTCGCCGTATTACACTTGGGTTCACGGGCTTATTGGCAGGAAGTCGTTCGTAGATCTGGTTTTAAAATTTGTAATGTATTAACTTTACTTTATTAAACCTTCTAAACCAGAGTGAATTTCTTTCTCTCTTTCTTTATTTCAGTCTTTCTTTCTTTCTTTGTTTATTTCAGTCTGTCTTTCTTTCTTTCAGTCTTTCTTTCTTTCTTTCTTTATTTATATTTTGAGAGGAAAGGCTGAATTAATGTGTACCGAATGCTCGTATTTAGAGATCCTTCGCAAAAATATTTGGACTACATTTTTACGGCAATCGTGTCATTAGTGTTAAGAATTGTACAATTTCGATGTTGAGTCTCATTCAAACGGTGTTCAGAGTTGACATATTTGGCAAGTTGTTTGTGAATTGTCACCTATAAATTAATGTCCAGTCTAAAGCAAAAATAGCTTAATACAATTTAATTTACATCTTTGATAAAATAACAAACAAACAAATAATGAAGTAGGTATATATTATAACGTATTTACATTGTACTCCGAGAATTAAAGAAATACCAAAAGCTAACATCAATTTATGCATAGAAATTATGTATATTTCAATGTAAATTGGTTCGTGTTCAGCTAATTTTGTCACTGAGTGTACACAGATGTAAGTAAATGTTGTGCTAAAGACAACATTTATAATTTAGTTCCATTCATGATACAACTACGTACGTACTTAATACCACTTCGGTAGTGGTACTGAGTGAAGTGACTGGTTATCAAATCAACTGGTTTTTATGCATTAATTCGTTTCTCTATGAGTCATAGTGGCGGCGGAAGGTTATCGGATTGCGACCACTGACCACGAAGGACACATCAGATAACCCCACACTAGATAAACCGCTTAGGGCATTTTTCTGTTTTAGTACTAGTTTAACTTTAACATAGACTATATAGGTATATACAGTTTTAATTTATTAACATAGGAGAAAGCAGAAGGCAAAGTACAAACGTACATGTGTACGTTGCGGTTGGTTGATCTGAAAAAGAGGACTGGGTCTCTCTAGGCTTGGAGCCAAATCTGTGATTCGGTAATGAATAGTTACTATCGCAACAGATTATTCGTTTTATATAATCTACCATTTTAAACGCCTACTGCTGAGTGCGAAAAATATTCGCCTGTTTCAAACTCTAAATCCAGATACCAAGGTGTCGACCATCAGATTGAATTATTATTTGTTTAAGCAGATTACCAAGAACCAGGGCTGAAAAAGATAAAAGAAACACATTACTGGTTTAAGTCTAGTGTCACAGATGACTTGGCTAAAAGTCATTATATGTCTGTATCTTTCTATAAAAAATACCTCACAATAAATAAAATTATAGACCTAGGTAAAATATTTTTTTACTGAGCACAGAGAATAAAATTGTCCATTTCAGTGTACAAAAAGATTCAAACTTGAGGTTTCTTACTGTAAGTACGTTGTTCTTGGACTACATCTTCACTCGAATACTAATGAATCGTTTCCTACACGTTTGTGAAAAGATGCAAAGAAAAAAATGCCGTGATGTACATCTACATGTACATTCAATGCAATGAGAACGATGTCTTGTGGTAATACTTCTTTCTTCGATATGGGCGTGGTAGATGAACTTACATTGAATAAATTTCAACCGGTGTAGTTAAGTAGGTTGTGGGTTGCGTGTACCTTAACTAAATTAGGATTTAAATATTCACTAAGGTTCTTGAAAACACGAAGAAAATATCATGATAAAAAGCAGAAAGTAGGTAGGAAGGAAGTAATTGCTAGAAAAAATAAAAATTACCACACAATTAGGTACTCTTGGGGGCTATTGACTCATGTGGCACACCGTCCAATGCCCCTATATAAATACTTAGATCCATAAAACTACCTTCTTACCTTTTGCCACATCATGTTCAGTAATTTGTTCAGATATATACAAAAAAGGAACATCTTTGTGACGGAATTTTCAAGTTTCGTGTATTCATAACAAAATAACATATAAGGTATATCCCTCGGGAAAGAGCCTAGTTCAGACTCCCTTTGACTTCTTATATCTTGGATACATTTCAAATATCGATCTGTTTGTGTTTGAATTCATGACGTCATCGGAGTTCGCCGCGCTGTACCTACAATAGTTACATAATATTGTAGTTATGTTATGGAACAAAAGTTTCTTTCATAGGCTTCGCAACTCGCTAGATATGACCATGAGAAACGCGTGTCATTATCATGATCTATGTAAAATCATCTTCCTTTACTTGTAGAGTTCTTTAGACTGTGCTTGTAACGTCTCGAAGTAAAACTGAAATTAAATTTGCTTTGTGTCGTATCACACCACAGGATATATTCCTGAAAAAATCTAACATAAGGCACTATCCAACCTCAAATTAAACGAAACCTTAACACAATTAGATGCGTGCATAGACTTTAATACCCGGGTATAGACAAAGAGTGGATTTAAAATATAGATAGGTGTAACTAGGTAGGTACGTGCCTAGGCTGATTGACTGATTAATAGTGCCTGCATTATTCTCCAGTTTAAATGAAAAAGTCGATACAATAATAAAACGAACATAAGGTTGGGTTTGTCAGATTCTAACCGATCGGTGTTTCGTCACGTGGGCCTACACTGCTTCTGATCTGCAGGGCTAACATGCGCGCGTCGTCAATTATCTCGAATCGAGATGAGATATCATCTCGAGTCTTCTCGAGCGAAGTAACGTCGACATATTTTGTCGCGTCAAACTATCGGTGTCAGACGCCGATAGCCGACGTCCGATAGCCGACATCTTGTGCTGTTTTCACATTTATCCAATAAAATCGGTCCGATACGGCCATTTGCTCGAAAGCACAGACTAGTTAGGGATGCTAGGGGTGAAAAAAGAGAAAAATAGTGCAAACTATTTTCGCCCTTATTGACATGACATGCTATTGAATTTTTTTCTTATATTCGTGATCAGCGTCATCAATTAACGCGAAAAGACACGTAACAAAGGAAATGTCATTAAGGTCGAAAATTGCTTGTAGTCGCTGTTTTAGCCTGTTTGTGATCCGATATCGGGGCAACACAGTGATGTTGGCTCCGATAGTATGGCACCGCCATTTTGAGCACAAAGGTACTAAATTTTGATCCAAAATCAACCGTGCACAAGAAAGGTTTACACGAGATAACTTCTCGTCGACCAAATGAAAGACGGGAGACAAAACATTTTAAATGTCAAAATTCGAGTAAATAGGGCACGTTTGTTACAATTTGCAGACACTACTACTCATACGAATTAACTTGGCACCTGGCCTTGACGGGCGACGTTTAAAGTACCGAGTGCAAAAAAAAAATCGATGTTTATTTTATTTTTTGAATATCAATATTTATTTTTTATTTGCATATATTTAAATTTTGTATATTTTCACAATACTTTGTTTTCGGACCTTTGTCTCACCTGTAGATATTAATAATTTTATATTTTATGGTTTCCGAGATAATACAATAAAGTTGTATGAAAAAAAAATCATTGCGTATGGTTTTTACTTCATTGTAAAATGTAAATGTTTTATGCCAGTGCATTTCATACCACCCAATGTGTTTCTTATCAGTAGATGAGTCACCAGTAGTGACGTGCGCCAATCAGAGGGCAGTAAAGTAAAAATATTTGAGGTAGAAAGCAGAAACAATGGCTTCAGTTCAAAATTCATTTATAATTTTTTTAATACAAGCCAGAAATACTATAATAGTAAATATGATTACGCTTGACCGCGTCGGCACCGGTGAATTTGATGTCACTACTGGTTTCACCTGTTGTTTAATTCGCATCAACGTTCTCTTGGATATACCTGTCACTGCACAGGTTCTATTTATTGGCTGATCCACTACAAAAAAAATAAATAAAATAATAAACTTTTTATTTACATTTTCATGTTGACGAACTTCATTAGCACTTTTTGTAGGGTCCACGGGAAATACAAAATGGCTAACTTCTTTCTCGCGTTCGAAAAAGGCCAGTACTTTTAGTATGAGGGCTCTTTCTTTACTATGTGGAGTTTTTCCCACCATTTTTGTGGAAAACAAATACTACACTTAATAAAATGTCCAAACATAAATATTATAATAAAAACTCAAGAAAAAACAATAACAAATAAAATCTCTAAACTAAACAATAAGAAAACACCTCAAAAATCCTATAACAAATTATAACGAAACAAAACACGCAACGGTCACAGCGATGCTGACGCTACTGGTCTCGCAAGGCGTGCGCGGGGCCTCGCGCGGGGTTGTGGGAGGGAGGGTTGCTACCGAGCCAGGTGCCATGTTAATTCGGACGATTTGTAAGTAGAGATGATTTCTCGAAGTCAAGTTATGTCGACATCTGACAGATCGCCATGAAATTTGCCATGTTACCAACAGTCGACATATCGACATAAAACGGCAAAATGCCTCGACATAGCTATCTCGTGGCGCGCATGTTAGCCCTGCTGGTGAGCCCTCGAGAAGATATCCTTTAATTGGAAGTATAACGACCACGATAAGATCTGTAATCGGAAGACAATACGTGGGTCATGGTCACGCTCCTTATTTAGCAAGCATCATAGTTAGCTGCATTGACCATAGTAGCTATGACATTGTGATGGTATTAAAAAAAAAAAAAATATACAGGGTGTCCCAAAATTCAAGGAATAGCGGACACCAGCCATAGCGGGCATTATGTTGTCTTTCCTTTTCGTTTCATTACACTTAATAATTTGCAGGTAGTTGAGTATTGCCCAAGTGTCAGCGTCACAATGACCTATCGTTGTGACGTTTAAGAAACCTATCCTCCAGAAATTTATTAAGTATTTGAAATGAAAAGGCAAGTCGTCATCATATTAAAATGGTAGTCAAAACGGGCATTATTTTAAAACTATTTTAAAATTTAATTTCCGGTCTACAGTTAATTTATTAGTAAATTGGTAAATAAATTAGATTTAGTATCAAATATTTAAATAAATATTCATTTCAAATAATATCACGATGATAAGATCTTCCTTTATATTCCGAAGTTCTTAGTCAAGTAGTTCGCAAGCAGATAGTTTCTTTTAGTAACTGCCCACGCAATGGTTACTTTGTACAGTTCTAGTAGGTAAATAAAAGAATTTTAAAACGATTATATATTATCGTTACTGTATGACTGTATGAATATCTCTTTTATTTATAATAAATACCATGATTATCTTTAAATTATAATGATAATATACTTTTTATTTATTTCAGTATACGGAAATCTATTGGAGGACGATCTGCGCAGTGACACATCCGGCAACTTCAAGAGGTTGATGACGTCTCTATCTATGGTGCGTCACAATATTTTAGTCATTTATACGTCACATGACTCACACATTATACGTCATCATGACTCACACACTATTTCGTGAACCATAATAATGGGAACAAGGACGACTATGTTTTAATAATCATTATGATTGTGATGTTTTTGATGAAACGTTTTACAAGCGTGTTAATCAAAAATACTATAAGAGTATCGAACAAGAACACTTCCCACGGGACAGCAAGTGGTTTTCTTCCATATTAACTCTTGTAACTTCTAACACCGGAAATAATATTCGTGCGTTGTTGCCTTGAAAGACAAAGGAAGCGAAAAGAGCACAGCATAAGAGAAAGTCTTGTAAATCCCTGAAGTTTTACGCAGAGATATATTAGGGGTAAAAGTATGAAATTGCCGATTTGTACTGACAAATTGAAATTCGTTTTTTTTTAATTTAACGTATTTATTTAATCAAAATAATTACCATTATTATCTATACATTGCTGCCATCTAGAAGGAAGGTCATTTATGCCTTTGCGATAGAACTCTGGTGATCTAGATTCGACAAACTGTGTGAAAGCATTTTGTACTGCCTCCTGAGAAGAAAACTTTTTATCACATAGAAAATTGTCCAAATCACGAAAAAAATGGTAGTCTGTTGGAGCAAGGTCTGGCGAATACGGAGGGTGACGGATAGTTTCTAATTGCAGTTCATGTAGAGTTAAAACGGTTTCTTGTGCTGTATGAGGTCTCGCGTTATCATGGAGCAATAATGGTGAAGATCGATTCATGAGTCGGGGCTGTTTCACTGCTAGTTTTGCTATCATTGTTCGGAGTTCGGCACAGTAGACATCTGCCGTTATTGCTTGACCAGATCATAGAAAGCTATAGTGAATAACACCATGCTGAGACCACCAAACAGTTACCATTACCTTTTTATTGGTAAGCTTTGCTTTAGGACACTGTTGTGGCGTTTCACCTGGGGTCAGCCATTGCATTTTTCGCTTACGGTTATCGTAAAGAATCCACTTTTCATCACATGTCACAATTCGATCCAATATTCCTTCATTTCTGTATCGATTCAACAAGGCAACACAAGTTTCAACACGCATTTCTTTCTGCAGATCAGTCAAATCATGAGGTACCCATTTTTCACATTTTTTTATTTTATTGATTTGACGCAAATGAGTCAATATTGTTGGTAAGGTAACGTTAAACCATGCAGCTAATTCCTGGGTAGTTTGGCTCGGATCGGCTTCCACCATGTCTTTCAATTCATTGTTATTCACCTGTGTGGAGGGCCTTCCTCGTGGTTCGTTCTTCAAATCAAAGTTTCCATCACGAAAGCGTTTAAACCAAAATCGCACGGTGCGTTCATTAGCAGTCCCCTCTCCAAACGCAACATTGAAATTGCGAGCTGTTTCTGCCGCGTTAGTTCCGCGTCGGAACTCGTATTCAAAAATCACTCGAATTTTCGAAGTATCCATCTTTCTTGTCTAAGCTGAATAAAAAAAACAACTGAAAGTCGATAATCGAATGTTGCACATTTTTAAATGAAGAACTACATAGGTACCATGTGGAAAAAGTTTCACTCAAAAATCTCAAACCATAAAGGTTCTATGTCAATTCGAAGTACCTATTACAATGAAACGGCAATTTCATACTTTAACCCCTATTATTAACACACACATTTCGCCATGAACGATTTTCGTCCCATCAAGCAGGCACTTTATTATGTGCTGTATTACTGTTTGATGTAGAACAGCCCTATTCCTTAATCGCTTTCTATGACACACTCGCGAAGAGATGGGCTGGCCTATTCTGCTCCACCGCGAACCAACGCGGTAGAGAGAATGGAAATAGCGATAAAACCTTTACCTCTTTCAAAAATCGAACAAGGTAGATCTCGTATGATCATTTTAATATAGGTATACTGTGATTGAAGGTAGGACACGACGGTATTTCCGTCCAATTCAGCAGTCCGACTGGGGAAGTACCTCCGCCCTACAGAATACCGCGGCCATTATAACCTCGTGTTGTGTTCCCGGCGGTGAGTAGGATAGCCCGAGCTCACTAGAGAGTTTTTGTGCTGTCAGTGGGAAGACCAAAGGCTGTTATTCCTACTTTGCCTTCTATACTGACGACAAAAACTCTCTGTGATTACAGGGTCGGCAGCACGAGTGTGACGCCCCTGATCTTACACACGTCTATAGGTCACGGTAACCACTTTCCATCAGGTGGGCCGTGTGCTTGTCTGCCACTTTACCTGCATAAAAAAAATGTTATTAAATGAGAACGAATTCACAGTCAAAAGCTGGTTTAATCTAAAATTCAAGGTTCAGAATTAATATCAAATTAATAATCTTAATATATATAAATCTCGTGTCACAATGTTTGTCCTCAATGGACTCCTAAACCACTTAACCGATTATAATAAAATTCGCACACCATGTGCAGTTCGATCCAACTTGAGAGATAGGATAGTTTAAATCTCAAATTATAGTCCGATTCACGACATCCACGCGGGCGGAGCCGCGGGCGACAGCTAGTAGATTTATAAAAATCCGTGTTATTTATAGACCTGCTGACTTTTTAATCGTTTGATGACCTTTAGTTACTGAACTGCAGCGTTAAAAGTAAAACAAATGTATGCTACTATACAAGTATTTATAGCAAATACACGGCTAGGAACCGGTCTGGTGTCATTCTGTTCTTATATAATATTGACTTGGTACCTATTTCATCGTCGAGCATGTATCGGTCTCGGGCCCCACCAAGTCATTTTGCAAGCCAAAACAAGTTTACTTGCTAGCCAGTATACCTACTTACTGCTAATTCATTAAATGTTTTCAAAACTAGCATTGTACGCGTAAAAATATAGTACTATCATGAAATCGTTAAGGTGTTTATTTAATTCACAAAGGAATCTTACACGAGCCTCTTTAGCATTAAGTGTATTGCCGGGGTCATTCAGCTTAATGATTACATTTCAAACTAGCTGCTTATAATTACGACCCAATACATTATGCCGTGCCTACTGTGGCTAATAAATCATTATTTGTACAGTCAGCATCAGCTCGATCCTGACGAACAAATTACTCAAAATGATATTAATTAATGACATATATGTATCGGTAGCATGGAGGGTTAGCAGCGGAAACGGGATTAGAAGTCCACGCAGGTGGAGACGCGGGCAACAGCTAGTATTTGCCCTTATTTTTTACAGTAGTAGTAGATATACAAGGAAAAATAATGCTATAAAATTTGAACGTTGAAGATTTACTTCATTTTTTCCTCGTATTTTCCTTGGAGGCAAAGGTACAACTGACTTGACATAGCTTAGGTAGGTACCTAAGATAAAGGGTTTCCCATACGAATCTGTATAGTTTATTGTATAACTGGGAAAATACAAATAGGTGTCAAAATTCATTAACTCAGTCTTTTCGTGTCGTAAAGTCCACTTGCACCTCATCCTGGTACTTGCCTAATAGTGTCTGCCTATCTCTTTCTGTGGGCCAATAAGGAACAGGGCTGTCCCCCATCCAATAGAAATATGCATGCCCCTATTAAATGTAATTGAAATACATAATTGACGAACAATGGGTCTTAATAGACCTGCCTATCCTTGTCATCGCATACGTTTACTATTTGTTGGCCAATTTAGTTGTGTGTATTGAGAAAATTAAACCTGAAACGTTCATTTTCAGGGTAACAGATCTGAAGACTTCCACGTAGACCAGGACAGGGCCAGGGAAGATGCCAGGAGTTTGTTACAAGCCGGTAAGTCATAATACCCTAGTCAACTTTACAGAAACTGTACGTGCCTACTTTTGAAAATTGACTAGGTATATAAAAATGTATGACATAACAGACGATGAGCTGAGTAGTTCTATAAAGACTCCACCGGAGATGTGATTCGCTACGTTGCTATGGATGCATTTGATATCCAACAATCATATTCATTGGTCCACGTAGCATAGCGCTGGTGGAAAGGGGTTCACCTAAGCTATGTTTTTTTAATAAAAAGATGCGTGCTATAGATATGTGTTATGGATGTAGAATGGATTCGAATTTTGAATATTTGTAGGAAGTTTCCTAGCACATCTTACTTACATAGCATAGCATGGAATCGGTCACATAGTTTCATAGCTTAGCTTTTACATCTTCGTACATGTACATGGCACATCTCCGGTGGAAAGGCAGCCTTAGGCTCGTATTCTAGAACAATATTCTGTCCTAAATCTCGATTTATTTGGGTACAGCAATCGAGACATCTCCTTGATCAATAAAATCGCTAAAAAAAAGGTGTCACATGACCAAATGCCATGCTATAGACATATCTTAATGACTTCATTGGTCGAAGAAAAGCGAAGAGTTATTATGTCTACGCCACGGGTGCTTACATAGAGAAGAGGTTTGCTTGCGCGAGCCCGTGCGATCGTCGATTGTTAAAAACATTGCAACAGACTTGATTGGTGAATTGTGGTGAACAATCGACGCAAACCGCTTGTCTATGTAAGCACCCCACCATGCTAAGACAAATTGATAAAATGGACATATTGTTATACCTATACAATCTGTCCTCAGACAAATTGATATTCAGAACTGAATACTATTCTGGATTACGGGCCTTAATTTTCAATTAACGAAGAGATTAATTAAAATTCAAGCCGACCACATTTGCAAACCGATATACCTGATGATACTAATTGTTTAGTATTCTAATAAAATAAAACATGCGAAATCTGTTACTATGTTTATTGCTCTAGACATTTATGGACATGCGAATAGGTGATAAATAATAATCAAATTAATACAAAAGATTTTTATCGAATAATAAACCATTTAAGTACATGTAAGTACAATGTACATATAATAATTACTGCGATTATAGAAGGTAATATCTACTTTGAACTGTTTGCCATTAGTTTGTAGCAGTAACCTCAGGTTAAGGTCACCTGTATCTATTGATATACATACATATAAGCTTACTTTCAATTGGAATAGGTATTCATGCATGCAAATATTTGCACTAAGCGGGAATCCAAACCGCCTCCTCATAAAATTGGAGTGTCTGTTTGCAATATTGAAATAACCGTTTTTTACTACATGCATATGAATATAATACGGTAAGTACATACACCAAAATAACATTTTTTATTAGTCTTTTTGTGTGTCTGTCTGTATGTTCTGGCTAATATCTGAAATGGCTAGACCGATTTTGACGGGACTTTCATTGGCAGGTAGCCCATGTAATAAGGAGTAAATTAGGCTATTTTTATTTTATAAAAATAGCGTTGACTAAACACTAAGCGATAACCGACATCTACGTGGGCGGAGCCGCGGGCAACAGCTAGTAAGAAATAAATAAAGAAAACTTCATCGTCACGCTGCAGATTTATCGCCATTTTAGAGTTTTAACTTTTGCGTGACTAAAACAGTAGTTATTACACAACTAATAAATTAGCTCGTTGCTCTGTTTACCATCATAGTTGACTCATGCTCTGTATCTCAGTGATAAATTGTCTAAAAATATACTATCTACTTGACTGATGAACCTTCATAGCGCGTGACGTCACAATTCACTGGTATTTCCCAGTGCGTATGACGGCCTCGTTTAAAGTTTGATGTAGGTAGTTGTTGATATCGGTTTTGTTACTCATACTTATTTAATTAGTAACAATGTTGTTGAATCAGGAAATTTGGCGGTATTTTGATTTGAATTTGATGTTAGTTGAAGTTGCTTTCGCCACGGTGGAAATGACTAGGGAAGAACAAATTCCTGGATGTATTCCGGATTATGCCACTAATCTACTTGACTAATGAAATGATTCATTTCAGGTACTTTGTTGTTTTTTTTTTCTTTATAAAGAATATTAGCAACCGAAATTATCGACATTACTAATATTACCTCTAACCCCTCCAACTAAGCTAAATTGCTTGTGCTAGGAGTGGGTTCACGTCGGTAGTGTAATGGCCAGGATTCGAACCCGGGACCTCTCGATCGTAAGGCCGACTCCTTAACCACTATCTACTACTAGCTACCGACGCTTCAATAATGACTAGACGAGATTAGAGATTATTATTAATCAATGATCAAAAACCTACATTAGCTGAATTAGCTGAATATTTTGACTCTTACGACTTTATTTTGAGTCTAGAAATTCAAACTTTGAGGTCGTACGAATAAATAAATAAATATTCCACAACATTTCACACAACGCTATCTAGATCAATGGTAAGCATAGCTTAACTAGCTTGTGTTATGGAATCTAGAATGCGGCTAAACAAACTTAGATACTTTTTTTTGTTAATACATACATATTATACATAGAAAGACCCAGATCAATGCAAATACCCATATTCATGCAGACTACAAATATTTGCACTGAGTGGAGATCGAACCTGCGCCTGCGTAGCGGCCGCGTTCACTACTGCCACGCCACAGAGCCTGTTAAAATACGTAGCCTTTTGTTTTCGTGTGGAAATCTCTAAGGCCGCCTCCCGCTGGCCAGCGAAGTAGTTATGTCGTACTCGAACCGACTTGGACCTCACGCCTCTACCAAGTTACAACATTATCACGAGGGTCTCTAATGCGTGGTGGCACAATAAGGAATTTCTCTGGCTAGTTGACTGTCTACTGATAATATAATTTATATCGTTTCTTCTTCCAGGTGAACTTCGTCTCGGCACTGACGAGTCGGTGTTTAACGCCGTGCTATGCTCTCGGTCGTTCCCGCAGCTGAAGGCAATATTCCAGGAGTACCAGTTCTTGACAGGACATGACATCGATGACGCTATCAAGGCTGAATTCTCTGGTGATATGGAGAAGGCGCTCAGAGCTATTGGTGAGAAATGATATTACTGAATACAACTAATTAACATGTGTAAAATTCACGATTTTCAATGATAGAATAACTTTTAGCATCTTTTGAACTGAGTCGTAATTGAGTACTTATTGGTATGGAGAAAAAAAAAAATGTTCCTGAGTTCGCACCATAAAAACTTGCAATTCTTTACAAATTCCTTAGTTTAAACAATTGTTCCTTCTTCGTACAAGTTACTAAATAAAATTAATACACATTGCACTGTAACCGAAATAATAGATATCGTATGCTAGAAGTTTTATTAATATTTGTGTTTAGTTACCGAATTATTTTTTCTTTCTATAACTGAACTGCCCCTTTAGACAAGTGGCAATTTGCTAGCGGGCGTTTGATGGAATAGAATGACGAATGTATGGGATTTGACGTATTTGACATGCGTTAACGACTGTCATTTACGTCAAAATCCATACATTCGTCATTCTATTCCACCAAACGCCAGCTAGCGAATTGCCACTTGTCTAGAGGGGCAGTGCCCCGAGCACGATAAACCAGTTTTGAAAGAATGGAGCATTGCAATTGGTTCACAGTAGACAGGCGGCCAATCACATTGCTTCGTTCTCTGGTTACGTTTACGTTACGAATTCGAATATTATTCGTGCTCGGGGCACTGTTCTCACTGACTCAATATACAGACCAAATTATATATTTACATCTGTCTCTTATTTCTAGTAAAAATCGTTCGCAACAAGCCTCTGTTCTTCGCGGAACGCCTGCACAAGTCGATGAAGGGGCTCGGCACGAACGACCGCCAGCTCATTCGCGTGATGGTGACGCGCTGCGAGATCGACCTCGGCGACATCTCGGACATGTTCCAGAGCAAATATGGCGAGTCGCTGCAGAGCTGGATTGAGGTATTTGTTCTTTTATTTTAGCACTAATATACAACTTGCTACTGTAATATTACTGCCATCTGCACCTCAATCCTGAGACAAAATCCTACGCCAGAGCTTTATTTACCTGCTTACTAAAACTACTTTTACATATTATTATGCAAGTGGCAATTTGGTATTTGACTATTATATTATTTTAAATTATTGTATTAAATAAGTTACTTTTTACTAGAGATGGGCCGAGTACTCGGTTGCTACTCGGTACTCGGCATACTCGGCGGGTTTTTTTGATACTCGTACTCGGCCGAATAACTCGGTTTAAATGCCGAGTATACTCGGTTTAGATAAAGCAATATATTTAGGTTGTTGACGTTAACGCAAATGGCTCACGATTTTCCGATATTTCCAGCATGTTGGCTTTTGCTGTTGTGTTTTTATTGTTTTGTACTGGGTTCCTTCTCTTTTTCTATTTTTTTGATTTTTGTAAATTTAATATCTTTCTATTTATTAACCATGTCGCATGTCCTCCACATAGGAGCCAGTTGAAAGTCAGGTACTTGTGCCTGATACCATGCTGAACTGGCTCCTTTTTTGGTGTAGCGCGAAGAACAATTGTGCCTGATTAACTTGTTTGCGTATGTAAGTACACATTTAATTGTGTAATCGGTGCTGCACTAAAATAAAAGGTTTTACTTTCTTTCTTCTTTCTTCTTCTTTCAAAGTTTCATTTTCCAAACCTTTAAACTCTTCTGTGTGTTTTATTTTAAAATGGTTTAACATTGTTGTTGTAGAAGCCTTCCGTCAAACATCACTACGTGAAATCAGAGAATTGCATAAGGTGCATTTCACTTTCGTTTTATCTTCTTCAATTTCGTCGTAAAACGGCCAAATTCGGAATCTTTTCAGTCAATTGTAAATTAACAAACTTTCTCAATTATTTATCTACTATGACGTGCAACGTGACGTCAAAGAGTATATAATAGATTGACGTATTTGTTTGTAAACTAGCAAGCGACTGATAGATGAAAGGCAGGGCGGGGCAACGCGAGCCGGCCGCTCGTGCCGCACGAACCTGTTTGTACATGTTTACGTGCCCGAAACGGGGATTTGATTGAACAGAGTTACTCGGCCGAGTACTCGGTTGGAAAAAAATTTAACCGAGTAATACTCGGTACTCGTTACTCGGCAAAAGTGCTACTCGGCGCATCTCTACTTTTTACTAAACGTCAAAACAATAAGTTATAAGGAAAATTGTGTGCAAAATTTATTTGTGACGTCATAATATTTAATAGTCAAATCATTTACTAGTAAATGATGGATGAGTGGATGATTTAAAATAAATACAAACGATAAAATAAGAATCAATGCAACTGTTATCGCCCATTTAACATTTTTATTTTAATGAGTTCATCTAAATATTTATTTTAAACTACAGGAAATACCGTTCGTTGGCCTAGTAAAGTGGGATATTACAGTGAATTGTGACATTTCGTGTTCGTTCCAAATCTCCTGGGGGAGCTTTCAGTAAAGTCCCCACAACTTTACTGAAGCAGAAATCATCACTCATCGTCATTGTCATGGCAATCATCACTCATCTTGATCGTCATGGCAATCATCAAAAAGTGAATAAACAAAACTAAATAAAGACATGGCTTAAAGGTCTTGTAACCAAGCCAAAAAATGACAAAAAAAAAACATCAATAACCGTACTATTTACATTGAATTAAATTTTGAAGCATTTACTATGCTAACTTTTCAAATCGATCGCCCGGTGGCTCAGTGGTCAGAGCATTCCCCCTGTAAGGGAAAGATCGTGGGTTCGAGTCCCACCTGGGCATTCACTTTTTCCTATCTTAATCGATTCGTACTATTTACAGTTTCAAAATAGCATTCCTCTAAAAGCACGTTTTCTTTAAGGTTATATTTACTACAATATTTAGTACCACGTAAGTTGTTGAAATTCTCAATAATTAACAACTTTAGTCGACAATGATATTAACAAAAGCTACATTGATACCATACCCTGTGCCTCCACCAGCGCCATTGTGGAAGGTTTTTGAACTGTTATTTAGCGCATACAGCCCTCCTTCTACTTAGTCTCCATGGCCTAGTTGTAGAATATAATGAGAATTTGACATCAAGACAGTCGTTAACGTATATCATGAACGTTAAAATACAATGTCATTCTGCAACTTTCTGCCAACGAACTGCCACTTGTCTAGAGGGCTGATCTCGTTCCCAAAACCTATGGTAACCGATTCCAGGGGCAACATCCATAAAGCATAGGGATAGGTTTATAAGTCTAGAATAACATAGGCTACTTTTATCCTTGAAATAGGATTGCCAGGAAGGTATTAGAATTCTTCGCCGGCATTAGCTTGTTGACCATATATACTAATTGAACGTTTATTTTACAGGGCGACTGCTCCGGACACTACAAGAAGTGTTTGTTAGGTCTTCTCGGTCTCTACTAACATCGTATTGAAAGGCTTTTCTCATGAACACTTTTCATGCGTTATATTTAAACTCTTTAGTGTTATATTGTGTCAATGTCATTTCGAATCATTGTAATTTTTATCGTAAGATCTGTACTGTATTGAATTTCATCTTTGATTTGTCTATTTTTCCTTGAAAATCTCTAAATGTAAAGGTTCTTTGGAGCGCCACGCCACATACGCTACGATAAATAGCTATGATTGCACCGATAAATAGATGCTTGAAAATATCTAAAAACTACAGTTTTGATCAAGAATACACATCGATTTATCGTATCGTAATGGGTAGCACAGGGACCTTCTACTTCATAAATATTTAAAGATATTAAGGTGTTAGCAGATGAAGCTTTCTTTGCCGCTTAGAGTGACATTATTTTTGTAATTAAGTAAATCTGGAGTAAAAAGAATATTATAAATTAATTATAAATTAATATTATATTAGGGATTTACTTTTATTACGGCAACAAAAATATTCTCTATTAATTTCTATTAGTTGAATTAAGCCGTCCGCTTGATCTGATATTGTTATATTTCAATTAATAATTCTAATTTTATAATATATTCGATTTGATAATTGTATTAATTTGAGTAAAACTCATCAATAAAATTTATAAAAAAAAGTAATTGATAAAAATATATTTAATCTTTTAATATATATATGATATATGATGGTGGCTTAAGTCCATTGTTTAAAGGTTAAAAACTGCTTGTAGGTGATAGAAGTATGTATTCTGAAACAAAATGTGCAAAATGGCTACAGCATGTTCCTTTATTATATTTCGATAAGCAAGTACCCCAAATATGTTACTCTTTTGAGTATATTCTTAATATACAAGTTGTAATAAATAATATATCTGAAGTTTAAAATTCAATGAATATAAAGAGGTCTACTTAGCTTGGTTAGGTTATCCATTGTGTATTTAAAAAAAATGGTGTAGATTAAAAAAAACAGTGGTTATGGCCGACGATATTTTACATAAAATGTAGACTAAAATATAACTATAGTTTTTTGAGCATTTATTATGCTAAGCCTAACATATTTTAAACCGTGGAATTATCAATTATCAGCTGACTGAGAATTGAACATGTAGCCTGCCTGTAACTCAATTCTCACAATTTCCACCTAATAATTTGAGGCTATTTACCATTTATTTAGTCTTTATTAGTAGTTTATTCAATGCTCTAATATAAAAATCTCACGATATTGCCAATAATTACAAGTTCATGCTTGTGAGCACATTTTTTAACTAATTATTTTTAGGTAGGTAAGGTTGAAAACCCCCAAATATAATTTAATGAGTGTTCCCAAAAGTGACAAGCTAGTATGAACCTATAAATAAATATAGAATATATAATGCAGCATGAAAATGGACACAGATACAAGAATTGGTGAAGCGTAAACTATAGCTGATATACAGATTATAGTAATCAAAGCCTCCCAACATTGGGAGAGGTCTATGTCCAGCAGTGGAGTGTAATAGAACAATTTAGGTAAAAGCACCAACGGTAGACACTTTAAGGACAAATCAAACTTCACACCACAAAATTACACATATTTTTAAAGAATGGTCGTTACGTCCTTTTTTAACGTTAAAGCAAAATTTCATAAAAAACTTCACTACAGAAAAAAAACACGTGGCGCCAAGCGCGTGCTTTTTTGTAGCGATGTTTTTTTTATGAAATTGTCGTTTCATTGAGCTTTCCTAATATGATGGGGAATAAATATTGCTGAAAAGACGGAAAAAATAGAAAATAATTAAAAAAAAGGAACTCACCAAATCGAAAAAAAATAAATGCCATTATGTAGTATATCCGGAGTACTACCACGGGCCTTCGGCTTTGGGAGCGTTCCCTTTATACCCGGTATATGCCATTAAATGTCTTTTAAGTAAACAAGATAGTTACTTTTCTTACAATAAAGGTTTTTTCGAAAGTCTCGACTATTGGGTCAGTGTCGACCATTGGGTATTTTACCTTAATTGATTCATTGATATAGTAGCAGACCTAGTAGACGTCTTGTGATTCAAAAAACGTAAAAAAAGAACTGATGGTAACGCTATTTACTGGGTCCAATTACAAATCTATATTATCTAGTGGCCTATTCTGACAATACTCGAAATTCTATTTAATAAGTATATCTGAAACTGTGAATCTCCCACTTTTTTGAAATTGGTTAAATATCAGCCTATTAAGAAGAATTAAGTGACACGTTCCGAAGGTTTTTTTTTTACAAGCTTTTTATAAGCTTGCACTGTGTTTGTGTATGTAATTTGTTCGTGTCAAATCTTGCAACTTAAGATCTGCAGCAACTCTTAATGATTTTTATAAAATAGATCGAAGTTTTTTAAGCACTTTTACCACAAAAATAAGCTGGGTATAAATCCACAGATTGTAACTAGTATTATATTACTAATCATGTATTTATTATTGAATATATATTCTATTTCATTTTAATTATAGTCTCTCTCCCACCTGTCAATAAAGAATAAGAAACTTTTTTTAATAAAATACTAAACTATTATTAAAAGATTACAAGTATTAATATTTTTGTAATATTTATTTTTGTATCAAAATGCATTTCAATCTAATGAAGTTATAAGAAAAAGTTTGTCACAACACATTTGTTTTAACACTTTTTGTGAGACTTTAAATTCTATCCGAACAAAAAATGCACGATCACTAACGACACATCCACATTCACTATTTCGTGTGTATATGTATAATATTTCTTGTATCTGTATTTCATTATCACTGTTACTATTAAGACTCAACTTTGTCAATGCAAGTTTTAAATACAAAAAAAAAATATTGTGCCTAAATGTCTTTGCGATAATTTTACTTTTAAGCATACTATTGTGGCCTGTTTCTGATGTGCCTACGTGGTGAATTTTACCTCAGCCTGTATTTTCATTATATACCTTATTGTACACTTAAAGAATACTTTATCGAATAAATGGTATAACTAAGTTAATTCATTTGTTTTATTTGACGCAATCGTATAATCTGACTAGCCTATATGGCCGCGGCTCCTCCCATGGATGTCATTTCTGGTCAAATCGCCGGTTCTACTCAATCAATTGCGATCAAACAAACGTAAGATTTCAAGTTAAGGCCTTTTAAGAAATGTGACAGGTGCCGCCGCCTGCTGCCCCTAGAGACCAGACACCATGCTTCCCTCACTCGAGAGGCTCATTTAAAACTTTGGATGGCCTAGGGTCAGCCGGGATACGAGGAAAATGCCTTATTGTATATAACCTTATACCTTAATTGGCAGAAGCGAAGGGTGACAATTTTCAAAGGCCAGTGGAAAAAAGAACCTAACTCGATCTGGTTTGCACTTGCCATCCATAGGGACCTCTTGCCACGGTATCCTGGTAATGAGATATTTAGAGGCTATGCCTATGCAGTTATGTGGGAGCACTTCAATAAAAGATTACGTAAACTATAATGTTTATTACTGATCACAACCTATTTCTTACAATAGAACTGTAAATTAGTTAATCTAGAACACTTGATATTAACCTGGAATATCTATAAGGTGAGCGAGTTTATAATGTGGCCGACTGTAGCAAGCTACACGTATGAACTGGCTTTACAGCGCGCGGCCTCACGTCGCCGCCTGAAAAGGAATGTGCTGACATCGCGTCTCACGGCCCGCTACAAGATACATATTATACACGTATATTTCACATGTAGATATTATACAGAGTTCGATACAGTGCGTGGTTTATGGTGATCCGAGTGCGACATAACCACTCCCGCTGGCTGACAGGGGTGGAGATATCCGCACGAAAAAAGGGTATATTTTTCCCTTACCTACTCTGGAATCTGTAGGAGGTACGACACGACGGTTTTTCCAATTCCAATTCCAATTGAGCAGTCCGACTGGGGAAGTACCTCCGCCCTACGGAATACCGCGGCCTTAATCTCGTGTTATGTTCCCGGCGGTGAGTGGGGTTATCAGAGCTCACTGAAGAGTTTTTGTGCTGTCATTGGGAAGACCAAAGGTTTATCCTGCTTTGTCTTCTACACTGACGGCACAGAAACTCTGTTTACAGGGACGGCAGCATGAGTGTGACTCCTCTGGTGTGGCACACGTCCATAGGCCACGGTAACCACTTTCCATCAGATGAAGAGTGTGAAAAAAACTTACTTCTTTATGGAACGAACATAACAATTTTGTATGGAATGAAATATCTACCAGAGCAGGGCAGAGCAAGCCGGCAGGAATCGGGTTATAGAGACCCTCGCACTGTTGGTAACTCCAGTAGCAGCTTAGTGAAGTTTGTACGGAACCTTCAGAGCGCGATTTCAATTCGTACTTGACTGATTTTTATTAATCTTTCCGATTTTATCGTTCCTAACCAGCACTCAAGTTATTTCTCCGCTCTGAAACCACGACGGCCTAATGCGGGAGCTTCACTACGCTCCGCTCCCGCATTAGCCTTCTAACCTAACCTATCCAAGTCGGATTGTACAGCTTTCTCAACGCTCACTGACGTACCGTTCTCTTGGGGAACAGTCCATGGACCAATTGTCCTTTGTGTGAAAAGTTATTGGTCAAAACATTCTGCTGGTTAAGCGTTCACTGACGTAGAGTAAAGCAGGCGAAAAGTTCGTGGATGAAAAGTCCATTGGACGAAAAATTTATGGTTTAAAGATAATGTTGACCAACGGTTCATGGACCAATCGACTGGTGGTAAACCGTTACAGGTCTTCTTTCTCTGTACTTAAATAGATTCAACCAAAAAAAAAACTGTGTTAAACTCAACCTGGTCGTTTTCCAATTTGATTATGCATTCAAATCGCATTTCCCGTAGGTAGCTTGGTTCATGCGGAAGTTTTAAAAGTGTTGAGCTGTTGCATTGAATATTTGATGCCTGTAAGTGCACACTCACGTTCATAGGCGAGTTCTACCTTCATACTTAGAATATCATAGAATTGAGCGAATAAATGTAAGTTACCTGCCTGCTTTGAAATAATGGAATAATATTTCAAAGTAAATTCAAAGTTAATATCAGCTCTTTTATTTTATGAAAATCAGACAGCATGTCTTTTCGTCCTCAAGGGCTTGACAGAGATGCTTATTTTACCCATGTTTTGCCCGTCCCGTCGTTAACTCGGCGGAATAGGTGGCGAGTCTATTGCCATTTCCGGGGACTGTATATTAACCAGAGCCTCGGCCATTTGTGCGCAGGTGAAAATCAGATATAAGTAGTTAGGTACCTAGTGTTATTTTTCTGTCACCTAAGAATTTACCTTTTTTTCGTAGGAAAATCTCTATGGACATGACCAAATCATTATATGTATATTTCCGTGTTCAATAGGAAGCAGCAGTGCCTTGAAAGCCGCAAGGGTTTGTTAAACTAATACCCTTTTCAAATCCGTATTCAGTTTAATGCACGCGTCCTCCAATCGCATACGGGTCTGTCACACAAACTGTTCTAACAAACACGTGTTCAATTTGATGCATGAAATTGGTTCAGTAGTTTAGGCGTGAAACACGGACAAACAAACAGATCCACACATACACTTTCCCATTTATAATCACACTATGGATAAGTTTATTTTCTTACAAAAAAAATGAATAGTAGCTAAATAACTGTGTAAAAGATGTGCTTAAAGCTAATTATTCTACGTTTAGTAGGTAGGTATCCCTTCTGTGGACAATTTTGATTATTTTTTATTTTCTTAAATAAGTACACATATTTTCAAACATTATTAATTTAGTAAAAGAAGTGCGTAATATAAAGATGGGTTATAATTGTTATAAAGATGGGTCAAATAGAGGTTCAAGATAACTCGGAACAAATTCGTTGCCAAACACATCTTATAAAGTAAAAGACTAAGACAGGCACGTGATATTACTTGTAATGTAGCCTACTATACCTACCTACTTACCTATCTCCGTTCCGCAACTTCGTCTCAAAGACCTCAAAGATTAAAACGTATACACGGTAAAGGAGCGTCAAACGACGGAGATGCAAATTGGCATACGATCTCATTACAGGGAAGCGTCTATAGATGGACTTTTATAAGTCTTGATTAACTTTAATTTAGTAACACTTCTGTATGAATATTTTCTTTGACGATATAAGTAGTTTAGAAAGAAAGAAAAATGCGTTTAGTTCGGCTTACTTGCAGCCCACAAAATTTATGTTTTGTGTGCTGTATATTCTGTTTAAAAACTTATACTATATTGACGGTGAATATTTTTTCGATAATTTTACATAACTTCGTTTAAATATTCGTTGTTCTAATACGGTTAGTTACAGTAAATTTAAACCATCTATGACTCAATTATTAAATGATTTTTGTTTTGGCAACTTTCAGCCATTACAAACTACAATACATAGAGATCTATGAAATTTATCTATGGCAGCTTAGGGTCATATGTAGGTACTACACAGTACTTTTACTATGACTGCTGACCCAAACTATACATAGGTTACTAAACTAAGCTAAAGCTTTAGATTAAGGGTTTTTGAATACGATTAAAATTATCTGCCAGCTGTTTATTCTCGTTGCTGCAATACATGGGAACCTATTTGCGGCATACAAAGTATCTAGCCTTAGATCAAATTTAGGGTACCTACGTAGAAATATCAAGACAAAATAGCCAAAGATTTAAGTACTTGCACTGAGTGGGGATCAAAGCCGCGACCTCAACATAATAGTCGATATTTCCTCAGAGCTCTGTTTGATGTACACACATTAAACATAGCACCCCGAAACACGACCATCCTGCATTAGTCTGGGTATTTCGAAATATCTAAGTATGTTTAATCTAGAAACAATAATACCATAGAGTTATAAGTCCTTACAAATAGAAATAAATAGCCCGTGCTGTAGATATACCGGTAAATACATTAAGTAATTCCGCAATTTTATTAGCTATACAAAAGCATAAATGTTAGGTACATACCTGTTTAATAGCCACCTACCTAGTGAATTTATATCTCTGTCCATGTACTGAAGCGAACATGCCAGTCAGCGTCACCTGGGTAAAGTTAACACCATATAAACTTAAGTACGGAAGTGTGTTGTTAACCTCAAATAGGTACAATGTACCCACCTGATGGATACAGGGGATACCATCTGAAGCGTTATTTATATAGTACCACTTTATTTGCCCTTTATTTGCACCTAAGATATAGGCACCTATTATTTGTTATATAATTTTGTTTTAAGTAAATTTATGAAGGGACTTAAGATGTGATGGAAAAGAAAGACTCATTCAGCGTTGCGTTGTCCCAGTCACATCCGTGATTGGAGGCATTTTCTTTGGAGCCTGGGGTTCACTTTTTGACTATTCCGTTTCCACTTTGCATGGCCTTGGATAACCCTAGTAATAAGGTAACGTGTGTTATCTTCTACTAACGATGCCAAGCGCACATTTTTTGGGTCTACCTTTCCTACTGGGGCCCGATGGAGACGGCATGGCCACATAGCCAGACATTTGTTATCCAGGCACATACATACATACAGGCACATACAGGTGTACATTTTATGGCGTTATATCGTAAAGGTATATCATATCTCTTAAGAGATGAATCTTTAGGTAAATATTTGGACCCAGTAACCCATACTACCCTTAACGTATGCCGACGATGTTCCTAAGACATACCTAGCTAGTTTTGCTTAACTTAGAAGAAGAAAGAAAGAAAGAAGAATGTGCTAAATGAAATCTCTGTTTTTTCACAAATCTGATGCACTATGAAGTAAATATTATTATCCTAAACCATCCAAATATACGGAGCTATCAAGTTTTACGGTATACGGAAATTCACAAACACGCTATAACCGTATTGGCTGGATATAATAATGGACTCAAAATACATCGCAACGAAATTTATCACCAACAAAATATTCATTTATTCAACTTAAATATTCATTTGTCGCATTTTGTTATCTCAAACGGCACCTAATTTAATAGAGTGTTATTTTGTTATCCGTAAACAGGATGCACCTGCGGCGTCTTTGAGAGTTCCCGATATCAAAAGAGAGTGGTAATTTTGGGAATTCACACATTTTGTTAGGCAGTCTCAAATAGATTTCACACCATTATGCAGTCTTATTTAAAGAACAATTAGTAGATTGTAGGTTTAAGCCTCTTTGAGTCAAGTTTAGTAAGAAATTTTAAAGCACTTTGCATGCTAAGTATGAAAATCGATTAAGATAAGAAAACTATTGAATCGGTCCAGGCGGGGTTCGAACCAGCGATCTTTCCCTTATAGGAGGAATACTTTGACCACTGAATCACTGGACCTCGCCCGAACTAATTCAAGTTTTTATTTCGTATCCGTCTTGGAGGCGACGTTGAAGCCGTCTACCGACATCCTCACGAACTATCGGAAACCAAGGGATAGTTTTTGAATCATTTTTAAACATCAACTTTTGACGACTCCGGCCTTACAATTCAGATCTTTCCCTGACAGGGAGCATTCCCCTGTAAGGGGGAAAAACGCAAGTTCGACCTCCGCCAAAACCGTTTAAATATTTTTCCTATCTTAATCAAATTAAGTTTAGTACTTCGAAAGTTACTACAATACCCATTTCCAGATCCCAACAGAAATAAAATCTGTCTACCTACGAGTACCCGCTTAAGTTGCCAGTACGAGTATCCGAATATATCGCCAGAGTTCACCGTATTGGTATGACGTGGAATCAGTGACCCGACTATACATTCAGTTTTATTGGAATTGTTGACTATCCTCAAAGGCGAGCTGAAAGCTGAGCGACGAGATCGGTTGACCACAAAACACCATAACGTTATACATAGAATAAAGTTTTAGTTTTAACTTCAGTATTTAAGAAAGTATAAAACACATATCTTTAACAAAAGACGATAAATATTTTTCAATACATCTTATCAAATTACCAAAGTGTCAAAATTAAAATACTTAACTAAATAAAATATTTACATGCAAATATTGGAGTTGAAATATTGGGGACGTGGGCACAGACATGGGGTAAAAATGCCCGATTGTGTACCTACAAAAATTTGGCAAAGCGAGCAATTGCACAATGAATAAGCATTGCCATTTAATGTGACAGTACTGCCAGCCTTCTGAGAACTATACTATTCGAGGACGATACGAAGCAATCGGAGAGATTTACCATCTGAAGAAATTTCACCCGTAACTATACTCTAACTTTCATAACACATGACATGACCCTTCAGTGCAACGTAGACCATAATAAAATAAACATTGATAAGTAAAATTCGTTGACGTATACTCTTACTTGATTGATCGGCGCTTCAAAGCCTACGGTTAAAATTAAAAGATGGCGAATGATGGTGACGTCGTTGAAGAAGATGATGAATCAGAGCGATCAGATATGCAAACAAAATGCAGGCAATCAGTTTACTTTCATCTCACGTTTAATAAGAAACTTGAGGGTTTTGAGGCAGTTATTTATAGCATCTTCAGTTTTCTGTTGTAAATTTATTGTTTTATTACACAATACAGTCTTGGTAGACTCATGCCTCGAGGTAATAGTAGGTACGTCTGGAATGTCAATGAGACAGTTTACACAGATGCATTTGTTTAAGAATTTGTTCGCAAGTATCCATACTAATATTATAAATGCGAAAGTAACTCTGTCTGTCTGTCTGTCTGTCTGTCTGTCTGTATGTTACGCTTTCACGCCTAAACCACTGAACCAAACTTGATGAAATTAGGTACAGAGGTATATTAGACTTTGAGAACGGACATAGGCTACCTTTTATCACGAGAAAGAGGGTTTAAGGGGGGGAAATAGGGGATGAAAGTTTTTATGAAAGTTTGTCATTTCTGAAGATATTTTAATGAAATTTGGTACAGAGGTAGATTAGAGCTTGAGAACGGACATAGGCTACCTTTTATCGCGAAAATGGGGGTAGAAGGGTGGGGACTAGGGCCTTGGGGTGAAAGTTTGTCATTTTTGAAGATTTCTTGATGAAATTTAGTACAGAGATAGTTTAGAGCTTGGAAACGGATATAGGCTACCTTTAATCCCAAAAATGGGGGGTAGAAGGGGGGCGGACTAGGGCCTTGGTATGGAAGTTTGTCATTTTTGAAGATTTCTTGATGAAATTTGGTACAGAGGTAGTTTAGAGCTTGGGAACGGACATAAGCTACCTTTTATCGCGAAAAGGGGGGAAGAAGGGGGAGGGGGACCAGGGCCTTGAGATAAAAGTTTATCGTTTTGGAAGATTTCTTGATGAAATTTGGTACAGAGATAGTTTAGAGCCTGAGAACGGCCATAGACTACCTTTTATCGGAAAAAGGGGGGTAGAAGGGGGGAACTAGGGCCTTGGGATGAAAGTTTGTCATTTTTGAAGATTTCCTGATGAAATTTGGTACAGAGATAGTTCAGAGCTTTGGAACGGACATAGGCTACCTTTTATCGCGAAAAGGGGGGATGAAGGGGGGGGGGGACCAGGGCCTTAGGATAAAAGTTTATCGTTTTGGAAGATTTCCTGATGAAATTTGGTACAGAGATAGTTCAGAGATTGGGAACGGACATAGGCTACCTTTTATCGGAAAAAGGGGGTTGAAGGGGGGACTAGGACCTTGGGAGGAAAGTTAGTCATTTTTTAAGATTTCCTGATGAAATTTGGTACAGAGATAGTTTAGAGCTTGGAAACGGACATAGGCTACCTTTTACCGCGAAAAATGTAGTAAAAGGGTGGGGGAAAGATAAGGACTGGATAGTTAGTATGAAAGTTTGTCATTTTTGATGATATCCTGGTGAAATTTGGTACTGAGATGGATTAGAGCTACGTAACGGACGTAGGCTACCTTTTATCGTGAAAAGGGGGTAGAAGGGGGGAGAGGGTAGGGCTAGCGATTAAATTTTGTAATTTTTTCAATGGCGCGTAACAAGGAGTGAATAGTGGAGAAATAGTAAGATTTTTTCGTACTAAGGTGGATTAGATCTTCGGAGCGGACATAGCGGAATAGCGAGTCAAATATAGAGGCGAGTGGGGAGGCGTGTGGTGGTCAAATAGGAAGTCGAGTAGAGTCGATTACAGGGGCGAGTAGATATACGACTAGAGAAGCCAGTGAAGAAAATAGAATCAAATAAGTAAAAAGTTCTCCGAGATGAAAGTCTCGCATGTAACCACGCTAAAATGATGCTGATGAATATTAACTACCCTGATCAAAATGACAAGGTAATTATAGTAGGTTAGGTAGGATTTTTTTTAACTCAAATTGATATTCTTCATCTGTAATCAAAACGAAATTAACGTAGATCGTATTAATTAGTGCATTTTTTCTAGTAAAATTCGACTAAGTAAGCTGTAAAGCCATATCACAGAGGTCGTCTTTGAATCATTTCACAACCAAATAGTGCAAGTGTAATATAGAAGTATAACACTTCTATAAAGAGCTAATGATATGTTACCGGAAGGAAAAAAGATTCCCAAGTTTAAAAAAAGTCTATAAAATTTATAAACTAACCTAACCTTTATAAATTTGATAGAAAATTTGAAAACTTACGGATCTTGTTTTCTTCCGGTGAAATATACATTTAAACATATTATAGAAAATACGCCGCGTGGTTCCCGGCAGAGTAGAATTTGGGCCACCCCTTCTCTTCCCATGTGGTGTCGAACAAGGCGACTAAGGGATAGGGCTGATTAACTTTAACATCAGACAGATATGTACAGCCCAGACTCAGTCTCAGATGCATGGGTCGAGTCAACAATAGTGCCCGGAATACGGCAATAGGCTCACCCCCTATTACGTGGGACCGAATACAGGTTGGCCCTCCGGAGATAAAGCGTGATTATATGTATGTGTATGTATATGTATGTATAGAAAATATTGACTTGTAAAGGTTGTATAGTCAACTAAAGGGCTGTATGTATAACTATAATTACAACCTACACCTTACTTGGATCTCGATGTTCAATATTTATCTACAAACGAATTCATATTGTATCTACGAATAACACGTAGATACAACATGAATTCCTCACTAATTCCAACTTGACAAAATTCCTTAATTTAAAGCATAGAAATACAAGCTCTTATTACACCCTAACGTGAAACCGTCACACAAATTCTCTGAATGAAACTAATCACGGCATTCATTACCTGCCTCGATAAGTACGGCGGCGTAGCACCCCTGTAGCAGTCGACTAAGATTAGTTCGTCGATTTCAGTGTAATGAGGATTTCGTAGCGTTTGTAGCGTTTGTAGAGGTATTTTGATGCAAGCTTTTAAGTCAATACTTGTTATATCCTTATACAAGGACATAAGTGGTGCATCGAGATTAATTTTTAGTAATGATGTAGTGGCGCCCTGCTCTCCAGAAACCCTCGCTGGTCTGCGGAGTAAGCATCCGGCGCCTGCGGATGGCCTTTCTTTTCCTGAGACGCCTGAGCCCGACCCTGATTGCATGTGCGTAACGGCCAAGGAAGTGTTGACAGCCGTAACCTCCTATCGAAGTGGCTCTGCTGGTGGCCTCGATGTATTGATCCCACAGCATTTAAAAGATCTTCTGGGGTCGAATGCTGGTGAGGCTGGCGAAGTCCTTCTGAAGGAGCTTACGGCCCTCATGAATATGATGCTTTCCGGCAGTGTGGACGAAGCCATTATAGACATTCTGTATGGGGCTAATTTGTGTGCCCTGCGCAAGGGAGATGGTGGCATTCGTCCCATTGCCGTGGGATGCACATATCGACGTACGGCAGCCAAACTTTGCTGCCAGTATTACAAAACCGAGCTAGCCACGAAATTGCAGCCCCTCCAACTTGGTTTTGGTTCAAAGGGGGGCTGTGAGGCTGCCATACATGCTTTGTCAACCTACCTTGACTCCGGGAGAAGCGAGGTAATTCTCAAGGTTGACGTGAAGAATGCTTTCAACTCAGTGAACAGGGATACCTTGTTGACCCAAGCTAAATTAGAAACCCCCAAAATTTATAATTTCCCGTGGCAATGTTACAGGTACCCCTCTAAATTATTATATAGGGACAACCTTTTGGAATCTGCTGTTGGTTGACAACAAGGAGACCCACTTGGACCGGTAATTTTCAGTTTAGCTATTCAACCTATTATTCGACAGTTAAATTCCAAATTCAATGTATGGTATCTAGACAACGGGACTCTAGGAGGAGATGTTGAGACAGTTTTACAAGATTTGGCCTTTATCAAAAACGAATTTAGTTTAATTGGTTTAGATCTAAATGATAGTAAATGCGAGATATTTTTAAATGATGTTTCGGACAAAAATTTTACTATTTCTAAATTTAATTCATTGGCTCGTAATATCAAAATTATAGAAAAAGAGTCTCTACGTCTCCTCGGGTCCCCAATCTTAGCAGAAGCCTACACCTCATTTATAGAGGAAAAAATTCAAAATTTTAATAGCATTTCGGACCGCCTACTCAAAATTAATATCCATTCGGCTTTCACTATTCTCCGGTATTGTCTTTTCGTGCCGAAATTCACCTATGCTCTCAGGTCTACACCATTTTGGAAATATTTAACAATTTTGGAAAAAATGGTCAAATCCATAGAAATTACACTCACTAAAATTTTAAACGTATCCTTGAATGACCGTGCGTCACTACAAGCGTCTCTACCGATTCGCTTGGGTGGGCTCGGCATTCGCAAAATTTCAGATGTCAGCTTACCAGCGTTTCTGTATTCGGTCCACAGTACGGAAGAATTAACTAGGAAAATTCTTGCACCTACACTAGTTAATTCTGAAGTATTGTGTAAGACTGAAGCAGTAAACGCTTGGAAAATTGCTTGTCCAAACACTGATCCCCAGGGAACCTTTTCTCACAACGTCAGTGGGACGGGCCGCTCTGCAACTTAGTAAGACAAAATTTATTCAATACTTGCACTAATGCTGCTGAGCGTTCCCGCTTACTGGCAGTTGGAGTGTGGGAATCGGGTCTTTGGCTACAAGCTCTTCTGTCATCTAACGTAGGGACTATGTTAGATGACATTACTTTCCGCATCGCGACGTGCCTCCGCTTAGGTGCGCCGTGTGTCTCTCCGCATCAATGCCGTTGTGGAGAAGCAGTTGACCGACTCGGACACCATGGCCTGTCGTGCTGCAGGAGCGCTGGGCGAATTCCTCGGCACGCCAGCCTCAACGACATAATCCGCCATGCTCTTGTCACCGCTGGTGTGCCAGCTGTGCTTGAACCAAACGGTTTGGCGCGCGACGATGGCAAGAGACCGGATGGTATGTCATTAATGCCTTGGAAAATGGGAAGGACTCTGGTGTGGGACGCAACATGCGTCGACACCATTGCCCCTACCCATACACCTGGCACGGCTGGCTGTGCCGGTTCTGCTGCAGCTTCTGCAGAGGCTCTTAAGCGGCGCAAATACTCCAATCTCATTGGAGATTATGAATTTGTGCCGTTTGGAGTCGAAACGTTTGGGCCTTGGGGTCCGAGCGCCCGCAATCTCTTCAGAGAGATTGCGAAGCGTATGGTCGACGCTTCTCGTGACCAGAAGGCTGGCCTCTTTTTAGGTCAGAGATTAAGTATTGCCATACAACGTGGCAATGCTGCCAGTCTTCTGGGAACGCTACCACAAGAGGCATGCGATGCGGATGAATTCCACGACGCATTTTAACTTTTAGTTTTAGTTTTTATTTTATTTAGTATTGTGTATATATAGTAGGTAACTTTATTAATTTAATTTAATTTTTGCCAATACACCTGTAATAATATGTAAAAATTGATATTAAATAATAATGCAAAGAAGTTATATCCTGTACAAAGTATTTATGTTGAAAATATTATTTAAGCTAGATAGAAAAGTTTCATCATATCAGCCACATAGCCGCTACGCAGGAGGCGCGGGTTCGATACCCGCTCAGTGCAAATATTTGTATGCTTGAATATGTAGGTATATTTGCATTGGTCTGGGTGTTTCTATGTATACTATGTATGTATTTACAAAAAGTATCTAAGTATATCTATCCGCATTCTGGATTTCATAACACAAGTTAGTTGAGCTATGCTTATCATGGATCTAGATAGCGTTGTGTGAAATGTTGTGAATAAAAAAAAAGACGGGTTGCACTCTGGGAGTGCCGGCAGAAGTGAAAACATTTTCTTTCTTTCTTTCTTCGTTATATACATAGAAAAAGATAAAAAGAACATACCATACCATACCTTTAATATAGCGCCAATCATAGAACCTATCACTAATTTTCTGCTAATTTTCTGTCAGAAGAAATTAATAAATTACAAAATGAAAAAAATACTCACAAAAAGTAATAAATTACAAAAAGAAAAAATAATCACAAAAAGTGTCAGAAGGCCAGGTTTGAACCCGGTACTATCTGAAACCATAAGGACTTACAGTCGACTACGATGCTATTTAGCGTATTTTGCAAAATAGACAGCCTATAGCTTTTGTTGTATGACGTCAGTCGTCGGTTACGGTCCAAAGGTCAAGCGATCCTGACGCGAGTTTAACACTTTTTACCCATCCAACGCCGCTAAAGAAGTTTTCACTTCAAAAATGATAGACCACTGCTGAACATAGGCCTCCCTTATAGACTATACGACCAGAACGACCGAACTAAGCTTCTAAAGCAGCCTGTATCCAGCTTTTATGTATACTAAAATACCAAATCTTAAAACTATTTTTCAAGAATACAGATTTACACACAACTACTCTTTCGGTAACCGCCAGTAATTATAATTACTGAAATGACATATAAATTATAATTACTGTTCTTCATCTGAGCCTATATCACATTTGCATCCAAAGCTTATAATTTGAAGCGCAAGGCCCGCCTTTTACCCCTAACTTCCACATAATCATCATCTTCACGTTATTTTCGGCTGCATCCGACACTTTCACTTTAAATTCAGGGGTCCGCTTAGAGTCTCTTCTCCCTTCTATTTTTATCTTAGCTTTTAAAAAACTATAACAACTATCCCAATTAACACTATAATACAAAATACAAAACTAAACGTTATTTACATCGTGGGTGCTTGGCACGCATGATGTAAATTACGCTCCGCATCGCACGCCTTTTTTGGTAACGTTCCCAGAAAACTCGCAGCATTGTATTGTACCTCTGTGCTAAAAAAGCCAGTAATTTTTACCATATTACCCATATTTTCGTTGACATTTTTTCCCCTAAGCTTCTGCGAAACTGTTATTGTATGTTGGTATGGTAGTGTTTGCTTTGCATTGTGGAATTCTGTCTTGTTGCGTTCTGTTTGACGCTTGCTCTAAAAAATGTGGTTTAAGTGTTACGAAAACAGTCACGTCGACTATACGAGTATATATTCCTTTATATAGGGCAGGTTTCTGTTAACTGTTTCTAAGCAGACCACCCTGAAGTATAGTTTCTTAATCACTTATTGATATTTTCGAATACTATACAATCTTCATATCTACTACGTATAACAATCGATGTCTCAAGATCATGGTATACAAGTAGGATATACCTACTATTAGACTAGTAAGTTGTACAGAACAAAAAAAAAAGGTAAAATGGAAGACCATGGACCAAACACCATCATCATTCTCTGAACTCACTTGGGACACGGCTTTACTGAACTGTGATGCGGCGAAATCTAATCCGTTCCTTCCAGCATCCGCACTTCGACCAATGACAGCGCGTTATGGCTGAGGTGCCAACAAAACAGCGGAAACTCATATGCGCCGCAACTTCTCCTATATATCGTAACCTATATGCAATGTGTTTTGAATTTCTTTCTCTAAAATACAGTCCACTAAAAATTTAAACTTTACAGTGAGGGTTTTCTTCAGTAGTTTTAATTAAAACAAATTTAGATTGTGCGAGCAAAGCAAAAGATTAGGATGGAATTTCGATACTTTCTATGAAGCCACTGTTATCTGACCTCCACAACCAATTGGCGATATTGGAGTACTGTAGTTAGATGAGTCGGACTTTTGAAGGCACCAACTACCCGTAACGACTATCGTAGATGTTCATAGGACACTGAGCGAAAATTGAACCCGCGTCCCCTGCGTAGCAGTCGCGTTTATTACCGCCACAACACATCAATTAATTGTAAATTAATTAAACTGCTAGCCTTACACAATTTACTAGCGTTCTCTACTTGGGGTGCTAGGTAGGACAACCTCCACGTGGTGCACCCTGGTAACGTGGATGACGACGTGGGCTTCGCCCGAGGCGCACGTCGTCGCCCATGGCCAATAGTCCACGAAGGAGGGGAGGCATTTACGGCCGGTTGCGAGCTCTCCGCATGCGCTCTGCTAAGCAGAGCGTACTTAGCGGAGAACTCTCAGGGCGACGAGTACCTTGCCACTGGGCGACCAGTGGCAAAGTACACGGTCCCATAGGGACCATCGATCGGCCGAGCCGTAACCCCGTCTGGCAACAGACGGGCACGGTGGCTCTTCGGAGTTGCGAGGAAGAAAACCTCTATAAAAAATCACCCCGAACCCCACGCTCTGACGCCCGGCAATGGGATGCATCGCTGGGGGGAACTCAGTGCCAAGGGCGTCACTTAACAATCAAAAAAAAAAATGACTATGGAAACGAACATGGATAAATCTACCCATGAGGGTACCCGGACTCCGTCCGGGGAATCCCTTGCTATGACTGGTGGCCGAATGGACAGCCATTCGGCGACCAGCCATGGCGACCCCCGCCCGGGTTCATCCCGGGTGGTATATGGGAGGGGTCACCACAGTCCTACAGGCCCAACGGTGTGCCTCAAAATCACCAAAAAAAATAAACAAAGTGACGCGGACTTCGTCAGGCCCGCCACTCCACCACCACTACCCATGGGAGAGCGGACGGATATGGTGATTGCGTCCACGGGTAGTACTGACAGCGAGTCAGCTGCCAGCCAAGTGGAGACAAGGAGTCTCCGGCGAAAGAGGCCTCGCTCGTGTGGACCCGCTCTGGACCGGAGCAGATGCTCCTCTGGACAGGGGGAGGTCCACTCGAGCGAGGACGATCGGCCGGCAAAATTGCTGGCCACTACGGCGGGAAGGGTACCGGTGAACATCCCCCCACTACCAAGTGGCAGGGACCAAGGTGTTCCCGCCGCGAGGGCGCTCCTCGCAGCGCTTGCCCGGATCACGGACACCACCAAAGGTGCCAAAAACGTGGCCGGGAAAAAAAAGACGGTGGTGGATAATGTCGCCGTCGCCAAGGCAGCGCTAGAGGAGCTTCTCTCTCGGAGCGTATCCGAGGAGGAAGCGAAGCTCAGGGACCGGGTCGCAGCCCTGGAAACTGAGCTCGCTGACTCGCTGGAGCAGCAACGGGTCCTCCGCGGGGAGGTTGAAAAGCTGACCCAGCTAGTCAGGGGGCCTGCGGAGGCCCTGACTGCACCAGGCGCCCGAGATGCACGGCCAGCCCGTGGTACCCCCGGTGCCGGGGGGATAGCGGTGCCTATACAAGCGCCAAAGGCGGTTAAACCAGCGCCCAGGCCGGTACCCGAGTCGCCGCCAAGCGTAACGCAGCTGCTGGCGGCGATCGAGAGGCGCCTTGGTGCACTTGAGGACCGGGCGTACCGTCCTCCGCTGGTGCGGCCCGCCTCCTACGCGACGGCCGCCAGAGGAAATCCCGCCGGTCCCACGACCGCGGCCCTCCCGGCGAAGCCAACGCTCGATAAGGCGAAGGGAAAGGGGAAGAAGCGCGGCACCCCCGCCCCCGCTATAACCGCTGCTCCCGCTACAATCGAGCATTCCTCCAGAGGGGAGGGATGGGAGGTAGCGGGAGCCGCGAAAAAGGCCAGGAAAGAAGCCAAGAAGGCGGCCAAAGCCGCTGCGGCGAAGGCGCCGAAGAGGCTCCGCGCCCCACGCTCCACTGCCGTGGTCCTGACGGTGACGACGGAGGGTGTGGAAAGGGGCGTGGGGTACGCCCAGGTCCTGAGGCAGGTGAAAGCCTCCGTGGACCTCAAGGCCCTTGAGATTAATGGGCTCCGGTATAAGACCACTCGCACCGGGGCTCGCCTACTCGAGGTCTCCGGCGCCACCAGCGGCCCCAAAGCTGACGCCCTAGCGGCCAGACTTAGGGAGTCGCTGGACTCGGAAGCCATCCGCGTCACCAGACCCAACAAATGCGCAGGTTTGCGCATTTCGGGTCTGGACGATGCGGCCACGACGGAGGAAGTTATCTCCGCTGTCGTGGAGGCGGGCGGCTGCCCCCGTGATCAGGTGAGAGCTGGAGAAATTCGGTTCAGCCCCACCAGTCACGGCACGGCAGTCATCAACTGCCCCGTCGCAGCGGCGCAGAAGATTGTGGACGGACGGAGCCTCCTTGTTGGGGGCTTCCTTAAGGCGCGGGTGCAACTCCTGCGGCCCCGCGAGACCAGGTGCTTTAGGTGCCTGGCCGTGGGGCATATGGGAGTGCAGTGCACAGCGGAAGACACCGTGGGGGATCGGTGCTTCCGCTGCAGTCAGCCCGGGCACAAGGCCAGTGCCTGTGATGCACCGCCGCGCTGCTACAAATGCGCAGCGGAGGCCAAAGCGGCGGAGCACCGGGCGGACAGCAGAACCTGTGCCGCCTCGAGGCCAAAGCCCCGTTCGTCCGCACCGGGTAGTGGGGGTGCCGCTCAGGAGCGGCCACATTCGCGGCGGGATGCGGAAATGGAAGTCCAATAATGGACACACCAATCCGCATCCTGCAGGGGAACATAAACCACTGCATCGGTGCTCAGGATCTTCTGTACCAGAGCATCGTGGAGTGGTCTATCAACGTGGTCGTGGTCGCTGAACCGTACTGGGTCCACCCCGGAAGCCCGGTGGACCTGGACGGCGTAGCGACCGTCTTCGGGGGCTCCGCCGCGGACACCTCACGCCTTGCATTTATTGCAAGGGGCCGAGGCTGTGTCGCGGCGGACTACGAGGGCATGGCTGTCGTGGCCGTCTACTTCTCGCCAAGCCTTGACCAGTATCAGCTTGAGCTACGGCTCGCTGAACTGGACATCGTTCTCGCCGCGTGCCGTCCTCGTCCTGTCTTGGTCCTGGGAGACTTCAACGCCTGGTCTTTGGCCTGGGGCTCCCGGGAAACCAATGACAAGGGACGAGTTCTAGAGGACTGGGCCAACACCCGTGGTCTGGAGGTCCTCAATCGGGGGAGTGTCGCCACCTGGGAGCGGCGGGGGCTCAGTTCGGTCGTGGATGTCACGTTCGCGACCCCTGCTCTCGCCCGCCGCGTCCAGGGATGGCGCGTGGTGGAGGAGGAGGAGACGGCTTCCGATCATAAGTACATTCGGTTCAACGTCTCCCCTCCACCTAACCTGCCACCGACTATCGCGAACCCCCCGGATCCACGTTGGGCGCTCAGGCGCCTGAATCGGGAGGCTCTCCTGGAGGCATCCATTGTGCAAGCCTGGATTCCGTCACCGGCCAGGCCTGCCGATGTCGACGCAGAGGCGGAATGGTTCAGGAGAGCCATGTCGCATATCTGCGATGCGGCGATGCCTAGGGTTAAGCCCAGCCCGGCAAAGAAGCAGGTGTACTGGTGGTCTGCGGAGATTGCACAGCAGCGAGCAGCGTGCGTGACCGCTCGCCGCCGGTATACCAGGTTTCGCCGGAGGCGTAGCCGCCCAGATGATGCGGCAGCCCGAGAGGCGGAGCTATACGAGGCGTACAAGGGAGCCAAGAGGACCCTCCAGAAAGCCATAAAACAAGCCAAACGGCGGGCCCGCGAAGAGCTGCTGGAGTCTCTGGAGCAGAACCCATGGGGGCGCCCTTACCTTGCGGTCAGGGGCAAAATCCGCCCAAGGGCGCCCCTACTGACCCAGAGCCTCCAGCCTGGGCAGCTGGAGGGAATCCTGGGCTCTCTGTTCCCATCGAGAGCGGAGGAGCATGTTCCTCCGCAAATGGCTCCGTCTCAGGCGCCTGACGCTAATAATAGCGAGAGCGATGTGCCCGAAGTCAGCGAGAGTGAGCTGGGGGTAGCAGTGCTCCGGCTTAAAGCCCGGAAATGCACTGCCCCCGGACCCGACGGCATCCCAGGCCGAGCATGGGTCCTGGCCCTTGAAGAACTAGGGCCTCGACTGGTGGCGTTCTTTAGCGCATGCCTCGAAAGGGGCCAGTTTCCAATTGCGTGGAAGACGGGGAAACTGGTCCTTATCCGGAAGGCGGGGCGGCCGGCGGATCAGCCATCCGGTTACCGGCCGATCGTGTTGCTCGACGAGGTGTGCAAGCTCTTTGAGCGGATTATTGCAGAGCGACTCGTCGAGCATCTCACGAACGTGGGGCCAGATCTGGCGGACAACCAGTTCGGTTTCCGCCGGGGGCGCTCCACCGTGGAAGCGATCATGCGCGTGAGGCGCTTGGCGGAGGAAGTAGTCTCGCGAGGTGGGGTGGTGGTGGCAGTGTCTCTCGACATTGCCAACGCCTTCAACACCCTACCTTGGAGCTGCGTTAGGGTGGCTCTCGCGTATCACGGAGTGCCTCCTTACCTCCGCCGCATTGTCGAGGCATACCTATCCGAAAGGGCCATAGTTTACCCGAGCTGGCTAGGGCCAGGGCGGCGAGAAGTGTCGTGCGGTGTTCCGCAGGGGTCGGTCCTAGGGCCACTCCTGTGGAACATCGGATACGACTGGGTGCTGCGCGGAACGCTGCTCGAGGGTGTCAGCATAACTTGCTATGCTGACGACACCCTCGTAATGGCGCAGGGAGCAACGTACCAAAGCGCGGCACTAAAGGCCACGGCAGGGGCTGCTCAAGTCGTGGGTCGAATACGGCGGCTGGGACTCGAGGTGGCTCTCCACAAATCCGAGGCTATGTGTTTTCACGGGCCTTGGAGGGGGCCACCTGCGGGAACCAGTATTTCCGTAGGGGGCGTAAACATCGGCATCGAGCCCACGATGAAGTACCTTGGGCTCGTACTCGATAGCCGATGGGACTTCGGACCCCATCTCCGAAGTCTGGTCCCAAAACTGAGGGGGACTGCGGCCGCGCTATCGCGGCTAATGCCCAACCTCAAGGGACCCAATGCCCCCACGAGGAGACTGTACCTGGGGATCGTGCGAAGCATGGCCCTGTACGGGGCTCCCGTATGGGCGGAGACTCTGGCGGCCCGCAACGTGGCTGTATTAAACAGCCCATTAAAAGCGATGGCCGTCAGAGTGATCAGAGGATATCGCACGATCTCTGTCGAGGTGGCATGTCTCCTAGCCGGGACCCCTCCATGGGACCTGGAAGCGAGAGCCCTTGCGTTGCTCTATCTGTGGCGCAAGGAGGCACTGGAGCGGGGCCATAGGCCGGAGCCCCGAGAAATCAGGGCTCAGCGGTCCCAGCTCCGCCGGGAACTCATGGAGACATGGTGGGTGCGACTTGAGCATCCAAGGTGGGGGGAATCCACCATTGCGGCGGTGAGACCGATCATGAAGGAGTGGTTGGAGAGGCACCACGGTGACCTCTCCTACCGGATGTGCCAGATACTTACCGGGCACGGGTGCTTCGGTAAGTATCTATGGCGCATCCACCGGGAGACAACACCGCAGTGCCAGCACTGCGAGGATCCTGGCGAAGACACGGCGCTCCACACGTTGGTGGGGTGCCCTGCGTGGGCGAATCAACGCCGGGATCTCGTTGCGGTCCTGGGCGTGGACATTCTTTCTTTGGAGACCATGGTGAGGGCCATGGTTTCCGACGGGAGCAAATGGCACGCCGCCGCCGCTTTCTGCGAGCAGGTAATGCGCGCAAAAGAGACGGCGGAGAGGGAGCGGGAGAGAACCCTGCCCCCTGAGTTCCGCAGTCTGCGGCGTGGACGCCGCAGACTCGTCTACGCCCGGGACTACCGACCTCCATGATCGGGGCCTGAGGACGGCAGATGGCCGACTCGCCGTCCTTACAGAAGCAGGCCGTGGCGGAGGCGTGTCGTGTGTGTCCTACACACGCTTGCCAACTCACCGACGCGGGATATAACCCGACCCCACCAGGCGAGGCCGCGGTGGCGGCCAATGTCCGCCGGCAACCCTGGGGTTATCCTTTCGAGGGCTTACCCGGGGTGCCCGGCAATGGACACTGGGGAAGGACACCGTGTGGTTTTAGTCGGTCCGATTCCGACACGCCCACCCCATCGTCGGCACCGATGGGGTGAAGCCCGTGGGGGTTTCCACACGTTAAAAAAAAAAAAAAAAAGCGTTCTCTACTTTCATGAAATACGTATTTCAACGCGACTAACATGTATCTACTCACAAATTCAAAAGAAACTTTCATAAATACAACCAATGACTTTTATGTCGTTCTTCTATTTTGTTATACCACTTACGGGGGAAATCAATGGCAAATGAAAATAGGAGATACTTTGAAAACTCAAACAAAACAGCGTGATCATGAGTTTTCTCCCTGCGCCAATTATTTTTATACATTTGGAGCTGAGATACAATTATAATTGTTACCAACAACAACCCGTCAGAGCCAAGTTAAGAAACACGTTTGTAATAAACTGTCAGATTATAAAAACGCTAGCGCTGCACAAGTATAAAGTAAGTAAGTTCACGCGTATGATGTAACAATAAATTCGAGTGAGTCCCATTTCATTTATGTTTGTTTGTTTAACCTAATATTATACCAACAGACTTTCACCAATTTCGGATAAAATTGTTATTTTTATAGACGTGACGTGACTGAGATCCGTATAATCCTGATGATCATCAACCATTAGGTACCACCATTTTCTGAACGCCAATCCCGGTTACATCTAAAGCTTATATTTTGGATTGATTCTTCTACTCCTCCAAAATTGACTTATGTATACTTTAACGGGAGTGACTGCTATTTGAATCTCCAACTCCAAGAGGAAACCCTTCGTCGGAGCCTCGTCCTTAGATCAGCAGGTGAAACGACTTACAGTCAGTGAGATTGTCTCGGTTTCGAAAGTCTTGGTGAAACCCTACAAACGTTCAAGCATTATAATAAGCGGTTTTCTCATTTTAAAACCACGTGTCACCACGGTCAGGCTCAAATCACATCATAGCAATCCTTCTGCCATCAATATCGGTTGCCCTATTTATAAACGTTCTCATAAAAAATTACAAGCTCCTTGAGCGTCCAAAAAAGACAGGTGCGCATAAATTATTATGTAAATTCGTCAACAATAAAATAGTATTATGTAAAGTACAAGCAATTGTGAAGGAGAAGAGTGGGCGAAACAAATGGGCCCTATCTAATGAGAGGAACCCAATTTTACGCTACATGTAAAAACTTGGGATAGGTAATTCAACAGATACCCTTTCTGCTTCGTTTTTTTAAGTGCTGGCTAACCTCAGTAATCAAAATAAGATTGTTTTAGGAACAAAGTATTTTTAGAATTTTAACTTTTTTATCCCTTTTAGTTAATTAAAGCCTAGATTATGCAAGATACAAAAAAAAAAAAAGTCTGTTCTTTCTTTTTTAATGAAAATGTACAAAGTCATAATATTATAAGATGATGACTGATATATATTTAGCGCCACGTGTATATGTCGCTGCCAACTAGCTTAATCAGCTGTTCAATTAACTGCCTAGGCTAGTAACTAAGAGACGCCATTCAATTAACGGCCTGAACGTTAATTACGTATATTATAACATTTTTTATTAGTTACTTTTATTATGTACAACATTTAATAAGCTGGATGGCTAATGCTTAGGCCATTCGTAAGATGGGGCACCACTCCAAAATTAGATTAAATTTTTAGAAATTAAATTACATACATACATATACTCACGCATGTAAATCCCCGAGGAGGTAAATAGAGGTGTATGCATAGAAAATTAGTGATAGGTTCATTGAGATAGCTGCGCAATCCGACTTGGTTTGTTTAGGTTAGAAGGCAACACCGTAGTTATTTAACAAAAACCACGGAGGCTACGGTCCGCTCCTCTATCGCATTAAGCCTTCGTGGTTATTTTTTTATAACAATGTAAAAATAAGTCAGTTTCTTAGCTGTTTGATTAAATGGGTCTAGGCAAAAAATTAAACGCCATCGATCCAAGCCTAGCCATGTAATTAACTGATTGAACATCATTTAGGCCGCTAATTGAACGGCGCCGTTTAGTTATCAGCCGATGCAGTTAATGGAACGGCTGATTAATCTAATTGGCTGCGACATATATATCGTAGAATGTTTTACAACAATTCTAGGACATGCAAATTGGTATGTATGTCATTCATCTCCTTTTGGCAACCGGGGTTAACCGGGCCCTCCGAGAGAACCAATGGAAACATCCATATTCATGCAAACAATAATTTGCACTGAGTGAGGATCGAACTCGCGTCTCCTGCATAGCGGCCGCGTATTTCATCAGTGAAATCTAGAATTCAATATTCCACTCAAGCAAGCTTTTATTTCAAAATGAAAATACAAGACTCCAGATACTTTTTTCTCCTTCTGCAAGTGACACTTGGACTTCATAGTATTTAATTTAATAATACTAAGAGAGGCTTATAAAGAACTTTTAATACGAAACCATAACTTTTAATGCAAAAAGCAGAACTCTTTATACATAAAGTTTAGTAAGGAAACTGCTGATTTCAAACGGACTTTCTTTTTTCCGGTTTTGTAAAGTCATTCTTAGTTTTTGTGTTGTAGTTTATACAGAGATGTAGTGCATTTGCATTTAGAGGTAAAGAATATCTAACATATATATTCTTTTTATATGTATTGTTGAGCTTTTGGTATTTACCATAATTCTTATACAGATGATTTTTGTTCTTCTCACAATTTCACAATAATTATAATTTGTAAATGGAAAGGATTAGTGTAATTTTTGAAGTGAAAACTTCTTTAGCGGCGTTGAATGGGTAAAAAATGTTAAACTCGCGTCAGGATTAGTTGATCTTTGAACCGTAACCGACGACTGACGTCATACAACATTACAACAGCTATAGATCGTTTATTTGTTAGCTGCGTTAAGAAGCTTCATAGATTCGCGGTAAACGCTTCGACTATAAGTCCTTATGGTTTCAGATACTACCGGGTTCGAACCTGAGCATCTGACACTTTTTGTGATTATTTTTTCTTTTCGTAATTTATTACTTTTTGTGATTATTTTTTCTTCAATATTCATTAATTTCTTCTGACAGAAAATTAGTAATAGGTTCGATGATTGGCGCTATATTATAGGAATGGTATGGTGTATTCTTTTTATCTTTTTCTCTGTATATAACGAAGAAAGAAAAAAAGAAAACGTTTTCACTTCTGCCGGCACTCCCGGAGTGATATCCGTCTTTTTTTTATTCACCATTTTATACAAGAACTACCTACGCCCTCATGGATGTCGGGTATCGCGACCAAATATAGCCTATGTCTTTTCTGAATGTGTAATTTACCCCTATACCAAGTTTCATCAAAATCGGTTCAGTGGTGTAGATGTGAAAGACGGAGAAACAGACGTACACATATACTTTCCTATTTATAAAATTAGTATGGATTAGTGCGACCTTGTGTACTTTGATATAGATATTTTGAACTAGCCGACATTTTGACCTGATTACATTGGTTGTGTAAGTTCCCATGAATCACGGTCAGCAAAAGCAGTCTGTTATATAATTGGCGGCATTTGTCTTGACCCCAATCGTTAGAGAAACGACGACTTGGCGCTCGCGGAATGATTTGATAAAACCTTTGATTGGTGAATTTGAGCTCCCCCACCACCTGCCTTGAAATACACGTTTTGCGCATGTAGAGAACATGTTGTGATGTGACTATAGTCAAGCTATATGCCGACAACTATGCAAGCAAGTACGCTGACATAAAGCATCGCAAAATGAGTCCGTCAATTTCTATTTAACTTCATTCATGAAGTTGAACCCTTGTGTTAACTTTTTTCAGACCTATATTATTGAGTAAGTGGGACAAACCGTCGCTTTTGTTTGAGACTCGACGGAGTTTGATTCACCTATTCATATCAACAGACTGTTTGAGTTGTTCGTGGCTTTGTGCCAGCCATGACCGAATACATTATATCAAGAATATTAGCGAATATTATATACCGAATAAGGTAAGTTTATTTAGCTTCTCTACACATTCTCTTCGCTAATGTCGCTAGTGTCTGTGATCTACACTAATACCTATTATAAATGGGAAAGTGTGTGTGTGTGTGTGTGTGTCTGTTTGTCCGTCTTTCACGCTTTAACCACTGAACCGATTTTGATGAAATTTGGTATAGGGGTGGATTAGACCTTGAGAAAGAACATAGGGTATGTTTGGTCGCGATAACCGATATTCACGCGGGCAGGGCCGCGGGTAAACGCTAGTAGATAATTAAAAAATAACTTTAAAATGTGTTGCAGTAATTCAAAATAAAATCATTTTTCTTTATTTTAAAATAACCTGAACTTACTGGTCACCAGGTTCTCACTTCAAAATAGAATTTATAATTAAGAATTAAGGATAACATTTAGTAAAAAGTTCGATGCGAGTATCCAAAAAAATAAGCCATGTGACGTGGTCTTGAAATAATGCTAAGGTTGTAATCCTTTCTACAATACCGAAAACAAAAGTGTCAAATCGAAAACCATGTACCTACTGTAAACACGTTCGCTAAATACTAACGTACCTACCTACGTATACGTAAACGCATGTTCAATTTACAAAACAGTATCTAGGTATAATATTCTTGTGAGCTCTGCGCTTACCATCATCAAATTAACCAACCACTTAATTCTCTTTATTGCTGACGTTTTATTGTAAATATTTATTTAAGAATCACGAAAATGCCACTGTAATGAGCAGGTAAAGAATTTGTACCGTTTACTTTCGTTCACAATTAATTTCCTACATAGTTATTTCAAGTAAATAGCTGACAATTATACCTACTATCAGATCTTCTTAATTCTATAAAAAATAATTTTAAATGGTGGTCGCTTAACCACTTGCAGCAGTTCATAGGTTGCATTCGTACAAGTGAGACGTATTATTTTTTATTGAATAGGTTGTTTACGTTACGCGTGTGCGGCGTTATCAATTACGAGAACAAAAGGTGTTAACCTGCCCGGTGGCCGGGCGGGCCGACGCAAGCGCAACACGGTTATAAACTTTAATTGCTATGAATGTAAGTGAGATTTTTCGTGACATAATGGAAGAGGATCGGTGCGACAGTGAGGTTGTATCAGTGCAAAATGTTGAAAAATCTAAAAGGATGAGGGATGATAATGAAGAAGAGTGGACATTAGTTGCAGGGTTGCAAAAACAAATAGATTCGGATTCAATACAAATATACATTACTAGCAATGATAAATTGCCGAAGCAGTTTAAGCTCGCTCGCTGGTTTAAGGAGTGGGAGATTAAGGATATTTCTCGTGTGAAATTTGTCTCACTGTATAAAGTACGTCTTGATTTTGTCAGTGAAGTTAGCACAGAAAAGCTAAAACGCTGTGAGAAAGTTAAAGAGCTAGGTTGGCGTATCCAGAGAGCTATGGAAAGGAATAATTCATATGAGGTGATCAGAGATGTTGATATTAATATGTCGGAGGAAACAATTTTAGGTAATTTATATTGTCCGGAGTCAGCTCAGCTAATATCAGTGAAGCGTTTGCATCGAAAAAACTTTGAGGCAAATGATTGGTGTCCGAGTGAGACGATGTATAGTATAGATTCGTCTATGTTTTAAAGGTTCATTTATACCTCCTTATGTGTACACGCACGATTTGCGAATTAAAGTAGACCATTACGTGTTTCCGGTCACACAATGCTCCCGCTATTGGAAATTTGGTCATATGATTAAAATATGTTCAAGTACACGAATAATATGCCCTAAGTGCGGACAAAATCACGAGAACTGTGACCCAAAAGTACTGAAGTGCGTCAATTGTGGTGGGAACCACATATCATTATCTAAAGAATGTCCAACTTATTTAAAGGAAAAACATCTGCGTGAGCTCATGGCGGAGTTCAATTACACCTATCGCAAAGCCGAATGTACGTCCCCACAAGTAAGGCCAACGGCGATTCAGACCCAGTTGAGATTACCTTCGATGAGGCCCTTGACTCACCCTTCCAATGTACAGAGTCACCAAAAGAACAGTCTAGCAGGAGTACGTATGCTGTTATGGCCAGGACAAAATCTACTGGTGGTACAAAAAGAAAGATTAACAAGCGGGCATCCCATCACAACAGTCAGCTCGAAGATGATTGGTTGCGAAAGGAGGCTGAAACGGTGATAGCTAGTTCCAATGTTCAGTAGCCCACAGAACATAAATCGAAAAGTATAAGAGATATGAAATTTAGCGAACTATTAATAAGGTTACAGGAAGTTATATTTTTGAGAGATAGTACAATACATCATAAAGTGAAGAAAGCGGTAAAGATTTGCGCCGAGTGGTTAATATCCGTTTTGATTAATGTATATCGGAGTGGCCTTTACTTAATTTGATTCTAAGTCATTTTTTAACTAATGGCTAACACAAAAATAATTGTAAAATTAAATATAATACAATGTGCAGAGTATTAGACCAAAACGAGTGGTGTTTGAAAGCATGTTAGTACAAGAAAAGGTTCACATTGCAGTGGTGAGTGAAACCTGGTTGGAGCCACTTAGTCTATTTAGAATAAGTAATTATAATATTCACCGGAGGGACAGGGACAGGTATGGTGGTGTGGCCATTTTCACGCATAGATCAACTGATCTATGCGTGAAAATGACCTAACTAGGTCAGTAGCTTATAATTTAGATACAAACAATACAGGCATTGAGGTTTTACATGTTAGATTGTTTAACTGTGATCAGATTGAAAATATCGTGGCCGTTTACTGTGCACCGTCGGTATCTACTAGTCAATCGGATTGTGTTGATTTTAAAATGATAGGCAAGTGTATTATTGCACAGATTTATTTTCTTAGGCTTACAGATTTATTACATGGACTGTATATCCATAGGTCGCTGGTTCATATCCGGCTCGAAGGACCACAACTCGCCTATGTTGAGTTTAAAATGATAGGCAAGTGTATTATTGCACAGATTTATTTTTTATTAATTATAATGCTGAGAGCACAATTTGTTACAATGAGGTTGAAAACGGAAGAGGAAGTTAACATAAAAAGATGACACTTTTTTACAATATGTTGCCAGCACCAAAATACAATTTTCTAGAAATATGTTCAACCAATATTGATTGAACAGATTGGGAACAATTACTTTCGGGTTTGAACAAAAAAACGTTATTTCTAGGGGATTTTAATGTTTAGTAAAACCGACAGAAGGGGTAATAGGTAATCAGTTTATTTAATTAAATAACGGCGATCATACTCGTATCAAATGGGTAGATTGTAGGCTTCAACAAACGTCACCAGATATCTCTTTAGCCTCCTCAGACATAACCTTAGGCGTAAATTGGCGAGTATTAGCAGATAATTTAGGCAGCGATCATGTTATAATCAAAATAAATACTGACTTTACAGCTAATACTTCATTTTTAAGAAGAAGGAACTTCAAGAAATCTGATTGGAATTCGCATGGAATATGCAGAATCTTTACAGTACCTCTATGATGCATTCAGCTTACCTGAAGATTTACAAGAAGGATACGATAGATTTGTTAAACACATTAATACGGCAGCTGATTTACATATACCGTACGTTTATAAAAATATGCCAAAATCCTAATAATAGATTTTCCCCCAAACCATATTAGAATGCCACACTGTCCAAAGCTGTAGCAGAACGTCGTTTAGCACTCACAAGGTTTCGTCGTAACCCTACACCTAGAAATTGAGACATCTATCGAAATAAAATTCATGAAGCTCAACGTATGATACGGTCGAAGCAAGATTTATGGCAAGTATTTTGTTCCTCACTGGTTCAAACAACTAGTCATGGTGAACTATGGCGCAAGATGAGGTGCATTAAGGGGTATAGGACACAACCACACGTTGACATAGCTAAAGCCAGTGACTACATAGTTTAGCACCAGACTATGTTCAGTGCGCTCCGCCTATATTTAAATCTATTAATCTTAAGCTGGAGGAACATATAACTATGCAAGAGCTAGAAAATTGTATAAAAGCTAAGGATACATCACCCGGTAATGATAAGTGGCGAGAGATATTAGTGATGCTAATTCCCAAGCCCGGACGTGACCCAGGTTTGATCTCCTCACTTAGGCCGATTTCCATGATTTCGTGTGTAGCCAAAATCTTTCATAACATTCTATTCAATAGACTAGAGTGGTACATAGAAAAGAATAAAAAACTTTCGCCACAGACAATGGGGTTTAAAAAATGCCGATCTACGTTAAACAATCTTGCAAATTTGACTGGTAGAATCCAAGCAGGTTTTGCGAATAAACAAATTACTGTGTGTTGCTTTATTGATTTGGACAATGCTTATAATAACGTTGATTTACATGATCTACTATTTACAATGGACCGTTTAGGCGTAGGTATAAAGATGTCCTCGTATTTATGGTCTTTTCAAAAGAGAGACACTTGAAAATTCTCATTAATGATTCGAGTATATCCAGGACAACTTACCGTGGATTAGCACAAAGGGATCCTCTATCGCCTTTATTGTTTAATGTCGCCACAATAGACATTTGTAAGTATTTTCAAAAGGTGCGCATTGAACAGTTTGCGGATGATTTTGTGTTATATGTCTTTAGGCTAAACAAGAGTTACAACAAGCTTTAGATTTATTCAACAACCTTGTTAGTAAAGTTGGTCTATCTATTTCTGCAGATAAAAGTTCAGTGTGTATTTTAAGAGCCGAATATAAATTTTATGGATTTCAAAATTAATAACAATTCTTTACCAGTACTTAATAATGTTAAATATTTGGGCGTTTGGTTGGATAAAGCGCTGAGGTGGTCCAAACAATACTACTGACATTAAAGAAAAATGCTCGAGGTTTTTAAATGTGTTAAAAATTTTAGCTGGACCTGGATGGGGTATGCATCCCACATCATTACGACGTATTTACATAGCCATAATACGCAGAAGAATAGACTACGCTAGCTTTCTTTCTTTCATTCAAAATCAAAGTATGAGAGTTATAGGTGGATTTCTGAAGAACTACATCTGCCACCATTACACGTTCGCCGATACTATTTAGCTGGAAAATTCTGGATAAAACTTAAGCGTTTTCTAGTGGTGAGACAAGTAACATTGTAATCAATCTCAGTAGCCTCTGCCAAAGCCCATATTGTAGGCGTGTAAACGCCGGTACTGATCTTCACGTGGAATAAGACGGGTGGAAGAATGATGCGTACTTTGAATTTGAAAACTGGTTTATTACCGATTAAAAAATGACAAATTGAGTACATAGGTGCAGCGGATTCAACAGTTTGTGGGCGAGTGACCGCCGCGTCGTCGTCGCTCGCTGTTCGTTTCAATGGGTCGTATGCGTGTGTGCGACACGTTGGCGAACGCACACATGCTAGGCGTTAACATGTTGCCGCCCCAGGGACGCAGTTCTGGTCCACGACTGGTAGCGGACACAATCTGTTGAAGGCTCGTCGAAGAGTGCCAGACTTAGTGAGCACGTCGGCCACGCGGGTCACGCCGTCGGAGCCGGGGTACAGGCACACCACGCGCCCTAGCAGCCATCTGGTGGGTGGCAGCCGGTCATCTTTCACCAACACCATTTCGCCGAGCTGGAGTTGCTTGCCTTGCTGGCGCCATTTCTGTCGTTTTTGTAGCTCTGTAATGTATTCCATGTAATAACGTTTCCAGAAATGGGCTTTCAATTGCTGAATTCTCATATATCGTGAGAGAGTAGGTATCGCCGCAGGTTGAGTGTCCTGAGGAGAAGGTAAAGCTGTCAGCGTTCGTCCAATTAAAAAATGTGCTGGGGTGAGCGCTGCGAGATCAGAAGGATCTGATGATAAAGGAGTGAGTGGCCGAGAGTTTAAAATCCCCTCGATCTGTACAAGAACTGTATTCATCTCCTCGTAAGTTAAGTGAGCTAAACCTAGAACCCTCTTCAAATGAAACTTTACAGACTTTACGGAACCCTCGACTAAGCCATTAAAATGTGGGCTATATGCTGGTGAAAATTTGAAGTTGATCTTTGAATTAGATGCTTGAGAGCTAATTTCGTTGGAATTTGATTTAAAAAATCTAGCCAACTCATTACATGCACCGACAAAACAAGTACCATTATCAGAATAAATGGTTCGCGGTCGTCCTCTGCGGGCAATGAACCGGTCTAATGCAGCTAAGAATGTGGTGCTGCTTAAGTCAGTGACAAGTTCTATATGAACCGCTTTGATGGCCAAACAAACAAATACACAAATGTATGATTTTATGAGTCTGCATCCTCTGCCCTTTCGGTTCAGTATCATAACAGGACCGGCGTAGTCAACCGCCGTGTTGGCAAACACATAGTCCATGTGCAAGCGACTGGAAGGAAGGTTCCCCATAATGGGCTGAATGCCTCTTCCTGCAAAACGACAGCATTGAATGCAATTTTTAACAGTTTGTCTGGCAATGTTTCGACCATTAAGAAACCAGAATTTGTGGCGAATTGTAAAAAGTAATAATTGTGGTGGGGCATGCAATAAAATAATATGATAATGCTTAAATATTAGGGTAGCAAAATGATGCCGTGAATCAAGCAGAATAGGGTGTTTTGTGTCAAAGTCATAAAATGAATTTTTAAGTCGACCACCTACTCGTAATAATGCATCATCTTTGTTGTAAAATGGATTTAACTGAAGTAATCTATTTTTAACTGACAATTGTTTATTGTTCTTTAATAAATTATATTCTAAACCGAAAATTTCAAGTTGTACAAATCTACATAACGAGATTAATGATGAATTTAATTCGTGGATTTTTATGAAGCCATGACGTTTATTTTTTGGGTGTAAACAATTGAGAATGAACCGATGCACGTATGCAATCACACGTTGTAATTTGTTAAAACTGGAAAAACGTTTTATAAAGTTAGAGTAATGTGTAACATAATCGGTACAGTCAGCGGTGAGATGACATTTGACCTTGAATTCTGGTAATTCAGGCTCTTGTAAGTGTGAAGGTTGCTTAGGCCATGACTGTTCGTCATGTTGAAGAAATTGTGGCCCTGACCACCACAATGTACAATTTTGTAACTGTTTGGCATCTGACCCGCGTGACCCAATATCAGCTGGGTTACTTTTAGTGGGCACATAGCGCCATCTGCATGATTCAGTTTTTTCAGATATTTCACTGATTCTGTTGAACACAAATGGCTTAAGCAGATGTGCTTTAGGTGAATGTATCCAACTAAGAACAATAGTGGAGTCACACCAGTAAGTATATTTATTTATATTTAATCTAAGTGATGATTTTACTTTGTCTGCCAGGCGGACGGCCAATAGAGCTCCACATAGCTCTAGCCGAGGCACGGTCATGGGCTTCAAGGGAGCCACTCTGTTTTTTGCTGCCACTAAATGAACAGACACATGATTATTATTATTGACACTTTTCATATATACACACGCGGCATAAGCTTGTGTGCTGGCGTCACTAAATATATGAAGTTCGATTGATGAAGGACAATCGCATAGAATATATCTAGGAATTCGAATGTTATTTATATGGTTAAGTGAAGTTTTAAATTTAGACCATACGTTTTCGATATCTGATGGCACAGATTCATCCCAAGTTATCTTTGAAGACCATAGGTTTTGTAAGATAACTTTAGCTACAAGTAGACATGGATTTATAAGACCTAATGGGTCAAATATTTGTGACATGAGCGATAATATAGTACGCTTAGTAAGAATTTTATGTTCATCGAGATTGACTGAAAATAATAAATTATCTTCTTTAGATGACCAAAGTAGTCCTAACGTTTTAGAATACTCGTTATTACATAAGTTAAGCAATTCGTCGCTACTATTTTCACCAACGATTTCGGTGACAACGTGAGCACTATTTGAAGTGAATTTACGTAAATGAAATTTAGCACTTTCCAACCGTGCAATCACACCCTTACACGTGTCTATGAGCTCTGTTTCAGTGGCGCCCCCTGTGATCAGATCGTCGACGTAGAAGTCATGTAGGATGACCTCCGAGACTGTTTGGTCAGGGTGGTCGATGCCCAGTTGCATCAAACACCTTGTCGCAAGATAAGGAGCCGACGCGGTTCCGTACGTGACCGTGCGTAGCTTGTACTGCCTCAATTGTTCGTGAGGTTTGAATCGCCATAAAATTTGCTGAAACATTTGCTGTGATGGTTTGACATTTACCATTCTGTACATTTTTTCGACATCTGCAGTGACTATGAACCTATGTTGTCGCATTCTAATTAAGATACTGATAAGGTCATCTTGCACTGTCGGACCTACCATTTGAATTTGGTTGAATGAGACACCAGAGGTCGTCACCGCAGACGCGTCGAATACGACTCGTAATTTCGTTGATAAACTTGAGTCACGTAAGACACCATGGTGTGGTAAAATATAAGTGTGAGTATCATTTTCAGGATTTTCATTTAATGACATATGGTTTAATGAGATGTACTCTTTAATAAATTGACAATATAGTTCTTTAAAATGTGGTTCACGTTTAAATCTTCGTTCCAATGACAAGAATCTGGACAAAGCTTGCTCATAAGAATCGCCCAGCTTCTCAGGCGAATCCTTTAAAGGAATCGTCACTTCAAATCTCCCGTCAGGCAACCGAGTGGTATTATCTATAAAGCTTTGTTCACATTCGAGCTCTTCCTTAGACATTCGTTTACTTGTAGCGACTGTTTCTAATTCAAAAAATTTAGATAATTGTTTCTGTAATTCATCATTATAATTTTCTAAAATAAGATGGTTGCAATGGACTGTGTTAGAGATTTTAGTATGTTGTGTTGATACTGGGCCTGATATTAAGAAACCCAGTTTTGATTTATTTAACGTTGGTTTATTTTTGCCCAGCGGTATATTTTGAGGACCGATTATTGTCCAAAATATATCAGCTCCAAGAAGCATATCGACTGGAGCAGGTATGTAGAATTTAGGGTCCGCTAGCGTAATGTGTGGCGGTATATTGAATGTTGTGTGGTCAACCTTTGTAGTTGGCAGTAATTGAGTGATGCGCGGCACGACATAACAGGAGACGCTCTCGCTATAATTGTTAATTAATGACGATATGAGTACGTCACAACGCTTTGATAAGCATGATACTTGGGAATTTAACCCTTCGACTACGGTTGAAGTGGAAAAGGTAGGCAAGTTAAGTTTAGCACATAGGCTTTCAGTTAAAAACTTGCAGTACTCCCACTGTCGAGTATGGCACGTATTTTAAGGGATTTACCATTGTTGTCTGTCACATGGATCAAGGCCGTGGACAGTAAAACACAATTACTTTGAATGGTTGATAAAGCAATGTCTTGAGAAGGACTAGAAACTTGACCTTGAACGTCAGGTTGAGGCAAAGCGTGTAACATGACCTTACTAGTTGAAGGTACAGGCTCAGACGGCGCAGAAGGTTCATGCTCGTGTAACAAGCTGTTGCGCCGCATGCCGCATCTGCGACATGGCCCTAATTTACAGACATTGTCAGCATGACCCTGACGTAAACAATTTAGGCACAATTTAAACACCTTGGCTTTATCTAGTCTTGTCTCTAAAGGTAATGATTTTAATTTTTGGCAAACATAAACTGCATGATTACCTTTACAATATGGACAAGCGTATTTACGAGCCGAAGGAGAAGATGAATTTGCCACAAATGCCCTTTGACGGACATGTGTTGTGTCACTAGACCTACGTTTTTTATGGGCATTATTTTCCATTGTTTCCAAAAAGTCAGAACGATCTTTTAGAAAGTCATTGAACATTTTGAGCGTAGGCAAACCTTTCACCTTATTGCGAAGGGATTCCCACTTAGAGCTCGTGACTGTGTCAAGCTTGTTTGAAATGATCTGAATTAGTAGTGCATCCCAATGCTCAGTGGGGAGGTTAAGTTTTTTGAGTGCTCTGAGGTTCCTATTAACTGTATCGATTAAGTTGCGTAATGATTTTGATGATTCCTTCGCTAACGGTTCCAAACTAAGAATCAATTGAATGTGATTAATTACCAATGATCTTTCATTATTAAAACGATCACAAAGAAGTTCCCAAGCTACTTCGTAATTATCACTCGAGAAATCTAAAGACTGAATTATTACAGCGGCACTGCCTTTTAATGTGGCACGTAAATAATGAAATTTGTTAATGTTTGGTATCGACTTGTCTAAGTGTATGAGATTACTAAATGTGTCACGAAATTCTAGCCAGTCATGATACTGACCCGAAAAACTAGGCAAATGGATAATTGGAAGTGCAAGTTTTGGCCCACCTTCAAGCGCAGTGCAACAAGAACCTGTCCCTGAGTGGTCGCTGCCCGCAGGGTCAGCTGCTGGAACCAGCAGATCACGAGCGCGCGCGACTGTCCCGAAGTACCTGGTCTCGAAGGTCTCGCGTTCCTTATACTGCTCATCTGGAATTTCCAAGGATTGTTCTATGTCAGACTGAATTGCATCATAATCGTTATAAATTTCTTCGATTTTAGATAGGCGGATGTTTAATTCATTTCTTTGTAATCTACTCAAAGGGCCAGAATTACTCTCGACGGTTTGCAAATAATTTTCAAACAGCGTAAGCTTAGCTTTGTATGATGCACGCTTTTTAATTAAAGTTTTATCATCCATGATGAAGCAGGTAGAAGGATAAATCTAAATCAATGTTTAAAAGCGACTATTTAATTTAAATGGAAGATAAGTTCAAGTTAAATGAGAATATATTACGTTTGCTATACCAAACAGTGTGATGAAATGAGTTGCTAGAAAGAATCACAAAGAATTATTGCAATGCAGTTAATTTTAAATAAGAAAAACCGGTACGAATACTTAAATTAGCATAAATGAAGCGAAGTGAGGGCACGCGTAAAATGTGCAATAAGCAAGCAGCGGGTGGAACGCAAAAACAGCAATCGCGCAGCTTGCCGGTGCGCCCAGGCCCGTTGTCAGCGCGGGCGGTAGCAGCGGTCAATCGAATGCACTAGAACATGCGAAACGACAAAAGATTAATACGCGGTATGAATTTATGATACAGCTCCTATACACACCAAAGGGATCTGGAACACCCGGAACCTCCTGAAATGGAATATTGACGTTAGATTACAAATAAATACTTAACGCTCTTATTTCTTTGAGAAATTAAGTTATGATTCTATTGAGCGTAATAAGTAATGAAGGAATAGATAAGAACGGTGTAACCGGTTTGTCACTAATGAGTTGGGATGTTTGTTACGTAACGCCTTGTTCAAAGAATAAAATAAATAAATAATCTTTATCGTATTTGAAATGAACCACAAATTGAAGGATTTGTGAATATTTAATTATTAATTTAGCGGCACTAAATGAGGAATTAGTGACCGTTTCATTTGTGATAAATAATAAAATCACAAAATAAAGGATTAGTGACTAATTTAAGGCTCACAAAATGAAGGATTTGTGGCAAAAATTTAGAATATTTAGGGAGCAATAAATGGACAAATTGGAACGAACTGACAGTAACGCTACCCTCAGGACTCACGTGTGACCTTCGTTGTAGGTGTAGTTCTCTTTGTCTTCAGCTCCCAACTCCACAGCTCAATGTTCACGAAATTTCTTCTCTAATGATGAGATTCTTTGTTGGAGTATCGTGATTGTCGTTCTGATGTAGTATGACTCGTTGAATGTTGAACCGTAGTATGGATCTTCCACGTAATGGCCGCCATCCACATCAGCGCAGTATTTCCTTTGTTCTTTTCTTGTGTGCCGGTGGGTCGGTTTGGCACAATAACTTGGGGTCGAAGGTGAATCCGGTTCGATAGGACCAAAATGTAAACGCCGGTACTGATCTTCACGTGGAATAAGACGGGTGGAAGAATGATGCGTACTTTGAATTTGAAAACTGGTTTATTACCGATTAAAAAATGACAAATTGAGTACATAGGTGCAGCGGATTCAACAGTTTGTGGGCGAGTGACCGCCGCGTCGTCGTCGCTCGCTGTTCGTTTCAATGGGTCGTATGCGTGTGTGCGACACGTTGGCGAACGCACACATGCTAGGCGTTAACAAGGCGGAAGAAGAAGCCCCTTCTGGTTATAATATGTGATAAGTTTAATAATATACCCATGCACTTCAGTGAGCAGCTAGGAAGATTTTCAGTCGATACCTAGATGAGCAATGTGGACCTTTCTAGTGCAATCAGAAGTCGAGTTCCCTGTGTCTTGGAATCAAAAAGGTCATATAGTATTTCTATACTTCGCGGGATGTGTTTCAGGTCTTTTAGTAATAATTATTCCGGTTTCTATAGTCTATATACAGATGGGTCACGGGCCCAAGGAAAGGCTGGTGCTGCACTTTTCGACCCACAAATCAATAGTGCTATGAAGTTTAAGATAAATGGTACTCTTTTTATTATGTATATTGAACTTATTGCCATTGCTGAAGCTGTTTTGTATACGGATTCTGTTGATTTTAATAATTTTGTGATTTACACCTACTTACCTCTTAGGAGCGCGCTCCAACATGTATCTCGATGTAGTTTGAATTTTTGCGTAAACCCGATCTCTTATAGTATTTTACGAGCAATTACTAGCAAAGGGAACTGTAACACAAATATAGTGCTGCAATGGTTGCCTGCACATATTAGTATCCAAGAAAATGAAAAGGTCGATGCCTTAGCAAGAGAAGCATGTGTAGATGGTATTACTGTCTCTTACCTACCTTATGTAACAGATATTCTGTGCAAAGTAAAGTGTAAAAGTCATAAGTTATGGGAAGAATATTTTGATAATAGGTCACCTCAGGCTAGGCTCAGCACTTTCAGCTCGAGTTGCAGAATCGCTTCGAATGCCTGGGAGATTGCGAAAATGTGGATGATTACAATGACAGATTTGTGGAAATTGTCCAAACGACTGGGTCTAAGATCTTCAAAGCCCGTCGTTCAAAAGGAACCAAAAAGATCTCGGACCTCACCAACAAACTCATGGAACAAAGACGAAATTTGGTTCTGCAGTCCTCTGAAGATGCTGCTCAGTATCGGCGTTTAAACAGACAGATCTCCAAGTCCTTGACTCGCGACCTACGCCAATTTAATACGACTCGTATTAAGGAGGCGATTGAGAGCAACAAAGGCTCAAAGGTTTTCGCAAGGGATCTGTCTGTTGGTCAAAGCCAACTGACTAAGCTGAAGGCAGAGGATGGCAGAATTATTTCGTCAAAGCCGGAGCTGTTGGAAGAGGTCGAGAAGTTCTACGGACAATTATACACGAGTGTACGGCAATCTGTTGACACTATACCGACTACCGAGGATATCCCGGACGTCAGCCTGTACGAGATCAGAATGGCTCTTAAACAGCTAAAGAACAATAAGGCACCGGGTGCTGATGGGATCACGGCTGAGCTTCTGAAAGCTGGTGGAACACCGGTACTTAAAGCTCTTCAGAAGCTATTTGATTCCGTCATACTCGAGGGACGAACGCCTAAGGCATGGCACAGCAGTGTGGTGGTACTCTTCTTCAAAAAAGGTGATAAAACCTTGTTGAAGAATTATAGACCCATCTCGCTTCTGAGCCATGTCTACAAGTTGTTTTCGAGAGTCATTACGAATCGTCTCGCTCGCAGGTTCGACGACTTTCAGCCTCCCGAACAAGCCGGTTTCCGAAAAGGCTTTAGCACCATAGACCACATACATACGCTGCGACAGATTATACAGAAGACTGAGGAGTATAATCAGCCACTCTGCTTGGCGTTTGTGGACTATGAGAAAGCCTTCGATTCGATCGAGACCTGGGCTGTGCTACAGTCTCTCCAACGGTGCCAAATTGACTATCGATATATCGAAGCGCTGAAGTGTTTGTACGAAAACGCCACCATGTCAGTCTGCCTCCAGGACCAAAGCTCAAAACCTATCGAGTTGCAGCGAGGGGTGAGACAGGGAGACGTTATATCTCCGAAACTGTTCACCGCCGGCCTGGAAGATGTTTTCAAGCTCCTGGACTGGAGAAGACTCGGCATCAATATCAACGGCGAGTACATCACTCACCTTCGATTCGCTGACGATATCGTAGTCATGGCTGAGACCTTGGAAGACCTAGGCACAATGCTCGATGGCCTCAGTAGAGCCTCCCAACAAGTGGGCCTCAAAATGAACATGGACAAGACGAAAATTATGGCAAATGTCCATGTCGCACCCACTTCTTCTTTAAAGGTTGGAGACTCTACACTCGAAGTTGTCGACGAATATGTTTACCTGGGACAGACAGTCCAGTTAGGCAGGTACAACTTTGAGAAAGAGGTCAATCGTCGAATCCAGCTCGGCTGGGCAGCGTTCGGGAAGCTTTGTAAATATCTTCTCGTCCAAAATACCGCAGTGTCTCAAGACTAAAGTCTACGACCAGTGTGTGTTGCCAGCGATGACCTACGGAACTGAGACTTGGTCCCTTACTATGGGCCTCATAAGAAGGCTCAAGGTCACCCAAAGGGCGATGGAGCGTGCTATGCTCGGAGTTTCCCTGCGTGATCGAATCAGAAATGAGAAGATCCGCAGGAGAACTAAAGTAACCGACATAGCACACAGAATCGCCAAACTTAAGTGGCAGTGGGCGGGGCACATAGCTCGTAGAACAGATGGCCGTTGGGGCAAGAGAGTTCTCGAGTGGCGACCACGCGCCGGAAGACGCAGTGTAGGCAGGCCTCCCACACGGTGGACCGACGACCTGGTGAAGGTCGCGGGAAGGGCATGGATGCGGAAGGCGCAGGACCGGTCATTGTGGAAATCCTTGGGGGAGGCCTTTGTCCAGCAGTGGACGTCTTTCGGCTGAAATGATGATGATGAATGATGAGGTCACGAACGAAAGGTCAGCATCAGGATCTGGTACAACATAGTCCAACCAACTATATCCCGGGGTCCCTGGTTCGACTTAGCTGATATGAGCAGGCAGGAGATTGTAACTAGCTTCAGACTGAGAACCGGACACATTCCATTAAATAAGTTTGCGTACTTAATGGGTAAAGTACCATCACCAAATTGTGACGAGTGCAATGTTCCAGAAGACGTGTACCATATTTTGGTGGAATGGTACACATTAGGAATGAGGGTGACAGAGCCATAGTTAAATATCAACATGATATAGATATTCATATTATAGGTACATGTCATAGTATTCTTGCTTTCCCGGCCAGCCGGGAGGCAAGAATACTATACAGATTAGTTAATATAGGTATTAAGCGTAGATTGTAAGATATGAACATTGTAAGATATGTTTAAGGATAGCTCCTATGAGGGTGACATATTCACATTGTGAACAAACCATCTTACAAAATAAAGATAAAAAAAGACGGGTTGCACTCTGGGAGTGCCGGCAGAAGTGAAAACTTTTTCTTTCTTTCTTTCCTCGTTATATACATAGAAAAAGATAAAAAGAACATACCATACCATACCATACCATATCTATAATATAGCGCCAATCATAGAACCTATCACTAATTTTCTGCTAATTTTCTGTCAGAAGAAATTAAGAAATCACAAAAAGAAAAAATAATCCCAAAAAGTAATAAATTACAAAAAGAAAAAATAATCACAAAAAGTGTCTGAAGCCCATGTTTGAACCTGGTACTATCTGAAACGAGAAGGACTTAAAGTCGAAGCGCTAACCGTTAAACCACGAAGCTATTCATCGTATTTTGCAAAATATACAGTCCTTAGCTAATGTTGTGTGACGTCAGTCGTCGGTTACGGTTCAAAGGTCAAGCGATCCTGACGCGAGTTTAACACTTTTTACCCAGCCAACGCCGCTTAAGAAGTTTTCACTTCAAAAAACGACTTGCAGCAGATAAACTTGCAAGAAACAGCTTAACTGCAACCAATGACAATTTGAAAAGTTAAGAAAAGCGGTGGTGTGTCGACTATTTGTGGTAAGTTTCTTGAAACAATTTGATATACTTTAAAAATAATAATTGAAATTGACAGAAGGTTTTAGGTTGGATTTTTTAAAATTATGTCATTTATATATATATATATATATAACGGGAAATCGGGAAGCCGGACGGTTGCATCTGATTGGTGATTCGTGGCCTCATCAGCACGGGAATTCATAAAGGGCGGCCAATTTCAAAAAACGTTGAAAAGAATACACTGGCGCGTTGTCTGTTCACTATTTTAATTATACAGACAATTAAATAAGGATTAGCAGTAATAATTAACGATTTAGAGCCAATGGTTTTGCGAATGATCATTACGTGCAACGTCTGTCCACCTCCGACCCATCACAGTGACACGACGTTCGCTCGTCATGATTGACGCAACTCCATTCGGGGTTACCCGCTCTTAATCGATAAATCGTTAAGGAATAACAAAAAAGATTACAACTCTTAAAATTAACTGATTTTCATTATTGAATAATGTCTCGCGCCGTTACGGCCGTCCTGCATCTTCACACGTCCTCGGGTGAATAGTTTATCTCATCAGCCATCAGTCATCATCTGTGGACAGTCGTTAAGCTACTCAAATAAACAACTTAACGTTCGGTCATTTTAAATTAAACACCACAATATCATATAAAACAATCAATTATCAGATAACCTCACGGGTTACTACCACACAGGCTATTATCACACAGGCTATTGCCACACAGGCTGGCGCCACACAGACTGGTGCCACACAGGCTATTGCCACACAGGCTGGTGCCACACAGGATATTGCCACACAGGCTTTTGCCACACAGGCTATTGCCACACAGGCTATTGCCACACAGGCTATTGCCACACAGGCTGGTGCCACACAGGCTATTGCCACACAGGCTATTGCCACACAGGCTGGTGCCACACAGGCTGGTGCCACACAGGCTAGTGCCATACAGGCTTTTGTCACCAATGGTTAATATTAGCAAAGACATTCACACACACTTCACAGTAAACAAGTAAATCCAGCAACACAACTCACCTGCGCCGTTACGGGCACATTCTGACTCTATACTATTAGTAGGTGTCTCCAAACCTACATTCAACTCCAATGGAACATAGCATTCTGGCATAGGTCGTATGCGATCATGTGCGTACCTATATATCCGATAAGTCTTCAATGCTTTTAACAAATACCTGTCACTGTCAAGCACTTCAACTACCAGATAAGGCCCCTTAAATTTGGGTTCTAGCTCTGTTTTATTGTGCTCATGATTTTCTAATAACACATTGTCACCTACTTTAAAATGTCTTACTATTGCTTTATTTTTATCAAATCTAGCTTTTTCTACAATGGCGTTTGTCTCAATTTCCTGCGTCGCGCGCTTTCCAACCAAATCTAAGTCCTGATCTATCTCGTCTGTATCTAACGTCATAAGTTATAGCGGTCTAGCAACTTTACCTATAAATAGCTTAAGAGAACTTGCTTTAGTTATCCAGCTCATTGTGCAATTAATAGCCAGCTGTACTTCTGGTAGTGCAGCTTGCCATGATTTATGGTTGCTTGTTTCTACTGCCGTGAGCAAATACTTTAGTGTGGACATCACGCGTTCTACCTGACCATTAGCGCGACTAGAACCAGTAGCGATGAGATGTAGATTAATATTTTTGCAGCACAAAAGTCCTTAAATTCTTTCCCAGCAAAAAAAAACCTTGGTCGGCAATTATATGCGTAGGGGGACCAAACAATGACACACTCGACTGCAATGCCTTTATAGCGCTATTAGTCAATGTTCATAGTATGATGCAGAAGTACGTATTTCGTAAAAGCATCTACTGACACAAACACGCACTCCTTAGAGTCTCGCTTACCGCTTAGCTTTCCCGTTGTATCCATATGAATGGTATACCAAGGTACCGTTACTTTCGGTATGTAAGAGTGATACCAGGACTTAGCGCTAGAGGTTCGACGGCTGTAGTAATTAATCACGTGTAGTTTACATTCAATTTTCGGCATTAATATAGTGCCATAACCTTCAGCGTTGACGACAATGTGCAATTCTGTCTGCTTAGTAGGATCGAAAATAGTTAAAACTAGTGTGTCTGTGAGTAAGTTAATGATTTCCTGTCTAATAACTAGCATGAAACTAATTGACGCTTATACTTAGTATGAATATCAGTATTGATATTGTTAATTATTACTGATCTTTTAGCCTACATCACAAGCTAAAACTGTTCTAATTTTCCTCCAAACAACTTGGCTTTCACCAACTTCAACCTAAAATCCCATTGATAGCAAGTCCCTTCCAATCATAATCGAATCTGTGATACAATAGTCTGCAACGACATGCAATAATAACTGCATTGAGTATCCCTGTACAGTTACAGTTGTCAATATTTGAACATTGCACTTAACGTTTGATTGGTCTATACCTATTAATGTCACCAAGGTATGATGACGCTTGCCTAAGAACCTATTTGCTAAAATTTCTTTGACCAGAGAGCACTGAGCGCCGGAATCAAAACAAAATGAAAACTCCTCACCGGATTCAATTGCTAGGTAATCAGATTCAGTGGCTGGTTTCACAATGCAGGCATTCACCCGGTGCTCTACTTTGCCGCTGCTAGACTTGCTATTCTTTTTTCGGGCAGCAAGTGGCGATGTGACCTGATTCGTTGCAGTAGTAGCATGTAGGCGACGATGTTTTGTTTGGTACACTGTTGTCCGGGTATCTTGCTGTTTGCTTGCTGAAAACTGAGGATTGGAATTAGTGTTGGTATTACATGAGTCTTTGGAGAGGCATTCGATTGCCATGTGGCCTAGTCTGTCTCATTGTAACACTTCTTCGGTTCATATCGCGGCTTCTCAGCGTCCCTGTAACTATTAGACTTTTCTGGCATCGGAGGTCCTCTTTTTCGATAGGTACACGCCATTAGTTTTATGTTGCAATTTCACACTAGCAACATTTTCTTTTCAGTGTATGCTAGTCTTTGCAACCGTGGTTGGACTTTCACTGCGTGAGCCAGAGTCACAGTAATTGTAATTTGTTCGGTCGATAAAGAATGCCATTGGTTCATTAATATACTCAGGAATCGAGTAGCATAGGCCGACATGCACTCTCCGTCTCTTGAGCGTTCATTAAAGAGTCTACACAATGTGGTAACTGGATTCTCAACGACGACACATCGAGCAAGAAATAAGTATTTTAACTGAGGACAATTTATACAAGCAAAACTATTTTGAAACAACCACGTAGCTGCCGCGCCCTTAAGTGTTTTGCTCATGGTGATGATCAGAGTACAACTGGATAATAAAATTGTTGTCTTGCATGCATAAGTTTACAGTATTATACCACGACCTGGCATCGGCGTCTCGACAATCAGGATTGATTTCGAGGAATGCTAATTTTGAATCGCCCGTGTTTGTATCCTTTATAGCATGAATTAATTCCATTATGCTACGTTTCAAACAACGTTTTCAACGGTCGTATTCACTATTTAGGTTAGTAACAATACTCTGACCTGTTTTCACATTCCTGGGAATCTCGGGTAATCCCACTTCTGATAACGGGAAATCGGGAAGCCGGACGGTTGCATCTGATTGGTGATTCGTGGCCTCATCAGCACGGGAATTCATAAAGGGCGGCCAATTTCAAGAAACGTTGAAAAGAATACACTGGCGCGTTGTCTGTTCACTATTTTAATTATACAGACAATTAAATAAGGATTAGCAGTAATAATTAACGATTTAGAGCCAATGGTTTTGCGAATGATCATTACGTGCAACGTCTGTCCACCTCCGACCCATCACAGTGACACGACATTCGCTCGTCATGATTGACGCAACTCCATTCGGGGTTACCCGCTCTTAATCGATAAATCGTTAAGGAATAACAAAAAAGATTACAACTCTTAAAATTAACTGATTTTCATTATTGAATAATGTCTCGCGCCGTTATATATATATATATATATATATATATATATATATATATATATATATATATATATATATATATATATTAGATATATATTATGTGTATCATATATATTATATGTAATAACAATGGACTATTTTAATCAATGACTCTATTGACTGATGTTTATGTTGTCAAAACTCGGCTAATTAACCTACCTCAACATTTTTCATTATTGTCAATCAACCGATGATGTTTCTTTTTTCGTTTCCGAGATGCTGATATGATTTAGTGTTAAAGGTAAAAAATAATAGCTATATTCATTATCGATTTTATTTTCCTCAAAATTTCAGTTACGATTATTATTGGATAATAGACAAATATCTTTAATTTTTCATTCTATCAATGACCAGTAGGTAGCTGTAATAAAGACACAATCAACACATTTATAAGCGTTAATGAGTACCTTTATATGGAATTCACTTGTTACTAAATCACATGTAACTAATGTGAAAATTCCTAATTAGCATTTTGCAATCAGGCCACGTAATTTCGTGAATCCATTTCAATAATGGACAATATATCATTACGTTGTCAGCATAATTAGATGGGTGGTTGCAATCAGTGTTATTGGCTTAAATATTGAGTTCATATCACGATGTGTGATGAACAGCCATATTTATTAATTTCATTCAATCCATAACACGATTAAATAAACAAATAAATATTCTGGAATAAACTATATAGCGCTACCTAGATCATAACTAAGCGTAGCTTTGGGTTCTAGAATGCAGATCATTTCTATAAGTTTATATAAGTAGGGATATGCATAGCAAAAAAACAATCTATATATATATATATATATAAAAATGAATCCTTATTTCCCTTGGTCACGCCATCACGCGTGAACAGCTTTACCGAAATCGCTAATTCTTTTTTTAGAATATTCCTAGCAGTACGGGCATGGTTCTTACACGTCATAGACATAGTGTTAAGCCGTCATGGGAACGGGTACAGAATTCCACGCTGGCGCAGCCGCGGGTATAAGCTATAGATAATAGTAGGTAGGTATTTGCCCTAATCGAAAAAATTTAAATGAATGATTCTTCAATTATCTTTAGGGTTCCGTAGCCAAATGGCAGTAAACGTAACCCTTATGGATACGTCATGTCTGTCTGTCTGCCGGTCCGTATGTCACAGCCACTTTTCCGAAACTATAAGAACTATGCTGTTGAAACTTGGTAAGTAGATGTATTTTGTGATCCGCATTAAGATTTTCGCACAAAAATAGCACATTTTGAGTTTCAGTTTTAAGTTTCCGCATACTTAAAACTGAAACTCAAAATGTTTTTTTTTTTTCATCAGACCCATACGTTTGTATTATCTATGACTGGTCTTCAAAAATGATATTAAGGTTTCTAATATATTTTTTTTCTAAACTGAATAGTTTGCGCGAGAGACACTTCCAAAGTGGTAAAATGTGTGTAACTTCTAAAATAAGAGAATGATAAAACAAAAAAATATATTACGTACATTACCATATAAACTTCCACCGTAAATTGGTTTGAACGATATCTACTAAGTAGTTTTTAAGCTATTGCATAGCTTCTATCGAGGGCCTTGAGCGCGGGGACCGAATCCAGAAATTCAATAACGAAAAAACCTCACGCTTGTTTCTTTTCGGCAGTCTTCGACACGGTGTTCGTGTGCGTGCAACTAGCCGTATTGTACGACTCTACGAAGCTCGCACGAATCGAGACGAGCTGCTCCGAAATCGGACGAATACATAAGCAGCTGTTTATGAGAAAGTATATAGGTATTAATGTACAACAGTGAATAGCTGTACTTGTAAAATTTGTCGATAATCACTTCTTAATATCGTTTTTTTTTCGTAAACCAGACTATTATTAGGTACTTTGTTTCATTTAAGTATGCTTAATCTTTTTTCTTTATAAAATGTAATCCCATACTTTGAGCCCTTCGTTGAAGACGTAAAGACGTTATGAAAATAAAATTATTCCTCTTACTCAATGGAGCTTTTCTCTTTTGTGAAACGGCCAAAGGAAATCTTATCTTTAAATATTGAAATGTCCGTTATAAAGATTTCGTATTTATAATGAAATTTCTTATGCTCTTTACACACATATTGTCACAAAGGATTATTTGAGACTTCTATTAACCCCCGAAGCAAAATTTATGTAGCATAAACCGATATTGTTATTATTGACACTTATTGGACACCATATCGGTGAAACAAATGATAATTTTAATCGTCTTTATACAGTTTTATAATATTTTGGGTCACTCATAAGTTTTGGTGAATATATTTTCTTAAGAAAGTATTTGCAGTATTATATATTGAGGTGGAGGGTCCCTTCAAGGGTTTTCAGTTACGAATGGCCTTGACTTTCAATAGGAAATGATGAAATGTGTGAAGCCTACAAAAGAATTATTACAACGATAAGTATCTACTTCAGTGTCATGTTTGATGTTTGTATGATCTAACCATATCGTACAAATTCATATTCAGTATAAAGTTACATTATCACTATCACTAAGCAATAACTGAATTCTTTTAATGATACCTGTCTCAAAACTGTGTGCAGAAAAGTATATTTGCTGCCAAAATGCTGACTCCCTCCACACAAAACCGAAGTATTTGTCAAACCCTTGAATGTGGCGCATTCAAGGGATGTAGAAATAACAGTGACGGAGACAAACTGGAAGGTATCTATTTAGGAGGGTTTTAGGGCAGAAACTCATGAAGCGAACTGTAAACTGTCTATCAGTTGCGACTGTTGAAGAAGAATATTTATAACGTTTTACGTACAGTTATGACTCTGGGGTTATATCTGATATTTTAATGTTATCTTGATTATTTTACTTTGGTTTCAATTCTTTTTACGATATTTGTGTGTTTGAAGGTAACTTTGGAATATTAATCAATTACTTCGTTATTCAATGATTGTGTTTAAGTGACTGATGATTAAGTGCTTCTTCTGTCTATTATTCTTATTAATTATTATGCTTTATTTCATTTTTCATCTTCACTTATTTAATATTCACATGTTTACTTTTAATTCGCTAGGTACTCTATAATTACTTAATTAAATATCTACTCTATAATAAAAATTATTTTGGAACTAAACCTTACTACAGGTGCTTTAAAATTTATGTAACATTTTGGTTCCACCAACCGGAGTCAGTGCGCTCGGTGAAAAATTTGCCTTATATTATACCTCTCTCACTAGAAGGGCATAAGTACTTTGTAGTAAATTTTGTCTCGTTTTAACTTATGTTAAGGACCTTATATTTATTGGTAGCTATTGAATGAACTAAGAATAGCTACTTAAAATATTTACGAATCTTCGTTTATTTTAAAGAAAGTTCACTTCAGTTTTATTATAACTTATGTAACGTACATGGGTTTATTCGGCTCAACCAAGATCTTCAGGGTCAAAGGCAACTTCACCTGCAGGTCTACAATGGCCTCTTTGCATGTGCTTTGCATGAAGACATAATATTAGGATCATAAAATGGCGACATTTTTAGTATTTCATTAATATTTCATTTGCAAAATGTACATATTCAAGTGACATTTGTTACTGATGTTGCTACAACAAAAAAGTATAGAGACAGGCTGAATCCTACTTGTGCGGTATTAACTAAAATAGGATTTTACCATGAACACAGCGTTAATAGCTATTAAGTTTTACATAATAATAGTACATGATTCCCATCTAATATACCTGAATTTAAAGCAAAATAAATATGTTTTCTATTTTTATTTTTATTTCAGAGTTACAATTTTGTCTTTGTTTTATTTCAGTGTTAGTTGTCAAGTTTGTTTGTATGTTTCTATAGTTTCAGGCAAGATGCCTAATAATAAAATAATGTCATTGTAAACACCAAAATGAACGCAAAATAAAAGTACGTACGTAAGTAGCAATACTAACATTTAATACGTCACGAATTTGACATTTTGAATGGCTCAAAAATTGAAACGAAATGTTGTCAAATGAGATGATGTAGCTACTAAAATGAAGCTTCATTGTATGATAGTCAAAAAGTGGCCATTTTACAATTATTAGTGAAATAGCACACACGATGATCAGTAAATGAACATACAATATGGCCTTTTTAGACCTGCTGGTAGCAGCTCATCGATCTTACGTCTAAACTGATTTGATTATATTTTAGATAATCCTACGGTCGTAGGGATAGATACATATTATTATTACAACTATCATATTAGTAGGTCGCCTTTACTATAATAAAATAAACATACTATCATGATAGAATAGGTATATTTCTTGGGCATAAAACTATACATCTACATCGAAAAACATCAGAACCGTTAGTATTCAAAACATTATCTGGTTTTCATAGTTCTTTACACATTTTATGATACTAAAGAACCAGTCTCGAGTGTTTCCAATGACCTGTATTCAAACAACAGTTTTAGTAAAGCTATGATAAAGTTTATTTTTGTTTAACAGTATTATACCGTGTTTAGTTAGATCTACGAATATATTATTTTTGAGCCAGTAAAATATAAATCTCGGTAAGCAAAACATACCCAGTTGTAGAGATACCGCTCTAACTGGATATGTTGCTATTTACAGATTCGTATACAGACAATGAATATAAATATTTTTATCCAGTCATCTCTTTATTCTAATTGGTAATAAACACGTATAGTGGACTTACAGTACCTGCTTCGAGAAAAATATTTCAAAATAAATTTCACTTGAATTTAAATTGCCAGCTTTAAACTTCAATGTTTGCTAGGCTGCCTCTCTTATGTTTAAACATTCACTCACCTGGTACTAAACTGATTCGTTCCGGAAAAATGTTACCCGAGTGTACCCACTTATAACCTTGCTCACATACCTTCAAGATAAGTTTATTCTTAACGAAACAACTGACCAAGGAATTGCCTTCTTCTGTGCTTTTACTCTGTACTGCATATGCAAATTCCCAAAGTTTCATCGACAAATACAAAATGCCAAACAAACTATTAATATTTTTTACATTGGTATATAATATTATATAGGTTCCGTATATTCCTATAAAAGTCAAAAACAAATTGCCGTGCCGCCGCCGCTTGCTGGCGACTTCAATAACAGTTCAAACATCGTGATTCGAATGATTTATTTACGTGCACATATGTTATAAATTCAATATACTTTTTTGGACCGATTTTCGATGGAGTTTTTGACACAGTTAAAATAGTGAAATGCTATTTTTTGCCCGACTGCCAACAAGGGTTATGTTTTTCGCGCGTATTTTGTTTTAACGTATGTATGTTTGTCATATTCTTTATTACCTAATATCTTCAGAACTACCGTACGGATTTCAATGATTCATATCTCAAATGGAAGGTTTTTATTGCCTAAGTGTTCTTAGATACATAAGATATGAATAAAAGCTATAATATGTTGGTTTTTTTGGCGCCAAAATGTGTGGGGTATATATACACTGGCCTGCAAAAGTAAGTATCACACTTTTAAAATTGGGATACCGTTATAAGTTCACAAGATATATTTGAGAAATAAAAAGGACTCCAAAGGGAATTCAATTTTGTACATAAAAACTTTATAGTCCCCAATAATGCCCAAGAGATTCTCAATGAGTATGCAGGGCCGTATTTAGCAAATATGGGTGATGGATCGTTGCTGATGCATGAAAAAGCACAGCCACACACGGGTCATGTCGTACAAAAGTATATTCAGGAGGTCGGTATCAGCCTGATGGCTTGGCCATCAAGAAGTCCTGATGTCAACCCGATTGAACACGCCTACGATGAGCTCGGGAGGCTAGTCTGAAGTCTACAGGCAGACCACCACCTACTACTCTCAGGGCACTTAAGCAGGCCCTGGTAGAAGAATGGGAGAATATTCCCCAATATGGCTCCGAAACCTAGTGTTCAGTATGCCAAACCGGCTCGAAGCTGTTATCAGAGCTCGAGGAAGCAATACCAGTTATTAAAAATTAAATAATTATGTATTACATTTTAGTTGAATTTTTTGACACTAAGCTAAAAATGTCTATTTTCACTGTTTTATCTTTTTCAAGTTAAAAATGTTACTAATTTCAGTTTACTAGTTTCTAAGAATTAAAGCCTATAAAATTTGCAACAAAACGTTTTTAACCATAAATCTCTACCTTCTATAGTTAATAAAAAAAATACATTTGAAAAGTGTAATACTTACTTTTGCAGGCCAGTGTATATATTTATTTATGATAAACAAATCATAAATAAATATTATACACAAAGATTCAAAGTTACCAACATAGCTCGTAGAATAAGCAAGCTGAAGTGGTAATGGGCTGGCCACGTCTGTCGAATGCCTGATGGCCGTTGGAGCAGACGAGTCCTAGAAAGGAGACCGCGAGAAGGCAGGCAGAAGGCAGGACGCATCCTTGCCAAATGGACTAAAGACCTGAATTAGGTGGCTGGGACGAACTGGACGCGGATAGCGGAGGATCGGACGAAATATCGTGCATTGGGAGAGCCTATGACCAGCATTGGACTGCAGTGGGCTAATTAACAAAAGTAATTCATTTTATCTCTTTCCAGACTACTGTCATATCTTTATAGACCCCTAAATCTTAAGGAATATTTTATGTAAAAAAAAAACACAAATAACAAAAGGTATTTTATATTAAAAATGTCTAAAAGGGAGAGAGAATAAGGGTGAAGGACGTTGCAAAGAATCACAATATATAGTTGACAAAATGTTAAATTTACGGAATCTCAAAACACACATATACCAGTCTTAAAGAAAAATGTTTCTACTCAAATCTAAATCTGCGCATGAGTAACCAATTAAATGGGGTAGATTTAACATAAAAAATGTCCTTTGTAAATATCTCAATTGTATATCCTTAGATTCCCACTTGAAAACCATGCGTGAAGGGAATGTTCGGGAGAACATCTTAGTAATGTATTTTATATGTTTTGACATCGTCGGTGATCGTGTAATCACGTGTAACTAGTTTTGGTAATATTATTCTTGGTCAAACTACAAAGTGCGGTTTAGACTCAAAGTGAGCGTGGGTACATAATGCATAGACACAAAGATCAATACAAATAGACATATTAAATGAAGGTTAAAACTGTAGCAGTCGAATCCTCGAACGCCTGGCACACAGGTCGGCAGTATGAAAATTGTGTTGTTACAGTATTAATAGTTATTTTTATCACTTTTACATAAGTGTTTTCAGTGGTAGAAGGTATAATTATACAGGAATTTATACGCACTTTTAAACTTCATATAATGCAAATAAAATTATACTTTTATGAACTTAAGAGTATACCTACCTACAATAAATGTGAAAAGGTAACAAGAATTTATTCTATTAAAAAAATATCGAGATTTTATATCGTATAAATAGTTTACCAAAATATAAAGTTCACTCCTTCTAACGTCACATAAATGAAGTTCAACTTGTTGCTACTTAAATCCACGTTAACAAGTGCAAATGTTCACCAACTCGCCTGCAAATTTCAGCAAATTGAAGGAATTGAGTCGACAGACACGTCTCTCTAACTCACGAAGTTTCATCGCATAGACTTCACTCGACATCTGAGTAGTTGAATTCAATTCTACAGGTACAAATTAGAAGAATGCAGAACTGTGAACTGGTTTAACAAATTGAAATAGTTTTGTTCTTTGTAAAAATACTGACACAAGTTTGAAGAGCGCAGATGCCTTGCGGCTCTGGACTGTGAGATGCGATTTCGTTGAAGAAATATAACGTAGACTTTAATAAAACAAGAAGCATAGTTTATGAAATATGCTGCTTTTAAAGTTCCAGAATATTCGCGAATAAAAATATACCATTCAAAATTATAAAGAATTTTCGCTAACAGTCTTTTCTATTGTGGTAGAATTAACTTATTGATACACTTTTGTGTAATTCTTAATATTATAATATGTTTATTTGTTACGAAATTTTTTGCCTCAATGCAAATCTTAGAAAAGAATTTAGTGGCAATACCACTGACTATTTTTTTTAATTTTTCAACATGATGCTTTCATCCAGTTTAAAATGTTTGAGCTGAATGAATTTTAAATTAATCAATTAATAGAATTAGCCATTTGCAGAACACTACAGTAATACCTCTCCAAAAGCACCACATCAAGGAATCTATTTATGACACGAACATTTTATTAATAAATGTTTAATTCCTCAAGTTCACTTGCAAAAGTATTACAGCTTTATGAGGCACCATTTTAAATACTGTATAAATCGCAAAAAGAAAAACTATAACAATAGATAGGTATTAACTCCGTTAACCATCGATGTTAAAAGAGAACATGGGTATTTACACAGAGATACCTGTAGAGACCTACTTATACCTACGTACCCGTATTATACCTACTTACCTACGTCTGAGGTTGCGGATTCAATTCCCGCTCCGTATGAATATAGTTAATTGCGTTGACCTGCCTAATTTTATGTATTATATTCTTGGAATTCTTTATGAGCACACGTGTTTCTTTCTTTCTATAGAGCCTGGTCCTTTAAATGGGGCGCGAAAAAGCATCTTATGAGGCCGTCAAGCTGAGGGCAGCCATTGTAACATGTTGGTGTTTGTAATGGTAACCGTCTTTTCTAAGACTTTCCCTTCAGCCTACCATCAGATGAGGTGAAATCGTATTGACGTGTATTAAACGTGTATTAAACGTGTATATTCTAAATATGTTTACCCGAACGCCAAAATCTTTGCTTACTTAAGGTCTACATTGTGACGGCTAGCCTATGCATGTACAACATTTATTTATTATTCCTCAACGTAACGATGATATAAGTAAAAAACTTGAATGTAAAGACGCAAAGGCAGATAAAAGTCAAAAAGTCCACAATGTATGTAAGCAATAAGCTAACCGCTGATTCATTTTGTGCCCAACTGTGGACGTTCGGTTTTATCCTCAGCTAATGTTCGAGCAACGTAAGGTAAAACTATTATTTAAATAATGTTCCCTTGCAATGTTATTGAAAGAAAACAGGTATCTGGTGGTATTCGAAGCTTGATATTTTTATTATTTTACTAAGAAAATTAGGTTTTTCTTACATACGTCATGTATTTTATCATAGCCTGGAGCCCAGGCCGCTCTAAGCGAGGCCAGGGCGACCACATGCATGAAGCAGTGGACGATCTGAGTGCATGAATAAATCCATACTAATATTATAAATGCGAAAGTAACTCCTGTCTGTCTGTCTGTCTGTCTGTCTGTCCGTCCGTCCGTCCGTATGTTACGCTTTCACGCCTAAACCACTGAACCGATCTTGATGAAATTTGGATAGGGGTTGATTAGAATTTAAGTAAGGACATAGGCTATATTTAGTCGCGATAACCGACATCCACGCGGGCGGAGTCGCGGGCAACAGCTAGTTTTAAATAAATACTGTTAATATTCTTTGTGTATTGTAAACATTGTAGTTTTTTGTTTTCCAGTCCAGTGTAATTCTTCAAGATCAGATGGTTCTTAAGGGTTTGGCAGCACGAGTTTGATGCCACTGGTATTGCGCACGTCCATAGGTCACGGTAACCACTTAGAGTGAGCCGTGTGCTGGTCAGCCACCTCAGAGGTTTAAAAAAACATAATTTCAAAAAATCTATTAAGTTCACGACTGCATTTTATAATTATGTTTAACTTCAATTTACTTGCCTCAATTCTAGTTCTTACTTTGAAATAGTCGTCCTTGCACAAAGTCCGCCGTGAGCTCTATTGTGAGCAGGGATTGTAAAGTTAATGCGATCTGTCTACGGGCAATTGTAACATCCTTCCCTGTATTAATTTGTAGTGTCCTTTTATTGTAAAACTAACGAAATAAAACTCAAATCAAGTCACGATTTTTATAATATGACAGGGGCCAATAATGACAAATTTGACAACTTCGTTCCAAATTAGTTATTAAGGTAAATGAGAATTTATTCAGTTTGTTGGTAAACGGTAATCGGTGCCTTTAAACAATGCCATCGCACACTAGTGGCGAAGCCTTATATGAGGCCAATTTCACTTGTCACATTGACCACTTCCCAAGGTGACATGTGAAAACTCACATCACTCATAAGCGTGAGATAATCGTCACATACTGGCCTGTAAAATACTCATAAATTAGTTACTGTGCAATATGTATGCAATGATTCTCATTTAAAAATAGGTCCAGTCAGCATGAGATTGATCTTGATGAACAAAGTGCTCAAAATGATATCAATACCTTGGTTTTTCCCCTTTAGTTCAGACAATAAGGATTATCTGAATTGAAATATCGAATTTCTGTTACCCGAATATTAAAACCCAGAAAACGGTTGGTAGAACTTTAAAAAAAATGACAACTTTCTATAATTCCGTTCCCAGATGAATCAATTTCCAGGTGCACTAAAACCAAATTTTCAAATAGTATTTTTTTGTTTCCCATATTGTCATAATCCAAATATAGTTATACCAGATTCTCAGAATATTTTTTTTTTGTTTACAATCGTACCATTTTCCAAATAAACTATTACCAAATTTTCATAATCTTTTTATTTGGTTCCCATACAAATCGTGTTTCAGCTAAACTATATACAGGTATAGTAAAAATCAGTAAATTTATACGATTCATTTAGGGTTTGCAACAGTTGATATAATAAAAAAAATCTAACGTTCACTTAAGACATAATTTCACTTATTATAATTTTGTTTAAATTATTGTTTTCCATGTCATGCATGAACAGTTTTGTATGCAGGTATTATCAATGAATCAGGAAAGTGAGCTCGTGAATACTGCGTACCACGCCCGATCCGACTCGCCGTGGTACTTTTCTGCCCTACACTAGAGTGTTATTTAAGAACTGGAGGCGCGGAGGGAGGGCAGTCCTCGCCCGCAGTAACGAAGCTGGGGCGCCCGGGCGAGCTGGAGCGGCTGAGGCTGGTCGCCGAAGGCGACCAGCAAGCCGAAGCTGCGGAAGCGAGCATGGGTGCCCGAACTTTGTTACGCAAGGGCGGAAGGACTGCACTTCCCGCAGCGCCGGAGAAGAGCAACACTAATGCTTGCCTGCTTGCCTGCATGCTTGCCTGCTTGCCTGCATGCTTGCCTGCTTGCGTGCATGCTTACCTGCTTGTCTGCATGCTTGCCTGCTTGCCTGCATGCTTGCCTGCTTGCCTGCATACCTGCATGCTTGCCGATTTGATTGCCAGCTTGCCTGCATGCATGCTTGTTTGCTTACATGCATACATATATTTTTTAAGGCAACGTATGTTTTTTTTCAGTAGGTCTCCAGTTGTAGTTAGTAGACGCCATATGAGATTTAGTTTTAGGTTTAAAAATCTGGATATTGTTTGTCTGGATATCAATTAATTGTATTTCAAAAATTTGTATTTTAAAAATTGGGCTTTCGTGCATATGGATTACGGTCATCTGGATTTTGTGCATTTAGATTTCGTATGTCTGGAACTCGTTCGTTTGGATTGTAAAACGTCGTACAAATGAATAAATGGGCAAATGAAATTCGGAGTTGCGATTATATTATGGCAAATAAAACTTCGGAATTTGAAAAACCGTGATTATGAAAAATTGGCCAAACGTTTTCTGGATTATGATATTCGGAATATTAAAATTCGGGATTAAGATAGGTAACCGACAATAAGCTTTATATATTGGTTTTAAGATAATTATGAGACTTTGTAGTCAAGATATTTCTGACCCTGACTGTACACTTTATTATGATATTTAGGAACGAATTTGGATGCATAGTGTTTAAGTAGATGAAAGAATACAAAAATCTAGCCACTCTTTACACCTTGTTTAAAATACATCTACATTTTGAACAACACACACTTAGCATAGAATTACTGTAAACAAAAATACAAATCTTATCTTACAAAAAGTTAACTTATATCTCACAATATTTTATGACACGCGATGCTCCTTGGTTATAATTGGAACACGCTCGTAAGGAGTTTGTTCTCTAGACTAGATGTACGAGTACATGTACTTACATGAATAACTATCAAAATTTATTCTGGATTTACATACAAACGTAGTATTTTGTTTCTTAAAGGAAATATGTATTGTGTAGTTTTAAAAATGTTGTCTTCCTTACGGAGTCGCTGTCGCAATATTTATAATCTAGGGTTGGCAACAAGAATGCTTGATGGTGATAGGTGATAATGATGTATTTTCGAAAAAGGTGATCCTGATACACATATACATAAACTTCGCAAAGTCAGAGGTACGTGAACGGTGACCAAACTGATTTTAAACCACGTGCATGAAACTACAGAGTAAGTTTTGCATTTATGTAGGTCACACTAAAAGTTAACGTAACTTAAAGTGCGAGGGATATGTCGCGTGCGAGGGATATGTCGCAAGACAACCTCACCTTCGGCCTAGCACCACGACCCACAGACGGCGTGCGGTTTAGTCGGTTCGAGTCCGACATAACCCGCCCCTTCGGCTCCGGAGGGGCGGGTATCCGTGGGGATTTCCCGCACGTAAAAAAAAAAAAAAAAAAAAAAAAAAAAAAAAAAAAAAAAAAAAAAAACGTTACTTAAAAAACAATATGTTATAACCAAAGTATTATGTTTGTTGCTTTTCAAAATACCCTCCTTTACATTTTAAACTTGTTTTTCATGCGATCGAACCATTTTTTAAAACAGGAGGACCACAGATCTGAAGGTATGTTTTCTTCATGCTGATTGATCGCTATCACTGCCTCTTCGGAGTTGGTAACAGTGAAACCTCTCATTAAATCTTTGATTTTGGGGTAAATACAGCAATCACAGGATGCTAGGTCGGGGCTATGTGCACGTTGGGTGACGAGTTGTACTTTTTCGGAAGCTCCTGTGACAATGTCAGTTCATGAGGGATCTAACGAAAACAAAGTTTCCGAACTTTTAATTCCTCATATAAAATTTTCTGAATTTGGCTCATACCAATCCCCATTAGTCCTCGAATTATCCTAAGGTAATCCGCGGGTTTTCTTCGACAAGCCGCTTAACAGAAGTCACATTATTTTCGTTGACGGCAGTTAAGGCCGCCGAAACCCAACCTGCTGTGCTCAAACAAGGTGCTTCTTTCCCAAAAGTATTTTGAAGACGAGCGGCACAGTCTTGGAGAGAAAGAGAACTTTTAAAATCATAACAAATCTTTTTAACTTAATTCTATTTTCGTTGCGTACGTAGAACTTTCATGTGTAATAAAAAACAATTGACAAATTATTACTAAGAAGGTTGCAACGTTTCAGAAAATATCGCATTCAAAATTCAAATAGTTCCGATTACCTAGAAGTGCAAAACTTTTAGTGTGCCCAAGTATAAAGAAGAATAAAACTCTTTATTTTCGCTAAAGCAATTCGACTTCGATTTGACTTATGGCCAGATATTTATTGAAAAAAAAAGTCTAGTAAGGGCTATTAAGAATTTTCCATAAGAATTGTGCGCACCGTCGCTTTCTTGGAATCATTGAATATTTTAGCTTAATTAATTTCCATTATGTACTCAGTTGTTCTACGTTTTACTTTCTTATACTCATAAACTGTAAGGAAACCCTCCTCGACCAAAGTTGGGATGTTTCGTATATTTTTTTATCCAACTTTTTATTGTTTTTGCATAATTCTGACTATGAGAATAAGTTGTTCAAAGTTGGTTATGTTCTATACACTTTATGTTTTGAATGTGAACTGTTTTAGGGTTAATTCGTGGCGTTGAATAAGTTTCATGTTATTTAGAAAGTTAAAAAGCAAATAAATGAACCTATAAAAGAAAAATGAATAAGTTTAAGCACTCGAGAACTTTTATGTTAACATCGAATTAACTTAGTATTTGGCCTTTTTATAGTGATTGTAATTTTATTATAAGTATTATTATTAACTCATAGATGCTTATGATGATAATCATATCTCATAGATATTTAGAACACCAGTGGCGGCCTGAAAACATCGTGGTTTCTTTTGTAGGATATACGAGACACTGTGTGGATTTAATTGATTCTATTTCAAAAGAGACTGGCTGTGTAGTCTCGCGCATCCGTGTTTGTTTCCACACTTTAAGAAAAGGTATCACTAATATGTTGCCAACCGCGCAATAACCTTTATTACCTTTTTTTAATACAGGGCCAGGGGTATTAAAAAAAGGTACTACTAAGTCCACACCGCCCCCTCTAGAGAACGGCCAATTCGTATTGTAGAATAGAATGAACGTATGGGATTGACATGTAGGTATTTTGACGTTTATGACAGTCTTCCACGTATGTCAATCCCGCTCATTGATCGATCTTTTATATTCAATTTTACAAACGTATTGCCACTTGGCCAGTAGGATTGATAACTCAGTGCAGAGTTTTGTCTTTAACAGAGAAATTATGCGTAGATAAGTCTGTACCCCATTAACACTGGATCGGAGAGTTGGTTTCTTTGTTGTGATAGTGTTACAGTAATTTAAACATAATTCCTTTTATACACGTTACTCTTAAAGTATTTATATTTAATGTATAGTAAGTAATAATACCCATTTGAATAGAGAAACGAAACTTCCTCAATACAGTTAACTTATTTCAGTTGAGTTATACACTTGGAGTGAATTAGAACATAGACTAATTTAAGCTGCGCTTGCATGAAGTGTTCCAAAATTTACAACACAGTAGAAACGTATTATTTCATATTCGCTACACCATCTGCTTCTTCACAATAATGGAATGAATCAGGTGGAGTAATATCAGATGAATATATTAGCGGATCAAACTTTTTGTCAGAGCAAGTGTGTTCAATTCGCACGTACTAACTTTTTTGTTCCCTTGGCAATGCAGAAGACCAATTCTTATAATAAAATGATATTCAAAATTTAGTGTCTATCTGCCCTCAGTCTTCCAAATATTAGAAAACGATCACGATATCAATGAAAAAAATTTAGAACTGTGTTACGAGAATACCGTTTTTGACAATTGAGAGATCAGATCGACACTGAATTTTGAACACCTTTTTATTTCGAGAATTTGCCTTCACAACAAATGTAAATTTATCATCCTATACGCAGTTCGTTGTAAGTGGCACGCCTACCCCACAGTTGTATATGAGATAGGTCATGACAAGTGAAATATTTACCATAAACAAGTCGATCCAATAGTGTACCGAAAAGAAGAAATATGAGATACCCACGAAAATCCCAACCCAACGATCATGAATTTTATTAAAGGAGTCGGCATCTGTCAGCGTATCTTGATTAGGGCTAGATTTATTGACATTTTTACAGGAAATGTGAAGCAGTTTGTTTCAGTAGATTTATGATCGATTAAGATAGGAAAACTATTGAATTGGTCTAGGCGGGGCTTGAACCCGCGATCTTTGCCTTACAGGGGCAATGCTTTAACCACTAAGCTACCAGACATCGCCCGAACCAATCCAATTTTCTCCTTTATATCCATCTTCGAGGCGACGCGTGACGGTGAAGGGTCTACCGACATTCTTACGAACTATCGCAACCAATGAATGATTTTCATTTATTTTGAAACATTGATTTTTGACTACTCCGCCCATATAATTTGAATGAATTTTTTAAGCATTTTGCATGCCAAATATTCAAATCAATTAATACAGGAAAAATATTGAATTGGTCTAGGCGAGGTTTGAACCCGCGATCTTTGAATATTTTGCATGCAAAATGCTTAAAAATTTTCTCGGCTACAGTGATGTAATGGTAGTGAGTGCAACTGTTTTCACTTGTAGTTTGTATAGCAGTCACACTCACTCTCGTCACTGCATTTTGCATTCGATTTCTGGATTGGGCAAAGAACTCATGGAAATTTCTCTTGAGTCGTCGAGTGTAATATTGTTCTCGCGCGTGTCTTAGAAAATTATAACCTATTACCGACCTGTTGTGTGACGTACTTGAGTTTAATGTTTGATGAAGTTTAAAGGTGTACTAATGAAAGTTGAATAGAAGCTTGTACTGAAAATACGAATTTTAAAACATTTCAATTGCATACATAAAAGAAAATTGTTTCCAAACTTTAAATACACTAATAATGACGTATTAACTAAATAAATGGCTGAGCTTGTACTGATTGCTTCCGTAAACAATCTTGATTGAAATTCTTTATAAAGTTACTCAAATTCACGTTGTAGATAATCACCTAAAGAAAAAAATACTTAAGAATAAGTTATTGAGTTTGTCTCAAATATTTGGTTAAAAAAAAAATCGCCGTCTTCATAAAGTTTAAAAAACGATCGCGATTGCGTAACAGGGTAACTACAGTGATAATCATCCTTTCAGAGTTGTTACAGATTGCTTCTGAGGCTTCCGCCTGAACTCAAGGTACTGTTACTTAATAATTTGGGGTAATCTCTTTCCTATGATTCGACTTATACGGCGGCGGTGACTGCCGTTGACCTGCAAACGTTAAGAAAAAGCCTGCGCCATAGCCAAACAATCAACAGATGTATCTGGTCTTGCAAGTGAGGTTATCTTGTTCTCGAGGAATCTTCGAACGACTTTAATTTTAGTTAATTTCTTTTTAAGTTTTTTAATATTTTGATTCAAAATTTTAGTATTCCGCGCAGTTAAAGCTGCGTGCACCAGCTAGTTCTAAATATTTCAACAAATACGGCGACCCCTCTCGACAAAAAAACAAAACATTTCAGTCAAATGCATGCGCATACATTAACTCACCTTTAGGAGTATGAAGTGCGTGGATATTATAATATTTATTCACGTCGTAGCTGAGGTAACCGAAAAGGAGAAAAGAATTCGTACATTGTTTTGATGTAAGTAGAATTTAAATAATATAGAAGATGTAGAATATCGGAGCAAGCAGGGGTCATAGCGTGGCATAGGTGGTGTAGTGGTTGAGACAATTAGGACTTGCTATAGAGAGGTCGCGATTTGATGTATATTTATAACCCCGACGCAAAAAGAGAGGTGCAAGAAGTTTGACTGGTCAGGGGGACCCACTGGTAAAGCACTCCGTCATCGGATCGATCCAAAGTCCTGCTGGCATGGCAACGCTAGAATCTAAATATTGCTAGATGTATCAAAGTTAATGGTCTAACCAAAACTATTTATTGTCAACTTTTAGGAGATATTTTTGGGAAGGGGGTTCTTAAAATTCTTATTTTAATTTTTATTACGGAAGAATTTGAAAGTGTTAATAAGAAAATAACCCTTCCTTGGTTGTCAAATGAATATAAATTGACCGACACGCACTGTGGAAAGCCGCCTTAAGAATTCGAAACTTGTCAGAGACTGGTATAAATGCAAAGTGTTTTAATGTACAATGAGTCCTGTCTAAACAAATACTTTAGTATTATGTTATCTGTGACAAAGGTAAACTATACCATACCACATAGAAAACAATTTAAATACTAGTTTAAGACAGGTTGGATGTTTTAAATAGATAGGTATTGTTTTAGCTAAGTATGTGAATGTATTTGTTAATAAAGCACAGGATCTGCTCACCTTATAATTCCTTTTATCTTTTTTTAGTTTTCAAATGAGTGTCTGCTGTCTAACCTCCCAAACCCTGAAGAAAGAAAGGAGAAAGGAAGAAGCAAGCTGTGGAATAAACTTCCTGCTGTGGTTATCATTATGTCGAACTCGAACCGACCAAACCGCACGCCGTCTCTGGGTCGTAGTGCTAGGCCGAAGGTGAGGTTGTCAAGCGACATATCCCTCGCACCCCGGCTGACCCAGGGCCATCCCTCTCGGTCTGGCCCTCCTCGGGAAGGGGGGGACCACGCGGTCCCCGACTCAACCCCGGTGTGGGGAGGCGCGCATCGTCCTACGATGCGCGCCGCCGCCGTGGCCTGCTTCTGCTAGGGTGACAGGCGGCTCCACCCGTCACCCTCAGGCCCGCGCTCATGGAGGGCGGAGGTCAGTTTGCGCGCTCCGACGCCCGAGCCGCCTTCGGGCGCGTGCAGCGATATCAGCGAGCCTTTCTCGCTCATCGCGCCGCGCCCGCTCTGCTGTCTCCTTCGCGAGCATGACCTGCTCGCAGAAGGAGGCGCTGGCCGCCCATGCATCCGCGCAGCGGACCATCGCCGCGAGCAGGGTGGAGAGCGTGAGCACTCTCACCCCCAGGGCCGCCACAAGCCCGCCTCGGCGTCTCAAACGCCGGGCACTCGGTGAGCGTGTGCAGCCCCGAGTCCACGCTCGCGTCGCAGTGATGGCACTCGGGCGTTGGCTCTATACCCATCAGATGCAGATACCGCCCGAAGCTACCGTGCCCGGTGATAATCTGCGTCTGACGGTACGAGAGGCTACCGTGTGGCCTCTCTAGCCACTCCCCCATGATGGGCCTTACCGCCGCAATGACGGCGTGCCCTGCGCGTGGTTGCCCCAGTCGTCGCTCCCACTCGGCCACCATGACCTGGTGGAGCCGGGATTTCTTGGCCCGAATATCCTCGGGCTCGGGATCGAATCCCCGCTCCCGCGCCTCCTTTCGGAACTGATATAGTGCCGAAAGGGCCCTCGCTTCCAGGATCCACGGTGGCGATCCGGCCAGGAAACTCGCCGCTTCGAAGGATATCGTGCGGTATCCCCTGATGGCCCTGGAGGCCATCGTGCTCTGCGCCATACGGAGCAGAGGCACGAATCTGGCCTCCAGGGTGTCCGCCCACACGGGGCACCCGTATAGGGCCATAGACCGCACGACACCCGCGTAGAGTCTCCTGCAGGAGGCCTCTGGGCCCTTCAAGTTGGGCAACAACCGGCCCAAGGCATTCGCCGTGAGCACCAACTTGGGGCGCAGACTTCGGAAATGCTGTCCGAAGTCCCATCGACCGTCAAGCACGAGCCCCAGGTATTTCAACGAAAAAGTGCCTCCCACTGTTAGGCTGGCGCCCGGGCCTGGCCTGCGCCGAGGGCCATGAAAGAACATGGCCTCGGACTTGTGCAGAGCCACCTCGAGACCCAGCCGCCGAATCCTGTCGACGACCTGAGCAACCGCGGTCGTGGCCCTCAGGGTCGCTTCGCGGTGTGTAGCCCCGCTCACCGTCACTAGCGTGTCATCCGCGTAACACGTGACGGTGGCACCGTACGCGAAGTCACCGCGAAGCACCCAGTCGTAACCGATGTTCCACAGCAGCGGCCCCAGGACCGACCCCTGTGGAACACCGCACGACATCTCACGCCTACCGACTCCCGTCGAACTTGGGTAGATGACGGCTCTCTCCGTCAGGTACGCCCCGACTATGTGGCGGAGGTAGAGAGGCACGTCGTGGTACACGAGTGCCTCCCTGATGCAACTCCAGGGCAAGGTGTTGAAGGCGTTGGAGATGTCCAAGGACACCGCCAACATCACCTCGCCCCGGGCAACCGCATCCCCCGCCAGAGTCCTCACACGCATGATGGCATCCACAGTGGAACGCCACCGGCGGAACCCAAACTGGGTGTTCGCCAGGTCCGGCCCCACTCTAGAGAGATGCTCGACGAGGCGTCTGGCAATAACTCTTTCAAAGAGTTTGCCCACCTCGTCGAGCAGCACTATAGGCCGGTACCCGGACGGCTCGTCCGCCGGGCGTCCCTGCTTGCGGATGAGGACCAGTTTCCCCGTCCTCCACATCTTCGGAAACTGGCCCCGCTCCAAGCATGCGCTGAGGAACCCTCTCAGCCGGGGTTCGAGGCCGTCTTCCCCTAGAGCTAGGACCCACGCGCGGCCTGGAATGCCGTCGGGTCCCGGGGCAGTGCTTTTCTTGGCCCTAAGCCTTTGCACCGCCAGCTCTAGTTCTACCCAAGTGACGTCGGGCACGTCGTCGTCAATCACCACACTGGGCGCCGTAGGCGACCGAGGCGGCGGAGTCATCTGCGGCAGAACATGTTCCGCTCGCGCCGGGAACAGGGATTCCACCACTCCTCCGAGCAGAGCCGGCTCGAGCACCTGGGTCAGCGGAGGGGCCCGGGGGGGCAGCTTTTCTCTTACCATAAGGTAAGGCCGCCCCCATAGGTCCCGCTCCAGCGTCTCCAGGAGCTCCCGGTAACAAGCGGCTTTAGACCGCTTGATCTCCGCTCGGAGGGCATTCCGGGCCTCCCTGTATCCCTCATGAAGCTCCGCCAATCGGGGCTCCGAGTCTGCGGGACGAGTACGCCTCCTACGGAATCGGGCCCACCGGCGGTGCGTGATCACGCAGGCTTGACGCAGCCTCGCGATCTCCGCATTCCACCAGTAGACCCGACGCCTCGGATTATAGGCTGGAGCCCTAGGCATACTCGCATCGCAGACCCGTGTCATGGCCTCCCGGAACCACGCCGCTTCATCGTTTATGTCGACAGGCCTGTCCGGCGCAATGGCCCAGGCCTGTACGATGGCGGCCTCCAGGAGGTCCTCCCGATTCAGTCGCCCCAACACCCAGCGCGGCTCGCGTTGGGCCGAAATGACTGGCGCATCGCTCGGGGGAGGGGAGACATCAAACCGAACGTATCGGTGATCCGATAGTGTCTCCACCTCCGCGGCGACACGCCAGTCCCGCACGCGGAGTGACAGGGAAGTGCTCGCGAACGAAAGATCTACGATCGAACTGCGCTCCCCCGCCACAAACGTGGCCATATACGTGGCTTCCGCCCTGCGATTCTGGAGAACTAAGCCGAGAGAATCGGCCCAGCTCTCCAGAGCCCTGCCTCGCGCGTTTGTGCGCCGGGAACCCCAGGCCTGAGACCAGGCGTTGAAGTCCCCGAGCACAAGAACCGGACGAGGCGTACAGGCATTGACGACGTCGGTCAGCCGCTCCAGCCAGACCGCCGATACTGCCCTATGAGTCGGTGTGACCTTGGCGTGAAATAAACGGCCACGACCGCAATTTCCCTCACCCGCGCCGCAACGATGCCATGCTCCCTTGCGATCACGACAAGGGGAGGGGCACCCGCAGCGGCGTTATGCACCAGTGCCGCCGATCCATCCAGGTCGACCACCCAGGCGGGCCCGAGGGGCCGGTGAGTGTATGGATCGGCGACAGCGGCGACGTCGATGGACCACTGTGCCATGCTCTGGAGCAGAAGTGCCTGAGCATCGACACCGTGGCCCAGGTTCGCCTGCAGGATTCGGAGATGAGGATCCATTCTGGAACCATCTCCGCATTCCGCCCCGAACCATTGGCGGAACGCCCGCCTCGCGGTGGCGGCTCCCCGTGGGTGCAGGCCTTGCTGCCAACCCTATGGTCGGCCGGCTTGCCCTCCGCCGCACACCTGAAACAGTGCGGCGGAGCTTCGCAATTACCGGCCCTATGACCGGGTTGGCTGCAGCGGAAGCAACGGTCGCCGACCGTCACCTCCGCCTTGCACTGTACACCCACGTGGCCGGCCGACAGGCACCTGAAGCACCTGTCCGGCCGAGCCTGTAGGAGCCGTACTCGGACTCCTACAACGCCGCCTACCGCGAGAATCCGCCGGTCGGCAGCCTTTTGGGCTGCTGCGATGGGGCAGCCGACAACTGTTGCCCCCTGTCCGCGACGGCCGTAGCGAATCGCTCCGACCTTAACCGCCTCCAGGGGGCAACCCCCGGCCTCCGCCACGGTGGCCCGAATTTCTTCGGCCGTGATGGAGTCGTCCAGGTCCGAAATGCGCAGTTCTGCGCACTTGGTGGGCCTGGACACCCGGACGTCGGCTGCATTCAGCGTCTCCCTAAGCCTAGCCGCTATGGCATCGGCCTTGGGACCGCTTGTAGCGCCAGGGACGTGGATGAGCCGGGCACCCGTCCGAGTGTGTGTCACTCGGAGGGTCCCCGCCACATCGAGGGCCCTCATGTCAATGAGGCCCCTCGCCTGTTTTACCAGGTCCACGTACTGCACGACCCTCTCCGTCGCCTCCGGTGTCATCGTTAAGACGACAGCGGTGGTACGGGGGACGCGAAGCCTTCCTGGCGCTCCCTTCGCAGCAGCCTGGGCCTTCTTGGCCCTTTTTGCTGCCTTTTTACGGGCGTTCCGTGATTTTTTGGCCTCACCGACCACCTCCCAGCCCCCTGCCGGTGCAGAGCTGCTGGAGGCAGTCGGGGCCGAAACCGGTGCCAGGGCCGGGGCCCGGGCTGGGGCCGGGGCAGGGACCGAGGACGACTCCCATTGCTCTTCCCCTTTCCCTTGCCCTTGGCTTGAGCACCCCTGGCTGACGCGGCGATGGTGGCCGGGGCAGCCGGCGCAGTGGGCGCGCCGCGGGCCGACTCCTGCGGGGACCCCGCCGCTACCGTGCGGATGGGGCCCCGCTTGACCGCTCCGGCGTATCCCCCACTCGGCGGCGCCAGGGGTGGACGGTGAATGGAGGCCATAATGGCCTCCAGACAGCTCCGCGTCCACTCCTCGTGCCGCGCCTGTTGTGCCGCCATTGCCGCCATGCAGGCCTCCAAAGAGTTTGCCGACGAACGCGGCGGCACTCGCGGCGGCTACGGCAACTTCGGCTGCACCGGCGGCGGGACCGGCAAACGTGGCGGGAGCGGCGGCGGCGGCAAACGCGGTGGCACCGGTGACTCCGGCGACCTCGACCGCACCGGTGGAAATGGCCGCACCGAAGATGGCTCCGGCTGCGCTTCGACCCTCCGCCTCTCTGTGCGGGACATACGGTCCTGAAGCGCCGCCAGCTCCGCCGCCATCCTGACCATTTCCTTGCGGTATTCCGCCGCCTGCCTCTCGGTTTCCCCGAGCATCGCCGCCTGACGTCTGCCGAGCTCGGCCCGCTCTTGCTGCGCACAGCTTAGCTCCGCCCTGAGCAAATTATATTGCTCAACAAGGTGGAGCGTCGACCGCATGAGCCGGTCCTCCTCCGGCTTCATGGCCCCAGTCTGGGCCTCAGCCAGGCCTTTAAGGGCCTCTACCACCTCGATAGAGGTGCTGTCGCCGGCACAAGGCAACGGCGCCGCCGAGGAGGAGGAACTCGACGGTGCCATGACACCCTTCGGGACTGGGGCTGGGCCACGCTTTTGAGGGGCAGCCCTCTTGCCACCCCGCGTCTTTCGGCGGCCGAGCGCCGCAAACTTGGGCGGGGGAGAATGGTATTCTCCCTCCTGGCCGCTGCTGGACGTGGACGCGTCGGTCATGCTGACTTCCGGGTCCGGCTCAAATGGCCGGGGGGAAAGGAACCAGGTTCCTGGCTGAGCTCCAGGTCGTTACGCCCGGGCTGTTAGCCCTGCTCTGGGTGGCGGTGTCAAGGTGGTCTGACACCGCTTGGGACGCGACTTCCGCGTCGTGGTGCTGCACGACCTCCGTGCAGACTATTTCGCTTGGTAAGGGGTTTTTTTGGGTTTTAAGTTCAGAATTCTCCATAAGTACCCACGAGTAGAACCGCTCTAATTACACTTCCTGGGTGACGGCCATTCCAGGAAGCGGGGTACATACTGTGGAGGTCCCCAGGTATCCACAGGTTTTAAGCGACTTCGCTGTCGGGTTTTCAGACTTTTCCTTGTCGTGGGCCGACCAATTAAGGCAAGCCCCGCGGCCTCCGGGATATCGGCATTCCCGAGTGTGGCTAGCACTCAGGTCGTTGTCGATATCTCGGAGGTTACGCGATGCGGCTAACTCTCCCAACGCCGACGGTGGCACGAATGCCCGTCAGCCCCTGCGCGAGCAGTGGGCCGATCCGTCCCCGGATCCTACGGATCCCGTCGCCTCTCCCGTGTCGCCTCTGCTAAAGCAGAGGGGTACCGGGAGCGACGGCTAGCCCTGAAAAGGGCTGTTGAAGTGGGAGGAACCCTACGGATCCCTCCCCGCGGGCCTTGCAGGCCCGCCATACCACGACCCCCTCGTGCAATGGGGTCAGCTAGCCCTTAAAAGGGCTGTTGGAATGGAAGGGTATCCTACGGACCCCTTCCCGCGGGCCTTGCAGGCCCGCCATCCCACGACCTCCTCGTGAGGTCAGCCGTTGGGTTATTTGTCAACGGCCAACAGAACTCCCAAGGTGGGAGTCTGTTAGCCGTTGTCCAGGGTGCACCAGCCCCCCCGCTTCCGCTCCCCAGGACCGCGGTCCAAAGGGGGAAGAAACGGAGAAGCCGACGTGGAGGTTACCCAATGAGCACCCCTACCATACCATACCATACCTATAATATAGCGCCAAAAAACGAAACCACTTTCCATCAGGTGGGAAGTGTGCTTGTCTGCCACCTAAGTGGTATAAAAAAGACGGATTGTACTCCGGGAGTGCCGGCAGAAGTGAAAACTTTATCTTTCTTTCTTTCTTCGTTATATACAGAGAAAAAGATAAAAAGAACATACCATACCATACCATACCATACCTTACCTATAATATAGCGCCAAAAAACGAAAACATGTATCAACCTTTGATAATACCGTAAGGCGAAACCGGTCAGGATATTAATAAATAATGTGGAATAGTACAAGTATTTTCCACCAAGTGCCATCAATCAACAGTATAAGCAATCACAAAAAGTGTCAGAAGCCCAGGTTCGAACCCGGTATTATCTGAAACCATAAGGACTTACAGTCTAAGCGATTACCGCTAAGCTACGAAGCTTCATAGCGTATCTAACAAAATAAACAATCTGTTGCTAATGTTGTATGACGTCAGTCGTCGGTTACGGTTCAAAGGTCAAGTGATCCTGACGCGAGTTTAACTCTTCACTTTTCACACATATTTCACTTCATAAATACAACCGTTTGTTTATGTATACGAAGGGAATGAAAAGAATAGATACCTACTACTAGCGTATAGTCCGCTAGTAGTAGGTATCTATCAAGCGCCGAAATTTGGCAGGCTATGTGTATTTAGAGGCACTAGTAGCTTAATGGCTAAAGTTTTGGTTACAGTTCGAACTCTGCGACGCTATTAAGGTAACTCACTCCCAGTCCAAATACATACGAATACTAGCAATTGGACCTCTCTAACTGAGAAATTCTAATAAGGATTCTACTAAATAGTGACGCATCTTATAACTACTGATTACCCCTGAGAGGTAGAAAAAATACCCACATTTTTGGAATCCACAGGTTCAAAGCTAATTACGTGGACTAAGCCACTACAGCATAAATATTCTACGACGTCCTACAAAACTCTGTATCTAGGTCCAAAGTAAATATAGTTTTACTAGCTTGTGTCATGGATTCTAGACTGCGAATAACATACTTAAATACATTTTCGTCAAGCAAGTATTGTTATTGAGCGGGTAACAGTCAAATGCTCTACCACTTCGTTCGCCACAGAGAATATGTATCTAACGTCATGGTTACATGCTTATCTAGCAACTGTAGTTACTCTCGCTACTGAGCCAATCGGATTAAGTATTAAACATTTTAATAATGCGAAAATTTTTCTTTGACTGTTGAATCTTGAGATCTAAGTTTTAATTGGCATCACATGACTTACAGCACAGCTGCCTCGTCTGGACAGTTGGCAAACTTGTTAATTAAAAAATATATAATATAGGTAGGTAAGCATAAAAGATGAGCTAAGTCACTAATAAGATAAAGTATTTTATAACTAGTATTATTTGCCATTTATTATTTAGTAAGTCACAAAGATATGTAATTCTTTAAAAAAAAAGATTACAGGAGCCCTCAATTGATTCTGTTGGTCAACGTTAAATAAATCGCAGGAAAATATTACTAAATCAGTACAGGTCCCATTGCTGATTAAGGAAACAAGCCAACAAATCAAATAATTTAAAACAGCCCGGACACAAACTGGTCGTATAAACTGAAAGTGAAATTTAAGGGACCTTTCCTGTGTTATTGAATTAATACCTACAAGTTAATCTCGAGTTATATTTGATTAGATTTAATAACAACAAATGGGTCCGACTAATTTCGAGAAGAAAGGGATTGAGTGCGGAAGAAGACCGGTTGATATATGGATTTTAGCACAAGAGGGACTGTGATAAAATGATTAAATTTGTTTGATCTATCGCCACCGCAAAGTCAGGGATTGGAATGTTTCATGCACTTTATGTGATTGATATTATAAATATTGTATTTCTAGATTGAAACTCGTTTTATTTATTAGTTACTGTAGCTGTAACATATGATTTTATCACACCTGTTTATTCTCCTTTGGTAAGTGACGATCGTAAGAGCGTTTTCACATTCATCCGATATCCGATATCGACGTCGGACGCCGAAAGCCGCCATCCGATAGCCGATACCTTGTGCTGTTTTCATATTTATCCGATAAAGTCGACCCGATACAGCCATTTGCTCGAAAGCACAGACTAGTTAGGGATGCTAGGGATGAAAAAAATAGAAAAGGAGGGGCAAGCAATTTTCGACCTTATTGACATGACATGGTAACGAGTTTTTTCCTTACATTTGTGATCAGCGTCACTAATTAAGCCAAAACAGTGGTGTTGGCTCCGATAACAGATATCGGGAAGGACAATGTGAAAGACAGATACATATCTCATACATTTGACTTCCTCCGATATCGGATGTCGGATATCAGATATAGGATATCGGATATCGGATGAGTGTGAAAATGATCTAAGTAGAGAAGTGAATACGTTTGCAACACAAAACAGTGCGATGTTACGCTCTGGACAGATGTCATACTCGTATTGTCCATGTTAGTGTCATTGCAAGTATAGACGGTTCTTCGTGCAATTAGTTATGTAAACAATAGCTCCGTGTATAAATTCTAAGAAAAATAGCTATCTTCATCTAATACGATAAAAAACTATTTAATTCGTTACCAATAAGTGTGATATACGTGCAGAAATGTTATAATAATATAATGATACATAATATGTGCAAAATAGAACTATGGAATTGAAGTTTAATTTACCCCGTTAAGTGATAAAGTAATTAAAGTGGCAAGAAAATAAATGCAAAGGACTTTAATAAGTGATAATATTTACATGTACTGCAGATTTATAAACGAAAGTGAGAAGACGAAAACAGTGATAATCATAATATTAAAATCCGTTACATTCAAACGTAGATTTTTTTTCTACAGTAACAAGAAAGACCGAATCCAATCAATTCTACATGGTAATAATAAAGACCTAAAAATAATCTGTTGATGAGCGCTTTTATATTTGGAACGACACGATTTATCGTCACGGTATCAATTAGTCGGGACATAGGGTAATGATAAAAATCTAAAAGTGCTTAATAAGCGACATCTAGCGACAAATAGCTCAACTAATCGGGATGACATCGGGAATGGAAAACATGGATAGATGTTTAAGTCTCGACAATATTACCCTGAGAAAGTACCGTACTATTAAATCAACGTCTACAGACTCATTGAATCTCTCTGATACATCAATAACATCATATTCCCATGGTCGCAGCCTGCCGGACATATCCGGAAATAATATGAATGAGATCGAATTACTCAAAGAGGAAATAAAAAAATTAAATGATGAACTTCAAAGTGCGCACAAAGAAATAGAAATTTTAACGATTGAGAACAGTCAGTTAAAACAACTAACATCGGGTCAGCAGCAAAAAATCTCAAAATATAAAGAGGTTTACTATGGTTCACCCGAAATTAATCGTTCTGCTCAAAAAAAGAAGGGAAAACAGGTTTCTAAAATTGGCTTCATCGATAGAGGTGAACAAATTAATGACTTCAAGACCACTCCAAGTACAAATCAAGACATGATAGAAGATTTATCACAGGCTATTACACAAACTGAAAGCTTACGTAAACCGAAGGCGGAGAAGAAACCAAATATAATAATTTTGGGAGATCAACGAGCACGTGGCCTGTCGAAAGCAATGATAAAGATGAGAGGTGACAACTCGGGAAAAGATAACTATAAGGAATACAATATAACTTCAATTATCAAGCCCAATGCTTCAAGCTCGCAGATTTTGAACAGCTGTAATGACAGCCTCATAAGGAATTTAACCCAACAGGATACGGTAATAATTATAGTAATGGCTCTAATGATAAGAAACCCTTTACTTTTATGTCCGAGATTTGTAATGTACTATTTAAACTAAAGTCTTGCAATGTAATATTGACGAATGTGTTGCACAACCCCTACTTGAACGTAAACATGATTAATAGCAATCTAGAAATGATAACAAAAAATTACAAGAATTGTAAATACCTAAAAATACACAGTACTGACCAGCCATACTATAACAAGCATCTTCCTACATCTAATTATAAAGAGCTCTTACACTTATGCCAGAAACTTAACACTGAAATTGAGTACTGCCACTACCACACGAAGTTTTTAAGACAATATAAACATACATTGAGAAGTACTAAACAGAATCACTCTTCGCCTACCAACCTTGACAACACAACACAATTAACATCAACACAAACTAAAATAACAAATTATTTCCGAAGAATCAGTGCTTCGGAACCTGTTATGAAAAACCACTCCTTTCGTGAGACACAGTAAATACGAAACCATTACTTTACTCCACCAGAACATTGCCAGTTTGATTAGTAAACAAAAAATATTCGAAATCCAATTAACAAAGGTCGAAAAAGAACTCGGACCGGTGGACATTGTTTGCTTTACAGAAACGTTTATTAAAAGAGGTACTGAATCTAACGTCACAATTAACGATTATAGAATGGTATCATCTTTTTCCCGAAATGATAAGAGCCGAGGAGGATCGTGCATTTTAACCCTTAACTTGGCAGCGTATCTAATAATGCACATTTTGTAAAAAAAAATATTGCGAGTAGTATCGCTCGTTTTCAACTGTCTCTTTTGTTAGAAATGGTAGTATAACGTCTAAACTTTCTACCAAAAAATATATTTTAGCATTCTGGCAACACTATTCGCCAGTAGCTCGCAAGATGGTGGACCGTGCGCGTGCGATTACGAGACTCAAGGTAATAACATGCAATAATTCCTTTATTTACTGGTTTGGCCCTAAGCTAGTAACTTCATCTTATAGTTGAGTACTTGAACTTACGGTTTTAATTTCAATTTGACAGAAAAAAACTTATTTTGTTCGACAATCGTTAGCGTTTTTCTTGGTGTATCTATAAATGCACATTGCCAGGTTATGCATATAGTAACGTTAATTTGGTCGTGTGCATTTTAGGATACATTGCCAGATTACGTATATTATTACTTGCGGTTAGTCGTGTACATTATTGTCAACATTGCCAAGGATTCGACAAAATGCGTTAAATAGTTTTTCTGTTATAATTTGAAATAAAAATCATGTTTAAATAAAAATTGTTTTTATTTCGTTGTTTTAATGTGCAATTATTTCACGTTTGCAGCCAATCACAAGATCTCAGCGAATTTTAGCATTAGTACCTAAGCCAGGTGCAGACTCAGATCTAGAAAAGACTGATTCCTCTGAAGATGAACTGAATCTACCCAGGTGTATAAATGATTCCAAAAGCTCGTCAGCACCGTCTATAGCTTCGTCTTTGGAAAATTTGCATTTACTTTCAGACAGTGATAGCCCAAATAACGAAATTAAAGATGCAAACCAAATAGCCGTCCAAGTTACATCCATAACTACCTCTTGTTCTGAAGAAAGTCCTCTGGCTCCATTGTACTCACCCCTGACTCCGTTGATTCAGCCCAACACTGCAACTCCGGAAAATCTGCAGGTACAACATAATTCGGCCACTTCTGCCATACATCCATATTCACCATTTGCAACACGGTCCAAGAAGAACAAAACTACGGCGCCTAAAAAAAAACCACCAAAACAAAAGAAGATTGATGTGAAATGGACTACTCAACATTTTTGTGGCACTGCAAATATCGAAGAAAAAACATTTAGTAAACCTTTTGATACCAAGTCACCTTCAGAATATTTTCGCATGTTCTTTTCTGACGATATACTAGAATTATTGGTGGACCAAACGAATCTGTATCATGTTCAATTAAAGGGCACTTCGCTGAATGTAACAACCGACGATATAAAAGATTTCATTGCCATCAACCTTCTTATGGGTGTCGTTGATATGCCAGCTTACACCGACTATTGGTCGTTTTTTCTCAGGTTTGACAAAGTAGCGGATGTAATGAGCCTAAAACGGTTTCAACAAATCCGAAGATTTCTGCATTTTGCAGATAATTTAAGGGAGGATGGAGATCGGTACTATAAAATCCGGCCATTCCTTGAAAGAGTTCGTCTTAATTGCTTGAAAGTCGAAGAGGAAAACCATTTCAGCATTGATGAAATGATGGTTCCATACAAAGGGACCAGAGCAGGCTCACGGAGGCAATACATAAAAAGCAAACCTCGGAAGTGGGGGTATAAAATATTTGTGCGAGCAGGAATGACCGGATTCGTGTATGATTTTTTGATTTACGGAGGGGAAGATACCTTTCGTCACCATATATTTACTGATAAAGAAGAATGCATGGGTTTAGGAGCAAAAGTTGTTATAGCACTATCACAAACGATTCAACAGCCTGCCTGTAAAGTACTTTACTTCGACAACTTCTTCACTTCACTAGAGTTGCTCGACCACTTGAGGAATGAGTACGGGATTTTCAGTTTAGGCACTATAAGGTCGAATCGCCTACGTGAAGCAAACAAAAAGTTACCCACTGACAAAATTTTGAAGAAGAGGGGCCGTGGCGCTTTTGCTCAAGTTGTCTCGAACGAAAGCAAGATCGTTGTTGTGAAATGGTTCGACAACAAGTGCGTCACCGCAGCAAGTACCTACGTGGATGCTTATCCGACTCAACCGATTTTACGATACAATAAGACGACTAAGACCAGACAACAAGTAACTTGTCCTAACATGATTCGGCATTATAACTCGCGCATGGGAGGTGTTGATCTCGCCGACATGCTCATTGCCTTGTACCGCACGGAGATGAAGTCACATAGATGGTACTTGCCACTCTTCTCCCAGGTCCTTGACATTTGCGTTAACAACGCTTGGCTGGTTTACAGAAGAGAGACCAAAGATTCTAAGCCAATGAGACTTAAAGAATTTAGATGTGCCATAAGTCTTGTCACGTTACAAAGGGCGATAAAAATAACTTCAGGCGGCCATAAGAGATGTCTGACTCCTGGATGTCAAGTTGACAGTCGTTACGACCATGTTGGTCATTTGCCAACATTTACAACAAAAGGCCGCTGTAAAAAATGCATCAAAGGGCAGACCAAATTTTTGTGCAGTAAATGCAATGTAAGACTGTGCTTGACTGAGGATCGCAATTGTTTTTATGAGTATCATACTACATCTTAGATTCCTACATTTATTGCTTTCAATACGTATAAGTGTTAGATTTTTTAAAGTGCAATGTTAGAGAACACATGTTTATTTTTTGGTAATGTTGTTTTAGAAGAGCATTTTTTTATACGTGCAATGTTAAAAAGTACATTTATGTTTCGTTTATTTTTTTATAGAGTTTTATAGAGTATGAAAACATTGGATTCTCAAATCGTTTCTTGTATGATCTCAATATGTGATGTAATCTTAAGAAGCGTTATTATTACAACTAATTTTTAACTAATGGCTGTGACTTAAGATAATATAAATTATTTTCCTTACCAAAACACTATGTTTATTTTTCTCTTACCAGCAGGCAATGTATCTTTAAAGATACACGATTATTTTCTACTAAAATATGGTACTCTTGGCAATGTATATTATAAGATACACGTCATAAATCCAAAAATATAAATAGTAATTTTTTTATTTTATTTTTTCCATGTATAATTATCACTTAGAAGCTAAATAAACTAAGATAGAAAAAGATAATCGATTACTTTTTCCGCTGCCAAGTTAAGGGTTAATTAGAAACAACTTAAAATTTAAAGAAGTAAATGGTTTATCTCTAATTCCCCCAATACGATTGCAATTTGAATACTGCGCAATAGAAATAACGAAATTTAATCTCATAGTGGTATGTATTTACAGGACACCAATTTCAAACGCTAATATCTTCCTAAAAAATTTAGAAGCCCTTGCCAATACACTGTGCAAAAGGACAAATAAGAAATTAATTATGTGTGGTGACTGGAACATAGGTACACAGAAAGATACACAAAACTCTCGCGACTTGAAAGCTATTCTATCCAATAATAATTTAAAGAGCCACATAGAAGCACCAACACGAAAAAACTCATGCTTAGACCTAATAACAAGCAACTTACCTGATACTAAAGCTGCAATTCATTGCCTTGCTCTTTCAGACCATGAAACCGCACAATCCCTAACATTTAAAATTGAAATCGACAATATGGTAAAGGATTGTCCCACCCACTGGTTTAAGAAAATTAGAGACCTCAGCGACGAAAATATTAAAAAATTTCAGTATTATATTTCAAACCTATCCTTCTCGGAAATATACAACTACCAAACAACAAATGAAGCATTCGATTCTTTTCATGAGACTTTGACTCTCTTCTATAATCTTTGTTTTCCCATCATAAGAGTCAAAAATACTTTTAAACCCGTAAAGAATAGATACTTAACAAAGAGTATTAAGCGATGTTGCGTTAAGAGTAGGACATTATACTTGGAATACCACCTAAATAGACATAATAAAAAGCACAATAAGGTAAAATACAACAATTACAATAGAATATTGAAAAGATGTATAAAGAAAGCTCAACAGATGAATAGCTTGCAATACATAAATAACTCAAAAAATGGAAGTAAAGCAACCTGGAATTTAATTAAAAATAACACAACAAGCAATATGACATTACAATCTGAAATAGAATCAATAGAAATTAAAGATAAGCTATATGACAACCCTGACAAAATATGTGAACTATTTAATGACTACTATATAAATCTAACCAATAACAATACACAAAATAATAGTAAATTGCTAAAACCAATTAATATCCCACAAAATTCCAAAACTATATTCCTTGATCCGGTAGATAATGTGGATATATATAAGGTGATAAAATCGTTAAACGATACAAACTCTACAGGTTACGATGACTTAAGTACTAAAGTTATTAAAAAATGTGCAGCCAGCTTAGCATTGCCTCTGACCCATATAGTAAATCTATCTTTAACTGAGGGTTCTTTCCCAGAGCGATTAAAAAAGTCGATAGTAAAGCCTATATATAAAAAGGGGTCCAAAACGGATATGAACAATTATCGCCCGATCACACTCATACCAATACTATCCAAGGTATTTGAGAAAGTTATGCACTCCAAAATGGAAAGGTTTTTGTCATCATGCGATATTCTTCGAGAAGAGCAATTCGGTTTTAGAAAAAATAGCTCCACTAGTTTAGCATGCTTTTCATTAGTTAAACAAATAACCGAAACTCTGAACTACAAGTCTCATATGGGCTGTGTATTCATAGACATGAAGAAAGCATTCGACTTTGTTTGCCATAAAACACTTCTATCTAAGCTCTCCTCCTACGGAATACGTGGGAAAGCCAATGACTGGATCAAGAGCTATCTAGAAAATAGACAACAGTGCGTCGAAATTATACGAACCTGCCAAACTCAGCAAATATCCTACAGATCCAGTTTCAAAACCAATAATACTGGTACTCCACAAGGAAGTATATTGGCCCCTTTGCTCTTCCTCATCTACATTAACAATCTCCCTGATGCAATTGAAAATAACTGTATTCTTTTCGCGGACGATACAACATTATTAATTAAAAGTAAAAATAAGGCTACCTTAGGACGAGATATCACTAACGCGTTAGACAACGCCATTGACTGGTTACAACAAAACAACCTAAAAATAAACATGACAAAAACAAGCATTATACAATTTCAGGCATCCAACACACATGCAAACTATCTTGACATGCATTACAAGAATAGCGTACTCCATACTGTCAACGAATGTGTATTCCTAGGTATAACCATAGATAAGCAATGCAATTGGAAAGCGCACATAGAAAAAATTAGCACTAAACTGGATCGTTTTGTGTATGCATTAAAGCGACTTAGAGACACTACTAATCTAGACACTGCAATGGTATCATATCATGCTTATGTATCATCAGTGCTCAGGTACGGCATCATCATATGGGGTAATTCAACAGAAATAGACAGAGCCTTTAAAACCCAAAAAAAATGCATTAGAGCGGTATGCGGGGCCTCTTTTTTAGACAGCTGTAAGCCATTATTTAAAACACTCAAAGTGCTACCATTACCCTGCCTTTATATTTTCGAAATATGTATCTTTGTTAAAAAATACCCCCATCTATTCGACAAACTTGGTGACTATGCGAATAGCCGGACGAGACATAAAAACAGGTTACATTTACCTCTAATTAATATAGAACTATTTAGAAGGAATGTTTACTGCATGTGTATCAGAATATTTAATAATCTTCCATCAAGCCTGACTAACCTACGTATGACACTATTTAAGAAACAATTATTTGACATGTTATTAAACAAAATGTATTACAATATTAATGATTTCCTGGACGATACAATAACATTTAACAATACCTTATAATGTAATTTATTTTAGCATATTATTAATAGGTATGACATGAAAAAATTTGCACGCCGTATGTGGCAGAATGTGAGGAAACAAAGCATTTTGTAAAATCTCTTGTACCATATTCTAGCAAATAAACTATTTGATTTGATTGATTTGATTTAGGTTGCAAATTGATATAATATATATATTGATCGGAAACAGTGCAAATACTTTAATAATAGCATACTTTTATGAAAAGAATGACAATGTAGGTACCGCACCAATAAATATGCATGTTCACCTGTCTGTGCCTAACCCGAGACAGGTTGGGGGTTGGGGTAACACGCGACAGCTTGGTATAATATGTAGTGTCATCACCCCAGATTTAGAAAACGCTAGATACCCGTACGCCAATCTGGTGCAGCTTTCCAAACATTTTCGTGTGCCGAGTTTGACTTTTCTAGTCAAAAATTAACATTATAAAGACCTATGCCGATAGCAGTTACTTGGGGCTAATCTCCACCCGTCAATAAACATACATTCGTGTTTATACACTTCTGCCTACCCCTTCAGGGATACAAAGGCATGAACGTATGTATGTATGCCGACTGACACGTTGTAATTGAAATAATATTGTGTTTAGATATTTCTGTCTGTGGTATTACTAAATGGCTCGCATTACGTCATGGTATGCGTTATCTTGGTTCTAGTCTAAATCTATGGTAAGGACTTACCATAGATTTAGAGTCGATTCGTAGTCTCACTCGTCTCAAAATTTTGTTCGCTGAACATAATGCATCAGCAAATCAGCAAGTACCTTGACTTGGCTCACGAGGCAACCGCCATGTGGATTGTTGATTCAACGATATTGATACTAAACGACCAACACCTCAAGAGGCTCTCTCTAGATGATTGGGTCAAGGGTCAGATGCAGAAGGTGGTTATCCTCGACACGGCACGCATGGTTCGGAGGTTTCTCTCTCTGTGACCCCGACCGCCGGTAGCTTGGGCCCTGCCCTATAAACAAACATGCTACCAGCATATTCAGTTTCTTCCAACTGGAGCTACTAGTATGTTTGACAATCAACTATGGAAGATTCACAAACAACTGTGTACACATATCTTTTAATTTTTGACATCAAATCAATGCCTTTTTTACTCTAGGGTAGGCAGAGATCACGAACACCTTTTATACATTAAACATGTACCTATTATTAGATCATGTATGTATAGATGGGCCCATTTTTGAGATATTAGGTACATACTTACATAATCTTATAATATGATTTTTATCTTTTAGTTTAAGATGCTTGTGTTTATCAAAGGGAATACAAATGAACTCTTTATTCAATGATCAAACGAACTTACCTGAAGTGAAGTTCGATCTTAATTATCCTGTCTTCGCCGGAGAGATTTAATTCTTGACTATGTAGTAGTAGCCCTGCTACGCCACAAACCATTCGCACAAGTTTTTAGAGAGAGAAAGAGAAAAAAACATACTGCTTTCTCTCTCTTCCCCCGCCATCGCCAATCGTTTGACCAAGGCGGTAATTGTCATTTATTTCAGAGTAAGCAAGAGTAGCAAATTTTTAGCAACATTGAGTTTTCTAAAGGGTTGAAATCTTAGGGTAGGGTGGGATCTTAAATCTCTCCGGCGAAGACAGGATAATTAAGAACGAACTTCACTTCAGGTAAGTTCGTTGGATCATTGAATTATCCTGTCTTCGCCTTCGAGATTTAATTCTTGACTATGTAGATGTTTAGAGCATGATCAATGTTGCTAGAGTAAGTAACCAAAGAAAAAACTATAGTTATAACACAATAATATTATATTAGGTAAGTTCTTACTTAAATAATTATATTCACAAAACTATATTATGCGCATGTATAAAATCGAACATAATGTATACCATGCATGTTATGTTATACAATCAAGCAAATTCTGACTGGCATTTATAATAGGCCTATTATAGAAATTAGCAAAAACAGCTGACTGCGCAGACCAACCAGCTGCCTTTCTAATTACATCCACGCTTAGACCAGCTCGTGAGGCAGCAGAGGTTGAAGCGTGCCTTGTGCTGTGAGCAGAGAACAGCGAGGTATCAACTCCGCTGTCACACAATGTCCCTTTCAACCATCGTCCAATGGTCTGAGATGTTGCTGGCCTATGAGGTCTTTTGAAAGTAAGTATAATACGGTCATCAGCATTTGACCGCAGGGTAGATGTTACTAAAATATATTTTTGTAGCGCTGAGGCTGGACAAATCCCAGGTCTAGCGCGAAAAAATGGTAAGCTAAGTACAGGCTGGGCTTTTCCGACAGAAGAGGTTTTGATTAAATTCGAAATTGTTATAATTACGTAATCATCAAAGATTTTCATAATTGAAAATTTTATAAGAGACAAAGTTTGTGTCCTATGTCCCGTACTTAGAGCTAATAACGTGACCAATTTTTTTGATAGCATTTCTAAATTAATTATATCATTTTGCATTGTTTCTAAGTAATCTAAAACAATATTGGGGTCCCATGTAAAATCATAACGCGGAAATACCGGCTTTAATCGGAAAATACCCTTAAAATAACGCTTTAAACTTAAATCATCGCTTATGTTCTCAACCGATATTAAGGATATTGCAGAACGGTGATTATTCAAGGTACCATATGAAGCGCCTTTCTTGAAGCAATCCGTAAGAAATTCTAATAAATATGATGTATTAAAGTGATAACAATCGATTTTTCTTGAATTACAGAATTCCCACCATAATCTAATACTAGACGAATACTGAGACCTCGTATTTACGGATATGGAAGAAAGCATAACCTCTAAGGCTGGTTCGGGCACACCTTTCCTACGAAATCCCTCCCTGATAACACACACGCTGCCAGGGAAAGATGGCGACGCAGCGGGTGTGTTGATCTGAAAGGAGAGGATAGAAGATATTCACTTGGTGAAAATATCGAAATTTCCTTAACACATAACGACATAAAAAGGGGATACCACGGCTGTGATACCCAGTTTGGGACAACTACAATTCCGGTTGCTTTATCTGATACAATCTTATTTAATACCTTTAAAATCAAAGCAAATGGTGGGAATGCATAAAAATAAAATTGGGACCAATTTATTGTAAAAGCGTGTATGTCATAGGCATCAGGATCTCTCTTCCATGACATATATAAAGGACACTTTGTATTAATTCGTGAAGCGAACAAATCAATATCTGGTATCCCAAATTCATCACAAATTTTTTGAAACTCCTTTGAACGCAACTCCCATTCTGTGTCGACATTTACTTTCCTTGATTCGCTATCGGCCTCGACATTTAAGGCGGAACGAATATATGAAGCAAACACAAATATATTTCTACTTTCACACCAGTTCCAAATCATTTTGGTAACCTGATTTAAGTGAGGATATTGCACTCCCCCCATCCTATTAACGTAAGAAATAGCGGTTGTGTTATCTACACGTAAAAGAATATCACAACCTCTTTTCTTATCAGCAAAAGACTTAAGTCCTAGATAAACTGCCAGAAGCTCCAAATAATTTATATGATTGATTCTCTCAGAAGATGACCAGAAACCACCTGTTTTCTCATTCTCACACGCTGCGCCCCAACCTGTAGTTGAAGCATCTGTATAAATTGTCATTGTATAATTTTGATTCCTAATGGGACTCACGGCAGTCAAAATATTGGTTTTCCACCAAATAAGATCTTCATATAAATTATTTGGCACAGTCATAAAAGCTTCATAATTATCGTTGCTTTTCAGTAAAGCTAAATACTTTGCTCTTTCTAGGGATTTTGTATGAAGCCACCCATAAGTAACTGCTGGGCACGCCGCAGTAAGAGAGTCTAGAAAACGCGCAAACTCTCGAATTTTAAGTCTAGTTGTATTTATTAGTGGCAATGTTTGTTGTAAAATCCTTTGCTTTTTAGTGTCTGGTAACTGGAGTGTCATCAAATCAGAATTTAATATGAATCCTAGAAATTTACAAGTAGTTTGGGGCACCAAATTACTTTTTTCATAATTAATAACGAAGCCTAATTTTGTCAAACATTCAATAGTAGTTTTAGCATTTTCTAGACAATCTTCAGCCGAGTTTCCCAAGCACAGTATATCGTCTAAATATCTAACTGAGACTAGACCCTGAGATCGCAAATAAGCAGCAACTGGCTGTAAAATTTTTGTAAATATACACGGTGCCGAACACAAACCTTGTGGGAGGGCAACAAATTCGTATAAGTTATTTTCCACATAAAAACGTAAAAACTTCCTGTGTGTTTTATGTATAGGTAGCAAAAAATATGCATCCTTAAGGTCTAGATTGATCATATGGCAGCCTCTAGACATAAGTTTAATGGCTGTTCGGACGTCCTCCATTTTGAAATGTTCCGTATAAATAAATTTATTTAGTTTCTTTAAGTTCAAAATGAAACGTTTACTACCATCATTCTTTGGTACCAAAAAAATATCAGATATAAATTGCCCTTCCACCGGTGTACAAAGCCTGATAGCTTTTATTTCCAATAAATTATTTATTTCATTTTTTATTTCTATTAATTCACTAGCACTAAAAAAGCGTCGGGGATAGTCCACGAGGCTCTGATTAGGTTCTGTAACAAATGGTATTTTATAAAAATGTATTAAATAAATAAATAAATATCCCGACACCGTATTTAAGATAAATTCGTCCTCCGTTATTAAGCGAAATTGTTTAAGAAAAAACTTTAAACGGCCGGAATGTACCTGGGTCTGCGTCGCTACGTCTGGCGACTGGTTGCGGAGTTGAAGTTCTGCGCCGGAGGCGGCGGGCGCCGCGCTGGCGCTGGCTGATACGGCGGCGCCGCGGTCCGGCGGCGAGCAGGTGGCGCCGGCGCTGTAGGCGCTCGCCAGAGCGGTTCGAATACTGATTCGAGTATGGCTGAGTCGTCATTGCTGACCTCGGCCCACCGGCGCGGTAATACCGATACGTCTGACCGCCCCGTTGCTGCCGGGGTCCCCGGGACGATGGGCCTTTTCCGTTTAAATTAGAACTAGTGGAAGCCGAAGGCTGCATTAACTGTCCGGTCTTCTTCAGGCCTCGTGAGTCTTTCACCAGATCTCCTAATTTTTCTCCGAATAAAAAAGTGCCTCTTTTCCTACTTTTGAAAGAATCTATCAAAGACTTGTCTATTAAAGGCATTATCACAGAGCGGCGAGTGTCAGTCTCGGCATAGTGTGAATCGGATAATAGCATACCTGCGTCTTTCAAAGTTCCTATTATATCCGGTATATCTGGTGTTTTTTTTAAGAGGCCTGTCAGTACTTTTCCCAGCGCTGAAATGACCTTGCCGAGCTGGTCTTGCTTGGCGAGCAATCTTTTATCCCTCTGCCTGCAGATATCGACTAACATAGTCGCGATTTCTGGGTTAAGAGCTGGACTCTTTGCCAAGGGGACATTTTTTGGAAACGGATACTTTTTAATTAGTTCTTCTTTGGTTTCTTTCTTCAGACCCTCTAACAGTATTTTTTGGAACCTTGCCGCGACATCTGTTTGCAAATTGTCGCCAAATTCAACGGGATCTTAGTCTACATCCCCTAATTCCCGTAAAAGGTTGGGATCGAAATCTTCTACTAGGGCAGCGGTGCTGTCCATAACATCGACTCCCGTACTGGAGCAGGGACTTGCGCCCGCTGTAGTAACAGTCATTACACTGTAATCTTCAAAAGTGTTATCCATCGTCATGTTGTCGGTATCGACATATATCTCGCTGGCCATAGGCGGCTCTGGGCTAACTGGTACATTCTCATCATATTCGAGATGTTCTGGAATTAAAATAATATCTCTATGTACCTTGAACATTTTTTTTTTAGGGTAGTTGGATTTTAAGAATTAGCAATCCAATGGCAAATAATACAAATTGCAATTGCATTAAATGGATAATTTGCATAGTCTTCGTTGGTAATTCATTGTTTTTGATGAGTTTACTGTCGAAAATAATTAATTTCGCCGATGAATGCAAGGGCCGCATAAATAGTTGGCAAAGTTATATCCGAAGAATACAACGGATTAGCTAAAACAATCTAATTGGTGTAATTGTTAAAAAATCGCCCGATGAATGCAAGGAGCGTTCAAAATATTCAGTAAATTACAATCCGACGAATACAACGGATTGAAAAAATAAATGTTTCACTATGAAATCTCGCTCGATAAATGTGAAGGGGTCTCAAATATTTTCCAAATTAGTATCCAAAGAATACAACGGATTAGCATAAAATAAAATAACATTTCTGAAGAATTTTATCAGAAGTACTTGAAACCAACGAAAAGAAATTCACCTGGATTTTGTACATCATTTTCCTGTGAGGGTAGCGCCACCGCATATTGTCGATCGACAGTCCTTTGTCTTTTTGATAATTTTTTCTCATACATTTCGATGTTCCTTCGCCACCTTTCTTCGCGAGATTCACTTTTACTAGATTCATCATGTGTCCGTTTAGACATGACGACTGCTATAAAACTTAAATAGGTAATCCTTTACTGAACCTGTACGAACGCCGCGCGCGCACGGACAAGAATGACAATTACCGCCTTGGTCAAATGATTGGCGATGGCGGGGGAAGAGAGAGAAAGCAGTATGTTTTTTCTCTTTCTCTCTCTAAAAACTTGTGCGAATGGTTTGTGGCGTAGCAGGGCTACTACTACATATTCAAGAATTAAATCTCGAAGGCGAAGACAGGATAAGTTCTATTATGCCGATATGAAGCCTTTTATTAATGTCCTTAGGCTGCGGTAACCGATTCATAATCTGCTCCGATGCTTGTCAGTTACCAAAGTGTATATCTGATATATAAAATTCTCGTGCCACAGTTTTCGTTGCCAAACTCCTCCGAAACGGCTCGACCGATTCTCATGAAATTTTGTGGGCATATCGGTTAGGTCTGAGAATCGGCCAACATCTATTTTTCATACCCCGATTCGCGATAACCGACATCCACGCGGGCGGAGCCGCGGGCGACAGCTAGTCTAATATATAAAATTCTCGTGTCACAGTTTTCGTTCCCAAACTCCTCCGAAACGGCTCGACCGATTCTCATGAAATTTTGTGGGCATATCGGGTAGGTCTGAGAATCGGCCAACATCTATTTTTCATACCCCGATTCGCGATAACCGACATCCACGCAGGCGGAACCGCGGGCGACAGCTAGTAAGAATATAAACTAAGAAAATAATCATCAAATAATCTAAGAATTCTGTATCTGGCGTAAGAATTTCGTGCACTAAATATAAAAATATATGATATTTTCTAAAGTTTACGCGAACAATACTCATTGAAATAAAACCACTTTTTAACGGAGTCTATCGCGATTTATTATTTACTTATAGACCGACGCGCGACGTTTCGGCTACTTTTTAGCAGCCATGTTCGCGGTTTGACTAAGAATGGTAGTTCTCATATAGTTTGAAGCATAAGTTATCTCAAAATACCCGAATCATAATGAATTGTTGGTATACTATTACGCACCACCATCCTAAACAGTTAACCGTAGGAAGATCTTTGTTTGAGAGAGTCCTTGGGATCTGTGACAAGAAACAGAGCAGCATATCAAGCAAGTACTGCAAGATAACAAGCTCATAAAACCGCGCCTCAGTCACAGATTCCGAGACAAACTAACCACGGTCGAGCGCCAGCCTGCTGTACCACCATACGTACGAGGAGTCACTGACAAGATTGGCTACATCTTGACACGAGCTTCAATCAACACATAAGATAAGTCAGTTCTTACCATCTGTCACGTGCCAACTAACTCTATAAGATCCAGGGGTCAATGAAATAGACTGTGACTGAGGGCTCTCATATATTGGTCAAATAACATATAGCTTACATGAAAAACCAACGCTAAACAAAGCACATGCAAAAAGGTACCAACCATTACTTAAGGTTTGATAAAACACAGATACTCGCTAAATACATAGATTAATACCATGAATGAACCGCGAGGCTATTGAAATAAAAAAAATCCAAATTTAATAGCGGAGATGGTTGGAGCGTACCAACAGCCTGGCCCACTCATCCACTTAATCAAACCTAGTAAACAGCTAAATAGAGCAAGACTTAACGACACAGTGAGCTCATTCTGCGTAAATAGTAACATTAATAATTCACCATGATTCGGGTACTTTGAGATAACTTACACTTCAAACTACATATTATATGACAACTACCTACCATCTAGTCATACCGCGAACGTGGCTGCTGAAAAGTAGCCGAAACATCGGTCTCGGTGCGTTGGTTTAAAAAAAAAATAGCTAAAAACAAACTTTAAAAATACATTCTCCCCGGCGGGGAATCGAACCCCGGTCTCCCGCGTGACAGGCGGGGATACTTACCACTATACTACCGAGGACACGCCAGATTGGCTCGAATAGCAGTCCCCTAGTTATTGAGTTCGATGCTTTGGTGTAATAAGGATTTTTTATATCACGTGCATATTACAAAATAATATACCCAGGACCATTCCTCTCGGTCTGGCCGTCCTCGGGACGTTGAGAGTAAAATAAAAAATTAAAAAACCTCTGTCACAAAAACCTCTAAAACCTTGATAATAAATTGTGTTACTTAGCCCATTAACTTTGATACACCTAGTAATATTTTGATTCAAGCGTTGCACTGTAGGGCTGACCCACTGGTAAAGCACTTCGTCATCGGAACGATCTAAGGTATCCAAAAGCGTAATGGTGACACTTCTAATGGCTATTTGTGTTCGTTATTGGGCGTTGGTTGTTTTAAATATGCACATTTTTTAAACTACTAAGTTGGCAGACAAGCACACGGCCCATCTGATGGATAGTGGTTACCGTGGCCTATGGACGTGTGTAACACCAGGGACTCACACTCGTGCTGCCGACCCTGTAAACAGAGTTTCTGTACCGTCAGTATACGGGACAAAACAGGAATAGCCTTCGGTCCTTCCACTGACAGTATAAAAACTCTCCAGTGAGCTCTAGCTACCCAACTCACCGCCGGGAACACAACATGAGGTTATTATGGCAGCGGTATTCTATAGGGCGGAGGTACTTCTCCAGTCGGACTGCTCATTTGGACGGACATTAATAACGTCGCGTCTTGCCTCCTAGTTTGAAAACATATACCTAGACAAATACGACCATCTTCACATGGCAGCCAAATATCAAACACCACTAACATTTGACAGCTTTCTGTCATTCTGGTATTGGCCATATTTGTCAAAAAGGTATATATGGTCAATACTTTGTCAAATATACCTTTCACACATCGTAATAGCTTGCAAAAATGTCAAATACGCAAATATAAATAGCCATGTAAAATGCTACTATAACATACAGACAGAGTGTCACCTAAACTTATTATGTTGAGATACGTTTCAAGAGAAGTAGCACGAACTCCATCGATTTATGTAAGATGGCGGAATAAAATACAGTTGTACCACAAATCGTATGCATTGAGACTTCAGGCGAGTCAAGATAAACAACAGTACATGTGCGTTGGAGTAAAACGATAGATAAAATATGCATGGATTCAATACACGAGCCAATATTCATACACTTTGCAGGGGAATAACTTACACGTGCTCGAAGTGAACGCCGACTTCTAAAGGGCTATGAATGCAATATTGTGATAGATATGAATGCTATAATAACTAAATAATCCCAGTCGCATCCGAAGCTATCAACTTGGACTCTGGGGTCTGCTTTTACCAGTCCAACTGCGGAATATGGCTAAACTTCGACATTTTCCATGAAGCAACTGCCATCTGACCTCCACAACCCAAAGGCAATATCGAAGCATTGTCGTTAGACCAGTTGTTGGACTTTTGAGGACTCCAACTACCCGTAACGACTGCCGTAGGTGTTTGTATGGCAACCGGGACCGACGGCGTAACGTGCTCTCCGAGGCACGACCACAGTAATGCAAATAATCATATTCATGCATACAAATTTTGGCACTGAGTGGGAATCGAACCCGTGCCTCCTGCGCAGCAGCCGCGTTTACTACCGCTACGCCACAGAGGAAGTCTTTGTATACTTATTTTCTGCGTATTTTATTCTCATTCCCCACTTAACTTTTCTTTCTGTAGATAACACCTCAAAAATCATATTCCACATGGGTGCTGTACTTTTTAACATCTTTTTAATAGTAATACTTAAGTCAAATTATTCAGTGAATTTCCCAATTTACAATCTTGAAATATCTATAAAATTGTACGTAAATCAGCGTAAGCAACCAAAATGATATATCACTGATAAATATTATATGAAATTTAACACGTTGATCCAATGAGTCATGTCAAAGATATGCTAGAATATTCTACACGTACAATAGAGGAATAATGACAAGTAGCAGGTGAGCTTGGTTTCTACTATCACTGCATTAGTCAAAGATCTGACGGCACCAGACATTTATTTTGTCGATTCAAATAAAATGCAAAATGCATTTGATTCAGATAGTTTATGATGCGTTTTATATAAAAGACTTCATTAATCTCAAAGTATAAGTTTTTGTTTATATTTCAGGCAATCATGATGATTTGAGATAGATCTCGGTGATCTAGAAAGATCTATGAAAATGCATGGGGTTTGGAATACCCACCCAGACAGTTAGTGAGCTAAAATTACTAGGTCGTGAAGTTCTGATTAAGATATGCCAGGTGACGTATAGACACTTCTTCAAAAGGGTACCCAACTGGTGACAAAGGTACCTCGAGGTATTCAAATGAAAACAGAAAGACAATCTGGAGAAATCGTATTTTCCTATAAGGAATTACTTTCTTAAAATGTATTTAAAAATAGCAGCTCTCTGACTATATGCTAGAACTTAGTCTTCAGGGTTATTATAATATCGGCAACGTTGACACAACTTTGCTTATCCTCCAACAGCGACCGAACCAGAAAGGAATGCTAATGTGGCTTCCGTATTATCATTGCAGTCGTGCTGTTTGTTCATAGTTCGCCACATGGCATTAGGATCATACGTCCCACTGTACTGTACTGCTTTGAGAATGCTGTCAACTTCATTTTCTATCAAGTTCACGATATTCTCATAACGGTAACCTTATGTTGTGCACGAAGTCATAACCAGAATTCACATTCCTGCCACGTCTTATCTATTTATACCAATAATAAAGCTGAAGAATGTGTTTTTTTTTGAATGTATAATACATTCAAAAAAACACACACTGTGTAACTTTTTATACCACTTAGATGGCAGACAGGCCATGATGGACATGGTCCATCTGATGAAATGTGGTTATCGTATCCTATGGACCCTATATTGTAGTCGCCTGAAAAAACCACAATTCGGACATTTGTAAGAAAATAATACGTTATATCAAAAAACATAATAATATTTATCAGACTTATGAAAATGATTTTGAAAGTTATTGTGTTTTATTTACAATATGTACTTACATTAGAATTATCTAAATAAAAATATAAAAACAATAAATAATAATATATACAAACCTGCAGGTTCAGGCGTCAATTATTATGTATGTATTTCATTAAATGTTACATCGAGATTGTTCTTATATCCATATTTAAATGTTCAACCCTTTGTCTAAATTAAATTTGACGCACCTGTTCTATTGTCTCGACTTCCTTGCTATTACAATAATCCATTAACTTGACATTCGTACAGTTCACATAAAAATAATAATTTAATTGAATAAAAGGTTCATAAACATCATCAAATCTAGCCCACTGACGACAGCGCCATTAGTAGCCATTTAATCATCATCTGAGCTCCAATCCCGATCACATTCAAGGCTCGTACTTATTTGGTTCTTGCGTTTATTTTATACCACTGAGGTGGCAGACAAGCACACGGTCCAACAGATGGTAAGTGGTTTCCGTGGCCTATGGACGTGTGCAACACCAGGAGAGACACACGCGTGGTGCCGACCCTGTAAAAACAGAGAGTTTCTGTGCCGTCAGTGTAGAAGACAAAGCAGGAATAGCTTGATCTTCCCATTGACAGCACGCCTCCTTTCTTTGCTCGGTTCTTACTCTACAACGCACAGTCTTACAGGCGAAGTTGGCTTGGCTCTAAAGAACTTGGTACCAACTATGCATTAGGTAAACTGTGACTTGGCTTGCTATTGGTTGGCATGCCACTAAATAAGTTTAAAATCGAAGTAAAAAAGTCTAATGAAAAAAGGATATTATAAAGTAAACGAATACCTCACTGATAAAAATGCATGGTCATCCTAATCTTTTTGCTTGCTCGTACAATATAAATCTATGAAAAGAAAAAACCAAATTGTTTTAAAAAAGAAACTATAATATTGTTCACTGAGTTTCTTGCTGGTCTCTTCTCAGTAGAACCAACTTACCGAACCAGCGAAAGAATCATTTTCAAATGATTTATTTACTTAATTTAATATTATATTAGTAATTTCTTGCTATGACTGTAAAATTTTGACGTTCATATGTGCTCTTTATTTGCCTAAACTGAATAAACGAAATTGATTCTTTGATTCTTTGACAAATATAACAGGAAATTTTGACAGAAACATAGCCTTAGTTGTAATTATAATTCAAGCAATCAATCAATTTACCTCTCGCAGTCCAATGCTGGACAAGGCCTCTCTTAGTACTAGGATACTTTGGTGTACTGTTTCCACGCTGGCCAGACGGGTTGGTGCAAGGTTTTGTTTCGAGTTTTCCTTCTCCTGCAGTGATATCTTTTACGTAATTATAATAAGTGTTATTTTAATCACTTAACCGCGGTAGCCTAATGGGTAATGGACTGCTGAGACGAGGTCTCGGGTTCGATCACAGGTTTTCCATGGCACACACCAATGGCTTTTCGATGCTTTACGAAGTTATGTGTGTATTTATCGCAGGTTTATAAGTGCCCAGTTAATGGCAATAGGCTCGCCACCTATTACATTGGGACCTAAACATAAACCGGCGAAATGTGGGTGCTAGCACCTCTGCCTACCCCTTCGGAGATAAAGGCGTGAGTTTATGTAATCACATTTTAATAAATATAATTATATCCTGATTTTGAATGGCAAATAGTACTTTTAAATTATACAACCGTGAATTTGTAAGCACCAACATTGCCGCAAACCTATTACCAAATCTAAAATATACCACGTTTATAGAATTTTTATTACAAATCAAATTTTCTGACGTTACCCTTCAACAATATAATTCGAGTTTGTCGCCAGAAGGGTGGGCATTGCCTTATGCCACCGGTTCTACGAGTGAATGAGATGTCGTTCAACGGACATTTGCATTAGAAAGTAAATTGGTTTACCATGCGGCTCAATTGGCCTACAAACTAAATCAGTTCAAAATATATTTTCACCACAAAATACATCTCATTTTATAATGAATTGGATTACTTTCTACTAATATTTCAAATGTGGAAGTTTTTGCGAATGTTTGTGTTTTTTTGATACCCATGATGTCTGATCTGCCGAGAACTGTGTCAGCGATGCCAAGGCCTTTGTGCATACTAGGGTGGACTTAGCTGATCCTAATGCTTATATACTTACTCGGCGCAGAGCGCAACACTCGCCTAAAGCAATGCTCACCATAAGGTAAAGCCATACATTTTAAACTCGTTTCCGTCTTCAAAAGGTTTATCTTTTGCTGTAGTGTCCATAATTTACTCGTAAAATGTACAAGTTTTGTAGGTGCAAAGGCACAGCTAAACGAAATATATACAGGGTGTATTTTTGAAACGGGGCAGTAAGGGCAAGTACCTTAACCGTTGCAGTTACAGCAAAACGTTCTTAAAAGACCTTCCCTAACTTTTTGGGACATTTTGAACTGCATTCACAGATTTTGTAAAAAACTTACATTTAGCAAAAAAAATGCAAAAAGTTCAATTTTTTTTTTAATGCCAATCGATTCTATTTCATGTGGGGATCAAAAAACTCTATGGGACCATTTTAGCTTTCAGTACTAGAAAAGACAGAAATCGCCAAAGACCTTTCCCATACATTTCGTACGGAAATATGATAAATCAACTCGAAACTCATAGCTCAGGTAAAATTTTGAACTACTTTAAATAAAAAAAATCATTTAATAATTTAAGAAATTGGTTTATGAAATAAATTGCTCAAAATGATTTCCATTTTCACGAATACATAAGTCTATCCTTTTTTGCACTGAACGAATGGCGGCTAATAATGTTCTGGGATGAATATTACGTAAAATGGTCATTAATGCATCCTTGAGCTCTTGAACACTGGCGTACGTCGTCTTATACACATCGTTTTTCACGAAGCCCCATAAAAAAAAATCAAGTGGTGTTAGATCGGGGCTACGAGGTGGCCACTGTGTTGGACCATGTGTACCTATCCACTGTGTACCGAATAGGCGGCTCAAATTGGAACGTGAAAGGTGACTGTTATGTGGCGGAGCACCATCTTGTTGAAAATGAACTTTTCGCAATTCCGACAGGGGCCATTCGTCCATCTCGTTTTCAAGATGGTGTAAAATGACTTCATTATACATGGCAGAATTCAGTTTCCCTTCATAAAATTCCACCATTATGACTCGATTGGACATTATACCACACCAACAGTTGAATGAGAAGCGAACCTGATTATGACTTGCCGTAACTCTTAGTGGATTTTCTTTGGACCAATAGTGGTGATTTTTTCTGTTGTACATACCGTTATTGGAAAAATTCGTTTCGTCTGACCACAGTATGTAATTTAAAAATTCATGATCTCTGCTTATTTTTCCTCTTAGCCATCTGCAAAAAGTAAGCCTTCGAACATCATCACCCGGATGTAACACTTGAACTATGCCCCCATATCGATAGCACTTGTAGCCGTATTTCTTCCATATCTTTATCACAAGGGAGTGGGATACACCTACTTCAAGGGCGACTTGCCTGGACGATACCTCTGGATATGCTTCGACATAAGTTAGAACCGCAATCTCCGTGTCCATGTCCACACGAGGCTGCCGCTTTCTTTTGAAAGAACCCTGCAATTCCAGGTTTTTCAAAAGATTTGTAATAACCTTTCTTGTTGGCACATGCCGCAACGGATACTTATTGCGGTACCACACTAATGCAGCTCCCGCATTTCGATTATTGACAAAATACGCTTCTAATAAGTCAATTTTTTCACGATTAGAAGACATTTTAGCGAAAATCCTTAATTAATAACTCATACGAAGTTTCTCAGCTGAAACTAAGAATAACACACAGATTTTCGAATCAAATTCGAAATTTGAGGGTAAAAATTCTTTTTATTTACTTTACAGTCAATTCTACCCACTTCCTGGCCATAACAAAAAGTTAGACCATCGTAGAAATTTGTTTCTGTTGCCGAAATGTATGGGAAACGTTTTTGGCGATTTCTGTCTTTCCTAGTACTGAAAGCTAAAATGGTCTCATAGAGTTTTTTGATCCCCACATGAAATAGAATCGATTGGCATAAAAAAAAATTTTGGACTTTTTGCATTTTTTTTTTGCCAACTGTAAGTTTTTTACAAAATCTGTGAATGCAGTTCAAAATATGTCAAAAAGTTAGGGAAGGTCTTCTAAGAACGTTTTGCTGTAACTGCAACGGTTAAGGTACTTGCCCTTACTGCCCCGTTTCAAAAATACACCCTGTATATATTTTTAAATTTGACTGTCCAAACGGACATTACGCGGGAACTGCTCAAAACACACATTATGTGGACTATGATCCCACCGCGCGCTCCGCACTTCAGAGGTCTGTGGAAGTCAAATATTAAAATCATTTAGACTCATTTGTTCAGAGTAATTGAGAAACAGCTTCTCACATACGAAGAACTTTTGAGCGTATTGGTGCAAATAGAATGACTTTAAAATTCGAGACCGCTTAGTGTTTTATCATCAGATCCACACCCCGAGGTGCTCATACGGCACATTATTTAATGTCCGGTCCGCCAACATACTTGCCTTCTTCTGAGCTGACAGGGGAAGGCAGGAATCTTAAAAACCGCAAGAAGCTTCTGGATCTATTAGTATTGGGTTATTGGGAAAAAGGGCGCGTGGAATACTTAAATACGTTACAAACTCGACAGAAGTGGTCGTGCCTGATCGTCCGGTGGAGATCGGTGGACATTATCTTGACCGAGGAGGATTATTACTCCTCGGTCAAGATAATGTACCTACCGCCTTTATCGTGGCTACTAGGCATTATAGTTTCCTGGTACAGACGGCATAGTTCGAGATGCGACTGTCTAAACTGTGTCAGGAATATATAAACGTCCTGTAACTAAGTTGAATACGTTGCCAACTCAATAAGACCTGTCTCAATTACATTAAATGTTTATTTTCAAAAGAACCTTAATTTAGTATTTTAGGATTTATTTACATAGTTTTCATAATTGAACCTCATTCGATTTCCATTTGGATTACTGTTTGGATTAGTTGATAATTTACGCTTCTATTTATTGATTAATCTGCGGGCACTCAGATAATATTAATCAAGCCTTACGCTTGATTAATATTATCTGAGTGCCTTACATTTATTAAACTTAACCGCTTAGATCGGCGTTACTTAGCCCCTTTACCTAGCTATGGACTTAGTCTAGGCGCTGAGCGTGTTGTGGCGGGTGTTAATCCAATAGTTTAGCAGGACAAATCTTCGGGAACTTGGAGGTACCTGTAATGACGGTATGTGGGTAGATAGATCACAAGAGATGAGCCGTCCCGCGCGCGCTACCTCTAGTAGCGAACCAGTCCCGCTACTATGATCTTCTTCATAGCAACTTGCTGCGCACAGCAATTGATGCTCGTGAACGTACCTACGTACTTAACCTGACTCCTGAGCAGTTGGTGGCCACCAGCAACAAGACATCAAGAAGCAGCATCCGGTAAGTGATTTTATTTACCCACGTACCTTAGTTTGCATGACCCTCATTGGGATTGTACATCATAGTCGAATTAGATTGATACGCACTCCACGTATTTTCCCTAATAGTTCTCAACCCGTACCGGGAGCTTAGCTACTTACAGGCTAGCCTCCCCAAATACTACACGCTCTAATGACTTTTACGGGGATGAATACCGCCTGAACATTCAATAAAAGAAAATAAGTTCTAATTTGTATTCGACCACTCTATTTAGGCATATTAGATATGTCTGTATTCACGGATGATACAAGGATAGATTATTGTAGGAAATAACACATGAGCTACTTTTAATTTTGGAATAGTCCCAACGGGATTAGAACTCCACACGGGTGCAACCGCGGTTAGTAGCTAGTGGGTATACATATATTTAGTAGGTACGCGCCCTAGTAGTTTGTATTCTTAGTAAGACGACTTAAATCTTAGAATAACCTTCCTGCCTTCTTAGAATAACAGGAGGGATTGTTAGGGTCAAGGTGACGGCATAGTCTTCCAAATTTAATGGATGTGTTCGTAGTGTAGTGCCTCATATAACATTTATAAGACCTGCTTTTGGTCACACTGCCATTATCTTATCTTCGTAAGTCGGATGATCAATACAGTCTTATAACATTTGAAAGTATAAGAAGGGTAATGAATGTAAGTGCTTTATGTTATAGGTATTTGCTATAAATATGGAAGTTTACTAATTTAGGTTTATGTACACACATAAGAACTTGTACAAGAGCAGAGGCTTCTAGGTCACTAAATGTTTTATACACATAATCGTTTCCTCCCTCCCGAGGAGGGCCAGACCGATAGGGAGAGCCCTGGGTCAACCGGGGTGCGAGGGATATGTCGCATGACAACCTCACCTTCGGCCTAGCACTACGACCTACAAACGGCGTGCGGTTTAGTCGGTTCGAGTCCGACATAACCTCCCTCTCCGGCTCCGGTGGGGGGGGGGGAGGTACTCGTACTGGTATTTACCTCGTCCAATGCCTATATGTGACAATTTTCAGTAATTTTTGTGACTTAGTATTCTTCATCTGTTGCATATAAAGCTTGCACTTTGGAGCCTAGGGACCGCTCTCCTCCTTCTTCCCAATTTTTGGCTTTACGGGAGCAACTTCTGTCTGACAGGCCCTAGAGGAAAGCATGCACCATAGTCTTTACCATTAATCAGCAGTCAGATGTTTTGCAAATTGGCTTGGACACCGAAAATTCTATGCAGCTGCAGCCTACCTGAGGCAACCTTAATGTCACTAATATAATTCTCGTGATTTCAATGTCATTATATAGGAGTCTTCACGAGAATATATTCTAAAACGTGGCACCCTACTTATGTGGCACTCGAAAAAATTGCCTTCGAACCATTCACTTTTAAACGTATTAACGCAATTCCTCTTGAAATTTTGCGTCACACGTGCTATATTTAATTCCTTTAGTCGTATCCAGTAGTATTCAAAATTTGAAATGCTGTTTCTAAAAAATAAGCATTTCAGTTCCGATGTCAAGTTCCGAGTCGGCTTTACGATTGCGGGGTCGCGAGATTGAATCTTGGCCACAGCACTATCGAAATGAAATCATTCCTAACACAAGTAATTTAGCATAGTTAATTAGGGAGTTGCGCAGCCTAGATAGCGCTTCTCGATGCGTCGGCATCGGTGTAAACTTGGATGAAACCAAGATCATGTTCAACGAACATGTAGCACCGAGATCGATTGCCATAGAAGGGGCGACGCTCGAAGTTGTCCAAAAATATGTATACCTGGGCCAGGTTATCCAGCTCGATAAAAACGACTTCGAGAAAGAACTAGCTAGAAGGATTCAGCTGGGCTGGGTAGCATTTCGCAAACTACGTCGATACTTCTCTTCTCCCCTTCCGCAATGCCTGAAAACAAAGGTCTTTGACCATTGCGTCCTACCTGTTATGACTTACGGCGCCAAAACGTGGACACTGACGGTAGGGCTAGTCCATAACCCAAAAGTCGCGCAGCTGGCTTTGAAGCGAGCTATGCTTGGAGTTTCTCTGAAGGACAGAATTCGAAACGAGGTGATCCGACAAAGAACCAAAGTTACCAACATAGCTCGCAGAATAAGCAAGCTGAAGTGGCAATGGGCTGGCCACGTCTGTCGAAGGACCGATGGCCGTTGAAGCAGACGAGTCCTAGAGTGGAGACTGTGAAAAGGCAAGCGAAGGGTAGGACGCCCCCCAGTCAGATGGACCGATGACCTGAAAAAGGTGGCTGGGACGGACTGGATGCGGAAGGTGGAGGATCGTACGAAATGGCGCACATTTGGAGAGGCCTATGTCCAGCAGTGGACTACAGTGGACTAATTTATTGATTGAATTAGGGACAATAAATACTCTATATATTTTGGTTACTAAATACTAATATTATTTTTATTTTTAAACAATATAAAGTTCTCATTATTTTATAATGAGACACAACCGTTACATTACCTGATTATTAAGTTGCAAGATCTATTTCAGTCTTTATTGAAGTTGGAAGAAAGTTGAGCTGAAATTCTATAAGTCGATCTTGATTTTCACTTTAGTCCTAGTCTGAGTTCAGCTACTCTAAGGATACTTCGAAGTCAATAAATTACGATGGTTAAGTTGCAAACTTTAACTAACATAGATCTTCGTGCCTTCGAAGATAACCAGAAAGAAATAGCCTAGCGCTTCTTCGTTTTATTTGTTCATTTGGTTACTATGTACTGTTGGGATTTATGTTAGCATGCATTTTTGAAGTCTGGTCTTCAATTCGAGAGGTAGCAGACAAATATTAAGTTTTTTTTTGTATTATACCATACTGTTAACAAAACAATATTGTCTGTCTACCTTCCTGTCGGTTTCTTTTGGATATTCTCTAAAGTTGTTGGGCCAATTCCGAAGACATTTCACTGCACATAGCTGATGTTATAATGTGTAGCTTAGGCTCCTTTCATTTTAGAAAGAGTATTGGGGTTCCACAGAATAAAAAAATAAATAACAGATCTAAATCCACGCAGAACGAAGTCACATGCAGTTCTTAATATCATTATTCGTTGCAATATAATACCTTTGCCCACATTAAAACTAGTTTAATTTCAATACGTTCTAAACGACATTTTTAAAACCTAATTTGCACCTTGTCATTTCAACTGAAGAATATTAAAATCAGCAACAAGTAGACACATACAAGGGTATAAATGAGATGTCGTTGAATAAAACCACATGACTGATGAAAGCCATCGGAATGGGTGACAGTTCTGGATTTACCTGTTTATATAATCCTTTCCAGTTGGTATATTAAACAATAACAGGAAATTTGAATGGAATTGAAATAGCGTGACGATTCTAAAACTACAATCTAACAAATGCGAAAACTTTAGTAGCCATGAATTATCATACTCATGGCTTGTTTTTTAAAAAAAAGCTAACGAACACGTCTCTTCTTCGCATAGGGAAAACATGAAAATGTGATTTTATAAACCACGTGAATACTCCAATACCCTTTTATTTTAATACTGTGCCTACATTTTACGCAATTTATAACTTGACCCACTTTTATCGTAATGGAATGACCAGTATGGCAGTGTATTAAAAATCAAATATAGGAACAAACATTGATATTTTTAAGTGCTGTACCTAAAAAGGGGAAAACGGTACCTATACGGTCACTTGGTTGTCAACATAAGAAATCTTTTCTCAATTAACTATAAATATAGTATATTTTGCCACAAGGGACGAAAATACTACATTCTGACCCGCGGATGAAGATGTAGTACTTTTGTCCCGTGTCACAAATACTATTTTTTTTCCTAACTAGGCCGAAAGTTCATTTTTTGTACCTGACAGAAAGAGTTACTTGCGTCCCGCTTCACAGATCTTTCAAGTTCCGAATACAATTTACTGTTCCTGTTTATCGCGTTACCCGACATTTTGTTAGTTCGTTTTCATAATGTTTTCATGCATTAACTGAGTCCTCATATAGTTATATACAGGTACTTACAAATTTACAGACACAATATAAGCTCAAGCATGAAAAACGAATAAATAAGCAAATATCGTTTCCATTACAAAGGGAGTACTGAATCGGAGCATAAAAGATTTAATATTCAACAAATAGTGAAAGGATACCTGAGAGACGATGTAAATGATTCACAGATTGAATGTCGACTTCAAATCAAATATTACTATGTCTAGAAGCTCCTTTAAATATTGGTACGAAATATTTACGCTGGCCTATATTTCCTTAGAAGAAACGATGAAAATTATTTGTTGTTTGTGCCTGATTCAGTCCTCTATACTATACTGGACGCCTAACTTTACGTCTACCAGGCTCGAATGATTTGAAAATTACAGAGGCTTAAGCTTTTCAATTTAACTTATACCTGAGACTTTGCGCGATTGACTACCTCGCGCATGAAACGCTTCATCTGATAAGCATCGTATTTTTAAAATTCAGAAAAAAATTAAATGAACACGCGTAAAATATAATTTTTGTAACTTACCTTATTGTTAGCTTCCATTAGTGGACATAGTACGCGAGTAAATTCGAATCATAGGCTGTCACGATACCAATCTTTAATTAATATAATTATTCTATATATTTTTTTAATTTTTTTAATAATAACATTTTTTTTTTCAACAACTGTTCAACCATAGTCATGGAGAAGAAAATCATATTCTGTCCCATAGATATAAAAATACTAAATCTATGTTCTGTCCCATCTGGTCCCATCCTTGACCATAGCCATCTTTAATATCTGGTCATAGACTATTTTCTATTTTCTTCATTACAATATAAACTTCATTTTTACAAACCTTTTGTATTCACTTATATTTTTAAACTTACATTGTCAATCTTATATTGTCAATCAAGTTACAGATGTCAACACATCAGGATTTTTGAAGTATTTTGTTATGAAATTTTTTCAATAAGAATTGTTATGAAATTTTAATTTTTGATATTTTAAGCTACATTTTTTAGTATATTTTATTACAATCATGGCGATGGCAGAGAAAAAAAACGAGTACCCTGCGAGTGTGGAATCAGATAGGAAATTACTACCATTCGATACATGGGAAGATTACTTAGATTCCCTGATTGAGCTTGCTGATCTTAGGAACTTGAGAAGTATCACCTCGGCTCGGACTATCGCTGCTTTTGGATATAGGTATGACCACAGTATAAGATGTACACATTGTAAACTTGATAAAACATAGTGACGATGTATAGTTTAAAGCTAATATAGGAATACATAGGTACTCTATCAAATCTGCTATCTCTTGCCTTCCAAATCACTGTGGATATTAAAAAAAAATTGATTGATTTGTTCATCCAAACAACATCAACCACCGAACGCTTTAAGAGTTCAAAGACTTACTGTCAGTTTTGCACAATAAGCGGCCAGTCTAGTGCTCCTGTAACGAAGCCATTTTATAAAAATTAAAAAAAAATTGGACTCCTAACCCCTGTAACCCTCTAATTTTAATGTCATTTTAGAGCAAACGGTGACACTCTTGGGGAAAAAGAGTTTTATGCCCGTCGAGCTGTTATCGAGGGCATCGTGTACCCAAAGAACAAACCATATGTGTTGGTCAGTGAAGGGGCAAGCTTAGACGATAACTTCAATAGGGAACTCGCTGTAAGGGAGCGAGCCAACAGGGTCGGAATTTTACAAGTCAGTATGAATTACACTGAATTGATTTAACAAAGAACTATCCTAAATATCATTTTCTCTCCATTTAAAGGGGATTTTTTACAATTATTTTTTTTTCCTTTCACAGTCGATCATCTTCATACGACATTTCACGAGAGGTGGATTCGAGATTTCTGGTTACATAGACTACGCTCACCGACTGATATCTGAAAACTGGGGCCCGTTCTTCAAGAACAATAAGATGTTGTGGCCTAAAGAAAATGATCTTGGGTATTATCACTGGCGACATGGTACAGTGAGGAGTAACATGAGCAGAAATTATAAGGTACGTTACCTATTTCTGTCTACAGGAAAGCGCAAGCAAATGTTTATTTTAAACATTTTGCCAGATATAAATAATATTTTTGATGTAAAAAGTCTAGTTTACGTCCTCATTGTAGTGATGAGATACCTGGGGCCGCACGGTTTTTTCACTATTGTCGAAAGTGATTTGCCATCGCTGTTTATGAGTGGGATAAATTGATATTATTACGAATTATTACGAATTTTATTTAACATCAACTAAACGGTACGTTACAGTGAGTTAAGTCCAATAAGTAGCTGTAAGTTTTGAACAAACAATTCAAAGCTTTGTGTACCTAACGACATAATGTAGTGAACGCGGCCGCTGAGTAGGAGGCGCAGGTTTGATCCCCGCTCAGTGCATATATTTGTATGCATGAAATAGGTATTTGCATTGGTGTGGTCGTGTTCGGAGAGCATGTTAAGCCGTGGGTTCCGGTTGCCATACAAACATCTATGGCAGTCGTGACGGGTAGTTGTAGCCCTCAAAAGTCTAACAACTGGTCTAACTGCAATGCTTCGATATCGCCTTTGGGTTGTGGAGGTCAGATGGCAGTCGCCTCACAGAAAATGTCAAAGTTCACCCATATCCGCAGTTGGACTGGTAAAAGCGGACTCCAGACTCCAAGTTGACAGCTTTGGATGCAACTGTGATTAACACTGGATGAAGAAATGAAACGACGTAATGTCAATATCGTGAATTTAAAATATATCTTCCTAACATACCGTACCTACTTGTGTCGATACCCGAAACTACTGCGGTTATCAGTTTTTATGAGCACCGCAGTATCTTAGGTATACTACCAAAAGGACTTGTGAATGTAGATTACAGCTTTTAGATAAAGTAATATTTTGCCTTTGAAGAATATTTCAGTCACTAAATCTGATTTAGTGATCTTTCTTGGTAAATACATCAAGATTGTGACGAACATTACCGTTAGCATTTTGATAGAAAAATGCTAATTGGTTGATGAATGACAATAACTCTTTTGGTGTTTTTATTTTCAAACTTAGAGGTATACTTTGGTAGGGACTGGCATGCAAAATAGGTCCCGTTGTTTCAATATATTTGTACTTCAAATGTACCTCATTATCATTATTTTGGTGTTGTTTCTGTTGACATTCGAGGCTTTCACCTCGCAACCCATAGTCCACTTACTCGTTTTCCACCTTCTGATTTGATTCATTCGGTTTCAATGCGAGCGTCTGTCATTTGACCTCTTAACCTTAAGAGGAAATGGAAGATTATTATTGAATGTCTAGCTTACTCCCAAAACGATGTACTCTCAGTAGGTACACTTGCATACAACTCACGCTAAATTTTACTCTACTGTACTGACATTCCTACTTTTACGCGCTGTTAGCGTGTTTCTATATTTTTTGTAAATATCAATTGAGAAGAAAGTAAACCTTATAGGTTGCATTAAATTTCTCATATTCGAATAAAACTTAATACCTATATCCCCAAAACGGTAATGTTATAATACTTTTAGAGCCCAATTGAGAGCGATATGTGCGCTTCAATTTTATGTGACATCAGTGAGAGTGTACTTCAGTTTTATGAAATCAACCTTCTGCTGAATCCTAAGCTTTTCAAAAATATCACATATAGTTGGATCAACTTTTTATTATGAATATAAAAAATATCTTCATACATTCGCATTTCATATTTATTCATTATTCCTAATTAAGTGTAAATCAAAATACCTTATCGACTTTGTTAGTAGAAAATGTATGTCTGCTTTAGTCTAAGTTTTGCCACGTAGTTTACGGAGTAAAGCGAAGAAAAAGTTTCTGATTTATAATTTTTATTTATTATCATACGGTTCTAAATGCTTTGCTTCTAGAACGCATGCAAAAGTAGGGGCGTCACACTTGTACTACTGACTTATGGAGGGTCGAAAGTAAGGGGGACCTAATCAGTGTATTAAAAAGTGACCGCTGAAAGAAAGCAAATTAAGGTGGCGCTATAGTAGCAAGTGGAAGAATTTTTCAATTTAACAACTTTTTAGAATAGGATAGTAAATTAAAAGATGAAAGAAAGATTTAAATGAACAGTATAATATATTAAAATATAAATAATGGAATAACAATTTATATTTTTAACAATTTTTAATTTAACAATTTTCAACCCAGCACTCTTCACTCTGTTTATAAACTGCTAAATTCATATAATTTCCTACACTAGCGCTATTTCGGTGAGAGCTCGAACAATAATTTGCTGTTGTCAAGTACTCAATTTTTCAACTAATCTCACATACAAGGTCCTCCTTGCTTTTTACCCTCCATATGCCGACCCTACTGCTTTCCAATTCAAAAATGAAGTCTTACTGTGTCGCCTTAGTTGGTTTTGTTTACTTATTGCTTAAGAGATGTATATGTAATATTGTGTGTTTTAATGTGGTCCCACACTAGGCAAGCCTGTCCTGTGGGTGCCAGATACAATTTAAACTTCGCAATATTATCATTTCTGCTCGGGCGAAATCAAAGATTTCTGTATTTTTAAAACATTACAAACGATCCTTTTATGCCATTTCTGACTTACATAGCTATCAATACAATTATATAAAGTTCAAGCGCGTAACACTCACGCGTCTGGCACTCATTATGATGCATATTATATTTTATTAATCTTAATATATTATAATTTCCTCCTGTAGCCGGTGATGGATCCAGAAAGGGGACTGATATTCCAAAATCGACACGACCATAAGATCATATGTCCAGACCCCCAGCAAGAACCAGGACAAAACACTACGAAACAGAGAATTTACTCGCCTAGATACACCCAAATCGAAATATATGACCATGTAGTCAGGAGGAGAAGCTGAAGACCACAAAATTTGTTCAATACTTATCAAGTATCTAATATTGTAGGCATTAATTTCACGTGTCAACTTGTGCTACGTTTTTTTTTTACCTTTTAAAAATATTAACGTAGCCTTTTTTAAATAACTTCCATATGACATTATAGTAAATAGCCACACGTTCCACAATCAGACCCATACTTCCATTTAAGAGGAATAATAGATGGTAAATCCCGTAAAATGTAATTCTATTGAATAAAATATTTCAAATAAAGTTTGTTATTTTGTTATTTAATGCCAACCATACTTGTTCAAAGCCTCCAAGGTTTACCAAAAGTGTTCAATCAGAACAACTGTCTTCTTCTGGCTAAGACTGTAGCTAGGCCCAACCAAAACCCTGTCCACCGAGAACCCGCCTGCCGTTGCTAAGTTACAAGAAAAAATATCTAATTCATGGTGAAATGACTATGTCGGGCGAGAAACATCTCCTCTGCTGATCGCTACTTGGCCATCTAAGAGATTTCTTGCAATTTTTTTTTTCTCTAAGCTCATAGCGTTCATTTGGATTCTGGTAATTTAATATATCATCAGTTCAAATTCAAATTCAAATTCAAAAAATCATTTATACCATAAAAATATTGAATTTGTTTGGAATCGTCATAATTTTTTCAACTACCGTGCATTGCGTGACATCGCAACTACTGAGAAACACTGCCACAAAATTCAGTAGGAATCCTTTTGTTTTAAAAAAAACGTCATCATGTACAGTCATTTTCTTGTGTTGACTTAGAGCTACTTAATTAATCCCAAGCATTTTTGTCATTTAAATAGTCTGAAATGTTATAATATATAAATGCTAATAATTTGGCCTTGATAGTTGTTTTAAATTTATTTATGGACAATGTTCTAATTTCATTGGGAAGTTTATTGTAGAATCTAATACATTGCCGCATAAAAGAGACGAGACGAGTAGTTGCAATGAAAACGCACACAAATATACAAATTTTTAATTTTATTGTAAACTTAAACCTAGATATTAGATATTGAGACATGCTAAGCACAATCGAGGTAGACAAAACAAATATAAGCACTAACTTGTCACAAATCAATGAATAGCAGTTTATATTATGAGAGTTTTTAGAATTTGTATACTATAATGTTTTATGAGTTTTAAAATGATATAATAATTATGGTATAGTAAAGTATACACTTCAGTTAGCCATTTACTTTTATGTATGAGTAGGTACACTACTAAAGGGTGATTACGCATTTAACCGAAGACTCCAAGAAAGAGAGCGGTTCTCAATACTTTGCAGACTTTTATGTATCGTCTGAGCTTACATAGTTCTGATAAAACATTGGGTATTTATTAAAACACCGCGTTTTGTGCAACTCACTAACCTAATACTAGATATCGCTACGTCACTTAATTACTCTTATATTGCAAACAATTACTATAAAAAATAATAAAAGCGTACAATCTTCTATATTTTTCATTTTTTTTAAACCGTACCGTAATTATTAGGTATACAGTACCGTAAAGGTCCGAATCTCAAATGAGAGGGTGACTTTTCAAATAACAGGTCTTCTGAACTATATTAAACTAAATAATCAGTTTGTTCATAATAATAATTAACAAAATTAACATTATTATATTCTAAGTCTCTTTCTTAACTAGATAGATTTCAACGTAATGACTCCAATCTGGTTCTCTTGGCAGTTTCTCTAGACGCGCTGTGGACTTCAGCTGTACGGAACGTTACTCCGTAGATGTCTTGGTGATATCTGTTCTCATTCTGAAACAATAAAATACATTTCATTTGAGACATGAATCGTTGAAATCCGTAGGGTGGGTCAGAAGATATGAGGTAATAAAGAATATTACAAACATACATACACACATACAAGATACGCGCGAAGAATATAACCGTCTGGCAGTCGGGTAAAAAGGCAATAAAATTTTTTCTTTCTTTATATTTTAGTGTCAGTCCCTCTCTAAATTTCCAATTAAACATTTTTTTTAATTACTGACGTCATTATTATCGATTTGTGATTAATTTACTTGAAATGGGAAATTAATGAAGCATGTCAAATTATATGGGATATTATAATGTGTTACATATTTAGAGCGTTTTCACACTCATCCGATATCCGATATCCGATATCCGACATCCGATATCCGACATCCGATATCCGACATCCGATATCCGATATCCGACATCCGATATCGGAGGAAGTCAAATGTATGAGATATGTATCTTTCTTTCACATTGTCCGGCCCGATATCGGTTATCGGAACCACGACAGTGGCGTTGTTTAACATTCTTCTTGTGTGGGTAGTTTTAAAATTTAATATACCAATAAAAAAGAATTACCCAAAATGTGGGGAAATAATTATAGATTTGCTCTAAAAATGCCATAAGGCGAAACCGGTCAAGTTCAATAATATTTACTGTGGAAAAAGTACAAGTAATTATAATTTAATAATAATTCATTTTTAATTATGTTCTCAATATGTATAAATAAATTCTCATTTACTAAAAAAATGTTACAATATTTTTCGACAAACTTTATTTAAAGTAGAGAACTCAAGAGCGGCTTTTCTGTGGCACCTGTATGGAGATAGCTACCAACACTCTTTAAATTATTATGCGGCAGGTTCTTTCTTCCCCGATCGAAGCGGTCCCCGTGTTGGAAAAACGGTTTTTTATCTTTGACATACACAAAGACAAACATTAAGATTTATTGAAGTAATTTTCCCTGTGATTCAATTACTTATGTCAACAATTACTTAAGTGCATTTTGTAGGGAATTATTACTTCTTTAAATTTCTAAACGAAGGTTCTTATTTTAATATTTTCCAAAGTATTTTCATACCACGTCTTAGAAATTTTACAATGCAACGCTGCTGAATGGATTCTAACAACAAAAGCTTAAGAATACTTACCACCATTTCAATCAGATAGCCTTCTACTTCTTCGTCCGTCATACCGGCGTGTTTCATGAGTATTTCTTTCAGAGTTTGTCGCACATCATCTGCCATTTTGATATCACCACACACGTAGAAATGGCCATTTTCTTCAGTTAGCATTCGGCACACATCTTTGCTGTCCTCTTCTAAATAGGCTTGCACGTATTTCTGGAAGTGCGTAATAAAATTAATAACAACCACTTTCTTTATTTTACTTTTGATAAAATAGAGAAATAGTTAATAACACAAATTTAGATACGTAGGTAAACTAAAATCCTCCAGGGTCGCCTCAAAGGCAGGCGCAGTTCAGTGGCCCTATAAGCAAAAGATCGTGGATTCGGATTCCACTTGAATCGATTCAAAGTTTTTCCTATTTTACTCAATATTAATAGTGGCATGGTAAATGTTTTAAAGATTTCATTCAATTAATGTTTAAAAATGATTGAGAAATTATTGATTGGTTCCGATAGTTCGTAAGTATCGGTAAATGGCTTCACCGTCACTCCAGACAGATTTATGAAAAAATTGGACTGTTTCAGGTGCGGTTCAGGGGCTCAGTGGTTAGAGTATTCGCCCTGTAAGCGAAAGATTGCGGGTTTTCATCCCACCTGAACCGATTCACAAATTTTCCTATCTTTATCGATTCTTTCTTCCACTAAAATATAATCAAATTATGAAATTATAAAATACTTACTTTCTCTGCACCAGCTTCTCTCGACATAGCAAGTCTTGCTTTGTGAAGGACTCCATCCTCCAATGCTTTCTGTTTCTCATCTTTATACAAATCCATATCCTTATATTTACATCCAAAGTATAACCACACTGGACCAGCTTTCTCCTTTGCATTTTGCATTAGATGCCTTCTGTGGTTCCAAAAGCCTCTAAATGGTGCTATGCCAGTTCCAGGACCGACCATGATAATAGGCGCCGATATTGTTGCAGGCATGTGGAATGTAGGTGCCCTGCGAAAGATATATTTATGGTTTAAATTTTATTACACCCATCCCATTAAAAAGTAAATATTTAAAAATAAAATCCCACGTTTTGGCGCCAAAATACCAACGTATAGCTTTTGTTTATATTTTATGAATTATAAATAATAATATTTTATTATGAGCCATTTGATACAAAAACATATTCTTGGCAGTCGGGTAAAAAGGGCAAACTGACATTTGTATTTACAATCATTGTCGTTTGAATTAGATGTGAAGTTGAATACTGTGTTATATATGCTAATATCTTTTCGACCTGATATATAGAATTAGTCAGGCCTCCAGAAAAGACCATGTTCGATGTTCGTAATACAATGGTACATAATACGATGTGAGAAGGATAGTAGATTATCTATAATATAAAAATAAATCGCTGAATGTGTTGCTAAGCGTAAATCTCGAGAACAGATGAACCTCAATCGCTCATTCTTTTTTTTAAATATTCCTTGCAGTACGAGGATGGTTCCCACTCGTATAATGTTTTTTAAAAATTGTCTGAAAAAGTCTAAAAATAACACTTTTCTATAAACCCATACTAACGATTCGTTATAATACTTAGAAGTCAATTTGAACTTTATACCATATCATAAAGTTGAAGTCCTAATGGAGAGGTTCCAGGAAGGCAAAACAATTGAGTGACTCATTATGGCTAAGGGGTGCTACGGGGCTGAAGTACGCCACGAGCGAAGTTGAGGCGAGTCAGATAGTTTAAAATAAATGTTTGCTTACTTTCTTAAGAATGCTATTATTTCATCGCCAGGTTTCAGATTTTTTAAATACGTTGAGCAAACACCAAACCGCAGTGGTCCATTACCATCTAAAAATCAACAGGAAGAAGATTATTGAAATGATTGATAAATGATGTTGCCTTTTGGCTTTGCAGTTTCAGGCAAACATAGAACAAAACATTGTGATGTGTGCAGCATTATGGATATTACTCGTATTTTTTTAAAATTAAATTTTTAAACATTTTTCATGCTAAATATTCAAATCGATTTCAATAGAAAAACATTGAATCGGTCTAGCCCCGCTGTGATTGATTTTTTTTTCTATTTAAATCGATATTACTCGTAGTTCCACTTGTGGGTCCACGAGAATTATTTCCTCACTGTCCCACCACAATGCATTGGGTTTACGTGTATTTGTAAAATATTTTAATCCCACCACAGTCAATGATTACAGAATACGATTTCATTGATGAAAAGCTCTTACGCTTAAATCCCTGGTCTTATTAAAATTTTACTTTAACGGCAAAACATGACGAATTTTGAAAAGCATTTGAAAAGATATACTTACTTTGCGACCTAAACACTACTACTGAAACAGTTAAATGTATATTATTATGATGTATTAACGGTGAAGATGATATAGAATATCGCCTTGGTTGTAATGAAGGCAGTAATGTCGCCAACATCGATCCCTTGGGCTTGCACGATGGGAACTGCTCCAGGACATCGGCTATATTTGGATGATTGAAGTAGCTCCAATCATCATATCTATTTGAGTCCTACAAAAATAATATTTTATGTAAGTAAGGAATTACTTAGAATAACTCTAGTAGTATGCTGATTGATAAAAGATTAGATTTTTGGAAATGGGATTGAGTTGGAGTTAAAAAACAGCGGCCAGACTAAGACAAATGATTTTAATGCATACAATTCATATTTTCAAATATTCCTTACCGCAATTAATTCTTTAATTTTCTCAGCATCGCTTTCATCAGTGCATGCACTAGCTAGGTACTTTAAAACTGGAATTTTGGGTGGAGTAGTGACATCCACAAATTTGGTAAAAATATCACGAACTGAAACTGGCGGTAGTGGTTTGTGGCTCTCCCAAGACTTTGCTATACCTAAAACATATGATCAATTAGAATCGAAAGAAGGGTTCTGAGACATTGTATAATTTTTTTCAAGAAAATTTATTTAAACGGTATTGAGATTATATAAATCGATTGATCCGCTACTCTTCTAACAACTAACTGACAATTACGATTACGGTGACATGTGGATACCACTCCACACAAACATGTTTTACATAAAGTAGATTATAATCCGCACGCTGAATGATGATCCCTATGACAGTTCGTTAGCGCTTAACATTGTACTGACGTCCTATCACATCAAATCCTTTAGAGGTCCATTAAAAAGACGAAAAAATAAAATGAATATTAAGAAATTATTACGTAATGTTCGGAAATAATAGAAAAAAACTCAATGCAAATGTACATGGCACGTGCTGCAAGAGTTACGTCGTCAAGCTGTTATCGACTAAGAAGGGACACATCGATAAACAAAATATCGATAATTTGTTGGAAATATAAAACAAATGCTTTGAGTTTGTATTTTATTTATATCAATCTGAATCTGATACAGGGTCAATCGGATCTTCAAAATCTGAGTCTGAACTGCAGCTATGCGTGACGTTTTTTATTAACGGTTGGTCAATGATATTGTTGTATTGTACATCTCGATTCCAGTCTTGTAAGCAAATTCTTTCTTCTTTCTTTCGACCACTTTTCGCCAATCGTCAGCTGTCACTTGAGCGCAAGCTTCTTCCAATAAAACCATCATTTTATTTGCCGTGAATGGCGGAGTTGTGTTATGCCTAGCTGCATGACCTGAAAATATTTGTACATTTAGTAATTATTTTTAGAAATATATGCATATACATAATTTTAAATTAATTAAAAATATAGATACCTTTGATCTGCGCCCATTACAACTCGATTGCATTATATTGGCAGTGATAGGGTGGTAACCGAATTACCGTGTGTCCATTTGATTTGGCCAATTCATCCAAAAAATATGATGGGTGCGTCTGTTGTTTGTGAAAGCTCAACAGTCTAACCAACTCTTTTTTTAACATCTGACTGTCAGTTTCCACACCATTGCCGTGTAACCACTCTATAATTTCAGCTTTTTTGTTATTGCTGCTGGGGGGTTTGTTAATTTGAACTGAGTGATATGAAGCATTGTCCATTAAAATATAGTGAGGCTCATTCAAATTTTCTAATAGTTTTATAAACCATGTCTTAAAGTTTTCGAAATTCATTTCCTCGTGGTACTCCGTTGTTTTCACTGACTTAAAAGCCCACAGGCAATTCGGCACAAAACCTGTAGCTGTGCCAGCGTGGCAAATGATTAAGCGCTGGCCCTTTCCTTCAGCAGTTTTTGTGCTGGATTTGGCTGTGTCATCCGTCCATGCCTTACCTACAGTATGATTGGCGTTCAGCCATGTCTCATCAAGGTATACTACCTTCTCCCAGTTATCAATTTGTTTGATTTTGCGAAGAAAATCTCATCGTAGTAAAGCTATGTCAGTACGCTCCATTAATATTTTTCTCTTATCACATTTTTTATAGCGGAATCCACATTTTTTCAAAACAATTCTAAGAGAAGTAGCACCGCCTTTGAAGAGTTCTGCAGTTTTTAATGAAGATAATAACTTCTGGCAGGTCGGTAGTTCACCTCGTAGGTAGTAACCATAAATATGATTGCGTATAGTATCTAAATCAAATTCATCAGGTTCTGTTATATGACATAACCTTTTCTTTTTCTTCTTTGGTGTTAATAGTTTATTGTCCTCCATGGACGACTCCCCAAATTTTTCCTTTGTTATTCGAGAAACAGTAGCCTTTCCGATTCCTAGAGCATCGGCTACACGATCGCGAACATTGTCAAGCGGTAACAAGGGTCCGCCATTTTGTTGTTCACGAGCAAAATAGTCTCGCAAACGAACTACAAACTCGCGAACTTCACTGTTGAGAACAGTTTTCCGCTGTCTTTTCGGCATTTTGCAAAACCGAAAATCAACAAACAGGTAACAGAAAATCAACAAATAACACAAAACAGCGAAAACAGAAACAAAACTCAGCTAACAAAGAAAGACGTGGCGCATACAAGGCGTTAGAGCACTCGTATGACGCGATGTGATGCGGTGTGACAAGAAGACAAAACAGACTGACAAGACATGACATGACTGAATTAAAAAAATACGGTAGGTCTATGGCCTCCTTTTAAATACTTTTCCATGTAATCCATAATTGCCAGCTAATTATGAATTCTTTAAAATTCAATTTAAAAAGAATTTTAAATTCTTTAAATTATGCAATTTGAATAAAAATTAAAGTATAGTAAAATAAAATATAATAAGGCTGTTACTTTTTTATCTAGTGTTTTATGTCCATCAATGCGCGTAGTCTTTTTTTCAAAATAAATAAATATTGCTTATTATGTTGAATGACCTGGCTGAATGACATGACATTTGCCTGAAAAAACAGTATTTTATCGAAATTGTTTCGCATAACTAATACAACTGTCAGTTGAAACGTCATAGAATCATCATTCGGCGTGCGGAGTATAGTAATTATTATTTATTTACATCTGAAAAGTAAGTTCTCCCATTATGTTCGTACATATTTAACATCTTAGTCCGGTTCCATATTGTACCTGTCACATTTATCATTTACTAAACAGCAACTTAACTGTAGTTGTCGTATTTATGGGATACTAACTAACGATATCTGTCACCGTTGATTTATATAGGTAGTTACTAAAGTCCTGTCACCGGTAGCTCTCAAATCATTCGACTGAACGGTACGATTATTTACATCCTTGCCAGGTGCTAAAATATCTGAAGAATTGCTTATTGTCTTGTTTAGGGTTTTTGATTGTAGATAAAAACACTAATATTCTTAGAAATAAACAATTCTGATGATTACCTTTCCCCATATTTGCTTGGAGGTTACACGTGGCAAGTAGTATTGAAAGGAGACGGAATACATTGAAAACATTCCTGGGCCAAAATGTAACGAGAAAAAATGGTATCAATTAATAGATATGGATTTACCAGTCCCTTTTTGAATATTTCGTAGGTTTTGGCAATCTGAGATCAGAGATAATAGCGATTTAGTAAAAGTGAGGTTATGTTCCAAAATGATTTAATGCCTAAGTTCTTTAAGCACTAATCGGTATTGTAGTTATTCATTCATAATATGTCTTTTAAAACATTTAAAAGACATATTATGAATGAATACTCATGGCCTTAAAAGATAATAGGAAATTTTCATCGAATGGACATCAGCCAGAATAAAAAAGCACATTATAGTGATACACTGTTTATTCAACTTCTATTATATATAAAATATCGAATTGTGTAGGTGGAATAATATATTGGTACCTAGCCAGCTAAGGTACCTTTTACACTCGTGATCTGGGCGCAGCAGCCTAGAATCCAGTTACAATAGTATCTAAGAATAGCCTCCCTTCCTCTACGAAAGTTGTCGACTAAAATATAAACATAGTAAGTTTCGTCAGCCTAGCTATGATTAGTTACTATCCCACAATCACAGAGATCCATAGTTTCAGCAATATTCCATCCAAGCAGTAGTAAAATCCAAGACAATTCCAAATCTAATGTGTGAACATTTTCGGTGTCCAGTGTGAAAGCAAGTATCGTACAAGGTTGGCAGAGTCGGAATCTAAATAAACAAAGCTGATAAAGCGGTTGTTAAAAATAAATCAGGAGAGCACTCAAAATGCATTTGGAAACACCAAATTAAACTAGTGAAATATGCGAGCCTATTCGCAACAGTCAATGTCAATAAATGTCAATGCTAATCTTTTTATTCTTCTTATTTAAATCTTTTAAACATCGATAAACAATTTGATTTATCAATTAATAAATAATTTGTCTTGTTATATTAATATTACCGTCGTTAAATTATATTATAAAAAAGTACATTATAGTGCATAAAAATAGCATGACCTACTTAATGCAAAACCCATTTTATTTGTAATTTTGTAATCGATTAATGAAATCGTTACTGTACTTACCTAAAACTCTCTTTTTCATTTATCTCCGCTCCCAGATTGAGAATTTAGCAGATTTTTGTATTTTTAAATAAAAAGAATTGACAATTTTTTTAAACCATATCTCAACTTATTACATTTTGGCCCAAAATTTTCCATCTCCTTTTGTTTATTGGGTGACTACTATTTTACTGTTTTGTTGAAATTGTATTATATTCATTTGCTTTCTGCCTATAATTCTGTCTATAAGATCTGATTTCGGTTGGGTCACTTTCGGAATTAAATTACCAATGCCTCTTTTTTTCTCTTTCGCAATTTTAGTAAAACATAATTGTTATTTTTTGGTTGGTTGACCATTGGCGATAGTTTTAATTTTTTTTGTAACTGGCTTACCTGTTGGTACCAATCTCTCAACATAAACTTCAACCTGTACTTGTTTATCATAATCTTCTATATCAGTGATACGGCTTAGTACGACATCTACGACGTCTTTGGGATTTGAAGGTAATATTGCTATGTGATCACCGGGGTCGTATTTCAGGTGCTGTAAATATAATATAAGTGTTAATATTTATTCTGTTTTTGAGTATTTACATTTATTAATATTCTATACTACTTATCTACTGTAGTTTAAAGTAATAAATGGGCGGTATTATCATATTTTTGTTGTATTATTTGATTAATTTTACGATAACTTACCTCTGTTTCCAAATCTACAAATATAGTAGCACTTTTTGTAGCTTCGTGTTTTCCTAAATATTTTACTTCTTGTACTTTTAATGTAATCAGATTCTTTTTATGCACAGTTTTCATAGCTTCGAGTAAGGTCAATTGTGAACAAGGCTTGCCAAATCGAACTGTTTCTGGTGTCAAAGATATTTTTTCGAAAGCTGTTTGTGCGTCATTCATCATATCATTCTCTAAGCAGAAAGTTTCGCATGAAACCTGAAAATGTATTAGTCTTGTAATGTTTGAGACTAAACAAACAATTGCCAAATTCCACTGATGGAATTCGTAAAAATATACATACTTGAAATATTTCTGAGGACCATTTACGGAATGCTTGTTCTTGCCCACACAATTCATCTCCACGAGCCAATGGTAAAAGCCGTTCTCCACCTAATTCACCTAGGATATTATCAACGTTGACTGCAAAATGACAGAATTTAGGATAAGCACTTGAGCCCAAACCAAATACAGCATAACGCACGCTGCTTAATGCTGAAATTTGATCTGATGATGTTGTTGGAATGCTGCCTGAAAACAAAATTATATTTGTTAGTGTGAAAATATACTTTAATAATACCTAATGGTTTATAAAAGATCTATAATGAGTATTACTTTTGTCAGAGATTCTTGAAAGCTGTCTATTTATACTATGTTTGCTCGTTTGTCTGCTGTACTCCATACTAGCTGCCAAAACACTGTTAGTCCGCGAAAGCGCTTTTATTGTTGGTGTCTTCAAGCTCCTGCAGTAAAACATTTATCAGCCAAGATTCATCACAAAGGTTACATCAGAATTTGTTATGTCCTATAACTTACGTAGCACTGTAATCGTTTCTCTCCTCTTCTTGACTTTCTCTTTCATTTTTCAACATTACAAAAAGATGTTCCATGAAATCCTGTTAACAAAATGGCATTAAATTTTATTCCCTTTGTTAATCATTTAGAGAAGGGACTGCTTGAATATAATTATATTGGGGTCCCTAAAGTTATTTGGAAATGTTAGACAGCTAATGGAAATTTTGAATAATTATATTAATTCATTTTTAAAAAGGTCTTGTATCCTCTAATCATAATTCATCGAAGAGTCCAGACGCAGCATGCAAACCAAAAGAGCGTTTATCGTAACTACGATAGTAATTCATACATAATCTTCTACAACATAACAGAAAGGTCCATAAAACTTACTAAGCCATTGCCTGGTGGTTCACCATTACCAAACGTTGATGCTACGATGATAAGCAGAGTTTCGTGCTCGATGGAAAAGAAATCGTATTCCGACATACATTGTACCTGTTGAAAGATATGATTGACAGTTTATCAATAAAATAATTCAAGGAAGTAGTTATTCATAAAGTTGTGTAGGTTCTCTAATAACAATTCAATATAGAAAATATTTAGTTCCCTATGAAGTTCAGTGTGCATCAAGTTGCGTGTCTTTATTATGTATTTCGTACCATATTCCCAGTAATTACGGCACATTATGTGTACTGTAGTATTACATTAGTATATTGTAAATGTCCATTTTTTAGAAATCAACTGCTTCTTTTAAAAGTCTATCTAAAACATGAATATCTGGATATAATTACCACTGGATCATTAGTAAATTTCCAAAAACCGAAACTCCTTCCTACTTAGCTAACTTCCTTACCTGTGTATTAAACGCGTGTCCAAATATAGTTTCTAAATCTTTAGCATACTGTTCAGATTTGCCTGTCTCACTGGCATACAAGATGGTCGCTCTAACGCGTCTGGATAGAGCTCTTGAAAATAGTTTGGCAGTAAACTTGACAGCGCGAGCAATTTGCCTGAAGTGGAACTTTCTTTTAACTTTTCTAGTACTGTCTGTTTTTTTCCATTCGTATGACTTCCAAGGCGGGTCCTAAGGAAATAAAAGGGCATTTATTATTCAGTCTTGGACACGATTTTTGCAGATTTGAATGTTTTGGATGAGTAAAGAGTCTGAAAGTCATTATCAGTACCAAAAGCCGTATTAAAACATTATGTGAGAGTAAGTGAGATCAATCCCTCCTATTTTTGCTAAAAAAAAAGTATGGCCGCAATAGCTCCAATATTACCAAAATCAATATTATGACAATAAAAACACTTCATTACGTAATTGTGTGTGTATTTATCGCGGAATTTATGGATAGTGTCAGATCACGTTAGGAATGATCCCGGTTCGACGGACCCCGAATAATTGCGAAACGGGGAGGAAGATGAGTAATGACCCGCGATTAATTCCACAATCTAAATGAAGCTTATATCTGAAAAATTCTGCACGTGTACGAAAACGTTAATTTTAAGATTGCTAGTGCAATCTTTAAAAAGCTGAGCTATATTGCTCGCTTTAGAAGTGGGTGTATTGGGACCTCACCAAAATCTTCAGACCCCAAGAGCCAAGCCCTGCAAGCGAATAAACCAGCAGAGTAATGGTGGAGGGTCTGGGGCTCAGGATTAGGGAGTCAGATGACAGTTGCTCCCGTAAAAGTCAATTAAACCAAGACATGGAAAGAAGGAGTAGAATAACTGACCACGGATTCCTATAAGCTTTGCATCGTTGGTGGGATGAGCAATAAATTTACGACGAATTTATTTCGATAAATTTACTACATCCGTATTGGGGTTCAGACCCTTTTTTAATTCCAAGTCTAACGTCATAGTCATTACAGCACCATTTTTTTGTGCTCAGATGAATTGTGCGACATGATGCCCACTGCTACATTCTATCATCGCACCACTCGCCATAGGCAGGGAATTCATCCTCACACATTGTGACCGGCAACGTTGCGTACGGTGCGGTATGAAAGGAACTTCATCCCACGCACGCTCAAGCTATGGAATGCCCTGCTGTGGCTTTCCCAAGCGACTACAGTAAGGGGTTCTTCAAGAAGGTTATTAGAAGGTTTCTTCAGGGTCGACAGCACGAGTGTTGCATACGTCCATAGGCCACGGTAACCACTTTCTATCAGGTTGGCCGAGTACTTGTCTGCCACCTAAATTGTATAAAAAAATAGTATCAGGAATGCATGACTTTATTGTAAGTACCTGGTAATCGTAAGAAGGCCTGAGAAAGTATAGTGCCATTTCTTGATGGAACACAGGTGTTAGAGACGACGACATCGGTGGAACGATCCATATCCAATCAGCTGGACAGCCTCCTCTGAAAATACCTGTTTATGAGAATATTTACCTACGTTGGTAGTTTCACGCTAGGACCACTGTTAAGATGAAAACTATTGTCGTTAGGGATTGCATGAATGATACGAGAAATCATTGCAAATGCACGGTGCCGTTTAAACTGCTTGAAAAACCAAAAACTGTAGAGTTGCCAAAGAAAATATCCTACAAATTGCCTCATTGGCTAACTTACTACTAATGTAAAATAAATCTTTTGTAAATGAATTGTTAATTCTACATTCAGCAAAGTCCCTGAAGAGCTTCCAACTCATAATTAATCAATAATCGCTAATTACATACATACATCACGCCTTTATCCCCGGAGGGTTAGGCAGAGGTGAATTAACACCCACATTTCACCAATCTGTATTCGGTCCCACGTAATAGGGGGTGAGCATATTGCCGTATCCCGGGCACTATTGTTGACTCGAGCAATGCATCTGAGGCTGAGTCTGGCCGGTACATATCTGTCTGATGTTAAAGTTAATCAGCCCTATCCCTTAGTCGCCTTGTACGACACCACATGGCAAGATAAGAGATGGCCCAAATTCTACTCTGCCGGGAACTACGCCAATTAATAAGGGTAAAGTTATATATTACAAAATACCGGAACACTAAACACTTACCGAATTCTGTTCTCAGTTTTCAAATGACTCATAAAAGTTTCTGCAGCTGTATGATGATCAACGATTGTCACTCTGTCTCTGAGGAAACTATGCACCACCGCTACATTCATTTCTACAAGAGCTTTATCCTTCCAAAGTGGTGGTTTTGCGTTTGTGTCCAAACCCATCTCCGTTGCTACTCTCTGTCATGTAAAAAAAATGACCATAGCATTATTTAATGTGTGTATCTTATATCTAGGAAGGTTAACAATTGTATATTTGACTGACAAGTCAAATTAGTAACGTTTTACTAGACGTCAAAACGGTACGTTATAAGGAAACTTGTATGAAATAATTATTTGTGACGTATATTTAATAGTCGAATCATTTACTATTACAGGTTGGGTGGATGATTAAAAATAAATAAAAACGATAAAATAAGAACAGACGCAAATTTTACCACTCTTTTAGTAAAAGAGTGGTAAAATTTGCGTCATAATTTAATAAGTTCAGTTAAATAATTTATTTTAACTACAGTAAAATACCCAATTAAACTTATTTCTATTATTTTTTAATATTCTTGCTATAAACACTTCTATATTAGTTTAATTGTTGACCAAAAATCGGCAAAGGAAAGTAGAATACCCCCCCCCCAGCCAGATGGAGTCATGACTAGCAAAGCATTGAGGAGTATGATGCAACTAACTGTTCCATCCGTGAAGGTTGGTTATCGCGACCAAACATAGACTACGCCCTTTCCCAAGATCTAATCTGTCTACGTACACTCAGCGTCAGAACGACTTCAAAGTCTCAAATGGATCAACGATCCTAATACTAATTTAATTATTAAATTTAATTATTAATCATTTATTTCAGATTAAAAATCCATACAATGATTGTTAGTATCACAACTTAATAAACTATGTTAGTACACTAACTTTTAAACTCTCGCGTTCCATGATATATAAATAAGAAAACGGGAATTAACGCGATCATGGTATAGGTACTTACATACCTTTGATTGCAATGATTGATGAAAAACATGCAACCTCGCTTTTCTGCGCAGTCGGATAGACACCGGACAGTTTGCTTACAGAATAGGGACACTGTGAGTGTGGTATGTGACGGTACATGGCGAGAAGAAAATATTGAAAATGTGCGGGTAGATGAAGAACCTACTACCTCACGGATTCGAATACGGCGGGCGTCCACCGCTGAGCCAGTCAGCCTGTGACCACGGCCGGTGTAACCTGGTCGAAACGTCAGGCAATCAAAGGTATGTAAGTACCTATACCATGATCGCGTTAATTCCCGTTTTCTTATTTATATATGTTAGTACATCTTATCCACTAATTACCCAAAAAAATTAAAAATAAAAACAAATAACAAGATAGCTGAGTGGATAAGACTACGGCTTCTCTTGCTTTTAGCTGCTACCCGGTTCGAAACTTAGGTTCTTAAAAACTTTTTGCTTTTTTTTTATAATTTTGTATTTCATTTGATCAAGTTTTAATTAATTTAATTGCAATTATTTACTATTATTTTTATACTTTTATGCTATTCGTTTTGACATTGCTTTTCTTCGCCATAAGTGGATATTATTGTAATTGTAACTGATATTTTTGTGGTTTCACTTGTTTTTATCTTTTACGACATAAACTGCAATATTACAATTGTAATGCAATTTTTATCTGACCTTTGCGAAACAATAATTAATTGAATTTTTATTTTACTTTATTTTGCATTTCAAATTTATCTTCTATTATTGTTTATATTATTGCAATGATTAATAATTTACTATTGTCATCTATATAGGAAATATATATTTATTATTGCTCATAACTATAGGTAACACATTACCTACACGAAATGAGTTCCTCAACTGCCTCAGTGCGTTGCCCTCACTGCCCAGCGTCTCTACGCACTTTTAATGCACATGGACTTAAGGTCCACATAGGCCGCATGCACAAAACCATGCAAACAGCGACCGCACTGTCTAAGGCCGATTCACAGCCACCCAGTCTGGAAAATGAGATGCCGCAGACGTTTGGTCCTTATCCGCTCGAGAGGGTTGCCGCCTTGAAGGCGAGTACGGCCGTAATAAGGCATATTCCCAAGGGCGCTCGGAACCAGGCGGCGGGTAAACTATGCGAAATCATTGACGGGTGTATCGGTAGCAACAGTGTGGATGACTGGGGGGCACTTCTTACTTTCGCCTATGGTGCCCTGCGAGTCCCTTCGAAGGACGCGCCGGGCAACATGACAACAAAGGTGAGGGCAAATATTCGGTCCTTCGGTTCGGATTTATTCCCGGAAGAGCCGGGGGGACCTGGATTTTCTGGGTCACGGGGGAATCGTAAAGCAATCGAAGCTAAGGTGTACGAGGGCGACTTACGTGGGGCTGTCCGATTGTTGGTATCTGATGACTCGTTTGCTCGGCACAACTCGGATACACTTGATGCACTTCGCGCGAAGCATCCGAGCCCGTCGCGTCCGCTCCACTTTCCGCCAGAGCCGGACACGTCAATTCCGGTGGTGACGGTTTCCGCGCAGGATGTGGCGCTGGCGTTGAGCACTTTTTATAGCGGCTCCGCGGCGGGCTTGGACGGTATTCGTCCGGCTCATTTAAAGGAGCTCACATCTGGTTCGGCGGGGGAGAATGGGGAGCGGCTGTTGGGAAGCTTGGCGAGGTTAGCCAATCTCTTATTGAGTGGACAGCTAAACCCTGCCGTCTGTCCCTATGTGTATGGGGCATCCTTGTGTGCGCTCGCGAAGAAGGATGGGGGTCTTAGGCCAATAGCCATCGGGAGTGTAATCCGCAGACTAACGGCCAAGCTGGCCTGCCGATCAGTGAGGGAAGCGATGACTGAGTATCTGCTGCCGCACCAGCTCGGTTTTGGGGCGCGACGGGGATGCGAAGCGGCTATCCATGCGACGCGCACTTACGTCATGGATACTAGCAACTCAAACTGCGTGATACTTAAACTCGACCTGCGGAACGCCTTTAACACGCTGGAAAGAGACGTTCTTCTGAGTAAGGTCAAGGATCAGATTCCATCTCTCTACCCTTTTCTATTTCAAGTGTACCATCATCCCTCTAATCTCTTCTTTAATAACACTTTGATTTCTTCGCAAGTAGGAGCTCAGCAGGGGGACCCCCTGGGGCCCCTCGTTTTCAGCCTGGCAATCCACAAAGTTATCACCGAGCTTAAATCTGACCTGAATGTGTGGTATCTAGACGACGGAACCCTCGGGGGTACACCGGAAGTCGTCTGCCAGGACCTGAACACCCTGATTCCCCGCTTCAGGGAGCTGGGCCTGGAGGTGAATCCCTCTAAGTGTGAATTGTTCCCTTGCAGCTCTGAAGCTCGTGCTTGCTTTCCTCGTTTCAGTTCCCTGTTGCCTGGCCTCAAAGAACTTTCCTCTCACTCTTTCACCCTTTTAGGGTCTCCTATCTATGCTGATGGGGTGCCAGAGGCAATCTTTTCCCGTAACAAGCTTCTCCTGACCGCTCGAGAACGTCTCAAGGACCTCTCTGCGCATGTTGCGTTAGTGTTATTGCGCATGTGTTTTGCCCTCCCTAAGTTGACGTACCTCCTGAGGACTGCACCAACCTGGGTTTGTCCCGTGGAAGTCGCAGCTTTCGACGATACGCTTAAGTCCACAGTTGAGTCGATCCTCAATATTTCTCTCAACGAAGATCAGTGGACACAGGCGACTCTTCCCATCCGTCACGGAGGTATCGGGGTGCGACGCGCGTGGGATGTGGGGTTGCCGGCTTTCCTGGCGTCGGCACATGGGGCAGCGGACCTTGTCACTGTAATCCTAAATAATAATGGTGGCAGGGTGACCGTGCCCTATGCAGCCGACGCCGAGACAGACTGGCTTGCCCGCAGTTCGGCGGTGTCAAGTCCCGTCATGACCCATGCTCAGCGCGCTTGGGACGAAGGTGTGGTTGTAGGACTCAGGGAGCGATTGGTAGAGGGTGCAACGGGAGCCGATCTGGCGAGGCTTAGGGCGGTTTCACAGCCGGAATCGGGAGCATGGCTGCATGCGTTGCCTTCGCCTCACATGGGCACTTTACTGGACGACAATTCTTTGCGGGTGGCGGTGGCCCTCCGCCTGGGTTGCAAGGTATGCGAATCCCATAGATGCACCTGCGGCTCCATGGTGGGGGACGACGGCCAGCACGCATTGAGTTGTCGTAGAAGCGCGGGTAGGTTTCCGCGTCACCATGCTCTCAACGATATTCTGCGGAGAGCATTTGTATCGGCAGATATCCCGTGCCTACTGGAGCCACCTGGCCTCAGTAGATCCGATGGCAAAAGACCAGACGGTATGACTCTGGTACCGTGGAGGAATGGCAGATGCCTTTTGTGGGATGCCACATGCGTCAGCACGGTTGCTTCCAGCCACCTGAGCCGTACCGTCTTGTTTCCAGCAGCCGCTGCCGAAGACGCGGCGGAAAAAAAACGCGGCAAATATGCGGCCTTAGCTGAACGATACATTTTCGCACCCTTTGCGGTCGAGACGATGGGTAGTTGGGGTGCTGACGCCAAAAACCTAGTGAGCGAATTGGGACGCAGGTTGAGGCATAAAACCGGTGACTCTCGCTCCACCTCGTACCTGGAGCAAAGGTTGGCCGTTGCTATCCAGCGGGGTAATGCCGCTAGCGTCATGGGCACCTTTGATCCTGGTACGGTGAGGGGCGGGTTAATAGAATAATTTTTGACAATTTATATACATTTAGCTTTTAAGATGACATTCAATATAAATATATAATGAAATATAAATATTAGAAAAACAAATTAAAATAAAATAAAATATAATCAGTTCAGGTATCTTCCTGAAGCATCAGGGCCGCCATTATGCATACGGCACCAATGCTCCAGAAAGACGCCATCAGCAGCATCAGCTATTATTTTCAGGATGCCGTTGGTACTCCCACGTATTCTGCTCAGTAGCGATGCCGTTCTCTTGCGCATTATTGCCGCAAAGCCATCCGTAGCCGCTGTAGCGAACATTGCCGAGGCACTACAGAACCGCGACAGCCCCAACAACATTCTGAACGCATTGTTGTATTGGATCCGAAGAGCATTGTAGGCCTTCTGCGTATGTCTGACCCACAGACTACACGTATAGAAGGTCTGGCAGTAAGCCTTAAAAAGAGTTATCTTTACCAGCTTCGTGCATCTTGCGAATCTGCGAGCCAGCATATTGCATCGTACCGACAACGCTCTTCGTTCCCTTTCCAGGTCCTGGTCATCATTCAGATCCTCAGTCACAACATGGCCAAGGTACTTGAAACACGACACTCTCTTTAATGCCCTACCATACAAGTATACAGGTGGTATAGCCCTGTCCCTTTTCAACCTTCCCCCAAACACCATGAGCTCACTTTTCCTTATATTATACAGGAGACCGTGTGATAACGCGTATCTCTCGCAAACATCAAGGAGTTGCCTTAGTGCGTCAATCGAAGGGCTCAGCAGCACCATGTCGTCCGCATAACTGATGCTATTAATTGTCATTCCATCTATAGAGCATCCGACACCTGTGCTGCTGAGCTCCTCGACCAACCAATACTAATAATATATTAAGAGCAAATCAAACTGTTTTATTTATTTAAATTGTACTCCTGTCCGAAATAGAGGTGTGTACCGAATATCAGAACAATTGAGATTATTTTGAGTACTTTGCTTAGTGCGTCGGTAGGTTAAGGAGTCGGCCTTACGATCGAGAGGTCCCGGGTTCGAATCGTGGCCATTACACTACCGACGTGACACGACTCCTAGCACACTCAATTTAGCTTAGTTGGAGGGGTTAGAGGGAATATGAGTAATTACGATAATTTTGGTTGCAAATATTCTTCTTATTTAAAAAAAAAGACGGGTTGCACTCTGGGAGTACCGACAGAAGTGAAAACTTTTTCTTTCTTTCTTTCTTCGTTATATACATAGAAAAAGATAAAAAAACATACCATACCATACCATACCTATAATACAGCGCCAATCATAGACCCTATTACTAATTTTCTGCTAATTTTCTATCAGAAGAAATTAATAAATTACAAAAAGATAAAATAATCACAAAACGTAATAAATTACAAAAAGAAGAAATAATCACAAAATGTGTCAGAAGGCCAGGTTTGAACTCGGCACTATCTGAAACCATAAGGACTTACAGTCGAAGCGTTTACCGCTATGCTGCTAAGCTATTTATCGTATATTGCAAAATGGACAGTCTATAGCTAATATTGTATGACGTCAGTCGTCGGTTACGGTCCAAAGGCCAAGCTATCCTGTCGCGCAAGTTTAACAATTTTTACCCATCCAACGCCGCTAAAGAAGTTTTCACTTCAAAAAAAATCTTCAAAATTGGTTCAGTGATTTAGGAGTGAAAATGTAACTTAGAACTTAGACATACAGAGTTACTTTTACATTTATAATATTAGGTACTGTAGATGACTACACGTGTCTGCGTATACAACAGTACGAGGATATGGACCAATAAAAATATTGAAGTCCAGTCATGTATAAGAAACTCTCTATTCTTACGGGGTAGGTAGAACTAGTGTGACTCCCTTGGCATTGCACAAGTCCATATACTACGGTCACCACTTCTCATCAGGTGAGCCGTGTGCTTGTCTGCCGCCCAACTGGTATATAAGTAATACCAAAGACTCACTCACCTCAATCATGTTGAATCTAGTAATATCACAAAAGGTTCTGCACGCGATCTCTGTGCTCATATACCAGCCGTTGAAGGCGGTGGCTGTAAACTCCAAGCCTCCACAGTCCATTCTCATGCCGGAAACTGCTGGCACGGCGTACCATTGGAGCCCTAGGTCCTTAAACCATTCGTACCTAAAACCAAATTATATTTATGTTTACCTATGTAAGAGGTAGGACACGACGGTATTTCCGTCCAATTAAGCTGAGGAAGTACCTCCGTCCTACAGAATAGTGCGGCCATAATAACCTCGTGTTGTATTCCTGGCGGTAAGTACATAGGGTGGCCAGAGCTCACTGGAGACTTTTTGTGCTGTCAGTGGGAAGACCAAAGGCTTGTACACTGACGGCACAGAAACTTTCTAAGTTTACAGGGTCACCAGCACGAGTGGGACTCCCCTGGTGTTGCACACGCCCATAAGCCACGGTAACCACTTTTCATCAGGTGGGCCGAGTGCTTGTCTGCCAACTCAGTGGTATAAAAAAACTTTCTTCTCAGAGCCCAAGGTCTGCCTATTCCAACTTCTTTTTAGACTTGGCTTATAGAATTTTTATGAAAGCGACTGCTGTCTGAGCTCTCGACCTCGAGATGAAAATCTGCGGAAAGGCTTCATTCCATCAATTTGTGTGACAAATTTTTTGTGAAAAATATTTTCAATGTTTTTTTTTTTGTTTTTTTTTTTAATGTGATTCTCGGTGCCCTTAATTACTCTCTTGGTGCTTATAAAAACGGTTGTATTAGCGATTTTAAAAGATGCCGATTTTTAATATTGTAATCGACCAACAAATCGAGCATGCAGTGGCTGCCTTAAAAGGTTGAACAGCCAACATATTTCTAAGTGTATATATGAAAATGTATGTGTTTTGTTGTACTAAACCGCTGACTGTCCTAAATAAATATAAAAACCGTTCAATCAATTACCTAGGTTTGTGTGTGTTTTTACAAAGGTTTTTTATGACAAACAGGCGTATTCTGTGTTTTACTTCTATCTTTTTTAGTGTAGGCGAAAACACTAAGCATATTTGGCATTGCGCTAAATGAAGTCGTAGGGATAAAAATTAATGTACTGAATATATAAAAAATAATTAATTACAATATATTTTAGGCGTTTCCTCCAAGTTTATCTATACATGGTAAATAATTAACTTCACATCAATAAAAGTTATATTAAAATTCAACCAGCATGCTTCCTGTAATTAGTTATGAGTGCCAGACGGACAGACAAAATTATAAAGTATAATACTTTGTCAATCAATTGTGTACTTATTTGCAATTTATATTCACAGATAATTATCTTGCAAATAAATTATTTAAATAAGCGACACGATATGAATTCGTCGAATATTATTAAATTTCAAACATAGTTGAAGCATGTTGCCCACAACTACATTCTATCATCGCACCGCTCGCCACAGGCAGAGAATCCATCCGATATGAAACTGTAGATACGTCATGCAGGAACATGGCTGCTTCCACAATGGCGCAAACAAAAAAATAGCTAGTTACTAATGATACGATCATATTATTAATGTACAGAGATAGATTAGAGCTTGGAAACGGACATAGGCTACCTTTAATCGCGAAAAAGGGGCAGAAAGGGGGAAGGAAGTAGGTTTAGGGATTGAAAGTAGATGCCTTCATTATAGATGGATTGTTTTATTATTTACATCAATAAAAATATTATTATTACTAATATTTATTTTTTTCAGTAATGCACTGTTGCGTCGCTGATTGGTGTATAGCGTCATTATTTTTTTAATCGCCATTTTAGAGTCCGAACAACGCATCTATAGTTTATAATACATCATTGATCCTCACACGTTGCGACTTGAAACAGTACGCATAGTCAGATATGAAAGGAACGTCATCCCTCGCCCGCTTAAGCTGTGGAAATGAACTCCCCGCTGTGGTTCTTTCAAATTACTAGAATATGGGGTTCTTCAACAAGGGTATTAAAAGGTTTTTACAGGGTTGGCAGCACGAGTGTAACGCCCCTGGTGTTGCATATGTCCATAGGCTACGGTAACAATTGCCCATCAGGTAGGCCGTGTGCTTATTTGCCGACTAAGTAGTATAAAAACCGTCTGCCTGTAAGGTCATTACAAGAATTTAGACCACCCTCCTCGGCTATTAAATATTTGCACAAAGCAGGCTTTGAACCCGTGACCCGTGACCCGTTCAAGTACCATGCCACAGACGACTTATAGAAAATATTGCAGTTAGTTATTAGCATGAAATTACTCTAGTAAGATCTTACTTCGGGTGTTCCATTTTCACTTCCATAACAATTTCCCGAGGTAATTCGAAGTATTCTGGATCCTTGCCATCTGCTGACAGCACCAATGGTAACAAATCCCACGCAGTTCCTGGCCCCTTCCACCCAAGTTTTTGACATATCTGAACAAAAAAAAACTTCGTTAAAAACCGTAGCCATGGTTGGTGGCTTCTTCAAAAGATTTGTATGACTTGTAATATGAAAACAACCACTCGACAGTGCCAACAGAAGTGTAAAATGGGTCTTATATAAAAATGTGTCTGTAACGGTAAGAGCGTTTTCACATTATTCGATATTCGATATCGGAGGAAATCAAATGTAAAACAGCACATCAAGTTGTTGACTATCGGAGTTCGGCTATCGGTGTCGACACCGATAGCAGAACTGCGATATCGGATATCGGAGGAAATCAAATGTATAACAAATGTATATCTCTGTCACATTGTCTGGCCCGATATCAGTTATTCCAACATATCATTTTGGCCCGATATCGAATCACAAAGAGACTAAAACAGCGACTGCAAGCACGACCTTAATGACCTTTTCTTAGTTACGTGTCTTTTCGCCTTAATTGATGACGCTGATCACGAATATAAAAAAAAGAACTCCATACCATGTCATGTCAATAAGGTCGAAAACTTTTTGCACTTTTTTTCATCCCTAGATGCCCAAACTAGTCTGTGCTTTCGAGCAAATGGCCGATTCGGGCCGATTTTATCGGATATAGGTGAAAACAGCACATCAAGTTGTTGACTATCGGAGTTCGGCTATCGGTGTCGACACCGATATCGGATATCGGATGTCGGATGAATGTGAAAACGCTCTAACAGTGCCGGGAGTTCAATTGTTCTGTTACATATCAAAAAATACTTAACGCGCCTCAAGAAGTATCCACTTGGAAAATGTTCTTAGTGAGACATGCTGGTAGTTTCTTGCAATACCTTGAACGCGTAAGCGCTGTAAATGATTGATATTGTCTAAGGAGTAGCTTTCTCCAGGATAAAACTTGCCAGAATACGGATACACATAAGACACATTGTCTTTTGTAAATAGAACATGTGTTAGACATACAAACGTCCAGACTAAATGTAAATAGACAAATTCATGTCTACAAATATTTGCACGGAGCGGGAATCAAACCCAAGAACTCTTTATGTAGCAGTCGAGCGCTCTACCGTTACGCAAGTCGTCGATCCCAACACATCTGATTTCACTTATTGTCCTGGTACAAAAATGTGAAAGAAAAAGTTTAATAATAGATCCCAAAGGGCTGCAACGTTCGCAAAAATATTGAATAGGTACCTCAGTGAATTCCACGCGTGCGGGGTCACCGAGAATTGTTTCGTCCGGTTGGCGGTAACCAGCATAGCACACGAGCTGCGGATTCCATATCCTGTAGTCGTGTTTGCCGTCTGTGCGTTGACGGAATATTGATATTGCAGAACTGTAAAACAAAAATAATAGAATTTTTTAAAAACCCACTAGGACTAACTTAATAATTAATTGAAAAAAATCTGCCACGTGCAAGTCGGAAGGGTTCCGTAGTATTCTGTTTCTATTAATTATTACTAGACATTCGTCATCTGAAAATTTTAACTGTTTCACGAGTTTCAGCATGGAGACCAACTGACAGACAGTTAAGTCTTAGTAATAAGGTTCCGTTTTTACTTTTTTCCATTCATTTCTTATTCTACATTCCTTTTTGTACGTAACTTCACGCGATTGATATCCCTGGATATACATACTTGTAATAATGTAAGTTGCTAGTGACTTACTTGATATTTCCTTTATTTGTACTGAATTTGATGTGTGTGCATAAAGCTTCGAACATTCCTGTGGCAGTGGTCACCTCTCGACAGTCATATATCTGCGAAAATGTATCGTTTTATTTATAAAGCTAAAATACACTCCGATGAACATGGTTTTGGCACAGGTTTTCCGCTTGGTGTCGAGAAATCAGACGAAAGTCCCTCCAAGACAAGATCTCCGGATGCAAGCGGCTCCGTTCGCATCCCACCGCTAAGATGCCATGAGACGAGATCGACAAATTGTTTTTGTATAGAAACATTTTTTTATTATTAATTAGGTACACAGGCTGGTTACATGAACCAATCTGCATAATGATAATCTAATCCATAGGTATGTACACAAATCCGTGTTAGTCGCGATTCCCCTCGTATTGTTTGAGTAAGTATTATAAAAGCGTGATAAATGCAATTTTAAAACTGAAGATTCGTTATGATCGACAATCCAAGAATCGCGTCTGACCACTAAATTTAATTTCACAGTATATTTATTGTCACTGAGGGATGTAAACAATCAACAGATCTAATGCCATCTAGTTTGTGGCTTGTTATAAAGTTGAAGGACTTGAAGGTAAGCTTTGCAACCCTAATTAAAAGTTTGTTCGTGTGTCTCTTGACGGCAGATTTGTTGACCGTTTACATATTTCTTTAGAATAAAATAAAATATATTACATCCGTAGCTAACTATACACGCGTATGTAAAATCTTGGGTCGATTTGTAATAATAATTGTCATATTCGTTTGAATCTTTGTGAGTAGATATGTGACATATTTACAAACACTATTCTATGAAAAATTACATACCAACTAACTAACTTCTTTTTCAAAATGGTCTCTGCAGCAACTCGCCACAATTTTGCCAATGTCAAGTAAAATGTATTATAAAATTATTAATGGTGAGACGCCCATGTCAAGTGTCCTAGAGCCACGTTAGCCAAGCCAGTAAATTTGTTTCCGTATGTCCACCCCCCACGAGATTCAGGTGGACGATCAGGCCGTATGGTTGAATTTTAGAGGGCAACATACCAAAATACTATTATTTATTTTGTGCCAAGGAACTAGTGTTGTCACTGTCAAATGCATACTGTTTTATTGCACTATACTGTTTTATTTACAATTTAGCATGACTTGAAGACATTGAAGGGACCGACCATCACCTTTTAGTTCACCGAATTATTGGTACGAAGACGTATAGGTGGAATTCACATAATACAGGGTTGAAGCTTTCAACTTTAACTGAATGAGAAGTACTCTAAATATTGGAAATAGTGATTTCACTCGAAGGAAAACATTCCTTTATTTGTAAAAAGAAACAAAACTGCATTCAAATATTTTTGAAACCTCGCTTGCGACACCCGGTAATCGAACCGACTCAAATCCGAAAAAATAACATCCCGTTTTTATATAGCATCAATCGATAGTGTCAATGCCAAGTACCAAATCCTTTTAGCAAATATGATATATTAAATGAAAAGAATTCCCTGAAATCTAAACTCATAAATTCAATCAATCAATTAGCCCACTGCAGTCCACTGCTTGACATAGACCTCTCCCAATGTGGGCCATTTCGTACGATCCTCCGCCTTCCGCATCCAGTCCGATTGATGCCATAACAATTTAGTATGTTCGATTAACGGGTGTGGCGAGCGAATTTTAAAAAATCCATCAATGCAATTTTGTTTCTTTAAAAAAATAAAGGAATATATCTGTTGAGTGAAATTTGCTATCTCCAGTATTTAGAGTATTTTCCCTCCAGATAAGACTAAAATCTTCCACCCTGTATAAATACTAACATTATTCAACATAGTTCTTCAATAATAATTAAAGTCAAACTCATTGCTTATAACTGGATACTCTTTTCTGGTACTATGCTATTATAGAGAATTTCTAATAGAAAACCCTAGTAACACTCTCGGCCTGGAAATCAAACCCTTATGCTCAGCATTTACACTTTATACTACCTACTCTTCAACTAGGACAACAACTTAAAAATTATTTTCAAATAAATCAATAAATTGTATTATTTGCAGGACACACGTCTCTCTCAATGTGCGCCATTGCTCTCGATTCTTGCCTTGCGCATCCAGTCTATCAAAGCTCCAAAAAATATAAACGAAAAATGCACTCACAGTTAAATTCTTCCAAGTAGCTCGTCCAATACATCTGGTCGCATTACGCCAAGCCAATTTAGCTCCAAATGCTAACTCATTACTTTTCAGGTTGTAAGTGCCGGTTTTGTCCAGCTCTCTTTTGACTTCAGCTATCCTTGTGCGATGGCGCTGTGAATTCTCACTGTGAAAATTTAAGATTGTTAAATATTATGAATGTGGGATTGCAAGTTCGCTGAAAATTGTACAATATTTTTTGATTAAAAATGATAGGCTGTGCTACGGTCAGCATTAGATCAAATTTGATTTGATATCCAAAATGATTTTAAATCAAGATGTTTTTTTTTTTCACTTATCAACACCACAGTGCATGAACATCGATGTAAAGTACCCAAAATGATCTTAACACCAAGATTTTAAGATAATTTCGAGTACTTTGCTTGTCAAGATCGATATAATGCTTACTGTACTAGTAACCGAAAACTTGTGCCAAGAGTGGGTCCACGTTGGTATGTAGTGTAATAGCCAGGACTCGAACCTGGGACCGCTCAATTGCAAAGCCGATCCACTCCACTAAGCTTCCGACGCTCGTTTATTTTTCTTATGTTTATTAGCATGACTTTAACTAGATTGCATTGTTTCGTATGGAAAACCGAAAGAACATTCCCAACTACCTACTGATGATACTTATTCATATAATTATCATTATTATTACCTGTGCATCGAACGATAAAACTGTCTTATAAACACTTCTGCCTCTTTGTATACCTCCTCTGGTGATCGAGGGGTGTCGCCTCTGCCCGGTATGTCCATTATACTTGACTGACATACTTTGTTCGAACATGATAGTGGCTGAAACAAGAGAAAAAATATTAAGAATAAAAATAACCGCACGAGACGTCGAAATGAAAATATATAATAAGTCGGTTGATTAAAAAAAAATTCTATAAGTTATTTTATTCACATTTATATATATATATACAAATAAAATAGGGAATTTTACTAATTGTGATTTGAAGATTGAGCGGGTTTTTTTTTAATGACCATTGACAACAAAGAATTTCTAACGAAAAATCCTCTTTTATGTTTATACACGAACTTTTTGCTCAAAACAAAACTTAGTTCTTGTTTCAGCATAAAGTTTTTCCTACCTAAATGACCTACAAGGTTTTGAGTAAGAAATATACTGCGTGCAAAATGCGAGATGATTATGAGAAAGATCTCACCCACTCACCTGAATAATTTTTCAACTCATTGTGATCATTAATCTCCTAGTACACGATATCGTTTTTTTGGAAAATAGGCTGACGGTAATTAATGGAAATAACTGATTATTTACCTTGTATTTATAATTCAAATTTGGTTAATTTGTATATAGTGAAAATGGAGATAAGGAAGTGTAAAAATGTACTCAGGTAATACAAACCAGAGAACAGCGAGGTTTGATTCTGATTTTTTTAAATATTTTACTTTGTATCAAAAAAACATTACTTGGAATGCAGGTTATACATTATTGTTTGGTATATTATAGTTAAAATAAATAAAGTTTTTTAAGTTAAAATTTCATAGATTTCTTTGCTTTTATTCAAAATACTATCAATTAAGTAATTACTAATAAATATTTTCGTAAAATTGCTTTTGTTATAAGTGGGTTCGCATCGATAGTGAGTCAACAGCTACGGTCCAAAGGTCGAACCCGCATTCTGTTGACTAGTCCAACGCCTTAGCTATCGTCCCTTCTGCCACAGTATTACTGCTACATACAGTAGCGCGACGCATGTAGTTACACGGAGCAACGGAAGGGAACTTGCGACGCGTCGAGGGGCGCGGACGCGCTATCCGCCAAATCGCGTCTTTTGCGGGAAAGTTCGCCGAGGGCTACCGTAGCCGCAGTAACACTGTGCTTCTACTATGCATTGAGAGGTTGTCCGTCTATCTCTACCGGAATAGGTACATCTTGAATTCAAACACTATATATTAAACCTGAAGTTATAACTTACTCTGCTTTTTTTTTCAATTGAGTTAAAGTTTTTTTAAAGTCTCCATTGTTATCTCTTCTTATCATCTATAGAAAGACCTATTATAGCACCCATATAATTAATTATTTATTGCCAATCCAATCTTATAAGTTTATTTTTAGGAATTACCATTTTTTTCATCTTGATCAACAGTCTGAAGTTAATTAGCTGTTAATAAATTAATTTGTGGTACTCGTATTTTGAATTAACTGTGCTCTCAATTAAGATACTTCCTTACAATCATTAAAGAGAAATAAACTTAATATAATTTTGATAACATACTGAACTAAAAGTTAATATAATGAGAGTAATTCATCCGGTTTTTCCGCAAGTTAGTTTTTCAACAACAGCAAACGATAAAATAAGCGTACAAAACAAATAATAATGATACCTAATATTTATTACTGAACCTACTGTAAACGGAGGAACCATCGTGTGTTAAAATGATACCCCGAGTACAGATTCACGCTTTCTTTAATGTTCTCCAAAGATCTGTTATTATAATATGTGTGTCTGTAGACAGTAGTTACAGTAAAATAACAAATATCATACGAGTCACACCTGTTAGCTTAATATTTACTTTATTTTCACGCCTATATTTGCCCTGAAGTAAGCAGAAGTGTTTCTACTACACTCTCTTTAACCTCACGCATACAATTACCGTTTACCGAATGTTCGTCCGTGTATTTATTGAGAATTTTCTAAAAGATAAGCCAATGAACACTTTGGCTAACCTGTAATTCCGATCGTTTATGAATATTATTGCTAACAAACTCATGGTATAACCCTAACAAATTTGACTTAAACCGGATGAATTACACTCATTATATTATCGTTTAGTTCATTACATTATCATAATTATATTATAAAACGGAGATCATTACAAAAGTATGACATCACCGTGAATGATGACCAATTATAACCTCTTCTTCACGCTTGTAAAAACTATTTTGTCTTTTGATTGACAGGTGCTTAGGACATTGATATAAAAACTTAATTTGATTACACTCAAGAGGTCGTCAAGAGGCCATAATGACTTTAAACATTCTTTGAACAGAACCATAGTGTGTTGCAAAATAATTTGATTCTTTAATTTATATATATATATATATATATATATATATATATATATATATATATATATATATATGTATATATATATATATATATATATACTGCCGCCTGTAAATCCCCGAAGGGGTAGGCAGTGGTGTATTCACACGTTACGCCTATTATGATTTTCGGTCCCACGTTTAGTTTAGTTTACCTGGGCTGTTCTGCACTTAGCCTCTTAATTGATCCCATCACGTATTAAGCGGCGAGCCTGTCGCTGTCAAGCGGACTCTGAGTCATGAAATACAAATAGGAACATAAATTACATTAACTATTTATTTAGTTGTATTTTTGTCAACACAACTTTTATTCCAATTTGTAAATAAAAAGAGTCAGAAATAGAATTGATTGCAACATAGCATAAATGCCGTGTTTAAAATTGTCCCAATTGATTCTATTGCCGATTCTAAACGAATTTTAAGTGTATTTTGATGTGAGATTGTAACTCATATGACCCTTTTATGACACAGTTAAGTATTATTAATTTTAAAGGTAAGAGAGCACTGAGTCGATCTGTGCTGCGGCAGAGCTACGCCACGTGACAATATTAGCATACCGCATATGAAATACCAGCAGCTTGCAGCAATACCACATAATTTGTAGGTATGTTTCCTCCGAAAACCTCCGAATAAGATGAATCTTATACCTTTGCACATATATAGGTAACTTTTTCACTGAATTACCTAATAATTAATCCATTTTATTAGTACATACGTCCCTAAAACTGTGTAACAGTTAGGTATTTGTTCTTTCTCTGGTCCCAGTTTGATATCTTTATAAGTTACCGTCTATTTCTATCTTTACTCTTCCCTTTTCCTTCTACAGGTTGTAATTGTACAGTATCACAAGTAAGGCTTCGGTAATTACTTACCATTAAGTATAAGTATAATATTAAATACTGGCCTGTTACCTCAGCAGTATAGAAAGAATTTTAATCAGTTGTCATACTATGCCGCGTCCTGACTACCGTTTTATGTTTCATTTATCGTACCTTACAAATAATATTAATGTCATATTTTCGTATCGCTTCGCTAAGTTTGACGCAGTACAGACGTGCCGTAACAGTTCCGCGTTGCACGCTCCTAATAACCACGTTGGTAACGTCAACAAATCAAATGTACATGTTGTAGTTAATGCTCTGTCGTATAAACGTGGTATGCATTGCATAGGCCATTGCACTTTTGATGTGAATGTGCTTTTATTAAAAGAGATGAAATGATATGAATACAACTAGATCTCGTGACATAGGAAATATTAGCACAATGTAATGAACACTTTCATAGTGCAAATTTAGGTATGTCCTGCACTGTTAATTTGAGATAGCAAATATTATTAAGTAGTTTACCGGGGTTGTACCCGCGGCTCTTCAGGGGGAATGCTCTAGCCAACTGAGCTACATGGACACGCCGTGGATGTTTCAAATTCACCTGGACATTCGTCTCGGGCGATAGTGGAAGCTTTTACCGATATTCCATCGAAGGAGTTAGCATACTAATTTCTTTAAAATAACATTAAGGAGGTTAATATATGTTTGGATGCAATGACGCTGCAATGCTATCCCATATCCCGCTACGATCCATAGAAAAAGAGTAATCCATCAGCACTACTAATAAATGTGTAGTGTACAAAATAGCTGGTTTGAAACTATCTTAACTCATACATAAGCATTTTATTGTGCGTGCATACGTAACAAGGAACACAACAGTGTGTTATAGTTAATAGCTACCAATTATAATTTCATGCAGCCCAATCAAAACATACTTATGTGTTTACCTAAATGACTTCTTAAATTATAGGTTCAGTGATATGTGTTGTGTATCATGAATGTTTTCTGGTAGTCTCAAAGTCAACAGGTTCTTGTACCACGTACAGGCTTAGAACTCTACGTGAGCTGACCTGGTGGGCATGTTTAGTTTAATATACATTTCAGAACGTCAACAGAAAAGGGCAGCTCATACAAACATCAAGACAAAGGTTATTGACACCAGTTTACGTTTATTGTAAAACGTGTGTTCTCGCACTATTCTAACTACTATCTAAAAGTTAACTTAACTGGTCTGCGGACTAATCATACAAAACGTTGAACATTGGACAGTATCAATTATGAGCAATGTTTTACTGAATTACTTGTAATGATATGCTGTCAAGACATCGTTATTTTGTCAAGGTTATTTTACAGTAAGACAAAGGATTTTTTAAAGATAACCTAGGCACTATTAGCGTTGATCACACTTCGCCAGTATTCATGGTAAGCCCTTCAACTAAATCTGTATAAATTACTGATGTTAGGAGTAGCTAAACCGGTTAGATGGGTATACGTCGCCATACAGTACATACTAGTTAAACGAAAGTTTGGTTTCCAATTATTATTAGACTTGAGTGAAAACCTTAGAAGAAGCTGCTAATGTACTGTATGTGAGACATTAGGCTTATGCATATAGTTTGCATTCCGCACCATGGTACTGACACTATATCCAACATTAAGTAATATTTTTAAAAACTGTTATGCAGATTTAGTAGTCCTGAAAATACATTTGACAAATATTGCCTGGAAAACCGTCAGATGCTGTTTGCGAATGACGGCGTATAAGCCGACAGTCCTATTCTGCGAACATGCCGGAGGCACTACAAAAGCTCAACAGTTCCAAAAGCACTATCTAAATATTGAATCCATGTAGGTCATCTAAAGAACATTTTGCTGTACAGGTTTATGGAATTCAGATTATTATAAACTAAAATTATTACAGACATTAATAATTATCCTAAAAAGCATTTCTTCTATTAAACCGAAACTTATTAAATCACAGGCAATATTTGAATGAAATTTTGAAGCATTTACTATGCAAACTTTTCATATCGATTAAGATAGGAAAGAGTGAATCTCTCAGGTGGGTCTCGAACCCACGATCTTTCCCTTAGAGGGGGAATGCTCTAACCACTGAGCCATCTAGCCACACCTGAAACTATCCAAATTCTCCTATGTACATACTATATTGTACATACTATATGTATATGTACATGTATATACTACCGTCTTAGGGCTACGGTGGGAGCCATCTACCGACATTCATACGAAATATCGGAACAATTAATGATGTTGCAATCATTTTTAAACATTGTTTTTCGATGACTCCGCCCAAATAATTGAATGAAATTTTGAAGCATTTACTATGCTAACTTTTCAAATCAATTAAGATAGGAAAAAGTGAATCGCTCAGGTGGGACTCGAACCCACGATCTTTCCCTTACAGGGGGAATGCTCTGACCACTGAGCCACCGAGCCACACCTGAAACCATCCAAATTCTCCTATACTATCGTCAGGGCGACGGTGGGAAAGATCGTGGGTTCGAGTCCCACCTGAGCGATCCACAGGCAATATGTACGTTAAAAGTACAAAGTGATGTAACTTCATAGAGACATTCGATTTGCTGCATTTGTTTTCTTGCTAGGTTAAGAATACTAATAAATAATATTTCTTTTTGTCATTTGCATAAAACGATGCTTTATTAAGAATGCCTTCAATAGCCGTGAGACCTTCGTCTATCTCATATTATCTATCCGAGTACGAAAAAAAACGATCAAGGAAAATCTAAGCTTTTATAAGGGCTTAAATTGTAACCACTATGTACACGCCAAGGCCTAAAGGTAATATTTGCATAATTTATGACACTTATCTACATAACAGCTTACACGTCTATTACACATAACAAGTCAATATTGATAAGTGCCAACGGACCTGGCTCTTAATGTTTTTAAGGTTAATGATAATGTAAATTGTAAATTATAAATATGGTATCATTGGTATCTAAGAATTTTGTATCCTATTTTTAACCGACTTCCAAACAAGGAGGAGGTTCATTGAATGACTATTAATATTGATCCATTTACGTCGCAATAGAAAAAAAGAACTAATGGTAGAATTGAGGATGATAAGTAATATTAGTTCTTAGTTAAAAAAAAATACAGGGATTGCCGGGTACCATTGTATTAGAGGTATTGCTTTGTCATGGAAATGAGTACAACACTGAAGTCGAATATCATAAGTTATAATGCATGTGACAAAGTCAAACTAAACTGCATTATCACGTTCAATTATAAGAAATGCATTGATCAGAGAGTTAGGACCCAGTTAAATTGAACTTAAGTCTAACGAAGTCTATAAAGAAGGTCACTCTCGAATGATGTCAAGCGGTCATCGGTGCTAACGAACGTCGTAGGTGTCAGCCAATTTCTTAAATTATAAGAAATTTTACTCCCTTTTTTAGAAATCCCGTTATCACCACTTCCATTTTTTTTTAATCTTCGCACATAAACGGATATTTATTGGCCATAAATTCTTATCGGTGTAAGATCACACAAAATGTGTTGTTTCATGGATAAACAATACATAAAAAGTCAGTATAAGGACAAAGTAATTTTTTTTTTGCTCTATAAAAGCAACAAATAATTAGGTAATCGGCCCGACTGATGACGCCACGGATGACGTGGTATCACAACTTTTGCAACACCAGGGATGTTATTTACACCTGCAAAGGGAAAAAGAGAGGGTTTGTAAAAGCTGGGAAAAGTTACACTAAAACCAGTAAAAGGAGGAAAAAGAACGAGGCCTTCGCTACTCTAACGATCCGTATAGAAAGCAGCATTTCGTTGTTTAAATTCGATAATGCTGAATTAAAAGTGTAGGACTTCTCCGGTTGAGTCCGTCCAAATACGGTTTTAACACTCCAGAATCAATAAAAATTGGTAGATATGATATTTGTGTGTGTGTGTGTATGCAGTCTAGCAACTAAAGTATTTTCTACGAAACTAAAAAATAATTTTATATTTTCGTCCTTTCCTGTTCTGCTCAACGTTCCGTAGGCGCTACCGAAATTGCGCAAAAAAAAAACTTTGTTTAGCAACTCCTTTTCGTGGTGTGAAAATAGTAAAGCTTTTATCCGTTCATCCCGGATATGAGTACATGGAAAAAAATGTCCGCTTCAAATCAATTAATTCGCGCTATTATGACTTCAATGTATTCATTTTGTTGCTAATTATTTGTTGCCGAGTGATCATTGTGTGACTAGTGTTCACTGGAAGTAATCACGGCGGTTTCCAATCAGTGAGCTGCGCAACTTACTGCATAAGGCGGGTTACATACTTATGGAATAAAGTGTAATCGAGCAAGCTATTTAAGTCTTATTATTATCATAATCATAACAATACTTTCTAATTGTATGGTGAATTGCTGTGTATGTAATTATATTATTTTGCATTTTCTCTTTGTTAGTAACATAATAGGTATAAATATGATTTATTATACATTATTTGCAAACTGATAAACAAAATATTAATTATTAAATTTGAAGACAACAAATTAAAAAAGTGTAATAGAGTGAAAAATGTTTTAGGCTAGAAGATACTGACTAGCTATTCTCTTTAGTATTAAGTTTTGAACCTATTTATGACTGCCTGCGGTTATAACGGAAACTTTGGTACTAAATAATTCATTAGCTCAAATGATTAATTGAATACTATCTAATCTAGAGGCCTGTTTTATTGTCTGTCGATAGAGTTTATGATGAATGACCTTTTTGTTTTTAATTGGTGAATTTTTTTCACTATGTATCGCAACTAATAATAATTGGGTATTTAAACGTTTATATCCAGTAAAATTAGTTACTTTTTACTAAACGTCAAATCAGTAAGTAAAAGGAAACTTGTATGAAATAATCAATTGCGACGTCATCATTTTTATGGACCACTAATTTTCACTATTTTGTTTTGGGTAAATGATTATTAATAAGAAATAACGTTGAAATAAGAACAGACTTAACTTCACCGATCTTTTACCATATTTAATTTAATAAGCCCAATTAAATAATTAAACTACCCAATTGTATTTGTATGCAACAAGCCTTATTTTATCTCAATGCGTATCCTGGTTGAAACCTTGAATTATTAATTATGTTGACTTTTATCGTATGCAGTTTTAATTATGCATGAAACTGCTAGATAATATTACATTAAACTAATTTAGAGATTGATAAGTTTTACTGGATTACTGGAACTTCTGCCCATAGTACATAAATATGACGGCGAAGTCACCAAAGTTACAGTGTTTACCCTGGTTGCATCTCAAGTTTGGCTATCCTATTTCACCGAAGCAGGCCGTGGCGGCGGCTCACATCTCGCGCCTCTCCATGCCGGGGACGAGTTGGAGACTCCGTGGTCCCCACACCCGAAATGGGCCAGATCGAGAGAGATGACCCTGGGTCGGCCGGGGTGCGAGGGATATGTGTTGCCCACCTCAGCTTAGGCTTTGCACTACGACCCACAGACGGCGTGCGTTCGGCGAGTCGGTTCGAGTTCGACATAATCTCTCCCCCCGACTCCGGGGGAGGGGGATTCGTGGGGATTTTGCGCTTGTAAAAAAGAAAACTGCCCACCAACCCCGAAAGGAAAGCCTGCACCAGAGTGTCGTCTGCTATTCAACAGGTGTACCGACTTGTTGTTGGTACTGAAGAATCATACATATTAAAGGTTTATCATTATTTTCATTCCTGCAGGTACAGTCGACAAAATCGATAGTATCCCACCTTTAGATATAAAGTTGTATATAAAGGTGGGATACTATTGATTTTGTCGACTGTACATTAAGCTAAGAAAAAATAATTTTATTTCATACGTTCTTAATTTGTATTTTTTTTTCATATGTTGTTTTATAGCAAATACCTTGCCTCCTACAAATTATTAAATCTATACTAATATTCTAAAGGCGAAAGTCTGTTTGTTACACTATTACTCCAAACTCACAGAACTGATTTTGATGAATTTCGTTCAGGGGTATATCAGACCTTGAGAAAGAACATAGGCTATGTTTAGTAGTTATAACTGATGTCCAAATATTTGTACCGGCATGGAAGCATATAATTTACAGAGAGGGTAACAACTTTTGTTCATGTCTCACCATTACGAACAAGAACTCCACGTGTCTCTAAGAATCTTTTGTTTGTTACAATTAGCATGCAACTACAAAGTGACAAGGAAAAAAGAACTTGTAGGTAACATCAATTCGTACTTAATCATGATGACATTGTATAGTAAGCTAGCCAGTTTTTTTTCTATTTATTTTACAAAGCGCTAATTTCACCAAATTTGCTGACAGTCTAATTGAAGTGTAAATAAAACTACATACTTAAGTACATTATGTAAATGAATATCTCATTAACACAGTGTGTAACAAATATGAGTTATTACTAACATAGGTACTTGCTCACGCCAATTCTGCCATCTCTGGAGGCGTAGGTAGAATTGTATTAAATTCACATTACTATCTATATTTTTCTCATTGTATTTTTTTTTTGACTTTTGCTCAATTATTAGTGACTTTTTATTAGATTTGTCTTCAAGTAAAGTGAGTTTTTAGTTTTTTTTTTACTTTTCATTTATTTGTGTGTATAATATCTTCATTTATCGTACCTAGTTAAGGTGTGTTAATAAATCAGGTCCATAGAGTTAGGATTGAAATGGCTTGATAAATCATAAAACCATTGAAACTATTGAACTTAACTATTCATTCATAAAGCTCACCATCACAAAGTAACACTTATGAATATAAGAATTTATGCTTTTACATTTCCAGCCAGAATCGCAAAACAGTTGTACGTTCAGCCTATGAGAAAATAATGCCAATAATTTTAAAGGCATTTACTGTTTAATATCCAGTAATAACAATCAGTCTACTTATTACCGCAGAATAATTAATAGCATTACAGGTTTACTAATTAAGTGTCTCATTTTCACCTAATTGATTTATTGATTCAGTTATAGGTATTATTATTCTTTCCAGGTGCATAACAGAATACTAGAATACAGTACTAATTAGTATGATACTGTACCTACTGCAACTATAGGCATTAGCATCGATTCTGTTTAATATTCAGTGCGGATATGCAAAGGAATCACAATTAGTTCTCCAGTGTTGTGAGGCGTCGACGGTTTACCACGTGGATAGCATAATGAATTATGATCTTTTAGGGTCATAGCAGACATTTCAACAAGGAAACGGATTGTACGCATACTGCCTAAAATAAATGAAATAATAAATAAATGAACACGGGCTTACGGCTCTCCGTCGACGTAACAGCGTAAAAAATGCTATTAGTAATGAACTCTAAATTTAATTTTGGGTTTTAACATACTTGGGTTCTGGTGACAGCTAGCAACCAGCGGTAAGCGAGCCGTTAAGACGGCGTCGACTGAAGATCCATTTTTGAGTTGATATGTCTGCAATGACCCTTGTAATCACAAATATTTGTTACTTCTAACAACAGTATGTCATGCCTTATTATGGATATAGATATAAGTAGGAAGTGTTTCTCAGTACTGCTCATGTTTTGATTGTGATAATTATTTAACAAACAAGTAAAGATTTATAGATACACTCGATTGGAGCAAATTACAAACGGACCTCTGCAATTTCGCGAAAATCTTTTTTTTTACATAATCGAATCGGAATTTACTCTTCTATGTAGACATGTAGGTATTTTCGTTTTACAATAAGTCGAAAATTTTGTCGATTTTTGCAGCGTTTATGAAGAAAACTACACACTAATTAACGAAGTGACGGAGTACACACAGATATATGACACTTGTTTGCGTATGCGTCATACAACGTAAACAAAGATATATTGCCGGTTTTTTTATGTGAATGCTTGTAGTTAGAGGACAGTTAAAATAATTCGATGACGGGTTGTAGTTGGTACCTACCGAAAGAAATGGTGGGGTGCTGTATATGCTTATATTAGACTTTATTTAAGGAAGTTAGGTGTGTATATAAATGTGTAGGCGTTAATGTAAAAAATAATATGCAGATAAGGCGTAAGAGCCGACTTCAAAAGCTCAAAAGTAAAAAATAACTAAGAGAAATATTACTGAATTTACAGATTTACTTTTATATTAGAAGTCGGTGCCTAGCTCAAGAGGTCATATTTCAATCGATACCAGCATAGTAGTTCAGGCATCACAAACAAAGTTGGCACCGCCTTCTAACAGAACAGTAAATCTGTAAATTCGGTTTTTTTTTCTCTAACTTATTTTATAGTTTTGAGTTTTTCAAGTTGGTTTTTTTAAAAGTAGTTTTTTTTACGTTTCAGTGTTTGTAATTGGTTACTCTTAAAAAAAAGTTTTCCCCCAATTGCTGATTTCATCTAGTCCAGCATGCCTTCGACCATAGTTTTTGAGTTTGGTTTCATAAAATTGATATAATGCTTTCATTAACATAAACGAGACATTCATGCTATGTGTAATTAAGGAGTTCTGTTGTCTACCTCCATAGTTCAAGACTTCGTAGTTCCAGCACGTCCTTGACCATCATAATGTACCTACCTTACCTTGTCACAGGATCGTCCTAAAACTAGCTAAAAAGCAATCATATCCCATTTGCTATTTGGTTTGGGGAGTTTTCTGGTGTGTCTCCGGATGCCAAGTTCCAGTACCCATGAAATTTATATGGGACCACCTGTGATATATACTTAATCCAATGCAAAAAGAATTTATGAAATCGGTTCATAACCGACGGAAATATGGGAAATCATAAATAATGTGTCGGTTAAAAGTTTGAATTAAAATAATACAAAAATATTCATAAAATTAAAACTACTACTAGAACAAACTCTATACTTTTTTTTTGAGACCTAATGGCAACAATTTCTCTTCGAACTTAAAAAAAAAACACGTAAATCGGATAATAAAACTCAGAGTAATCGGTGTACATACATTAAAAAAAAAGACGGGTTGCACTCTGGGAGTGCCGGCAGAAGTGAAAACATTTTCTTTTTTTCTTTCTTCGTTATATACATAGAAAAAGATAAAAAAGAACATACCATACCATACCTATAATATAGCGCTAATCATAGAACCTATCACTTATTTTCTGCTAATTTTCTGTCAGAAGAAATTAATAAATTATGAAAAGAAAAAATAATCACAAAAAATAATGAATTACAGAAAGAAAAAATAATCATAAAAAGTAATAAATTACAAAAAGAAAAAATAATCACCAAAAGTAATAAATTATAATACGAAAAAACAATCACAAAAAATCCCGGAAGGCCAGGTGGTTTGAACCCGATACTATCTGAAACTATAAGGACTTACAGTCGAAGTGCTTACCGTTTAAGCTACGACGCTATCTATTGTAAATTGCAAAATAGATAGTCTGAACCAATCTTGTATGACGTCAGTCGTCGGTTACGGTTCAAAGGTCAACTAATCCTGACGCTTCCTTAACATTTTACACCCATCCAACGCCGCTAAAGAAGTTTTCACTTCAAAAATGCCGATCGGAATGAGAACCTCCTCCTTTTTGGAAATCGGTTAAAAATACACTCAAAGAATTAAAACTATTCTCTTTTTATTGAATCGTTTAACAAACTGAGTAAGTGCTTTACCGTACCGAGTAGATTTTAAGCGTGTTATTAAAAAAGTTAACAAGGGCAGAACAACACACAAATGAATGTATGGGATTGACACATATTTTAACATTGATGACAGTCATTATCGTATGCCAATACCATACATTCTACAATCCTATTGCCACTTGTCTAGAGGTACAGCTTATTTGTCCAGCGAAAAATATGACATCTCCACTTTGAAGAGCCTTCATATACGTCACACAGCGTCATAAATATAACCTTATTAGAAACTGTATTGCATATAATTTATCAAGTTTTATGTGTAACGATGGCATGTAACGTCATTCACCTCCATAGATATCGTGTTATCTATCGTATGATCGACCCATCGTAAAAGCATTCTGTCATCCGTCGGCAATGTGTTTGTTACAGTGCATGCTATGTTTACACGACAATCCACGTAATTACTATTAGGGGGTGATTATCTACGATTACAGTAATAAATTTGTGATTGTCATCTCCGTTTGTATATAATTTACCTGAACGCGAACGTTTAAAGCTAACAGCGAACCTGACATTTTGATAAAATCGATACCCGGTTCTAGGGTCTATGGCTGGGGTCTCACCAAGATGTCCAGAGTCAAACCAAGCTCAATTGCAATCTGTAAATCTACTGGTTGATAGACGAGGCAATGGAATATACCTCTCGGCGTTGGCAGATCATACGGAAATCGCTCTCTTTAAATCCGTATAATTATTTCTTATCCAAGGGAAGAGGAGCCCCTGGTCCGCGGCTCCGAAATGGATAGCCTTGAATGCAACCGAGAGCAAATGTCAAATTATGATGATGTTTTTCATGTTGTAATTAGTGGACAAGATATTGTTCTTAGTGGATAAGAAACGTTTTTAGAAATTTCACTCGCTACGTACCCGTTCGGCCTCAAAGTTTGGAACTCATTTATAGAGGGGTCTTAAAACGAGGGACTTTGTGATAGAGGCTACGTAGCTATTTTACCCCGAGGTGTTAAAATATGAAATTTTCCCGTGCCAAACCGGGAAGGCCGTGAGTTTGTGTATTTGTCATACAGGTTACCTTTATACTTAGTACTTTTATTCTGTTAGTGTACAGGGTCAATGTCTCGTCCTTGGGGCTGAAATATAATAACAAAGATTTTTACAACACTTTTTCTTGGAATTGGACAAATAGTATTTTACTTTAGCTTTAGTATTTTTAAATAGTTTGCAGAAGGACTTAAATTGAAACAATAGTCACACATGAACCTGAATTATATTATTTTATATTAATTTATTACCGATTGAGTTAACTTATATTAAATCATAAACATATAATTTTTAAAAGACATTTAATAAATTTTCAGTATCATGCTTTAGGTGCTTGTTTGATTAATAAATAGAGCCTATTGATTGATTTAAAATCGTGCCTTAAAGATAAATAAAGTTTGTTTTTTTCTTTTATTTATATTTGTAAAGAAGTAATATAATCTTGTATAGTACGAGCACAATATACATTGTATACTGTGGTGCGACTTTTCATATTGCAAAAATATCTACGGTTAAAAAGACTTTATTTCGAATAAGATTTTCTTGGTATAGGTTGTTGATTTTCCATATTACAAATGTAACAAAAACCACATGGCCCACTCAATTTATACATCTGCAATATCAGATGTGACGTAACAGCAGTTACCTACAGCTCAGAGCATGCACGGATCTAAAAATGAAGTCACTGAATACCCATGTTTTGGCAGTGGGTTACATAAGAATTGAAGTATGCCTATCCAAAAAGGCTTATTACTATAGCTCTGACATTCTATGAGGGCACGCAAAATGCTTTCCTTGTTTTTGATGTGCATTTGAAGCCTTCTTCCTCCAGTTCCACCTGTCTTTTTCAAACTAAGTTGGGGTCGGCATCGGATTTTCGCTCATACTATGTAACTTCATAAAAAACTATTAAGCAGCATCGTCATTCAGGTCTTCGAACTATCAATTTAAAAACTAATAACTGCAACTAAGCAGGCGTGACCGAGTCGGTACCATTTAATCTAATTGTACAGTAATAACATTCACTCGACATGTTCTAAGAATATCAATTACCTGTCTTTGTATCGAGAATTTCTCACAGATTTTTTATCGCTACCGACATCTATTTTTGAACTATACAACCTTGATTATAATTATAAATGGTGACATTTCCTCAAAAGGAAATTTTGGTTAAGTGATAAAAATGAATTTAAATCCCGGGAATATCGTGATATAAAGTATAGCCTATGTGTTATTCTAGACTCTCTATCTATCCCTCTTACAAATTTCAGCCAGAACCGTTCAGCTGTTAGAACGTCATTGAATAATAAACATCCAAACATTATCACAATTAGTAGGATAGTATTTGAAAGTGAATTTGAATACTAGATAAGTTCAAAAAAAATTAATATTGATATTACTAGCTGTTGCTCATGGCTACGCCCGTGTGGATGTCGCTTATCGCGTAGTTTTCCCAAACTCTAATTCACCTTTGTTCCAAATTTCATCAGGATATCTTCAAAAATTACAAACATTCATCCCCCTACTTTAAGCCATTTATGTCCGTTCTTAAGGTTTATCCATCCCTGTACCAAGTATCATACCTTTGAGCGCGTAATTTTTTTCTATTCAAATAATTTGTGGTGGCCTTTGACTGCCAACCGCTAAGTCAGCGCGCTTGCGCGATGCACAGCGCCGAGGCTTAGCAACAAAAGTAACTAAACTGTCACTTCTCTGTATATACCGGCCAGATTTGTTGAAATTAATGATCACTGCTCCGTTCCCTTGAGTAGTAGCATAATGATATATAGACTATGTGTTATTCTGATGTATAAGCTATTTTATTGCATAGTTTCATTAAAATCCATTCAGTAGATTTTACGTGAAAGAGTAATAAACATCCATCAATCCATACATTCATTCATACTCACAAACTTTCGCATTTATAATATAAGTAGGATTATATATTTTATCATGAAATGATTATTTGTATTCTTACCAAGTCCTACTTCTAAACCGATATTTCATTAGATGAGTTAGCGAAAATACAAGTTTTAAATGACCCATCTTACGAGCAGTCTTCATGATGATTGATTCTGTTCCGTAAGTGGGCAGTGGTACTTCGATATTTAAACAATTGATATACGATGAATTTGCACGAACAATGTCAGGTATTCATTATATCCATTTCAATGGCGGACCTTCAGCCAGTTGGTATTCCCCGTGTCCTGTTTGATCAAATCAAGGTGCAAAAAGAGTTCTATAGTCATTTGTACTTACTCTTTTTTACTTGTATAGTTTGATTGCCGGTGGATGTTTGTTGTTCAAGGTTGACTTCGAGTATTCAAAGTCAATATGTTCTCTTTGCATCGAGATTTTGTGCTTATTTCTCTACTGGGATGTGAAGGCGAACGTTGACGGGAATGTTGACTATACATATATTTACGTTTGGATTGGTTTATTCTCTTTAAACGAGTGCCAATCACGGTTACATTCAATACTAGCACAGGGTGCACTCTTTTGCTCATCAGTTTTTATTGTGGCTCGTACACATTCGTCTGCCGTCTGATCTTCCGATCTCGGGAAAAACCTGTCACTAGAGCCTCGTATATCAATCAGCAGGTGACTACTAAATAAATCGCGGTGGAATGGGATAGCAATGATTTCAGTTCAATCTAGGTATGATATTTGTTTAACCTTCTAACAGTTCTCTTCTAATTATTAAATATGTGACATTTTGAATTCTAATAAATAAATTAATTTAACTTTGCATGCAGAGAATCTTCGAAACATGTCGGACATTATTTGATTTTGTAACACCACTGTAAAATACCGTGTTTCGAGCAATAAATAATTTACTTACTTACTATTTACCTACTTACTTGCTTTTATCGTCAATATTCTTCTAATTCAAAGCTAACTGGACGCTGAAGGTTTCTACAGGGATAGGTATTACGTTAAAACTTACTTCATGTTCCGTTACGTATCCGATTTAGTGATAAAATGCACATTGACTGGTTATGCAGATGACAAGCAAATCATTAAATGCTTGTTACGAACCAGGTTATTTTATGCAACTGTTAATTCAATCTTTTTTTGAAAAATGGTCAAAACTTACTATCTCATATTACATTTTATTTAAAAATACCGTATTTTGCGTACCTATTTGATACGATTCCGTACCAATGCGGTTATGGTATTTCGTATTAACCTACAAGGTACTAAAAACTTAAGTGTTAAGGAAGAACATTTTATTACATGACTTAGTCAGACAAGCACATGGCACACCTGATGGAAAGTGGTAACCGTAGACGTGTACAATACCAGGACGCATGCACACGCTCGAGCTGTCGATATTACAGAGACAACAAAACGATTGCAGTTTGTATAAAATTAATACCTATTATGTCAAAAACAATCATCTCTTAGTTAAACTGGTTTTAAATATAGGTAATATTTGGAACAGGTTATAAAAATATTATAAGTATAACGTATATTTATTCACATTCTTGGTCGTGGCTTACGTTTTCTATGTGACTTTTCCTGTTACGAGGTCAAAAAAAAAAAAGAAATTATAATACTTTAATTGACTTGACACCTCACGATATTCTAATTGTTATGGTGGCACTTCACATGGGTATTTTTATTTGCGTATTTGTCATTTTTGGCAAGCTATTAGGTACCGTGTGCGGATAGTCAGTTGTGTAAAAAAAACGATTTTATTTTTATTTTACATCTACGCGAGTAAGAGCGTAACGGACAAACAGACACAGTTTGTAGTTTTTGAAAAATGCCTGAATAACAAACTCAGTTTTCATTATTAAATTTTAATACAAGTGACTTTACACTGTCCTTTAGAAATAGTTTGTGTTTTGTTTTATTAGGTGCAAAAATTAACCTGTTTCGTTCGTGGCGTTGAATTATAACTGGTCGAAGTACAACCAGATGCAAGGGTAGAACAACGTGCATTGTAATGCTTAGAGAAGTCATTAACTCCAAAATCATCCATTGTCTACAAAACAATTCGAGAAGTATCTAGAATTTAAACTTAATAATAATGCTACTTTTTTGAAATTAGGAGGTCAGTGGCGACTAAGGTATAGAAAGTAGTCTTGCTTGACAATGTCTGAATAACCCAGCAGTTCCTCTGCCTATCGCCCTAAAGTTCCGCGCGCTGTCTGTCTGTTGGGTTCTCTCCCGAACTCTAGGGGAGGTATGATGCGTATCCTACTTTTAATAAGGGCTATTTAATGAATTCTTAAGATTTTAAAGGATTCATAATAACTTATTTAATAATACTCCTTAAAAAGGGTCTACTCTTTAATTAGAATCCGGTAGAAATATTATATTTTTAATTACTAGGGCACCTGAGAAATTAGGATAAGTCTTTATTTTGCGTTCTAGCTTAAACTTAACGTAGGTAAGTAATTTAAAGATCCAAATTTAATCACCTTTAAATTAAGGACTTTCCATTCCTTACACCGTGATTCTATAGTATTCATTAATTAATATCTTTAGCACAAAAGTTTAGATATTTGCATACTGAACTACTAACTTTGATCGTATCAGACTCCATGTTTTAATTAGATGGGGGTCATGGTATGAGAAAGGATTGGGGATAATTGTTCACGCAGGTGTGGCGGTACATTACTTGAAGCCTCCATAAGTAGATACGACTTTGGAATTAAGTTATATTTATGACTATGGAAATCACTTCTTTGCATCGCTTTTGCTTCAAGTACCTACATTTCTATTTGGAGGTACTTTTGGCAAAGATAAAAATAAACGATGAGGTTATTATCAGTGTACATTGAGTGGGACCTTGATCTAGACCTAGAGAATAAATAATAGTACTGTAAAACGAGAAGCGGTAGACTGCGATAATTAATTTGATTATGTGGTTGATAACGATTATGTGTAAGGTTAAATCATCACTAAAATCAAACTACGAAGCTCAACCCCTCTACAAAATGGCAATATATTTGTAAAAAAGACATACAAGATTCTGTTCTACAGTACGCTGTCCAACGAATTGCCACTTGTTTTGGGGGGCAGAGCCTGTTGTCCCCAGTTTGGCGTGAAGTATACTTACTACGGTGGCAGATATGCATACGACATGCCTTGTTTATACTTGTAAAATAACTATTCACAGAATTCCAAGTGTTAGTAATTTAACAATCTGTACTAACAAGGTGTTTGGGAAACGCGTTCATTATTGAAAAGAGACCTTGAATGGAGTATTGTTATTATATTAACACGTCTCATTTAGTTCTCACGGCCGTCACTCCGTCCTTTATTTGAGCTAGATTTTGTGTACTTATTGTAATTTGATCTTGAAGAGGTTATTGATGCTAGAATATATCTTATTATAATTACTTGGTGTATTAACAAGCGTTTGAAAAATATAACCCAAATATAATACTGACATACACCTAGAAATTAATTAACCAATCAATCAATCATTTTATGACTGAACGGAACATGTTACATAATAAGTACCAGGTATTATGATGTCAAAGAATAAATTTCCTACCGAATTAAACATTAGTTATATAGGATTGTAAGGTATTACTAACAAAAAGTATCTACTTACCTAAAATGAATACTAACAAACTAAAAATGCATTGTAGAATGTAAAAAAATATAAGTAGTTATTCATAGACTGCAAGTGACCATTTACCACCTGATAGACAGTACACAGAAGCACAGCCCAGGTTGTCTAGACTTGCACCCATAGTCGAAGCTTCTTCTTCTTTTACAAGATTCTTAACAAATTACGTCTTTCAAATTAATGGAGATCACATTAATTCCCGTAGACACTGACCCTTGATATTTTAAATTGAAGGTACAAACTAGAGGATAGCAATACAATGCCGCAGCTGACTGCAAACTTATTACCAATTATAACTTAATCTGAATTTAAATTCATCTGTTTCCACTCATTGTTTGAGAACAATGCTTGGTGAAGTAACAGTATTGTTACATAGACGATTGCTTCTGATTGACTTTCAAATGATAATAATTACTTCGAGATCATATCTCTGGCTACTTTGTCAATGAATACCTCATTGTTTGGTGTTTTTGCTGTTATCTCGGCGTTTTTTATTCCGATATCGTGGTGGTCAAGCGTTCTGTAGTAACGTGTGGTAATTTGAACACTCAAAACAATTTTTGTTTTATAATGTACTCGTATCAACAAAAGAGCTTAATTTATTTTTAATTACGAATTTCATTGCTGATGAACCAAACTTTAGTTTATTTTATCACACTAAAACGACTGCACGAATGTGCTGTGCGGTGTTTCTGGGGTTCAACCAAGATATTCAGGGCCTAATTTAACCTCAATGCAAGCTGGTAAAGGCGCTTGGCTTCCCGAGGAAGGCCAAAAATCGCCAAACGTAATTGGCTCATAGATAGACTATAGCTTCGATAAGGACATCGGACATTTTTAAAGTACAGCCCCACAGAATAAGTCGCGCGTAAAAGCTAGTATTTAATAAAATACGAGAGTGCTCGGTGGGCGGTATCGGTATCGTTTTATTTATCGTCATTGCAAAGTGCAGTGTACTTTTCAATGAAGCAATGAAAGCAATACACTTGGCTAAAATACTTACTTATTTAGAAACCTTTTTACTATGTTGTAGGCTAATGGTGGAGATGGAATGGAATGGCTTGTTGTGGTGCGGAGACGGAAGGCAATGTCTATCAAATCTATATTATGTTTATAAAAATGAATCCCTATTTCCCTTGGTAACACCATCATGCATGAATGGCTGGACCGATTTCGCTAATTCTTTTTTTAGAATATTCCTTGCAATATGGGCAGAAAGAAAATTAAAAAAAGGGTTACGCCATCACGGGAACGGGAACAGCATTCCACGCGGGTGAAGCCGCGGGCATCAGTTAGTAAATTATAATTATAAGGACGCTTGCATTCATACAGTTTTATTTAATATACAATATTACGTATTAGTAACTTTATTAATTTAATTGAATTTTTGCCAATACATCATTGTAAATAGGTAACTGCATTGTATATAAACAATAAATACATCTCAATTATCAAGACAAAAAAAAAATACAATATTAGCTTTTACCCGCAATTTCGGTTAAGTGGGCTTGAGATTTAGGCCCAGATACTTTTTTAAATCATGGTCATTTACCAGAATATCATTCTAATAAACATCATAAGATAGGATTTGCCAGGTTATAAAACTATCGAAGGTTTTTAATTTGTAACAGGAGCACATGGCATTTTTTATACGTGGGGAGTATTGTTACGTACGGCATCTCTGGCTATGGAATCTGTGTGGGGTTCTCTCATCTGGTGCCAGATGAGCATAACCACGTCACTCGATGGTGCACCTTCCTTACCTTGCACCTTATCGGGTCTCAAACTATTTAGGAATACTTCTGGCCTATACATATGACGCATCTGGCCTGTCTACTATTAAACACAGAACAGGTAAAGACACTGATATTGATATTATGTAACCGAATAAAAACAACTGGTTGGATGATTTTAACGTGGAGAAAAAAACGCTAGGTAATGATTTAGTTAACATATTTTTTCAAGTTTTTTTGAGCTAATCTCACACGTAATTTTTGTCCCCCATATTGACATTTATATCATTTTATAAGATTATGTGTGTGTGTATGGATATGAGTATGTGTGAGTATTAGCAGATGTTGGTGTCTCTATGTTTTTATAACTTATTTAGTAATGCGATTGTGAAACTGCAGTCATAATAATGAAACAACTGTAATAATAATCTCTGAGGATGTGTGTATTCAAATCCCATGATAAGTTGGTGTACTAAGTACTAACACCACCCACTCAACTTCATTTAACTTAATTTGAAAATTTCACATAACTACTAAGAAATTAATCTTTTTCTTTGTCAATGTGTCAATGGCAACAATTTAAAATAGCCAAATGTTCCCAGCCCCAAATTCGTTGACATTGACCGCGCCTTCCGTTGCTGCATTCTGCCACTCTAGATAAGTGGTATTTTGTCGGCCGTTGTTTGATGGAATAGAATGACAATGGGATTTGACGTATATGACAGTCGTTAACGCATGTCAAATGCGTCAAATCCCATACATTCGTCATTCTATTCCATCAAACGCCGGTAACGAATTGCCATTTGTCTAGAGGGGGCAGCAGTTGAGTATGGTGTAGGGGCTCAGCGCGCACGACAGTAGATGTTCCATCGACTGCAAAGTCCACCACAGTCTCAGCCAACAACCCCGCGTTCAAGTAACCCCATTTTACTCGGTTCACTCTACAGCAGTCAAACTGACACTTCCAGCTACTTAGGGACTTCCAGGTGGCCTATTTCAGTTCATGCTGGGTGTAAAGTCTCAGCAAGCTGGATGTTGAAGGAGAGGGTGAATTAACCTTTTGTACTGAACGCTCTTGGGTATATTACTCAGGGTTCTGTGCATAAAATATGATGAATACTCATAAATAATTTTAAAAACTAGTCATCAATATATTAGACGAAATTCATTATAATAATTTAAACCATTGTTGTTTATTATTATGATGAAAATAAACCCTTAGAACATGATTAAAATACCCAATATCTATACTTTTATACGACGTATGTTAACAAAACATTCCTTTGAAATGCCTGTGAACATTTTAATTACAATCTTATATTGATACATGTCAGTGATATGCGAGATAGAGACAAGACGATAGCACACTGATTATAAGGTTATTATGTGTACCCATTCACCTATAGAGCCTTTGTTCCCATAACATAATGTTTAATTACATAATAAATCGATATTATTGTAATATATACCTATTATTTTACTAAATTTCCCTTATTTGAACAAGAAACAGGATATCGTCTTTTGTCTTTTTGTTGATAATAATTAAACATCATGTTGAAGTGCTGTACTCTTGTTTGAGTAAAATTAAGCAAAAATGTTGAACAATAACCGTTACAATAGACTGGCGAAGCTATTTTTAATAAAGTCGGTAATTATATTCGCGAACAAAACAACCTATTAGTTAATTATAGTTATAAAAAAAACTTATCAAAACAATGAATGTGCTATTTATAGCAGAATTTATCGTACAATCTGGATTTTGTGAAATAAATAGATTTTAATGACTTCACTACTCCATAATGGCACTTACTTATAGCTTATAGAAAACTAGCTTTTGCCCACGGCTCCACCCGCGTAGATATCGGTTATCCCGACCAAACATAGCCTATATCCATTCTCAAAGTCTAATCTACCCCTATACCGAATTTCATCAAAGTCGGTTGTGGTTTAGGCGTGAAAGACGGATAAATAGACACACACACACTTGCCATTTATATTATTAGTATGGATCAATGCAACCAGTCTTTTTTATCGTACCATGCAATGCAAATAAGAAATATGGAAGAATCGTCTAAGCAGTTATCAAAATGTCAGAGAGCCAGTTAGTTCGAATTAACTATTTTTTTAGTAGGTATTTACAAGAAACTTGAAAAAGCATGATGTTTAAAGATCAGAGTACTACACTACTATCATACTGAAGAACTATTGGTGTAGGTATCTACAAATATATAGAACTAGCTGTGGCCCGTGGCTCCACCCTCGTGAATGTCACTTATCGCGTAATGCTTTTTCTTGCAATTAAAATAATCTATATTAATCAGTGATAATATGGCATTCAAATGGTGAAAGAATTTTTTAAATGGGTCCAGTACTTTTTGAACCAATTCTTTATAAACATACTTACATACAAATCTTTCCTCTAAATAATATTAGTATAGATATAGATATCGAACCTGAGACCTCTCGATCGCAAGATTCACTCCTTATCCATTAAGCTGTAGCTAATAGGTTAAACTATAAGTAGTAAGATTAAGATTATTTATAGAATTTAATAATGTGATTAATAATAATGTTCGTTTATTATTTCCTATACCTACAAATGTGTTTATTAATTTTTATTCCAACTTTTGTATGTATTATATAATCTTATACACATCAAAACGGTTTATTTATGGAAATGATTTTGATTTAAATGTTTTTGAAGTATTTCACAGCATGCTTTGTTAAAGTATATCTAATATATAACAGACGTAATAGTATCTGTGTATCAGCATTATTTAAAAGTATAGTACCCGGCATAATATCTTGACCCCAAGTCGCGAGACGTCCGTGCTGCCCGCAAAAGACACCTGAAAAACGTGTATTTGACATATAAAGTGTATTTAATGACGTGACGGGACAAGATATATCCCGGTAACTATATGATGGTTTATTGAATCATGTATGCTAAGAGTATTTGAATTTATATTCACTAAAAATCAGCAACTTGAGATGAACATGAATATAATACAATATTGACTGAAGTTTTTTGACTATTAATTATATTTAAACCTGTCATTTATATTTTTTTAGAATTGGTATCTAAAAATTATGTACCTACCTCTTTCCTGAGACGTTGCCTTCAGCTTACCATCAGGCGAGGTGAAGTCGAATTGACGTGTTCTATATAAAAAAACCTAACAAAAAACTGAATACCTTAATTACAGTAGGTACACTATAACTTAGCATACTGTGACGTATGGGTCAACTGAGCCCACCTCAATTGTATATTTTATTCTGTTTTTAGTATTTGTTGTTATGGCGGCAATAGCATCATGGTTCATGAGATACAGTCATGAGCTGACTGACACACACCGACAGACAGATAGACGGATTGTACAGGGTTGTGATAGTAATAGGGTTCCGTTTTTAACAAACTTTTTATTAACTTGCTCTGTATATAATTTGTTCGGCCAAATCTTGTAACTCGATTTTGAAGCCGATATCCTCAGCCGATTTTGATGAAATTTTGCATTCATGGCTAGTTTGGATGGCAAGGCCTTAATATGGTATCATGGAGCTGGTCTGATGATTCAGTCAGACGGTGGCCATAGGAACTCCTAAACTGAACAAGATAAACATATCAAGTTTGGGTTCATTTATTTTGACTATTAATCTCTCTGATTTTACGTAGTATTTTGGGTCTCAAGATGGAGTCGGAAGGTGGCCATAGGAAAGCTTAAGCTTAACAAGAGAAACCTATCGAGTTTGGGCTCATTTTTTTCCTCTTAACAAATTCTAGCATTAAATGGAATCCAGTGTCTGAAGATGGCGTCCAAAGGTGGCCAAAGGAACTCGTAAACTAAACAAGATACACCTATCGAATTTGGGCTCATTTGCCATGTCTTAACAACTGTCTGGTATAACATCGTACTTCAGAGTCTGAAGTTGGAGACAGTAGGTGGTCATGGGAATTTCTGAACTAAACATAGCCTTTTAGTATTGGTAGGCACAGCTCTACTGTTACATATGTTGATGTTACTAACTAAAAACTGGAATATAAAATTATTAATTAAAAACCTTTTGAAAATAAGCTTTTCTTTTAATAATCTGTACTGTTTTTTATTAATAATTTTCAACCACCGAAAAAACAGAGGAGGTTCTCAAGTCGACGCATATATTTTTTTATGTATGACCACGCATACCTTTTTACAGAGTAGTCCGATTTTGATAATTCTTTTTTATTAGAAAGAGTATACCGCGAAGTTGGTCCCATATGAATTTGGAAAAAAATCTAAACAGGTATGATTGATTGCTCACTCACTGATTGTAAGGTATGACCACGCATAAATTTTTACAGAGTAGTCTGATTTTCATAAATCTTTTTTTATTGGAAAGAGTATGTACCCCAAAGTTGATCCCATATAACTTTAAAAATAAAAGTCTAACCCAGATGGTAGGATAATAGGGGTGATTTATTGTTCACACACAAAATTACTTAGTTATTAAAGTTAAATAAAAACGCAACTATTTACAAAAATATCTACTTAGATAATAGTTTCATTACTTTAAGAAGTTAGTTATTAAGGTTAAATAAAAAAGGTTTGTTAGTTTTGCTTTTCAGTTTTTCGGCGGTTTAATGTTTGTTAAAAAAATATTTTTTCTCAAACATGCTTGGAAATGTGAACATTATTTTGACAACCTTCTTCGAGATAAATCGGAATTGCTGTACATGCGAGCAGCGGCCAGATAAAGTTGTATGAAAATCCATATCTGTCGTGTTTTAGCGGCCAAATAAATTACTATGTAAACCCATATCTGTCGTGTAATTTAAAAATGGAACCAACTTTTACTGCGAACCATGGCAACCAAGGAGGTAACTTATCCAAGGCGTTATTTAAATATAGAACTGGCTTGTAAATAGAATGCTGTTTATTAAGAAAAATAAAAAACCAATGAACATTTCGCCGCGTGAAAAATTACTGTTGTTCTTTGTTCGTCATTGATTTTGAAAAGTAGGTAACTAAAAAATTCTGCCTAGATACTACGTAGTTTTAATTTCCGCGCATTGTTTGAGAAAAGCACTATACAAGCCTTGGCCACAACTGAGCGTTGCCGGACTCCGTAATGCGTGCCTCGGCTGCGCCTCGGCCCACATACTTCACGATCGTCCGGCAACACTACAATTGGTGGCCGCGGCAGTAATGTACTATATATCTTACCCTTTGAGTAAACGGATACGTCAGTACTATCATGTATTTTGTAGGACGGAACTCTAGAAATAAAAAGAGTCACAGTTGACAATAAATAAAATACGACATGTCGTTGTGCTAAAGACTAAGACTGGTTTTATCTGCAGACAATCTTATTAGCTAAAGAGAATTCAATTGGTTCAAAAGATTAAAGATCTATCTATCTATATTAGTTTTCTATTAATGAAACAATCAATTTTATCGGATTAGTTGGAAGACTTAGTAGCGGGAACGAAAAGAATTTAAGTTCTTGCACTTATTGGCTGTGTATTTTTAACCATCTTCAAAAAAGGAGGTGGTGACCGCGGTGCAGCTGTATGTTTTTGATCAAATATGTATTCAAGTATAGCGAAAGTAATGACCAAGTCGACCGACAATTTTATTAGCGGTGAAAAAATTATTGCATTCAAATTCGGGTAAGCTGGCTTGTAAATTATATTAATCGTAGGTAATTAAGTTAAATTAAGTAAATTAAATTAATCATTAAACGTAGTAGGTATATCTCAACATGGCAATTGTTATAATCAGATGATATTTTCTAAAATTCGGTCCGAAACTTCGGTCTAAAAGTGAAAATAACAAATTAATTGCGATAGAATCTTACAATATTATATAGAATAAACCAAATGGTTTTATTTCAATATGATTTTAAGACTCACGAGGTATCGGGTTCGGAACTACGCATTCAACTTAAAAACTTCGTCTCCTAAAACTTATCACCATTTAACAATAGTTATCAATGCACCTAACTAGGTATCTATATGAATAACGAATAATCAATCTTCTTTAAGAGATTATATTTCTGATTAGGTTATTGCCTACTTACAGTAGGTCTTATCGTTGGAGTGTTTATTTTTTAGCATAACATTCTATTTAGAATTTAAAAAAATCTCAACCAATATGAAAATACAGAGTATGGCACCCGATACCTAACTCTTAGGGTATTGGAACCCGTATTGAGATGAATCAAATATGAATTAGAAGAATTAAATACAAATATCAGCCCTTCTAGATAGGTAGCAATTCGCTAGCCGACGTTTGATGGAATAGAATGACGATTTGACTTATATGACAGTCGTTAATGCACGTCAAATCCCATACATCTATTCCATCATCGCCGGCGAACGGATTGCCACTTGTCTTGTCTAAAAAAAACATAGGCCCAGGATAGAATAAGATGGTCATTCAGCGCCTTTTAGGTAGATGCTTACTATCCTCACGCGTCTTAAAAAACCGTCAGAATATTATAGTCTAGATACTAGAGATAGCTTATCGCATTTATCTTTTAGCGCCTAGACCGATCATTTCGCTCTACCCCAGGACAGGTGCTAATCGATCCTCAAAGCTAGTGTTAGATAAAATAGGCAAACTACATAATATAAAAGAGAAGAGATTAGATTCAAATGATATATTACTATAACAAAAATTCCTAAACGCAGACAGTTCATCTTATTTGATACAAGTTCCACGTACCGCTTCACATGTCACTTGTAAACTTCTGCGTTTATTATTACACGTTTAGTGATATCCCGTGGGAGCTATCATTTATCAAAAAGGAAAATAGGAACGTCACTTAAAGCCGTCTACAATATTTAAAAATCAAAACCTGCAATGTGTTTTACGACATCGGCATCGGCGGGTAAAACGCATAAGTAATAAACACGTTCGTTTGAGTTTTGGGCTCGTTTCACGGTCCACAGACCATCACGCCATTCCCTGGGGGCGTTCGTGATAAATTCACAATCGTACCGCAGAAATGAGGTGCGTTTTCAACGTGATGTTTATTTTTTTTGGAAATGTGCCATGTTTCTTCGCACTGTTTAGCACTCAACAAGACTCCGAGCGCAATGAGAGGAGGTATCCCGATTCGATTAACACACACAAGCTACTAAATTACAGTTACTTAGTACCGAGAAGGTGTTTTTTCGATAGTGTCAGTTCTGCATACCTCAACATGAGTATGTACGCACAAACTCATGCCATAAGAACAGCAAGGTACTCGTAGAAATTAAATCAGTGTGAAGATTTTATTAACATTTTTTACTTAACAAAATTTAAAACGTTAGCCGATTATGTAAGATTCATTTAAATCTGCAATGTATCTTAAGCTTTCAACTTAGCATTTGTTAGATTTTTTATACCACTGCGGTTGCAGACAAGCACACGGTCCATCTGATAGAAAGTGACTCGTGGAACACCAGGAGAATCACACTCATGCTGCTGACCGGGTAAACACAGAGACTTTTTGTGCCGTCAGTGTAAAAGACAAAGCAGGAATAGCCTTGGGTCTTCCCACTGACAGCATAAAAACTCTTTAGTGAGCTCTGGATACCCACCGCGAACATAACACGAGGCCCTACAGAATACCGCAGCCATAATAATGGCCACGATATTCTGTAAGGGCGGAGGTACCTCCCCAGTCGAACTGCTCAATTGGACGGAAATACCGTCGTGTCCTACGATACGAGATAAATTAGACCCAAGAATTTGCAAAACTAGTTATATTGTAAAAGGTAGTCATATGTTCCTAATGTTTAAAGTTAGATAGAAAACATGCGTAGGCACTAAAGATCATTTGAGAATTTTGTTTTGATTGTTATAAATAGACTTGAATTCTAAACTGAAATGTATCATCAAAATGCAACTCATCGCAAATTCAATACTTCCTGCCACATGTAGATATTTGCATTGTTTAGCAATATTGAGCCAATTGGCATTTCTAAAACATATTTGGCGTGCATGAAATGTTTATGATCCCTGCAATCACAAGCGATTTTCAAATATTTAGAATGCACTAGCTGTTGCCCGCGGCTCCGCCCGCGTGGATGTCGATTATCGCTTTCCCGCTTTTCTGTTGAAATGTTTCCTGATTTTTCTTTGCTATAAACCTCACGGAGCCCGAGACCTTTCCAACGAATGCAAAACCGTGGAAATCAGTTCGTGCGTTCTGGAGTTATAGCGTCAGGAAGGAAAACCCGACTTATTTTTATATAGTAGATTTTACTTAAATTATACATTGGTATATAAATGACATTGAGGGAGGCCTATGTCCAGCAACAGACTGCAATACGCTTATTGATTCATTGATTTAATAACATGAGATATCAGGGGTTACTTTAATTAACCAGTCTTCCACTCATGTTGTTCTTGAATGTTATCTTCTCCATATTATGTTAATCCAATATGATTCAAATCAAATAGTTTTCCTATAGATTACACAGTAATATTCAAACAAATATTATTGTTTTATATCTAATCTGTAGAAATAGTAAATATCTTACAATTGATTTGCGCATCTGACTTTAAGCACTAAGCAGTGCTATTCTTAGACTTGTGTAGTTTTATTCTTTAAAGTTCCAAATTGTACCAAGACGAGAGTACGTTTTAACAAGCCATTTTCTTTTAACTGACAAGCCCAGTACGTGCGAGTCGGTTTTGAAGACGTGTGTTCGTGACGAAATACCTTCTACTTACCTACCTAAAGGAACTCTGGCTAATAGAATTGATGAGAAATCCATTCATTCGCGCTATAGTTTCGCATTTATTTATTTATCTTAGGGTTTGTGGTGAAAAAGAAGGCGGGATTGGACCGCTAAAAATTCACAAATCGCGTTGGCAAAGAACTTATATATTTACATACATACATAGTATCACGCCCTTTTCCCCAGAGAGTTAGGTTAGGTTAGAGGTGAATTAACAAACACATGACATCAATCATTGTATTCGGTCCCTCGTAATAGGGGGTGAGCCTATTGCCGTATTCTGGGCACTATTGTTAACTCGAGTTATACACCTGAGGCTGAGTCTGGGCTATATATATCTGATATCTGTTGGATCTTAATCAGCCCTTAACCCTTAGTTGTCTTGTACGACACCACATGGGAAGAGATGGGGTGGCCCAAATTCTTCTCTGCCCGGAACCACGCGGCAAAAAAAGTTCTTGTTTTGTTATTAAATAGTTAAGTTACCTATTTCAATAAGAACTTAAGTATCAGAATAATGAGTCCTTAAGGCAAGTTTGATGTTATGAGGAAAAGTGTCCAATGATTTTAAGGTACCTTGACTTAAATAGTTGTGTAATAGTATATGTATGACACCGGTACGCATATGAACCGAAACGAGACGTTTTTTATATGCTCTCAGTTAAAAACATAGTTATAGTTTTTTATTTGATTGTTTAGCAAGTATAATTACGGTCAGAGAAGCAAGAACTACTATAGTAACATAAACAAGTAATGAATACAGAGCCTTTACTACGGTTATTATTTTTAATTATTACTAAGACGCCCATGAAACTTTTAACCCTAAAAAGAAGAAGACCGGCAGAGTAGAATTTAGGCCACCCCTTCTCTTCCTATGTGGTGTCGCACAAGGCGACTAAGGGATACGGCTGATTACTTTTAACATCAGACAGATATGTACAGCCCAGACTCAGCCTCAGATGCATGGCTCGAGTCAACAATAGTGTCCGGAATACGGCAATAGGCTTACCCCCTACCCTATTACGTTGGATCGAATACAGATTGGTGAAATGCGGGTGTTAATTCACCTCTGCCTAACCCTCCGGGGATAAAGGCGTGATTATAGGTATGTATGTATGTAAAATATCAACTTATCAACAACAAAAATAGAAAAAAATAACAGGAGAGGATATTTCAATCGAGATTACAATGACAAATATAAACTTTAGCCATTCTAAAAATACTAGGACAGTTTAAAAATATCATCGAAAGAAAAGACATAAGTGAATAAAGATGGCTTTCTTCAAAGTGAGCATTAGAAGGTGTTTTCAGGGTCGGCAGCGCAAGTGTGCATTCGTCCATAGGTCACGGTAATCAGTCTCCAACAGGTGAGCCGTGTGCTTATCTGCCAAATAATTGGTATAAAAAAATAAAGACATGTGATCGGACAAAACTAACTGAAAACGGCAACACCGCGATTAGGACCTACTATTTGCTGATATACACCAATTACATTATGAATATACCTAGACCCTTCAAATCAAATGACATTAGAGTATTCCAGATATAAAACATACCAAAAACCAACTGTTGAATATTGAATATTCAAGATATTTTCACTTCAGCAGCTCAAACATGTAAGTTTTGCTGCGTAAAAACATTGAGGAAAATGCCATTTTATTTAATTCAATAATAGTACTATTATATACGAAAATAAGTAGTACAGTATTTATAAATAATACTTAATGCATAATTATTTACATTTTCAACATTTGAAAAATAAAACAACGCGGACGCTGTTATAAATATAAACGTAATTTCTATCTATTTCTGTTCATTGTGTTATCTTCTAAGTAATACTTATTATGAGTTCTCGCTACTGAAGTGAAAAGTAATGTGTACCACACGAAAGCAAAATTATGGCATCTCGTGTAGGTATTTGAATCTCTCACCACGCTCAGAATTCTAAATTAGAATCAAAAATCCCTCGCTTGCTCGAGACTCAAAATCAGCACTCGTAGCAAAAAACAATTTTACTCATTTGTTTCACAAATAACTATTGAAGGTCAATTATATAAGAGGAGTTGACAGAAATAACCCGTTGTCAAGTATTTTTCTTAATTCAAACGATTATATTATGAGCCTTGAACTGTCAAACAGGATTTTCAACATATTTGCGATAAAAAAACTACCAGTTCATGTCCTAATGTAAACATGTGCAATATTGTGTCTGCCGGTAATAATAGCAATATTTCAAATTACACACCGGAAAAGTTTATACGTCATTGTAAAAGTGGCTACATGGCATTGAGTTATCACCCCAGGCCATGATCTCATATGCATCCAAGACTTTCAACTTCCATACGGAGGTAGACTCGCATGATTAGATTTAGAGAACTAAACAGAAGGGAAAGCTTGTGCCAGAGCTTTTTCCCCCAATCAGAAGATGTACTGGTTTGGAGATGAGATTGGCTTGACCCAAACGGCTAAGTACAGTCCTATATACAAGGACAAATAGCTATCTAAGAAAAATCTAATATATAAAAATTCTCGTGTCCCAATGATTATTCCCAAACTCCTCCGAAACTACTGGACCTATTTTCATGACACTTTGTGTGCATATCGGGTAAGCCTGAGAATCGGCTATTATCTATTTTTCATACCCCGATCCGCGATAACCGACATCCACGCGGGTGGAGCCGCGGGCAATAACTAGTATTCTATCAAAATATTAGTATTATGTACATCTTAATAACAATGAGACAGTTCTGAGAATTAATATGTCTGTTATATAACTGTTTAATTACTCTAGATTGACAATAATTCGCAACAATAGCGTATTATTTATTATTATGCAGTACAAACAGTACTTGACATAGCTACTGTTAATTGCGATTTGTTTCATACAATTAAAATACCCAATAATGGCATATCAGAAAGCTCTATTATTTTGAAATTCCTTTTAAACAGAATTTAATAAAAGTAACCATTTAAGTCAAGTTTGAGAGTTTAATCAAATCAAATTCAATTAAAAGTAGAAAATACATCATTAGTGCGCAAATATTTAATACGTATGTAGGTATAAGTTTATTATTGCAATACAATATTTCTAAATATTAGAAATATTGAGTTTCAATAATAAACGATATGGCGATATAATGTCTTAAGTTAATGTCAGAGAATTTAATAATGTCAAGACGTTCAAGAGTATTGGGAAAGTTATTGTGAAGTAAAAATGTCAAATAAAAATGAATTTAAAATAATAATTACAAATCTTAGTAGATGCCAAATAGTCGTGTAAAGATAAATAAAATAAATACTAAAGGCATTAATTTGAATTAAAGTTTATTTTGGAAAATGTTTCATAACCTCTATTCTAGCGTTTTATCTTAGTGACATCCAAAGCTTTTATGGGAGCGACTTTCGTTTGACCCCTAACCTCGAGAAGTATTTCTGCACCGAGGCTTGTCCGTAAATTTACGATGATAATTATGATAATTCATCAGTTGATTACTTTGTTTACTCTGCGTATAAAATATTTATCAAAGACGTTTTATGTTAATTCATTATCAATATTGACAATTTGATATACGGATATCGGCTTCACTTTGTGTGCAGCCTCTATGTCCTGGATGAATGATTATACAGCATATCTAGACAACTATACACTTATTATAATGTAGCTTAATTTGTAATTTACTGCGATAAAATACACAGCGAAAAGACTTTTTAACATTTAGTAAAATAGTAGATTTTACAACAAGTGCACAAAACGAACCATTTTTATCCGAGACTTTTAGCAGCCCGAGCCGGAGGCGAGGGCTGATAGTAATGTCGAGGATAAAAATGGTTTTGTGGACGAGTTATAAACTCTGCTTTTCACTTCGATTGCGAGGAAATTTTAACAATTTTAGCAAATTGAATCAATTAATAAACGCACGAAAAAACAAGAGCTGTTTCCCGCCGCTTTATTTTTTTTTAATCTTACGACATTGAGGCGTGGGCTGCAGACCTATACAGCCTACTATAAAATTAATTTTGTAATAATAATTTTCTTAAATGAATTAAATAACCTACCGTACTTGAATTTAAATTTTAATATCTTTTAAGTCTTAAAAAACACATAAGGCAAAATAAATTAAAGTGAATGTTATAAAATAACAAATTCTATCTATGAACTTCTTATTGTGTTAGGCTGTATGGCTCATTTTCTTTGCCTTAATATAGATACATTTATGAGTAGATACGTTAATGCCCTTGTGCACAAAATTCGATTTTGTGCAGCCTATATCCTGCACAAATAAGCACTTTCAGAGCATGAGAAGTGAAAAAAACATTAACATCCTATAAGTAGTTATTTAATCCAGCCGACAAAATTAATAGTACTGCTTTTGTCATTAACTATGCCCAACTAATCTAGTATGTCACAAAATATAAATAATAATATATTATCCATTGTCACCTCCCGCCCCAAATACTACGAGTATCGAAATAATACACAAGAAGATTCCTATAGAATGAATACAAATTAACTGTCTGAATAAAAGGAAATAAGTCATTTCCAGTCCAAAAGCAATTATATCAATTTGATTATATTTAACCACGGAACAGTGCCCAATATATGCGGTTTACCGTGTGTAAAATATGGAATAAATTAAATAATAATTCATGACTGTCGTGTTTACTTAAGCCGCTCATCGACACATTGGATGAGATTGAATTTCCATTGTTTCTGACTATACAAAATGGCGTGATATTTTAAAGCACTTATAGGACTTTTGTGTAGTTTTCGTTCATTCTAGATTTAGCGTTCATTCTAGGTAGCCTAGTGGTATGGGTAATGGACTGCTGAGACGAGGTCTCGGGTTCGATCCCAGGTTTTCCATGGCACACACCAATGACTTTTCGATGCTTTTCGAAGTTATGTGTGTATTTATCGCATGTTAATAAGTGCCCAGTTAATGGCAATAGGCAACATAAAACCTGTGAAATGTGGGTGCTAGCACCTCTGCCTACCCCTTCGGGGATAAAGGCGTGAGTTTATGTATGTATGTATGCTAGATTTATTTCTTACAAGATTGTTTTTCGCGGCTTCGTTCACGAGACTGTTCGTTGGTATTTTTTATTCTTGTGGAACAGTGCCTACTTTATTCCTAGGTACAAATTATCATACCCGAATGACATGTCAAAGAACATATTTTCATTTATGTGGTTAGATAGCATAGCATTGCATAACATAGTTAGAAAGCCTAGCGTAGCATAATATAACGTAGATAGAGAGCTTAAGAAATAAACAATAATAAGAAAAAACAAACAGTAATATTGATTTGGTTAGGTTACATAAAGTAACCGATAATATAGACGTCGAACTAACTGAAACAATACGATTACTTTAGGTCAGATTCTTTGGTTGACTTTGATCCCAACATCGGACAATTAATTTCGTGACTCACAGGCGATTATCTCGAATCTGAGTAAGTATGTGTGTTATTATTTAGACTGGGGTGAACATGGGGCGACACCAAAATATTTAAAACTCTCGTCAACCTAACTTGCAAGCCGCTAGACTTGCTAATTAACGGAGAAGACTCCGTGGCAGGCTTTCTTCTTGCTGTTGGGGGTCAGTTACGTTCACACTCGTTAAATTCAACGAAGCTAATTTTTGGAAACTCAAGTTATAAGATATGGATTCAACTGGTATTGGCGCTCGGATGAAGAAGACAATATTTAGGCTGGATTACATAATTGAAAATTCATTCCAATAAAGCTGGAATCTCACCAAATACAGTTCAGTTTAACTTGGTAGCAATTCTGGTATTACGCCTATGCACATGAGTATGAATGAACTCATTTAATTATAATATGTTTATTAATATGTTTTAATAACTTAAATTCGTTAAATTCTCATGAAAATAAATTACTAAATTCGTCTGTAAAGTTTTCCATGTTTTTCTTGGAAATAAAATGTAATTTCAGATAAGTACGAGAACAAAATTACATAAACCATATTAAAAAATACCCAAATACCATCGGCAAAGTAAACTCAAATGCATTTTTATAGATGGCAAACTTTTCCAGCGGCTTAGTCTCAGTCGATGTCAGTTGTTGCAGAAGAATTGTGGATTTAACTTTTATGTCTTTTTCCAGATCTCAGTATACTTAACTGTCCAGTTTCATTACAATCGGTTCAGAGGTTTAGACTCTTGTAATAATAATGGAAGTAAAATTTAATCATTTTTGCACTGCAACTTAGATTATTTCGCCTAGACATTTTATTTTCAGTCAGTTTTACAAATCAATCGAATACTTTGACGAAAAATGTATTGCTAATCAAAATTTTCTAACCAATAATGCAATAACAGTTTAATTGAACTAAGGATATAAAACCTAAAAGTGTTTTGATTTGGCTTTCAAGTATCCAATGCCTGAAGCGAACGCAATTACGTCATCATCATCATCAACTGGTAACCGTAGTATCTCCAGGGACCGCGTGGTCCCCCTCCCGAGGAGGGCCAGACCGAGAGGAATGGCCCTGGGTCAGCCGGGGTGCGAGGGATATGTCGCCAGACAACCTCACCTTCTGTCTAGCACATCGACCCACAGACGATCGGTTCGGTTCGAGTCCGACATAATCTCTTCCTCTGGCCTTGGAGGGCTATGCGTGCGGATTTCACGCACGTAAAAAAACCGTAGTATCTCTCATCAACTTATTGTCTATCATAGTTGCATCCGAAGCATTTAGCCCGGGGCCGCATTCCTACATTTTACTTCTGGATTTAATTATATAATTATAATAACATAGCATACATTGTAATCTGAGTAATTGCATATTTATAGTCAAAATGATTACTGTATAAACAATTTTACTGTTTAGTCAATAGACTCACGCTAAATGCACTGTAAACTTGGTACATTATTATGAGCATTAGTTTATTTACATACATACCTACACCTACATGCAATCGTGAACATGCGTCGTGCGGCTGACCTCAACATAATATGCTCTGCGTCAACAATTTTGTTGTCTCTACCGTCCAACGCTGAGCCTGCAAAATGTGTCGTCCGTGCTCCCCGTATACATTTTGTTATTGCGTGGGATTTTGTGCCGTAGCCCTATGTCCTTCTCCGCGATTCCACACTGCAATATCACTTGAATCTATTCAACCAGAAGTAGTCACTTCTGGCACTGTGAATTTTAGTTAGTACCGTTCCAATATGTGGGAATGGTACTGACGGTGTTCTGTCATAATTTATATCAATGTGGGTACCTATTGCGGGAGGGACTTGAGTATACTACGGTAGATGAAGGTAGTAAGGTAGGTAAAGGAATTCCTAAAGAAATTTATGAAAAGCCCCGGAGGGAAAAAATAGTTTTCCTTAAGGTAGTTATTATTACAAACAAATTCAACATCAACATTTTCTTGCGGAATTAGTAAAAAATACTCCAAAACCTGTTTTAGATTATACGTAAGTCATAAAAGTCGTAACCGGGTTTGAAAATATGTTAGTTATCCATATAAATCTGTAATTAATATATTACAACAAAGTCTGAATAGCTTTAGATGTATATTTTGCCACTTTTTTGCATCTTTGACATTCATTAGGTAATTCATAATATTTTTTTATATTTTGGCATTTATTAATAAATTTATTGACATTTTAAATAATATTATTCAAGTAGTAGTAGTATTTTTAAGAATGTAATAAATACACAGTCTGGCCATAAATACTGTTACAGTTAAAAATAAGATCGATATTACATTTGAATTTGGAATCTGTAATTTTTATACGACTCAATGAACTAGAGTTTTCTAATTCTGGCGCCAGTACATTATACAATATTTTGCGATATTAAAATGGAGTGGGGTGATAAAGAGAACCGAATCGCTGTGATTGCATTACACAAAGTTGATATGGAGCCAAATGCAATTTTAAAAACTCTCCATACGCTCGCTTGGTATTAGTCACATGTTTGTGTACCGGGCTATCAATAGGTACGATGAGACCTCCTCTGTTTATGACAGAAAAAGATCTGGCCGTCCACGTAGTGTTCGTTCGAAAAAGGTTGACCAAAAGCAGAAAGGGAAAGAATTCGAAAAAATCCTGTCCGAAAGCAAAAGATTTTATCTCGGGAGATGAAGATAGCACCCAGAACCATGTCGCGTATTTTAAAAGATGACGCAATGGGTTTTTTTAACATATAATTTAAAAAAGGATAGGGTGGTAAAATCTAAACAACAACTGAAGCTGTACGCAAAGGGAGGTCATAGAAAAAAATTATTTCTAATAAGAAAATCTTTACAATTGAGCAAAATTTTAACAAAAAAATTACCATATTTATTGCTTAAAGCTCTAAGGAAGCTTCGCAATTAGTCAACAGAGTGCAACGTGGGCATTATCCGACTTCAGTGATGGTTTAATGGGGTGTTAGCTATGAAGGAGTGACTGAGCCATATTTTTGTAAAAAAGGTATCAAAACATCGGCACAAGTGTTTCAAGATACCATTCTTGAGGAGGTAGTTAAGCCTCAAGTATGGTCCTTCCAACAAATCTCGGCGCCGCCGGGTCATAAAGCTCAGTCCACACTGTCTTGGTTGGAAGTGAACGTTTCGGACTTCATCAGAACTGAAGACTGGCCGTCGTCTAGTCCCGATCTTAATCCGCTGGATTTTGATTTATGGTCAGTTTTAGAGAGCACGGCTTGCTCTAAACGCCATGATAATTTGAAGTCCCTAAAACATCCCATGGAAAGAGTGCGTACTTCTATTCATAACTGGCCTCAACGTTTAAAGGACTATATTGCAGCCAATGGAGACCACTTCGAATAAGCTTTTAAATTTTAAATTGTTTTATATTTATTTGTTACACACTGTAAAAGTAATAAATATAATTTGCAATTTTTTTTTTCTTCGTACAATACTTATCGCAAGACTAAGTATATATAAAATAGTAAAAATACTTCACAACTCCACAGTACCTAGTAGTTACTTACAGTGAATTTCCCTTACAGAAAAAGTTAAATGATAATCTAAACTTATAGTTGCCATTAACATGAAATAATTGTTTTAAATAAATAATTCAAAAATAATTACACGTATTACGATATAACGTAGAAATTTTGACGGTGCTGCCAGTGGACCATGCAATTAAATATAAAGAAACTGGTTAAATAATTTACTTTTAAATTGGTTGCGTGCTGGGTGAAATTAGTAATTTTTAATATTTGATGACTTGTACTTTAAAGATGTCAAGTTTCGACTTCTATTCCAAATGTCAACACACCTAATGGTAACTTAAATGTAATAATAAATATTTAATACATAATTATTCATTATTGCTTCCACTCTCATTTATGAATAGTTCACACTATTGAGTTGGGATACGCTCTCTTGAGTCTAGTAAGAGTCAGGAGTATCTGTGCACATTTTTTTTTTGGTTTGTTTTGGTCTTTATAGCAGCCAGTATCGTTTGACCTATCTTTATCAGAGCAGGAGTACCGGCTCGCAGGCGAAGTCCGCTTAGGTCCCAAAGATCGCGGGAGGCCCAATGTCGATAGTTGTAAGAATGGGTATACTAGAAGTACTTTATTATTATTGTATAATTTTCGATTCCATATCATCTTATAGTCTATGTTTGTATAGGAATGCGGTTGCTTTTTAAATAATTTATTTATTATTATAAGGTACACATTTTAATTATGCAATAACTAAAAAGTAATACTAGACACAAAACTCATGTCGAGAATCTTTTTTAATTAAATAATATTAGGTTGGTGGGAAAATTCAACTGTTTATAAGATATATGTCCTTAATAATCACATCAAAGATAGTAACTATAACAACAAAGCAAAATATGAATAAAAACAAAACCAGAAAATCCTTTCTGAATAGATTTGTGTTTGCCTATATATATATAGATACTGCGTGATCATATAACTAGCTTATGAGCAACAAGCATACTAACAAAAAGTTGTAAAAAACCCAGAACCAAGTTTAAAAATATAACTAGAATGACGATGAATTCACTGTTACAACAAAGGACAGATGTTATAAGATAAGATTAAAAGACGATCGTGATAAACCCATCACATTGTATTTCGGTAAACAGATTAAAAGGCGACGTATTATTAAAAACCAGCTAAAAAGTCAAGGAGACTTTTTCTACGAAAAATCAAGTTTATTTCAACCTATTTGGCGATAGTGGCTAGGAGTCACTATGGAAGTTTTTTCATTCTCATCTTGATACAGATACAATACAGATACAATTTCAAAAAGCTATCCACATAAAATATCCTGCGAATATCTTTTTTCGACGTATAAATTCCGTTGATTTGTAGAAAATTACTTCCTACAACGAATTTCACAAACACCTTTTCGGCAATTCTAGTATTAAATGGAATGAAATATTATAACCTACACACGATGAATAACAGTCATTATGTTAAGTTCGTGGTATCATTTCTGTTTTTAAATAGTTTGCCGATTCTTTGCTCCTTCATTTCAACTTATTTACAACTTTCACACTGAACACTAAAGTAATGAATTCTCTCTTACAGTTTAACCCTGACACTCATCGAGTACTTGATATTTTCGTGCCGTAATTCCAGTACATCTAAGTACTGGAATTACAAAGTTCTCATTGTTACGTTGTTGGAATGATTCCTCAATTTCTATTTTAATTCATTTAAGTTTTGAAAGTTTTGAAATTTGTACTTATTCAATGAATCAAAACGTGTTCGAAACAATGACTGCGAACTAAAATACCAATTTATGGGCCAATCAATCAAATGATTGATTAAAAAATAAAATCGGTTCGTTGTTTTGCTTAACCTTCAAACACTATCATTGTTATATACAGCTAGGAAACACGTATTTCCTTTTTAATGCGACTATTTATGCAGTTTGTTTCATGTTTAAAATAATATTTGTGTATATTTACAATTATTACCATTAAATCTCTTTATTATTAAAATAATTTATCCTAATTCGTTTTCCATTTGATTGTAGATAGGTAAATAAACGTTATTAAATTTATATAATGTTGAAATGTTCCGAACGTATTGCCACAGAATTTTGGAAAACTTATTTTGCCGACGTTTCAAGCAGCACAAGTCACGACTCGAACAATCATAGAAAAACTATAAGTTTACATCGCGATAGTTCAAAAATAATATTATTAAATTTACTCACAATAAAAGTAGATTCTTCATCAAGCTTCGAGTGTAAGCTATCCACAGCTTCGTAATCAAGAATATGATTCTTCAGAGACAGCGCCTGTGGAACTTTTATTCGTAACTTAGGCTTCACAGAACTGTTATCATTTTTATCGCCATTTAATTGTTCACTTTCATTAAATGGACATGTCCCTCCATTACTAACTTTCTCCATTTTCGCCGGAAAACTATAATCGACCCGTTAAAGTCTATTACAACTGCTTTAGAACAAAATTTTAAATTAGCCGCGAACTTGATCACTCTCGATCACTGCTCTCGCGTATGTAACAGTTTAACTGGCGGAGACGTAATCTCCAGCATAGTATATATGCATACCGGAGCAGATCCGAAGGAGAACTGAACTGAAATTGGTTGCTGCTTCGGCAACCGAGCAGTGGGCATTCTACTCTGTCAAAAAACAACAATAATTATGAGTGGGACCGCGCGCCCGCGCCGCCTTCGCTGTAGTACCTACAGTCTCTACACCGACTCACTAACGGAATGACGGATGTTATCAGCTTAGATCAAGGTTGTTACGTCGTAAGAGGTATTATCAGGTATACAAACTATAGCCGGTATTTTAATCCGGATACTGCGATTGTAATTGATCAAAATTATTGTAAACTTATCAATGACAATGCAAGTAATGGGATTATAATTTCTGACAGGTTTGAATTGCATCATTGTTTGTAGTTGGACTTTGTGAAGTGCTGAGAGCACGGATGTGATAATGATTGATTTGTCATTAAGAAAACATTTTCTTGTTAAGTTAACAATAATAGTATGAGCTATGTATATTGTTGTTTTTCAAACATGCAACTTTTTTTATAAAACGATGTTGGAAAATAACAAAAAAATCATTTTTCTTAGGAAGCTACGTTTTTGGCAAAGGTTAAATTATAGATTAGCATTAATACTGACCTTTGCTAACAAGTTTTATAAATATTTCTTAGTACATAAGTATAATATTTTAAATTAATCATAACATAACTTAATCATTTTAAAATTTACAGGTGTTTATAATATAAACTACAAAGGTGGCAAATAAGAAGGGTAAGTGTTTAATGTCAGATGTGACACCTAAACCCTGGTATTATAATAATGTGCCCCTAATAGACCAGCGATAAGGCCGTCCATTGTACATTCAACCGTATACATGCAACCTACTTATCTCTACTGTAAATCTAATGGTGTACAATAAAGTATTACGTATCTCTCTATATCTAGACAATGTCTCTTAGAAGAGAATTTCAATGATGATCTTATGAGATACAATTATTACTTTTTAGATTCTATTGCGTGGGTCTTTAACTATTTAGCACCCACGGTAAACTATCGACGAGTCTATTAATCATCGTATGAAACATAAAAATATAGCTCCAAAAAAAACGATTGTTATAAAATAACTGAGGATTTTACTAGTAAATTTGATAGTAGGGGCCTACTAAATCTCTTTATGTAGGTAATCTTTTTTTATATACCACTTAGGTGGCAGACAAGCATACGGCCCACCTGATGGAAAGTGGTTACCATGGCCTTTTTTTTTTTTTTTTTTTTTACGTGCGGGAAATCCCCACGGATACCCGCCCCTCCGGAGGCGGAGGGGTGGGTTATGTCGGACTCGAACCGACTAAACCGCACGCCGTCTGTGGGTCGTGGTGCTAGGCCGAAGGTGAGGTTGTCTTGCGACATATCCCTCGCACCCCGGCTGACCCAGGGCCATCCCTTTCGGTCTGGCCCTCCTCGGGAGGTGGGGACCACGCCGTCCCCGACTCAACCCCGGTGTGGGGAGGCGCGCATCGTCCTACGATGCGCGCCGCCGCCGTGGCCTGCTTCTGCTAGGGTGACGGGTGGCTCCACCCGTCACCCTCAGGCCCGCGTTCATGGGGGGCGGAGGTCTGTAAGCGCCCTCCGACGCCCGAGCCGCCTTCGGGCGCGAGCAGCGATGTCAGCGAGTCTTTCTCGCTCACCGCGCCGCGCCCGCTCTGCTGTCTCCTTCGCGAGCATGACCTGCTCGCAGAAAGAGGCGCTGGCCGCCCACGCATCCGCGCAGCGGACCATCGCCGCGAGCAGGGTGGAGAGCGTGAGCACTCTCACCCCCAGGGCCTGCACAAGCTCCCGCCTCGGCGCCTCAAACGCCGGACACTCGGTGAGCGTGTGCAGCCCCGAGTCCACGCTCGCGTCGCAGTGATGGCACTCGGGCGTTGGCTCAATACCCATCAGATGCAGATACCGCCCGAAGTAACCGTGCCCGGCTATCATATGCGTCTGACGGTACGAGAGGCTCCCGTGTGGCCTCTCTAGCCACTCTCCCATGATGGGTCTTACCGCCGCAATCACGGCGTACCCTACGCGTGGTTGCCCAAGTCGTCGCTCCCACTCGGCCACCATGACCTGGTGGAGCCGGGATTTCTCGGCCCGAATGTCCTCGGGCTCGGGATCGAATCCCCGCTCCCGCGCCTCCTTTCGGAACTGGTATAGTGCCGAAAGGGCCCTCGCTTCCAGGATCCACGGTGGCGATCCGGCCAGGAGACTCGCCGCTTCGAAGGATATCGTGCGGTATCCCCTGATGGCCCTGGAGGCCATCGTCCTCTGCGCCGTACGGAGCAGAGGCAGGAATCTGGCCCCCAGGGTGTCCGCCCACACGGGGCACCCATATAGGGCCATGGACCGCACGACACCCGCGTAGAGTCTCCTGCAGGAGGCCCCTGGGCCCTTCAAGTTGGGCAACAGCCGACTCAGGGCATTCGCCGTGGTGACCAACTTGGGGCGCAGGCTTCGGAGATGTTGTCCGAAGTCCCATCGACCGTCAAGCACGAGCCCCAGGTATTTCAGCTGGGGCTTGATGTCGATGGGAGTGCCTCCCACTGTAAGGCTGGCTCCCGGGCCTGGCCTGCGCCGAGGACCATGAAAGAACATGGCCTCGGACTTGTGCAGAGCCACCTCGAGACCCAGCCGCCGGATCCGCTCGACGACTTGGCCAACCGCGGTCGTGGCCCTCAGGGTTGCCTCGCGGTGCATAGCCCCGCTCACCGTCACCAGCGTGTCGTCCGCATAACACGTGACGGTGGCACCGTACGCGAAGTCACCGCGAAGCACCCAGTCGTAACCGATGTTCCACAGTAACGGCCCCAGGACCGATCCCTGCGGAACACCGCACGACATCTCACGCCTACCGACTCCGGTCGAACTCGGGTAGACGACGGCTCTCTCCGTCAGGTAAGCCCCGACTATGCGGCGGAGGTAGAGAGGCACACCGTGGTACACGAGTGCCTCCCTGATGCAACTCCAGGGCAAGGTGTTGAAGGCGTTGGAGATGTCCAAGGACACCGCCAACATCACCTCGCCCCGGGCAACCGCATCCTCTGCCAGGTTACCATGGCCTATGGACGTGTGCAACAGCAGAGTCGTCACACTCGCACTTCCGACCCCGTTAGAACAGAGAATTTCTGTGCCGTCAGTATAGAAGATAAAGCAGGACAAGCCTTTGGTCTTCCCACTGACAGCATTAAAACTCTTCAGTGAGCTCTGGCTACCCTACTTACCGCTGGAAACACAACACGAGGTTATTATGGACTGTTCAAATGCTCAATTGGACGGAAATACAGTCGTGTCATGTAGGGGTATGTAGGGGTATTACGTTAGTTCAGCAAAACATACCTTCTTCTTCCTTATCTTAGCGTTAATGCTAGTCGCATCCAAAACTTGCAGTTCGCTTTGCCAGTCTAACTGCGGTTTTGGTTGAACTTCGATATTTTCCGTGAAGCAATTCGAAACTCGATATTTACGAGTTTTACGATGTTTTTCATAAAACATAACTATTACCAATTATATATTCTGTGCTATTACAGTTATTTTATTCTAAGCAATTTTTCTAAAATGATAAATAATTACGAAAACACGATGTAAGTATGCCATTATTACGAAAAAGGGTTCTTTTATGTTTTTATAAGATCATAATGTGAATGACGATATGCATGTCGCATAAAACCCTACACTACTATCGAATAAAACACTATTCCAAGCAATTTTATTTAGAATAGTATTTCACTTTTTACGAATGACTGGAATCCGGATGGGTCCACGTCCTGCACACGGGAAGTTAAGCATAATGGCTAAGGAGGCGGCCCTACTATCGAGAGGTCCCAGGTTCGAATCCTGGTCATTACACTACCGACGTGAACCCACTTCTAGCACAAGCAATTTAGCTTAGTTGGAGGGGTTAGAGGGAATATTAGTAATTTCGATAATTTCGGTTGCTAATATTTAAAAAAAAATACGCGATTGCAATACCATATACCAATTAGCTATTTTCATGAAGTCTTTTATGAAGTCATGAAAACTTACTTAGTTTATTTATACGATGTTTTAAGCACATTTTCAAAACAATATTCATAATAGGGACATTAAGATAATATCGAATCTAAACCTCCTACATACAGTTGTGATTTTCCAACACGTTCATAACGATTTATGTCACTTCGTCTAAAGGTCAATTCATATTAACCTGATTCGTGATAAATGCGCCTATTGTCTTGTCTGGGACCCTTGTTAAGAAAGTGGAATGTATGCTCGAACCTTTCAACAATGAACATATTCAAAGATAAAAAAACTTCATTGATGTGATCTTCATTCACAATATCGCTGTTCTGATAGTACCATTATTTAACAGCTATTGATCACGGCTTGCGGTTACGGTTGCATGCGTAAAACACTGATCCCATTGCCGACCCACAGGAATTTATTCCCGGGACAAATATTAACCTATATATTTATCCAGACTGTAAACTTTCTCTTAGCTAAATTTCATTAAAAACTTTTTTGCGACAAAACCTTGATTGATAGTGATGATGTTTGATAATGGAAATAGTTATTTGTCTCTTATATTGAATAATGATGGCACTTGTACTTTTCCACACAAAAAAAATTGTCTCTCACTTCACCTAACTTCTGATAATGTGGGATTATAATATGGCTAACAAAAAATATGAGTGTAAAACACGTGTGTCTACTCTACACCCTACAAAATAACGCTTATCTCAATGACTGTGCCACATTGATAAAACGCTATTCAAGCTGATAAATATTCGGGAGGAATCAGGAATAACCCCAAAAAACTCATTCCGTATTGCGACACGGAATAATCGTGTCTAGGATCGTATCGAAAATAGACATGATTATTGCGAAGTAATAACTTATCTAAATATAAGAGTTTGCTTGAAGAATCCATTTACTTCTGCATTTTACTATTACAATTTAAAGAAAAATCGTATTATCCTATTGTACCTCACTGACTATGGTACCCTGGTATTACCTCAATATTTATTTTAGCCTAACTACTCGTGCACTATGCTTTTGATCTAGTATGCCTCAATTCGCACTATTAGTAATTACAACAGGAATACAAAATTAATGATCAATTACTGTTCCTAGACCGTAATTTTCTGTAGGCTAAAAGGGACTTCCCTTATCGGTAGGAATAACCTATTCTTTAGAATGTTTATAATAAATAGTTCAGTCGAGTCCTGTTGAGGTTTTCCATGGCACACACCAATGACTTTTCGATGCTTTTCGAAGTTATGTGTGTATTTATCGCAGGTTTATAAGTGCCCAGTTAATGGCAATAGGCTCGCCCCCTATTACATTGGGACCTAGCTAAACATAAACCGGCGAAATGTGGGTGCTAGCACCTCTGCCTAACCCTTCGGGGATAAAGGCGTGAGTTTATGTTATGTTATGCTGTTTAATGTCACGCGAGTATGTGTATTTATTGCACAAAATTATGGATATATTATGAAACTTCCTTCTACGTGTAAGCTATTTCTAATTATTTTCCGCCTCTCTATTTACATTTTCTTTTCGGATATCGTATATCTCTATAATTTAACTGAGTTTGAAAAAAGCTCATAGAATGATGATTGAAAAAAAAAAGAAGGGTTGCACTCTGGGAGTGCCGGCAGAAGTGAAAATATTTTCTTTTTTTCTTTCTTCGTTATATACATATAAAAAGATAAAAAAGAACATACCATACCATACCTATAATATAACGCTAATCATAGAACCTATCACTTATTTTCTGCTAATTTTCTGTCAGAAGGAATTAATAAATTATGAAAAGAAAAAATAATCACAAAAAATAATAAATTACAGAAAGAAAAAATAATCATAAAAAGTAATAAATTACAAAAAGAAAAAATAATCACCAAAAGTAATAAATTATAATAAGAAAAAACAATCACAAAAATTCCCTGAAGGCCAAGGTGGTTTGAACCCGATACTATCTGGAACTATAAGGACTTACAGTCGAAGTGCTTACCGTTTAAGCTACGACGCTATCTACCGTAACTTGCAAAATAGATATTCTGTACCTAATCTTGTATGACGTCAGTCGTCGGTTACGGTTCAAAGGTCAACTAATCCTGACGCTTCCTTAACATTTTACACCCACCCAACGCCGCTATCGAAGTTTTCACTTCATAAACAAAAAAAAATACATCAAGAACCGATTTGGAGAACGGATCAATCATAATGGAACATTTCCAGTGCAGTTTATGTGCGGACATTTACATTTTCAGGTCCGTGCGATTGATATCAATGTCAATATCAATCTACCTGTGCTGTTTTAGATACGTCAATAAACAACCATCTGCTAGCATTCTGCTAGTGTCTGGCACATGGTAGTTCTAGTTAATAGTAGCATAATATAAATTGTGTCATGGATTGTCATTCTTATGACAACATAGTAAACAAAATCTAGAGCATTGTGATGAATATACGAATGGCACAGATACATAAACTAGAAGTCATTACAACGTGAAATCAACATTTCTCACTTATACTCACACTGGGTTCAATTGGTTAATAATTTATTGTAATTAAATAAATAATCGTAATTCTCGGCCAAAATTATTATTATATCCCAGTTCCCGGTACGCGACTCCCTGGCAACATCTCATCACTTGCTCGGGTAAGGTGAAGCCCCAGGAATACCCTGCACGTACTAAGAAAAGGTATCATTAAAAATGAGAAAATAAGCATGACTCTGTCCTACGTCACCCACTGTTCTATGAACTCCTATTGTACTTGCCCGGCGCAACCCAAGAGTGTGCGCAAACCGGGCAAGATGTACTTTTTTTAACCATTGAGGTGGCAGATAATCACGCCGTCCACCTGATGTAAAGTTATTACCGTGGCCTATGGACGTGTGCAACACCAGGTGAGTCACACTCGTACTGCCGACTCTGTAAACAGAGTTTCTATGCCGTCAGTGTAGAAGACAAAGCAGGAATAGCCATTGGTCTTCCCACTGACAGCACAAAAACTCTCTAGTTAGCTCTGGCTAACTTACTCACTGCCGGGAACACAACACGAGGTTAATATGGCCATGGTATTCTGTAGGGCGGAGGTACTTCCACAGTCGTGTTGCTCAATGGACGGAAATACCGTCATGTTCTACCTCCTACTAACGGAACTTTAGGGGGTTGATCGCAGCAATTGAGGTAGCAGTCAATGTCGCATAACTTTGAGCTGGACAAATTTAATACCATTGAATATTGTCAATGACCCGAAAACGAACAGGACATAAAATTATAAAACCCTAATGCTGGATGAAAGAAGCAAAACAAAAGCAAAATTATGTTTTCTTTACGAAAAGATCAAATAATTTGATAATATTGTGATAACAATGACATAATCATGTTATGGATAGGTACCGTTGAGATATTGAGAAATATAAAACCAAGATGTTATATTATGTATGATAACATTTAAAATATTTACATCGGAAAATATTGATAAAAGTAGTGGGTGTGTAGGTGCTGCCCCTCTAGACAAGTGACAATTCGCTAGCCGACGTTTGGTGGAATAGAATGACGAATGTATGGGATTTGACGTAAATGACAGTCGTTAACGCATGTTCACTACCGCCACGTCACAGAGGCTGTCAGGGTTGCCTCTTTACAAGTTTGATTACTTAGTTATCAATCAAAGCCACAATAATAATCAATCTTTATTTATATGGTGCACAATCAAGTTTAGATTCTATCTCTAGAATACTATTAGCTTATCTAGTTATAAAAGATTTAAATGAGTATTTATATAGTTATTACCTCGAAGCCTTATCTTAATGGTTTACATGTTACTGTTATCAAGCAATGATTAAGAGATTATCACATAGAAATGCAATTTAACCTGTAATGGAGTTTAGTAGATGTAATAGTTCATGGCTATATTTTTTTATTGACATTAGGACATTCGATCAAAATAGAGTTCGGATTATTCTTTCTTTTTATTAAAATTAAGTAACGTGTCTACGAGTATTTTACTCCTCGTTCACGTGTAATTTATTCGTCACTCATCATCGTTCTCTGACCCTTTCCCAACTCTGGGGTTCGTGCTCTACGGTCGATGGGACTTCGGAGAAGATTGGGGTGGGACACGACGCTATTCCAGTCCAATTTAGCAGTCCCACTGGGAAATTACCTCCGCCCTACAGAATACCGCGGCCATAATAACCTCGTGTTGTGTTCCCGGCGGTGAGTAGGGTAGCCAGAGCTCACTAGAGAGTTTTTGTGTTGTCAGTGGGAAGACCACAGGCTATTCCTGCTTTGTCTTCTACACTGACGGCACAGAAACTCTGTGTTTACAGGGTCGGCAGCACGAGTGTGACTCCCCTGGTGTTATACACGTCCATAGGCCACGGTAACCACTTTCCATCAGGTGGACCGTCTGCTTGTCTGCCACCTCAGTTGTATGTAAAAAACCTCAACAAACAATTGGCAAAAATCGAAGTTCTGTAATTATACAAGCCGGAATTTTTGAGCACTCCTACCACCTGTAAAGACTGCTATAGATGTGCGTATGGCAAACGGGACCGACTGCTTACCATGCTTCCTAATAGATTGAGAGCCCGTGAACAACAGAACTTCGTCATTTTATAAAAGCTGAGTTTGTCTACGCATGCTCCCAACACTGGTAAGAACGATGGTACATTATGATGTTTAGGTCATAGTGGCTTTGGTAGATAAACGGTACTAAATTTTTAAAAAGAGAAAATCTAAGTATTTTCTTCGAATAATAAACTGTGATTTGTACTTTTTACATTACGTTCACAGTATTACCTACTAGAAATCGCGTCATTCTTTTACAAACACTTTAACATGGTAATCCCTTGCCAAACACCTTTATTGTTTATGAAAGTATATGTTATACGTAGTATAAAAGTTGATTTTCATACAACGTGCTCCAAAATTCTAGGATGAGCCGGCACCAGAGGGTAGACCTGCTCATGGTTAGTCGAGAAAAAGAAAATTTCTCTACTTCTTATTATTATTTACACTGTTAGTACTATTTATCTGCCGAAGCCACTATGATCCATACTTCATAATTGGCCATCGTTCTTACCTGTGTTGGAAACATGCGCTAGAAAACCTTCAGTTTTTATAAATTCACGATAGTCTGGCGTGCACCAGCTCTTAGTCCATAAGGCACGGAAACGCCCAGAGCAATGCAAATGCACATATTCATGCATACAATTATTTGCACTAATCGGGAAACGAACCCGCGTAGAAGTCGCGTTCGCTACCGCCACGCCATAGAGGCTTATTCATTACTATATATTTGTATTTATTTCAATATTTATGTCGATCATTGATGCGCCAGATACCAGAATCCTGTCCCATAATAGAAGCGTTTTATGTCTTAAAATGTTACAAGAATTTCCTTGTCAAATTCTAAGAACACCTCCTGTAAATATCACTTTAGTCATAGATAAGTAAATCTCTCTAAATCTTCCGGGATTAAAAGGTCAATTAACTTCAAACGTCATTCGAACACTTAACTGTTATAAAGATATCTTACTATACACATACTAGCTGTACCCACGGTTTCACCCGCCTTCTGTTTGACTCCTAGGGGTCGTGGCATGATATTGAAAATTGAGTCATCAAATACAAGTATGTTTATGAAATCGCTGAGGTAAGTAGATTAACAAATTAAAACAAAACAAATTCTTCAACTTTTTACTAGGTAGGTACTATAGATAAGGTATCTAAATATATATAACTCAAGCTCAAACCACTGGACGGATCGGGCTGAAATTTGGTATGCAGTTAGATGTTATGACGTATGCATTTGCTATGAAAGGATTTTGATTAATTCTTCCCCCAAGGGGATAAAATAGGGGATGAAAATTTGTATGAAACTTTGTCAATTTTAAACCGATCGGGCTGAGACTTTGCATGCATAATGCTACTATGTTGACTCAACACTAAGCGATAACCGACATCCATGCGAGCGGAGCCGCGGGTAAAAGCTAGTCTGTCTATATAACTGTAAGTAATATAGAATAGAATAGAAGAATCCTCGTAGGTTCTTTATGAGCTTGTTTATTGGTATATCCACCGAACACGAATCCAAATTTAGTGCCACAACTTAAAGTAAAATTTACTTACGGATCAAACGTTTTTGACCTCACAGGCAGTAGCAAATTTATGCTGTGGGATCGAAAAGTTAAACTACACTATACTACTACACACTTTTTGAGCATAACCTTATCACAAGCTTCATTGGACACCTATAGAATAAAATTGATACTAAAACGGAATTCTTCTAACATAAGCCATTTAGCTTAGCCTTGAGGGGTTAGAAGGAGTCGGTTAGAGGGAATATTAGAAATTTTAGTAATTTAAATTTCTAATATTCCTTCTAACCCCTCCAGGCTAAGCTAAATTGCTTATGTTAGATGTCGGGTCGGGTTCACGTCCGCAGTGTAATGACTAGGATTCGAATCCGGAACCTTTTGATCGTAAGGCTTACTCCTTAACCAATTAGCTATTGACAATTCAAATACAGTAAAAAGATATAGTAAAAATTGTGTCTTTCAGCAATTTCTTCCCGACAACTATAGGGCAAATACTAAATGAAAAAAAAATTACCTAAGTATTGTAATAATTGTAATCATTGCAGAGAGATGTCGATAAGTATATGTAAAATTAAAATAAATCAAAAATACAACTACAGTTGATATCACTAGGACATGCAACAACAAATATTTTCAACTTAAAAATAGTAATATTCCAAATTTAAGATAAAATAATAAATTGATGATATTCGTTGAGTTGAAAGGTTAAAGTTATACAAAAGTATTAAAAGCGACCAGCTTAAAGATTGCAGATTTCATGTTAATAGAAGACCAGTTTTCCAAAGCCGGTCGAATTCCTCAATTCATATAAAATAACACAAAGGATAAAATCAAAAGATGCCAGCGTGTAGACAAAATTTCGTTATTATATACTTCTTAGAAGCCGGGTTTTTACTTGTTACAGGCTACAGTATCGAGATATAAAAAAAAAATGACGTCATCGAACCAAAGATTTCTAACAACTGCATTGATAGTGACGTTAGTATAAAAGCACAAAGTGCTCGACATTGGTAAACCATTGTCTTAGCAAAGATAACAATAAAAACATCATATACAGTAGTCATAAGTCGTTTTTTCTGCAGTTTATTATACATTGTTATAAATTCATATTCATCTGAATAAATTATAAGGTAATTAGTGTTTCCATGTTTTTTTATTTAGTACAGTATTATTTTATATTTGTCTTCATAATTAATTGAGATAAATAGATTTCAATTATTACAAGCTAATGACTGTTATTGTTAACCCAGTTTGTGTAACAACTCTTCTTCTTATGGTGTAAAAATTAATCACCAAAATGTATGTATAGTTAACATCACATCGATCTTGACTACAAATTCTCAAATAAATCTTAATATCAAGGTATATGATAAAATCAAACTGTTTTACTGATTTAAATTGTGTTGTTGTCTGAACTAAAGATGTGTAAACCTATAGCATCAGCCCCTAGACAAGTAGCAATTCGTTGACTTGTTTTTTGATAGAACAGCATGACGAACGTATGTCAAATACGTCAAATCTGTCAATCGTCTTCTATTCCATGAAACGCCAGCCAACGAATTGCCACTTGTCTCCTCTAGACAAGTGGCAGTTGGTTGGCCGGCAGCATACACAGTCATTAGCGTGGGGGAAAACCAAGGTATCAAGATCATTTTGAGCACTTTGTTCATCAAAATCGACCTGATGCTGACTGTACGCGCGAGAAGGCGGCTCGGGCGTCGGAGGGCGCAAACCGACCTCCGCCCCCCATGAGCGCTGGCCGAGGGTGACAGGTGGAGCCGCTCGTCACCCTAGCAGAAGCAGGCCACGGCGGCGGCGCGCATCATAGGATACGGGGGCGAGTCGGGGACCGCACGGTCCCCCCTCCCGAGGAGGGCCAGACCGAAGGTGAGACAACCTCACCTTCGGCCTAGCACATCGAACCACAGACGGCGTGCGGTTTAGTTGGTTCGAGTCCGACATAATCTCCCCCTTCGGCTCCGAAGGGGGGGTATCCATGGGGATTTCCCGCACGTAAAAAAAAAACAAAACACTTTACGCGCGAAACAGCAGACACCTAAACTATTTATTATGTTAGACTATTCGGTTACTACTTTGGTACGGGTCCCTCAGAGGGAGTAGATATATAAAAACTATATTAAACCTGGAATAACCGACAACAAAGCAGGTGTAGATTTATAATGGAGGTTAAATAATGCTTGGTATACCTTTCAAAGAGGTTTCTACGTCTATAATACCGCTTCTATTCACAAAAGAAAAAACTACCTTTTGATATTTGACTCTTAGTGGAATCAGATAATATAATAATGTGTTAAGTCTGCAGAAGAATTTGTTATCGAGTATTTGAACCTTATAAAATCGTATGTTATATCAAGACAAACGGTTTGGTGGGAGATGAGCCGATTCTCAAGTACCTAGTAGTAGATTTGCAACTGAAAGTCCTCTAAAATCAATCAATGCATTCACATTTACAACCATATTTGCAACTCAGTTTGTCGTCGTCGGTTAAGACTGTGACAAGAGTCTGGCAATACACTTACGACCTTTTTTATTGATAGTACCTAATTTAAAGGACTTGCTTGTTTAACATTATTATCGAAAAGCAGAATGTCGCAACTACTATACACCAATGATAAAGAAGAGTGAATGAAAGAGTGTTGGAAAAATTTGCAGGTACCTATTTTACTAACTTTTACCTCTACAGTGTATTCCACAATAATCCTTCACTTCTTCAAACGAGCGCCAACCCGGATTTACAGGACCTTTACCTTTCTCTATATGATAAGGTAAAATTTCTGTCTAGTATCAAGAAACAGTTCATAAGGGTAATAGTAAATAAAATGCAGAGAAAATTTTCGCATATGAAGGAACTTTATTTGACCAATAACAGATAAATATTTTCGCAATTCAATCATATTTTTTTTTAAATTTCGAACAGTTTATTTTCGTTATTATAAGAAAAAGTGCTTTACGATAATATTGTGTGATTAGAACATAATAAGAACATTGTTATTAGTCTCAAATGTGCACTCGATTAAATTTAGACGATATGAAATTCGTAATTTGTAAATATCCGGTAAAGACAGTTATTATATGATATCTTAATACAGAAATATTAAGTAACATCAGAAAAGATTTTTTATTTGTATATTAAATTCTCATAATATGAATAATAGAAAATATGAATACATTTCTTATGACTAGTTAAAGGTTCATAAATTCAACACTCACACCTATACTCAAATATAAAGGACATATGAATAAAAATACATTTGAATAAACATTACAATATAGCTGCACATGATCATAATATTACATATATATATATATATATATATATATCCTATAGGCGTAATACATGGTCGTTTTGTAGACAACATTGATAGAAAATCTTAATCAAATAATATAGATAAATTTTTGAATAATTTCAAATTAAAATTAAGTTTTATTTCTAAAACAATACAGTACAATGATTATAATAAATTTAACATATTTTTATTTACATTGATAGCATAAAATAATTCTAAATACCACATTCTGTACAACATTTGGCAATGTAAACATTACAAGAAATAATCGTTGTAACAACGCGATATTATGACGAATTCTAATAATAATATGGAAAATATTTAGCGACTATCTAGACTAGTTTAAATTTATATGATTATCTACTAGCAAAATATATTTCAAAATATTGTTAGTAATAAGTGGACAATATTTTATATTATGACGTCAATGAAAGTCGTTATTTTTTAATATTATTAATAAATTGAATAAAATTACATCTAAATACTACGTACATGTAAATTTTCTTAATTTTTTAAAAGTTTCTGATATATTCGTAACTCGATACCCATAAGCGACTAACTGTTAAGCTTTTAAAAAAGAACTTATAAAGTGATAATGCGTTTTGTGCGTTATTAAATGTAAGATCACCCTGCAATGGAATTCTTTTAAAACAATTTTACAAACTATTATAAACATTTCAGCAGCCTCTGGCTATGAGCAATGAACATCCAAAAATAATAATACTGAAATGGAATGTAGCTCTGTTGTATGTAATTCATGACTATGTACAATTAATTCAAGATCGGTCATAAAGCACAACCTTTGTAGCGATCTACCATGCCCAAGTAATACTTGACCAAGTCAAAAATAAATATAATTGACCTTTTTTAAGCGGTAATATAAATGAGACCACTAAATTAATAAAATCTCTGTAATAAGCTAGCGAGATAGAAATTGTCGATTATAGAAGGTAAAAAGATATACCTGTATTGTTAAATAGAGTCAAGTCACAATTGACTTACATCAATTTTAATAAGTGAAGTACGTGGAAAATTACTAGTCGGGCTAGGTGAGCGCGTTTGTCTGGAAACGTGAAGACCGACGTCATGGTTGCAAAGCTACACGGTTTCTGCGAGCTGATTCTCGGGATGCAGAGTGGACCTCGGCAGTACGCAGCGTGATACCGAAGATATCCTCGTGGTATCTATTTTCCTCCTAAACAAATATATTATAAAATTTACTTACATTGCAACAGTAACTTGGGACTGCTTAAGTTAAAAAACTAAAATAATTGATGTTAAAATCAGTTTTGAAATGAATAACATATTATAATAGTAATTTTATGAAATATTAACACATGGGGAATCGATTTCACTGTCTACTTTTACATGAAATTCAATCAGTAATACGTGAGTTGATAATCATAACAAACCTTCAGCATATACATAAAGTTCTGCACTTGCTCGTCATTCAGGTTTCCGTGTTTTTTAATAATACCCTTTAACTTTTGGTGAACATCTTCAGCCATTTTACAGTCACCACATACATAAAAATGGGCTCCTCGATTTACCAACAAATCGTGAATTTCGGATCCCACTTTCTCAGCTAATTCTTGGACGTACATCTAAAAAATAATAAATAATATAACATCATTCTCAACGTTACTACTATTTCATTTCGCCGTTCATGTAATTGCTTTCCTTACCTTGGGAATGCTTTTCTCTCGAGATAAAGCAAGGAAAACTTTAGAGAGAACACCTTCTTTAAGTGCCTGTTCTTTTTCTTCATGATACAGATCCATATTCTTTGTCCGACACCCAAAGAATAGCCAAACTGGACCAGCATTAGAACGAGTGCGAGAATTAAGTTGAGATCGTCGGTGATGCCAGAATCCACGGAAAGGAGCAATGCCTGTTCCAGGTCCTATTAATATAAGAGGAACTGACAAGTCCTGCGGCAGATGGAAATTTGGAGCACTAAAAAATTACAATCCTGATTATATATAAAGTAGATAAAAAAAAAATTGTACCCTATTTAAATCAAGTTATAAAATACCTTCTGATAAAAAGATAAACCTCATCACCAGGTTTTCGGTCCATAAGATAATTTGAGCATACTCCGTAGTGGACAGGTCCTTCGCCATCTGTTTGAAAATGACATCATTGATTTACTTCATCAAACCACATCATAAATATAGTAAAGTGATTAACCTTCCATATAATAATGTCGCTAGTGTTAGTCGACTCATCTATCAGATTGTTTAGAACGGACGTCGTCAAAATTAGAATAGACTGTAAAATGTATGTTAAATGAAATCAGTGGTTTTTATATTAAAATATGTGTAGGAATCAGCAATAATAGACTATGAAACATTGTTTTCCACTGAATTTCTTTTTATAGTCTTTACTAAATATGAGTACGAACCTTGCGTTCTGTAGGTGACTACAGCGACGGTTAAGTGAAGTCGTTTAGGATGAGCTATAGGTGATGATGAGATTGAATAAAATCTGGGTTGTAGTGGTGAGAGAAGTGCAGCGAGCAATGATGCACTTGGACGTGCAGAGGGGAACTTTTCTAATACTTCAGCCACTGTAGGGAAATTATAGTGACGCCAATCTTCATATACTCCAGGATCCTGTAATAAGAACAAAGTTAAAGACTATATTTATGATAGTTTATCTGAATTTGTTAAAGACGATTGCAATAATTAAATACTAACGGTTGCAAGTATGTTTAGTTGTTTAGCCTCTTCATCATTTTCACAAGTCGTAGCTAAATATTGAAGCATAATAGTGGATGGTGGAGTTGTAATATCCAAAAATCTTGTGAATAAATCTCGCACGCTTACAACTGGAAGTCTTTCATGAGGTTCCCAAGATTTTACTGGACCTGAATAATAGCGAATGTAATTATTAAATAATTTTTGACAAGTAATTGAAAAAATAAAAAAAAACTGTTGCTCACCACTTGATGTGTGTGTTTCTTTCATTAATTGTATTTGTACAGATTCATCGTAATCTTCAACGTCCTTTACGCGAGACAATATGCTGTCAACTAATTCTATACGATTACAAGCAATTATTCCTACATGATCTCCAGGATCATATTTGACCTCCTCCTGTGGAATTATTTTATTATCATAAAATAATTTTATAGATTAACTTATTTTTATTAATAAAAAGTAATAATTTTTTTACCTTTGGTTCCAAATCTATAAAGATGGTGGACCTTTCAGCAGAATCATCACCTAAATCTTTATTAGCCTTCACAATACAATTTACAAGTTTCTTGTTGAGAGCTGACTGTAAAGCGTTATGCAATGTTGGAGGGCGACACTCTGGTCTTCCTAAACGCACTGTTTCCTCACTAAGCGCAACTGTGCCTAAAGCTCTTTTAGCCTCTTGTAAAGTTTCATCATCATCCAAACAGAAAGTTTCGCATGAAACCTATTAACAAGAAAGCGATTTTCACTGTGAGTCAAAAAAATTAAGAAGTTAAATAGAAATAATATCTTCTATGTGTACTTATCGAAAAAAAAAACATGACGATTAGCCTGGCAATGTTATAAATAATTAAGCTATTTAAGAGCTTCCAAACTTACTAAAATTCAGACTTATATGTTCTAATTTGCCGATTTTTTATATCTCTTAACATGTTATATTATGTTGTTTATGTGATGATTTACGATAATAAAATATGACTTTATAAATATTATAAACACTGTACTAAATAAATGAATTGAATTTAAATTGCAATACAGTTCCTTTTTAAATATAGTATTCAAAACATTTGTAAAGCTTCTAAAATAGCACAGAATAAGTAAGCTAAGAAAGATTACCAATTAGACACGTCACTTCTAAGTACTTACGTTAAACACGCTAGAGGCCCACTTCCGGAAGGCCTGATCTTGTCCGCACATCTCGTCACCGGTCGCAAGGTCATGAATTCGTTCCCCTCCGAGGTCAACAAGCAATTTATCCACGTACTTTCCGAAGTTACAGAAATTTGGATACGCGCTTGAGCCGAGGGCAAACACCGCAAAACGTACATTGCTTAAGGGACCGAAGCTATCTATGGATGTGGCATCTGTTGTACTGCCTAGAATACCATAATTTTATAAATAAGATGAGTTTGATGTGGTGAGGTGTTTCTTTTATGTTTATTTGAATGTTTTATTACCTTTCAGTGATTCTAATCTGTTCAATTTTCTTGTATTACTAGAAGCATATCTTTGCAATTCCATTTGGTTAGCTTTGATGAAAGACTTTGGTGTCAGATTTTGATTCCTGGTAACAAATATTTATTTTCTATTAATGTAATATGTTTCTTTAAATTATTGCCATAACTGTTTATTATCTTACCCAGCGTTTTCTTCTACTTGATCAGCATATAGTAATTCGCACAAATGTTCTCCAAATGCCTGAAAATATATTATTGTGAGCATAAAATGCAAAATAGCTGGTTCATAATGACAAATCACTTGATAGCAGTACTTACGACACCATTTTCTGGTGGATCACCATTTCCAAATGTTGAGGTTACTACCAGTAGTAGGGCTTCGTGTTCAATAGACGTTATATCATAGTCAGCCATACAATGCACCTAAAATAAAATATTATTATAAAACACGAAAACATCAAACATATTCCATACTATCAAATATGATATTTGTTTTAAAATTGAAATAACTTTATGATAATATAAATTTTTAAGAAATTCCTGTACGACCTACTAACATAGAAATAAACAGAAATTGTTACTAACCAAAAGTTAGTTACAGTTTAGTTACATTTCATTCAAAGGAATATCAAATACTGAAATGTTTAAAAAATCTAAATAATAATTATTTTACATACTTACTTGAGCATTAAATGCGTGTCCAAAAATAACTCCTAACTCCTTGGCGTATTGTTCAGATTTGCCAGTCTCAGTTGCAAACAAGACGGTCGCTTTTATCCTCTTAGAAAGGGCGCGTCCGAATAACTTGGAGGTAAATTTAACTGCTCGTGCTATTTGCTTGAAATGGAACTTCCTATTGATTGGCCTTTTGCCAGTTATCGGCTTTAATTTCTGCCACTGATGAGTCTTCCAAGCGGGTTCCTGATTACATTAAATGTTGTTTAATCCACATAAAACAAAGTTAAAACTAGGTAGTTCAACGAATAAAAATAAAATCATACTCTACAGTACAAGGACTCGGGGTCCTTCATATGAGATGTAAAAAAGCATCTGTCTTTCCCATCAGGTGACATCAAATCGACTTGTCCAATTATCTTATAGTTATAAAAAAATAAACAAACCTGATATTCATAAGATGGTCGTAGATAATAAAGTGCCATTTCTTGATGAAAAACTGGAGTAATCGATGATGACATTGGTGGGACAATCCAAATCCAATCAGCTGGACATCCTGACCTGTTGATATAAATTGAATGATGAATGCAATCACATCATCTGCCTGATCTTGGCTCTTCCCCTTCTCCTATGTTCCTATCAGAAATAATTTACTCAGTTATTGCTACGACATTTTCATGCAGATTTCAGATTTTCGGAAATAATTAATGCAATACCATAGAAACTCACTTTAATAGAAATCACAATTTTGAATAAGGTGGAACTCGTAAAAAGTTACATAATAATGCTTTGAAAACAATTCACGGAAATTTGATAACAATGACAGAGTTAGTGTTCCAATACTAGTCAAGCGTAACAAGCAAGACACGATTTCCTTGGGCGACTCAATATTTTTTATTTTTATATGAACAGGTGCAGGTTCCATAATAATATTCTTTAATTCTATTATTCTGTTTTTTGGTCTCAACTTTTACAAATTTAGATTCTTATAGCAGGAACACGGTTTAAATGTTTCTAGTCAGACCAGTATCATCAGTGTTATTTTTGTTTTAAATTAGTCGTCATTTGAATGCTCGTCAGTGTATCAGTGTAATTCGTTATCGGCCGTTTGTTTGACCTTAGTCATATAAATTAGTTACCAGTGAATAAAATACTGTTAGCTTTGACATTCACATTCACTGCTCAAATTATATGATTGACTACTAACTCCATTTATTTTTACTGTATATTCAATTTAAAAATATTTATTTGTAAATATAAAAATAACAAAGTTTAATGAATCCATTAAGCATCTCTAGATTATCATATAAATGTGTAAAACTGTGTTGTCTTTATAAACAATTCAACTGTAAGCTTAAATTATGTGGTTGCACTACAGAGGTTCTTGTAATTCTCACGTAATTTTAGAGGGCGTAGCAAAATGTAATCATGAACCTACGGAGGGCGCATAATTGAAACAAATTTGACTCGATTAGCGCACGAAATTATCCGGGTCATTTTCACCGCATCCTATTGTTATGAAACTGAATCCAAGTTACGCAGTATATGTTTCATTGTGTCATAAAAAGTGACGTGCACTAAACGTAAACCGAGTATAAACAATGAAAATGATTCATTGCTTTACAGTCAAGAAAAAATATAAACAAATTAAGGTTTGAAAATATTCCATCGTCATCTTACTGATGAACCCGTTTACATCTAAGACTTTCACCTTAGACCAGAGAATCCGCTTTTATTTTCAGTTTGATTATTATGGGAGCGATTACCATAATATAGCTTCTGAACCCCGAAAGGAAACCTTCCGTTTTCAGCTTCTTTTAATTTGAAATGTGAACATGCATAACGCTTGCTATTTTTGTTTTGCTTAGTCAAGCAAAAATAAGCTATAAATTATGTTTAACCATACGAATGCATCTTAGTTTAGTTGAAATTACCAAGTAACTGTAATAAAAGTATACACCTCAGCTACTTAAAGCGGGTTACTGTATGCTATCGTATCACTAGAGAGGCTAAAACAAGCTATATCCGACTATGTGTACCTATATGTGTACCTTTCATCGAAATAAATACGAAGCGGTAGTAAAATTTTAATGTGTTCACCCTTTTCTCTTGTTTGCGTTCGAAATCCCCCTCGGGTTTCACCTCATCGATGTGATATCACCCTTAAACCACATCCGGACCTTTTAACAAACGTAAAAACCTAATCCATTCGTCAATATCTTGGACGTCTCGTACAAAAAGTGTAACAGTATATAAAGGATGATTGTACAAAAGTATGATACTGACGCAATCAATGTACGTGCACAGTCGCGTGGTAAAGTGGGAAACCAAAACAATCACACGATAGTTAAAAATAATCTAATGAGTTGTTTATTATTGTGTCCTTCTTATGACCACATGTGCTAAGTTGTTTTGTATGCAAGGCAAAGGTGCTGACAGTTTAATGATCGATCAAGTCTGGTATACTTCTCATTCGCAACCTGTTTACTTTTGTGTTAATTTTAAGGTCTTTTGATCTATTGACATGATAACGGAAGTGTCTTTTCTAAATTGTATTAGGTCGTACCTACTCGTGGTAATTGTAATTATGACAAATCATGGATTGTTATAAAACTTACGGTATTATTGCGCTTTTACTGATCTGATAAGAATCCAAGTGTTCCTTTACACGACAGTATGCTAAACTCTTGAATTGAATGCAATTAATGTTATGTTAAGTTCTTTTACCAGAGTTCTGTGTTTCTGAATGAAGGTAGGTTATAAGTTTACATTTGACCTCAACCACACCTGATGGTAGTTGATGATGTGGTCTAAGAATAAGCACGATTGACTAGAAGGAACCTATTCACTCGAACCTTAAAGACTCCTAGGTCTTCAGGGTACATAGAAACAGGCAAGAGCCCCACTTCATAAAAATAAATCAATGTGTTGCCGATTCAACTTGGAAATTAAAATATCGTAAAAAAATGAGGATTTGAATAAAGTCAGCCACCAAAATTTTAACGTGAGATGGTATATAGGTAGTATTTCTTAAATTCTCAGATATAAAAGTTATTGAAGTATCAACAAATTAATATCCTAAATCGCAATTGTTTACCAAAAGAGGCTATTTTCCTTTTACCTACTAATTTGCAAATAAAACCGTTAAATTATTGCTCATTTACGTTTTTAATGTGCCGGATCCGGATGCGTTGGCACAGGGACATTAATCTGTTAATCTGTGTTTATTCTACTGCTGTTTATTAGGTTAAGAAGACAGAGCCGACCACGAAAACCGGTTAAGGAAACCAATGGGGGCACATAACATTTAAAAGTCCGCTTTGTGAGTATAATAAATTTAGTGATATACATAACAAAACGTATTATATAATTTACACCATTCTATTTAAAAAATATATTAAAAAAGAGAAATTTGATTATTAAATTGTGTAACTGTTTGCATTATTATGATTGGAGCAAAAACATAATATGTAAAAAGTAATAAATTATATAACTCAAACTGATTTCATTTTTAAAATAAGAATGTCCTAAGCTCCTAAATTTATTATCATAGCATGATGCTTATTGAATATACCATTCAGTGCCTACTTTTCTATGAATAAATTTGCTAGCTTTATTAAAACTGAATGTGTTAATAAATGAAATTTAACTTAACCTATACACCAAAATGAGAAAGTCCAAATTACTCACCTCAGTCTATTTTCATTGTCGAGATGCTTGATGAAACTCTCAGAAGCGGTGTGATGGTCCACTATAGTGGCATTGTGCTGTTGAAAACTATGCAGTACAGCGACGTTGCATTCCACCAGAGCCTTATCCTTCCAAAGGGTTATTGAAGTTCTAGTGTCTAGGCCCATTTTCTGTGCTATTTTCTATCCAAATAAATAAATATAATCATTTAGTCATAACACAGATATGAAGATCTTATATTCGCCTCAAATATACAACTTAATTTAAATAGCTTTTTATACCATTGAGGTGATAGACAAGCACACGGCCCACGTGATGAAAAATGGTTACCGTGGCTTATGGATATGTACAACACCAGGGGAATCACACTACTGTAAACACAGAGAGTTTCTGTGCCGTCAGCATAGAAGACAAAGCAGGAATAGCCTTTGGTCTCCCCACTGATAGCACCAAAACTCTAGTGAGCTCTGGCTACCGTGCTCACCGCCGGGAACACAACACGAGGTTATTATGGCTGCTGTATTCTATAGGATGGAGGAACTTCCCCAGTCGGACTGCTCACTTGGACGGAAATACCTTCGTGTCCTACCGCCTACTACTAATACTTAGATTAGAAGATTGAAAAAGTTAATGTATAATGTAGCCTTTGCCTTAAGCTAAACGTGGACCATGGAATCAAACCGAAAGTAATAAAGAAGTTGCAGCAGTGACTGAACAAAGTTAGTTTTAAGAAATGCAGGAAAACTATAGGATATCTGTGCTGTTATTGTACTGTAGGTAGTGTGAGTTTTCTGTAGTACAAAAGGGCAAAACACTCGCGAATGTACAAATACTATGCATTTGCTCGTGGTCAGCTGCGCTCACTGTTCGGTAAACGATCAGTAGGTTAAGTTAATTAGGTTACCACTGGGATGGGTGACCGTTTAGTGGTGTTACATCTGAGCGCTTCCGTGCTTCGGTGGGCATGTTAAAAGTCGGTCCCGGCTATCAACAGTCGTTAGGTCATGACGGAGGCCTGTATGGGCGAACTGAACAACTCGGTCACAGGTTGGCCACTAACCACACGAAAACAAGAAGACTATGTATTTACATACATACATACATATAATCACGTTTTTTTCCCCGGAGGGTTAGGCATAGGTGAGTGAGACCCACATTTCACCAATCTGTATTTTTTTTTACATGCGGGAAATCCCCACGGGTACGCCCCTCTCCGGAGGCGAAGGGGGAGGTTATAGGTCGCCTCGAGCAGGGTGGAGAGCGTGAGCACTCTCACCACCAGGGCCGTCACAAGCTCCCGCCTCGGCGTTTCAAACGCCGGGCACTCGGTGAGCGTGTGGAGCCCCGAGTTCACGCTCGCGTCGCAGTGATGGCACTCGGGCGTTGGCTCTATGCCCATCAGATGCAGGTACCGCCCGAACTTACCGTGTCCGGTAATGACCTGCGTCTGACGGTACGAGAGGCCACCGTGTGGCCTCTCTAGCCACTCCCCCATGATGGGTCTTACCGCCGCAATCACGGCGTGCCCTACTAATCTGTAATCGGTCCAAGGTGTGGCAGGATCGTAGCAAGAGGAAAGAAGTGGTCTCTGATTACCCCGATGGGAAAAAGGCATGACCTTATGTATGCATGTATTCGGTCCCACGTAATAGTGGGTTAGCCTGTTGTCGTATTCCGGGCACTATTGTTGACTCGAGCCATGCATCTGAGGCTGAGTCTATGCTGTACATATCTGTCTGATGTTGAAGTTAATCAGCCCTATCCCTTTGTCACCTTGTACGATACCACATGGGAAGAGAAGGGGTGGCCCAAATTCTACTCTGCTATTTACCTAAACTATTATAGTAATGTCCATAATCATGGCGTTTGTAACAGTGCCGAAATATCAGACACACAAAATAGTCACGTAGTAAATATCCCGTCAACTCTAATGTGATCAATATTGTTCAAAGTTGCAAAGGAACTAATATTTAATCTGTGATACAAAGCCCTTATGAATAAGCTGTGTCAATAAAATTTAGTGAATTGCGAAACCGCATTTCAATTATGAGCGCCCACCAATTATGAGATCTATAAAGGCTGCGATTAGTCCTCAATCACGCGTTCAAATTATTAGCCGTATATTACGCGATTGAAAATTATAACATAAACACGGATATGCGCGAATACGAACATATGCAAATTCTGTACGTCATTTCGAGATTCATAATGTTGGGGTTTCGTCATCTAGACCGGACATATTTCTATACTCGAAAACGACAAAATATGTGGTCCTTGTGGAACTTACTGTACCGTGGGAAACAAATATACCGAAGGACCACACACTTAAGAAAAATAAATACTATGATCTCACAAACGAATTAATCAAAAACGGTTACGTGGTTAATTTGTATGCAGTAGAAGTGGGAGCTAGAGGTATACCAGCTAAATCTCTCTATAACCTACTTAAAGATCTAGGCCTATCGAGAGCTACAATAAGCTCATTACTAGGACGAATGTCTAAAGCGGCACTAGTAGGTTCGTATCAAATTTGGTTAGGCAGGGAGGGGAACTTGGGTAGTGAAGGTGAGTGTTGATGTACATCAACAAAAGGGGCCCCTTCTAAACCTACACTTGGGTCGCAAGTCCCAGGCACTGTTCCGAGTTCCCAACTCAGCAACGCGATGGACCCGGCACCCGCACGGAGAATCCATGGATTGCTAAGAATATCGTCTCTCTCATAAATGCAGTAATTGTTTCATTCGACTGAATCAAACAAGGAAAATATTGATTTATATTGTAAATTACAGTTAATGAAATAAGCTGTACTATAATAAGAAGAATTATTTAATAGTATTGCAATAGAGATGAAGGCGTTATAATCGTTAATTAATTGAAACCAGAATTTAAATGTTCAGTAATACAATTACACTATCAAAATTATTTTTCATGTTACAATGAACATGATAACTTTGGAACAAAGCTTGTTAAAACAGTCTTCCAAAAAAGTACTGCCGTGCAACTTTATTTAATTATATGAGAATATCAAGAAAAAGGATAACTAATGGTGAGAACAATATATGACAAGACAATTTAATGAATTATGTGGGATATTGGACATAATAATTTTATTACGTAGTTGGCAAAATAATGGTATGAAAATATATGTGCCTATTGGAAGACCTATTCCAATAGCATACGTCATTTTCAATAACATTGGTTATTATGAACGTGTGATAGATTTGATAACATTAAAAAAAACGTTTTGCAGCCCGTACTTCTGAAAATACTATTTTAATATTGCCTTTACAAATTCGCAACTTTCATGTAGGTATGTCAATTTTAAGGACTCTTGATGAAAACTATTACCTAAATAAATAAATAACACTCTTACCTCTAACATGTTAAGTCGGTTTGTGTCACAGAAATTCCGGCAGCCAATCTCGGTGCTCATGTACCAACCGTTGAACGCGTTGGCAGTGAATTCGATGCCACCGCAGTCGAAACGCATGCCTGACACCGCTGGGAGCGCGTACCAGCGAAGGTTCAGCTCTTCAAACCAATCATGCCTAAGAAGAAAACATAAAAAAATATATCATAAGATAAGTATTGCTGATTATTGCAATGTTTGCAGGTTACTACTAGGTTTTATTTATTTTTTGCTAAAGCCCTACGAGACTAATTACTTTTTTAGGTAAAATAATAGATATGCTCCTGAAGTGAGCTGTTATTTCCGTCTATCCTAGGAAGAGAAAAGGTGAAATAGGCACGTAGGTACGCTTTAAAATTAATTCCATAAATTGGGAATATTTCGCTCGTTCGTGAAACAAGGCTAAATCAGAATTTGTTAAAATAGACTAACGATACAGCTTTAATAATTTATTATTTAGTGAAAATCTATTATTTATTCCCTTGTAATTTAACGTACTTCCATTCAATATCGCGTCTTATATAAATGATATCGAAACATAAATCCTAAACCAGGTAAATGACCGACATCTAGAAATAACTTTATAAAGCGATATAATATTCACAAAGATTCCCAAATATAATAAATTGTAACAGGTTATAACCGAATAAAGGGACAATGGTGTCTGTTGGCGCCTATCGTAGATTCAAAGGGCAAGACCGGGGCCTGCGCGGGCGCGCGGGACAAGAGGGCGGCGGAAAGATGGACACTGCGACAATGACGGTTTAACTTCACTTACAGCGATTAACAACGTTCTTCATTTTATTAATTAATTTACCGTTCAAAGCTATATAGCATACATCATTGTCTTCTTACGAGTCTCACAAGAATTGTTTTGTACCTCAAGAAATTAAATACGTCGATACATAAGAAGAAAGAAGTTTTATTACACAAATTATGGTGACCCCGACGTGATGATATTGAAAGACGTATATCCCGCAGGACGAGGTGAATCCAAACCGAGGGAAGTACGCCCATTTCCTACCTATTTACATCTTTATTTTGTCAAATCATTGCTTCGATTTGTTCAGATTGCGTTTTTTAACTTCGCCGTTAAATCAGTGTTAACTCACCCACATGTTGCATTCGAAATTATCATTTAAAATCATAGTAATTTGCAAAGTATAAACCTTATTTCATATCGTTTACCGTGGTTTAGATTATTATTTCATAATCTCCAGATAATTTTACAGTTCGTTTTATAAAATTATGTCTTACATTCAAACCTAATTCCTTAATCTAGCATGATTCCGTAATTAACAACGTGTGTCGTACCAATTCTAAATACATGCAGTCTAATTCATTGATTTAGAGGCCATATTTAGCCATATTTTCATTTCTTCTGTGTTCATCTCTTCTCAGTAACTTCATATCTTACTAAATTCTTTAATCTTCTTAAACCTAGGTGTTAATTGCCTACTTAAATTCCCCATATTACCCAGTAGGTAAATTAGTTCTTACAACTGCTAAATAGTATTGGCCGACTATTTCAGGGTTCTACGAGAGAAAATTGGTGAGAATCGAACGAAATACCTATCTACTGCGGCGGACGGCCGGCCGGGTGACTTGTTACGTAACCTGCGCCTGAGTTAGCGGCTAGTGCATCGATCGCCCGCCAGCTGATCCTTTGTTTGGCTCGAGCGGCGATAACAAGGTTGTATTCATTGCATTTTTTATAACTGTGACTGCAACTTTATAATAAGTTGATTTCGTTATCGATTTGATTGAGTTTTATCATTGTTTGCGCTTCTAAAATGACTGAAAAAGAGCTACGAGTCTATTGCAGAAAGAGGTCGTATTAAGTCACGTGTGACATCATTTGAAAAATATTTTAAACCTATTTTTTTACAAACTGAGATAGCTAAAATTCAATTTAATGAACTTAATTTGAGGCTGAGCAAATTACAAGATCTTTTGAGCATTTTTGACGAGTTACAGAATAAGATAGAAAGTCTTGATGAAAACGAAGAGTCTCAAATGCTCGAAAGAGAGGAATTTGAGAACCGTGTCTACAAGTTGATTGCTCAGGCTCAGGGGATACTTCAAACTTTTGAAAAGAGACTGGACAGTGACAGTGCTTCTCAGAAGACCTCGAAATCTTCTAGACATTTAAAATTACCTCCGTTAAAAATTCCTTCATTTAACGGAGACCCAAATAAGTGGTTGGAGTTTCGCGACATGTACAAATCTCTTGTTCACGATAACGAAGATCTCGACGAGGTCAGTAAGTTTCATTATTTGAAATCTTATTTAGTCGATTCCGCTCAGGCAGTCATAAATTCAGTGGTTATCACTCATGATAATTATTCGATCGCGTGGTCGCTATTATGCGACAGGTACGACAATAAACGACTATTAATAAATGAACACATCAAGTGCTTATTTTCTATTGAGTCTATGTCTAAGGAATCTGAAAAAGGTTTACGGGATTTAATTGATTTAATTTCAAAAAACTTAAATGCATTGAATTCCTTAGGGGAACCCACCGATCATTGGGACTCCCTTATTATATACATGGCTTCTACTAAGCTAGACTCAAAAACTGCTAGGGACTGGGAACAGTTTAGGGCTACTTTGGAAACAACTAAATTAAATCATTTCTTTGATTTTCTTCGTCAGCGAGCCATTGTTTTAGAAACCGTTCATGCTGGCAAACCCGAGAAATCGGAAAAGCGCAATAGCATGGTTAAGTCTAAGTCCTTTACTGCGTCGTCGTCGTCTGCCAGTCCTGCAACGAATAATAGCTGTCTTGAATGTAAGCAGGGTCATAAACTATACGATTGCTCCAAGTTTAAAGCTTTGCCTGTCGAGGAGCGTATCTCGAAGGTTTTTCAATGGCAATTATGTAATAATTGCCTTCGCAGTGGCCATAAGTCCGCTCAATGCAGACTAGGTGGTTGTCGTGTTTGTAAACGAAAACATAATACAATGTTACACAAGCAGTCATCTTTAAATAACTCTCAGCCTCCTCAGTCGCCGCAAGGTTCTGAAAGCACTTCTTCGCCTCGTTCAACTGCAAATGACAACATTGATCGTTCTAATATTGCAGAAAATAATCCTACCATCAGTATGTCTGCTGTCTCCGCGAACCAGGCTCTTCTGTCCACGGCCTTGGTGAAGGTGACAAACAACGACAAGTCTATAATTTTAAGAGCGCTACTAGATAGCGGTAGCCAATCCTCCTTTATCACCGAAGAAGCTGTAGCTAAACTCGGTTTGCCTAAAATTACAAACCAAGTGCAGTGTGTCTCCGGCCTTAACAATGTTGTCGTCAATATTACAGAACATTGTAACCTCGTTATACATTCTTCTGTCACATCTTTTAAAACATCTTTAAAATGTTTTGTTCTCCCTTTGATTACAGACAAACTCCCTCAAATTCGAGTGTTAATCAAAGATCTAGGCATTCCAAATAACGTGCAGTTAGCAGACCCCGGTTTCTGTTGTCCTTCAGAAATCGACCTGCTCCTCGGAGCGGACGTCTTCTGGGACTTACTTTGTCCCTCTAAAATCAAGCTGGGTCCTAACAAACCTCTTCTACAAGAAACCCAATTGGGCTGGGTAGTAGCTGGTCCAATGAGAACAAATAAAGTCTCTAAAGCTAATCGCATGTTTTGTCATTTCAGTAAAGACATTCAATTACAACTCTCTAAGTTTTTCGAATTAGAAAATGTGCCTTCCGACATTAGTCCTTCTTTCGATGAAAATATTTGTGAAAAGCTCTTCACTGAGACAACTTACCGCGACAAGGATGGTAGGTTCAACGTCCAGATTCCTCTTCGTGAACCGCCCAGTGTGCTAGGCGACTCTTATCATATAGCTGAAAAAAGATTAAATCAAATGGAAAGAAAAATGAAAAAAAAATCCTCATCTTCATGAGCAATATGTTAAATTTATGCAAGAATATGAGAGCCTAGGACACATGAGTGAGGTCACGAATCCATCCCATGGTTGCTACCTTCCACACCATGCTGTCATAAGAGAGAGCAGCGAAACCACCAAGTTAAGGGTAGTCTTCGACGCGTCCGCTGAAACGTCATCAGGAAAGTCTCTGAACGACATCCAGTATGTAGGACCTGTTGTCCAAGACGACCTGTTTTCAATCTTGTTAAGATTTAGGCAGCATCAGTATGTGGTTTCAGCGGACGTGGAGAAGATGTACCGACAGGTACTCGTCCAGCCCGAACAGCGTCTTCTACAAATGATACTGTGGCGTGATAGCGAAGAGCTTCCTATTAAGACATACCAGCTTAATACCGTAACATACGGTACTGCTTCTGCACCATTCTTAAGCACAAGGTGTTTACTTCAGTTATCTAAGGAATGTGAAGACGAAAAGATAGCTCAACTGATCAGATCAGACTTCTACGTCGATGATTATCTTTCTGGAAGCAGTAACAAGGCGGAGCTAGCTTGCATCATAACTAAAGTCACAGAAATTCTGAATTCTGCATGTTTTCCTCTCCGTAAATTTCGAACAAATGTTCCCTCTGTTTTAAAAAATAACCCAAATTTACTTACCACTAAAGATTTAGAGTTAAGTTCAAAATCCAGTGCGCTTGGCCTCAAATGGGATCCAGCCGCTGACGTCTTGCATTTTCCTACCGAATTTTCGAGTTCATCTCTAGCTACAAAGCGAGTAATCTTATCTAACTCCGCAAAGCTCTTCGATCCTCTTGGGCTACTGAGTCTTTGTACTATAACGCCAAAAATCATACTACAAAAGTTATGGCTTACCAAATTAGACTGGGATGAACCCATTCCTTCTGACATAGAAAGAATGTGGTTTACATTTGTTTCGGGTTTCAATAATCTATCATCTATTGAAATTCCCAGGTGTGTTTTGAGCGAAAACCCAGATGACATTGAGCTCCATGCGTTTTGCGACGCATCGGAAAACGCGTATGCAGCTTGTGTCTATCTGCGTTCGCTGGACAATTCTGGTAAGGTTGTAGTCAATCTTCTCTGTGCTAAAACTAAGGTTGCACCAGTTAAGCCTCAAACAATTCCAAGATTAGAGCTTTGCGGAGCTCTCATCGCAGCTCGTTTAGTGAAAAAGGTCTTAGAAGCTTTACGACTAAATATCACTAAAATATATTATTGGACCGATTCTTCTGTTGTCCTCGGTTGGCTGTCCTCTCAAGCTCGCGACTTAAAGACATTCGTGTCTAATCGTGTGGCGGGAGTCCAGCAGTTAACGTCGTCCGGGTGCTGGCGCCACGTACCGGGAATTCAAAATCCCGCCGACCTCGCTTCTCGAGGCGTAAATCCCAAGCTTGTACATGAGACTACCTTATGGTGGCATGGCCCCCAATTCTTATTGCAATCCGAGGCTTATTGGCCCAATAATATAAACTATACAAAGGAATTACCTGAAAAGAAAACTGACACTAATACTAAAACTAATTCTACAACTAAAACTACTACATGCACTAGTACTACGATTTTTCACGCCACCTCTCTTGGCATTGTGAATTTCAACAAATATTCAAAATTCACAACTGTACAAAGAGTGATGGCCTTCATCCTAAGATTTATTCATAATCTGAAAACCACGGACTCAAAACAAACAGGCGATCTAACGGCTGACGAATTAAAAACTTCTATTAAATGGTTAGTAAAACAACACCAAGCCGAATGTTTTGAACCCGAGTTAAATTTATTATTAAAAGAAAAAACTGTAGCTTCTCGATCCCGTATTTTATCTTTAAGACCGTTTGTAGACGAAGACGGTATTCTACGTGTAGGTGGGCGCATTCAACGCGCAGCCGAACCGTACCAAAAGAAACATCCTATGTTGTTAGATTCTAGTCACACGTTGACAAAACTGATTTTCGCTCACGAACACAAAAAACTTCTACACTGCGGTCCACAGCTGCTGCTTACAAACATACGCCAATGTTATTGGCCTATCAGCGGTCGACGACTGGCGAGAAGCACTGTGAACAATTGCCAAATATGTAGAATCATGAAAGCAAAAACCATAACTCCCATTATGGGAAATTTACCTCCCTCTCGAGTTACTCCTAATTTACCTTTTCATATTTCAGGTGTCGACTTCGCTGGGCCTTTCTCTATCAGAGACCGCCTCGGTCGCGGATGTAAAATCATAAAGGCATATCTATGCCTCTTCGTTTGCTTCACAACTAGAGCATTGCATCTCGAGGTTGCATCTGACCTCAGCTCCGAAGCATTCATACTTTGTTTGAGACGTTTTATATCTCGTAGGGGAAGGCCGAGTGAAATTAACTGCGACAATGGTCGTAATTTTGTAGGCGCAAGCAATGATTTAAACCAATTCTTAAATCTAAACAATGAATCAATCTCGTCTTTTGCGGCGAGCGAAGGTATTAAGTTTCGATTTTCGCCGGCTTACTCTCCCCACTTCGGTGGGCTTTGGGAGGCAGGAGTAAAATCCGCTAAACATCATTTTAATAGAATGTTAGGAAAAAATCAAAATCATTTAACATATGAAGAGTTAGCTACGTGGTTTGTTCAGATCGAGGCGATTCTAAATTCACGTCCCCTAACTCCTCTGTCATCAGATCCTTGTGATCTTCTTCCATTAACCCCTGGGCACTTCCTGATCGGAAGACCACTCACCTCGCTGCCGTCTCCAGCGCTGTTGGATATAAAGACGACCAGATTAAACCGATACCAACAGATCGAGCAAATGAGGCAAGACTTCTGGGAGAGATGGCGCAATGAATTCCTCTGCGAGCTGCAACAGAGATCCAAATGGCGAGTCAATCAGGGGTCGCTGTCAGACGGAGATATGGTCATTCTAAAGGAAGCAAAACTGCCCCCTCTCAAGTGGTGAATGGGTCGGATCCAGCGACTCTATCTCGGAGCAGACGGCGTCGCGCGTATTGCCGATGTCTTAACTTCAACGGGCACCGTGCGCCGTGCCATCAGTAACCTGTGTCCTCTACCAGCTGAGACGCCAAACAGTGCATCCTCTCGAAATTTCACAGCTTTCGAAGGGGGGGAAGATGTTGGCGCCTATCGTAGATTCAAGGGGCAAGACCGGGGCCTGCGCGGGCGCGCGGGACAAGAGGGCGGCGGAAAGATGGACACTGCGACAATGACGGTTTAACTTCACTTACAGCGATTAACAACGTTCTTCATTTTATTAATTAATTTACCGTTCAAAGCTATATAGCATACATCATTGTCTTCTTACGAGTCTCACAAGAATTGTTTTGTACCTCAAGAAATTAAATACGTCGATACATAAGAAGAAAGAAGTTTTATTACACAGTGTCAACAGCTGTCACTGGAGAGGATTACCTAATCACAATATATCTTACTTGTTTATTAGGCATTTACGCCTGTTCATATTATCAATACCGATACATTATTGAATAGATCTGGATTTATGACCAATAAACGTAAATTGGAGATCACAGGACCGCACTTTTATGATAAGCAATCTGTTGAAGGGACGCCGTCATTCTTATATTTGCACGTCTCCACTTGACATTATATGCATTCTCAGAGCTTTTATGCTGGCATAAATCTGTGATGGAAAATTAAGCCCACTTTCCACGGTTCGTGGATGTAAAGATTTTATCATGCACAGCAGCCGTGAGACAAAAACTGTCAGATGATAGACAGTCAAGCACAGCACGTCAGTTGCTTTCTACGCTACGTAATGGTCTGTTACGTAGTCGTGGATCCGACTCTCCACTATGGACTTCTTTGTGCTTATACTGACGATAATCTTTCCACAGTGCGTCAGTGCGGCTTGATCTGTCTGTGTCCGCAGAATCACAAACCGTGGAAAAATATCTTAAAAATACGGGTGTTATAGTAATATGCCGTAAATCTGAACCTTTTCGTATACGGTATACCTATGTAAGTTTTAGTAAGAACAATCTACAGATTTATAGTTCAAAAGTTTGTTAGTTTCTTGCACAAGTTCTTTTATAAGAAATAGGTTTTTCAGATTCAATGGTACCAGGCAATGTATGTATTATTGGCTATATGCCATGAAGAAAATGTTTTGTATTTTTACCCAATTGCCAAGAAGGGTAATGTTTTTCGCGCGTATCTTGAATTATGTTTTAAATATTCTTTATTCCCTCATATCTTTTTAACCACCGCACGTATTTTAAAGATTCATATCTCAAATGGAAGGTATTTATTGTCCGAGTGTTCTTGGGTACATGAAATATGAACTCAAGCTACATGTTGGTTTTTTGACCCCAAAATGCAAGTGGTGAAAAACATTTTTCACTTAAATTTATCAATTCATAACTAAAAAGTATAAAATAAAATAAATTATTAAAATTAAGAAACCCTAACAAATTAATAATTCATTCTATTTAATTTACATATTTTTATGTTTCGCCTTTAATAAGAAGCTAAAATCAAATACGGTAAGATCAAACAATATTGAAGTCCCGACAATCTCGATTCAATCACAGGTCACTAATTGAATTTTCACCTACATTATAAATGCGATATGCCTATAATAAATGCTACTCATTCACGCTGAAACGATTGCAAGGTTCTGAATTTAAACGTTAAAGCTGGCTTATCCGGCATTTCCACAAAAAAAAAAAACTTTTTTCGCTATCTAATTATATTTGAAATTGGCTTCCGGAATGTCATTTCAGGGTGCTTATTTCTATTATTGTTATCTTCTTTTAAATCAATCGTAGTTTAAAGGTATAGCCAGTCACAATAATTGTGTCAATAGTTATCATTAGGAACGATAGTTAGAACATTATATACATTAAAAATGCGAACCTATAATAATTGCTACTCATTCACGCTTAAATGGTTGTAAGGTTCTGGATGTAAACGGTAAGTCAAAGTCGAAGTCAAGTCAAAGTCAAAGTCAAAATAATTATTGTATCAATAGTTATCATTAAGAACGATAGTTATAAAACCAAAGTACATACAGGAGATTATATAGAATTTGGTATGGATTTTTATAAGCCTAGGTGAGGTATCTCTAAAAGGGCCATTAGTCGAAGCAATATATCACAGAACCGCTAGTGAAAAATAATACGTACTGCGTATTTTCCTGATCTCATTTAAGTTTAACAGACTATTCCTTAGGCTAAACGCTGCGTGTACATTTCAGTAGGTTAATCTATTGTTACCCAAAAGTATTTACATGTAAGGAGAAACTTGGTTTTGTCAAATTCTGTAATGTACCTACTTGAAATGAATATTTTATGCATGGATTTGTTAAGCGTGTTTGCACTTACTGAACACAAATGTAAACCACAAACTAGAGAGGTCTAAATTTCTCTTTGTACAATCTGTCTCCGAATTTCTAACGCAAATTTTCTTGGAATCGTTAGTTTAACACAAATGATATGACAAAAAAGTTGAAAACATTTTGTATTGGATTTCGTAGTAGTGTCTAATCAGCAGGTCTAAAAAGGCCATGCTCCTTTACTGATCATCCTGTGTTCTACACTCTTTAAGTCTAAGCAACATATACCAATTTAAATTTTAGGATGGTTCGTCACATTATAACGTTGTATTTTATTTTTAAAATTGAAATTTCTAAAGAAAATGAATTTATTGAGAAAGAATAGGACAATTTAATATAAAGTATGGCCTCCTCTGCTATTCAGAACTTGTCCGCAACGATTATTCATTGAATTAATGAGACTGTTTATGTCATCTTGCGGTATTCGCTCCCAATGGAATTGTAGCAAATCCTTCAACTGTTGGGTTGTTGTCACTCCGTCCAAGTCCTTCAAAACACGTCTTTGGAGCATGTCCCATGCGTGCTCGATTGAGTTGAGGTCTGGCGATTGTGCAGGCCAGGGCAATACCCGAATGTTCTCCGTTCCCAAGTATTCACTGATTCGCCGAGCTATATGTGAACGCGCATTGTCATGCATTAACGTAAAATCGGAGCCAAAGGTTTGTGCAGATCGATGGACATAAGGTCTGAGAATATTCGCAACGTAATTTTCAGCGTTCATGTTTCCATTTACAAAAACGAGCTCAGCTCGCCTGTTCTTCATAATACCCGCCCATGTCATAACTGTTGAGCCGCTGAATGGATAAACTTCCTGAACGCATGTGAGCCTTTCAGTATTACCGGGCCGACGGTACACTCGCACCCTTCTTGTATCAGGTCTAAACTCGAACCGCGACTCATCGGAAAACATAATTTTATCCCATGGTTCCTGGGTCCATGTTATGCGTTCTCTACACTATTCATTTCGACGAGCGCGATTCCCGTGACGTATCGGCGGGCACCTGATTGGGCGTCGAGCTCGTAGGCCGTACTCATGCAGTCGATTTCGCACAGTTTGGGGACTTACATCAACACCACTTGAATTTTGTGGCCTCAAACTTATCTCTCGAGCGGTTAACATCGGCTGGCGTCTTGCAGTTAGTTGTATGTACCGGTCTTGCCGAGTGGTTGTACTCCTTTTACGGCCTGGATGCCAAAATATCAAGATACCTGAGATTGATTCCTTCCAGCTTGCAACATCCCTACAGCTCTTTGCATTTCATCTGCCGTCAAAGGACGTCGCTCCATGACCCAAGAATATCTAACGATTCAGTTTTATCGCTAACTTTATTTAAACGGTTGGTAAAATTATAAAATCAAGACTAAACGTAGCAATTAAAACGCACTTAAATTCAAACAAATTCATAGTCATTTGAATTTTATGAAAAAACAACACAACCGATGTTTTTTTACAACCAGCCAGTATATGGTCCATAACCAAAAAGTTTACTTACCTACGCACTTTGAGTGAGTAAAAACTTAGAAATTAATTAATATAAATGGTAAATTTGTAATATCATGCATGTTGCTTAGACTTTTTTAATGTGTATTTCACTAAAAATTGTACAATGGCCACTTTTTGACTATCATAAAATGAAGCTTCATTTGAGTACATCATCTCATTTTACATTTTTGTTTGAATTTGCGTAAAATGTTTCCAATTTATGAGCCATTCATAATGTCAAATTTGAAACGTATTAGATGTTAGTAGAAACTTACATTGTGCGTTCATTTTGATGTTTTCGTTGTCATTGTTCTATTATTAAGCCTACATGCCTGAACCTACAGAAACATTTAAACAAACTGGACAACTAACACTGACAACTCGGTTTTTCTAAATCATGTCAGACAAAATTACCACACTGAAATAAAAATAGAAAACATATACCTATTATTTGTAGTTTTTGCTTAAAATCCAATTTATTTAGAATTCTAATAGATGGGAATCATGAACTATTAGTATATAGAACATAATAACCACCGATTAACGCTGTATTAATGACAAAATCTTCTTTTAGTCAAAGCCGCACAAGTGCAACATCACTAACCAATGTCACTAGAATATGAACATGTTGCAGATGAAATATGAATAAAATATTAAAAAGGCCCCATTTTACGGTCTTAATATGTTTACTACTTATCGGCAAATGAACATTAACATGCAATGTGGCCTTTTTAAACTTGTAGTAATTAGATACGATAAATTTATTTAAAAATATATACTACAAAAATGAGCGTTCTATTCCTAATTCTATTTCTATTTCTTATTAGCGATCTATATGTATTAGGTAGGTATTGTAAATCACAACAAATAGTAATAATTGAATGAAATTTTGAAGCATTTACTATGCTAACTTTTCAAATCGATTAAAATAGGAAAAATTGAATGCTAGCAATAATTTTTAACTTACGTGGGATGGGTCATGTTTATTTCCATGATAAGTTCCCGAGGGATTTCGAAGTAGTCCGGATCTTTTCCATTAGCCGACAGCACGAGGGGCAGGATGTCCCAACTGGTCCGCGGGGGCTTCCAGCCTAGCTTCAGGCAGAGCTGAAACAATTTATTGTTTTAAGTTTTGTTCTAAGTTTGTGAGATTGAAAACAAAAACATTAAGTGATAACTTCTTTGGTAATTTATATTATAACGTACACTATTTTCGAAACAATGTTTTATTTTTCACTATAGCCATAAGTAAAATAAATTGGGAAGAATTTGGGAGAACAGGGGTTGTTGCCACTGTGTTATTATTCGAAAGAGGCATTTTTTTTTGTATGCAACCAAAATTATCGAAATTACTAATATTCCCTTTAACCCCTCCAACTAAGCTAAATTGCTTGTGCTAGGAGTGGGTTCACGTCGGTAGTGTAATGGCCAGGATTCGAAACCGGGACCTCTCGATTGTAAGGCCGACTCCTTAACCACTAAGCTACCGACGCTTAGCCGCATTTCTGCTTCCAGTCAATATACTACTACTAATACTAATATACAGCCGAGACTGTAAAAGTACTCCACGTTTTGGGTCACAGGATTTTTTCTCATGTTTGTGTGCTGGCAGGCGGCGCAATAAAGAAACGGTGCTCCTACTGTTCACAGCCACGTTCGTTGTCAATTAGAAATGTCTCTGGATGGCTCTGGGCTATGGAATCCTGATCGACAACGAATATGACTCAGGTTATATTTGTATTAAACTTCTGAAATGTGAAAGAAGTGCAGGGCATGATGAATAGAAACCGTAGCAACGTGGACTTCCTCTGGTTTATAGGGAGTATGTACCGCTTATAATAATAATATTTTAATTTATTATAAAGGTATTAAAATACTTTTAAGCACTTTTTACATAATGTAAAATAATTATCAGTCAGACTAATATGCTGGCTTTTTGGTTTGCGCAGCGCACGACGCAGGCCCATGTGACAATATTTAAATCCTACTGCCAATCATTTTTTTACCTACAGCCTATGGGTTAAGCACACACTAATAGCGTATGATGACCTGCGGGTCCAGTATAACATTGGCTTCTGGGCGCTGATCGCTTTCGTAGTGCGTCAGGCATGTTTGCGGTTAACAGCTTTAGTACAATATGATCTACGCAAAAGAACTGCGTGTGAGTACGGCGAATGCGAGACCGCTTCAACAGCTACCTGCAGCTCATAGCCAGAAGAATGGACACAGATTGTGCGTTCATGGTCAACTTAATACAACTACATAAGTTGCATTCATGGGCTGCTTTGTTCTTTTATCCTATTTTATTTTTATGATAGTTCACCTTAACGAAGCACGGTTTTTTTTCACAACTACCTGTGAGGAATGTTCTTGATGTTGTAGCCCAAAATCATCACCATCCGTTCATATATAACGCGACGGCAAACTTCCCATCTTTTATCCCCCATTTTTCTTCCTATTAAAAAAGCTCTTGACCAAAGTAAAGTTTTAAATCAGAGAAAATGTGTGCCAAGTTTGGTGAAAATACGTTACAAAATGCGGTCTCTAGACTAGAACTGACAAACTGAAATAGATACGGACAAAAGCAAAATCGGCCACCTTGTCGAAACGCAGATTTTTGCTAGCTTCGCTCGTTCGGTCAATAAAAGAACGTCATACCATCTAAAATAATGAACCAAACAACCACTAACATTATGAGTTAGTTTCACTTGTAACCTATAACTTGCAAACAATTCATACCGAATAGAGTTTCATTACTGTTTGCATAAAACAGGTGCATGGACAGCGAGATACGTCAGTAGAAGAATGATTTATTTATAGTGAACGCAATAACTAAATGCAAGGGCCATCAATCCTCTTTTTGTAAAGTTTTATTGGCAATATTTTTCAATGTAAATTTCTCACTTGAAACAATAGAGTGTTGCAATGAGTGGAAAAAAGGTCTGTTAATTTTGTAAAGAGTATGTATAACTATTAAGTCCTTGCAACTTTCAAATAAATTGATAAGAATTATTATCTACATGATATTAAGTAAATAAAGTAACTTCCTGTGAAATAACCATATTACGGAATTGGATAAATACGAGTTTTCATTGTCATTTACATATATTTTCACGAATTATGATTTCGAATATAAACTTCTATTCAAATAAACTTATGATAAACTTTAACTTAAACTGTATTCGTATAAAAATGAGGCGGCTCACTGAAATATGGTTTACACAATTCACACACATGATTAGGTACTTACATTTTTATCTAGGAGGACCTTTTTTTGAATGACTCTTTATATGTGTCGAAATTCGTAGAGAAAATGCTCTGAGCCATATTATATTTTTTGTGTATTACTTGAAAATGCTCTTAAAAATAATGTTCGTTTGTTTATTTTACTGTCCATTGCGACCCTCGCAGGAATGTTTGCTTTTAATATTTTTCAAAATTATTTATTCCTGGGTATATTCTCTTAATCATTATGCACTTGTAGTCATTTATCTAAAGAATAATATTATACTGTGGGGTAACGTCATTTCATATACGATGACGATATTTTGACGATTTAAAATGGAAAAAAAAATCAATAGATGTATACGAGATGGTATTATTAATCATTAAGTTATTATTATTTATCTTTATCTGGTCATGTTTTTTTCCTGCTAAAAATAATAATTGAAATGGAATTGATGTGAATATCGTTGAAAATATTTTTTCTTTATTTTTTTGTTTTTTTTTTAGGTAGACAATCAATACACTAATCTTTTCCCAAAAATTGAAAATTATGTTACTTATTAGTCAATAAGATAGATTGTAAGATATGCAAAGTATTGAATATAGTACTTCTTTTGTAGGAAGAATACTGGAGGATAATAAAGAGTGATACTGTTCGCATCTTTGGGATGAATCCGCAAAGTACTTATTAGATGCTCTCGACAGGTTGCAGCGACGTGCGGTCCGCATTATCGGAAATCCTGAGGTCACGAGTATCCTCGAAGCAACACCTCTACGCCTCTGCGGATGCAATCTTCCTTGGCAGTATTTTACCGTCTCTACCATGGTGAATGTTCTGATGAGCTATTTGTTTGTCGCACTATTAAGACCTGGAATTCCTTAATTGCCAGCTCACGTGTTTCCCTCTTCCTACAGTCCCGGGTTCTTTAAGTGGGGCGTGAAAAAGCATCTGATGAGACCGTCAAGCTGAGTGCCACCATTGTTAACATGGCACATGTATATAATGGTGGCCCTCTTTCCTGAGACTTTGCCTTCAGCTTACCATCAGGCGAGATAAAGTCAAATTGACGTGTCCTATATAAAAAAAAAAACGTATTATAGATAGTAGGTAATACTGTGGTGTAACGTTGTTAACCCACTACCGAGCATAATCTCCAAACCATAGAACCCCTGTACAATGGTTAACTTTATCTTATTTCGCTACACCTCAACAGTTGGCAGAATAGTTATTCTGACAACTGTATTCGTACTGTCGTCTGACAACTGTTGAGGTGTAGCGAAATTTAGACCATGGGTTACTATTAGTCATATATGTTAGTACTTTTGTATATTAGTACGAGTATTATTATTTATTCTGTGCCATGGATATAGTTAAATATATATAATTAGTTACCTCGGTGAATTCACAGTGCATAGGATCGCCGAGCACCGTGCCATCCGGCTGTCGGTAACCAGCGTAGCTGATGAGCTGGCTGTTCCATATTCTATAGTCATGTTTGCCGTCTGTGCGTTGAGGGAATACTGTTATTGCTGACCTGTTGAAAGTGAGTTTTTTTTTTAAAATTTTCTAACACGATATTTTCTACTTCAATGGAACCCCTAAGACACCTGAGAAGACCTATAAGTAGTTAAACTGTCTCTTGGAACTCACATCGAAACAATCAAAGTTAGTATTAGCAACTTATTCTATTCTTCACTTTGGTTAGGTAAAAAAGGTACTTAACGAAAGGTAAGCTAAGTATCTTGACGTGTCTTTAAATATTTTTGATTTAAAAACTCAGTTTATTAAACTTTATTCGTTAAATAACTCAGGTAACAATAATACACAACTAAAAATCGAAAACGAACCACTATTTTAAGGAGTAGTTTATTTGTTAAATACGTGTTTGTGTAAAATAACAATAACTAACCAACGGAGTTTAGAGGTTTATATGAAATTTTATAAAAAACAGACTCACCTAATATTTCCTTTATTGGTGCTGTACTTGATGTGATTGCAAAGAGCTTCGAACATCCCACTCGTAGTTGTCACTTGCCGGCAATCGAAAACCTGTTGCATAAGAACAAATTGAATATACCACTTATAGAGCGAATGCAAAGGAAAAATTGTTGAAACTTGATTGGTTCCACCGATATAGTATTGAAACATTGTATTTTACTAATAAAATCGAATAGAAGCTAAATAGCCAACAGCAAAAAAAGCCTAGTGGTATGGGTAAAGGACTGCTGAGACGAGGTCTCGGGTTCGATCCCAGGGTTTACCATGGCACACACCAATGACTTTTCGATGCTTTTCGAAGTTATGTGTGTATTTATTGCAGGTTTATAAGTGCCCGGGTAATGGCAATAGGCTCGCCACCCATACATTGGGACCTACACATAAACAGACTAAATGTGGGTGCTAGCACCTCTGCCTACCACTTTGGGGATATAGGCGTGAGTTTATGTTATGTTATGTTAAAAAAAAAACATTTTGTAGTTAGTATATAAATCCAAATCAGTCTATGTGAGACTTTACTTGGTTGCTCGGGTGATAAAACCCACTGTATATTTATGTTGTAGTAGCCTTCTTTGCTAGAAGCGTCCATTTGGTTTAGGTGACCCTACTCAACACCAGGGATAAAGATACCGGAATATATCTCTATCCCAAGTCGTGAGAAAAATATGGCCCTGGCGCGCGGATTCTTCTTCATCCTAGCGTTAATCCCAGTCGCATACGAAGCTTTCAACTTGGAGTCTGGGGTCCGCTTTTGGGGTCCGGATTTGGCTGGACTTCGATATTTTCTATGAAGCGACTGCCATCTGAGCTCCCCAAGGGCGTTGCAGTCAGACCAGTTGTTGGTTTTTTGAGGGCTCCAACTACCCGTAGCGACTGTAATAGATGTTGGCAACCGGGACCGACGGCTTAATGTGCTCTCCGAGGCACGACCAGACCAATGCAAATACCCATATTCGGGATCGAACTCGCGCCTCCTGCGTAGCGGCCGCGTTCACTACCGCTACGCCGCGGAGGCTGTCCCCTAGTGCGCACATTGTTTTGATATAATTTATGATTGTTGGACAATAAGTAAGCTGCTTTCCTTAATCCTAATACTAGATACTCAAAATGCGTACTGCCACAGAATAGATAATAGTACTAGCGTACAGAATGGAAGCTCACCCCCTCCCACCGATTTCATTTCCTCTCCCCGCACGTCAAAATCATGGGCGCTTTCATGGGCGCCTAAAACAAAGGTTGTCGCCAGTAAAATGTGTAAGAACGGCACTTCGGGAAGAAGAGTGAAAAGTTCGGCTAGCTTCGGTTTTTAAGGCGTCCTCTCTTTCACATATGACTATAATGAAATTTAACCCTCAAATGCATCTTGCCTTTTTATATAAATAACTAATGAACTACACATAGTAAGAACATTTGTACTTTTTCCACAGTATTTGAACCTGACCGGTTTCGCCTTATGGTAACTTCAAAAGTTTACATTGATGTTTTTGAAATGTTTCTAATCTTAAACACTAGAGGTGTTTACGACTAGAAATGTTCATAAACATTGTGAAACTGGTCAGGTTCAATAATAAATACTGTAGAAAAAGTACAAGTGTTCTCAATATGTGTAACAACAAGTTCCGCCAAAGGTCATCAATGAACAGTATAAAAAAAAACTAATGAACTGGATGCCAGGCCAGGTTCGCCCATGAATAAATTCGTGAAAAATCTTATAAATTATAATAATTTTCATATAGTCCGGGTTTTTTAGAAAATAACTCTAGAACTAGCATGTTAAGTGACATTACGGTAGACCGATATTGATTATAGCTGTATTATTTTTTTAACATTATAAATATTATAACTCAAAAGTAGATGCAGATTTAGATTAATAAACATTCTAGGGTTAAAAAATGGGCGGTACCTGGCAATGACGGAATCCATGATGGACGACATTAATTGTGATACATTCAAATCGAAATAAAATGCGACACTTCATAGGCGTGAGCTGTCAAAATAATAATTCTTAAATTTTATAAAGTATAGAGCGGTTAAAACCATTTGTTTCTAAAAAATATAAATAGATATCCTTCCATGAACTTCCGTTTAGTATAAATTATAATTGATACTTAAATAAATTAACACTATTAAATCAAAGTGTGCTCAACTGCCATTTTTCTAATTTACTACTCGCCGTTGACAATTCTAAATAAGTATTAGGATAGTGTTATTACAAAAACCGGGCATAAAATCCGTGTCATTCAGTTGAGGTTCAGAAACCTTGGTACGTAATAAAAACACCATTTATAAAGAAATGTTCTACCTCACCCTTGGCAATGGAGCATTATTTACTAAGGGATAAATACTAGTAGTTCTGTAAAGAGTTCCAGATCATTTTTTGGCATCTGGAGATCAAATCTGGTATCCTCACTTATATTTCTTTTATACGATACGTGTATCTTTATTTTATAGCTTCCTGGATATTTCACCAATAAATATTGTCAATCCGTTCTTGAAAAAGCCACAACAAACGTCTCCGCCTTTTCTCATGTTTTTTTTTTCCACAACTACCTACCTGTAAGGAATCATGTTCGGATATTTCAGCCAAAAATCATCAATTACCGTTCAAAAAACGTGACCGAAAAGCCACCCCTTTTCTCCTCCGATTAAAAAAGCTCTAGGCAAAAATGATGTTTTAAATCAAAGAACATGTATGCCATGTTTGGTGACAATCGGTTAAGAAATGTGCCCTATAGACCGAATGGAACGAAGACTATTTATAATTAATGAAAAATTTCACGCGGGTGAAACCGTGAGCCACAGCTAGTTTTTATAAACACAATCGGTCTTAATTACTCTATAAACATATCAAAGTCGTGTTGTAGTATTGTTTTGTTATTTGTGCCAATTCTGTTGTTTGACAGGACCAAAATGTATCGCCATATTCTTTTCTTCCGAAGTGAAGAAAAAGATGGAAATACGTTTTAATGTAAAAATCATTAATATGACTTTTTGTAACAACAGGATTGTCGCCTCCGTCGGATGTGACGTAAATCATGACACCAAGGGATAGAGTGAGAAAAATCACGCTATCTCACTCGAAAATTAGCTCAAATTTCAAATAGTGCCATCCATGACATTTCTAATTTTCTCACACATCAACACTACCGTGCATGTACACGAGCTATGTTTGTAGTAATTACAACGCGATTGTTTCATACATTTTTCCGAGAGCTTCCGAGGTGTGGTACTGCGCATTTTGGTGACTATATAACCCTAAAATTTACATTCCCACTAAGTCGTAACCGTAATAAGATTAAAATTACGTAAAAACATTTACCAACACCATTTTTATGTCAGTACAAAAATATAGATTAAAAATGGATTATGATTCAGCGAAATTGTTCAGAGATTAAAAATAGATTTAGCGTATCACTGGATGCGTAAGTTCACAAACGTTTCTCTATAAATAAACATCTTTCATTAAATGTATTCAAAACATTTATTTTTATAAGTTTACATTGTCAACTATGCACGCGATTTATGAGCCTAAATTTGAGCCGGTGAAATATAGATATTTAATTTTATCGACTCACCCCTTTAGAAATGTATAAACGTCTTTCTCATACTATTAAGATCGTTAAAGTTTGCAAGCTTGTTTGTTCGTTTTGTAATTAATTAGCAAACATGATCGGACATTAGTAGTTGGTCTTGATAGCGAACTGCACCATCGAGATATAAGGTGTATAACACCGATGTTATGGACCAATTGATAAATTGTGCATATACATAATGCCCGGTGTAACGGACTGAAACACCGTTTCGAGGTTCTTATAAAACAAGAAAACATAAATAAATAATATAATTCAATGTCGTAAAACGCCATCTAGTGATTAAGTAAGAATTTCTACAAGTAAATTGAATATCACTTGGTTTTTTATAAAACGAAAATAATTCAATGTCGTAAAACGCCATCTAGTTGATTAAGTAAGGAATTTTCTATACGTAAATAAAATGATGAATAAATATACACTATGGTATGTGGTCAAAGAAAAAATGATTCATAAAGAAATTATTCTGTTAAATTGCAAAGGGCAAGTAAATATGTTTTATGAACAAATAAATTTAAAATGTAGTTTAATATAGACAGTACCTATAGACGGGACTATGATTGAAAGAATTTAAGAAAAATAGTCTATGGATATTTACACAAGAATAATATTATAATAGTTTTGTGTATTGTTTATAATAAAATTAATAAAGAAAAGAATAAACAGATAAAGTTAAAACTTATTAATTATTTACAAGGAACAATAATTATAATATTTAATGCAATAAAGTACTGTTGAAAAGAGATTATAAATACTATTTATTATCTGTGTGCCTCAGAGCTATGAAAAATGCAGGAAATGGCTCTGATTGGCTACTATTATTTAAAGGTCAAATGATTATTGAATAATTTTCTATATCTATTATTGAGTATAATATGAATGTTTATTAAACATAAAATTAATCTTATATTATTATGAAAATATTGACAGTTAGAATCAATGAGTGTAAGTATGTAAATAGCTTATAAATATTTAAAAAAAGCCATTGATTCTCGGAAGATTTAAGTTAGTTCATAATTATAACGCAGGCGCCATAAAAAAACCTAGCGCTGTTGTCAATTATTCATAAATTGTGACTTTTGGCGGGAAAATAAAAGCTTCTGATTGGTGGAGCACACTATTGGAGCCCTAATTCGGCGAAAGTAGGATTTTGAGTGGGAATTCAAGGACACTTTTTCTTTGAGCTGGCTTCGGGGTTGGTCGATTCGCGAAAGGTATTCTGTACAATGTACTTTGACGGGAATTTTGAGATTTTTACAATTAAAGTCGTGAAGATTTTTTTACTTTGTATGTGAATAATTGAGTTTAATTAGTAAATATATAGTGTTTAAATTAGTGAAAAGAGGAATTAGGTAGCTCGCCTTTATTGAAGTTTATAATTCGCGAAATGAACATTTTATCGTATGAGCCAGACAAGACACCTTTATCTCTGGGATTAAGAATTGAATCTCGTGTTCAATTCAGAATATCAGCTGTACTGTGAGTCTGCGGTACAGGGCCATACATGAGATAAAATGTTTATATAGGGATTCTTTGTGGGACTTTGGTAGGGCTAGGGACGGTTGAGGCCATAGGTATTAGCTAGGTTCCCCCGCTTAGGAAGTCAATCGAAGTGATTGCCTTGAGTTGAAAACTATCGGTGATAACGAAGCTCTTGTCCTCTGTTCAGCTAGGCATGCTGAGGATAGTCTGAAGCGCTCAGCACACGGATTTTGCCTGAAAGGGATCCGTGAGCTTCCAGGATGGTTTGTGACTGGAGGGGAGGCGGTTGTCGCTCTCCAGAGCGGATCAGTCCTGTCTATCTTTATATATGTATATATACACACTTTTATGTCCTTGTCCTGTGAGAGAACACATCCTTGGCTTCGGCCGTGGTCTCTTGCTCGTAGGGGGTACTAGTGATAGTTCAAAGTCAGGCTTACTACCTGCGCCCTAGTCAGATAGATTAGCTTTACACATTTCACGTTTAACGTAGTTGAATGTTTGTTGATACATGGTTAGTTTAGTCAGGTAGGTGAGTAGGTACACACTAATAGCAAACATATGAATATATATATTAGGAAGGTAGAATTGCGTTTGTAAAGGGGTGAACTAAGTTGTTATTATTGTAAATCATGATAATCTGATTGGGAAATTAGATAGGCAATTGGTTCAATTACAACATAGCAGATTTGTAAATGACCGCCATCTTGTGACCGAAGAATGAAAGTTTTCCCGCTAATTTTTGCAAGCCAATTTTCATGTCGATTTACGTTGTTGGAATTTACTGGGATTATAGTGACAGGATTGTGTAATAATTACGCTAAGATTATGGTGAAAATAAAACTACAAGCGAATGCTGCAACACCACGACGAGTGATTTAATAGTGAAGTGAGTGATTGTGAGTGAAACGGAGGCAGTGAACTGGTGTATTCATTACAGAATTCAGATATTGTTAAAGGTAAATACACAGTGATTGATCTGTCCTAACCATCTTTGATATAATATTTACTATTTACATATAGATCCTTGCTGGTTCATTATTGAACAACAACACAACGGTATATTGTACATTCACACTAGTGAAACCTTTCTGGCTACAGAATTATGTGCAAGACCACCGAAGTCTGAAGGGTCGGAAGTATCTAACGGACTAGCTACAGAGGTAGTTATTTTACTATTGTTCTTTGTGTACGAGCAAGATCTTACACATAAGATTACCATGGCTACAAACACACAAATAATGATGTTTGGATATTTTAATCACTGTTGCATAATCAGTTGTTATATGTACTGTATTGAATGCACATGGTCGCTCGATCGCTATTTTATAGTAACTTTGTCATCCGCTAGGGTGAAGCAAAAGCTATATCTGAGCTGAATTATTGTAGTTCGAACATGTGTTCGGTAAGAATATATTCTCTCTGAAGTGTCTATATAGACAATATTATTCAGAAGTGAATTGGTCCTAGTATTTACTATAATTATTTTAGGTCTGTGCTAATAAATGAGCTTTACCTAATTAAACTTATCGTTAACAATCAGCGCAGAAGTTACTGCGATAGATACTAATATAATTGTCCTAAAGTGACGCTTAGAACGATGATACTGTGTTATTATCTTAATACCTTATATTAAAGGAATTACGGCAATAGGATTGAAGTCCTGCGTTAGAGTTACGCTATTCTGAAAATAGAATTGGGGATTTGTATACCGGATGCCTCGGTACTTAGTAGGCAGGAGACTTTAAAATTGTCTTCTAAATACCTACTTAGGCATAGGAAGGACTATGACTATAAAAAAAAATAGTGGATGAGTCCTACTGTGAGTGGCGAGCGTGGGGCCACCACCTTGGGGGGGAAACCCACCTTTGGGAAAGCCCAAAGAAGTATACACATATTATAGGAATAGGAAAGGTTAATAGAAATTATCACAATAAATTTATCCAACTTATATAACATTTATTATCGTTATTTATAGGAAGTATTTAAAACTAAGTGGGCCACATTTCGTATACACGGAGGGGGGGGGGGGGGGGGAAATACACTATATTACAGAAATAATTAAGATTTATAGAAGTTTCAACGATGAGTTGATCTTAACTATAAATTATCACTGATAGTAATTGTTTGTGTATTTTTTTTGAATAACACGACCTCTGTTGGTATCCTCGAAAACAATTATAATTTGAAGTATTGAATGATTGACAGTTAGTTTTGTTGATTCTAATTTTACGTGTAGTACAAGCGTAACGTGGTAGGTGTCTCTGTGCTAAGTGTTGAATGAAGGGCGTTGAGTATTGTCAAACTTCGAACGTCATTATGAATGCTAGTTGTCAAAAGATTGTCTGGTCTTATTCCACTAAGTAAATAAGTGAATTTGTATGTTATATTGTGAGTTTAGTATGATAAATAAGGTGACGAACTGTGGATTGACTACGGAGTAAGGTTGGAATAGCGACAAATCTGTTAAGAGGTATGTTAAAGTAAATACGAGTTACAATCATAAGAGTATGTGAACTTTAGGTTGGGGAACTAGGACTGGGATATACATGAATTCTATTGTAGATAAAATACGATAAGGAATAGATCTTTCACAACCCATTTTTCTATAGAATCACGGATTACTACGTATCACGATAAGCGTCCTAAAGGTCATTAGACGATAGCGCGGTTGGGAATTGTAGGTTTGAATACGAGAGGCGTACGGGGATAGCTTTATACATCTAGATTCAATGGTCATGGCAACAATCAGTTACAATTTGGTGCCTTGACATAGGATCATTACAATTTTGTGCCGCTGACCAGGATTAGTATGGTTATGGCAGTGGACATTACAATTTGGTCCCGCGTGACCAGGATATTACAACTCGGTGACGTGATCCAGGACCGGGGTTATTACAATTTGGTGCTCGGTGACTAGGATAACTCCACAATTTAGTGCCTGGTAAACAGGATGACACTACAATTTTGTGTCGTTAACCAGGATGTTAACGTTTGTTTGTCCCGGGAAGGTCAATATCACGGTGCTACTTGGTACTGTGCGACCAAGACTAGCTAGGGATGCACGGGAGTAGGTATAATACTAATATCTTGAAACCAGGATCCAGTAGGGTCTGGTATTAAATAAGTAAATGCATTTATGTTAAGCGGAGAATATGGAGTGGAATAGAATGGAAGTTTTATGGTCACAAGATGGTATTAATAATTTAGTATCATTAATTAGAATATATTAGGTATCGGTACAATCACTCTGTGAATTATAATATAATTGAGATGTAGACAAAAAATATCATTGACCAGAAAATATTATTATTGGTTATATTAAATAAAAACAAGAATTATATATAGTTGTAGTTAGATTGATGTATTGATTTCCTTACAGTTTAGGTATTTATAAAAAAAAAATATAACAAAATGGATTTAAAGAATTATTATGAGTTGGAAATAAGAGGGAGAAATATTGCTATTAAAGCAAAAATATATTGGTATAAGGTTAGGAAAAAAGGAGGGTCTTATGGGGTGGTTTTAAGGGGAAAGTAAGTAAGTATTGAGTGAAATTATTTGGGGTTAATATAAGTTAATGAGTTCCTTAAGGTACGGTATGGTTATGCTATACCGTACAATTTGTTGCCGTGAATATATATAGGTAAGAGGGAAATGGGTTGTATTAATATATTAGAGGGGGTTACATAGTAATAATTAAAATTAAAAATATTAGAAAATGGGGGGTCGAGATAGTAATTAAACTAAGATGAAGTATAACATTAATAATGGGGGGGTCGTCTTTAGAATTTATGATAGATAAGGGAGTAAATGGGGGGGAACAGGAGTGTAGTATAATAGTGAATAAATTTATACAATATACAAAGTTTAATGCAATTGTGAATTAATTTTTAGAACTAAAGGTCGGTTTTTATTAAAAAAAGAAAGGGATGTAATTTGATAAAGTGTACTCTGAATTAGTGTAATTTGAAAATGTGTAAATTTAGTAAAGTGTAATAAAGTGTAATTGATAAACTGTGATTTAATGAAGTATAACTAGATACGGTGTGACTTTGTTGTGTTGTGGTACTACTTGATATTGGGAGGCACAAAGAGTGAACTGAGCGTGGGTTCTAGTGAACTAAATATATTTAGAATTTTACCTTGATAATTGTCTAAGAGAAGATGGTTAAACCAAAAGGTAGAGTGCGTAAGACACCTGCTCGATATAGGGAGTCAAATACTGGGTTTACATGTGCAAATAGCATGGGAGATCCGAGTTCTGAGAAGTCGTTCAACGTTCACCCAGTTTCTAGGCGAGTAAATAAAGGGAATAGTGGGGGTTTGAACTCTAATAAAGTAGTGGAGCCAATGGATTGTTCAGTGATAGAGAAGATAAACCAGGCATTGGGAATATTGACTTCACAGATAGAGGCATTGAGGGCCGAGGTGAAAGAGGTTAAATCGGCGTCTGTCAATCAAAATGAGGAAATGTCATCCGAGGTAGGGAATCCTTCTGCAGTGGAACCAGAACTTTCGAATTCTTCACACGAACAAACCAGAGTGTGTTTGGATAATGGAGAACGTAAAGAGTTTAATAATCAAGGTTTACCAGGAAATATTAATTATCATATACGGAATATCACATTAGATAAGCCTAAGTATGGAGATGATATGGGTTTGCACCCAGTGACCTTTTTAGAAGATTTAGAAACTTACCTTAAGAAGATTGGACAAGGGGGTAATCAACTAGAATTAATACAAGAATGTCTGTCAGGAGAGGCCAGGGATTGGGCGAGGGTTTATAAGTTGCGTTGGACTAATTTTGAGGATTTCAAGATGGATTTTCTATCCACCTTTTGGAGTGAGAGCAAGCAGAATGAGCTGCGGAGGTCGATCGTAAATGGCGTTTGGGATAAAGATAAATCTTCAACTATGTTGGGGCACTTTTTGAATTTAACCGGGAAGGCGCAAATGCTTACCTATAAGATCTCAGAGAGACAACTAGTGAATGATATAGTCAG